>CM067218.1:22036089-23341423 GCA_034190945.1 Octodonta nipae | reverse complement strand
TTGTCTTTCATACACATCACACATCTTTGGAGTGTTGCTAGTTCATCTACTCACACCCTCACTTCAAACGACCAACCTAATTTTTTTCCAGTTAATTCTTACTGTCTGCCACTTGATGGTATCCATTTTTTTCCCACGGCCGCCATATTTTTGTAAGTAGTTATTTTCACCGCTTGGTGGTAGTCCAAACTAATCTCCATGGGGTACGTCAACTGTCAACCGCGAGATTGCTATGGTGTGACGTCACACTGACAGCCTGTCCACTGCGAGAGCAACTAATGAATCAGTTCTGTTCTCCTCATAAAGGAAATTTCAAATCAACTGGCAATTGCAAAAAATGAACCGACCCATATTGCTCAGAAATCTAGAAAAAATACTGTTTGACTGTTGTGCCTGAGAATTCAATATACATTCAAACATATTATACAGGAAAGCTAATGCCAAATCCCATAGACCTACTTTCTCTCAATTAATCTTGCGAGAGAAGTCTAAAAGCAATTTGTGGAATTGTCTTTACGCTACATTTTGACATTTAAATAATTTAATTTATATGTTTTTTGCAGGCAACCACTGTGAGGCGTGAAACCCCAAAGAAACAATCACAACCGTTGAAATTGGCTAAAAGAATTCGCATTTTCGACTTCACTGCGCATAACTTTTTCAAATTTTCAAAGTTGGGTATTCTATATATGTTTCTCCGTTCCACTTGCTTCATAACTGTAAAAAGCAATTTAATAATTCATTATGATTTGTGTACCCTTTAAGCATTTGAATATCTGTTGTTTTATTTTTGCTTTACGAGTCCCCTCTATACGAACTTAATTTTAGTCCCGGTTTATTGAACAATAAAAGAATTTAAATGTATAAACTATTTGCATTTAGAATCACAGTCTGCAATTTATAGTTCTACAATGAAACTAACGTTTATAAATTCGTAACAATGTTCACACATAGAATGCTTTACCTTTGGTAATACTGATTTACGCTAGTCGTATGCAGTAATAATTCACGTCCTTACGGTGGCTACCCCCATTAAATTGTTTGCTCCAGTTGCATAAGCAACCGGCTGGCGTGCCTTATTTTGTCCTGACAAGTTAATCTCGCGGTCAACATCCGTGAAGGCTTTAAAAAGTAATCCTTTTAACTGGTCACACAATTCGGAGCACCCTTGAATTAGCTCGTGCGCCGGAAAAGTCGAACAACTGTTTACTTATATATATTATGTTGGTTTTCTGGAGGAAGGTACGACGGCAATTTAGGTTAGTTAATCCTCTGAGGTATATGACGTAAAAATAATGGAATAATATTTTTATAACTGCTTTCATAAGTGACATTTTTTTCATCTTATCAGACATTGTAGACCGATAAAAAGAAATTTCCGATTACTTTAACAACCTCTTTATAGCAAAGCCTTAAAGAAATGGTAAAATTAATAATTTGATTGTGGTGTTCTTCAAGGTTCCGATTTTATTTCTAATATACACAATTTTCAAGTACTTCTTTGGAAATAAGTCACGAAAACTGCTGTATATTCCAAACGTTTCGGGATCTAGGTCAGACCCCTTTGTCAATGGTTAAGAAACTATGGATAAAATATTCACAATTCTAAAATGTAAAATTAAAATGTTTGACAAAATCTATTATTTGACTTCTGACGTAACAAAGATAATTTTATTTGATAATAAACAGGGTACAGACTTCTAGAGATCATATAATCAAAAAGTTCCTTTCAAATTGGAAGAATCTGAAAGGGTTATCTTTAGAATTTTATGTGGCGAAAATGCAACGAAAGAATTTTGTTGATTTAGTGATCCCATTAAAATCATAACGGAAAACCTAGGAAAAACCTTATGAACTATCCCGATATTAAGTTATTTACAAGGACATGACCATTAGCAATTTCTTCCTTAATCATCGGCAACCCTGAACGATTGAATTCTACTGATAGTAGTACTGATAAAATCGTTTTCATGTATCAAAATTAAAGCAGACTCTTTTAATTTTCTTTTTGTATGTGTACTGTATTTTATGATTTTATGACCAAGGTCACAAGCATGTTCACAAAGTTTGGATTTTTCAAACTGTCGTTTTTTATGTAATTTTTGGGTTCGTTTATTCCAACATTTAGAGGTCTAGAGATTTCTCCAATATAGAATTTATTATATTCACAAGGGATTTTATAAATGCAATTTCTTCTATTTTGAGTTGTTTTTTTTTGGTTCGGTTTTTGATATAATTGATTTTAGTGTATTTCTTGTTTTTATATGATAAAGTTTTTCCTAGGTTTTCCCTTATGATTTTAATGGGACCACTGAATAAACAAAATTCTTTGATCGCATTTTTGGCGAACGCACTATCTAATAACAACGTCGCAGCTAGGAGCGCCACATAAAATTCTGGAGATCGCCCTTTCAAATTCTTCTAATTTGAAAGAAACTTTATGATTATATGATCTTTAGAAGTTTCTGTACTACCCTGTATATTATCAAATAAAATTCTCTTAGTTACGTCAGAAGTCAAATAATAGATATTGTCAAACATTTGAATTTTACATTTTAGAGTTGTGCCTTTTTTATTTATACTGTCTAAACCATTGACAACGGGGTCTCAGCTAGACGAGGAAACGTTTGGAACATACAGCTATTTTCGTGACTTGTGGTGTTATTTCCCAAGTACTTAAGCATTGAACAATATGCACAAATATCAGTCAGAAAACATCTAATATACATAGTCGTACAGCTGCTCCACATAAAAAACAACTTTTCACTCTTTTATTTCATATAATCAACTGCAACCAGAACTTTTCAAAACAGATAGGTGATTAGTTTATCACGTTGAATATTCTAGGTTGTGTAGAATTACAGCTAGATAAAACACTCCAAGGAACCGTTATGAACTTCATGTTTTAAGAACTGTCCCTCAACAAATAGACATGGGGTGTCGATAACAGAAACTTTATCTTGGTCTAAGCATATCCAACTAGTGTATACATTTTAAAAATGTTTCAAAAAGTGTTGTTTCAATTTTCGTCACATTTCTAAGATTTCTTTTGGCGAAAGAGAAAGAAAAAAGAGAAAAAGAACGATAAAGGTCATCTCCTTTTGAACAACCCAGTATTGGAATAGTTCATACGGTTTTTCTTAGGTTTCCCCTTATGACGTTAATGGGAACACCAAACAGCAGAATTCTTTGATGGCTTTTTTGGCGAATGCGCCCCCTTATAACAAAGTCGCCACTTATAAATTCTAAAGATAACTCTTTCAAATTTTCCAACTTGAAAGCTGTTTAACTATAATACATAATCTTTAGAATTTTTTGTGCTATCTGTATATATAAAAAACAACGTTTTTTTCTTATTTCAACTTAAATGTCATAAATCAAACTTTCAATTTGCAATTTACATTTTCAATACATATTTAAAAGCCATTGACAACGAAGTCAGAATCGAATTTGAAACGTTTGGTTTTTCTTTCAATATACAGCTTTTTATTTCGATTTTGGTGTTATTTCCCAAGAAAACATAAAAATAATAAAGAGAAAGAGAAAGAAGGAGAAAGAGAAAGAGAAAGAGAAAAGAAAGAGAAGAGAAAGGAGAAAAAGAAAGAGAAAGAGAAAGAGAGGAAGAGAAAGAGGAAAGAGAAAGAGAGAAGAGAAAGAGAAAGAGAAGAGAGAAAGAGAGAAAGAGAAAGAGAAAGAGAAAGAGAAAGAGAAAGAGAAAGAGAAAGAGAAAGAGAAAGAGAAAGGAAAGAAAAGAGGAAAGGAAAGAGAAAGAGAAGAGAAAGAGAACGAGAACGAGGAAGAGAAAGAGAAAGAGAAAAGGAAAGGGAAGAGAAGAGAAAGAGAGAAGAGAAAGAGAAAAGAGAAGAGAGGAGGAAAAAGAGAAAGAGAAAGAAAGAGAAAGAGACACGACAAGAAGGAGAAAGAGAAAGTGAGAGGGAGAAATGCGGACTTACATTCATGTACACTAACTAGTAAGGAGATGTAGATCATGTTAAATCTATGCAATGATAGATCACATATGACTACTACACTATAAACAATGAAATTTGGGGGTACATCTTTTTCATCTGTTTCCTCTGAATACTAACCGTAGCTTTATTAGCAGTTATATAGGCTAGTGTCAGTTTCATAAAACATAATATTATTATTTATTCACTTCCAAGGGAGCTTGTTGGTGCCACATTTGTAAATAGTTTCAAGATTAATTATAATAATTACAAATCTATGTTGTACAGTTTCCAAAACGTAACATTTTTTATTGATTTTGTTTCAGCTTGTATCTTATATTTTTTTCAGCTTGCTGTTTTTGCCGTAGTATTTTTTTTTCACTGGAGCAACGTAGGACATGTGAATTCGGCTCTTATGTCTTTTTAAATAGTAGTAGTAAGAATGATATAAATATCTTTATGAAGGTGAATGAAGTGCAGTCATATAAACGTGCTATTATTGTTCGTAAATCAAAACCAAGTATATACTCGTAACATTTTGATGTCGGAATGGGTTTTAATGGTGAATACTTGATCTTACAAAGAAAGTTAGCCAAATAGTCGAGAAAACTCTGAAGGGATTAGATAAATCCTGGACAATAAAATATAGAATATTCTGGAGAAAATCAACATTGAATATAAAACAGAATTTAGTTACTTCAATGAAAGACAAATAAGGGTATTCGAGAGAGGTGAATAAAAAAAGAATGGAAAAACAAGACCTATTTAAAACGTTAGATGAGAATAGTTTAATATAATATTTCCGTTCATAAAATAAGGTAATGAAAACATTAACAATAAATTAATTAAGATGAGATAGCCAAAAATAAAGTTAACCGTATCGATATGGTTAATTGAAAGAGTCTGATGAAACCATACTTAGAAGTAACTGTCAAGTTAGTGTAGTCAGAAAATGCCCTCTACTGAGGCCCCCCTCGTTATATGTTCATCCTAGTGTATATACAAAAGATAATTTCAAGCAGTTGCTACAATCAATGGGTGCGATATTAATGGGAAGATCACATCATTTGTTATTCTAAACCATTCCAGGAAAACAACAGGGAGATTTCGATAAATTGAGTTCAATCCTTGGCATCAATCAAATTGAACTTAGCACATGAATACAGAAATCTGCAGCAAATCGAAGCTCAAATTTGAAGTTGTTTGACCATGACATATCTCAGGAATTCAGATTCACAAAGGAGCGCAACGCAGCTCTCCGTACTTTAGTAATTATTAGTAATTAAAGCCGTTATGAATATGCCCTGTTCAGGGTTAATACCATCGTAACCCAGCGCCAACCAATAAGATGTGAGATATGTTTATGGCCTCTTGTTCAAGAACAAACGTTATTTCACCGGATAACACAGAGTAACAATTATAGGAGAACCCGATTATAAACGCTAATTTTTGGATTCAATCTCTTGATTTGGCTCGAGACAAATAGAACATGAGGATTTGGTAGAGCATTTTTGTAGACCTAACAAAAAAATTTACCCAGATATGTCGAATATATTTTATTTTCTGTAAAAGCACTACGTTGAGATCACACTTGTTTGTTGCCATTATAGAAAAAGACAGCTTTGATGCGTTTTCAATGATGTTAGTAAAGAGACACCATCACTTGCCTTATAGGTTTCCAAGTCCATGAAAATCAGTAAGCCAAATATAATTTTTTGTTCAAAAGGTATTAAGTTTCGTTCTCTCTTATGATATAAAGTAAGCCGTTCATTAGTGCATTAGACTTTTTTCTTTGCACCTGGCACGAACTCAGCGCGCCCTTGTGATAAATCATTAAGTTGACGTGAAAATGTTTTACAAATCAAGGTTCCAGCTCCTCATTCAAAATACTTGAGAAACATTAGGCTTTCCCCTTTCTTACTCCTGAAATTGACTCACTTGAAGACACTTGTGACATTTTTGAATGAAGACTTGTTTTTTTGCTGAAGAAGCATTGCGATATTTTCAAATGACGACTGTTTTTGACGCCCACTATATTTGTGATACAAAAGTCCTGGTCAAATCACCGGGACTTCATATTTAAAATATTAAATTCATACACACTATCAGGTACCCACACTTGATCCCGAATTTTAATATTAAAAAAGCCAAATAATAATTTTACTGATATTTCAAAATATATTCACCGTAAACGTAAAAAGCTAATCAGGGTCGTTAACATACTAGCCATTCTAAAATAATAAATAATATATATATATATATATATATATATATATATAATAGTGCTACAGATCCCGTGGGTTTAATTAGTCACCTGTTGTTCAATTAATACTATTTTATTTAACGGTGAAAACAAATCCTTAACCTTCAAACTTCAATACAAATTTCTTGACATATACAACACAAAACACAATTCACACTGACAGTTTTCTTAAGGCATATACTTTACTACTTATCACTTATGACAAGACTAACTAGACAAGACTAACTAAACTAACGCTCACAGAACCAATATTTATATAGAATTTTTACATTCGAGAGTCCTCGAAATTACACTATGGCGCTAATATCGAATTATGTAGAACTTTCCCGAACTGACAGTTAAACTTGGTTGGAATATACAGGTTCCTCCCTCGGCCGACGTTATAACTTTTCGTAACAATACTAAAGATAATAGGTTAAACTGTAACTGTAATAATAAAATACCTATTTCCCATGAATTTAGAGGAAAAAACAAAGAACTGGCCAATTACTTCTATCTCATACATTTTTTTGAGAATATCTTTGTACTTGGATACAGTTAAAACAGGCACTCTTTGATAGTCTTAAATTTCGACATGCTTTATCAATCAAGCGATCTCCGTATCCTTCAAAGCGTCCCAATTATCTGCTCGGAAACCCTTTCAATACGGACGGCGTCATTATCGTTGAACAAGACATACATTCCACTTTCGGTGTAATCTTTCAAATTTCATGCTTAATTCCAGTTCGTCATCGTCGACACTATCGCTGTCCTTTTTTTATATTATAAGGCTCTGCTTTATTTCGGTCATTAATCTTGAGAGCTTATTTTTGACAGGTTCGCTCTCTTAAGGTCTGATATCTTCTTTAAGTTAATTTCGGGAGTATTAATCAAAATAATTTTACGTCAACTACGTTTATTTGAAAATACAAAAGGTTGAGTTTTTGTGAAACCGCTTGCCGGCTTTGGAGTCGTGTACGTGAAAAATTATCTGGCCTATAAAAATAAATAATTCGTATACGTGTTTTGTAAAGTTTTACCCAAGGCAATGTACATTTTTTATTTATTTTAGTCTACTCCTGTTGGTGATGTCAAGAGAATTTATGTTTACTGTTTTTTTTTTTTCATTTTTCACCGATGAAGACAATGACAATATCAGTGCAAATGCTATTGGGGGTACCTTTTTAGTGACATGAGGATCTATAATAAATACGATTCTTCTAGTATATCTCCCTTAACCCCTTAAGACTCTTGGTGCATAATTATGAAGAGTTTCATCAAACTCAATTTTTCTAAAGAAGTTTAATCTGACAACGTTCGGGCTGAATTGGCATAATAATGATTATATTTTAAACTGTTAATGATACAAGTGCTGGCATCCTAGCGGAAATGGGCGAAATACAGACCTATCAATGGTTACCTGCTATAACGATGACACACATGAGACGTAAGTCAATACAAATCAATAATAATCACTTAGTTACTTTGAAATATAAAAACATTTTTTTGATTATAGTTTAAGTGAAAGATCCAAACAATGATTTAAATTAGTTTTTTTTGCAAAAATTTTAATTAATCAATGGCGGATGACCGCTTTTTCGTTAATGTTCGTATTTATGCACATTGAGTCTCAAAAATCGTTTTTATTTTATTTTACGTAAATACGACCCAGAAAATGAGGTTGATGCTTCGATGCTTCTACAATTTTTGTGTGTGTATTAAATAAGAAAGGAACTGTTCTGTCATTAGGGTTGCCACTTTTTTTGAAGAAAATATAGAATATACATGTTTAAGTTACAAAAATATAGCACTTTTGGGAAATTTAGGAAAAAAATTGTACGCATTTATTTCTCATCATTTTTCATATATTATTTATTTTATGATCAATCTTACAAAACCTCGAAAATCAAGCAGCAACAAATAACGATGGACAGCTGACGTTTAAATGCTATGACCAGTTGACAACTGGCAAACCACTAAGCATAGTAATACATCTATTCAAAGAGTGAATGATTTGTGTGACAAATGTAAAACATAAGAGATTAATGTTGTTAATTTCATTCAAAAAATTTTCAACCCCGCGTAGTGGATGGGTTCCAACTTACAGTTATCATTAAAAAACGCGACATTTGAATTAGCTATTAACAATGAAAATGTAGTACATTTCGTACTATATCATTTTTCTGAATAATATAGTACAATTGGGTGAAATCTAGTAAGAGACTATATATATATATATATATATATATATATATATATATAGTAGTAGTAAAAAAAATCACGTCTCAAGGGGTTAAAGAAAACACAAATACCTATGAGATACACTGATATGCTTTTTCCAGATTTAGACCACGTCATATTTTCGAATTAATTATTTATATATCTAAACAGGCATAACAAAGTTTTCCAACGTTTCGCCCTCACTTATAAGGATCTTTTTCAAGGATGAGAAAAACAAATCCTTGAAAAAGCTCCTTATAAATGTGGGCGAAACGTCGGCAAGCTTTGTTTATATACCGGTTTAGGTATATAAATAAATTAATTGGAAAAAATGAAGCAGTACAAACGCGGAAAAAGCAAAATCAGCTATGACTCTGGCCTCGAAAACCTTCCTATCTATGAGATAAGCTTGGATTAAATTTTTTTTAGTTTGTCAACCATTTTGTTTCAAACGGACTAAAGGATCTAGAAATGTACTCTTCGGAATTCGTTCGTCATTTTTGAAGTTAGTCTAGATCTATAATTGTCTTAAATTGTTTTTTTCTTCCTCCTTTCTCTTCACTTGATGCTTTAAGCTTTGAGGCTATTTATCCATAATTGGAGTCATTGTTTTCCTGCACTGATTGGATGACCTTAGTTTTAAGGGCGTATCTTCCAGTGCCTTGTAGCTGGTCGCTGGTCTACTCCATCGACATCTTTAAGTTAAGTTTAACATTATTATCAAAAGTTTATAAATATAACAAGAAATGTTTGTCCAACTCGGCAACTTTGCAAAAATGATTGTCCATTAAATTCGTTCATAGTTGGCCCTATGTTTGGAGAAAAATATCAACGTCAAAAGTATCACTGTACTGAGCTTATGGTTTCGGAGATGTCGTGATGAGTCAGTGAGTGGTATTTCGTTTATATATCTTGTGGTCCTTCAGGGATGGAGCAATGACCCGAAGAGAATAGTCAACCAGACAATTCGTCAAATTCGCTCTGACTTTATCTTAAATGAATTCTGAAAACCAAGTCAAATGTTAAATGGGATTTAAATTGGAATGCTCCTGTTTTTTTATGCACAGTTTGTTTGAGATTGTTATTATTAAAATGGTCTCCATGTGACACTATTATTTCAGATAACGAGTGAGTTTATGAACAAAAAGTCGGATCCAGCACGTTAGGTCGAAGGTTATATGGTATATAGTTGAACACTAGATAGTAAGTCCTTAGGTTATATTTTTCATGTATCTAATCTAACCTTGGAACCAATATGAACCCATATATCATGGGTTACTTTTGGGGACAATATATTTAAGGCTTTGATATTAGTACATTATGGGCACAATAAGTAATAGAACACAAGCCCATGATTTAAACGGTAATAATATGCCACAAATTGTGACAATCCGCTACAGAGAGCTTTTAATGGGTAATGTTCTTGAATACAATCATCTGACTTTCTTTGTTCGACAAAAATTGTTGTTACTAACAAATGCACTTTAACATAATAATAAAAGCAATGAAATTATTGTTAATGGAAATTATTAATAAATAGTTTTATATCGTTTATACATGCTGTCAATGAGTATTTAGATATTATTAAATGTCGACATTTATAGTATCATTGTATACATTCAATACTCACAGGGTTACCAGGTTGGACGATGTTCCCCAAAAATTAGCGGATATTTTGACATTGGCAATTTTTTGGGATATTTTTTTGGGAATATGTTAGCTCGGAAATATTAAGGATAGTTTTATAATTAATATGTTTTATATAAAAATTGACATGCCCCAGACGTTACAAAATGTATAATCATCCACATTTACTCAAATCAAAACTTAATGTGTTGTTTACAACATAGTTCAACTTAAGGAACCCTCTAAAACCGTAAATAAAGTGATCTCAAAATACTAAGGACATTAATACAAATATTCAGCTCACTTAAATTGTAATAATTCACCTGGTTTTTGTGTTTCCTATTTATTAGTTTTAGCAATACTTAGATCCATTAATAATTAGGTTTTAATTTCTTATCATTCTGTTAGTTACGCAAACCATTTGGACCTCTCGGTTTTTAAAACTTATTTAATTATAAGGAACTTGATTTTCAATTTACTTATTTTTACCTATTTCTTTTATACAAAGTTATTTAGAGATATATGACATTGTAATGTTTTTATTTTCACCCTCGGGTTCTGTTCAGTTCTTGGATTTATTTAAAATCACAGTCCATCTCACTCTAATTTATTTCCACTACTTTAACACAATTTATATTCACAGAACTATTTACAATTTATCTCTACTAAACTATACGACCGTCGAATACTGAATACTCCATCGCCAGCTGTCCGTATTTATATATTTGTCTCGGAATTATTTTGGCAAGTCAACGAACCATCGGAAAACTTCTTTCATGTGTGCTGAAAGCTTCAAGGGAATTCCCAGTAACGGCAGCGGTCGTCCTGTTGAAAGACAAAACATTTCAGATTCCCAGAAATATTGGAATAATGTCCCTTCCACGAATTGGTTGATGGCCGAGTGCACCAGCTGTCGGATGAATTCTCGTAACAATATGGATCATGGTGTAAACGGCTAATGGTCAAAAAAATCAATTTCATCAATTTCAACTCCACTTATTTGTTACCTTTATGTGTAATTACGGGCTAGTTATGATTTTTTAACTAAACAAGTTGCTTGTTCGAACCAATGCTAACTCAACATTAATATTTTTTCTCTTATTATTAATTTCATTATAAGTGGAATGAATTTATGAGGTCTTGGCAAGAGCTCAACTTTCAGTGCTTAAACTTCCTCCTTAAATTTACTCAAAGGTGATCTTTCAATACCATCAAATACAGCCACCTGAATTACAATTTTACAATTTTCAAGTCGGCAAAATTTTAATGTTATGACGTCGGATGCTTTTGTTTCAGTATGAATCCAGCAAACGACAAGTGGATGGTATTCCACCCTTATATAAGCAATTAGCCTAGTTTGAATCATCTAACCATCGCTAACGAACCAAAACCGTTGTCTCTACAGATTAATTATGCACGCGAACGTATCTTTGATTCTATTAGAACAAGTTGTACTACGAGTCCATGCATCGTTTAAATTTTAGCGTGAAACCTTGAGGGAAATAATCACATTACGTTTAGCGAGCATGTTATGGGCTTTTAGGCTGTGGAAGTTTCACAGTTTCCGCATGCATGTAGTATGTTTATGCGTCGTCGGGCGGTCCGCCGTCGCCTTTCTGCTCTCCGTGCGCCAGTAACATAGGTCAAGGGAGTCCCTAATCTGATTACGGGTTGACTCATGCATCTGCCGTTTCTACCCTAATGCCACAACTAATTGTAGTTATAGGCTGAATTTCCAGCCCCTCTTTATTCAGTTTGTTTCTCAAAAATTACTATGTATTTAGAAAACTTATAGAAACAACAAAGATTCTGCAAATTAATTAGGTTTCTAGTTTATATTTAATTTAAACAAGTTTAAGCTTCATAGCAAGTTAATTGAATTAATTTCAATTATCAAACTCAAAGGAAACTTGTGAAATAAATATAAACGTACACATAATTTGCACTATTTACCAATTCATAAGGATTTTGGTGGCTTACGAAGAATAGTTAGAAGAAGGGATTATTCAAGGGGACTCCATAAATATATTTTATCTTCACCGTCGACTAAAATCCCAATTATTAATTATGATTTTGCGAAATCTGTGGTTTTTGCTAAAATGTTCTCTGTTGAACACGGCGGAAGTAAATCCCAAATATTATCCACGCACGAGTTTTTCCTCCCTCATAGATGTTAATTTGACAGCTGATAATGTGGCTAGACCAGATTTCATCGTTAATCAATGTGGCTAGACCAGATTTCATCGTTAATCATGATTATGATATTCTCTTCTTTCAACGCAGACTATTTACCGACTAGCGGGAACAAGCCTCTGCAACCCCAATATCCAAAACAGGTGATAAACTATAGCCTAACAACTACCGACCAGTTAGCCTTACGCCAGTAATTTGTAAAGTTATGTAATCCACAATCACCATTCCAAGGCATCAGCATGGACATTGACACACCCTGACTAAATTACTCGGGTGTGTCAATGAGTGGTCAGCAGCTCTCGATAGAAAGGAATCCATTTCGGTATCCGTGACAACCTTTTTCGGTGGATCAGTGACCAAACAAAACAGAGAAATCTTATAGAATCACTCTTGTGTCTGCCTCTTTATCCATCTATCTACGCTATTTTCTTGGCAACGGGTAAATTACTACCGAATACAATTTACAGATAAAAATTCAAGCTTCTAAGTAAATGCAATCAAAAGATACGGCAATTTAAGTGACATATTTTAATAGGTTCCCCTAAAATCATTCCTTTAAAATCATGGCATTCATGACTTGATATGAAATTAAAGGAATAAATCTGATGGCCGTGAATTTATAAACATGGCATAATAAACTGTTTATTACGATTACACAGTTACATTTGCAATTGAAGTCTGTCAGTAGTACCCTTTTTTCAAAAAATACACAAATGTATGGTCCTTTGGAAGTGTAAAAACTGCAAGCTTCAAAATTGCAGTAGAGGTAATTTTGAAAATTTGCCCTTATTAGTGGTAATCCTTTAAAGACAGTTTTTCTCATCATACTTCTTCGTTCACGAGGACGGTCAACGGCCAACTCCTCCTTTCGACAACTGACATCTCAAAAGTCTATCAAACCATTCTAAATTCTAATACCAACGTCGTCTAAATTCCCTACATACAACGTTCTTCTTCTACGACATTCCACAACATCAATGCTCGAAATGTCCCGTGCTCGACTCTACTTTTCTACATCTTCTTACCATAAATGCCATTAACCTATTTAGAACGTGTGATTCCGCCCTTAGCAATTCGCCTCGAACGTCAAGAGAAATCTAACCAACAATCTTAGCCTAACATAAATAGCCATTAAAATAAATCAATACCAAATACAAAAGTAGAATATTTCCAATACCTATTGCAGTAACAAAAATGCTACAGAATAATAAAAAAGGGACGTGTTTACGTTTGAAGATAATTTTATCCTATCCGTTGGTGTTAATATTCGACGTCAATACTCGTGTTTTAGTTACAAGAAAACAGTTATTGTAGATAAATGACACATCCAACGTCCAGTTTAGGCTATTTAAAATACGTTTTGCATAATTCAAACATCAGAAATTTCGTCGTTTACTTGTTCTTTTACGGGTTTATGGAATACACTGCTAGTTATAATATCAATAACTTCAATGAACAACGAATGTTTTAAAAATATATTTTCTGTAAAAAAGTACCAAAAAAAATCATTAATAGAGAGGAACAAAATTGAACTAAACATAATTACTGACAATCTACACCAAACTCCTCTCAGCAATACAAAACAATAACAAAACAACAGCAATCATTTTATAATGTTTAAGCACTTTCTTGGAAAATGAGACCACAATTCTGACCTAGACTCCGAAACGTTTGGAAATATACAGTCTTCCAAAATGTATAACAAGTTAGAATTAAATTCAATTTTAAAATCTCATTAAAAATAAGAAATATGTTAAAATAAAAAATTATGGAACTAAACCAAAATACTCAATACAGAACTCAAAAAATTGCATTAATATTTATATATGAAGACGCGAGATGTAAGACCGACATCTAGGATTTTCAAGAGAATATATATTGACTTGCGTACAAAGGAATGACACCTCGAAGAGAGTATTCTCTAGAAAATTTGAAAAGTTAGGTATACGCTTCTTCTTTCATAGTTATTCTTGGTTGCCGCAATTTAAGGAGATATCAGAAAAGGAGTAATGCACCAATGCCAAGTTCTTTTAATCCTATGTCGTGATAATTCTTAAAATCTTTCTTAAACACCTTAAAATCTTCGATTCGTTTTTTAGCGAATTATTATCATATAATAGTCACAAATATTTTTTTCAAATTCTTCCAACGTGAAAGAAGCTTTATTACTATATGATGTATAAATTTTTTTGTGCTACTCTGTAAATTTCAAATATGAGACTAATTTTTTTTGTGTTACATCACTAAATATTGTCAAACCATTTTAAATTTTAATTGTACATTTTCTTATAATTGCCACTGAGAACGGTCTGTGAAAAAGTTCCAAAAACTTTTGGAATATTTGAAATTACTTTTGCGTAAGTTTGGTATTTTTATTGCCAAGTTTACCGAAAATGTCACAACTGTCATTCAGATAGAGATATTTCACCTTTCCGTTAAACAAGTGGAGTTCCAAAATAGCCATCAACATGTATGAATCAATTCCGCCCACTTCCAGAGTTCGTTCTCCCCGTTTTCTGTATGTGATTGATTACAATCCTGCTGCCTCTATTTTTTTTCTAGTATGTCTAAAACAGATTTCATGACTTGCACATTTGCGATGCAACCGACACTAGCTTTCTAGCTTTTGATATAACCACCAAACAATACAGAATAATTTTCCGAAACTTCAAATTACTTTCGGATAAGCCATTAAATCAATTTCATCGGTAATGAAAAATATTAGAGCAGTATGTGTTTCCCATGCGGGTATTAAAACTGCATCAGTTCTTGCTGGAAGCATTAATCCCCATTAGATTGACTGGCAAAAACAAGTCGTTTTCCAAGTATTCGGTTTCCAGTCGAAAGTTCCTATATCGCGCAAAGCGCGAGGGTTAGAAATAATATGAATGCGTCAGACGGAGATAGTACGCTCTCAGAAAGATTGATAGCTTATCGTTCACGACGGCCGGGAATTGAGATCCAACAGTTGATGGAATAACTTCAGTTATTTGCTCCATTCTATCCGTTGCTATCCGTACAAATAAGATAAATTTTACAAAACGTTTTAGCCTAGTGAAAATAAAGTTGTGCATATGTATAATTGCCTGAAGAGTAAAATGGTGACTATACCGAAACGTCGTTTCATACCTCAGTGATAGGTCAACTAGGTACTGTGTTGAGGTAAAATGATATGAAAATTATTTAAATTGTCGTCTGATGTGAGGCTCTGAAGAATTCGTGGAGTTTCTTAAAAAAGAAATTGTTTATTTCTGGTCATCAGTTGTAAAATTCTGCTAAAATTTGTTCAGATTTTGATCAGAAAAATTCAAAACATAACTCGAAGAGGGACTACGACTTTGTAGATTTTTGGATATCTGGAAACTTGAACAACCGGTTACCGGTTACCGGGTGTCTAGGAGATGGTTTATCACCTGATGTAGAAATGTTGTTTTGGTCTGGTAGTAAGATCTATTAAAAAAACTTGGTGATTTCCCAACGACTTGTCTTCTCTGTTGTCAATTGTGCACCTAGCTAATGTTATGATAATACTGATACTGCCCTATCGAACTGCTGCTCACAATAGGCCAGATATAGTTTTAGTAGATAAAATCCCTAGGAAAACAACCTTAATTGAAATAGCAATCCCTAACAACAATAACGTAAATATTAAGCAGGCTGAAAAAATAGCCAAATACAGGGATTTGGGATTTCAAATAAAGACACAGTGGGACATGAAAAACACATAAACTGTACCAATTGTTATGTCAACAACAGGAGTAGTCCCAAAACTTCTACTAAATAATTTAAAATACCTCGGTCTGGAACAACATCGTTACCAACTAATGCAAAAGGCCGTTCTGTTATGAACAGCCCGGACGGTCAAAAAATTCATGGGAAGCTGCCACGACTCCAACCACGGGCCTGATAACCTGACAAGGGCTCCCACAGAGCTAAACCCTTTTGATATCTAGGATATCTGGGGTTAGTGAATTTTCCTCTAAAGGCACGTTATACGTGTCTTAGAAGGAGTGTGCTGCCATACACTATATGGTCAAGTCGAGAATAGTAATAAATTATTTACTAACTTGGAATACAATACAATCACATTCCATACCTCGGCCTTCCTGACGATATATTTTTTTAAATTATTGGAGGTATCATATAAATAAACAAACTTTCTCACGTGCCCGATAAATTTTTCTGTTTCTTCACACATCTCGATTGAAAAGAGGCAAGTAACGCGAGTTATTTTGTATTTTGTGACAACCTGAACGCCTGACATCGCGTTAGAGAAGGTAACGCGACGTCATAACGTTGTGAGTGTGGCAGGATAATGCAAACTTGAGTAATACAAACATAACGCCGTAATATGACGATACAAAAACGCCCGAGCGCCGCGTTATAACGCTTTCTATGTGGCGAAGGCTTTAAAGTATCTCAATATATTGGAAGATCCAGTTGACATTGGAATTCGAAGAGATTGATTGAACACCTGCAACACCTATAGTATTCGAGTACCATTACCACAAATATACTGCAAAGTTTTGCAACAAACGATAAACCAAACGATATTACATAAAATCAAAGGAACACTTAACAGAATCGGCCGCCTTCTCTAAAAACATTACCTATTCACTTACATGTGTTTACAACATAGCATTCAAATACAGCGATAAACCCACATTGGACAAACAGAAAGAAGGATCTAAGCCAGCACAGAACAGCACAAACTAACGTAGGTAACAAAAACAACTAGAGCACCGGCTACATATCAACATATGCAGGTCTCAGAAACAACTTTGTTAGCTGTCAAAAATAGCTAATGCAACCAATTGTAAAACCAAAATAATAAGAAAAGAAAGTGTAGTTTAAAAAGGTGGATAAATATATCAAAAAATTGAAAGCATTTTTAGGACAAAAGACACAAGCAGAGCAGATCTACGTAACTCAAACAATATCCTTAGATACCAGCTTATAACATAAACGAAAAACAGACGCATCAAGAAATCAGCTCTCAGACCTAACAACGTGATTGACCTAAGAGTTTTGTTTTTCCTTGCATTTTTAGTTAATTAGATAGTCCTTAAGCATAGCTAAAATTTCAACAAAATATTCGGTTTATAGCAGTTGAGGTGGACAAACTAATTTTGCAGGCCATTGTCTCCTTCTATTAAATAATATTATATATTAAAAGTACTTCCTTATTAGACTATATTTGCGATAGCAGGTTGACTGTGAGTATCATAGTCTTTTTTGTTAGATTACAAAATATTGTATTGGTTTATCTACGTTTTAACCAAATTAAAACAAAATATTCTAAATTCGAAACTCTCAATAATTTATCAAACTGTTTGGTTTTGAATAGATATATCAGGAATTTGGAAATTCCCGAAATTGCAGGTTAAGTATTATTAAAATTTCTTGGAAATCATAAAAAGAGAAATAGTTGAAATTCCACAACATAATCATTAGACTTAGAGCCTATACTTCTGCAATGTACATGTATCGTGACAAGAGTAAAAAGAGAGGGGAATAGAGAGCAAGAGGGTCACTCGATTGTGTGCGCTTCAAATGAAATATATACGTATATAGCTCATTGGGTGATTCCACCAACCAGGCGAAATATTCTCTTGCACTCTGTATTGCCTCTCCTTTTATTCTTCTTACGATATTTGTACGTTACAGGCTACCTCCAGAAGTACATGCTCTACGGCATTAGAATGAGTACTGTATTGGCTGCAGACAATTCATTCTTAATGGTCAAAATCATCAATAGCTTCTTTATCAGGTGACAAGACAAAACAATCAAGCAGACTCTGAGCATATTTAAAAACGTAAAAACACTGGCTGTATTCTTGATATCTATTAAAGCTGACATTACTTTAAATTGTATCTCAAAAAAATTTTCAAACTGAATGTTTTTAAGATATGTTTGATGAAATTTAACATTATTTTGGTAAATTAAAATCAATATGTCATTAAAATGTTTCTAATGTAAGCTGGAATTATTTTTTTGTCAAAAAGTAAATATATAACTATCTACCATCAAAAATTCTGCAATGTAAAAAATAATTTTATTAATCATCGCTATCTTACCGTGACCACCGTTGTGAATTATTAAATGTCTGTGACAAGCAGGAATGCATACCTGAAACAAAAGAAACGCTTATTAAATAGGCAAACCATGAAATCAGACACAGCAAGGTCATAACTATTACAGTAATTATATTAACGTGAACAATTAAAAACATTTCACATCGTAAATTAATAAGTTTTCACATTTAATACCATAAAAAAACGTCATGATTGTAAACGCTAACGAAAAAATATTATCAGGATTTTTGGAGAAGGGTTGCTCGCCCAGGCGTGCCCAATTAGAAATCGTTGTGAATGATTCCTTCCTTATTCCCCTACCAGCCTTAGCAACACTAATGGCAAGGATTTCTTTTCCTTTAATCGCTGATGCGTGTAAGCAGCTTTGCTTGCAAGCTTTAAGAAAGTATCTGAGTTATGTTAGAAGCTTTTTTCTTTGACATGCTAAATTACATCAGTTTGAAAGCTGTTTGGGAGCCCTTCAGATCTAGCGTACAACTCCGAACACGAAGTCCACTAGAAATGTTCTGAAAAGCGAAAAATCTGTTTACAAGCAACAATTATAAAGTATTTGAGGGGAAAAATATTTAATCATAGTTTGAAGTAGTGTATAGTTTAGATATATTCACAAAATGGTAAAGTTTTTTCAGGATGTGGGGTTAATTGGCCAAAGAATTGGTTAAAATCGAATTTTAATAGAAGATAAGTAATATGAGAATATGTTTATGTTAGTTTTGACCTGCCAATACCAACAAAGTAACAAAGTTTACCGCCGCGTTTGTCTGTCTGTTCGTGATAAACTAAACAATGACTGAACGGGTGTTCGTGCGGTTTTCACCAATAGATGTAGTAATCCACGAGGAAGGTTTAGGTATATGATTTGTCAAGGTTTTGGGTAAATTGATTGAAATATAACATTAATTGGTGGAAAACGTCCAGCCGCCTCGGAACTTTCAACGAAATTGCTGCTTTATCCCTTTGAAATATAACAAAACAATGCATGGTGAGATATTCGTTTTTTATAAAACTACAAATGGCACATATTTATTATTTAAGGATACCTAGTTTATTATTTCCATTCTATCTTCTACAAAAATATAAAAACATCAAACCTTTATTTAAACAGTCAGTGCCGTTTCAACAACTCTAAGTTGAAAAAAAAAGGTAATTTACATTTAGTTTGTTTACTACTTGATGATGACACCTTAGAGTGTTGAAACGGCGTTGAATGTTTAAATAAAGGTTTGGTGTTAGGGTACAAAACTGTGTTTTTACATTTGTGACACACCAAAGGTTCCACAAAATTTCCATTCTACAAAAATGGTTACTACATTGTGATACTTGGAAAGCTATTTAGACGGATACAGTATTAAGACTTATCAACTTATCAACAGTATAAAACCAAGTCTCTTCCCTCCGTTTGTGTCTCTCTGTCCTTAGATTTCTAAAGTAAGCAACGAATTTTAGCGCGCTTTTCATCAATAGATAGTGTTTGTGCACTTATTGGGAATAGAACTACAATATTTGAAAATATGTATATTTCCAAATATTTCGAGGCCTAGGTCAAATCACGTTGTCAAAAACAATATAAAACTATTTGAAAAAAGAATTGTAAAATTTAAAATTAAAATTTTTCAACAATATATGTATGCAGTAACTAACAGAATGTAATTTATTTTGGAAATACAGCATTTTCAAGTATTGTGATGTCATTCCCAATAAGTGCGTAAACATTAAGTAAAGATGCCACAACTACCAAAAATAGATAGAGTGTTTCAACATTAAGGTTTATACGTTTAATTTATTATGGTTTTGTGCGAATTTGTTAAATATAAATAAATATATATATATATATATATATATATATATATATATATATATATATATATATATATATATAAGGAGTTTGGTAGAAGGTTCGCCAAACATGGAGGGCAGATAGGTGGGCTCATGTGCTATATTATATAGCCCATATAAAATCTAGATATCTTACGGTTTTTTTTAATTTATTTTTTTCTTATTTCTCAAATTTTTACATTTAAACTGTTGTAACTTTTTTATTTTTTCACTGTATCTTCACCAAACAAACTTAAATGAAAATCGTGTCTGTTTGCTCATCTGCATTCCATATTTGATACAAATGATTGGTTGAAAAAATTATATGAGTACACAAATGGCGAGGTTCCATAAAAAAGTAATTATCACGTTACAAAAACTTCTCTACTTCAACAACTTTCCAACGATATATCACACGTATTGGAAAGTAATCAGTATCATAATAAAATTTGAGTTTGTAACTTACAAGGTAAGAACTACAAAAAATAAAACATACCCCAAATTGCATTAATTTGTTATAAATTTTGTTCAATACGGCTTCTACCGCTACGGATGCAATCGCGACACGTTTTTCTGACTCCTACAGTGGTAGTCTCTAGTCGCATCTCATCCCATATTATTTCAAAAGCAACATTTATTCTTGCTCTTAATTGCTCCTTGGTTTTTACTTTTCTCTCATAAACGAGTTGCTTGGCCGTCCCCATACAAAAAAGTCAAAGGTAGTCAGGTCTGGCGACCTTGAAGACCAGAGTATAGGGCCAGTTCTCTCGATCCACGCGTTTGAGAATGTATTGTCCAGGAGGTCTCTGACAGGTGGTCTATAATGTCAGTCATCTTTTTTGAATATTGTTGGTCTGCCTCCAATGGGATTTCATCTCATAAGATCGATCATCTCACATTGTTTGGAACGCAACATTGATTCTTTCCCTTAATTGCTCCTTGGTTTCTATTTCTATCTTGAATTGTTAATGAATGATTTATCGATCTTATTAGATGAAGTGTATGTTTTATTTTTTGTAGTTCTCACGCTGTAAGTTACAATCTCAAATTTTATTATGATACTGATTACTTTCCAATACGTGTGATATATAGTTGAAAAGGTGTTGAAGTAGAGAAGTTTTTGTAAGCATTGGAAGTTCTCCATGTGGTTCTTTTTTTTGTAACGTGATAAAGTGTTTATAACTTAATTACTTTTTTATAGAACCTCGTCATTTGTGGACTCATAATTTTTTTCAATTTGTGTCAAATATCGAATGCAGAAGAGAATATATATATATATATATATATATATATATATATATATATATATATAATGTTTAAATTTTATTAGTGAATATGTTTCGAATGCCTGGAACATGTACCGCAATGCAGTTTTTTTTAATAAACCTATACCGGTTGTAGTTATAAACCCGAAACTGACAGATGAAACAACCGCCCGACGTTTTAAAATATTTATTAGTTGAAATCGATGTAAAGGCCCTAGCTTAAAATTGGTTCTGTATTTACGACACCAACTGTAACGCGTTAGTAACGTGCAATTTCACACGCTGTTTCATATGGGAATCGATAATAAAGCCGGACAAAGTGATTAAGAATTTATTAAATTTTGATGAGCAAAATAGTTCTCGAATGTTACGGAATTATCCAAAATTTAATAATGGAGCAAAAGGGTATTTCGCAGTCGGTTGGCTGTTGGCTATTCGTTTTTTTACAAAGTACACTAGTAACAAACGTTGTAATAGTTTCCACAGATTGAAAGTTATCAATTCAATCAATGAAAATTACTATGCCCCAAAATCAATGCGAGAGGTAGACACTGACAACTGATAGGTGAAGAAATCAAGCACTATCAATTTGAAGAAATCAAGCACTATCAATTTTTTGTGCAGTAAAATAAATCGAGATTTTTGCAAATTAAACACTTGATACTCAATTATTTATTTAAAATAGGCAATCAGAGACATGGGTAGTAGCCAGGTACTCCGTATTCGTGTTCAGCGACCCCAAAGACGCCTGATTAACTAATTTCCGTCATTCTTTACCGAGTGGTAAATTTCACCATTTGAAGATGCATTCATAAAAATGTAATTTTCTTAAGCAGCAGTGAACATTTTCAAAATTCATTTATTATATATAGCCTTAAACTTTCTAAAGGCTGCCACGAATCGAATGCATAGAACTGCATCTCAATTCACCTTAATGCAAAAAATTGATAGTCAGGCTCATATTTATGCGTTATTTCCTCAATCATGGCCGCACTAACAAACACAATGAATTTTTCTATAAAATATATGTCGTTTGGGAACGAACTGACATTATTTAACACTAGTAAAGTTCATACGAAACTGCCAAAAATAATAATTTTACTTTCAGTTTAGGAAGATAAATGAAAAACAAGCTTAGCAAATCGAAGTAAAGTCTCAGTAAAAAAATATGTTTTATTTATTTACATTAGACCTGTATATCAGATGAGTTCCATAATCGAAACTACAAATACAACCAAATTTTTATTTCGATTCAACAATAGAACACATACAGGTGAAACTAATAAAAGCGTGTTTTTTTAAAAGCTGGTAAAGAGCTTTTCTTCAAGATGCAGTGGAGATCATAGTATCTACGGACGGTGTACTCACATCATTTTATTTAATAAATTTAGTAAATTATTTTGTTTTATTTCATTACTCTAAATCAATAGAGTTAAGCCCGGTAAAAGGAAAACGATCTTATCATTGAAAAAGCAAAGTTGTAGAGCAACCGAGTTTTGCCTATTTCCAAAAATGTAATCTTAAAGAAGTCAAAACAGACAGTAAAAAATCTGCAACCATAGGCCAGATTTTGAACTAAAGTGACTTATCAACTAGAAATAATTTTATTCTGCTGTAACTCATCAATCAAAATCAACTGTCCATGTCAGTTTTTAATAGGTCTCTTATAAAATGATTCAATTTTGTCTCACTTAGTAAATAAATAATCATGATGAGGTGAGGATAATAATGAAATCAAAGAGCGAGTAATACAAGCGAGAAGAACAATAGGATGACTTACTGAAATTTTGTGGTCTCAAGAAATAGGGAATCAACGCAGATAAATATGATACACTTATCAAAAGAGCTGAGGCCGAAGAACACTAAAGATGAACGAATCCAGAAGATCAATAGGGATATCACAGAAATAGGATTCGCAACGAAGATGTGAAACACCGAATGGGTTTAGAAGGATCAGTAGGAACAGAAAACAAGTAGTACAGTAAGGACATGTTCAGAAGATGTCAAATACAAGACTACTAACAAAAAACAACTAAGTCTTTGTTAATTTTTGATGACATTGGTAGTAAGAACTTTGCTTACTTTTGCTGTCAAGGGGGAGGGGGTGGGGTAAATAATTGTGAAAAATCTGCTTAAATAATATTTGAACGGCCCCAAAGCAATGTAATGACCATATATGTATACAAAAGAAGTGCTAATACCTAATTGACAATAAAATATTTTTTATGTTATTCCACAATTACTTTTAGGTTCAACTGTAATGTTGCTCATAAATCCATATTAATATTAATTTATATTATTAGAAAAAACTCAATAATAAGCATTTTCAATTGTGACAAGCAGTCCTCAACTGTTCCTTGCTTCACAGATGAACTTATACATCAGGTATTGACAGTACCAAAAAAAATTAATTAAAAGTTACACCACTAGATATTTCGGTTTCGAGATCTCTCATATGTTCACTACATCCCTTCGCAACCATTTTAATATTACTATTTCGAGTGTAACTTGCGCTACAAACTTTATGTATAACAAGCTCTTCAGCATTTTTCAATTTAAGTTTATTGTTATATTTTCCCCTTTATACAGGATTTAATGAGGTCATCTATCGAGAGGTGTTTCGCAATATAGTTACTTTTCATGAAAGATTATTTTACTGCAAAAATAATCATCGAATTCAATTGTTTATTTGTTTTCTATTCTAAAATCATTAACATTATAGCAGTTTTTTTTTGTTTCTTGTCTATTAATATATGTATGTCTTTCGCATTCTATTTAGTTATTTGTGTTTTTTATTAACAACTGTTTAAATTGTTAATATTTGTTGATAAATACTTCGTTTATCTATATATAAATAGGCTAAGACAAAACGATTAGGTACCATTTTCTCCTCTATCTCTCAACCGATTCCCTTCATTTTTGTTTTGTTTAGTAGCTATTGACGACCTTCAGTGCAGAATGCTAATATTAATTTATAATATTGGTTTATACATTAAATAAAATATAATAAAAATTCATTATTTACGTCCAGAATGTCAACGCCACACAACTGAATGTTCCGCCGCCGCCAGACTGAAAACATTGAGTAATTATATATAGAGGGACCAATGCTGTTACAAAACTTAGAGCATGTACTTCTGGTAGTGGCATGCAAGCGTTGTTATTGTTTAGTGGTAAAGTAATCGTTGTATATTATAATTATACAGGGCGATTCCAGATATGTTAGAAATCATTTGTTTCGTGCAGTTAAGCAGTTGCATATATAGGGTGTTTAAAATATAGAGTAGAGTGCAATTATAACTAATAAAATAATTATATAGGGAAGCCCATTAGCGGTTGAATTTACAGGGTTCTTGGAATAGAAGGCGGAGTAGAATTACTGTTATACAGGGTGGTGCAAAAAATATTATACAGAAATTCATATACAATATAGGGTGAGAGGAATTATATATATACAGGATGATGATAAAAAATGTTAGAAAAGGAAATGATTTATAGAGTAGCCCACGAAGAGTTCCATATATATGATGATTGAAATATAGGTCGGAGTAGAATTATAGTTACAGAAGATACTTAAAAATTTTATATACAAAAAGAATAAATACGGTGGCTCATAGACAGTGGCATATACAGAATGGTTTACCGGGTGGTTAAAAAATGTTAAAAAATATTATGCGTGGTCCATGAACAGTTGCATATACCATGGAAATGTATAATGGGATGGAATTATTATAATGAGGATTTTAATAAATGTTAGAGAACTGAGTGCAATTATAGTTATACAGGGAGGTTATGAAAAATAAATATGTAGGGTAGCCCATTAACGGTTGAATTGTTGTCATATTAAATTAAGAATTACGAATTTGAACACAAATAAAGTCCTATGAATTATATCTGAAAAAGACTTGAATTTCGTTACTTATTTGTAGAAGAGAGATGTAATATCGACATGTAGGATTTTCGAGGAAACTATCACACAAAGGTTCCGAATCTGGATCCGTTCCGTGTAATTGCTGTTCTCCCGAAAGTCCTAGGATAGAATTTCACGATAAAATTTTTAGGTTTCTTAACCTGCCAGAGATATTGACACAATTGGTCGAATTTCGACCACTGGGAAACAGCTAGTATTCCTAATTACTTTAAATGTTGGTTGATTTCTGTAAACACAAAGTTTTGTACCCTAACACCAAACTTTTATTTTTACACTCGACGCACGTTTCCACAACGAAGCTGTCATCATCATGGAGTACACCAAAACTCAGTTTTGGTTTACTCCATGACTGAGTGCTGTTTGATCATAAATTATAAAAACAGTGAGGAAAACCAAACACCCTTGTTTTAATCTAACTGGAAAATAACAAGTGATATTAAGAACAATAGTTACCGTTTAAAATTTTCCTTTTATCAATAATGCATTATTCAAACCCGCGTTCAGACAATCTACTGTTTTCGTATCTTTTATTTTTTTCTGTTTGCTTCTCCGAAACAACTTTTCCCATTTTCCAGCCAGACTAATGTTTATGTTCAACGTCAAGCTTTCTAATATTTACCACCCCACATCTAATTTGGAATATAATCCTGTCTGTCTGGCTTCACTCCGAAGTCGAGCTTAAAACAATTAACAATGCAATGAACTTTCCTAATTACCTGTCCTACACCATCTCATTTCCACGTAAACAAGACACAGAAACAATAGCAGCACAATTATTTTCCATTTATTTTCACTTGACTTTTCCGACGATAACACGAAAAAAAAAGGAATTCATATGGCAAGCTGGCGAATGGCCATCTTGGGATACCAACGTTTGGAACGATTAAAAATGTGCTCTTTTATCGCCAAAATGTCTTGTTTTTCACAAACAAAAAAAACTCCTTCTTATCTGCATTCCGCTGGAAATAATGGTTTTAACTGCAGTCATAAATATTTTTACGGAAGTTAGAGATAAATAAGATGAACGTTATTACGTACATGTCGACTGTGTAGAATTTTATAGGGCTAATGTATTTTTACTGCCGAAGTTTCCAAAACAGTTCCAGCTAATAAAAACAAGTAATGGAATTATATTGGCCGAAAATAAGATTAGCGTAATTCGCTCGCAAAATACTTCGCTTTATCTTTCGAAAGTACTTTAAGCTAATTGCCTGTGGATGGAATTAGTAGGAATTGTTTCCAATTTAAACGATAACTGGCAAAATCTAAAATGACATCTAGTAGCTAATCTTCTACAGAGGCCGTCTAAATTGTCATTAGTGTCAGCTAGCTAGCAGTCGTAAGTTCATTTCAACTTACATTAATTATGAGCCTAAGAAACTACTGAAATAAGTTTTGAAGAAAAGTGCTACAAAAATCTCATTTTGTAATAGTAAATTTTACAGAGACTTTATTTAAATTCGTAGTGGTCCAAGATTTGAATGACCTCCACAGTCATCATGACACGTGGTTATAACATGACAGATTGAAAATTGACAAATGGGAGTTAGCGAACATGCAGCATTGCACGCTAGAACAAAGCCTGCTGATTATTAAACACTATTAGCAAAATGGTGAAAGTTTGATTGACACTATTCGTAAAGTGCGTTTCATATTCGGTGGGCACAATACCCCTAATTCATTTACTGTAAACAGAATACTCGAAAAATTCGAATGTATTGGTTGAGCTGATGGTCAATCATAACAAAATATCACGGCAGTTAGCGACATTGTGACTGAAAGTCCAAAGAGAACCATTCGTCATCGTACATAAAATCTGAACAATACAACAGCCACTCTTTAGTGTATTCATACGAAAGAATTATATCTACACGCCTACAAAGTCGAATTGATCCAACAAGTTTTGCCAACAGACCGTACAAAGAGAAGATAGTTCATCAAAAGGATCCTTGAGCAACAGTGTATGACCTCGATGGCTTCGTGTATTGAAAAATTTGCCGCATTTAGAACTAAGAAAATCGACGACAGATGCTTCAAAAAGCAGTGTATCCAAGAGGTGTCACTGTTTGGTCTGCATTGTGGTCTGGGAGAATTAACTATTGTTATCCGAAGTCCCAGAAGCACCGAAACCTTGAAGGTCGAAATTAGAAGCTGTATCAGTTTCATACCGGCAGATGTATACAATAATGTTATTTCAAATTTTGTCAAAAGAGTAGACACGAGCCAGCAAAACCGAGGGGGTCATTTTTAAGATATTATCTTTCAGACATAAATCCTAAATGTTTACGTTTTAAATCAATAATTTTTTTAATCATTTGTAGAAAACCATGCTTTATTGAGCCTTAAAATCTTGGGCCTTTATTGCTTGTACACAAACGTATTAATTAACCACCAAATCCATGCAAGGTACGGCCTTGTCTCTTCAATGTATAAACAACATCCATAGCTGTGACTGTTTTCCTTTTGGCATGTTGTGTATGTGACAACATCTCTTATAACATTTTCAAGGAAGACATTAAGTCCACCTCTAGTTTCCTGGTAGATCAATTCTGCTATAAGTTTAACATTACCACGTCTTGCTAAAAGTCTCATGGTTGGTTTTCTATACCTTGGATATTATCAGGCAACACATTACGATGACGTTTTGCACTGCCTTTTCCTAAACCTTTTCCACCTTTGTCTCTTCCATAATAATACAAACGTACACTTAGTCGTTTGTAGAAAAACTGACCAAGAAGAATATCTCAAACTATGTTCATATGTAAATTAGAATTCTTCGTCCGAAAAAATCGCCAACAACACGTAAACCTAGGAAGCTTAATAAGATCAGCCAAGAATAAAATCATCCAATTTTGTCAAACAAATATTCTCCATTAAAGATCTTTAAAAACTCCAAATTAAATGATGACTGGAAGCGATCATATGGTTGATAGGGAAAAAAGTTTTAACACAAAATTGGAAAGATAAAATTGTCGCCCCCCCCCCCTACAGCGCTAACAACAGCAATCAGAAAGTATATTGGGAGACATATCAGAAACTACTCGAAGAGAAGCAACAAGAACAACAAGATCACTGAAATGAAGAATTTTTATGCCATGGTATCTGTCTTTGGTGTTACATGAACATTATAGAAGTTCGTTGTTGTTCCTTTCTTCTTCCTCCTCACAAGCACAAGCTTCAATGCAGGCTTCACATAACTATTTAAATTCGAATTAAATTCTTACAAAAATGGAAGATGATGGAAATTATCTTGGACTCTGTCTCAACGAATATAAGTGGGTTTTGCAGATCAAGACCTTTAGTAGTAATGCCATTTTAATAAAACGAATATCCTTTAAGGTTTCCAGTAAGTTCGAAATCATGGATTTGGTAAAATTCCCTCAGTATTAGAAGCCTTGGAACACAAACTCCAATGGATTTGCAATACTCCGCTGACGGACAAATTTCTATATCCATCTACGTCGATTTTAAATTCCCCAAAGCTAATGTTCCAGCTTTGCTAGTTGTGAACTAATACATCACAACTGCTAGAGAAATCTTCTGTTCTGTATTCTGGAGCAAATGTCCTTAACTTGAAAGTTTTATCAACTCCTCTCAGACAGGAATAAGAAATGGCATAAACTAAAGAGTCTCGTACTTAATTCCACTTATATCGTTTGGAACAGCTTACAAGATGTTCTCGATCATCTTTCACGTCTGCAAGAAATTCCTTGGAGTTTAAAATTTTGTAAAGACTGAACCTCGTAAAGAGGAAGACGAAAAGAACGACACGGAACCTAAAAAATGTTCCTACTCTACCTATAAAACCTAAGTTGGTATTATAATCACAAAAAATATTAACACTATAGGGGAGGCGAGAAATTTAAACATTAATGGTACATAAATGAGGAAAAATCGATGGATGTCAACCGATAAACAAGAGGTCTCAGTTTTTAGGGGTAAATGAGTGTATTTACGATAACTGGGAAAAATAAGCCTCCTATCGAAAACATTGAGTAATTATTTACAGTTCGTTAATATGAAGTGTAGGGCGTCGTGCAAAAACTGCTGAAAACAAAATGTTTCAGCTTAATTTTCACCTAAGAAATTGAGAAAAATGACAATTTTTAGGTAAGAAAAAAGCCCAGAGCACACATAAATAAAAAAGTGAGTTTAGTCCGTATTTTACATTTAATGATTTAACAAAGAAGAAATACATAAACATATAATATTTAAATCTCATTTATTCTTAAATATAGTATCATCATTTCCACTTTTGGTAGAATAAAATTTGTGCGAGCCAACACACGTTTTTTAACTTAAAAACAATCAGCGAATAAATCAACAAAAACAAAGAAAAACTAGTTTTCAACTTTTGTTTATCTCAGTCATTTTTTCTAAGTAAAATCGATTTAATTATAGCCTTCTTCTGTAACTGTATTTAACTAAATTTTATGTACCCCTAAACTAAATTTCATAAAAGGAGCAGTATTTCCGTCATCTTAAACCATTCTCAATTTTGGGGATGACAAAGCCTCTTAGGAAAGCAACTTTTAACTATAAATTTTCTGTCAAAAGGCGAACTTACAAAAACATTACGTGTTTGATGCTATTTTCAACAAATTTTTTCCAAACCTTAGTGCACAATTCCCATTGCTGAATTTTGTGCACTGTGTATCCAGTTTCAAAGTTATTCTTTTATTTTGTCAATATTGTAACCCGGAAATTGAAAACTAATTACTTAATTTACATTCGTCAATGCTATAAGCTTCCATTTAACCCCGCCTCTGAACAAAATAAATATTAACTCGCCTCGGTTGTGAAACTCAATCGCCATTTTGTAGGAAATCGATTCAGACATTATTTGAAGGATCCCCGGAAGGCCTACACGAGGACGGTTTAATAAAATATTTGAATACCATCAATCATCACCATTTATCGTCTCTTCTCGAAGTTTTCGATATTTGCATAATACAAGATATTGCATATCTAAAGAAAAATTTACATATCTCATCCGGGAAAATCAATTTTTCCTCTTCGCCGCTACGCAAATTTGGCCTCAAAATCCCCAGAATATTCAATTACTTTAAAGTTCGGGTACGGATTAAAACGGTACATGGTATTTTTTTTCTACATATTCTTTAGACAGTTCGCGTTTCAAAATTTGCCCTAGAAAGATTGAGTTTTAAAGAGAAATCCAATTCGACTTGATTTTCAACCCATGAAGTCGAGACCGATGTTATTCATTTTCCTTTATATAGAACTTCGCACGAAGTATATGCTGGAAACGGAAAATTCTAGATTCTACATCCTAACGACCGGCAAGTGGGTTGGAAAAAGATCGTCTTGAGAATAAGAGAATTACAGGAACAGGTAATTGTTGTAAAACTTCTAGTCCTTGTGGAAGCGCTGGCCCACTGTAATGTGATAAAATAAGATCGTTCTACAGAAAAATGTATACAATATATTATGCTTTTATTTTAGAATGTTGTGGTGATTTGACAAAACTACACGACCTGGAACTTAACTAAACGAAGTGGAGCCACAAAATTAATTTAGTATAATTGGGTAATTCTCATGAAATCCTGAAACTTCTGTCCTAGCAGTTTGTAGAATAATCCTATCCGACTTAGGAAGTTTTTTTTTCAAAAGAACATCATCAAGGCTAAAAATATTGGTAATAACTTTGGGATTGTACGGGCATTTGTAAGGAATAATAAATATATAATACTCTGAAAATCATTCCCTCACTATGTCCCAAACTCCAGATTAGAACATTGTCTAAAACTAATTGAAAGTTAAAAATTTTTTTTGTAACTATGACTTGTCTATTGTAAATACAACAAATTTTTACAATTTCTCTGAATTTAGGATCATAAGTCATCAACAACTTTTCTAATGTTAACTCAATATTTGTCCCATGAAAAATTTTCCCTCACAGCATTACCAACAGCCGATAAGTAGGTATATTTTTAAAGAGTTTGGTAACACTCTCATTGGTTTTGAGAGTTGGTAGTATGGTAACTTGATTGGAATAGCGAATTAACTTAAAGTTTGTTGGAGAAATCGTTGGAAGAAGATTTCATTTTAATATTTCAAAGATTACATTTTATGCAATCATTCCCTCACAGTGAAAAATAAAAAAGGTAATTATAGTATTTCAATTTCGATGACGTAGAAAATTATGTTTTTAGAGGTAGAAAACGTAGCGAAAAGCTAGCTGGTAATGAAAGGTTATGTTGCGAGATTTTTTAGGTTACGATTTGTTTTGTCATTCCCTCACTGTCATTTTCTCATTTTGAGAAAAAGTGAGGGAATGATAAGTTATGACGTAATGCCTTTCGGACTAGATCGAGTCGGTTTTCATACATCTTTACTTATAGAAACTTTCTAATTACCAATTTGCCTTATTTCAGGGCCATATACAATGGCAAAAAGTAAAAAGTTGTCTGTTGCTGAAGCGAAATTGAGAAAAAAGAATACGATAAAAAGCGTCGAGAGAAAATGAAGTCTGATCCAGCAAAGTTAGAAAAACTTCGTGAGAAAGAAAGAGCTAAATACCTGAAGAAAAAACAGAAAGGCCAAGTTAAATCTATAGCTACAATGAGTTCTAAAGAAAAAAAACTAAAAGGAAAAAATTGGAAAAAAAATAGTCAAAACTATAGAGACCGAAAAGCTAAAATACGTGAGAATTTGACAGAACCTGTTCATCGACACAATATTCAGCGTCAAAGTATGGTAGCTAGTCAGAGAAGGAAGCAACTAAGAAAGCATCGAGCAATACAATATGCTAAAATGGCCAAATTAGAAAAAAAAAACTAAAAGAAGAAACTCGAAAAAAAAGAGAAATTTCGGAAGAGATGTCAGCGGCAAACTCATTGATTCTGGGGACCACGATATTTTTCACTTCTAGTAAGATAAATAGTACAAATTTATGAGCAAATGGAGATAAATTAATTAAAATATTTTTCATTAATTTATTGATAGGTAATTTCGAGATTTCATGAGAATTACCCAATTCCTTTACTATAATAAGGAGAGAAAAAAATCTACATAATAGACAGGTAGTTTTTATAAATTAAAATCTAAACAAAGTTATTTTCTTGATTCCGTTTAAAGTTTAGTATGTATTTCAGAATTATGCCTTATATTCGTATTTGTTGACGAATCTCCTCACTTCTTATTAATTATACTCTCAACATTCTGACAGGTTTTCTCAGCGCCTCCATTTCTGTAGCTTCTATCATTTCCCCGTTTCTTTCTCATATTCTTCAATCTTCAAGTCTCCGATCCAGATTATATTAGCTGACTTAATCTTAACTTGTGTTATAGATGTTGAGTTTTCATGACATTGTTATGTTGTTGCGCCATATGCAATTCAGCTATACAGTTACCTTATTTGTTTCTTTTATTCTTGCTCTTAATTCGTTTTCATGTGCAGCACTTTTATCGAACACATAAACTGTTTTCTGAAGGACATATGTGGCATATTTTTTCAATGTTTCTGTATATTTCCAAACATTTCGGAGACTTCGTTGTCAATGGCAAGGAAACTATAAAAAAGGCGCAATTCTAAAATGTAAATATCTGTTATTTGACTTATGACGTAACGAAAATTTCATTTGATAATATATAGGGTAGCACAGAAACTTCTAAAGATCATATAATACAAAAGTTTCTTTCAAATTTGAATCTGATCTTATATGGCGCTCCTAGGTGTGACTCTGTTATAATATCTTATAATGCGATCAAAGGATTTTGGTTTGTTCATAAGGATATGACCATTAGCAATTTTTTCCTAAATCATCGGCAACTAGGGACGATTGAACTCCACGGAAGTAGTAGCGTTTTCATTAAACAAAATTAAAGCAGACCCTTTTAGTTTTCCTTTCGTGTTGTATTCTTCTTTACACAAAAATATCTATCTCTTCTTATATTGTCTCCTATGCATATGTACGTTGTTTTTCCTGGTTTATATCTAATACCCAATCGTCAAGTGTTTCTTTTAGGATACGTTAGCACATATTTAATGATTTTAAATAGAGTGGGTGATATAAAGCAGCCCTTCGTAACACAAAATGATAAATTACTTCCTATCTTTATTCTAGATATCTCTTGATGATATAGGTTCTTTAATGCCTCTATCGAAGTTTGGTTTGTATTTCTAAAGGATTTCTCACAATTTACACCAAGGTATTAAATAATAAGCTTTGGTTAAGTCTATAAATAAAATATGTGTATTCATACAGAACATATTATTTAAATTATCTGAATCTGAATTATCTGTGTGTCAAAGTTTTTAATATTTCCTTACTGATTGTACTTGTAAGAAAAATGCCCCTGTAGGCATACAGCTTTTATTCCTTTTTGTTGATTGGCGTTACATAAGCTATTTTCCCAGTATGTGGTACATCTATGTTTCATTTTTAATTTTGTTATATTTTCTATGGCCATTTTCGTATCTCTATGTTTCCTCTTTGTGTGATGATAGGGATTTATATTTCTTCATATCCTAGTCGTCGTGCTTGCAATAGTACTTCATAATGTTGTATCAATTGTTCTTGTAGGATTATATTTACGCTAGCTTTCGCTCTTACTGTTAAGTTCACATTTTTGTTAAATATCCACACTTCCATACACTTTCTTTCCATACATATGACCCTATTTATTGGCAGTTTCTAACCAAATTTTCGTTCTTTAATTCATGAATCTTGTTCCAAGTTTTTTCTTCGCGGACTTCCATTATATTATTTTTTCCAGTAGCTTCTTTTGCTATTTGGTAAATACTCTGAATGATGTTTTGGTATACTCGTATTTCTTGTGTTGTTCCATTTTCATGGCGTTGTAAATACGTTTCGACTCTTTTGGTATAGAAATTTAGTAGTATCGTATAGAAGGTTTTCCAGATTTTTTTGTCTTTCGAATGTATGATTCTGGTACCCTAGCTTTTAAGCTAGACAGTGATCAAATCAACATGTTATTCCACGAGGCGTTCTTACGTCTTCTAGTTTTAAAAGCTGATTCCTCTCGTACAGTAATGTGTTCCACAACAAAACTTATTTGTCTTATAGGTTGTTCCCATGTGTATCTATGGATCTGCGTTTGTGATTGATAGCACCATTTTTAGTCCGGTCCTACCTAATTTTGGTAATGGTATCGTTAAAAATTTGGAACCACACGTTTATAAGCTTTTTTTAAATTTGTGTAAGGGCTGATGTTGATTTTCCTAAGTCACCATTGTTATTGATTTTCGACTAACGTCTATCTTAGGACTGTCTCCAACAGCTGTTAATGGTGTTCTGGTTTTCGTCAGACTCATTCACCACCATTAGAATGTTGTTGAGTAACTCTAGCTACATCCATAAACTAAAATTATTCCTACTCATCCACAGACCACTTTTGTCGAGTAAGTTCTCTGATATTGCAATCTACTTCAAGAGTTCTTTTCGTACTATAAAAAACTTAATGCGAATTGTTTAATAAAACAATCATATTGGTCATTAACCCCTCTCTGCCATATGATTATTTTGAAATAATGGTTGGAACATAACATTTACAATAGCCAATAAAACTGAGGCTCGGACAACATCGTGTTCAGTTAAATGCGTTGCTCGGTTCATTTTCTTAATAAATTCACTTACAAATATATTCTATGACACACGTTGCACAAAACTGTAAGAATTCTATAAAACTAGAAATCTAAACGAACTGTTTGACAGCTATCATTAATAACGAAACAAAATATTCATAGCCTGCTATTCAACTTCCCTCGATCTACTTCGAAACTGACATTAGAAAAAGCTAAATTACTTTTTTGCATAATTTCATATTCTGACTTTAATTTTGTCTAGGAATATAGTTAACATGATTACATTAAGCGATTTTACTTGCATTTGTTGAATTTAGAGACTAAAAGGTATATTATAAATTAGGACCAAACTAGAATTTCTAAATAACCTGTCAAACATCATGGTAATATTAAAATACTGGATATCATTTACTAAATCTATACTTTTCTAAATAATACTCTTTAAGAATAAAAGTAATAAAATTCATTTAACATTTAATCTACGTCATCCCGAACTCGAAATTAAAAATGTCTTCAAAACTAAAAGCAATATACCGAGGGTTCATATTTCATCAAGTATCAGCCCATCAGAAAATAATTTGATACAAAACTGACCAGGAAATGATATCCTAAAAATATATCACTATGAGGAAACATTTCCCTCTTGAAAAACAAATATCCCCCTAACCGCCAAGCCCGTCCGTGATTTATTTATCTCTCGAGGAAAGACAGGAAGCATGCGTTTGTTTTCCTATCCTTTGAGAATGGGGCAAAAAATCAATTGATAGTATCCACCTTTTTCCCAAGGCAGGTATATTTCAATCATGTAGAGGGGAGTATTATGAAGTTTTGTGGGGTTACATATTATTAGGTGGTATATAGGCCTAAAGGGTTTCGAAAAATTGAGATGAATTATTTTGAAATTATTCGGTGTATTTTATTTCCAAAAAAATCGTATCGTCTCTGGAATGGTATTTGGATAGACAATGTAATAATTACCAAAAAATAACAGTAATTTCAATTTTCAATTGACGAAGTTACAATGTACTTATTAAATTATTGAATATAATTATTATGAATTTGCGGTAAGTAAAAATCGAAATACTCGAGAATTGGTAGGATTCGCTGAGGAAATTATACATGGTAGTCCAAATATAACTAGCTAATTTCATTTTTAAATATTTTCGCACCCCAATAAAACAACGTATAATTTTGATTTTTCAATTACATTTTCCAAATAATTTTTTAACAAGTTATATGTTTAAGACTGCATCACTAATGTTGTGCTTCATCATTTCAATTTGTTTGTTATCGCAAAATGTGTCTAAGTTATCCAAAGAAGTTATTCAAGACCGTTAAATCTGGCGAACTGACGGGCTAGAGTATATAACCAACACAAGCGTACCAAAGTAAATGTTGTAACAAATATGATTTTTTGTTCACTAAGATAAAATAAATAAAATTAAAAAAATAACCCAATTCAAGGCAAAATAACAATTATGATTAAAAAGTAGAATATTATTGAATTGCAAATTTATATATATATATATATATATATATATATATATATATATATATATATATATATAATAACTATTTATATTGCTATTTTACCATTTATTTATAGTAGTTATAATTTTTTTTGTTTAAAATATCGAATGGAGTTATTTTTATTAAGCCATGAATTGTTTTAAATTGATTATTGATTTAAAGTGGGTTTATGTCATTATTTTAATGTAATTATTTTAAAATTTTTAATATTCAGATCATGTAGATCTTTTTATGAGAAATAACGTTTTTTCTTAATACTGATTATAATAAAAACGCAAGTGTACACACTGCTTATGCAGACGAATTGGGAACCTCTATGGAATGTCTTCGATGGCACATTCCATAGAGAATATTCAAAAAAATGTATGAATTAGATGTTGCGGTTTTAGTTCAATGCTGGTTCAATGCAAGTATATAATTGACGAAGGACCTTTAGCGGAACAATCAATAAACACGTGCGGTCACATAAACGAATCACCAAATAAAAGTTATCACTAACCTTTTACGTCCGGAAGCTCTGGTTTTTTCTTGGTTCTTCTTTCTTCTGAGGCTAGCCCCGTAATAGCAGGAACAGTTTCTTAGAGCTTCGTCTGGACAACACGTTACACAAAAAATAGCGACGTAATGTTCATTGATTGAGCATAGAAAAAAATGCGGGTTTAACAACAAATGATGCGCTTTTGTAAACACAAAAGAAACAAAATGAAAGCGGTATAACGGTCGTTACGAACGAAGCTACTAACTCGCGAAATCGTAACGCAAACAACAACAATAAGCGTCGTCTCTTCAGACGGAATCAAAAAATGTCCGAATAATTCGGAGCACACTACACGAAACTCCCAAGCGTCTAAACAGCTAGGGAAGCGAACCACGAATGTCAATACTGTCTATATTTTACACGCAAAAACACACATACAATTAGCATTAGCGCGACGGAATGTTTTAGAAAAGGTGCAGAAGTTTAAAAATCAATGAAGTAATTCAATCAAATTGAACGCAATACACTAAACAAATTGCGGGAACGCACCACTGTATATTTTTTGAATTCGGTTAATTAGTATTTAATTAGATTCAATTCAAATCTGTTTTCATAAATTCAATCCGAGAATTCGAATAACCATAATTACATATACTTAAGTAAAACTTTCTCAACCAAAGTTACGAATTTTGCTTATAACACCAGTTTAAAAAAGAAACATATTTGATAATTTCATTTTAGGTTTCAGTCAATGTAGATCTTTTCACAACTGAGAACCTACATTTATTTGCAGTGGCAACTATTGTCATTCACTTTCATCCCACCGTTAGCGGCATGGAGGAACCATGGAACAGTTTATTTAAAAAATTGCCACATTCGTTATTAGGTCGCAAAATTCTGCTACTGTAATGGTAATTGAGTTTAGAAGTCTTTTTAACACAAATCACTACTAAGAATTTTTCGTAACTATGTTGCTCGAATATCCAATCACTGTGGACAACATCTAATCCAGATTTCTTATTTTTTAATACACCTACCAATTACAGCACCATAAGCTTTATAACACTTACAAGTTACTTAAACATTTTGTTGCTGTTTAGACTAACCTGAATGCAAGCAAAGTTGAAATCATAAACCATTTAATTGTATAGCAATTATAAATGATCATATACCGTCTAAATAAGTATCATATCTTAAGTTCCAGAAATGCGACACATCAAAATTACAGCAAATTCCAATCATTATGTTACATCGGGTCAACCCTGTATTTTGTGCTGATTCAAAATCTATGTTAAACCAAATTTCCTTGAGTTTTGTATTTTATTTGAGTTCACTAACGATATAATATAACTAATATCATATGTAATACGTTTTCAGTGATATTTTTTACCTTTGTTTCCTGCTTTTGTTGTGATTCTTTACAGCGTTAAATAATAACAAAAGAGTTATTGACATGCGATACCCACGACTTGACTAACTTTGAAAACAACTGGTTTACTATTACATAAAGAAATCGTTTCAAAAGGTCACACTATTATATTTAACTTATTTATTTAACTTGGTAACTGAATAATTAATGCACCAATAAATTTTGTGACGACGAATTATGAATAAATTAGTTGCTGAAATACAAAAAACATCGTTGATATATACAGAAAATATACACGCTCCCACAGTCCAGACCAACGACACCTGTCAAAATAGAACAGTAATTGAACCAGACCATGATAATCTTTCCAATAGTAGCGTTTTATGACTACTAAATTAACAAAAAAACCTATATCTATAGCCACCGTATTATATGTACGACATTCTTACAAGTTGTTATAGTGCTTAGAGTAAGCCCACTATTCGTCTGCTTCTGCAACTTTTGTGTCGAGTTCACTACTTCAAACCCAGACGGTGACAAAGAAAGAGAAGGTGACATGTCATGAAAGGTTTAAAAGAACGGAAAACTGTATTGCTGCCAACTAAATATCGATGCCGAAAAAGGAGTGCCATTCATCAAACTAAAGCAAATAGTGCATCTGGTTCTTACAAATTGGCAACATTGTCTTCAATAGAAGATTCAGCATCATAAAGAAAATACCTAAGACAGGAAGTAGAACAAAGAATTCACCTGCAAAATGGGAAAAAAGTCGACAGCTGCGAGCAAATTTAAGAAATTGCGGCAGCAGAAAAGAATACTTCTGCCCTAAAATCCATACCATCGACAACAAGATCACCAGAAGCGGCTAGTCTGATTCCACCACTGTTTGATTTACATTATGACTTCAAAGTATTTAATTATCAGCACTAAAACTTACATCATTAAAAAAGACATAAATTACATATCTAGCACAATCATCTCAGATTGTCTTAAAACATCGCTTGTCCGAAAACCAGACCGTTCTTGCACAATAATATCCAAACCAGTCGTGCCAATAAATTACCCCTCAAAAAACATAAAATCAACATCAGCTAATTTCAACTCGCAAAATGATTAATTTTTTATGAGTTTTATATCGGTCCAAACAATACATAACACCACATTCTTTGAAACTTTTTCAAGCCCGATTCCATTGGTATTTATCCAGCAATTTGTCAAATCAGATATTCGCTTATCACGTTTCATGCAGCCTTTAACAATTTCGCGGTTTTACTAGTCGGCACGAACCCCTATTGTGCCTTTCGTGCAGACGAGTTTTTTTGGCTCAACATAATTTGTCGGGACGGTTCTTACGACCCCCGGATAAAAATCGCTTCACATACAAGCTTAGAACAGAGACGGTGGTATATTCACGCTGCTGCCAAATTCACTTGAATTATAGAGGGATTCTTGAGATATCTCGTGGCTTGAAAAAAAATGTCGAATGGAGGATTATAAAGGTTCCGGATATGTGAGTACTCGTATGTGTTATAGACGAGCGACAAGGCAATCCCTTTATGCATGATTACCATCGAGGTCTTATAATAGAGGGTAGCTTTCCTATGAAAGGGATGATTTTGGGGTAGCAGTCACATTCAAACTTCTGGTATTCATTTTCTTAGAGGCAAAAAATGTAAATTATTATATTTATTAAACCTCAATCACTGGAGTATACAATCTATGGCATGCCCACTTCTTCTAAGGCATGGATATTTTTTTTTCACAGAAATAAACTCTTTTGATATCTAAAGGATTTAGCTCTATGGAGCATATTACCAGATTCTTAGGCCTTTTTCATCAATTTATAAAGATGCTCTTATTGTCTCCAAATCCCTGTATGTACTAAACATATATGTGAACTGTGAGCAATAGTTTGGCATCTATATCTGCATCTGTTATTGATCATAGAAGAAAACCTACGACCAGAGGTCAACCAATAGTTTGGCACTAAGCTGTCTAAATATATTTGGTTGATGTATCTTATATCTTCTACGAAGGGTGTTTTATTAACATGTGAGCGGTTTCTAATGTGGTGTAACTGGACTTAATGTTCTTTCAATCGCAGTAGTGTTGAGTCATCAACTTGACATTCTGCGTAGATCAGAAATGTCTTGCCTATATATGTCTGCTTCAGACGACGGCAGTGATGTACGTTCGACAGAGCTCTTTGATTGGTGATTTTAAAAAAGCTCTTTGAATGGCCTTTGTCTTTACAATCGTCTTACCATTCAGTAAAATTTTGATGTTAGATCCATCTTCATTGTGGAATAGTCATTTGGTTGAGCTTGTCTTATTCCAAAGTATTTGTATGAGTGAGCTTCATCGATGGATTTAATTAAGGTGCAACACATCTCTCATTTCGTAGAGCTCCTGCTGTATTTTGACTTTCGCTATATTAATTCTCCAACATTTTTGTAGACCAAATTGCACTTAGATAATTGTATAAAACTTTACTACTAATTTCTTCTACATAAGTAAAGCGTTAGATATAGTTGTTGGTTAGTAGCTGTAATTAACTTTAAGTCGCCCATATTCAATAAATGTTTCACCCTTGTTGTGTTTGAGACTGAACCTATAGTTAGTCTGTTCATAGAAATGCTAAACCATAGAGGACCGAAAGAGTCGCCTTGAATAAAGAAAGGTTCAGTGTGTATGACTTGAATCAGAAAGGTTATTGTTTATTAGGTGGTTAAAAAATTACACATTACACATACATTTGCTTTACAAGTTTTAGTACCGTAAAGTTAGTGAGTTCCAAGTATGATATATTCGTTCCTAGATGTATTACAAAAAGGTCTTAAAGGGAAAAAAAATGAGAAAGATTTATCCCAAAATTTCCCTGAACTGCTCTAAGAGTGGTTACTAAATATTTCCAAGGTCTATAAATTGTCCTCGTAGGAAGGTCGGCAAAATCCATTAAAAATCTCTGTTAGTTCTTTTAACTGATTTAAAACGATCTGCATTTCCTTGTTAGTTAATGATCGAAAGTAAAGCTACCTGTTGCTCGAATTGTTTTACCTTTAAATGAATACTGGCCACTTTGAAATGTTCAGCAGAAAAAACCATCTTGAAGGAAAGCTTACATCTGAACCTTGAGGGATACCACTAGTCACACTAAGCTTTTACATGTAACCAGTGATGCCAGTCTGTTCAAGTTTAAATAGCCCACTTTGTAAGGCGTTATGAAAAGTCTTCCAGAAATAACATAAAAGGAAGAAGGGGGAGAGCTAGAGGGAGAAAGAGAAAGTGAGAGAGCCAGTAACTTATTATTAACAACCTACAGACCTGCCAAAACAGGGTACTGCGAAATGCAAATAGAATTTTGAACACAAAGAAAATAAGTGTCGGACAAATGAAGGTTGAGATGATCTGTACATAATTTTGGAGAACTTATTACCACTTGTTTAAATAGAAGTAAGCTTTGAACCTAGCAAGACTATTGTGGAAATAAGCAAATAGCTGAACAGATTTTGTCATTTTTAGAAATAATACCGTAACCATCGGGTAAATACGCAGTATCTGATTTCAAATATATTAAAATTTGTAAACTCAAATTCATATCATTAATCTCATTTTGATCTTTGGAGATGCTACATGAAAGTTATTGACTTCCTGGTCGTAATTGGTCCACAATGGTAACGTCTTAGTGTGATTGTCCAACTACATTCTGCATTGAATGATTTGCTTATGAAATTCACTTTTTTCAAATTCTTTTATGTATTAGAGAATCCTGAAATTTATCGAGGTTTAAACTATTCCAAGAACCTCATGTTCAACTGTCACGTAAACTGAATTAGTGTTTGAACATCACATAACTGTCGATAACAGTGTAAAGGTAGTGTCAACATAAAAGGATTCTGTGACAATTATGATAGTGAAGGACGCTTACTTCCATCATCTTTCCTGCTTTTTGTTGATCCTGCCACACTGAACAGGCTCGTAATAAATTTAGAACTAATCTTTGCTGAAGGCCTCTTGCAACTGAGAAGAAAAAATTGGTAAAACTGATGGTTCTTTCCGATAAGCTTACTGAGGTCAGATCGACATTTTGAGTATCGGCAAATCCCTGACTGAACTACCGACGTAAGTGAAATTACTTCGTATAAAAACATATACAAGTAAACACAGATGTCTACTTCTCCACCTGAAAAAAAGCTCTCTCGAAAAGCTTTTAAGTAATCTGAGTTTAGAAAGGCTTTCGTCGGAGGTAAAGCGGCTTTTTATAGCTGTTCGAAGCAATTTTTATGGAAATTCTGATGAATACGTGTTGACGCATGAAAAGAAAATATTCGTCGCCGCTGAAATCGCTCTCGTATTCCTCATTCACTGTGACTGAAAAGTTTACGCAATTATATTCTAGAAAATTATGGCAAAAAATTAAGCTTATAGAACTATTTCTATATATTTCCTTAAAATTACGTGTATCTCGGGAAATGCAAATTTTATGTAGAATACGGCTCGTATATCATGAGAAAATTCTACCATATATTTTATATATATAATATAAATATAAATATACCATATATATGTTTTTAAGTTTTCGCGGGCACTAAATGTTTTAGGCGGTTTCCGGGAATTCATCCGCGTAGTTGATAACTGATCCCTTTCGGGATCGATGGTAAAATGACGACGTTTCGGCAGAGTCACATCTGCCCTCTTCAGGTCGGTTCGCATAATTCTCGTAGCCTTCTGCTTTCGCTTCTAGTTACTCGAATACAGTATTCGAATGAAAACTTAATCTAGATGGATAAACCAGACTTACAATATCGAGGTTAGAAAATTATTAAAACAGGTTCTCATTGCAAGTACTGTAGAATGCGTAATGCGCTTTAAACAAACATTACAAACATATATCAAGGGCAGATTGAATAAAACATTATTGTAACTGGATCACACATCCATTGAGTACAATTTTTAAGATTAAAACCATCACATTTTAGAAAAGTTATGCACAAGCCATTTGCCATATTTAACCAGTGACATGGAACGGAAACAAAGTCGAGTCTCGGTGTTACAGGACACTAAGATTCTTAGGTCATGGGGTGTAAATACAAAGACATTGAAGGAATTTTTAGAGAGAGAGTGTCCAATGGAATACTGACTCGATGATATATAAACACATATACATATACACACACATGTACATATATACAAACATTTAAAACCCAAAAAACAGGGGGAGATATAGCTTGTAAAATTACAGTTAATGTTTATGATTCTTGTCCAACTCAAGTAAATTGCAATATATTGTTTTTAGGTTTTTTATGTCTGTTTTATTCAATTGTTGATATATGTTTGTAATGTTTGTTTAAAGCGCATTACGCATTCTACAGTACCTGTTTTAATAATTTTCTAACCTCGATATTGTAAGTCTGGTTTATCCATCTAGATTAAGTTTTACTATTATTAATTTGTGTAATCTTTCAGAAAATTGACTGAAGAAGAAATCAATAAATTTCGAAAGCTTTCATAATATAATAAAAGAGTACACTTTATTTAGTGCCCTTTATACAATAAAAATTGGCTACTTTCCCATTATTTTTTGGAAATTCCAAAATTCTATATATATATATATATATATATATATATATATATATATATATATTAGAAAACTTCGCCACTGTTAAAACGGAAAGTAGTCTCAATAGTAACAATTAGATAGTAAGAGGTTAGAAAAAACACCTGATGTACTCAATAATTGTGAAAAAATATAATTTATTGCTCATTTATTTTTATGAAAACTTTTTTTCTTGATACTGAATTATGATTTCTCTAACAGAAAATGAACAATATCGTTTTATTTGTGCCCTTACAGTTCTGGCGTTATACTAGCTTATATATTACTTAACATCATATTACCGACTTTCATTACCTTTCTGTTCCATATATTTAATAGTTAGCTACATTTTTCTGAAGTTTATCGTACCTATTTTCATGTGTTGCGTGGTCTCTCTACTTTTTATGTTTTTCGATTATCACTCAGTGAATACATTTGCCTGAACCAATCCCAGTTATCTGTCTTCAATGATGGTTACTGGATGGTTTTACTGCCTTCTTCTTAACTTACTACCATATCATATAAGTGTAATCTTACAAAATTATACCTCGTTCTCAAATTTACTCATTCGTTTCCTTCCCTATTTTTATTTGTAGGTGACTTTTGTCCCTATGTGGTAGCAGCTATTAACTTGTATTAACATATTTCGATCTAGTTTTATTTTATACTAATTTTAACATCACCTCTTTAGAAAAACACAACTTTCCACTATTTTTGGAAATTAACCTAGCATCAGTATACTTATAACCCACAAGAGATAGTACTTAAAGTAATCAAACCGACCCCATAGGGGTACCTGTAACTGTGAAAAGCAAATTATTGTCAAAAATAATTTAACTGAAAAATATGAAGAAAATAAATATTATATAAATAAACCAATGCGAACTTGTGATCATAAATATTCAAACTGCTGAACAATTTTCACAAGATAAATTAAACCATAAGAATAAATCAATGTAATATTTTTCGAATATCAAAAATACTATGAAAATTTTAATATATTTCAATTCAAAATATCGTGTCGTTGCAATTAATTTTATCAATTGCCATTTGTTTCTCAAAAGTTCACTTTTATTCTCAAGATAAAAAGACTGGATATTTAATATATTAACAAATTCTACATGAATAAATAGGAAGCTGACAAAAACAATATATATTTAATATATTAACAAATTCTACATGAATAAACAGGAAGCTGACAAAAACAATAGGTATAACCTAACACAAAAGTCCACTTATAGAAAGCTAATAGTCATAACTAGTTTCGGGCTTGCATCAGATTCTATGAGAAAATTCAACCGTACCAGACCATTACCTTTGGCAAAGTAACGTTGCACGAATTACCCAAATAGTAAAATGATGACTTATCAGTAACACAATCTACACAAACATAGACTCAATTAACTGACTTTGAAAACCTGGTGAGCCAAAGATATCACCCGAAGTCGCTGGAGCACTTGATCGAGCAAATGTTACTAACAGAAATGCTACTTCCATTTTAGCTGCTGCTTGTAAGAGTGTAGGGATCGATCTTTCAAGCAATAATATTATTTCTACTACAATTTGTCGTGCTCGTATTAAATTTAGAACACGCTTTGCATGAGGTTGTTATATTGTGCATTAGGTCAGTAAACATCTATGTGATATCTGAGGATCGTATTGCTATTTTTTTATCAGTTTCCTTGGTTGATCAGCTCCTCGGAATTCTAAGAGCTGATAGTGGAACAGCATATCAACAAGCTTCGGAGCAAAAAAATACTATTCATATTTATTAATATTTACTTATTTGTTTGGGTTTTCTAATTGTGAGTTAGTTATGCGATATTTGTTCCAAAATGCCGCTTGGCCAAAAGTTTGATAATAGTCTAATTTATTTTTTAAATTCTAAATAATTTATATATTTGCGATATCAGGCTTATAGGGTTATGGTTCTTGAGAAGTGTTCTATAACCTATTTTGAATATAATTATTATTTTCTCGTTATTCACATCTCAGGAATCTTTTGTTATTTTTACCCACTGTTAAATAGTTATTTTAGTTTTGGTATTATTATGTCCTATGCTTCTTTTAACATTTCAGCTACAGTTTCATCTTCATCTTTTCTTTCAAATATAATCTCATTATTGCTCTTATTTCTCTTCTAGTTTGTACATAATGATCTACTGACATTTTGTCCTTCTTGGCATAGTTGTCTTCTATTATTTTTATGTTTTCTTTCAATTGAAATAAAAAGCTGTGTTTTGAAGGAAAAAAACAAAAGTTTCAAAGTTTTTTATTTTCAGATCCATTTCATAAATATTAAAAACCTATGATGCAATCGTTTAAAGTGCATCCGACATGTCTGGTATGACTTGCACCAGATCCAACTTCAGTTGCTTGCCCAGGTCGCAACTCTAATCTCTGTTTCAATCTATCCTCGAACAGCAGTAACAGGAAACAAACTTGAAAATTATTTCATAAACAGGTTAATCTTTACCAAAGTCGGAAAATTTATTGTTCGTCTTGCACTCAGAAAAGTATCACCTCTTCCGTATATCTCACGAAATAAATGAAGAAAGCTACCAACGCACAGCATCACATCTGTCAAGCAAGGTCTTACATCTAACATTGTAGAAAAATCTCAGTGACAAGCAGTAGAAATAAACAATACATTGGGACATCAACAATACATAAATGGAGTCTCCACAACAGAACAAAAAGTAAACAAAACACTATCTTAACCAGAATTTTAAAGCTTAGATAAAAACTAAACGCATCCAACCGTATCTGAGAAAACAAATAGTAATAGCTTTTATGTAACAAAAATTCTACAAAAGAAATATTTTTATTCCACCACTACAGTTCCAGTGTCAGCAACAAATCCCTAAGAAAATAAAGAAAGCATACGGTAAAATACAAAGACAGCTAAAAAAGTGTAACTTAAGCACACTGATTATTAAATGCTTGTAGCAAAACATTTTAATTTATTAACTAAAAAGCTGTTCACAATAATAAATTAATGAGATAGGAAAAATTACCTTGTACAAATTGTAAACTGAACTCATAGAAAAACATTAGAAATGCAGTGACTACAGACTTGATTAAAACAAATCGAGTAAAACAAAAATGCCAGTTAACTAACCAAAGAGAAAGAGACTGGGGAAAACTAATGAGCATACAAAGGTTACAAAAACGTCATCGGCAACAAAATTTAATAGGAATTTTCCATTATAGAACTTGGTGCAAAATTAATTAATCATTTTAATAGAGGGCATAATCTAGTTGGCCGATTTATCCAAAATCGGATTAAAGCAGACCAGTATGAACATAAGACTGACTAGAGACCTCTAAAAAGTGGGAGATTTGCAAAGGTTATTTTGTACCTTCGGGATAAGCCGTAATTGGGTCGGATTTTAATCGACGTTACCTATTATTTCCAGTGTTCACAACATGCATCAGCTGCAATAAATCTTTGAACCTCTGTAATTAATATATTTTCACTTGTAATAGCTAGTTATAAAACATATTTCCTTGTCTGAAATTTACACTGAATATTATTTAGATATTGTAATAAGGATTAAGAGTTGTTCACTTTGAGGGAAATTTATAAATTATTAGACGGTACGCTGTGGTTTTTCAGGCATTTGGTCAACTATTTTATATGGGATTTGTGATAAATTACCCAATCGAGCCTCAATTCGATTGGTGACAAATCTGGGATGCGGGAAAACTTTGGAAGCATTTTTGGCGAATGCACCTAGGAGCGCCACATAAAATTCTGAAGATCTCCCTTTCAAATTCTTCCAATTTAAAAGGAACTTTATGATTATATGATCTTTAGAAATTTCTGTGCTACCCTGTATATTACAAATAAAATTCCCTTAGTTACGTCAGAAATCAAATAATACACATTGTCAAATATTTTAATTTACATCTTAAAATTGTGCCTTTTATCCGTAGTTTCCTAACCATTGACAACGGGGTCTGATCTAGACCCCGAAACGTTTGGAATATACAGCAATTTTCTTTAAACTGTGGTGTTATTTCCCAAGAAACACTTAGACATTGAAAAATATGCAACAAGTATCATTCAGAAAACAATTTGGAAGCAAGGTCACGAAATTTTCTTTTATAAACTTTGTAGTAACTAGAGTTTTATATACCCTCGTAGCTATAATAGTGAAACAAGTTGCACTAAGTTTCGCAAAATATTGCTTCCACCTGAAAAGAACCCAAATTATAAAGATAACTTTTTTATAAATCAAATTCAAATGTGTACTCTTATTGAAATTTCTTATCGACATTGTTAATATTTGCCAACAGCCCAAAATTGTTTTGAAAATCATTATACTTGTCCCTTATGAATTTTTTTTACTAAAAACACCTAATTTATATTAATACCCCCTTTGACAGTTCAATATTTACTTCCAGGTAGTCTTCTTAATGTTCTAGGAACAAAAATTTAAATGTTGTAGACAATTCGTTACAGAGTTGTGCCTGAACATTATCTATAAAGAGTTTATTACCCTTTCTTGGTTATTAATTAAACCATGAAAAATGATGCATCTTCTTCAATTACTACTAATTATATTTTCTATTTATGATGTTTTACGACGTGTCAAAGACAATTTTCCCTGGCAATTTAATAAAGATGCAAGTCGTTACGAACGGTAGTTACTTTAACAATGACACATGCTATCAAACAGTTACTGTCTGAAGACAATCATATATAATTATGGGAAATTAAATAAAAATATGTGATGAGAAAAAAATGTAAACAGGATAGAAGAATTTCCAACAGAAAAAAAGCAATTTAACGAATTATTTAGAAAATATTCATTCAAGAAAACCCGTTATACCGTGTTATTTATCGTACAGGCAGAATACTTTGGCATAAATTAAAGGAAACAACAAAAGCAAAGACTAGTTTTTGTCAAACTTTTTGGACTTTGAACCCTTTACCATTTAAAAGATATTCGTGTAACCCCACAATTTTGTAATTTCTTATTACTATTGGTCTCTTATGCCACGTCAAAAACAAATAACTGTGAGTTCTGAAAATCCGTGTGTAACTATTCAAGCGCGAAAATACCAGATGGAATGTAAATACCCAAAAGAAGAGCTAAAGAGCTAAACTAAAGGGTATTTGACAGGAAAACTAACAGTGTTACTTGTAGTAAATATGAATCTCCAGAAAGGAGAAGGATATATCATATTTTTACAGATCTATCTCATTGAAATCACAATAGTTCAAAAATAGAGTAACTCCCTAACATCTGTAATGGTTTTCTAAAAAACAACCACTTAGGCAAAATTGTCAGTCATTTTTGACAAACAAAAAAAGTTTGCCAAGTAGACAATTTATGAATAAGACCCCCGTCTACAACATACAGTGATTGATAACGATTCCAGATAATTTTCATGTTTTTTTTTTGGAAATAACACCACAATTGAAATAAAAAGCTGTATATTGAAAGCAATTTACATTTTCAATGCATATTTTAAAGCCATTGACAACGAAGTCGGAATCGACTTTGAAACGTTTGGTTTTCCTTTCAATATGCAGCTTTTTATTTTGATTGTTGTGTTATTTCCGAAGAAAACAATAAAATAATCAACAATCTGCCACAAATCACATTTAAAAGACAATGATTCCAGAGTTGGCGTTGAAACAGCAATATAAAAAACACTATTTACATACAGAAAGACTGTTGCAGCAAAAATCGGAGTACAGAAGACCCTAATGAACAGGCAAAATAATCAAAGAACTCCTCAATAGTCTTTTCGAAATTACTATATGGCTGATACGATTAGATATTCATCTTTCAAATTTGTTATATGTCAGAAATCATAAAATAGCAGCAGTATAATGACACGACACCATATTTGTGAGTCTCTAGTGGCTGAAACTTCTACGCTCCGCCCACTCGTTCTGAATTCACCACCAGTACTCAACAGTTCAGCTCTCCTCAAACGTCCAGAATTATTTCCACTATACCAGATGATACAGCCCTGAAAAAGTACTATTTTTCCAAAACCAATTTCCTTTCGTCACTCATTTCTTTCAGGCATTCTTAAGCACGGTTCTTAATTAGAGCCAAAAAGTTAACTCTATTCTGTAGGAAGTCATTAGCCTTATTAAAATTCACTTCAACAGTGCACCTTCCATTGTGTGTGATTAGGTGAATTTAAACATGGGGAAATGGTGCAGAAATACTCTAAAGCAACAATCTCACCCACCTAGGTCCTAAAATGGAAATATAAGTGCATTTGAAGAAAATGCAAAATCAAACAAAATCTCACAATGTCATTGAACCGTTATCGGCGATATCGTAACGATCTAGCGTGCACTGAAAAATTGCCCCATCATCCCCATTAAGTCCGCCTTCCGAGCTGGTTCCCCTCTCCTCCTCCCAAATTCCAAGGGCTTTCCTCATGCAAGGCTCACTAAAATATTCATGTGTTTACGTCGGATACGAAGAAGAATAAAAATTACGTTTGTTTCATTTCGTTTTGGCTACTTGAACGGAAAATGCCGCATTCGGATTTATACATTCCTATATTGGATTATTTAGTAAGCCATGGAAATAAGGAAAAGGATATTGTGATGTTGCAGAAAATATTTGAGTTGCATAAACGAGCCAAGCATACGGAATAAGGTAGATAAGTTGGCAACTAAACTCAACAATATTTCATAGGTTGTGTTATTGCATATGTGCTCATTATTTGTTGAGATTGGGGTATGAAGTTGTATACTTTTGTGACGCACGTCTATAGTTTAGATATCGATTTCTGAAAGTTGTTTCGACGAATGATACTATTCATAGAGAATTCTGCAATACGTATAACGATATAAGAACCAGTTACCCGCACCTGCTTCCCACAGGTAACCTCGACAAAAGACTGGGTTTCTGTGAAATAATAACCAATACAATTTGAAATCAACATTACACAGAAACAATTTAGTGATGGAAGTACTTTTTCCGTCAATGGAAATGTAAACATAGAAAATATATACGATATTGAAATGACACAAACGACACATCTTTATTGAAACACATACTCTATTTACGGAATAAATAAATATTGGGTCGAGGTTTTCCTCAATACAAATTTAACATGTGCAATTGAATGCAATTGAACCGTTAATTCTTGAAATTCTGGAAGAAAATCCAGATGAATTCGGCCATTTAGAAATAACGATTCAACAAGATGGTGCCTCTGCATATTATCGTGATAGATAGATTGGACAGCGACATCCCATAGAATAGACGTGACACTATTAGATTTTGTTCTGCGTGGGTACTTGAAATCAAAGGTTTATGCTACGGAACCTGACAGTATTAAAGGTTTAAAACAACGAACAATTGAATAATGCAGGGCAGCTGACACATTCGAACCAATACGACAAGAATTTATTAATTGGATACCTTTTTTATGTCAGCAAGTAGACGAGCGCATTTTGAACACTTGCAGTCAGTACTAGTTTAGTTAACTACAGTGTAAATGTAATAATTTTATTTTTATTCTTCTTCAAAATTGTCCAAAACCTAACAAAATTAATATGGTTGAGTAGGTATTGTCAATACCTCTGAAATGAGCTATCACATGCCATAAGGTCGTATTTAAACTTAGTGGCCCCAGTAGCACTATGGCGTCATCTATTACTGTTACGTCATCTGTTACCACTATTATAGAAGTTTACAGCAGTTTATTTTCATCCCCAAAATTTTTTTATTGTAAGTATAACCCTTTAAAAAATACGAGGGAAAAGGAACTTTTGACTAGCACCGTAGATAAATACCAATTAAATATTTTCAAAAATTACTATACCTTTATTTTACAAAAATAAAATGCGAAACTTTGGACTGGACGTCAAACGATTAAATTAGTTGGATTTTACCCGTCGTTGTAGATCCTTTGATTTCGAACGTCAAACAATAAATGCAAATAATGGGCATTCTTTCAATACTCGTAAAAACGAAATGTCGTCTTTAATATCTCAACTGGGCATTGCAGAAAAGATTAAATTTTAAAATTATATAATATAATTGATAAGCATAACTTCGTATTTCATTAAATGTTGAAGTTGTCCTCCATTTAATATCAGACAAGTTCTAGCATATGTTATTTTATGTATCTAAGCGTTACTTACTTGTTTTTATGCCTATATCTCTATTAGACCTTGTTTACCCGTATTCTTTCTATAGTATATTTATTATTACTTGCGTTTTTAATCTTTATTCTCAAACCAACCCCGTTTAAATAAGTTTCTTTATAAACTTTCTTGTACTTTCCCAATGATTCCATTTTTAGCGTCGAAGGTACTAATTAATCTATGCTTGTTCATTTCCTTGTAATTGTTTAAAATCTAAACGGAAAAGGTACCAAACTACAGGTTCTTGGTTTCAATTACTAGTAATATTAACGATGACACTTTATATATATACAGAAGGAAATAGAACGATTGTTATTTCTTTAATTCGAAACGGTCGGGTAGAATTTGTTGCATATGCAGCTACATTCACAACCGTTACGTAAATCGAATAGGTTTGTTTACCTTTTCAAATTTTCATCGCTCAACGTAATCGACTCGTTAAAGCTGAAAATGTGTTTACATTAGTTGTTTACAAAGCAGTAAGTGTTGAATTCATCACAAAAATTATTATCCTAATTTAATCAAATGAATGTATGTATTTATGCCATCGATACAACAAATAGCAAACTATAAATATATACAGGATGTCTCAGATGTGCCTTTTTGCTTAATATCTCAATAGGTAGTAAAGATGGTAAAAATTAACAAAAATCGTTGCAGTAGTCCAAAACTACCTTTTTTCAAATAGAGCACCTATTGTTTTAGTTGCCACCTAAAAGGTAACCTTTGAATACTACGCCAAAACCCAAAAAACACTGATTATTAATTTTTGTGCGATTCCGTTTGAATATCTAAAGTCACTACCTTTAAACCCTATACGGACTCAGAAGTTAACCTTTTCTAATTTGGTCACAGAAAAAAACCCAAATGTTAGTCAGATATCAACAAAGATGAAAAATATGGATTATGGAGAGGGTTGTTTATATTTATCAACCAGATTGATTTTGAGTTGTCCCTGAGGTTAATTTTGTGTCCAAGGTCATGTGTGAGCCTAACATTTAGCACTATTTTCAATTTCTGCCTAAGAATAAAATGTTTCTACTTTACAAACTGTTAATACTCACATGTTATTAAGCATGAGTCACGGTGAAGGACACGGTCAGTACCAAATGCGCCCTTTGAATGATTTTTAAGGAAGAGTTACTAAAATAATGATAAAGGTCACCGCATTGGTTATAAGTTGGGAACTTACAGATATAAGAGATAAAAGGCAGGAATTACAAATCGCTCGTAGTGCCACCTATAGGGACCAAATGTGAATTTAAACCTTCCAGGAGCCCACTCAAATCCTCACAAAAAAAACAATGAATCATAGGGATTGAACCCTAAACCTTTGCATTATTAGCAAGACTTTCAGCAAATGCATCATATCTAAACAAATTAACACAAAACAATATTAAAGTATACATATAAACCTTCGTCTTGAAATACTCTATATATTGATGAAAACCGACTTAACATCCGTTGGACAGTTTAAAAGCATTAAGCGTACAGAGGGGGAAGCGACTTTATTTTATACTATGTAAAGATCGTGTAAAAGAATATAATAATGTGCATAAAATGCTTAAGTTATTAAATTGATAAAGATTAATACTGGATCCGTTTTAACAGATTTCCAATTACTGCATTGTACGAGATCATTTTTTATAAGATGAATGAGTATAGTAGGCTTAAAAGATAGGTATATACCATTTCGAACTTTTGTGTAGATGAAAGCTCCCAATTTGCGCAAAAACTTGACAAATCATATCTCTAAACCTTCTTCATGAATAACTCTACGTATGGGTGAAAACTGAATGTAAATCCGTTCAGCAGTTTTTAAGTTTATCGCGAACAGACAGACAGACAGACGCCGGGCAAGACTGTGTTTTATAATAAGTACCGATTAACACGTTATTAGAATAAGTGATCTATAAAACTATATGTATATGTGCCAACAAGCGAGTGCCTCAATTACACAACAAATCTCATTGTCTACCCACGATCCAAAGTAACAATCAGTATGTGAACAATGATGTCGGAAGGGTCTAGACAGGTGCGTTATTCCTGCATAATACATTCTTGTTGACGATCCGGTCATAATCGACACACACACAACATACCTGCCCGATGTCCACGTCTCCTTTCTACAATTAACACGTGATTTGTCAAAGCGGCTCGGATTGATTGATGGGAAATTCCTGCTTGATTAAAGTGTCGCTATTCTCGAACATTGCGGTTAATTGGATAGACTTTCCTTCATAGTTATATGTATTACATTTAACATCAACAGCAATTTCTGCACTTTTAAAGGTTTTTTTACATAAAACTAAATTTATGACAACCAAGTATTTCAACTTTATTATTTTCTAACAACTTCTAATGCTTGAATCTACGTTAGATAATACACTCACAAATGCCAGCTGTTGATTTTATTACAATAAAAATACTAATATGAGGCAAACATATATTGTCAATAACTGTAACTTTTACTAACATGATTAAATTGTCGACCGTTATAAATGTTCGACAGTTTACAAAATTAAGATTTAAAGTACAGTAATCAATTTCTGCTGCATGCACGATATGGCGCCATCTGGTGACGAAACAGTACACTAGATCAATAATATATAAAGTGTAAGGTAGGTACATCAAAGGATGTAAATTTCTGACATTTACGATAATTACCTACGCTTTTCACTTCTTTTGACTCCGTGAGTGGTTATATTTTGGAAAAAAAAGTGATGTAAGTCCGTTTTTGAAATTCAAGCGATCTCAGTACCAAATTCGATCAAAATTCGCTCAGCGGTTTAGGCGTTGTAATAAAACAGACAGCTACACGTTCGTTCTATATTAGTACAGATATTGTTAAGCTCTTTAAATATGGTTTAAAAGTGTCTGTTTTACGCAAACAGTAACTACCTACCCTCCAATATCATTTAAGTCGGTATAACTGCCTACTTTCTCTTTTTTCTCTATTTTTTGCTCGAAACACATTTCTTCGTGGTAAACAATAAACAATATTCTCTAAGTTATCAATCGCTACGATTAGTTTAGTTAAGCAGTTTTAGATTCAATTGATTCTTTTCTACTGGTAATCTTTTTGCTTGAAGGTGGGCACTAGAGTCAAGTTATTCCATTATTTCTTTAACAAATTGTATTCTAGGCTTTTGGTGAGTTTTTTCCTTTTATCGTCATCAGAGTTCGTACTAGTTCATCCATCCGTGTTAACACCTTCTCATTTGTGGTATGTTGTGTCCTGGTCTCCATCATTCATCTGTAGCATCACACCTCGAAGGCTTCTAATCGTTTCCTTTCACATTTTGAGATCGTACAAGTTTCACAGCCTTACAATTCCATACTCCACACAAACGTTTTCACTCGTTATTTCCTTTTTTGGATTGAGATGTTAACAATTTCATATTTTTATTGAATGCTACTTTGACTTGCTATATTCTTTTCTTTGTTATCATTTCGATATTTATTAATTATACTTCCAAGGTATTGAAAATTTGTTCCTTCTATTTCCTTGTTAAATTAACTGTCTGTTCATTTTTTGTGTTTATTATCATATTATATTCGCTTGGTATTTCAGGCACCTCCCTGATAGCTGCCTGCAGGTTTTGCTCATTTTCCACTATGATCGCCATATCATCTGCGTATCTTAAGGTTCTAATCTTCTTATCTTGTACTGTAATACCATTGCTTGCCACTTCGTAGAATCTGTTTATTGCAATTTGGATGTAAATGTTAAATAGTGACGGAGATGACACGCAGCCTTCTCGGACCCCCGTTTTGTAAAGGCGGCCTTAGATATGTTGCCAATATTTATTACAGCTTTGTGTTCTGTGTCATGGATTACTCCACGATCTTTATAATTTAATAGATTAGCAGCCGGTAAGTATTAATGCCGCAATTTGATTAGTGATACATTTTATCTGCCAATATATAAAAATAAAAAGATTATTCAAGTACTAGTCAAATATTGTATCAACGTACGTTAATTTTTTTATTTCTCTTGTATGCGAACTGCATTAGATCTGCTAATTATCTATTTGTTATTTAGATAAACACTGTATTCACAAGCACGACGTATCGACATTAAACATGTCGCAATGTAAAGCAAATTCAGATCCCATCAGCTGATCATCTCAAAAATTCCCAATAGAATTCGATAGCATTCCGATAACATTAATTATAACGGAGTATTAATTTCATCGTCGACGTTGAAATGCCTTCCCAGACGGTATTAGGGAGATCGCGTTACGTTTCTCCGGATGATCATTGAACTTAATCTTTAGGAGTGATCTTCTTAAGTTGTGTCTGGTGTTTGTCAACCGCGATTGCCTATAAGTGCCCTAATTGTGGTTTCAGCGAACATCTATGCAGTCTGTTAGTCGTTATTTGTGTTGACAATTGAACTTTGAGAGAGCTCGAGAGACCGACAAATTAGTTGTTGTTACAATTGAATGTTTGCTATGGGTGGCATATGAAAGATACTCAATGAACTTAAGAAAAAATAACTTAGATGACAATTTTTTTTTGATGCGAAAGCTTCTTAGTTAGGGGACCAATTATTACAAATATATTCTCTTCTTTTATAGAAAATCAATAAATTATAGTGAATAAACAAATATACCATCCAGCTAATATACCTACAATACATGCACAAAATTTGTTTTTCGTTCCAATAAACATTCCAATTCTCTGTTTGCAATATTTTAAGTTAGAGAGACTTGACATAAGTCAGAATACTTACCACAAAATAGGCAACATTACTTGTTATTAAATTTTTGTGCAAATTAAGTTCATATCCTAAATGTATATAACAGTTTTTTTCTGTCATCTCTGGTTTGTATTTTCCTGATTTTTAGGGAATAACACAATTATTACTGGAAACTCTGTATATTCCAAATAGTCCAAGCGTTTGAGGATGTAAATCAGACTCCGTTTTCAATGACAATAAAAATTAACACACACTAATTAAAAAAATGAAAAATCCGAAGATTCACAATGATAAATTTAGTAATACACAATTTGACATGTTTGACAATAAAACTGATGTAACTAATAAAATTTACTGCTAATTTGATATATAGCACTAAAAAATTCTAAGAATTATGTGAAATAGCAAGGCTACTTTGAAATTGGAAGAATCAAAGTGTTATCGTCAGAATTTCATGTGGTGCTATAAATCTTTCACTTAAAGAACTCAACGATTTAAAAACTCCATTACTACAAAGGGGATATAACTTTGCAGTTGCTCAAAAAACAGTTCCAAAATTTGATTTTATTAGACCTATAGAGCAAATGGGAAACAAACTATATTCCAGTAATACTCAAGAGAATAGAACAAGAGCAGAAATTAAACACGAAAAAGCTTCAAATCTTAAAAAAAAGCTTTTTAAGAATGATCTACTTACAAATAAAATTCTATAAAATTTTAACCTACTGACAAAGGAAACGCCAACAGTAATTTTACTTAAACCTAATAAAATTCAAAAGGTTTGTTCATAAAGACTAGTTGCAAAAAATTCCAACGGTTCAATTAAATAATAATTAAAAACGTACCATTAAATCACTATACGATAGAGCAAAGGAAAAACAGTCACAAAAAAAGTGCTTACTAGTAACAATTACCCTACAAAATTCACCAACAATAAAAAAATAATGTTGAGATTCTACACCAAACTTCCCTAAATAATAATGGAACTAAAGACAACTACATTACAAATCAAAAAGACTGAAGAGAGTAGGCAATAGATTTAATGTAAAACAACATTAAAAACAAGAAATACACTAAAACCAATAATATCGAAAACAAATCAACAAAGACAACTTGAAACTCCGTTTCTTGTGAATGTAAAACATGTTACATTGGAGAAAGTTTTTTGATCTACTCTATATAACTATAGTTTTATTTCACTCTTATTTCAACCACCTAGTATACGCAACTATTTATGTGCCACCCAACGCAAAAAAAATTTAATTGCCCTGTATAACTTTAATTCTCTTCCACCTTATATTTCAACGATGCTATATATGCAACTGCTTATGTATCACCCAATATCACATTTACTTCTAAGAATTTTTAAAACCCACCTGTATAACTGCAATTTTATTTCGCCCTATATTTCAACTGCGCACATTGCTTGCTGCTGAAATTTCAATGCACGCACACGCACACACCTATCCACCATATACCGTATATAAAAGATCGCTGATATAACAATTTTTCTTTTCTCTACAAACACTCTGTACGATATACTTTCCTGGCATTTCTTGACATTTGAGCTAGATATTTATGAGGAAACTTTTGACATTTACATTGATATATACCGTTTTTTGCACATATTATTCCCATTTTCAGAAAAACGGTATGTTTTACGTTATAGAAAATTATACGGAATCTAGCTGGAACATCTTTTCGTAGAATACTATTTAAAATATTTAAATTGATTGAGCCGTTTTAGAGAAAAAATTCTCACGTTATAGAAAATTATATGATACCTTTCTGTAATATTCCTTAATACAAATCATCAAAATTGCCAAAGCCGTTTTTGAATAATCACTGAGCATGCAAAAAAAACATGCCGGCGAATTGGTAACCTCCTCTTTTTAAAAATAAATAAAACTGAACTTACAAACCTATATATCAACAAAATTTTATTACTTCAAATAATTTTCAGAAAAGACTTATACCACCCACATATTCTCCTGGAAATGAAAAACGATCAATAATGCACGCTGAGTTAAAAGGTGATGATATATGTTCATTAAATTGATCTGTTGAATGAACGTATACATTTTATTCACGAAATTCTCTTCTACTTTATTCACATGTCAAGATAAATCATCAGCAGGATACTCGATTAGGAGTATAAAGAAAAATAAAGTCATTAAAAATGAATAATGTGCTTAATAGCCTTAGTGAAATTCGTTATATAAATATTGAGACAACACAATAAATATTACTGACAATTGATAATTGAGGCAGTAGGTGGAATAAAATCTTTGTTTAAAAATCTAACAACTTCTTTATTCTGGGTGTGACTTCCTAAAGGTCTACGTCAAGCTTTTTGTTTTAAAGAGGCTCACATAATGCGCATACAGAAAAATAAAACAAAAGCAAAAAGTATATGCAACACATAAATGCAATCACTACACCTAATAATATGATCAATATGGGAGGTTTTTTATTTAGAAAAACTTATAAACAATGAAATTCATTTTAAACCTATAATATAGTATTGACATCACAAAACATAGACGAGTTTTCAAATTAGTCAAGGGGATCCTAATTATATAGTTGTAAGAGTATGACAAAATATTTAAAAAATTGATAATGGGCTATAAAGTAGATGCTTAAGAGAAATTGTTATAAGAGCTGACGCTTAAAAGTTGGGAAAATTTGTGCACTTCAAACAAGACGAGACATATAAAATTGATAAATTAAATATTAATCGAATCATTGTAAATAATTATATAATTAAGACAAATTATCTGAGTAAGGACTAATAATATAAAATCTGGTTTTGAAAAAGCTCAGTTACCTTCAATAGATATAGACCAGCAATGTTTTTATCTGTCCACAAATAAACTATATTAGAAGTAATTAATGTTATTTACAAAGTAAAAATGGTGAAATTGGTTACATTCATATTCAAGTTTAAAATTAATATACAATATAAAACAGGGTGTTCATTATTTTCTAAACCGTAATAGATACGAAGACGAAAATGGACAAATTGGTGACCATTTTTGTGAATAATCGTCAAACACTAACTATTTACTTTGGTTTCTATCAGTCACTTGTCACTTTCGAACACAAACTCGTGTCATTTTCAAACAACGAAACATGAGTTAACTATTAACTATCACAAAGTAACGGCTTTCACCATCAAATTATTTTTCTCGTGTTAAAGAAGGAAAACCTAAAAACTATTTACTGTTTTTAAGCATAGAATTTCTATTTAAAAAAAGTCAGAAAATAGAATAAAACACTGTTGTTAAATCTAAAATATCGTGTAACACTCTATAAATTAATGTGTGATACTACGTTTCGTGTCTTCATAAAAGCCAACATTATTTTTATAGTACTTTTTGACAATACCTAATAATACTAAACGATATGTGAGGTATACGCTCTAAGGTCCGTTGCCAGAATTATGTGCACTTAAGTTCGATATTTAAAAACATGGTATTTAGACTAGATTCAAATATTATTCAGAAATGTTAATGCAAAATGTTTACTTTATACTATTGTTTGACATTCAATTTACGCCGGCAAAAATTAAGAAACTTTCCAGAAGTTAATCATCCTGATAAAAACATTGCGAATCCGAAAACATAAAAACCGGATGAAATAAAAAAAGAGCAACACAATGGCAGTCCCGAAAATTCGATGAATGTAAATGCAGCGTGTAGAACTCCAGCTGATAGTATATTCATTGTGTTTTTGTACAAGTTTATTTTGTTAAAAATAAAGTCATTTAAGGCGATTGTGAATATTTGTGAAATTGAAACCTCAAAATCTATAGTAATATGAACTTGGTGAGTACACAAATGTTATGAGAACTTCGTAACTGGTAACCACAGCTGGTAACTTTGCCCTTTTTTGTGGTGTGACTTCTGAGACACGTCAAAACTCTGATTTTAAATATCACAAAGAGGGATTAGAATTTTTATTTGAACGAATTATGAAATCGAAAGATATGCATCTTCTTATGTGAAATTTTTATGGAAATATAATCAAATAAATTAATAAAACTTATTCCAACATGCAGCTAACTAGAATCATTAAAACATCATCACTTAAAAATTAAACAAATTACACCTGGCAGGTCCGATTTTTCCATTCAGATCAAAGAACAATGACCTGCTCCCTTATTCAAGTAACAGCTTCCTGTATTGCCGAGCCGAAACCTTTTTTCTTTTCATTCGAATGATGAAACGGTGAACCCTTTGCATCAAGTGCGCATATCGAATTTCCTGCGTCTTTCTCGTCTCGTCGACGTGATGCCGAACTACGGAATGAAAATAAAAAACAAAAAAAATGGTATAATGAACTTTGGTGCTTACAAAATAGATCATTACACTGATAGGATATACCGAAGTTTCGCATTCCGTTTGCATGTTCGACATGTGGGAAAACAAATTTCCAGACCGTCTGGTGTTTTTCATGTATACAGCCGGATTTATATTAACCACGTTCAATTCTAAATGAACATTGCTATGAAAATGGTTATGTTAGGGACTATAGGTTGAAACCAAACGTAATTACTAAATTATTAAAAAACAAGAACTTAAGTTTAAACTAAGAAATAATTTTCCTGCTAAACTAAAATAATTTATGTTTAACTGGACACAGACAAAAACTAAACTTTGTTCCTACACTTCTGAATAATATTGGAGTTTAGAGTAAATACCTTATTTTTAAATTCCTAAATATCTGACTGTAGAGCATATAGAGGTGGCGTACAATGGTCATCAACAACGAACCTTAAAGCATATATGACTTTAAGAGCATAATTAAAAACTTATCATTTTGTGGTTTTACGGATTGTCAAAATTTGATATTTGAAACCAAACGAAAAATAGATTACAAGTTTGTCTCAGTTTGTGTGTCAACTTAAAGTTTATGAAGTCATTTGAATACCTTGTAAATTTAAACACTTAAAACCATAATTATATTAAATAGTTAGTAGAAATTACATAATTTTCTGTTAGGTAAGTTAGAGGGAGTTTTAGAATGTTGGTCGCTCAGGTATTATTCAAGTTTGTTCTATAAGAGCAGCATCTATTTTGAAAAATAGTTTGGAGATGCTTTAAAGTGACATCTTTATATGTTGTCAGATAATTGAATAGGTAAAGTACGTTTGAATTATTATAATTCAACAATTTTTTTCATTCAAATGGGTTCATAAATATAAAAATTATACATCCTTCTTGAAACATATGTAGAAATTGAATCAAATTAAAACATAAATTAGGAAAATAACGATAATAGCTAAATGTAAGCATAAAAATATAGCAGCACAATATGCAATAAAGGTCCTTAGACTGCTGGAAAAAAAAATTGTCAGAAAACTGACTAATTTTATATAGCTGAACAAACTCCCTTTCAATGACAATTTGATTAAAGGCGGATACAAAATTAATATCCCTTAAAAAATCTTAACAATCAGTGCAACTGTTCATGATGTGGGTGAATACCAATCGCTGATAATATAAATATAAAATATAAACAAATATACGCTAACTAAATCACAAAAAGCGTGAACATATGGATATGAATGCGATTCAACAGACCTGAAGCAGGCTCTAACACTGACCAAACGTCAGTTGTACCCCAACGTATTGATTAACCGCCAAATCCATACAAGGTACGTCCTTGTCTCTTCAATGCATAAACAACATCCATAGCTGTGACTGTTTTCCTCTTAGCATGTTCGGTGTATGTGACTGCATCTCTTTTAACATTTTCAAGGAATACTTTAAGCGCACCTCTAGTTTCCTAATATATCAATCCTGATATAAGTTAAACACCACCACGTCTTGCTAAACGTCTTATGGCTGGTTTTGTTATACCTTGGATATTATCACGCAGCACTTTACGATGACGTTTTGCGCCTCATTTTCCTAAACCCTTGCCACCTTTCAGTCATTTTGAAATAACACAAACGTACAATTCGACGTTAGTAGAGAAACATTTTTTCGAGATTTTACAGTCCTCTGAACGCAAGACATTGTTTCTAATCGAGAACCTTGATCAGTTGCGTTTCCCTCAACCTCGAATTACTATTGATGTATTTGATACATATAACTAAATTTTGTTACAGAAACAATTAGCTCCTAAAAACCCCAAATGGGGAGTTGTACTGAGTGTAATACCATTACATTGTGATTCCTAGGATATATAAATCACACTAAAAACTAAAACCTACCAAATAAATTCTGATATTATCTTTTCGAGATCTTACAAAGCACTGAACGCAATCAGTATAATATTTCTAGTCGATAATTAATCTGCATCAATTGCGGTTCCTTGTGTGTATTGTAATCCGAATGTCACAATAGTAACGATTTTTTTTCAATATTGTGAAGTTGTTAAAATGTTTCAAATTTTTAAATTATATTGCAAAAAAATACTGTTACTCTAACCAAGGAAGGTTATAAAATGTCATGAAACTTTTGTTCATGATCAATTTAATATTCGATGGCGAGAAAAAGCCATTTTACCCACTTTTATAGCAAGGTAGATACTTTCTAACTTACACTGATATCAAAATACATGAATATAAGCCCATTAATAAAACATTTAGTTATTATAGCATGTAGTTAGCCTGTTTAACAATTTTTAACTGGGTAACAAAAAGGAGGAGGTTATCAATTCCTAGGAATTTTTTTTGTAAAAATACTCATAGATTACTCTAAAACGGGTTTAGAAATTTCGATAATTTAAACTGAGTTGTGTTAGGGAATAACATGAAGAGGTAACTTATTATTTTTCTGTAACGAGAGATTTATAGTTTTCTAAATAATTCGGACAAAGTTAATAAAAGACTGCCGTTGAATGGAACTCCACTAATTTCTCTGAAACAGCTGAATCAAATTGCATATATAGTTTGGTTAATGGTGATATCATACATTTTTCTGAAACCTATAAAGTTCAATATAAGTTGACAATCGAGAAAACTGATTTAAAACTAACCTTAAAGTGTAAAGAAATGTTTCAAAACTTTCCGGCATACTTTTCTAAATTTAAACGTGAATATATATAAGAAAATAATTCACATGACCACAAAAAAATCTAGGAAAGATCTCCTCAGCAAAACCTATCGTATTGAATGTTTTTTTTAGTCGCTGAAACTGAATATGCAAGTCATTTAATTCCATCACGTCAGAGTTTTTTTCTAGCCTCAAAAATAGCTGAAAAACGATAAGATTCAATAAAGTCAACCTTGCAAACTTATAACTTCACATCCTTATGATTCTGAACGAACTCAGCAAGTCGTAAAAAGATATCTCGGAACCGTAAAAATACATAATTTCAAAATTGGATGAGCCCAAAACCTAAGAACTCAAAGTAAGCAACGAATAAATTTACACATAGTGTACAAACCTTCATTTTTGAATAATCTAAAACCCCGAAACCCCATAACATGAAATCACTAGCTGAATTTTCCTAAAACCCGGAAACAAGGGCCAGCATTATAAAGGGAGATACATATAGAAACCACTTGTCAAAACTCATAAACTTATGCAGCCGAAACTATATATCCTAGGGGCACCCTACGCAGAACCCAAACTCACATACCCTTGGCACAGCGCACCTTGGGCGCAGCAAGATCTACGCTTCCATCACACAGGCCTTTGGTGGGACTCATGAAGCCAAGCTTTCACATCCTTATATCCTAGGTGAAACAAAAGATTGTTAGAGTTTGCAAGGTTAGGTTGCTTTTTTATAAAGAGTATGTGTGCTTAGGAGCTTGAGTCTGAAAGAAAACTGGCTTTGCTCGCTTATATGCTGTTTGATGAAAGTATATCTCACTTAAGTTTATGCCAGTGGCTTGTTTGTAAGAAGTTTGTATCTCCACCTCACACATATTAATACCAACAATAGTTTTAAAGTTTTTTGGGTTACTCAACCTCGAGGTTTTTAAGTTTTAGATTGAAAATTTGTCGTGTTTTAGGTTAAAAGTATTTACTATTCAAAAATGACTGTTTGTGTACAATGTATAAGTTTAATCGTTGCATATTTTGGGTGTTGTTTTCATCCAATTTTGAGGTTATATATTTTTACGGTGGCGAGTTATCATTTTACGGTTTGTCGAGCTCGTTCAGAACCATAACGATATGGAGTTTGCAGGGCTGATTTTGTTCAATTTTACCATTTTCAGCTATTTTTTGAAATTAGAGATGGGAACAACTGAGTTGCATATTCATAAGCGCCAAAAAGATATAGTAAGATAGGTTTATCAGAGGAGACCGTTTTTTTCTTTTCTTGGTTGTTCTGTGTTATTGATCACAAAGTGTGTCTGTAACTATTTTTATTTTTATCTCCGTGAAGCTGATTCTATTTTAAAAATAAATTAATGTACAATCGATTTTAAAAAAACGATTTTTAATTTATAGAATTTCACAGTTTAAATGTAATAGACACCCGTGAATACATTTCTGATATAGGATATTGCAAATTCGTCTAATCTGTGTTCTTGTTCGCATTAACGACGTTCTGGCTGTACAAATTCTAATGTACATAAGTGCACTCTTGAATCTTTTTCCTTTATATAAAAGCGAGCAAAAACAGGAAAAATTTCTTTTTTTGTCGTTGTTTTTGTCGTTATATGCAGACCTATTTCAGGTTCATTTCCCTCTCGTTCTTTTGTTTTGCGAGATACGTTGATGTCCCGTCCTTTAAAATACACAACATTTCCCTTTCGCTCGATGCTGGGATATCAAACAGATGTTATTCTTAATATTAACCCCCTCGTAAAAATACTGTTTACACTGACGCGTGTTTGTCTTTTGTTTCAGTCATGGTTCAATGTTTACGCTGTTAAACACATATGAGAAACTTTTTATAGTCGGAGATTCGGCCCTTATATGAGAAATCTGCTATTCTGAATTCCTATAAAAAGGAAAAGGTCTCTGAGATAAATAAATAGATTGAGAACAGAACAACTAATCAACAGTCATCTTTAGCACCATTAAATTAAATTTAACCTAAATTAAAATACACAAAAACCTATATTTTCCTTATGTAATAAATTACAAAATTGCTCCACATTGCATTTCTATTGATTTTCTAAATCCATAAGGGAAAAATTAAATTATGAATTACAAATTCCAGAAAAAATAAATACATAATTTTTTACAAAAATCGAAATTAAATTCTGGAATTAAAATAATAATATCCTGTTTCAACACTAAAAAAAACCTTTGTGATATACTATTATAGTTAGGGAAAGTCAATTCTCAACGGTCATTTGACCAGCCAATTCACCAGTCAGTGTCTTGTGGATAGAATTAGACCACTGGTCCACAATCCACCACACTAGAAAATTAGTTTATGTAAAATATAATCTGCATATATCGGGATAAATCGAGAAGTTCTCATGTCAATAGTTATCCATTTACCGAAGATGATTCCAAGACCAAAGAACCTGTAATGCTCAAATTATTTTCTTGTTTGTCTTATTCTTTCAAGTGGTCACTCAGTTGAGCTAGAAATTGACCATACTGTGAAGTAACTTGGAAGTGCCTTCTTGCGGAATAGGATTCTAGTTTCTTCTTTCATTTCTAGTTGTTTGGTACTTTTCTTGAATTTTTCAGTTTCACCATCTCCTTTTTTTATTGAACATTGATTTCTGCTGGCTGTTTTGTTTGTGTACCTTCCAACATGTGATTTATGCTGCCGACCCTCTCCACACGAGTTATTCTTAGAATTTGGATGAATTCCATATTGAAGTTCATCAACTAATAGTAGGTTAATTCAATTAATGCTTGTTCATAAAATGCGTTCCTGCTCTAATCCCGATGTTTAGTAAGCATAATGATTGTAAAACCACTTTTTGATTTGAAGAGATTTCAGAACATGGTATCTGAACTTTTCTGACCACATGTATATTTGAGTTGTGTCTGCCTTACTATCATAGCGAAGCAGAATTCGCCAATCTTAACCCACTAATAGGATACGTAAGCTGGGTATAGATAGGTTAGTTTTTCTTTACTGATAACTTGTCGTTACAACAGTAATCCTGCTGAGTTCGAGGGAAACCTCATGTTTGCTCGAGCAAAGGTTATAAAACAATTACCTTTACTAGGCGACTGTAGCTGGTGCGATCGTTCCCTAATTACCTTTGAAATCATTGGTAGGCGGTGGGATCGATCCATGTGCTACCAGGTTTTTTGACGGTCTATTATGGATATAAAATTTGTGTTTCGATATCAGAAGCCGGAATTGTCTGTTGACTACTCCCGTCATCATCATTATTCAGCATTTACTCATCCACTGATAGCTGTGAGCCTCCAATAAATGTTGTTTTGTGCTGCTCTTGTATTCAGTTTGTGTGAATACGTTTGATATCATCGTACCATCTTGTTGGTGGTCGTCCTTGGTTCCTGTATTCCTCTTGCCTAGGTCTCCACTCTATAATTCGCTTGGTCCATGTGCCATCCAACATTCTTGGTATGTGCCTTACCCAAATTCTCTTTAGGGTTGTGATTTTCTCTACTGCTCAATAAGCCCGATTCGTATAATTATTTCTGCCATATAGACCTTTCTAAAGCACGTTGTGCCACTCTTAGTTTCAATATAACCTTTTTTGTTAGTGTCAAAGTCTCAGCACCATAGGAAAGAACAGGAAGAACACAGAAGTTGAAAAGTTTTCTTTATAAACTCATCGGAATGTCCCAGGTTGCCAAGTGCAGCCCACGTCAAACTTACTCATCTAAATACCTCCCATGTTTGATTGTCTATTTCTGCACCAGTTAAAAACCTAGGTAGAACAGTTTCATTCTTGTTTGGGAAAATTGATACAATGCATTAACAAATGTTCGAATAATATACTCTTGTGATACAATACGGTCGTGAAGGCCTAAGAACCTGTCCATTATTTAAGTGTATTCAATCATTGATTGGGTTTTTCAATATATTGATTCTGTGGTGCGTTGCATGACAATTTGTACAATTTTGTTGTTGAAGACCCACATTTAAGCCATTCAACTGAGTGAGTAATCATGGAGCTCTTCGTTAAATATTCTTGTCGGTATCACTCTTGAAGAAATAAGAGCCAACGATTCCTTTAGCCAAAGGTGTCGCCAGAAATGGTATCTTGGTTTTGGAGGGAGGAGTCGACAATTATATGTAAATGATCTGCAAGGCTGATCTGAGGGGGACTGACAGGTGTCTTTTGTCCCTGACTAATGACGCTCTTGCCTCTAGTCATAATGCACCACAAGAATGTTTTTTTGATTACCAGAACACATCAGCCAATAAAGGAAAGCATACATTAAATCACCTAAATATCTTTGAGTCAAGAATTTTCGTAGTGACCCCCGTATATATGCTAAAGTGCTCTAGCGATCATTGGAAACAAGTTTGTGTTAAACGCACAATACGTTTCTGTTCTGAAACAATGAGAAACCGTGACGTGATTGGTTGTAGTTTGCAGAAGTGTCCCGATGCGATTTTATTTTATTCAGTTTGCAAATTAGAACTTCGACCGAAATCCCGTCGGGAATACAATTTGCTCATTACTGTACAGGAAGCGAATTTAGCGGGAATGTACGTTCGGACAACGCGGGCGTTGAAAATTCGCTGTTAACCGACATTATTCAAACTGAATTTGAAGGGAAAATCTATCGTGCTAAATGGCTTTGTGCGGTTTCGGGGCTTTTTTTCCCTCTAAAAAACGACGTATAAATTAAATTTATCGCGAAACCGGGATGAAACAGTGTTAGATTCGGCAATATTTGTATTTGCGGCGTTCCCCATCAACGAAGTGAAAACGGATTAGCGAGAGAACTACAGCGTAACAGGTTTCTATAATTGTATGTCGTTATTAATAAATTTATGGGGTTCGTCAAACACTGCAAAATTAATTTCCACAACTCGGATCCTTTTCTACGTTGATTTTATCAGACAATTACACCGGCTTCAATACTAATGTAGTTGGGAACATTAACTGTAAAGTGACGAAAGCTTAAGGTGTTGACTTACTAATTATTTGATAGAAACCAAATGAATTGTAGAAAATAGATCTGCTGGGTACCCAAATGGTATAATTTATAATATGGAGAGAGCGAAATATACACAAATTTGAAAAAGCTGAACGAAAATACACTAAAAAACAAATTGACAAGGAGAATGTAACATTCAGTGAACATAAACAGCATCTCAAGTGTACGTCAATATAAACTTAATATTCTTTAGTACTTGTGGAGTAGTCATACAGTTAATAACCAATATCAATATAAGCAACTATCCTAATAAAGGGTGTTTTTTAAGTTTTGTTTTTCAAGTTGGTAACACTGCTTCTGGTAGCAGCCATTCTGACAATTGTTTGCTAATTTATGTTCAGTACGATTTGCCATTTCACAATTAAAATCTTCACCTTTGAAAATGCCAAACTAGATTTTGGCGAAACGTCACGTAAATTGTTCTTTTCAGGGCACAAACCAAAAATTGGTCTTTCTAATTGACAGACAATTCTTGTCACTTCACATACTCACAAAGTATGAAAGTATTCCTATATTAACATCATTACCTCTAATTTTTTAAGTGGTGTACCATCTTTTTATATTATAACCTCGATTATTTGACTGACGAAGGATAAAAGTATATCCGAAAGCTTTCATAAGAAAAAGAGTTTCCTAAAACCTGTATTTTTACCAGGCTGCTTTCCCATTAACTGAAGTTTATATATATATATATATATATATATATATATATATATATATATATATATATATATATATATATGAAATAAAATATATGCGCATATGTTTCAGCGTTTTTATAAATCTGTTGGAAAAAAACTGAATCCAATAGATCTCTTTTGTCCATTTGACAATTTACAAAATAATTACTTCTTACTCCCCCTATGAATAAAGAGCACCTCCCCCCCAAAAAAAAAATTTTTAACGAAAAAGGGGCTTGTCTAGCACCTTTTTGGAAAGGAATTTCCATTTTCTGTTCCGCTATATTAAGTTTCTCAAATTTGGAGCAATAATAATTAAGAAAATTTCAAGTAAATAATGTCTCAAAATGTTTACAAAGTATTTTTGCAATTTATATTACAATTAAATTAAATGTTATAAATAACCACCACTCACTTTTTGGCAATAAGCAAGGAAATCTCGTACAATATTTTTGTAGGACCACAGAGGTAATGTTGTTATAAGAAAATAACAACCGTTATCCTAACTTTCAAATTTGAAAAATTGCTTTACATCTATTTTTTTTGTTAAATAATTCGATAAGAAGTACTTAGGTATTTTCTTATCTATAATATCAATCTGGTGTAATGCTGGTATTATGATATTTATAAGTTCGTGGCACAGTTCAGTGTATTGAAAAATAATTGTATGTGTATTTGATTTAACTATAGCTAAATTATGGGAACCTCAAAGAGTAAACATTTTAATTATAAATGGTTGCGGTAATAAAATAAGAATTCAAAAGGAAGTGTGTGAAATGTTTATTAATAAATACTCTGGTCAATATGTCTTACAGTCCAAAACAAATTAGAAACAAAATTTCGTAAAACTGGACCTGTAAAAAATATTCAAAAAACAGGTCGAAATGTTAAATTGGATGAGAAAAAAAGTTAGATACAAAATAAGCGATGAAGGAAAATTACATAAAAAACATATCTATGTAGTTCAGTTCGTTCAGGAGTCGCAAGAACCTTAGATGATGCGCGATAAATACATTGCGCGAAAAAACATCTCTCAGTTTACTCCTTCACAACGCATTGATAATGCCAAGAGAGACTGCCGAAATGTCTGCAAGATCAAAACATGAATTAAAATAACGAACGGATAAATAATTCACCTTACGGTTACTTAAATGAAAAATTGAAAACTTGTTTTCCAGAATTTTTCAGTGTTTTATATTGTTAACTGGTCAATGACTAATTATCCTTAATTGTTTTAACCAATGCATGATGTGTCTGTATATATACTTGTCGTTATTTTTGCATATTAATTCTTATCTTTGCTCAATATAAACTTAAATGGTCCACTGATAATAGTTTAAAATTTATTGCCGTCGTTTCCTTCACAATACCTTGTCAGGAGTACAGAAAAAAGAAACTATCAATCATATTTGAAAAGATGCGAGACAATATAACGCATCCAACAAAAGCCTGAAATTACTGCAATAGAATTAATAGGTCTTACAATTTTTTAATTTTCACACACAAACCTGTAAACACTGATGCATTCGATTTGAAGACGCGAGATGTAAAGCCGACATCTAGGATATTTGGTTATTATTAGTTATTATTTAAATTAATGGTCTTAATAATTAATAATAAACTGATCATCAACGTTGGTTGTTGTTATTAATCGTACGTTCCATAAGTCAGGAACAGATGGCGCCTTGACCAAAAATATTGTAGATCGACTGGCGCTTCATTGAACATTAACTGTGATTCATTACGATTAAAGAAATTTAGAGTATATATACTATTGAATAAATGTTATAAAAATGTTATGTTAATTTGTGTTAAATTTGTCTTTCAAATCTGTCTTAAATCACTCAGCCACAGCAACGCGTGGCCGGGTCTGCTATATATTATATATATATATATATATATATATATATATATATATATATATATATATATATATATATATATATTGTCTTGCGCGATATTTTAACCTAGGAATTACGGGTAACAGCAATTACATGGAACAGCTCCAGATTCGGAACCTCTATGTGCTAGTTTCCCCGAAAATCCTAGATGTCGGTTTTTACATCACGCGTCTTCAAATTTAACGAAATGTATCAAATACATGATGAGGTGTTCGAGAAGACATTCAATTGTGGGAAGCGCAACTGATGAAGGTTTCCTAACCAGAAGCAATATATATTATTTATATTGTCTTGCGTACAAAAGAATGACACCTCGAAGATAGTACTGATGCATTCTTTTCGATAGGCCAGTTTATGTATTATCGGGTTATATGACCATTGCAAGAAATGCTACTTTTGCATTGCCCATAAAACGTTGTCTATGTTTATATTTTTCTTGCAAACTTCTTACCCTCCTTTATGTGACTAACTATAAAACAACACAATCCACGGTTTAATCATGTTTATTTTGTAACATCCTTATTAATACGAACTGCAATAATTTAATTGTATGACTCAGAGTAATAGCGTAAAATGTAAATATTCGCTTAACAAACGAGCTGGTATTTATTCTGTTAACTAAAATGTGACATTCGACTCAATTCTATAAAATTCAGTTCTGATTTGAATAATATAACAAATCTGCATATAAATGTTTCGCAGTAATATGCACCATTGGATTAATTGTCACTATAAATTACTGCCAAATATTCATATTCATCACGAACGTTTCTCTAAACAATAGAATCATTAGATTTCGACATTCCGAAACACTTGCGTAGAAATCCAAACCATCGCCACAGATTTGCGACGGACCGTGTGCATCCATTTTAAACTAGACAAGGAAGATCAAGCTAATATATCACTCCATTATCTTAGCCAGATTATGATTGCGATTAATGGGTTGTTTGTTATGGTTCTCTCTTTATTCTCGACGGTCCGCATAGTTGAACGGCGGTATTAGTCCAGTAACTTTTGGTAGTCTTTAGTGATAAGTGGTATAATGTTGACTCTGTAACACAAGTGTGATTTTACCTTTAAAATCTATGGGCCCTTTGGATTTTAGTGGCTGGCTTTTCTTAAAGATTTCTGTTACACTGCTAATTAAAATACGTCACCACCTATATGAAATTATAGATAGTGCGCTGTGGCGCTGTAGTATGTAAAAATTGAACGTTAGACGTATAAGAAATCAGTACTGACTCTTGAATAAGGACATGCCTTGGTAAAGCAATTTTTTGTGGGTTAGTTGAACTAATATTATGTCTTAACTTCTTGACTACTCTGTAGTTCCAACCATCTGGTGATATTTTCCATTCGCACCAGCGTAGTCCATTATTATTGCATTATTAAGAAATGTGGTGACAATTCTTGTTGGCTTATTTGTTTTGTGGACTTCCTACTATACCTTTCTTTTTAGGGCGAAATGACGAGAGGGATGAAAAACCTTATGAACTGTCAAAACACTGCGCGGTTCATAAGAACATGACCATTATCAATTTCTTCCTCAATCATCAGCAACCAGGAATGATTGAATTCTGAAGTAGTAGCTAGTGATGGGATCATTCGAATGAAATATAATCGATCAATCGATTACGAAAATCACTCGAGTATTCCGATTATGGAATTAAAGTAATCGATTATTTAACTCGAAACATTCACCAAAAAACGAGCGCCGAGGTCGAGCGATACCACAGCTCGAACGATGCTGCATTCGAGTTATAATGATTTCCTTGCGAATCGAGAAGTGCTTTTCTACTATTCAGCCTTCGTATACAGGCACTTTCGTTCGTTCACTGTTCTCGCTCTTATGCAGTAGCTTGTTTACGGCATTCATTGCGCGGAAGAAATATGTAAATAGTGTATTTGCAGGGTACGGTCCAATTATTCCAATGCGAAGTAATTTGATAAATTGGCTGTTAATGTAGATTAAGAAGGATTATACTGATCTTTGAATTATTAATAACAGTTCCTTCACAAATAAATTTTAAATTAAACGAATATTTGGGAAAATTTTCATAGTATAATTTTACCAAAATTTAAGTGTTCACATACAGGACAGTCGCTGAAACGTAGCAAATGTTACGGATCTGAGAATAAAACAAGCGAGAATCGTTAGAATCATAAACGTACCATCCGAGTGATAGGTCATTCGAACGATCATTCGATCATTAAAATCACTCGAGTTGTAATAATCCATTATTAATATCTTTCGATTATGCCCATCACTAGTAGTAGCGATACAATAGTTTTCATTTAACAAAATTAAAACATGCTCTTTTAGTTTCCGTTCCTTCTTATACTCTTCGTTGGGCAATTTTGTTGAATTTTGAAAATCTATGTTATGACCCAGGTCCCAAGCATGTTCACACATTTTGGATTTTTCAAACTGTCGCTTTTTAGTGTAAGTTTAGTGTTCGTTCATTCGAACATTTAGAGGTCTAGAGGTTTCAAAAATCAACTGATCTAAGATCAATAAATTTAATGAACATAAAACGTTTATAAAAAATATGCTTTTTGTCATTAATTAACTACAAAAAATTATTCCATTTTGTTGGTTATTGTTAGTAATAAATCTGAGAATTATTGGCCGAAAGCACATTTTTTATAAACGTTTTATCTTCGTTAAATTTCTTGATGTTAGTATAAATGGTTTTTGCTCTAGAAACTGTAGACCTCTAAATGTTCAAATAAACTAACACACAAATTACATTAAAAAACGAAAGTATGAAAAATCCAAAATTTTTATACATACTTGGGACCTTGGTCATAAAATACAATTTCAAAATTTAGCTATATTACACAAAGAAGCACACAATACGAAACGAAAACTGCAAGTCTGCTTTAATTTTGTAAATTGAAACCTAGCTCCGTAGAATTCAATCATTCCTGGTTGGCGATGATTAAGGAAAAATTATTAATGGCCATGTCCTTGATAACAACCCACTTTATTATTATATGATTATGTGCCACCCTGTATTCTAAATTGACTTCTCTTAGTTACGTCAAATAATTTTCACAAATATTGTAATTATAAATTTTAGAATTTTGTCTTTTTTCATAGTTTCATTGCCATTGACAACAGGGTCTGACCTAGATCACGAAAAGTTTGGAAATATACAGTAATTTCGTGTATTGTGGTGTTATTTCCCAAAAGTGCTTAAACATTGACAACATATTTCAAAAATATCCTTCAGGAAACAAATAGATGTAATATTTTATGATTTACCAGACGGTTTGCAGTAAGATTTACAGTATGATTTATCGGATGTATAACTTTCGTACAATGTACGTTATTTCGAAAAATATATGGTTTCCTGAGAAATTTTCTGGTTCATACTAGACCTTGGCCGTCCTATAATATTGTCCGATATTAGTATGAATTCGTATTTTAGGGAATTTTGATACCCAACAGGGAATAGGGATTATTTTCAGATAATTCATCGAAATTAGGGAAAAGACCGACATCTAGGATTGTACAAAAGAATAACACCTCGAGAGTAAACTTATTAGTCACTAGAAATTTGACTTATAGTAAGTTCTATCTATACTATACTACATGTACTTCTGAATAGTTAACCAACTTAAAATATATGCAAATGGATGAGATTTCGTTGGAAATATACTTAAAATCTATGATAATACTCTACCATACTCCAATTTACCGTAATTTGCTAAAATAATTTTAAACTCTCTCGTCCAAACACTGATGCAAATTTGAATAACAAAATCAAGTGACTAGACCTACCAAATCTAAAACATAACGAATATTAGAGACAGAAGAAATATCGGAAAACACTACGATAATAATATGATGAAATGGGAAATTGTATACATTATTGGATTGAGAAGTACTGCACAATCGAGGAAGAACAGGCTGTAAGCCCAGGTGGACCAAAGATGCACACGTATTTTTTTAAATTTTATTCCATTTTTAGCAACAAACCTGGTACAGAACTCTAAAACTTACACTGTAAGACAACAGTATTAATATAAATAATCGTAGTAACGTGTTACTTTACAAAATAATTAAGATTAATATTTTAAATATTCATTTGTGCAAATACATATAGCGAGTTTTCATAAAATTTAATGTAAAGATTATGTTGGGCAAAGTGGGAGGAATATCTAACGACGGTTAAAAGAACATAAACATTTCTGACCAATAGGAGAAGTTAGTAGTCTGGCATCCTAAAAGATAACAATCATTTAATTGACACGGAAAATTTAGACTATTCACCAGGAAAATACAGGCAAACAACTGAATCTACTTGAAGTATTATAAATTAAGAAACCTATAGAAACAAGATTCGGAGACTGTTTAAACTGCAATTTTAGTTTAATATGGGATCAGTATTAACCGTAATTTGTATAATTTACCTTTTACTGGTTGTATTGGATATTTCCTAATTTTAGATTCAATAAGTATTCTATTAATAAAACCCTACAGGATGAGTAAATTCTGAAAAAATATCTAAAACATTTAAACCATACATTTTTAGTTAACTTTTTGTTATTGTTTCCATTTAAGTCGTAGTGCAAACTCTGTTGTGTTCCTTTATCAAAAGTTATTTTGAGTTTATAAAATCCCTGTCAAAACCACCACCCCACGTTGTTCGTAATAATTTAGAATTCTAATTTTATCGAAGTGGAACCGAGTGTAAACAAGTTCGACACAGTCTTACATGATAATGTTGACGGCAAAAGCTGCCTACGTTATTCTCTCAGACCCAACGTTATCGAGCTAATTCTTAATTCCACTCGTCGCAAAGCTCTCATGAAAAAGTGTAAATGGCATTTTGAGTGCCTGCTGCGGCTTTATTACTTCGGTAAACTGCTTAGCTTTACCAGTTCTTTATCGTCAGAATTACTACTATGTATCAAACATCAAGATGGTGTTTAAAAACTGTTACAAAAGAATTATGTCTTTTTGGCTCCCACCAGACCTTATCATAAGTGAATGGAAAAGCAGTTAAATTGCTTCTAAATAAATCATACCAAAGACACAGATTTTTCATATTTTTGTTATATTTAACTTAATGACCTGATTATCACCAAACACCAGATCAGGAAGAAAAAGAGGAGCTAATAACATCTGAATTGAACAAACTTCAGTACCATCAAAGAGTAGTAACTGGAAGAGTTAGTGGAAAAAGATTTCTTGTCCTAGGGGTGAACCTATATATTATTATAAATTTCCAGTTACTAGGATCCAGTTTAAACCGGTCACTTCCCAATGCAGTTATCATTCACATAATACAATATTATACCTCAATAGTAAGCCACGCTGACTAAGAAACAATGAAATCAGTACCTTTAATTTCAAGGTAGGAGAAAACAAGATTAAGGGAAATCTCTGAATACTTTTTTTTGATAAAAATACAATACGTCAAAGGCGTTGTCTGGTAGGGGAATTGTTTGCCTATAATTAAGACTTTGTTATATGTAAATAAAACCTATAATTATGTACTTTCGTTAGTATTTAATGTATTAACGCACATTTCTATCCATATCTAAATCAAAAACATACTGTTCAGACTCCTCCTCCCCAAAAAGTAAAAACTCACCATTTCTGAAGACACTCTTGCTATAGAACGGTCAAATCTAGAATGGTAAACAGATGAAGACTAAAGTAATATATCTTATTCAGAGTATAAATTCCCTGCCCTGACATTCAGAAGCGCATTAAAAATCACTCTATGAAGTGCTAGATGACCAAAGACATGCGATAATTTGACGAAAACATCTCTGAAATAACAAACATATATTAACCTCAAAAAGCTCATGGAAAGAAATAAGAAACAAACATGAAAGGAAATAATGGTATAATATAGCTGATATTGCTGAACAATTTTGTTTGATTATTAAGCGATTTGTTAGGGTGTCCGGCAAGAAATGTTTGCTGTTGTTTCATACGTTTTACGCTACCCTTTTGGTAGACAGATTAAAAACCCGGCTTTAACACTAAAATACTGTTTAAATTTATCCACTCTTCCCTGGCAAAAGCAACGTAATACAGTATTCAATCCAAAGAACAAAAAATATCAATTTCTGGAGTATTCTAAATGAGCAAGAAGTATCAATCTCGACGCTAAGCACCAAAATCTAGAACGAGCAGGAAACTCAACGTACGCTATATAAGGCGACATTAATTTCAGCACTTCGTTAGTAGAGCTTACCTATTGTTATGATCTCGATGTTATTGTGTAGAATCAGCTGTTGAAAATATTTCATGTTTTACTTGTAAATAAAACTTCTAGAAAATGAAGTGAATATTAGTTTTTAAAATTAATTAATTGAACACACGGAGTTTATTGCAATATCATATACTAAAACACATTTATCGTTCTTCTTTTTCTTAATCTAATCACCATGTTTCATCTTATGGAATTACAGTGAGCTTTTCCCAATTGTGATCAAGATGCCATCAGTTTCATATTTTTATTTTTGAAAAAATTCAAGTCCAATAAACAAATTCCAAAAATTAGACACAATAAAAGAGGAGACATCCCAAAAACTATTTCACATATTGAAATTCAAGAAAAAAAATTCAGAGCATGAAACCTTTTAAAAAAGTATTGGTACTCTATAACTAATATTTATAATATCAATTAGATATGAAAATAAAACTTAAGCCGGTGACCAGCGATTCACCTACTACAATAAAAAATATGAATTTAACGCATTATATAGGAATATTCAGAGAAAATTTTTTCTACTAATTATAAACAATTACCTAATAATAATGCATTGAAAAATAATTCCATAGTTTTTCAATTATTTATGCTTTTGTTATTAAGGCTGTTAAACTAAAAACCTTAGATTTTATTCTATACTTTAATTTATTCTCAGATATCCCCGATGTAAAAATTAAAACGCTTTGTTTTTCCAGTTTTTTATAGGCGTTAAAAATTTATACTGTTCTTTATCAATGATTAGTCTGCATAAAAAGAAAATTTATTATTAATAATAATTTGATTATAACAATGATTTCAACACCAGACTCATTTTTTTTTCATGTAGTTATAAATGTTAAGAAAACGAAATAGTTGAAAAAATATATAAAATATATTTGAAAATTTAATTGATTAATGTTTATATAAAGTGGGAAATCATTTTTTATATATTTTTCCATGTTTATATATCTATCCGAGGACAACTTCAGTAAGTGAGGTTTCTAGTTTAACAATTACCTGCGGTTTTACAACAATTTCCAACTTTGAATAACCATGTAATTAATAAACTCAAAAATAATTTAAAAACTGCGGAAAATGTTTATTTCAACAGATTTTATTCTTGTTTATAATTAGTAGTTAGGTTTTTTGACTTAATATTCATATTGGAATGTTCTTATTTACTCTTCGGGTTTTTGGATTTATTTAAAAACATAGTCGCAGTCACTACAATTTATTTCCACTACTTTAATTTATATTCTCACAACTATTTACAATTTATCTTGAAAACCTGTTTACTAGAGGGCTGTATAATACTGGATGAATCCTTCCGTCAGCTCTACATATTTATATATTTCCTTTCGGAATTTTCTAGAAGGGTTCTCGATCTTTCTGTGAAATTCGGTGCAATTCCTTAAGGCCAGCTGCCGACCTCGGGTCGCCTGACCGACAACAACTCGGATTCCACGAAATATCGGGTGAATACCGATTCCACGAAATATCGCATCACATTCCATCACAATATCTAATGGGATAATTTTTTGAATGATCAAATCGCTTAACGCCCGGAGGCTAGGTAATAATTTTTAACCGTATTTTCCATAATAATTTGAGATTCTTATTATTGGCGATAGAGTTTCTACGATGTAAGACTTTTTTCTGAAATTTAAAGCTCTTTATAAACCCTTTTTCTTTTTCCGATATATGCAAAAGTTTTCAGGATATTCGCAAAAACGATCCATCAATCTTTTTTGAAACCCTTTCCAGATGCAATTACGAATCGAATGACAATTTTCGGGAGTAGTGATTATATTAGATTTATTTCTGTCTATCACAAGCTATTTATCTATTACAATTTTCTATTTCATTGATAATGTTTATCTGAGAACAAGAAAACTATCACCTAGAAAAAAAAACACAACAAAATTATTCCAATATATTTTGGAATATGGTACGAAGCTCTTTGCAAGCATGCTTCAAATCCCTGCATAACGAAGTTTGAATACCTAACTGGATTTCAATTAAAACAGAATGGAGACGTGGCTCAAAGTGCAATGAAATATGACTCCTAGTTATTCAAGGGATTCAAAAAGAATATTTAATTCAAAACGTCAGGTTCAAACTTCCGTAATTATTCAAATCATTTCCATCTGCAAGAACCTCGCGAGACACTAAATCAAAATTCCAGTTTTAACATCGTCTTGCTGCTTATTTTTATGCACTTTGCACACTTAATAACTTTCCGAGAAAACATTGTTAATGTGATTAAATTAAAGTAAAAAGGCAAGACGAAACGAAGGCTTCCGTGCTCGAAGAAATACCCGAACTATTAAGAACTGCCTTAATAACTTACAAAGTTGGGAAAAGTTGTTTATACGGAAGAAAAGCCACAGCCAGTTCCGACATCGATTGCGGTTGCAAGCCAAGTCGAAAGAGGGTATTCGTCTTCCGAGGACAAGCCAATTTATTTTTTAAATTAGTTGGTGGTATTTCGTGTATTTGTTTTGCAGTAGATTTCGTCTTCACTGTGCCATTATCTAATTTATCTTTGTTTTCCAGCGATAGAGCGCCTTATTTACAGGGTGATGCTTCAATTTGTAGATTAAACATTAACATGTTTTTCGAAAGAAAATAACAACCAAAGAGTTTCAGATGTGACAGACCGTTGCAAAGATGGTTTCTTACGCCGATGAACCCTCACTTATGTTTTTCAGTCTGACAGAACGAAGTGAAGTGAAATATTGATCATTTTCTTTATTTCTTTATGCCATTTTGACATTGTTTGCCATTATTCATATTTTTTTAATTTGATATTTTCTATCTGGGATATCAATAATCTCAATAATTTTCTTAACAAAAAAGCACAACTCTAGCTATTAATCTACTAGTAAGTAGTATTATCCTTGTCTAGTCATAATGATAATCGAGAGAACAGTATCGCCTTTTTGAAAATCAGCAACCAAAGAATCGAAGGATTCAGCATGGTGTCCATTAAGGCTCTGAGCTGGATCCTCCATTATTCTTCAAATACATAAATGAGTTGGCAAACTTTAACATTCTATTCAATCCACTGACAATCCTGTTTGCTGATTATACCATCACGTTGCTACGCTATTAATCTTTAGACCAACCCAATATTGAAATGGACTCAAATCAAAAGGCTTAAAATTGAAAATTGATTTTTAGCAAATAGGTTTAATATCAACAACGGTAAAACCCGGAACATTAACTTACATTGAAATCTTCACCATCGACCCTATAAGACACTGGTGCATCAGTGAAGTTCTTGGGATCTACCTAGATCCTCGTATGTCCTGAGAAGACCATGCCAAATTTCTTAGCTTCAAATTAAATAAAATAACTTTCCTTATAAGGACCCCGTCTGTATGTGTATCTAGGGGTAATTACTGACGGCGTTTCTACCTCTAAAATGTCCTAAAATTTAAACTGGAGTCATTCTCTGTAGCCTGCACACATTTTTAAGTTACAACGTCGGTGTGTAAGAATTATTGCAGGAATAAAGTACCGCGGGTGTTGAAGAGATGGGGCTAAAACTACTTACCCCACCTTGCACTTTCTTCCGTCAGTGTCTAGTCTATATCAAACAGAAGGAGGAGACTTAGAATTCAGCTACGGCAGATTGCAGCGAGCGAGAATAGGTACTGACTATTATGGCATCAAATTTTTTGATTCACTGCCAGCAGAAAACAAAAATTTAAACGCAGATCACTTTAAAGCAAGACGAAAAATTATATTTTAAAACACGTCTTTTATTCTTTCCAGGAGTACTTAAAAATTGATTTAAATGTATAAGTCTTAAATGTGTAAAGTGTTTATCTCTAGAACGTACTTCCTATTCTATATATTCATAAATAGGACGTTTATCATCTTATATATTTTTTAAAATAAGTAATCTATTCTTTACTGTATGATAATAAATACTTTTTATACTTTTGTACCTTTTGACTTGTAAAAACACACAGCTGTAATATTTTTTGCCAAAACATGAACTATACTGAATTAGATTTGGTCATTTTTGTCATTCTTGACTTTTTGACAATTTTGATAATATTTACATGGATGATATAGTTGATATTGTCGACATTTTTGACATTTTTTGCATTTTGGACACTTTTAAAATTTTTAAAATCTTTGAAATTTTGTAAAATTTTTAAGCGCTTAATAACTTTCTATATAATATTGAAACAACCAAACAATTCAAACACTTCTTCTGATTTCGTTGTCAATGGCACTAAAATCTGAAAAACGTAACTAAGGAAATTTGTTGTTTTTAGATAGACGGGCTAAAATAAAATCCAGAGATCGCACAAAATAGAAAAGCTGCTTTCAAGATGGAGTTTATTTCAGAATTTGGGGCGACCTTATTGTAAAATAGTGCCAAATATGCGACCCAAAAATTCTATTGATTCAGTGATCCCATTAACGTCATAAACAAAAACCTAGGCAAAACCTGAACTAACCCGATATATCAGTAGAATAAAAAGAAGAAGATCTAGGTGAACTGACCTCAAGTGTCCTTCTCACTCAACCAATCTAAGATCACCATATTATTACATTTTAAGAATGACAAGAAATACAATATTTTGTCCCAAAAATCCTGCAGAAAATACTGCTAAATGGCAACACTGCAACAACTGTGAATTTTAGATTATTTATTTTGACTGTACTTAATGATTTCAGGAAGATTTCAATATCCAACATTTACAACAGACATTTGATCGATTACTTTTCTGTTTTTTAAATGTCATAATAATTTTCGTTTTGCAATTTACATCAATAAATATAAAGCCATTGACAACGAAGTCAGAATAGACTTTGAAACGTTTGGTTTTCCTTCAATATATCTCGTTTTATCTCGATTGTGGTGTTATTGCCCAAAAAACATAAAAGTAATCAAGAATATGCCACAAACAACGTTTAGAAGACATTTGATCGACTTATCGACTTTGAAGCTTAATCTGTATTAATGTAACACAACAATTTTCCCAACTAAACAATTTGTTTCCTTGCAATGTGAATATTTAAATAACCTTGCAACTTCAAACACGCTGACCTGTATCCTGATCGGAAGGCTAATTTTCCAATTGCATGTTGTTTTTTAATTCAACGGGGTGCATTATTAAGACTTAATGACCATATAATTGAGGTTGCTTGAATTATAAATGCCACGAAACATATCCGAGTTAAAACAGAGTTAAAATATGTGATTATCGTGTATAAAAACGCTTTTAAGAAGTAATGATCATGAAACTTTTGTTACTTAGTAATCGACTGACTTCTCAAGTATTATTGGGATCTCAGTTAAATAAAGAACAAAATGTGTTTATGTTTGGTGTCTGTAATTTATAAATCAAGCCTTTCTGAGGTGAAATGAAAAAAATATGGGCATATTAGACAAATACCCAAAACACGGCAAACTGTATTCCAAAATATCTTCAGTTCAAAAGAGACACATTGTTGTGTAGTCAAGGTTCGTTGAACATAATTTAAATTTTCAACATTATACCCTGTCTCCTCTCCACTGACACAGGCGACAATCTTCCTTATAGAACAAAATGTATCTGGTTTTTGTTTTGTGTACAACTTCCGACACCTTCTGGTGTTTTCGAACAATTGCAGTGGTGTGCTTTAATAGCATAATTTTAACACAGCCTGCACCCATTTTAGAAGTGGCGGTGTTAATTTAATTTCGTAACAATATATAGACTAAGACATCTTCTACTATGACAATACAATATTATTAGAAATTTCTACACAAAGAAAATGATAGATGCTCAAACCAAATTTCGAGTAAGTTGTTATACAGTGTGAGCAGTTATGATAGCACATATGTATTCGCGTTCTCAGAAACGGCCCCATAGATCTTCCGCCTGTATATCTCCCAGAATGTTCTTCTAGGTGATATACAGTGCATTCGTAAAATATTGAACCTGTCGATTGTAAACTATAAGTAGTGTGGACAAATCCTGTATAAATTATTTCAATGTCGAATATTTGCGTATTTTCTTTTGATAATTTTGAAACTTTGGTACATAGATTTTTTAAAAGTCGTTTAAAAGCGTGCTATACAGAGCACTCGAAGTATCTAATAACATAAAAAAGGATTACCGCAAGAAAAATTGTGAGAACTTAAATCGGGTTATTTGGTAGGTCACTCAATAGTCCCGCTTCTTTATACCTCTCCAATGATTCAGACAGAAGTCATTTAAATAAACAAATAATTCATCTTAGTATGAGAAGAAACTTAAAAATCAAGTAAGCAGGAATCAACTGACAAATTTAGAAGATTTAAAAACAACAAGATCGTCTTGTTATTGACAGACTGTTAATGTTTCACTGATTTTTAAATATCCTCAAATACGAGAACGAAGGTTTTCGCGGCCAGAGTCATAGCTGATTGTGCACAATGGTGCATCATTGTGACAGGTTAAATAAAAAGTGAAGTTTTGAAAGTGTGTTCGTGAGAAAAAGATAAAATGAATGAAGTCGCCGCAAGGTAAGTAACATTTGTTTTATTTTTTGTCTCATCCTTGAAAAAGCCCCTTATAAGTGTGGGCGAAACGTCGCAAGACTTCGTTTATATGCCGGTTAAATATATAATATAAATAAATTAATTCGAAAAAATGACGCGGTCCAAATCCGGAAAAAGCAGAATCAGCTATCCTCAAATAGGATTTAAGTAATAACGAATTTTTTTCGTAGGGACACTTTTTTATTACATTTGATTGCTAATTTAACAATACACAATGGTACGTTCCCGCAATTTGTTTAGTGTATTGTGTTCAATTTGATTGAATTACTTCATTGATTTTTCAACTTCTGCACCTTTTCTAAAACATTCCGTCGCGCTAATGCTAATAGTAAAAGTCTTTTTGCGTATAAAATATAGACAGTATTGAGATTCGTTGTTCGCTTCCCTAGCTGTTAGCACGCTTGGGAGTTTCGTGTTTGTTCTCCGAACTTTTCGGACACATTTTTGATTCCGTCTGAAGAGACGCCGCTTTTTGTTGTTATAGTGTTACGAGTCCGCGAGTTCTTTAGCTCCGTTCGTAACGACCGCTAAACCGCTTTCATTTTGTTATTTTGTTTCTTTTGTGTTTACAAAAGCGCATCATTTGTTGTTAAACCCACATTTTTTGTATGCTCAATCAATGAACATTACGTCGCTATTTTTTGTGTAACGTGTTGTCCAGAAGAAGCTCTAAAAAACTGTTCACGGGGCTAGCCTCTGAAGAAAGAAGAACCAAGAAAACACCCTTTGCAGAGCTTCGACGTAAAAGGTCAGTGACTAACTTTTATTTGGTGAATTAATTTACGTGTTTATTGATTGTTCCGCTAAAGGTCCTTCGTCAATTATATACTTGCATTGAATCAGCATTGAACTAAAACCGCAACATCTAATTCATACATTTTTTTGAATATTTTCTCTATGTAATGTGTCATCGAACACATTACACACATTATATTACGCTATTAAACCACTTTTAATAATCCAATATAACATTTTGATTAATGTATCAAAATAATCAAAAGAACACAAATTTCAGCACACATTTCTAAAAGTTTTGTCCAGACCACCTGTAATTTACAATTCAATTCCATAGTCACAATTGCATCGGTTCTGAATTTTATATCATTTTATAAGTTTCCTAACAAACTAGGAAAACTCAATTTGAATTTTCACACTGAAAAGTTTGTAAGTTAACAAACAACACATATAACATATATTGAAAAAAGACTTTTACGAAATTGTTTTCTTTCTAGACAAAAAAATATTAAAACTTTGTTGGAAACACATCAATGCGGAAGAAATATTGTAGAAACTTCATAAAGTTCGGGAAGTAAAGGTACAAAAAACAAAACACATGAAACAATACTCAAGAGACTTTCTGTAAAAACAGGAACACAATCTTGATTTCAAATATCTCTAAAGTGTCGCAAACTTTCAAGTGACACCTATCGAACATAAGGTCAAACTGGCTAATCATTGGCTAGATCTAAACGGTATAACGTCCAATTGTTGATAGCTATGGAATCCAGATAACTCTGGTCATGGCAGTCTAAGCCTTAGTTTCAGTCTAAACATTAGTTTTTTCTACATATCTTTACTCTAAAATACCCTTACTTGCCACTTTCGGCATTCTAGAAATGTATAACGTATAGCGCAGTCGTTTAGTATTGTTAAAAAATTTATATTAGCCGCCGCTGCAGATACCTACATTAGTCACTCCGATGAAAATAAAATATTGACCATCTCGGATAATAAAAACATCCGGAGCCGCAAAAAGCGTTACCATCAAACACTGGAACAACACTGGAATGTTCAGCTTAGATGAGTCCTGTTATTATTTTCGATATAAATTGTTTTCGAAATCAGCTGTTGCAAATATTGGATTTTTATGTGTAAATAAAGTTCTAGAAAGTGAAGTGAATATTAGTTTGATAAATTTAATTTGAACCCACGGAGTTTACTGCAAAATTATTGTCCATACATAATCTAATCTAAAAAAATATTTTTTTTTACAAAAGCTATTTACTATATTAGTACGTTAATTACAAAATCATCATTCTCCCATACATTTTTCTCTGCCAAGATATATTAGATGTCAAAAGGATTTAGTTCTGTGAGAGCCCTTGCCAGGTAATCAGATCCATGGTTAGCGCCGTGGCTGCAGTTTCCCGTGAATTTTCTGAACGTCAGGGCTGTTCCTAACAGGATGGCATTTTTCATCAGTTGAAGATGTACGCCGAGACAGAGGTATTTAAGAACTGTTTAATAGATGTTTGGGAACTATTACCATTGTTAATATAACAACTGGTACAGTTCCTGTATTATTAATTTCCCATTGTATCTTTATTTATAACTCCATATCCTTATATTTTTTCAACTTGCTTGCTTGAGCGACAGTTCGATTAGTCAGTATCGTGCGGGCCCAATGCAGCGTGTAGTTTTTGTTTTCTAAAACAGATCTTACTTACTGCGGTAGTTCAAGTTTGAGTTAGTTCCTGATGCAGTATTTTTGCCACATCATCATACAGTACAGTTTAGAAGCTCCTGTAATATGCTGGATAGTTTCAGATGTAAAATAAACATCCCCCCGACTTGACCATACAGTGTATGGCAGCACAGTCCCTCTAAATCCATTAAACCGAGATATCAAAAGGCATTAGCTCTGTGGGAGCCCTTATCAGGTTATCGTGCCCCTGGTTGGAGTCGTGACAGTTTCCCATGAATTTTCTGACCGTCCGAGCTGTTGCTAACAGAACTTTTTATATTAGTTGGTAAAGATGTTCGCCCAGACCGAGGTATTTTAAATTATTTAGTAGAAGTTTATAGACTACTCCTGTTGTTGATATAACAATTGGTTCACTTCATGTGTTATTCATGTCCCACTGTGTCTTTATGGAATTCCAAATCCTTGTATTTGGCTATTTTTTCAGCCTGCTTAATATGTATATTATTGTTGTTAGGGATTGCTATATCAATTAAGGTTGTTTTCCTAGAGACTTTATCTACTAAAACTATATCTGGTCTATTGTGAGCAACAGTCCGATAGGACAGTATAGTGCGGTCCTAGTATAGCTTGAAGTTGTTATTTTGTAAAACATCTGCATCTGTCGTTGTTAATAAAATAGAATAACAATGTACTTTAAGTAGTTCTTAGTTGGAACTACTTGATTTTGGATTGCCAATATAAAGCATTCCGTTTCAGGAAACACCAGAAATCAACTAGTAGTTCGACGCTGAACTGTCAACATAATCTTGGTTGACGTCATTAATATGTGGTCTTCCACGAAGGGACTTCTCTTTCCATATGAGCAGTTTCTGATCAGTTGACTGGGGTGCAATTGTTCTGGCAGGCGCAGTGGTGTTGAGGCATCAACTTGCTATAGACTCTGTGTAGATCAGAAAATTCTGCGAACTTTTGGAAGTAACTTCGCAAATTATAAATTTGTTGATCTAGTAGTTTGCTTATATCGGCTAATCCTCTTCCTCCTTCATACCGTGGCAAAGTTGTACGTTCGACAGAGATCTTTGGTGGGTGATTTTGAGCTTTTGTTAGTAGAATTCGAACTTTCCGTTGTAATTGTTCAATGTCAGTTTTGCACCAATTAACTATACCGAAAGAGTAACTAAGCTCTGCACAAGCGTATGTGTTAATAGCCTGAAACAGTTTTGTACTATTAAGTTTGGTTTTGAACAGTCGTCTTACCCTTCTATAGAACTCTGTTGTTATGTCCTTTTTCATGGTGGAGTGATTAATACGCTGAGCGTCCTTTATTCCAAGGTATTTATAAGTATGACTTTCCGCCATAGATTCAATTGAGGTGCCATCTTCCATTTCGTAGTCCCCCGCTGTATTTTGCCTCTAACTATAGTAGTTAATAATAATTCGGCATCTGTCTAGGCCCAATTGCATATGGATGTTACTAGAGAACCTTTCTACTATTTCAAGCATATCATGCAGCTGTTGTTTCGTATCTGCCATCAACTTTAAATCGTCCATGTATAACAAATGGTTTATCTTAAATGTTTGTTTGTTTGTTTGTTGTGTTGTTTGTTGTGAATAAAAATTATTATGATTATCATATTAATATTATTAGAATACACATGGGTATAATAGCTAGTCCTCTACATTATATAGCCAACTGTTCCTTTTGTTTTAAAAAATTTATATACCTATGTCTCATCCTGTTTCAAGTAAAATGACTTTATTACAAATTAAACTTCGTGCCTAAATCAGATTTTAGTTGGCCTTAACTTCACGAGAATTTCCAAACGCAGCGTATAAGGCGGTTATCCATAGAAACGCAACGAAAACTTTGGAAAAGCATTCGAGAGAGTTCCTTCCCTCTTACAACTTTGCGGATTGGATTAGAATGGCGGCCGTTTTTCAGGAAAATGCGTTGCTAGGAGGGGAGAGATGACGAAGCGTAGTATAGGGGTTGAAAATAAGGATCTGTCGGTTCACGGCGCACGCGTTTTTGATCGGAGTTCGTTAATTCTGATGATTGTGTGTAGTGTGATGTACAAGAGATGTTTGGAAACTTTCTGAGGGAAAGATTCATGTCAGGTGGCAGCGATATAGGTGGAATTAGTTACGAAGGAGGAGAAATAATTTAGGTGAAGTTTAAGGGAATGAACAGACTAAAGTTGTTAGCAACACGGAGTTGAATGTTTAATGAGGGATTATGAAATGCAACTACTGATTAATTTAATACAACTCACGAACAGATGCTTGTTCAACTTTCATTCAGTTTGCTATTTAATACAGAAAATCAGCAAAGAGAAATAATAATTTTACGAATTTATTAGCAATGATAGGTATGTACCTGGAATTAAATGTCAATTATTACCACTGTATGTTTCTTCTTAATGCGCTCTACGTGGTCATTTCTTATTCTGCTTTAAAATATTAGGTGCTCAAATTATTCTGATTTTTTTAAAATAAACATTCATTTAATTATCAAAATAATATTTTTAGTTACTTTCCGATTTTATACTCCATTGAAAAACTTGGCAACTTTGTAACATCTAGGATTTTTTTAACATTATCACACTCATGGTAGTGAGCACTACAGGGGTGAGCTTCATAACCAGAACTTCTTCCTTCCATGTCAGTCGGCTGTTGTAGGCGGACGCTGTTCTGTCCTATTCCTGCACGGTTATGACCTGGACGACGGGACCTTGTTGTTGTGGTTGCTCTATTGAATAGGTTGAAGCCGTGGAGACTCCCTGTTAGGATGCGGGTGCTTGCCAGAGCTATGTCTGCTCTCCGGAGTATGCCAAGGGATTGGATTTCCGCTACTGATTTGGGTGACCAATGACCTCTCCAGTTGAGGATGGTAGCTGTAACCTCTACCGTGGTGGCGCCAGACTTCTCCTTGATCCGGTTGTGGAGTTCAACGTTGGTGTATTTGGTCCTCTTACGGTCATGGCCGAGATCAAGGGAGCAGGAGTCGCTGACAACTTGGGCGTCGATAATTGTAGCCACGTTGCTCCTGACCGTCGACGACATCGGGGATAAGGTGACATCTCGCGTCTTCAAATTTAACGAAATGTATCAAATACATAAAGAAGTGTTCGAGAGGACATTCAATTGTGGGAAGCGCAACTGAACTGAACTATATTATATATATTGTCTTGCGAACAAAGGAATGACACCTCGAAGAGGGTATGTTATGACATCTCACTTTATTAGTTGACTTGTTCATGTTTAGCTATGACACTGTCAAATGATTGATTTGTTATCATTTACAAGGAATTTATTTAGAAAAAGACATTAAATTACATGTAGTAAAATTGAGAAATCCAAGCCCAAATTTATTGGTGGTGAGTATTAAACAATGTTATGTGAAAATATTCTGACTGTATGGAATTGAACGGAGCAACTAATCTTCTGAAAAATTAACAAAGACAGCCTATAAATCCATTAGAAGCATTAAGAAATCATGTTTTGGTTGGTGCGTCATAATGAATATGGTTATAAATTTAACACATGCATAGCAAATGATAGAAACCTATCCTCAACTGTTTGTTATGAAAATGACAGTATAGAAGGGTGTGATAGTAAAGAAACATGAATTATAGAAACTGCAACAATGACTATCTCTACAAGCCAATCCAATCAAGTTATGAGACACTGATGCTTGTGTCACAAATAAAGAATCCTTAAGTGAAATTAACCATATTAATTATAACAAACATAATGTATGCGTAATATATATATATATATATATATATATATATATATATATATATATCATTAGAATTTTAATGACATTTCTGGAAATCTTGACTAGTTAGTAAAAGAAATTAGTAACATACCTTATAAATATGTTTTTATACCTGGCAAATTTTGAATATCATTTTTAGAATATTTCTGGGTATGAGTTATACAGTAGTGATAGCAGAGCTCTGATAAGGTTCCGAAAAAAATTAATAAAAATAATTTGAAATGTAAACATGTTTTCATAATCATAAATTAGTATATTAGTAATGTATACAGATTGCATGCTTTGAATAAGGCCAGCTACATTATATCAAGAAATATTTTATTAAAAATATTTGGATCAACTGCGAATATTAAGAGTCTCTTACCACTTCAGTTTACCTTCTAAAATTGTTTTTATCTATAAGTGAGTTTTATTTAAGTAATTACAAGGTTAAAACCTGCGGGAGGGGCAAGGGGTTATGGTTGTTTTTTTATTTTTGATATTTGAGTTAAGTTTCTCGTTAGAAGCCTTTTCGTTATATTTATTAATGAAGCGACAGGAAGTTTATTTTTCAATTAAATGTTTCAAATGCCTCCAATTTAATATTCGAATTTTCTCCCAGGTTTTCTAGTAAATATGACGTTATAAGGAGGTATAATGGTCGTTTGTCGTCAAGTTTCTCCCCTAGAGTACCCCTAAAGTCATAAATTGTTTATTTAAGCTGTGTACCTTTTTCCATCCAATAATTTCGATAAAAATAGATTCTCAGGACAGATCTACGCAAGGGCGTCCCCAGGCAGGCTCACAAGAGGGGAGCAGCTGTCCCATAGACCTCTCTTTCCACTCATTAGCGCTTCGTTATATGTGAAATAAAAACTCTAATAATTTAATTTAGTTAGTACTAAGTGTATCAAAAGCATGTATCTGTCTATATTAACTCTAATCTATCTTTTCTTACCATCAGTATTCAAATTCAAATTTTTATTTTTGCTCCAAATCAAATTTCTTTACAAAAGCAACAGAGAGTGAAAATGTATGAGGGGCATAATAAAAGAAAGAAAGAAACAAAGAAAGAGAATAGTGAGAGAGCATGTTATCAGTTTACTCTTTATTTAGTGTAGATAAAGTGAACGATTTAGACAAATATTTTGCAAGTTTTGACGAATTCACAATGGTACACTATTTGAAACAACTATCAAAATATGAACTGTAACAATTCTTCGCAATTATTCGCCTACAATATATATTCGCAAAACCCAGGCAAATTTATTGCTATTAAAAATGGGGTCTGAGTTAGGCTTTGAAACGTCTAGAATATTTGACATTTACAGACAATCCAGCAATTGTGGTGTTATTCCCAAGAAATCATAAAAATACAAACAAGATTTTCAGAAAACGGTGTATTTGATATTTGATAATAAAAAGTGAAAATCACTTATCAAATAGCAATGCATTTGCTAAGACAATTACATTTTGCTCTTATTTATGAAAGCACAAATCAAATTTTTACTTAAACCTGCTACATAAGAAAATATTGGTAATATCATACCAATATTAAGGCAAAATGAATTTCGTCATCTAGTAGTTTCAGGAAAAACTAAGTCACAGTTTGGGAGTTGTGCTATGAGCAACACTTCATGTGATTCTCAGGACAGAAATCACATGAGAAAATCTCAGGTTAACTACAACCTGTCAAACTTATCGAGATTATATAATCCACTGAATGCAAGACAACAAACTTCATCACTAGCACTTCCATCAACTAACTGAATTCTTGAATAATTATTCGTATAGTTTTACATTTAGAAGTTTCAGGATAAACCAGCCCAAATTGGGAAATAATTAGGTAAGTTTCATAATAATATTTTGAGAAAGTAAACAAAAACAAGCATACATACACATTTGAAGAATATTCAGATTGGCATTCGCAAATGTAGAAAATCGGACATTCTGTATAGTTGTAACATGTACCTCTAAAACAGAAAATGAAATTCTAGATCATGCCCATTTATGATTAAAATTGTTGTTATCTATATACTATTATAAAACTGTAGTTGTCTGTTTGTTTGTTTGTTTGTTACCTCATCACGTAAGAACTACTGAACTGATTTTGCTGAATCTTTTTTGTTACAAACGTTTTGAAGGAACGTTAATAAGATAAAACATGTATGCAGTTTATTGAACATATCGTTGAAATATTGAAGAGCTATAAGATTTCATTTTCAATTAGTACTTTTGGATTTATAAGATTTTTCAGCTGCAACTTGTGTTGACTTATACACTTCTTGTATTTTTAAACAATTTAACGTCATAAATGAGTTTTCTTAAATACAAACTAGCCTGAACCTGAACCCTTATATGTACAGCGTTACTACCTATTTTATGAATAGACTTTGCTCTTATTCTCGCACTTCTGAAATTAAATTTTCGAAGCAATGTTTTCCTTCTGGTAAGTTTTAAAGCGAATATAATAAATCTCTCTAGAAATGCTCCCTTAAAAAAATTCAAGACGTAAATGTAATTTCAGTGAGAGCGCTGCAGTTTCCATGTAAAACGTTCCACAAGTTAGAATAGCTCGCAGTTGATGAGTGTTTTTTTTATGAAGGAGATGGCAGAGTTTGATCTTGTATGTGAAACATGAGATAGTCGGTAGCGTTTCAGTGTTAAAGTTCGTATTGCATTTCATCCCGCCGTTTGAACTTCGTTATTAATGGAGGCGTTATTGTCAGAGGTACTTAGACGTGAGTGACTAATGTGGTGAAATATCACACTATAATAAGAGGTTTTTTGTCAATTATATATTAAAAGCTTTCTAATAGATAATGCGCATTTTTAATCACTTTCTTGATTTGAATATTATTTAGATTATCGAAGACAATGGTTTTTAAAGGAGGCTCATATAAACACTCAAGAATAGGTTAGTTCACTAATGAATTGAGAATTTTCTATATTGTGACTTCGATCGAGTCCTTGGAGGACAAGCAACGTGCATACAAGATATCCGTAAAGTTTAAATTCAAATAAGAGTTTAGCAGCGTTGGTAATTTTTTGACTGGAAAACTAGCCTGATGAAGCATAAACGATACCGCACTGATTGAAAGAAAGAAGGACTATCAGCGTTTTATCGTCATGCCACCGGTCTTTCCAGTGTGATGTATTTACATTTTGTATGATTATTAGGGGCGTGGCTACCGCCGTATCAATAATACGGGGCCCCCAGGCTACAGGGGTTCCCGGACTACAGGGTTTCCTGGACTACAGGGGGCCCCAGGCTACACAGACCCGTAACGTGTCTAAGCAAAAATTATTAAAATTTTATCCACAATGTCACTTAATCTCGTGCTTCCCGGGAAAAAAAACATATAAAAAATCTATCATACCTGCCTATAGAGTTTTCACTGCAGCAATGGCTAAAAAAAAGTCTTTTCCCGGATTGCGCAGAAAAGTTCTTTCCTGGATGGTATTTGTGGCATATTTTTCAATGTCTAAGTACTTCTTGGGAAATAACACCACAGTTAAGAAAATTGCTGTATATTCCATAAACAGCAATTTTCTTAACTGTCATTCGGGTAATCCCGCAATAAAGGATTTACAATGACAAACCACAGAGAGCAATATTTACACTGTAATACAATACAATCTTGTTCTTCTCAGTATAATCAGAAAAACAACCAATAAATAATCATGATGAAATGAAACTAATTACTTTGTTTACTATCACTAACACATTTATTCACTAAAACATGTGACTAGTTTCGATGCCTAGCGCATCATTTTCAAACATATATAAACAATGAAAAAACCCATCTAACAAACCTTAAATACAAAACTAATGACCAAATACACCGACATGATGGTTAGCCGGTCGTGGTCGTGTGAGTGCTACTACCTATTTACCTACCAGTAGGGAAGGTTGACATCTTTTAAAAGTGTTAAGGGTTTGTTCAGTAAAGTTAAAGAGGAAATCCCAAAATTTCTCAAATCAAATGTAATGTATAAAATTGAATGTAACAATTGTCCAGTCACTTGTATTGGACAAACTTCGACAAGACTTAAAATACGAATAATTTCTCATAAAAGCGATATAAGATTGAACAAAGATTCTTGTGCTTTAATTAGCCATTAAGTTGAGAATTGTTATACACTAAACTTTGATAACTCCAGCATCCTTACAATAGAACAAAATTCATTAAAAACAATTGGAGATGGTGTATATCCAATACTTTGATAATAATATAAATAAAAAAACTGATCTTTTAAACCTAATATATTGCAATTGCAAAATAAAATTTCAACATCTTATCACTCCAATTCTACTCTTAGTTAATTCATATTCACTACCTTGATGGTATTAACATTTTTGCCCAACAATTTGCAGCTTTCTTTTTCAATAACTTCTATAGTAATCAACTGAATTGTAAATTAGCATTCTCCTGTACTTTTGAAAAGTAAAAATATTATCTTTTACGTGATAACGTTTCAAGTGTTCACTTTGTGCTATATAGTTAATACTGAATTCAATTACAACTAACATAAGTTTTTATTTCATTTTATCGTAATATTATAGTTCAACTTTTATATCATTTGTGGTTTTTTGAAGAATAAAATGATTTTGAAAGCTCTCAAAATATATATATATGGTTAAAATTTTTGTAAATTGGCTGCTTCCCGATAGCAATCTACAATACACAGCCGTACTATACAGTACTATACAGTACTATACAGCCGTGATTTGTCTTATTTGTTTATATCCCTGTTTGTGACAAGGCATGGCCCAAGAACTCGACTTCCTGCTGGAATAGGGAACATTTCTTAGGATTATGCTGAGAGTTAACATTTATGACTCTGCCAAATAATCCGGTCTATTATTAAGTTAAACTTTAATGGTAACTATAATGTCCTTTAAATAAATAAGGCACGAGTTAGTTCAGGTGAGTATTTTGATCATAAATTGAATGTATAATGAATTTCAAAATTATTATTGATTGTCTTCTAAACGTTGTTTGTGGCATGTTCTTGATTATTTTTATGTTTCTTTGGGGAATAACACCACAATAGAAATTATTATTGATGTTTAATAAAATTTTTATTAATTAAATATGAGTGTAATTCTCACCCGGAGTAATACTCAACTATATATATTAACCCCCATATTGACTCTATAAACTGAATTCTTTGAACGAAAATTAATATACTTCTTACCACACATATCTGAGGATCCAGTCAAACAGTCGTACATACCTGAAAAAAATATACGACGTTAATTCAAATCTAAAACCTACTTAAATATGATAAAATCGCAGATAAATTTTTCAGTTCATCATATATGCTAAAATAAAGTTGGTACATTCAAATTGGCGCAGTCATCTGGAGTAAACATACAAGCAGACAACCTACATAATATAATCCACCATTCTGATAATCACTAAAATACCCTTGTTGGATTAACTTAAGGTAAACTTTAATTATTGATAAGGACGGAATAGCGTACCCACTCATAACTATAATCGCATTTATATCCAAGAGGAATACTGCAACTTCAGATTTTTCACAAACAACTTATTAGTGGATAAACTTAATACTTTGTGGCTGCTTTCCAGTTATTTATGACTACTAAAATTCCCAACGAGAAAATACTCTATGACCTCAAAAACTCCTATAGTTGATGTAGCACCATAAAGATTAAGTTTACGGCATCTCCTAAGATAGCATTCATCTTCTTAAGTGTCAGCTGCAATTTATCTAACCAGTCTAATTTCGTAAATGAAATCGCGTCATCCCGAAGTTCTACTCTCTCGAGTAGGTACTCTACGTAATATAATTTATATACGGAAATTAATAAATTTTAAATGTTTGAGGACACTATTTGAGTTATTAAAAGTTGTTTACAGTAAGAAAGAGCGCATAGTTCACTTCCTTGGTAATGGTATTACATTTTGAAAATAAATAATCAATACACAATCATTTGGAAAAATAGGTTCTTGTTATGGACAAGCACCTGTCAAGTGATTTATGCTTAGTTTGGTTTGGCATTTCATCATGAATAGACTGACGCCTGAACAACGCAAATTGTGCAAATTTATTTTGAAAATCATGGTTCTGTTCGAAATATGTATCGCGCACTACGTCCATTTTACGGCCAACATAATCGTCCAGTAGAGCAATTAATTCGATTAACTATGTAACGTTTTCGCACCACGTTTACTCTAAATGATAATATGCATCCACGGAGATGTCGTACAGTGCGTACAGAAGAATCCATTGCTGCTGTAGAGCGTAGCGTAGAGGAAAACCCGAATTCGCCATCGTGCACAGGAATTGGATATGTGTCCATCCACTTTATGGAAGATTTTGCGGAATGATCTTGGTTTGCATGCTTACAAAATTCAACTCGTGCAATAATTGAAGCCATATGATCATCTAGCAAGGCGTACATTAGGTGAATGTTCCCAAAACAAGATTGCCGTTGATCCCGATTTTCATAAGCGAATTTTGTTTAGCGATGAAACTCACTTTTGGTGGAATGGACACGTCAATAAACAAAACTGCCGTATTTGGAGTGATGATAATCCTCAAGTTCATGTTAAGAAACCGTTACATCCAGAAAAACTGACTGTTTGGTGTGCTTTATGGGCTGGTGGAATAATTGGTCCGTACTTCTTTAAAAACGATGCTGGCCAGAACGTTACAGTCAATGGTGATCGTTATAGAGCCATGATTACTAACTTTTTCGTTCATCAATTGAACAATCATGATGCACACGAGCTGTGGTTTTAACAAGACGGGGAAACATATCACACAGCTCGTGCCACAATTGATTTATTGAAAGAAACGTTTGATAACCGCATAGTTTGATGTTTCGGACCCGTGAATTGACCTCCAAGATCATGCGATTTAACACCGCTTAACTATTTTCTGTGGGGATACGTGAAGTCGCTAGTCTACGCTGATAAGCCCGAAATGATTGACCACTTGGAGGACAACATTGGCCGCGTTATTGCCGATTTACGGCCACAAATGTTGCAAAAGGTCATCGAAAATTGGACCTCCAGATTAGGCTACGTCCGAGCCAGCCATGGCGGCCATATGCCAGAAGTCATATTCAAATTAAAATGCCAGAAAGTTATCTTTCGAATAAAGTAAATTTCATGTCAATTTAAAAAATATATCCTGTTTTATTCCATTTCAAAGTTCTACACCTCTAAAAAACACCCGTTATAATAAGATAGGTCGGGTTTATCATCGCAGAAGTAGTTTTTAATACTTTACTAAGAATCAGTATAACAATGCCTTTAACAGTAGTAGTCCGACATATAGCATATCTATATCATTTACTTATGTGCGCATATTTTTTCTAGTTCTATACGTTAACTAATACAAATTTCTATTCTCATTTTTAGTGGCAATTTTTCTATTAGAGCTTATAATGCTAAAGTTTTCAATTTTTCAATCGGTTTAAAATATATCATAATTTTTAAAATTTGCGGTAATTATTGTTACTCTAACTATATTGATTTCACAATTAAAGTTTCTTAAACAATTTTATAAATGATTTTAATAACTATTCGTTACATGGACTCTGGACTACATTACAAAAAGGCAATAAATCAAAACGTGTCAAATTATTAGCAAATTTAGCCCATTAATTTGGGTTTAAAATAGGGGTTCTTCAATGAACAATTCTCGGTCCACTTAAGATTGTATTATTTATTAATGTTTTGCTTACAATAATTTTGTTATTGTTCGCTGGCACAAATGTTTATGGATATCAACCAATCTGCATACGTCTGCTTTCTAGATTACAACAAAGCGTTTGAGAAGGTTCGTCACAATGAGATAATAGAACTTCTTAAAAATGAAAAGATAGATAGAAAGAGTATTAGAATAATAGATCATCCATAATTCAATAAATCTGCCAGGGTTAAAATAGGAACGAATATTTAGAAGAAATAGAGATAAAGCGTTGAGTAAAGAATGGTAATTTCGGTTCTACTATATTTCACCTATACTCAGAAACCATCATGTAAAGATCATTAGCAGCAACCACAACTGGAATAAAAGTGAATGGGAGAGTTATTAACAATATCATATACCTGTGCTGACGATAGCATATTAATTGCAGACTCACTAGAAGACCTCCAAAGTTTAGTATACTGCAGTGAAATGAGCGGACTCAAATTACATCTGAAAAACATTCAGATTCATCAAAATAAGTAAAAGATATATTAAGTACAATAGTTAATGAAAACAATGAGTATGTAGACGAATTGGATAAGACAGGCATGTGTTTAATAAAATGAGGTCCTTTGTATTAAGGATCTTAAATTAGTCTTCCACATCTGGATCCTAAAGTATTATGTTTTTTTTACTAGTAGTATGTATTGAGTTCTGGACTATTCTGAGTATCAGTTGGGTGAATAACAGGAAATATTGGTCCATTACATTTCTAAATTCTAAACAATATGGATAATGAAACAATAAATAAAGAATGATCAGAATCAGAATTGCTCAAAGTTTCTGGTTGATAGCTTCTAAAATATATGTTATAGTAGAAACATATGATTTTGAAAGTTGTAAGTAGATAAAAGTAATGTCTATCAACTGACAGCGTCATATTTGTAAAAGATTGTTTTGTTAGTGTGCAAATTACAAAAATCCTAGTGACCATTGAAACATGGTTACCGCTTTTGTGTTGCGAAATTATACAATTCTGGTATCTAAATGTTTTTTAATTTAAAAAATTCCTATTTTCGATTCCATTGATAGGCTTATGCGATAGTAAATTTAATGATCCAGAATACAGAAAAGCAATTATGTACATTATACTTATTTTTATTATAAATTGAATTGTTGCTAAAATACAAGTAAAGAGCTATTTATTTAAGAAAATATTTAGCCCTTATTGCTTTTCCATAGAGGCAGTTAATTATTGCAAAAATGATGCTTTTTGCAATTTGCAAAGCAACAATAGAAAATTTGTCGATTGCATTCCATATATCTTTCTAGTCTCTAGAGTTTCACATGTTTCCATTACAACTTATATTTTAGATGTTATCAAGAAATATCTCGCATTTTGGAATTTTATCAATTTGTACTTAATAATCAAAAATATATGATTTTTTTACATATTGTCGAGTTTTCCATTTATATTGCTTCACCACGCAAATAAAACAAGTACAAAATTTACAGATTTTCTTGTAATGAAAAATTTATTTCATTGTACTGTTTTGGCTATAAGCAAGCAGCATCGTACTAATTTTTTTTATTCTGATGATTCATTTTTCTCCCAAAACGTAGCTTGAAACTTAACATATAATATAACAATGCCATTTTTGGTTTTCCCTATATAATTTGAAAACTTAAAGAAAAGATAATTTTTCTTTGAGTGGTCGAATGGGCTCTAAAATCGCAAACTCCTTTTAATCAATTAAACAAGTGAGACATCTTGTAGATGATGGTTTCTATGGCTTGAAACGTCATAAAATTTTCATTTTTATCAGACCCTTCAGAAATTAAAAAACTCAAATTAGCAACATATAACTTTAGTTACTTTTATGTTTTTTTGGGGAATAACACCACAATAGAAATAAAACTACGTATATTGCAGGAATACCAAACGTTTCAAAGTCTATTCTGACTTCGTTGTCAATGGCTTTATATTTATTATAAAGCTTTATATTTATTATAAAGCCATTGACAACGAAGTCAGAATATTGTGGTGTTATTCCCCAAAAAAACATAAAAGTAATCAAGAATATGCCACAAACAACATTTACAAGACAATTATATAACTTTAGACCTAGACGGTTAAGTAATAATGGATGTTATGGGAAAGAATTCGAAGATTACCATCTACTTTGCCATAAAAAAATAGCACACATGTTCCAATAGGCCTTTTCATATTCGGAAATTTCTAGTGGGCAAGCGTCAACTTCTGTCATTTTTTTCCAGCAAAAAACCATTGTTTTTACATGCCAGTGGTCTGATAACTGCTCGATAAAATGACGAACGGCAACAAAAAATTTGCGAATATGATAAGGTGTATTCAATACATCAGATGCCAACTGCTGTTAGTAGTTCAAGTGTAATAATCTACGAAACAGTAATTTATACCTTCGTTAGATTTCACGTGTATTAATCCACAAAACAATACGTTACACCATAGAATTTGATGTATCGACTACGGATAGGGGAAGTGAGAGATGACACGACAGCTGCATCCCCTTTTATCGTTAAGAATAACGCTTCTTGAACGGAGGTGTTTCTCCAACAGATTTATAACCCTCGTGAAATGTGTTCTTGACAGGAGAAAATTTAAGTTTGACGTCAGACGTGATGCAGTCACGGAAAAAGGAAAGCAAACAACGAGACGCTTCAATTGACAGATAACGTACTCTGTCGATATTTTTCAATTGATATTCGATTTTCGTAGCAGCAATAGTAGTATTTTAGATGAACATGACGTTCTTACAAAACGTTTGTGAATGTGTAATATGTCGGTAATTTATAAGCGTATAATTTATTTATATATTAATTTAAAAATATGTTAGTGAACCGAAAAATTTTGGACAACTGAAAGACAAAGTTAAAAAAAAATAGAAAAAACTGCGAAACTTTAACCTTATATTTCAAAGAAATCGAGTGAATGTGTGTACAGTTTGTGAGGAAGATCGGAATATGCTTTGCAGCTGCAAGGAATTTTAATACTCGTAATCAGTTAAAATTGAATTGAAAATGAATAAATTAAGTGAACAATTCTTTCCTAAATATTATTTCAAAGTAACGGATAATCATTTCGGGCAAAATAACATTTTATTGTTAGTGACAAGCCAACTCACCAGAATTATGCAAAAGTTGTTTTTAGAAATAATCTAGGGAGTTTGAAGGCTTTTGTGTGCCGTTTAAGATAGGAATATCATTTTCTTATACCAGTGTCTACAACTCATTTGTGAGAATCAGTTTACTTAACCGTTAACTACACCCAAGGCCGTAGCCAGAATTTTTTTTTGGGGTGGGTTTTCGGGGGGAGTTGGATAATTTCTTTGATTGGTGATGGGCTGATTAGGTCTGAAAAATGTATATTTTTGTTCATATATTTCCAGGATATATAAAATTGTATAAATATAAAATTTATTCTTATGAAAAACATGATTAATTTGTTAAAATTGAATCTTGAAACCAAAAATTCCAAAATTTCGGGGGGGTGGGGTTGAACCCCCAGACCCCCCCGCTGGCTACGGGCTTGACTACACTGCAATGTTTGTTCATTCTGACACGAATTATATTCTGGAATATGCACCATATAAACCGGTATCATTAACATGTTTGCTGAATCCACGCCCATACTACAGTAAAATAGCATCATACATAAGTTCAATATTCATACAGGAGACACGGCTGTAATTCCCCATTTGTTACAAACATACGTGACACGAAATAATAACTATAAACTCCCAAAGTCCCCTCCCCTTCGGATCTTTTAAAAGGTTAAACACTAATGAAATTTGGAGAGTGAAAATAGAAGCTTGAAAACTTCTCTACTATTGGTAACAGATGAAGTAACAGTAATAAATTCTCTACATTACACACAATACTAAATTCCCATTTAGCTCTTGAAATTGAGATAGTAAGCACCATTTCTGCGTTCCTTTTTACTGATTTAAAAAAAAATTGTTTATTTTCGTCAAAACTCATAGCCTTAGCATGTTGTTGTCTGCCGGCATGACAGCGGTGATCAGTGTCAGAGCTATTGTCGTTTGAATGTAGTTAACTGTATGTAATAATAGCAGAAAAATGGTTCATTTAACAGAAATACACAAAATAACCATTCTACAAAAGATTGGCTATGGAGATACCACGCAGCACAAATGGAAGTTTCCCGCTTATGTCACGAAAATTGTCAAAATTTGGCTTTTGTATCCCAAGGAACAATTAGCAAAATAGAAAAGTTTCGCGAGCTTGGTCATGTAAGACAGATAAAAAAAGTCGCTGCCAATGAAAAAAAATAAAAGAAAACTCACATAATTCTGGTCGAAAAACAACCCCATTGTTCAACGTTTTTCGAGTATTAAAGGAAAGTAAAATGCATCCCTATAAAATGATGCTCACTCAGGAGCTCATGGAAGACAATTTCCACAGGAGAACGTATTTCTGTGAACAAATGATGGATATTTTGTTTTCTGATGAAAGCACATTTACACTTCACGGTCATGTTAATCGTCAAAATTGGTGCTATTGGTCTAATGAGAATCCTCACTAGATGACAGATAAACATACGCAATATCCTGAAAAAGTTCATGTTTGGACAGGAATTGTTGGAAATCACATAGTATGTCCCTTTTTCATTGATGGCAACTGGAATGGAGATAAATATTTAGAACCGCTCCAAAACAATGTCGTACCAACCTTAACAAACTTATATCCTGATTCAGTAAATCCACAAGTTCCTGCCAATACAATATGGTTTCAGCAAGATGGAGCACCACCCCATTACGAAATGAATGTCCGGTAGTACTTTACCAAATTTTCCCAAATCAGAAAGGCGCAGATCGTTAGAATGGCCAGCACGATCTTATGATTTGACTCCATTGAAATACTTTTTGTGAGGATATGTCAAAAGTACGGTATACAAATCTAAACCTTCAACGTAGATTACCTAAAAAGACGAATCACGCTTGCGATTAGATCAGTCACGCCTGAGATGTTGAGTAACGTTAGAAGACATTTCAATACCAGATTAGCATGTTGCCAAGACGTTTTCGGGGAGCATTTTGAACATTTCCGACATTGACATTAATGGTTTCTTGTTTTTTTTTTTATTAAGAAATAATCAGTATTACTTATTAGGTTTTTATTGTAATGTAGCAAATTTGTGAAATAAAATAATTTTCTTTTTTTAAAGTCAAATTTTTGTAGTAAACCTGAAAACACTTAATATTTCCAAAACAGTGGAAGATAGATTTAGGACATTGTATCTGAATTATGTCTAGAATTTTCTGTATAATCAAAAAAATAAATAATATAAAGGGGCTTGCATTCAAAATAAGAAAGTTGGTACTGGCCACTGTCACATGACACACCCTATATATTTTTTTGCTGAAAAAATGCCCTTATAAAAATACAAATTGACGTGTCCATGCGTTTTCCCCCTTTATTCGTTATCGAATTTATTTCATTTGGCTGTTCCACACTCTATAACTTATTAAAGTAATTATAGATATTTTGAGTAATTAATTTTATTTCCTTTGGTTTCTAAAATGTCTATGTTCTTTCAGAATTACAGGCTTCTGCACATTGTAGTCATGAGGTGAGAATATTGATCGGTAGATCAGGCCCCGGATTTTTTAAACCGTTCGACCGCTCTTCTACTCCACTGACGGCGTATGTCGCGTGAAAGCTAACATATATTAAGTTTAAAATGTTGGTTAAACTTCATTTCTATCAATTTTCATACGACTTAAGTTGAAAGTCGTGTGGTACAGCAGTCAAATGGGTTCGAGCATAGGGGTCATGGCCACGTTTCTTGGCCACCAAGGCTCCTGGACCTTACCCCATAAGATGTTTGACTATGTGGATGATTGAAACGCGAAAACTACGAAGAAAAAGTAAAAAAGAGTCGATTTGATCATTCGGATTATGAACAGTGCAGCCCTCAAAAAAGAACGATAAGACAACCTCAAAGGAGCTATATGTACTATTATCAAGAGAAGTGAAAACAATTGAATTTATGGTTGCCTCGGCTTTTGAATGTAGAGAGTTAATCAGTCCAGAGTCAGTCCCATGTTTTAAGATCTAAAATAAAAAGTTTGGACGTCTAAATTCGTGCTATAAATAAAAGGAATACCCACTTTAATTTCCACATCGATCAGATATGGAAGAAGTTTCTTATTTGGAGATCCTTAATCACGGAACAACTTGCGAGACTCCCGCTTATATATAGGAAGCAAGCGAACAGTCGAATGCGGAAAGCAATCTCCAAGATTAACGGCGAAAATATACACACACACAGAAAAAAGCGACAATGAAAAACCGAAAACTAAAACGTCCTCGTCTGCATAGTATCGATCAGTTACGCTACTTCGTAAAGAAAAAGGCCGCAATTACTTGGCGTGTCTCGAGAAAAACGACAAGTTTCCTTCAACTATTTTAGGTGGAGCGGGTAAGTCTTTTCAAACGAACATTCTTGACGTTCATCGAATTGAATGGGTAATTGAAAGACACCATTCTCAAAGGTTTGTCTTAATTACACTGCGGATAGATGGGAGAGAATTTGTCACACTGTGTCGTGTTATCGATGTAAGTAACTTTAGTAAATAAGATTTATCAGTACTTTAGAGTCTGGTGACTAAAACATTCATACGCTAGTAATTTTCTAGAAATTATTCATACTAACAAATATACTTGGTTATTTGCAAGGTATGCCTCAATATCATTCACATATGACAGGAAGGAATTATTTAGCTACTTTTTGTTAAAAAACTCAAATTAACATATATCCGCAAATCCTTCTTCACCGATCTACAGGATGTGTCAATTTCCAGTTTTTTTAACCGACTTCAATAAAAAGGAGGTTCTCAATTCGCCTGTATAGATGTATTTTATGTGTTTGTTCAGGAAACCGGCTCCAATTAGTTGGATCTATTCAACTGGATTCTGTTAATTAACACGTCATTTGAATTCTTTTGGCTAAATTCAAACAGATGCAACGTATGGATTTAAATTTATAGGAACTTATAAAGCATGGCCCGTTGGTCCAAAATTTGGTTTTGGTCTGAGAATTTTTTTAGAATAATAAAATAATAATTTTCGAATAAAAATATGCATTATATTTGAAATACATAAAACAATATTTTTTCTAAGTGCTTTTACAAATAAAATTTATAAAAACTCATATTTATTGAATTAATTCTGATTTATGGGTAATAACAAGTTTTTCACAAGCACTACATTTGTTTATGAAGATTTCCCTTGGGCATATTTCCAATAATGACTGTTTTTTATTCTTTCATAACAAGCAGAACATTTCCTTTTCTTATTATTAAATCGATACAAGTGGCCAAAAACGTTAATTCATGAAAATCGGCTACCTGTATCCATTTGAATACAAGAAGTTTTTTTATGAAAGAACTAAAAATTTAATATATAAATTATATAAAAACAGTTAAAAAGAGCATTTTTCATACATTTTTACTAAGTTTACACAGTGGCCCACAGGGATTATTTTTTTAACATGGTGGCGCTTAACGTGTTAAAGGGATCCCAAAGTAGTCTTATATTTTTTTCAAGGATATAGCGTAAACCGAAAATTAGAATAATAATAAAAATAATTAGAAAATTATTTAACCGACTTTCTTATACAGTATAATAAAATTGATTATTATAAAATAAGAGACTATTAAATGAATGTAATGAATAAATTCGATCAAATTGTCTGATAATTAATAGACCTAAAAAAGTCAAAACTTCTCAAATCGTCTACAATACAGGGGGTCTAGCTAAGTTGGATTTAGACGCAAAACTTTTAAATATTTAAAATACAAGTTACTCTATTCTATTCAACAGTAAACGAGATTGGCTGAATATTCCTTAAAAGTAAAATAACTAATATTTGGCAATATAGAAAAAGTTATTAGACTTGAGTAGAATAACAACGGGGTTTCTGGAGCGGAAGTGGCTTAGGGCTGCGCATCTAGTGTTTTGGGTGTGGTGTGCCCCCGTAGGGTTCCTCTGGGGGCTCCGTTGGGGGCCCCCGTGTTGTGTGTATGTCGGTGGAGGGCCCCCGTGTAACGTTATGTGAGTATAGGTTATGTGTGATTGGTGTGGGGGCCGAGGGGGGCCCCCGTGTAAGGTTATGTGTTTATAGGTGTGCTTCCTCTGGGGGCTCCGCTGTGGTCCCCGTGTTGTGTGTATGTCGGTGTCGGGGGCCCCCGTGTAACGTTATGTGAGTATAGGTTATGTGTCGTTGGTGTGGGGGCTGATGTATGGTGTAAGGTTATGTGTTTATAGGTGTGCTTCCGTGGGGGGCTCCGCTGTGGTCCCCGTGTTGTGTGTATGTCGGTGGAGGGCCCCCGTGTAAGGTTATGTGAGTATAGGTTATGTGTCGTTGGTGTGGGGGCTGATGTATGGTGTAAGGTTATGTGTTTATAGGTGTGCTTCCGTGGGGGTCTCCGCTGGGGCTCCGTGTAAGGTTATGTGTCATTGGTGTGGGGGTATGGTGTAAGGTTATGTGTTTATAGGTTATGTTGTCTTTGGGTGTGTTTCCGTGGGGGCTCCGCTGTGGCCCCCCGGTGTCATTGGTGTGGGGGCTGATGTTTGGTGTCCTATGTGTGTATAGGTTATGTGTTTATAGGTTATGGGTGTGCTTTCGTGGGGGCCCCCGGTGTGTGTTGGTGGTGTCTGGATAAAATTGCATCCAAAGTAAACCATTAGATCACTAAAAATTGTAAAATAAATACAATCAAAAACGGACTTAAAAAAAGGAACTTAATTAAAAACAATTAGCTTTTTTTCTGGAACAATTAAATACTTTTCGGTCGGTTGCCAAGTTAAAGTGAAAATAATTTGGTAAGTACATTTATGAGTTGTACTTTGCAATATTACTGTTCAACTTGGCGCTATAGGATATTGAGCATTCAGCATGCCAAATGGTTCTGAGAATCTTTGGATTTTTTGAAGTGCTCTGCTAGTACATTCTATAATACACAATGTTTTTTTTTATTTCTAATATATAATTATCAGTTTCTTTCGGTTTTCTGATATTTACTACCATTACAGAGGAAGAAACAATTTTCTGTAATTCATTAGAAGAAATAAAAGTTGTTAGTAATTGGTGATGACATGATTTATCACTTGAATAGGTATACCAAAACAACACTTATGACAGAGAAACTCTGTTAGAACAGTTGTTGAAAATACATCATCATTTTTATAGAGTATTTATCGTTTTTAAAACAATAACGTGGAAAATACCTTCAAAATCCTCCACTGGAGATGTCATAATTGTATGTATGAAATGTACGAAATATCAAACTTTGTAAATATGTGAAAAACATGTGGCCATTATTCTAAAATAACTATGATTATTTAAAATTCGTATAAAAATGTTTGTAGTAATATTGCAAAATGTTTTGCTTCATTCAAAGAAAGATGTCAATCACTAATGTTTCTATTAATCATACCAATATCACCTTGGAAAGCATGAGTCGTACATGATTTTTTAATGAAACAATTTGCATCTATTCTTTTTTATTTAAGTGAGAATTTATGTAGTCTAAATCATACGAGTATTAGTGTCTTAAAAACTTTACACACATTAGAATTTAATTATATTGTGAACGCAAATTGGGACCTAATCCTTACTTTGTTTATGGATTTTTTAAAATAAAACCAGATTGGGGGACGAAAGTCTGTATATTTTAAAATGTCTAAACGTTTCAATGACAAAGAATAAGGAAAGTTAACATTTTTGGCAGCACAAATGAACAGAATAAATGTTTAGTTTGGTGGCGTCATGTTGATGACAAATTCACTAATTGGAAGCCCAGCCTTTGGAACTTATATGATATATTAAACGATACAAGTGAACTGAATAACAAACATTGTTTTTTAGACTTAGACATCTTAATTTTAGAAAATCGATTGTAACCCTCTAGATTTTGATGTTTTCTATTAAAGGTATTGTTACGAGAATTCATCCGACAGCTGGTGCAATCGGCCATCAACCAATTCGTAGAAGGGACATTATTCCGGTGCTTCTGGCAATGCGAAATGTTTCGTCTCTCAACAGGCCGACCGCTGCCGTTACTGGGAATTTTCCCGATAGTTCGTGGACTTACCAGACAATTTGGAGAGGAATATATAAATATGGACAGCTGGCGATAGGAGGCATTCAGTATTCCACAGTCCTATTATTAAGTCAAGATAAATTGTAAATCGTTCTTGTGAATATAAACTGTGTTAAAGTAGTGGAGATAAATTATTAGAGTGAGTTGGAATGTGTTTTTAAATATATCCAAGAACTGAACAGAACCCGTGTTTAAAAATAAAAACATTACAGTATGATGAAATTATTCATATTTAATTCGCTGTTCCTGGCAGCTTTGTTGTATAAATAATTTGAAGCAAATAGGATTGTTGCTCTCTTATTAGGATTAATTTTCAGACCATGTATCAGAAGTTGAGGTGAGTATTAAGTAACATTTACTTTACCTGAAACTGATTACGGATAATATTATCTGTTAAATTTAGTAATTTGTACCTTTATTTTTTTATTTAAAATTTGAAATATACAAACTTTTTGCATATGTGGTGTTAGAACCCAGAACTATCCACACAGTAATTATAGGGTCTAAGCCTATACTCCACTGTATTTTTCACCAGGTAATTAACATTGATATAACTTTTTATAATATACAGTTAAACCAAAAAATCTCCCTCACGCAGCGTAATTTAACACAAAAAAATCTTCTTTGTTTCGGAAACGGGGAATTGTGTTCGATTTTACGTACACCAATGACAAATAGATACCGGATATATTTTTGTGATGTTTTGTCCGCTACATATGCTCGGTGAAATAAAACGTGAAAATTCAAGCTGAACTAAAACGTACTCGTATTTAAACAGAGGATTTGTAATATAAATGAGGCTATTGCATATATCCCAATAGATGTGAAGGTTTATCAAATTGTCGGTATTAATGTAGAATTTATTTCAAAATCACAAGAGTTGTTGCTGTAATTTTAAATGATTTCGAAAACAATGCAAAATTGATTTTGCTAACATAAAGAAGGATTATCAGAATTTAATTTATAGGTTTACATTAATACATTAGTCAGCATTGAATAGTATGGGTTTATATTTTCCATTTCTCGAATATATTTTTTTATGCTGCTGATTATTTTAAAAATAATAAATTAGTTATCCACATTATTTTTATTACTTTTATGTAAACTATTACAAATATTACGAAATGTGTAAGACTGGTTGATACAATTTGAAATGCAAGTTCGTTTACAGTAAAAAAATATTTTCTTATCATCACAAGTATCCAATTCAGAATTCGTCAATATATGTTTTTGGTATACTCGACACAACAATATGTAGATTTGACTGATATTTAATGGAATTTCATTATTATAAATAGTGATTAGATTTCAATGATTTACAATTTACAATTTACTATAGGTATTTATGTTTCAGTTAAGAAAGCAAAAAAGGTATTTTAATATAAAAAACAAATGAAAAATTGTCCCTTGTGATACACATTTAACTCAAGGGTCAATTTACCCTATTTATCCCAATGGTCAATTTGCAATCCAAAAAACTCGAACCGATTAGTTACCATGAGTAGGTATTCTTGACCATAGAAAACATCAGCATAGCATGGTTGAAAAGTAAGGATACGAATTTTTTAAATTTCTTCTGGACTGAAAGAATAATAATAATACTAAGTTTTCGAGATTATTCAATCCATTGAACGCAAGACAATATATTGTTTCTAGTCGAGAACCTTCATCAGTTGCGCTCCCCTCAACAGATTGAATTCTCGAATAATTATTTATGTATATGTACATATAACTGAATTTAATATTTTATCGCGAAATGAATCTCACATCCAGGTAATTTTAAAACAATGGCCGAATGATGTATACTATTATAAAACAATGGTTCAAGTGGAATAGCTACATCGACATTATTTAAATTTGTAAAAGCTAAATCTAGAAAAACGTTGCGAAAGGTATTATTAATTTGACACATATTGCAGTAACCGAACGAATTAGATAAATACACTGCAGGAGAGTCATCCAGGCATTTCACAACTAAACCAAGGTTATCATTGCTCCATGAAGTATTTGGTATATTGAAATCACCACATAGTAGAAAGTTTCCAAATTCTTCCATAATGTATTCAACTGTACTGCAATGAGATATATATGTAGCAGGAGGTATATAAACTTCACCCAAAACAATGCACTTATTTTTATCTTTAACATTACAAAGATTTGGTCAACTTTACAATAGGAAGTTATTACCTTTTGCACATTTAAGTCACTTTTACAGGCACCCCCACCTCTAGTTTTTTCTGTAAGAACAGAATTGCAGTCACTTCTGAACACAACATTCCCAGTCAATCCTAATTCACATTCATTATAATCACAAGTTTAACCAAGTTTCTGTAAAAATTATTACTTCATAATCACATTGAGCTACAGTTATTTCTAGAGATTTTAGTTTAGTTCTTAACCTACCGACATTTTGGTAATAAACTGATAAATATGGTGAACCTATGGAATGGCATGCGGTAAGTTTTTTTGAGACGAATTACCTTTTATGGCAATTTCCCGAATACCTTTTATATATCTTCTAAATAAATCTTGTTCTCCTTGTTGTTGGCGTTTTCACTTTTCACTTCGTTGAGTTTGTCTAGTTGCCGGGAAGTCAGATCGGAACATATAAATATGTTTTTAGCTTTAGCAACTTTAAACTTGATTTTCAAAATATTAATGACATGAAAAGAGTTCATTATTACAACTTTTAGTGAACGAGCTCCATTCTTATTGGGTTTAGCAAATCTTCCAGTTTTGACAACTTTAATATCTTCTTGAGTAATAACTTTAAGTATTGAGGATAAAGTGACTAAATTCTCAGAAATTATTTCCTTTTTATTCGCAGGTTCCACTAAATTATAAATAATTGAGTTGTTCATTCTCTTTTGTCGTTCATACAGTTCATTGATTATATCTTCTTGGTTATTAGTATTTTGCAGTTATATAATGTTAACTTCGATTTGTAACTTTTCAATTAATTTAAATAGTTTTGGAACAAGTTTCATGTCAGATTTACATTCTTCAGATAAGAAACGCCAAACCCGGTTTTTCTTCAATTCCATTACTCTTATCTTCGATCAGCAAAGACCAGAGCAATTAGAATCCTAGTGAACTGGTCTTTCACAGCTATCACAGTAAAGCATTTCTTCGTCAGAAACATCTTTCTTGCATTCGTGACACCTCATTTTAAATTTTTTTTTTAAAAGCCGATCCAGTGTAATGAATCGAATACGCTTTTTGCCTAAATGACACAAAAAGCTAAAGTAATAAAGGATTGTCATTTGTTTTCTGAATGATATTTGTGGCATATTCTTCAATGTCTAAGTACTTCTTGGGAAATAACACCACAGTTAAGAAAATTGCAGTATATTCCAAACGTTTCGGGGTCAAGGTCAGACCCCGTTGTCAATGGTTAAGAAACTATGGATGAAAAAGGCACAATTCTAAGATGTAAACTAAAATATTTGACAATATGTATTATTTGATTTCTGACGTAACTAAGAGAATTTTATTTGTAATAAAATTATCTTAGTTACGTCAAACCACTCTGTGCCTGTTGGGCCCCAGTGCTTCGCGCGAGACGAATTTGACCATCAGTTTTATACTTGATTTTTCTTCCATCTGTTTTTTTGTAGGCTAAATTGACTTAAAATTTCGAATTTTACAATGAACTCTATACAAGTTTTTAATTTTTTCTTAGTTACTGAAGTTTAAATAACCTAGAATAAAAACACAACAAATTGCCACTAGTCGTACAAATCTGATCTAAAACCAACAGGATTAACAGTCCCGGATTACAATATCTAATGGAAGCGTAATTTTTTGTAATTATACCAAATATTCTTATATACAAAGTATTCCACCAGTGCCCGCTGAACGATTACTTTTTCAACCCAGTTCCATAATCAAAACGTAATTTTATGAAATCTAATGGTTCGATATGACTTCATATTGACAAACAATGTGAAATGAAACGAACAAATACGAAAAACAGTCGTATACGAAGTTCTAGTTTTCATTTCTGCTTCGTCAGCGCAATTTTTAATTAGAACACGACCACCATTCCGCGTAGAGTTCCGATCCCGCCTCATACCCCTTCGCTACGGCTTTAGTTAATCAAAATTGAACGGAGTAAACGGCAGTAAAGAGTCCTTACTCTCGTTTCATTTCGTGGATGGATGGATCAAAGCAATATCGTTAGGAATATTTGCCCTCTGTTCGGCTACCCGTACAAACTCTCTTATATCTTTATCTGCACTAAAACTGACAAAAAGCTTTTGAGGATAACCGGTATCCTGGAGGATCCTTCCAGGAAAACGTCACGTGTGCCCGACGGAAGCCTTCATGAATTTTGATCGAAACACATTGTGTTGTCGAGGAAACGACTCTTTCGGTCGAGATTTTTCTTGTCGGATATTATTCTTGAATCAAACGTTTATTTTTCGACGTCTGGAAGTGCACTTCTGCCGAGATTCAGCCTCGGGATACTTTGAGGAAAGATCGTCTGATAGAGGAAATTATCGAGAAATGTATTCTGTACGTTTATCTACGTAAGTGCAAAATCTTGTGACATCACCGTGATGATGGCGAATTGTTTGATTTATTATTATTTAAAATATTGGTTTTGAAGAATGTTATTGCGGTTCTTGATTATTTGATTCACCTGTTAATTTCTTCAGTAAATATTGCTCAATGGTTTAAAAATTATACGTCTTTCAAGCTTGTATAAAAACGAAACGATTATTTTTTCCTCAACGCCGTTTCAACTAGGGATGTTAAGGATATGAAATTTCGGATATGTATACGGATACGGATATATGGATAATATTTTATCGGTTTAAGTTACGGTTACGAATATGCACTTATCTCGGATTATCTGATAGTTTCAGATAGTTTCAGTTATTGATATTAGTTTTTTTGGAATTTAATTTGAACAGGCAAACCACCATACATAATCCGTTATTGTAAATGGTAACGCGTTATCGCACACTTCGGTAAGGGATTGTCAATCGGCTATTTGTCGGGTTCAAACAGCCTTGTATAAAGTGCCTGTGTCATTTTGAGACAAATCCGTCCTTATCCGAAACTATTCGAAACTTTTATATCAGATTCGGTTAGGATTTCGGATAGATTTTTATTTGGGATACCCGATAGTTTCGGTTACGGTTACGGAGCTCCATAACATCCCTAGTTTCAACATCAATGAGTACAGCAGACCTAAAACCACTTATAAATCTCTCTTAATATATTTAAATCAGTTGTGAAAGCATTATGCTAATACAATAATCTGTAAGTACCTGCCTAACCTTACAATATAATACGGTAATTAAATTTATTAAATACTTAAGGTCGTAAAAGACGCATTTCTAGAAACTTATACAATAGGTTGTTTGGAATTGGATCTTTGTCCGAAATCATAAGGTTATTACTTGTATACAACATCATGCTTTTATGCCAATCCAGTTCCTTACAATTATTAACTTGTCTTAACTAATCGTAACTATGTTATTTATTATTATATTTCAGTCATTACATTATATCGTAAATTCCCGACTTTTCTAAATCGTCAAGATTATCTTTAGGATTTTTGTCCAATAGTTGTTCAAAGTTTTGTTTTGTTCTGTATACTACCGGTATTCTAAGTTCCTTCAATGACTTCAAAGCTATGATTGTATACGACAGAGACAAACATGTACTCTTGTTTCTCGTTTCAATAAATTGACACTTCATTTATTCTTAGCCTAAGCTGTTTCTTTCTAATTCTACAATATTTATTGAATATCCATTCATGTAGCTATTTCCCGAATTGTTTAATCTTTTTAACTCTTCTTTGGTAAGAGGGAGTGTTAACAAAACGATGTATGAGGAAATTGATCCACGCCATTTTGTGTCGTTGACAGTGAAAAGAATTATTATGTAAATATGTAAATGTGCTCGTATCCTTCCTACATACATCAAATTCATACATATTATTATTAGCATTTTTTAGAACCCCAACATCTAAAAATGGAAGACTACCGTTATTTTCTAATTTAATAGAAGGAAATTTATTATTAAGATATAAGATAAATTCCGGACTTGGCCATACAATGTATGGCATCACACTCCCTCTAAGGCATGCTATAAGTGCCTTTAGGGGAAAATTTACTAAACCCCAGCTATCCTAGATATCAAAAGGGTTTGGCTCTGGGGGAGCCCTTGCCAGGTTTTCAAGCCCGTGGTTGGACTCGTGGCGCCAGTTTCCCATGAATTTCCTGACCGTCCGGGCTGTTCCTAACAGGACTGCTTTTTGCATTTGTTTGTAAAGATGTTCGTCCAGACCGAGGTATTTTAAATAGTTTAATAGATGTTTTGGGACTAGTCCTGTTGTTGACATAACAATTGGTACAGTTCGTGTGTTGTTCATGTTCCACTGAGTCTTTATTTGAAATTCCAAATCTCTATATTTGGTTATTTTCTCAGCCTGCTTGATATTTATATTATTGTTGTTGGGAATTGCTATGTCAATTAAAGTTGTTTTCCGAGAGACTTTATGTACCAAAACTATATCTGGTCTATTGTGAGCAACAGACCGATCGGTCAGTATCGTGCGGTCCCAGTACAGCTTGTAGTTGTTATTTTCTAAAACAAATTCTGGTTTATATTTATAGTATGGTAATCTTATCGACTGTGATAATTCATGTTTCAGTGCTAGTTCATGGTGAAGTATTTTTGCCACAGCATCGTGACGTTCTTTGTATTCAGTTGCAGCGAACGCTTGACAACCTCCTGTGATATGCTGGATAGATTCAGATGTTTGGCAACCGTACCTGCATCTATCGTTGTTAATGGGTCTTTAACGATGTACTTTAGGTATTTCTTAGTTGGAATTACTTGATCTTGGATTGCCAATATAAAGCCTTCCGTTTCAGGGAACATATGACCAGAGATCAACCAGTAGTTCGACGCTGCACTGTCGACATAATCTTGGTTGATGTCATTTATATGTCTTCCATGAAGGGGCTTCTCTTTCCATTTCAGCAGTTTCTGATCTGTGGTAATTGGACATGTCGTTGTGTCAGTCGCAGTGGTGTTGAGTCATCAACCTGGCACATGACTCTATGTAGATCATAAAATTCTGGAAATGACTACGCAAAATAGAAATTTGTTGATCTAATAGTTTACTTAGATCTGTCAATCCTTAAAATTATTATTATATTTATTCATATCAGAAACAGCAAATATATCATCCACATACCTTAGACCATACCATAGGTAAATATTGGGAGTTCTTCTTTGTCTCAAAATCGTATCTGGTCATAACCAAATTAGCAAAAAACGAAGACAAGGGGTTCCCATTGGCGTTCTCTGTTTCTGTTCATAAACGTATTTCAAATTTATTAAACTTATTTTTTGAGAATGGATAATATACAACCTGGTTGTTCAATTAAGCAGTAAATAACATTACATATTGGGATTTGATTTCAGGGCGAAGCTTAGAGGACACCTAAGTAAAATGGCTGAATTAAACAGGATCTAAGTGAGAATGCTGCAAAACGTACAAGATGCCGACGTTTTTAGAGCAGGATGTATCACAAAATACCGAATTAGTGGAGTTAAAAATGATGAAATTACTGTGTTTATAAATTGTGTTTACAAGTTTCCAACCTGAGAGGGAAACTTTACTAAGTAAAAAATTGACATAAAGTGTAATACCCAAGGAACTAAATAAATGTACCTGTTCGTGCAAAACTGACCACAGTGCAAGCATGTAATAGCTGTATTATTGTATAGGTAAATAAATACAAAAGCTCAAATGTCGCACTGAAAAATTACAAAAGAATGGGAAAATGTATTTAAGCAATTTCAGAACTGCTGTAAAAACAACTCTATAATTATGAATATTGATAAAACTGCCATTAGAAAGTTCCCAAGAAAAATAATATAAATCGCAATTTTTTTAGAGCAACAACACCTCCTAATAATATTTCAAGACTAAACTAAGTTTCTGAGTATTTATATTAATAACACGTTAAATTGCACTGAACAGATTGACAACATTTGCTCTAAAATCAACAAAAAATATTTTGCCCTTGCAAACATACAAATTAAAGTATGAAAAATATTAAAAATACCATTTTCCTTTAGATTAATTCTGTAAGAAATAACAGGAATAAATAGTGCCAGCTCCTTAGAATATGCTTACTACTATAATGTTTCATTATCAATTTTCACGAAACGCATATGGCCCGACACCCTTCTCTAGGCAGCTGGTTTACCACTTTGTAATTCATAACAAATGAGTCGGAAAGCTCGCAGTTAAAGTTAACTTCCTATTGTATATTATAATATAATTTGTTCACCCCAATGAATACCCCAAAGTTAGTAACAAACATTTATAATTTATATCAATTCCAATCCAAGAATATATTAATACTGGGTTTTCAAATATTTTTAATCGATGATAATATACTTATTTTAGAAACTGTACATATGATGCTAAAGGAATGCTTTTGCAAAATTCCTATTCCTACTTTTAAAGTTATTCTTATTTATCCGGTTGATTTTATCACATTTATTAATACATTTTTAGATTTTGAATTTTTTGATATTTTGAACGATTTTGTCATTTTTTTCCATTTATGAAAGTTTTAATTCATATTATTCTTTCTTATTTAACACATTTTTGGAATTTCTAATGTTTTTTTTTGGTTTTGTATATTTTTGGAATTATTGGAATTATTTTCATCTTTGACATGTCTGACATTTTTAAATTTCAAATATTTCTCATATTAGTGAATACAGTATTCGAGTAACTCTTCGACAGTAGGCAGAAATTCTATTTACATCCATTAGTTTCATTTGCCTTATCTCTTATTACAATTCACTAACATTACATCTCATATAATAGATTCCTGCAATTTCCTTTCTTTCATTCAATTATTTTTTATAATTTTTTAAATTCAATCAAAATTACCCCATTATTTTTACTTTATAATTTGTTTGTTGCTAATATCTATCATTTATTGTATTTTATTCCATTACATAATATATATTTTCGTCTACGTTTCTAAAGGATGGTCATTTAATTTTATAATAGTGAGGGTGTTGGTGTTTGACATTATTTTTGTTTTCTTGGTGTTTATTTCCATTCTCGCATGTGCAAACTGGTGATTTAATTCATTAACCAACTCATGTAACTCTGAGATATTGTTGCTGATGAAGTACAAAATCATCTGTAACTCTAAGGTGACTGAGGTAGTATTTGCCGTTTATTATCATTCCCTTATTGGACCAGTACAGTTATTTTTAAAATATCTTACATATTCTCAACAAACAGTATAGGTTAATTGGTGTCTCCCTGACTCTTTCAACGTAGTAGGATCCGACATGTTAATCAGCTTTACATTTTTGAGTAAGTGTCAATGTGTTGAAGGCATACTTTAATTCAATGAATGCCGTATTGAGCTCCAGATTATATTCGCTGCTGTGTGTTTACAGTTTGTAGAAGGTCGAAAGTGCTGAAGCCAGTGTGTTCTGTTGTTTGCTTGAAATCAATTGTTGGTGCTATTCTTTCTGCTGTTATTCTCAGTTTGTAAATTTGAAACAGTAAACTAACTGGCCTGTAGATATCTAGATTTGACGCATCTCATTTCTTTTATATTATTATGATCCACGATTTTGGTATATCTTCTTGGCCAATTCCCCCATCTTGAAGTATTTCTGATAGTATGCCATCAGGTCCAGGTGTTCTTCCTTTTTTCATCTTCTTAAGTGCTAATCTGATTTCTATGACTGTGATTTCTGGTATGTCTTCGAATCCTACTTTCACATAATCATTTTGCTCTTCTGTTGTTGTTGATAGTCTGGTTCTTTTTTCCATGTAATATGTTTTCTCTTCTTTTTCCAGTCCGATCTGTTTTATTGGGTTTTATTTAGTGTTCCTTATTTGGCCATTTCAATTCATCCTTTGCATAGTTTCTTCTTGAGAATTTTAAATGAGTTACTGGCAGCAAATTACTGGCTTAAATGTATTTTCCAAAAATGTACTTTGGGAAGCGGTACTTAATCTTTTCTCACTTAATTACAATCAAAAATATATTTAAACTCTGTCCAATACCAAAACCATAGCAATAAAAGATTTATAATATTTCTCACAATTTGAATGAGCAATACCCAAACTATTTCTCTATTCCAGCGCTAGCGTACGAACTTTCTGTCGATGTCAAATTATAGTTCTCTCCATTAACGCGTCTCAAAGACATAACTTCCAACTCCAAGACAATCCAATAATTTTCCATTACATCGAGACTTTTACAAACAAGCAATCCAAACTGATAGGACGCGACAGTAAAGGCATCCAATACGGTATCTGGCGAACGAACAAAACGAAACAAATGATCGTTGGAGTATCGTAAATCCCTTTGAATGTAAGAGACATCTAACAAAACAAGAGAGGGGTTCAACAACCCTGTATAATAAATAGGGAAAGTATCGAAATAGTAGGGGAGATATCAGGCGGCATTATTTTAAGTGGCTGTTGATGATGGAATCGTTTCCGTTCGTATAAAAGTTGGATGGCTTTGTAATTAATGACGCATAATTTGTTATTTGTTGTTCGAATTTGAAAAACAGATAAGTTCTAATATCACAGTATATTAAGACAATTTTAATATATTTTAGGGGGAAAACTATAAAAAACAGTAGTTTTTGTTAACTAATTTTCCTGTGCATTTTACCTGTCAAAATTATTTTCCGGTACCAAAACATAAAGACTCTTCACCTGATTTCTCCCGAAACTGTTTCGTTAGTCCAACTTTAAGCCCAACGAATAATTTACTCACTGATTTTGGGGAGTCCTCGATTATTTTTTTGTATCTTTTCTACAACAGAATATAAATATTAAATTAGTAAATTATTCAAAATGTAGCAAGCAAATTAAGTGTTGTTCCGGAATGTCTAAAATATGATCAACGGGTCTATAAACCAATACAAGATAGCAAGTCTCAGAAATTATACAAGTAACAACTGCAACCTAATGGTTCATAAATGCAATATTGTTATTAAGTATTTTAACAAAAACATATTTTTAAAAGAATTGTATCTGTAAACAAATAAAATTGGTTGCGTTTGTAGGACTCCAAAAATGACTAGAACTTGAACACTTCTTACTAATGGTGAAGGTTACCAAATCTTTGTGTAACAAGCAACCTCTTCCTAGAGATTACTGCAAGCTAGCTAGCACTCGTAACAGGTTCTATCTCAAGGCTAAACATTAATATTTCTTTAAGATTTGAAAACAATTCAGATTGTTCCTACTTTTAATATATTTGGCATTTATGTTGAATACAAGAGCAAGGGAGAAATATTTTTGTTGCTTCCCTTTTACCGACAATAAGCAGTCCATGGGAATTGGTGAAACAAACACAATGTAGAGCTTAAAATACGAGTTGTGTATACTTTAAACTTTCGCATGAATCATTATTTTTATGTTTTCTTGGGAAATAACACCACAATCGATATAAAAAGTTGTATATTGAAGGAAAAACCAACCATTTCAAAGTCGATTCCGACTTCGTTGTCAATGGCTTTAAAATATGTATTGAAAATGTAAATTGCAGATTAAATACATATTTTAAAGCCATTGACAACGATGTCAGAATCGACTTTAAAGGTTTGGTTTTTCTTTCAATTTACAGCTTTTTATTTCGATTGTGGTGTTATTTCCCAAGAAAACATAAAAATAATCAAGAATATGCCACAAATAACAATTAGAAGACAATAAATTGCTAACAACTTGTACTACAAGCTATTACTGTTCAAAAATAAGAGTATCAGCGATCTAGATTATAGGAGGATGAATGTTAAGACAAATATACAAAATACTCAAAAAGATAGAAAATAAAGCTCTATAAGAAATAATTTGGTCAAGTGCGAGTTGGACTCGCATACTTAGGGTTCCGTACCACCTTCAAGACTCGAATATTCCAGTTTCAGACAAGCAGGGAATGAGTGCATTTTCTTATACTTACCCTTATATCTTTTAAAGGAAGCGTTTTAAATTTATAAAAAATATACACTTTGATTTTCCACACATAGACTTTTTATTTTATCTGCTTTAGGATTCGCTTGATTTTTATCACAATACATATATATATTTAATTTTCTAATTTGGCCCCCAAAAAGTAACATTAGAGTTTTATTTTACTAATAAACTTTCAGAAATGCCTTTTATAATCTAGTGTCTGAAACGGCAAAATAGGTCAAAGTTTAAATTATAAATTATTAAATCTGTTATTCAAATTATTTAAAAATATAAATAAAATATATTTTTCAAATTTTAAATAGTGCAGTTTCTAAAGTGGGAATTAAGTCCATGTTTAATATTTTTAATATCTTTTATACAAATGATTTAAAAATATGATATATTTGTAAGTCACATAATGAGCCTTTTATCGGATATATTACATGATGCGTTTGAAAATTGAATCTTTATTTTCCATTTAATTGTATAATTTGTCCCTAAAATTACTATGGAGGTTTTCTAGTAATTTATTCTCCGTTTAATTCTATTATTTGGAGGCCAAATAATAGAATTAGGTATTTTTTTCATATTTTTCCTATAAACAAAAAAATAGGTCTTAGAGTTTGGGGAATAACGGGGAGAATAGGTATTTTTTTAAATATTTTTTTAATATATTTTAAAATATTCATTTTAAAAAAAATAAAAAAATATATTTGTACCTATTCGTCATAATGAGCCCTGGGATTTGATATATTACATGACCCGTTAGAAATAATTATAATTTTTCATTTTCCATTTAATTCTATAATTTGCCCCCCAAAATGAATATTAGGGGTTTCTTCTTATTTTTCCAGTAAAGTTCTGGTGTTCGGAGATAAGGGGGGGATGGGTAATTTTTTTATAATTTTGTTAATATCTTTTAATTAATTTATTTTATAAATATGGATAAAATATATTTGTTTTCTTCATCATGAGCCCTTTTATTTGATATATAACATGCTGGGTTAGAAACAATTTTAATTTTATATTTTCCATTTAATTCTATAATTTGCCCCCCAAAAAATATTAGGGATTTTACCCTATTTTTCCAGTAAAGTTCAGGTGAGGGGCTATACCTCCATTGTTTTTTCAAAATTTTCCAGCTTATGGTTTCGGAGATAGGGGGGGGAATGGATATTTTTTAAATATTTTTGTTAATATCTTTTAATTAATTTCTTTTAAAAATATGAAAAAAATATATTTGTTTTCGTCGTAATGAGCCCATATAACATGATGGGTTAGAAACAATTTTAATTTTATATTTTCCATTTAATTCTGTAATTGGCCCCCAAAATTAAAAGTAGAGGTTTCTCCTTATTTTTCCAGTAAACTTCAGGTCAGAACCTATAAATCTATTTTTTTTTCAAAACTTTACGTTTTATAGTTTTGGAAATAAAGGGGAGGGGAATGGGTAAATTTTGGTATATTTTCGTTAATATTTTTTAAATATATTTTTTTTAAAATATGAAAAAAATATAGTTGTGTTCCTCAGAATGAGACCTTTCATTTGATATATTACATGATGCGTTTGAATTTTTTTAAATTTTTATTTAATTCTATAATTTGCCCCCCAAAATTAACATTAATGATTTCTCCTTAATTTTCCTGTAAAGTTCAGGCAACGCTCTATATTTCCTATTTTTTTCAAAATTTTAGGCTCAGTAGTTTCGGAGATCACGGGGGGGACGGTCGATTTTTTTAGTTTTTCCCCCCAGAAGTACCCCTAAAATCAAATTTTTTTCTTTTACGATATGTACTCCTAATCGGGTCAACAAACTATACATTGATACCAAATTTCAACCTCTTCTGGCCAGTAGTTTAGGAAAAAATGGCTGTGATGTGACAGAGGCAGAAATCCTGAGTGATATTATAAGGGTATCCGTAAATTGTATATACGGAACCCTAAAAAAGACGTACAGAAAACGAAAAGAGGAACCACAGAAAGTTATAAGGGAAAACATGTATAAGCAATCTCACAGAAAAAACAGAAATGAAACTAATGGTCAGATACTCACATGAACGATGACATCGGATTATTAGCAACATAGAGCCAGACCTCCACAAATAGACAACTATTTGAAGAAGGTAACGAAACTTGCCATCAAAAAAATAAGGAATTGTACAACTCTATCAACAGCTGTGGTTTAAGAATTGGGTAGAATATAAAATACTCAATAAAGAAGATAATAAAGACATAGATGAAATTCACCTACGTAAACTGACGTAATCTCTAGAAAAAACTGAAAATTACCTGATCTATACCTGGTCAGAATGAAGTCAAGGGAGAGTTTCATCCCGTGAAGCTAATGATTAAAAGCAGCTTATGAGAATTTCCATGTGGGCCATTTTGATAACCAGATCTAGCGCTATGAGATGAACCAAACGCTGAGTTAAAATTGCTCAGGGATACCATGAAAGGCGTTTATAACTTAAGACAGCCATTAAAGACGCAATCCGCTAAGGTGTAACAACTCATCTGCCGAAGTTTTTAATAATAAAAATAGGTGGCGCTAAAACGTCGTGCTTTTACTCCGCCGTCGGTGGCATGTGGGACTTGTCGCAGGATCATCCATATAACTCTGACGAGAAGGAGAGCTGGCCGTATACAAGTCTGAAGCCAAATTGGATGTAACTGACAGAAAAAAGTCTTGTGAGTCCACAAAAATTGAGCTGTCTGAATTTTTGTTATTTTGGGATGCGACATAGAAAAAAAAAATAAAAACAGACACATAATGTAAATATGAGATAACATTTCCAGTATTTGGTTTTTTATGTCCAAAATCTTTGGAAATCGCTAACTTAATTTCTTATTTGAACAATTCTTTCATTATATCACAAACATGCACGATATTTGTACTACTAAGTACTTCTTGGGAAATAACACCCAGTTTAAAGAAAACTGCTGTATATTCCAAACGTTTCGGGGTCTAGGTCAGACCCCGTTGTCAATGGTTAAGAAACTATGGATAAAAAAGGCACAATTCTAAGATGTAAATTAATATTTTGGTGTTGTCCCATGGCATTGTATCTCGATTTATATGTATGTCTTCTTAACGGTTCGTGCCATTTCGCCGGTATCTTTCTACCATTAAACATATGGTGCACTTTATACAATTAATATTTTTTAATCTCCTACCGTATAATATCATATGACAGTAGCTTAAGTTAAACAGAAAGTATGTTGGCATCCGACACAACCTCTATGGTTGCCTTATGGAAAACATGTGTATATACACGCCAAAAGGACTATGGATACTATTGCGGACTAAAATCCTGTAATGAATACTTTAAATGTCAAAATAAAAGATTAGTTTATCACCATAATAACATACGTAACGTTGTAAAGGAGTTGAAATACTGGCGTTTCAGCTATGCCAATTTCGTGTTTATATACGACATGTATGCATAATTTACATGTATTCAATATTTAATTACGGAATACTAATGAATTCCTGGCAGTGTACATATTCGTTAAACAATATTATTGATAAGCTGAAGCAAATGAGAACCGATGCTGATGAATGACGAATAAACGCTGAAGTAATGAGTACACTAAATAACTATAGTCCTAGCTCTATTGATTCATTGTTTAAACACATACAAACAGCGGAATGGTCTAATATCAATGATATTACGAATACATTACGATTAAAAAACTAATAAACCCTCAATTATGAGTAATGCACGAAAGGTAGAAATAATTTGTTTCCTTTTATACCTGTGTAAGTAAATTTGCTCCTTCTTGTACAACTTTGAAACATTTTGTAACTCAGTTAGTCATTAAATTTAAAGATGTGGGGACACTTGTTTCTTTTCAATGTACATGCAACCATACTCCCTGTCTGGATGGGACCGTCCCGTTTTGAAGCAGCATCTACCGCTGGGTTTACGGACATATTTCTTTATTACGATAGAACAAAAAGTTCAGTTTTAAAAATCCTACAACGGAAGTGCTAAAACTTTAAAATCAGATTACCAGCTAGAATTGATTAGGGATCAACTATCGGTTGCTTGTTTTACTTATTTTAATTTAAATATAATGTAGTAAGAAGTCATTGCAGTAAGCAGTAGTTACATGGACACATTTACTGACATTTGGTGTTAGTTGGATCATTTGGCAGTTATATTATAACATAAATTAATGATACTAGTTTCGGTCTATGAATTTGGAGAACAATAATGATTATCGTGAACCTCAAATAATAGTTGGAAGTACACCACATATAACAGATCTCAGTTCATTTTTATTCCTAGTGACATCACATTTTGCTATCAATCACTTAGGTAACGCACACATACTTTGTAAACCCAGTTCTTATGCAATATTCTTTTCTTTTGATAATAGTAGGACCTGAATCAAATTTATTGAATACTAGCTAATCCTCCCCATCTTCAGATGGGCTAGAGAAATCGGGGCATTTCACTTTTTTTCATGCGGTTATTTCTTGTGGAAACCATTTTAACATCATCAATAATGAGCGAAATTTATATAGCAACAATCGCTTCTAAAAATAATTCATTTGGGATTAAATAATATAAAGAGCTAGACATACTTGTCATGTTTGAGATTTTTGACATTTTTATATTATATTTTTCCCGTTTTAAATTTTTGGTGTTTTTGACTTGTTTGGCATTTTGGAGATTTTTCAGATTTTTGATTATGATATTTATGACATTTATGAAGATTTTTTTCCCATGTACGGTGACACTGATATTTTTATAAGTTCTAGAAATGTTGAACGTTTTGTTCAATTTTATTTTTTATATATTTTTCTTATTTTAATTTTTTGACAGAATAATTTTGACACTTTTAATATATAATATTTAGCATATCTTAGTTTCTTGTCGAGAGATGACGACAGCGATTTTGACATTAATAAATATAATTGTAATTTGTTACTTTCAGTTGTTATATGCAAATAGCAGTAACAACTGTTATTTAAAAAAAGTAGTGTTGCCCATCTCTACTTTTTTCAATAATCATGCAAACTATTCCAACAATCGTGGTTACTTAACAAATTTACTTAAAACTACAATTTTGAAATTTACTAAATTATGTTCATGTTGGACATTTTTCTGTAGGTATTAACTCTTTGATTCCAGTTTTTTTTTAAATATGACTTACTTTCCTAACTTTTGTCAAGTTCAAAGAAATAACTCGTCTTATTGTGGAAAGTTCAAAGTTTTCCAAATATAAGTAAAACTAGTGAATCACATCAGGTAATCGAACGTTTTAACAAGTGCCTTAAAAATAACTTCACGGGTGACTTCAAAAAAACGCCGTACTGAATTTGAAAAAAATGTCTCACAGACCACCATTTTTAAAAGTAATGCCATCTTGTAATATATCATTGAAAAAGAAAATGTCAAATAAAATGTACAGTGTTCTGTCTATTTAAAATACTGACTTGGTAAATCACCGGAAAAACCGAAAGCAATTTGCAACTTCAAAAACAAATGAAGAAGTTGATAAGCAATACCGATTTTGAGAAAAATGTCTCATAGATCTCCATTTTGAAGTCTATTTCAAAAACTTGAATATCTGAGTGCTTCTTGGGAAACAACACCACAGTTTAAAGAAAATTGCTGTATATTCCAAACGTTTCGGGGTCTAGATCAGACCCCGTTGTCAATGGTTAAGAAACTACGGATTAAAAAGGCACAATTCTAAGATGTAAATTAAAATATTTGACAATGGTAAACCACCGGAAAGACCGAAAGTGATTTGCAAATGTTTTTTATGCGAACTTTAAAAACAAATAAAGGAGACATGTTTAAGCGATTCCCTTGACACCCGGTATATTCGATATTGATTAATAATTGTTGACAATGAGCTTGCACTTATAAATACTCTATGAGAAAGATAAGAATGACCAAGAGTGCCAAATAGACCTGTAGGGATTCGGTTTTACATTGCACGAAGGGTGAAACGTTATTCATCCTTTGGTTTCTAGTTTCGGGCACGTGACGGGTCATTTATCGCAGAACGCCATATGTCCGAAGCCATGAAAAGTAATTTGCACCGCCTGCGATGTGTAGCTCTTCTATCTGAGTAAATCTAATTTTCATGAAAACACATGAGAAAAATATATGTACTTGAGCAGCCCGTAAACATCAAATTTTATCACGTTTGTTTCCTCTTGTCTGAGCCGGAATAAAAATGAACCCTATTACTGTACTCCATTTGCCGAATTATTTGTTTGCTTGAGTGTGTTGTTTTCGGGGACAAAACTGGAAGGGTATTCGAAAAAAAATTGCTTGTGTCAAACAAAGACGAATTTAATCTTACTATTGGAGGGAAATGTGCCATTGTTTTGTTACATACATTTTAATTTGATAAAAAAAATTATCTATATATAAATAGGCAAAGACGAAACGGTTCGGTACCATTTTCTTCTCCTCTGGCCCTCAATCGATTCTCTTTATTTTTATTTTGTTTAGTAGCTATTGACGACCTTCAGTACAGAACGCTTAATTTTTTTATAATATTGCTTCATTCATTAAATAAAACAAGATAAAAAATTCATAATTTACGTCCACACTGTCAATGTCAAACAATAACGCCAGATTGCTTGGAGAGAAAATCGTAAGATCGATTGACTCGAAAAAATAAACTAAATTAAACAAAAACTAACAAATTCTGATCGTTTCCAAAAGTCATTCCACATTATCACCCTATTCAGATCTCAGGCTAAAAAAATTATATTATATGATAATAACCATTTATTTGGTGTATTCATTTATTTGGTACATTCATTTGTTTTTAAATATGGTTTGTCAACTAAAATTAGAATTGTGTATTGTGTGGCAACTGATCAATGTGTTTCCGATAATATTTTATTATTTTAACATTAAACTTTTAATTTAGATTGTTTCTATTTTAAAGGCTAATAGTTTCATGCAATTGAACTAATATTACAAAGCCCATGATATAAATACTATTTAAGAAAAATAGTTAGATCTGACATCATGGCAATAATTCTAATGTTCATAGCCATCTTCGATTTAGCGAATTTGATTATTTCGATTTCAGTTTGACATATGGAAAACTAGAGAAAAAAGGAATTAAAACAATGAATTCTGAACAACGTTTCATAATTTTCATGATTTTCCTTTCAGTAAATATCAACCAAGAGTATTATGAGTATAAGTATAATATTAATATATTATAAATATGTATAATACAAATATAATATAACTATAATATACATAAATATAAAACAAGAAAAATAAGGTAAATATTTGAGTAAGTCTATATACTTATTTTATTTTTATATAATTTCCGATTTTGTAAGCATTTATTAATTTTAGTTTTAAGTATTAAGAATAGTAATTAGCTGTTATATTCCAATCCTAGGCACAGGCAACTAATAGTTTGCCTCTGTAGGCTCTTTTTTGTATTAGCATATTACTGGTTTTCAAATAAATATCATAACATTGTTAGCCGTTAGGTTCATTTACCTTTTTAGTTCAATGTAAAAATTATCAATTATTTTCAAAATTTCAATTTCAATTCACTTTCAAAATTTGTCTACATTAAAAGTATTATTTAACATTAATTACCAGCTGGTCATTGTGTTTCTTTATATTTTTGATATAATACTGAAATAGTCATCACTAACTTTGTGTGTTAAATTGAATTTATTGAGATAGATACATTGCAGTATAAGGTGTACTAATATGTAAATAACTATGTATCGTAGTTATTTATACCACATCTTCATAGTTACTTATGAGTTGGTTTCTTGCATTTTCTTCTTAGAAATAGAAATTGTAACTGTGAAATATCTGAATAACCATAAAGCATTTTGGGACAACTAAAGTTTAAAAATATTATATTTAATATTAATTTATTATTTGATATACCATTCCTGCAGTATCCTGCCTCTTAATACAGGGTGAATGATATTTACCTAAAATAAACATAATGGCAATTTAAATGTCTATTTTATTAAAAATCTATATATAAATACTCAAATGCAGAAGAGATTTATACCATTTCCTTCTGTTTGTGAAGCAATTTTCTTTTTTTAATTGCATATTGACAGCCTTTAGTGTTGTTAATAAAAAAATTGAATCAACCGGCCAAAAATTCCCATTAATAACAGTTATTGCCCCATACATGCCATAATACCTGAACTAGTGCCCTTAAACGTTCCATCGCTAAAGGACAAAATTATTTCGTATACTTTCTAATAATCCAAATCAAGGCTTTACATGTAAAAAATAATGTTTTTGTGAGTACGATTCAAAAATAGAGAAACAAATATTGCAGAGGCATTTCAAGGGCTTATTTTAATTTTTCTGAAAATTTCAGAGAAAAATACCGATATAAGTGCTTCCATTATGACTATCAAACATAGCGGTCAAGTCAAATCTTGTGCCCTTCCTGAAACGCAAATTAGAATAACAAGTCATAAAAAAAAATTCTTCTTAGTAAGTCTTTATGGAACATCAGTCCAGATTATTTTTTCCATAATGTCTCTTATTAATTAAAATTGCGGAATACTGGTACATTCCATCAAGTTATAAAATGAAAAAGAAACAGCCAAACACACTTCCACCGAACCTATTCAAACTCTCCATCCAGCGTGCCCAAACGCGAACAGTATTAAAGCCATTTATCACACTTTAAAGCCGTAGAAACACAAATAAACTTTCGGTATAAATCAAGCAGAGCTTAAATATATTACCGTGTCCAATCGAACTCTTATAATTGAGGATGATAGATATTTAATTTGTTTATTGCCCATACATCAGCATCAGCGCGCACCTGATTAGAAAGACTTTCGTGTTACAGGGCTTTTAAAAACCTTTTCCTCTAATACTTCACGTTATCAATCCCACGCAGAGGCTTTAAAGCAGTCCGAGTAACGGGTGGAGCACGTCGATGGGTCTGTTGGGATTCCGTTAAAAGTTTTATGTGGCTCACCGGCTGCATCGCGTTATTTATACTTTTCGATTTGGAGCAAAGAGCACGCGAGAACGTTCTCATCGACTGCATTTCATTGTTGAATTATGTAAGGCATTGTTTGCCCGTTCAGGATTTAAAACTATGTAATGATAACAAAGCATTCATTCACCCAAATCTTTATGGAGCCAATTCTGACTACAACATCAATGGCTTTGCATTACGAGTTCTGGACCTTCAGTTTATTAAAATTAAGCGTTGTATGTTAGGAGTCCACATCTGCACGGAGATAACTGAACAGAAATAAAACGACAGTGACCAAAAATGTGTAATGAGAGTAACGGTCTTGCTATAAATAGTGACATTCATTCCCCTTTTCCCGCAACCTTGAATCATATTTCGCTTTTGTCAGTCCCTCATGTCTGTTTAAGTTTTTTCGTGAGTAAAGAAATAGTACTGGTCGCGTTCCTAATTTCCCCAGTACTGGTCGCGTTCCTAATTTCCCCGCGCCCCTCTTGCTTTTCAACTGTGGTAAAAATTTGTATTTAACTAGCCACACGAGAAGAAAATGTCGCATTCTTGCTCTCCTGAGCGCTTTCTTTTTGTGTGTATTAATACATTTTTGTTAGCCCATTTTGTAAATTAACGTTAAATGCTTCTTATAGATTTTAAAACTGATTTATCCACAAATCACGTATTGTCATGAGATTTGCATATTCTTCGAGAATAAAATGTGGAAAGAGAAGAAGAGGAGCGTATTGTTTAGTGATTGGCAACAAATGCTCAAAATTTGTTTAAATGATCATTCTGAAACATATTGCGAACAGTGTGATAACAGGGATTTCAATGCATTCTAAGAATAATATAATTTTTAACTGTAATTTTTTTCCATCTAAATAGATATTAATTCATGTTGCTTCTGAGATCATTAGAAATTTGTTTAAAGAAAGCTCTTTCATAATAATAAGATGTTTATTTATGTTTTTGCATTATTAAGCTTAAAAATTACTCCTACTATTTACCTTCCATGTTAATAAATTATAGTTTAAGAACTATAAACACGCTTTAATAGTAATCCGAACTAAAAAGTATAACATAATTTTTAATTATGAAGAGTTTGTGTTACAGGAACAGAAATTCCAGCAATCAATTATGATTAATTAATTTGGAATAAGATTAAAATAAATATTTGTATAAACGCTACAAATCAAATAATTGTAACATTTAGTAACAATAATTTAGTATTTATTTTAATCTTATTTCAAAGTAATTAATCATAATGGTTTGTTGGACTTTCTATTACTGTAACACAAACTCTGCATACTTAAAATTTCTGTAGACGCGCCAACAAATTTACTGACATGTATCAAATTCATAAATAAGTGTACGAGAGGACATTCTCTTGTGGGAAGGGCAACTGATGAATGTTCCCTGACCAGAAACAATATATATTGTATATATTGTCTTGAGTACAAAACAATGACGAAGGGAATATTAAACATTATTTTCTACTTTTTAGTTCGGATTACTATTAAAGTAAATTTTCTGCAAATAAAACTTAAAAACGGCTTATTATAATAACTGTAATAAAGACTATAATGTAGTAACCCAATTGTGTCATTACGTTGCAGTAAAAAGCAATTGCTTTAAATAAAAAAAAGCCCTAACTTAGAAACCCGTTTATGTATTCATTGATGATTTTAATGATACACTAAGTGTTGGATACAGTATTTATGTAATCCAGTGAAGAATATATGCCCAAATGATTTTGTTCATGTACTTCTGTTAAACAATGATTTATATCATAATATTTTAGATAAAGAAACCAAAATGAAGTAAGTAATATCAAATAGAGGTAATCGACAAAATTTTTTCATTCATTTAAAGTTATTACACTTCGTTTTGTGTGAACTACTGAAGATCTGCAGACTCCTCAAATTTCGTGTTAGACTCCTGTCTATGAAGTGGAGAGGGACCAAAAGTGTGATATTTAATAGAGATAAATGCGTGGATTAATTGTCTATATTGTTACAAAATCTTAAAGTCATTTGATTTCGATCTACAGCTCATCAAAGTTGACTTTTCCACCCCATAAGCGAGATAGCAAGAAAGTAGCTTTTTTAAACTCTTATATTTGATATTTCAATATCATTATAATAAGTATTATCTATATAATATGACGCTATACTAGATCAATAATATTATATTGGGGAACAAATAGCCTTTCTATTAGTCTGTGTACAATAAATAATCCTAGAGTATACATAATTTATTTTGTTATTTAGTTAATGCAAAACAAAATAATAGTGAATCAATGTATGCCAATTTTAGGTAAAAATAAACCAGCAACGCATCATTATGTGTCATTTAATCTATATATATATATATATATATATATATATATATATGTGTGTGTGTGTGTGTGTGTGTTTTAGGTGGTTTCCGGGAATTCATCCGCGCAGTTGACAACTGATCCCTGCCGGGATCGATGGTAAAATGACGACGTTTCGGCAGAGTCACATCTGCCCTCTTCAGGTCGCAGTATTCAGTATTCGCGTAACTAGAAGCGAAAGCAGAAGGCTACGAAAATTATGCGAACCGACCTGGGCAGATGTGACTCTGCCGAAACGTCGTCATTTTACCATCGATCCCGACAGGGATCAGTTGTCAACTGCGCGGATGAATTCCCGGAAACCACCTAAAACATTTAGTGCCCGCGAAAACTTAAAAACAAATATATATATATATATAATTGGTAAAGCTATTAAGGAACCGTTTGGCCATTTTACATACATAGTACCTACACCGACTATTCGCTTATTTCATCACTCTTTCAATAAATTGTAGTTTGTAACGAATAATTGCTTTTTTTCCATAGTTAAGATGCACTCCACTAGTAGGTATATGGATCATAATGAGATAAAAATAAAATATAGCGTAAACTGACTAAGGGATATAGTGACAGAAGTAATAGATACTTTTCACTTTCTGAAAAAAAAAGCAGTAGTCTTGAAGGTGTGAGTTATCATTTATGTTTTTGGAGTTTTAATAAAATGTTATATGAAGATATGTTTTAAAGCTTCCCCAACCAATCGACAATTCAGCATTGGCGGGAATTTTTAGTGGTGTTCCTCATGGTTCAGTTTTAGGACCGATTTTATTTCTAGCTAAATTCTACAAAAAAAGTAGTGTTTCACTGTTGGCTGACGACCCTCAAATATATGCGAAAGAACTTTTTTTATAGTTTTTCGGACATGTGTGGAACATAGACTAGCATCTGTGTAAATATTTGCTACAAGAATTCAATATGGTGGTGTCGTCCTTCCTGCCAAGAACGTTTATGTCTCTTTAACTATATAACTATGGACTTACTATACTGAAGTCAGAATATATACATTTTTTAATTATCTTGTTCGTTTGTGTTAAATTAATTACCATTGAAAATGGGGTCTGATTTAGACCTTGAAACGTTTGAACTCTTTGAAATATACACACTTTCAAGTTTATGTGGTGTTACTCCCAAAGACCTCAGAGAAATTAAACCAGAGATGCCAGAACTATGTTTCAGAAAGCAATCAGAATATTTTATTTTCGAAACTCACATCGAGAGGATGTCATTGGTGTCATACACTGTAAATAGCTTTTTTACAGTTAACTCATTTTTCTTTTTGTTTTATTTTTTCTGTTCAACGAAGCTATTTAGTTCATTTGCCATCTCTCCTAGTTGATTTTGTATAACATTAATGATTATACTCTCACACAGCTAATACCATTAACATATGTTATATGATTATAATCTGTTATATATAACACATTATAATTTGGACCTCATTACAAATCATGTTTGCACAACATTTATTATTCCCACTATAATACTCCAGAGACTAGCTTTTAACGAATTCACAGAACATACTGAATTATTGGAAAATAACAACTTCCCCAGAACTGGCAATATGAAACTCACCCTTGATTACGCTTTGTCAAATTAATACATTTATTTTCGGATAATTATTAAGTTCAGTTATATTTGCAATTATTGATTGAGAGAAATTGTGGGGGATGTTTTAGTTTCAATAATGAAAATCAATCATCGAATAGCAATTTTGTGCACAGTTTAACGATGGGATGAAAACAGCTTCAACAGCTCTTGTTCACAAAACAGTTATGACAGAAGTGTCAATTTGCAATGACGTGTTTGTCCTACTCATTACTGCTATCATAAAAGACAGCCTCAAATGCGAGATATTCACTAACAGTCAGTATTTTGTACTAGAGGTTTCATGTGAATCAAATTAGTGTTAGTAAATGCATATAGAGTGAGGTCCCAGAGTAATGGATAAATTAATTTTCTATGTAGTTATGAATGTAAATGAGAAATCCTGAAACATGTCTATTTTTATTGCAATATCCGTCCGTGGGTTCAATTTTAAAATTATAAAACTAATATTCACTTTCACTTTTCTGGAACTTTATTTACATCAAATTATACAGAATAACATTCGAGATACGCATTTTTTTATCTCAAAGCGATCGTTGTCGTACTGAAATAGAACAGGGTCGGCTTGGGTAAATTTCGTAACACTGCCCCCCCTTTAATTATGATCGTCCCGATCAGAAACATCCTCTCCATGGTATGAAGCGAGTCGATCTAAATGAACCACCTTCAATTTAGCCTTGGGGTTTCGCGGATCCGGTAGACGACGTCATTAAGCCTCTTGACCACCTCATATGGACCATTCCAGGCGGGTGTAAGCTTTGCGGATTTACCCTTGCTCCGTTGAGGGTTGTACAGCCAGACTTTGTCCCTCTCCTAGAATCCGACTGAATTGGCCTTGAGGTCGTATCGCGTCTTCATCCGGTCACTGGTGGCCAAGATCTGCGTTCGGGCTAATTCGTGTATTGCGAGCATGTTATGTCGGAGCTGGTCGGCATAATCGTCGATGTCTTGGGGAGGTTCTTCGGGGGAGCCAAATGCCCAATCACAGGGTAACCGCAGGTCCTTTCCGAATAGGACCCTGGCAGGGGTCAGGCCTGTACTATTATGTACGGTAGAGCGATATGCCAACAGGAATAGGGGAATCCCAATCACGCTGGTTATTGCTGACGATCTTGGATAGGTGTTGTTCCAAGGTCCTGTCGAATCTTGCCACCATTACATCTGACTGTGGGGGTAATTGTGTTGTTCTCGTTTTCCTGATCCCCAACATTGTGCAGACCTTCTGGAATACATTCAATTCGAAGTTACGCCCCTGGTCTGAATGTAATTCCATCAGGACGCCAAACTTGCTGAATAGTTGTTCTACTAGCACCGTCGCTACCGTGGTTGCCTCTTGGTTGGGTATCGCATATGCCTCAGGCCGTATGCTGAAGTAATCCATTGCGACCAGAATGTATTTGTTCCCCCTCTCAGACTCGTGAAACGGACCGGCGACATCGATGGCAATTCTTTCAAATGGGACACCCACATTGTACCTACTGCTGCATTCTGCCCTTGGTCCGGGTCTTTGGGCCCTTACTGGCTGCACAGATGGCACATTTGCGGCACCAAGCTCTGACGTCTTCGAAGTAATTCACCCAGTAGTACCGCTGGCCAACTTTGTCAAGGGTTTTATTCATGCCCAGGTGGCCTCCGGTAATTCCATCATGTACTTCGGTCGTCGCCCTTGCTAACTCACTCGCGATCGTGGCCTGCTTCCTTTATAAAACCAGCATAGAAAATTCTCGCAAAAATCATCATCACTCCTACAGGTTCCGAGTCTTTTCGAGAACCATTTTTTTTATCTCAAAGCGATCGTTGTCGTACTGAAATGAAACAGGGTCGGCTTTGGTAAATTTCGTAACACTATATAGAAAACTACACTTTTTGAATAAAGTTATTCTTCTACCCATTCAAGCCCCAAGGAGTAATATCTACCGTCAAAAAAGTAGCGTTTGATACCGGGTTTAAAAGAATGTTCATTTTTGGACGTGGGTACACAAGAAAATAGTAATTGTATTTTATACAAACAATTAGCCTTAGAGTCAAACATATGTCACGAATTACAAATCTAGTAGTTTATTTTAGTTTATTCATTGGTCAAGTATTGCAACGGTGTGTTTTTTTTAGTCAAAACTAAACAAATATAAAATGTATACAGTAAAGAATAAATAAATTGTTATTAAAATGGTAAGAAAATAAAATATCCTATTTAGTAATATATAGACAACAAAGTAGATTGTAGAGACAATGATATATGTTTAAAAATTTGATTTCTGCCGGTAGTTCATTAAACATTTTTGTGTCATAATAGTCAGTAATGGGTACTCGTTCGTTGCAATCTGTGGTAACGGAGAACTAAGTTTCCTCCTTTCCTGGTTACATAGAAGTGAATATCGTTGTGTGTTCTGTAGCGGTTTTGGCTCTGTTTCATATAGACAACACACTGAAGGATAAAAGTACAAATTTCAAAAGTAGTATTAATAAATTTTAAGGCATTACGACAAAAATCCAACATATACGAAGAGAAGTGGATTTTATAAGATTTCAAAATATATTTTGCATCTCGCTATCGAACTTTCGTGGTTAATACGATACTTTCTGCAAAATATTTATGCAAATTATTTAAATTGCATTTCTGCAAGATCTACTTATCGTAAAATATCGATCTTTAGCGTTAAGTATAAATCTCAACGTTATCATTGGGAGGCAGATTAAAGTTCCAGTTCTTCTTACAACCAAGTTATGATTTTTTGTAAATCACTCACTTTATATCGGTTATTCTAGCTTTTTGTTTTGAAAAATGTTACGAACAAAATTTATAAACACACATTTTGAAGATTTTCTGATTCTCTACAATTTTCCTATTGACGGGATTATAAACAGATCATTAGTTTTTACCCTATAAGCAAAAAACGAAAATACCCGATACTTTTTGGGGTTTTTACTTTTACTTTTTACTTCTATGAATTTGTTGTTAAAATTATGACAGTTATGACAGTATTATTTACGTGATGGCTTATGCGGTTTACTGTTTTATGTTACCTAAAAATCTCTATTAACTGGTGTCTTGTTTCTAGGGTGGATGATGAAGATTGCAATCTAAAATTATTAGTTATTATTTTGACAAAAAGTAAAATAGGAAATTTTTGTGAGATTTAAAACATAGTTAAAATTATCTTTTCGTGACATTTATACGATTTAAAATTTATTTTAAATCGCTAGACATCATTAATTTTTAAATATTAATGCTTTATTTAGGAATTTTTAAACATTAATTTAACTTTTTTAATGGACCTTTCTGAAACTCAATGAATTGAGATATTAATATTAATATTGGAGTGGGTATTGAAACAAAAACGTATTCTGAGGTATGTATAATGATAAGTATCCTGATCATCACATTTCCCAGTCTACGGTGAGTAGAATGCGACAAAAATTTCCTTAATTTGGAACTATCATCAATCTTCCCAAATCAAATTTTATATATTGTTAAATGTTGAGGAAAACCCATAGAAACGTACAAGAGAAGTAGCTGGTGATGATGATGTAAGTAAAACATCTGTATTGAGAGTTTTGAAAAAAAAGAAATACCATCCATATAAAATTAAACTGATTCAGGAACTAAATGACTATGATCATGATCACAGATTAGATAATAAGGAATTGGATACGAATAGATGCAAGAGAATCCGAGGTTTCCCAAAAAAATTCTTTTCTCCGACGTTTACCCTACATGGAATGGTCAACAAGCAAAATTATCGGTATTGGAGCGAGCAAAATTCTCACAGGATGAAGGAAGATCACACTCAGTATCCTATTAAAGTGAAAGTTTGGGCTAGCATAATAAATAACAATATAATTGGCCCCATTTTTTCTAAGAGGGCATTAATACTAAAGCGAATAACTTTACAAATTGTTTTGCTGACATTAATAGAAACTTATGGTTTCAACAATATAGAGCTTCACCACATTATGCAGCAGCAATACGAGTTTATCTCAATCAAGTTTTTCCGCATCGATTGGTAGGTACATGCGTATCTATCTGGATTATTTTTGTGGGCTATTTAAATTTTAAAATATAAAAAAGTAAACCATATAATATTAATGATTTAATACAATAAATAAGGCAATAAATTAATCAAATCAGTGCAGAGATGTGGCAAAAACGTTATAAAGTATTTGAACACTCTCTATTTTTTTTGTCCAGAAATGAACGATGCCGAAGTTAGGCATATGATTTTAATTACAATTGTTATAAATAATTGTAATTACTTCAAACTTCATTTTTTTAGGGTACCATTAATTATTTTACAAATCATACAATTTAAAATTGTTTTTTCTCAATAGAAACGTCGAAAAACAAAAATTTCTTTATTGTTGAACAGAGAATTGAAAACTCTTTTAAATACGGTATCACAAGCTGCCCCTTTTCAATTAATATATTTTTAGGGGTAGTTATTATAGAAGAAGCAGGTGAATAATTTTACGAAGCAAGTAAATTTATCCGTTAACTTAAGACTTTGGAGTTCCAACTAACATAAAATTCCCTTCAGAACTGTAAAATGGGTCGATTTTTAACGAAAAAGCTTAGAATTTAATCAAAATAAAGTCATGTTGATAAAATAAACCGTTTAAGTTAATAAGCTCCTTATTAATAAAGTAACTCCATCCTGAATCTCTTTAAACAGTGTATATCCTGAATTAGATTTGATACTGGGCGGACACAAAAAATTCGAACGTAAATCTAATCCAAGGAAGAAAAACCGTTTATAAAATTATGAAATTTTAAATTTAAGGTAAATAAACAAGAGAACATTTAAGAAAAAAACTTAAAAACCTCATCATGTTTTGTACACAAAAACACAAACCTATGTGTGCTTCCCTTTTAAAAATTAAAAACATTCTGTCAGACCGTAAAAAAGCTTGTGAAATGGAGTACGTACAACGGTCACCATGTTGTAATTAAAAACTTCACAGTCGTTGGTGAGCAGTGTGTTTTTTCAATCTCAAACCAGTCATCTACAACTTGCACTCCAATCGTTCAAGCACAGAAAACAAACTTATACCACTCCAGAGACCATATAAAAACCAGAGCCGGCCAGATTTTCCTACGAGTAGATAAAAAGAAAAGAGAAAAGCAACCTTTACAAATTACCTTTGCGAATAGCGATAAAGTCTGATTGGAAATTGTAAATGTCAAAGGCACAGCGACGGCTCTTACCCTCCTGCTGAGGCGAAATTACGTTTGATAGAGACAGTACGATGGGCACAATTCGACTGATAACTCGGAAAGCAACTTTTCCCCGAGGATTATCAAGTGGGAAACTTGGGAATTATCTTATTATTTAGAAGCTTTGAGTCGTTTAACGCGGATTTGAAATTCAAGAATGAAGTATGGGTCTGGGTCTAGAGATTGAGCTCGAAATTCTAAGAGAGCTCGTAAGTTTGATATAATTAATGTCAAACAATGATTTAATTATTTTTCGGCAGTCAGAATCGCTCTCAATCAAGTTTGCAATTTCTTACTTATCTCCATTATATCACCCAATTCCAAGGGTTCTTAATATTATTCAATTATTATACATTTCAATAAATGCTCATTATTCAGATTTTTACCATGGGTATCTAAAAGTTACTTTTTTATACTGTACAACAAAAAGTGTATTATTTGATATAACTCTACTTGCTTGCAATTTCATTAAAAGTCCCAAATTGATCCTCATAATATTGTCAACAAAAAATTATAGCGATGCAAACTCCCCACCCGTTTTTATGTTTTTCGTCTTCAAAATACTTCTAAAGCTTCACTGACAAAAAAGGCAACACCCAGATGGAGATGTTTAAATTTAATATTGATTTGGTAAAACATAGATGCTATAGTAAGGAGTAAATGATTAAAATTTGGTGTAAAGTTTGGTAAATGTTTTATCATGTATAACTATTTATTAACTAATATTGGAGTCGTTTTTGCCTATTTTTTATAATTTACCAAAAAACAATCTAATTGATGGGGTTGAAAATCCAGTAAAGTGAATTTAAAAGAGGTCGAATTATTGGTTTACGGGAGGCGGGTTTTTTATTTCGAGAAATCGTTAACATGCCGATTTTCGACAACGCAGAATTTGGCTGATGAGTGGTTAGGAGAACAAGGTCATCTTGAAAGTGTTCGAACGGTTTACCCCAGCTTGTGCTACCTCTGACCGCTGAGCATAGACGGCAACGACAACAGTGGTGCAATGTGCGACAAATTGGAATGTGGACTGGCATCAGGTCGTCTTCACTGGTGAATCTCGATTCTGCTTGGGTGGACATGATTGGCGAAGAAGGGTTAGACGACTTCGAGGAGAAAGATGTCAATTTGACGTTGAGCGATAAGTACACATAACAGTAGGCCTTATAGTATGGTTGCACTTGGAAATAGGTCACATTTAGTCTTTGTTCGAAGCAGTATGACAGCCCAACGTTATCTTCAAGAAGTAATGGAGCCGTATGTACTCCCTTAATACGCTCATAAATCCCATATTTCAACAAGGTAATGCTCGGCCTCATGTTGTTCGTTTAGTTTAAACTCTTTTGAACAGACTCATTTGAATCTGTTGCCAGGGTCGGCCAGATCCCCCGATCTTTCGCCCACAGAACATGTTTGGGATATGATGGGTAGGCTTGGAATTTACCCCAGCCCCCACAAACCTTGGAGGTTCTAAGACATGAAATACAGGTAGCTTGGGATGGTATCCCTCGAGAAGAAATAAACCACTTTATTGAATCAATACCAAAACGTCTTGGGGAGTGTATAGATAACTGCAGTGGACAAACACATTTTTAACAAACCTAATAATAAAAAAATGTTAAGTCCTTGGTATTTAATTTATTAACAAAATCGAATAGCAAACGATCGTTAACAACAAACACCAAATTTCACGAAGCAACACTGACTCCCAAGATAATCATCACATCACTACAATAACTAAACAATACATACAGTATCTCTCAGAAAGACTGAAAAGAGTGGGAAACAGATATAATAAGAAACCTTATTTAAAACAAGAAGTACACTAAAATCTCTAGACCTCTAAATGTTCGAAAAACGAACACAAAAATTACATTAGAAAACAACAGTTCGAAAAATCCAAAATTAGTGAACATGCTTGGGACCTTGGTCACAAAATACAATTTCAAATTTCAGTTATATTTCACAAAGAAAAACACAATACGAAACGCAAACTAAAAGAGTCTGCTTTAATTTTGTTAAATGATAACGATTGTATCGGTACTACCTCCGTGGAGTTCAATCGTTCCTGTTTGCCGATGATTAAGGAAGAAATTGCTAATGGTCATGTCCTTATGAACAACCTAATATTGGGATAATTAATAAGATTTTTTTCTAGGTTACGATTTTAATGGAATCACTGCATCAACAATCAACAATATTCTTTGATCGAATTTTTGTCGAATGCACTTATAACAAAGTCGCACCTAGGAGCGCCACATAAAATTCTGAAAATTTTTCAAATTTGAAAGGAAATTTATAATCATATGTTCTCTAGAAGTTTCTGTGCTACCCTGTCTATTATCTTATTAAATGCTCTTAGTTACGTCATAGTTTCTTTGCCATTGACAACGGAGTCTGACCTAGACTCCGAAACGTTTGGAAATATACAGAAATTTCGTTACCTGTGATGTTATTTCGCAGAAAGTGCTCAAACATTAGCAAACGTTTTTAACAATCTAATCATTTTTCTGAACGCGGTGGCTAAAGTGAAAACAATTCGGGAGTACATTTATGATTTGTTCTTTGTTACTTTCTTGTTTAAGTTTTCACTTACTTCAGAAAAAATATATTTTTGCTGTTCAGTTAAGTTACCGTTTTCAAATCGGTTTTAGTTTTTTTACAGTATTTATTTCTTTTCTACTATTCATTATTATTTAAGTAATTACTACTAGTTACTATAATAATTAAGAACCTGCTCTTAATAAATTCCTGAACAAGCCTTGTCCTGTTTATGCTTTACGTATTCGATTTCGCATAAAACGAATATATAGGGGTGGTGTCGGAAAAAATGCCAGTGTGCACAAGGGGACGGGTTATATAGGAGCGTCAATCATTCTCAGATAACCATTGTGGAAAAAAGGAATTTCGTCGAGGATTACAAGGCCGTCGACAACAAGCGAAAAAAAAAAGATTTGAGCCTCACGCGTTTATGCAGTTGTTACGGTCATGGTTTTAGAAATCATCTTTACACCCCGAAGGGATTTGATTAATCGCTGCGGGTTTTTTTCGAATGAAACGTGTTGGTTGTTCGTGCGACGCTTTTGTATGCGATCTGAATGAATAGTAAAAAAATAATAATGTCCAGTTTTCTAAATTTGAATATGTGCAAGTCACTACTCGTTGTTTTTTAGTTTCACAGTTATTTACTGCAAAGCCGGAGCACATTAATGTCCACGTTATTAATTACGACACAGGTATAATCGCAAAAATCAGAATATCTGAATTAGAAACGATTTGTTCTGAAAAAATATCACAGCTAAAATCGATAATATGTAGAATGCACGATTCTCAAACTTTGTAAAAAATGATTCGTCATTATCCATCACTTCATTGAAGACTTTTCGAATAATTTAAAATTCTAGAAAACTTATTTTTTCGTATTGAGAAAGTTTAATTAAGCTAGTGAGTTGCTGCATTAGAGCTTCCGCTTATTGTTCTCATAATTTCAGACAGTCTTTGTAAACTTTCTTTTAGGCTAGAAGTTCCTGGAAGACTTTACATTATAATCTCATAAATTTCACGCAAAAGTTATTTTCGGCTGCTACAAGTGGTGTTACTGCCCTAATTGCTAAAGCAGTAGTTAATGTCTAACTGGGATCAGTAAAGCTGAACAAAGTTGAGACTTTACTGGCAGTAGCCGACAAACCTGGAGCTGCAGCTCCTAAACTCAGATTAGTTGACAAGACTCTAGGGACTCCTACCTTCAGAGAACTTCAAAAATCTATTAAGAGGCTAAATGAAGAGATGAATATCTCTTCCACATTCTCGGAAAGCGAATTACGGAAAGCACTCTTAGAAAACAAGGAAAGTTGCCGGCTTAGATAAAATATTTCCGGAGCTTATAAAACGCCTGGGCTCTGTTGCACTTAAGTGGCTCCAACAATTTTATACCACTATGCTCAACAACAGACACAATCCTTACAATTTATCATCTAATCGCACTTCTCAGCCTCAAATACAAATATCTCGACAGTCTAATTTATAACAGAATACACGATCTCATCGACAGAATGATCCCACCAAATGGTAGAAGTTGTGTGGGCAGATTCTGGCTCTTACATCTTATATCGAAGCAGGATACCAAACGGAAATGAAAACCTTAGTGGAAATGAAAACCTCATTCACGTTGGTGGTATATGCCAATGTATGGCTTGACGCCTTGAAGTTTAAATTGAAAAGAGACACACCTTCTATTAAGATAACGAATCTGCTAGAGATTATTTAAAGCGATTACTGTAAGCGTTTGAGAACTGACCAGCAAGTCGTACACATCTAAAAACGGTTCAGTTCTTGCCCCGTTCTTTTTTTAACTTACGTTCTTACTAAAGTTACATCCCCACAACTGACTTACAAAAATTTGGCTATGCTATGCTATGATCTTATAATAGCCACCCAGAGTAAGGCCTTTGAAAATGGAGAAGAAACCCTCACCACCGATTTGGAAAAGGTGAATCAGTATTATAAGAGGTGGAGACATAGCTTTAACACCAGCAAACCTGAAGCGCATTCTATGTAAATGCCACTTTCCGAATACTGAATTAAACATCAACTTTTGCAGGAAAAAATAAAAACATAGTCAAAATCCGAAATATCTGGGCAAAACCGAACAAACAAACAAAAACACCTCGAAAAAACCAGTCAGAAAATGAAGGCCCGAAATAACCTTATTCGGAAACCTGCCGGAATCAGATGAAGAGCTAACGCAACAACTCTAAGAACACAGCACACCCCGTGTGTACTTTGTTCCTGAATATTGTGCACCTGTTTGGAATAACAGCTGTACACGAACAAAACAGAGATCCAGCTAAAAATAACCAATGCTAATAGTGTCGGTGACTCTAAATCCACACCGCTCCCTGGCTAATATTGTACCTCCAGACCTCAAACAATGCCAGTTACCAGTTCGTCAGTGGAAAACTCTATTTTCTAATGTATACCATCAATCAGCCCAGTTTGATCCAACTATCCCTCTTGCTGGCATGGAATTTCCTAGGAAAATATGAAGCAGTTGGCCGAACAGAATCAGAACTGGTCACACCAGATGTAATTATTTCTTACATAAGTGGGGTCTCTGATGATCCTCAGTGTAACTGTGGAGCACCCCAGCAAACAGTTAGACACATAGTATTAGAATGCCGAATGACTAGACATCAACTTATGATTCGATGATATAGATTCCTGCTCATATACTCACATATAAACAGCTTTTTTAATTCTACGAACAGCATCCTCAACACTGAATAACCATTATAGAAGATATTTTATGGTTGCTTCTTACTTCACTTTGGAATAAATAAAAAACTAAATGAACGCTCAATCCAAAAAATCACAAACGAAACACTTTCTCCAAAATAGTTTTGTAGATTAGTTCCCATTAAATGATGTTATGGCGCCATCTACGAAGTTGAAAATACTCAATTACGGTTTTCCATAGAATGATTTATGCCTGAATTTGTTAGCTGAATTATCGCGGTATCAGTCCTGTCCGATAAAGTTTTAACGTTTTGTTTTATTACATTTTGACCATTAATCTTTTTTTCATGATGCGTACACCGGCAGTAACTCGCCCTTTGACATTCGAGAAGCTTAAGTTGTCATTATATTAACTCGAATGGTTTTCAGCCTATATCCACAGAAATATCCCACCGAAATAGCGAAATCGAATATAAATCCCATATAACATTATTCCCATCAACTGTGCTATAAACTTTGTTATCGGTCTCTTTTTTCCTCTCTATTTGATCCCTCTTCGAATTTCTTATTTATTCGATGAAAGACTTGCCCCATAGGTGTGCGCGGAGAAAGTCAATAAAGGGGAGATTGCTTTCTCCTTTTATTTAACGGAAAATCTAATGAGATTTTTTTTCGCTTGTAAGGTGATATACAGTTATGACATAATTAATTTAAGATTAACGACTATTTTCAACGTGGAATTTTAGACAATTATATTCCAATGTGTTCGATTTGATAAAAAATAGACAAAACTCAACACATATTTTATGTTATCGAAATTTGATTTCTTTTGCAAGAAAAATTCTGTGAAATTTTGACTTCTGAATCCTACTGACTGCGCCAACTGTATTGATTAGATGATAGACACGGTTTAAATGGCTACCTCGTTTAACAGCAAGGATCTATTTAATATTGTATGTACTCTGCAATATACTTGCTAAAGAAATTAATATTATTTTTACCATCTCAGTCCAAATATACTGCTTTAATTCATCTAGATTTCGGAACCCATAAAATGGGCTGCGAATGGATTCCTTCGCATTATCAACATATCCTAACAGAATCTGTCTTACCAATATACAGGGTGAGTTTTTTTTTAATGATCTGTATGGGGAACTCGGAAAATAGCGGAGATAGAGCAATGGTTAAATTGGGAAAGATTTGCAGTTTTACTGGCCCAATTTAATGACACTTTCGGATTTTTGTAAAAAATCATGGCTTACTAGATATTTTGAAAAAACTTAATTCTGTCGATTTAGTCAAATCCCTCTAGCTCCTTTGTTTTTGATTTTATAAAAAAAGTGTAAATATCAAAATTGAAGGGAATTATATCCCGAATATGATTGTCATGTCATCGTTTGCGTGACAGCTCTCGTTTTCGAGATATGACACAAACTTATCTTTTTTGAATGCAAACCATAGTTGGCTATAACCTCAAAAAATCGGACATTTTTAGAGCTTTTCAATGATATAACACTCGATATAGTTATTCATAAAAATAACGGAGTTATGGATGCTTTTCTCTCTTATTTTCACTTTTAACGTAGTTAGCTATGAAATAGATTGATTTATTGATAACTATTCCAAAAAACTAAATAAGTAGGTACTTACTAAAAACTTAAGAAATTAAAGTACATAATAATGGTTACAATTTATGTTCGAAAAGTCCACCATTGTTATTTTGACAAAAATTGCATCTTTTTAAGATTGACATTACCGCTTTCCTCACAGACCCCGCCTATCAATTTCTTCAATTGCTTGTAATACCTTCTCCCTTAGGTCACCAACTGCCTCATACTTTCTTTTGTATACTTTGTTTTTTAGCGTGGGCCATTTCTTCCTATCCAAGAGTTTGGATAGATATTATCTAAGTGTTGTCTTACTAATAACGATTTATGAGCAGGTGCTCCATCATGTTGGAACCACCGTGTATTGCAAGAAATGCAAGTAGCGCTCCCCAGTAAATGACTCGTCATAGATAAAAGGCCCCAGAATAGTAGACCCTATGATACCACACCAAACATTAAAACCAAATTTTATCTGGGGTCGTCTTTGTTCTACATGGAAAGGGTTTTCTTTAGCCCATATATGCTCATTGTGTCTATTAAACATACCGCAGTTAGTAAATCTAGTTTCATCTGACCATAACACCTTTAATGGAAACTGTGGATTGTCAAGGCACATGTCTCTAAACCATGTACAAAACAAAATTCGTCGATGTTCGTCACCAGCATGCTAAGTTTGAGAAACTGAAAGTTTGTACGGGTGGAACTTGTGCGCTTTCAGTACCTTAACTACAGTTCGTTGAGATGTGCCAGCTTCTGCCGCATTCTCACGAGTTGATGTAGATGGATTTTAAGTTATCATTGCCAAAACATTTATTTGTGCTGCTTGGTTAATTTGATTACGTTCCTTTGGTGGTTTAGTAAAACACTCATATCTGCATAAACTATTGTAAAGCCTCTTAAATGTACATAGAGCAGGTTGACGACGATTAAAATATCTATGAAAGTATTTCTCAGCTGCACGAACTGAATTTTTATGGCATATGATATAACATTCCACCATATTCAGTTTTTCTTTGTTAGAATATTCCATTTTATCATGAAAACTTGTCAATATCGACTGCCAGTTCAGCACTACTAATGTAATTACTCTCAAATGAGGAAACGTCAAAGTGAAAACAATCTTTTTCTTGCCTACCTACGTTAAAAGTGAAAATAAGAAAGAAAAGCATCCATAACTCCGTTATTTTTATGAATGACTATATCGAGTATTATATCGTTGAAAAGCTCTAAAAAGTCCGATTTTTTGAGGTCATAGACAACTATGGTTTCTATTCAAAAAAAGATAAGTTTGTGTCATATCTCGAAAACGAGTGCTGTCATATTCGGGATACAATTCTCTTCAATTTTGATATTTACACTTTTTTTATAAAATCAAAAACAAACGAGCTAGAGGTATTTGACTAAATCGACAGAATTTCGTTTTTTTTTCAAAATATCTAGTAAGCTATGACTTTTTACAAAAATCCGAAAGTGTCATTAAATTGTGCCAGTAAAACTGCAAATCTTTCCCAATTTAACCATTGCTCTATCTCCGCTAGTTTCCGAGATCTCCATACTGATCATCAAAAAAAACTCATCTTGTATATGTGAAAACAGCCGATTCATTAAGATGAGTATAATATCTAAAATATTCATATTCCTTCAAAAAAAGTGTTGTTACTTATTATTTAATCTTATCCACAAGTTTGATGATTATGATTATTTGAAGGCATGTAAATTCCACAAAAAACGCAAATTTGGTGCATCGCTAGGTGAATATTTCTATTCATAGTCAAAACAACAAATGCTCAGAAATATCAGGCGCTACTAGAAAAGAATGACGGTAATTACTAAACTCAAAACTGACATATGTAAGTGACAGTTTGAAAACAAAAACAACCAACAGAAGAAACTAGGCTTGTATCAAATAGAAAGAAGATTACATAGGATATAAAAATTGCAACGAAAAACTGGTATAATCTGCAAATAAAACTTAAAACAATTACATGAACACCAGTAAAGCACTGGAGAAATGATGAATAATTGTACTAAAAGAGAGTAAAATCAAACGGCACGCAGCAAAATAATGGAGTAGTAACCAAATTATACAACAGCTTGTATAATGTCTTGAAAAACAAAAATACTGATGTCGTAAGAAGAAATGGTGGAGGTACTGGTCAGAGGAAGAGAGGTAATATATGTCATCAGAGGAGTTAAATACTAAAATTATAATGGCAGGTGATTTGACACGACCTTACAATGAAAGATGGATAAAAAATCACTCAATGGTATCCCAATGATGTACAAAAACCTAAGAAAACGATTGGACTATTTTGTGGGGGCACATTATGAAATTAAATGAAGAAAAAAGTTGAAGTTGTGTAAAGCACACCATGAAATACATTAAATGAAATGCTTCTTCACGTAAATACAAATATACATTTGCTGTATTTCTTAAATTATTTGTCTGAAAATTCGAGCCATTTCCTTCGATGGCGGAAACATTTAGTTTTGAGGTAGATTTTCCCTGAGGTATTTTCTTGTATCTTCTTCATTTCAGAAACGAACTCAGGAAACATGATCATCCTCTGTGTAGTGCCTTCTCCTTCGCCTTGCTCCAAAAAGGACTGCCTTGGACATATTCATGACTACTTCAATTTCAAAAGCACGCTGAACAGCTTCGTTTCAATCTTTGACATGACTTACTCACAGGCTTTTCTGGGTTTCATGTACTTTGTCCTCGGTGTAAAAAGCATTGATTTCAATTAAACTCATCAATTTCAGCCTTCTTTCATAATAATTTGAAGTATTCTACCAGCAAATGTTCCTGTTTGTTTCCTATTCTAGAATAGCTTGTTCTATTTGTCATTTCTCTTCTAATAATTTTAGTAATTGCTCTTGTTAGTTTTGCATTTTATCTTCAAATAATTTGAAATTTTCTTCTAATTTAGCACATACCTTATTCAACATCTCTTCGCCTAGCTGGCCTATTTTTTCTTCAGCTCTTGTCTTCACCATTAATAGAATGATATTTTGTTATACCACACTTCTGACTCCAATTTCTTACAAAGTACTCTAGGTTCAAATTACACTGGTCTTCCAATTATTGGTACTTGATTTAATAACCAAAACAACTTGTTAATTCACAATTCAACTCAATTTATAAACTTAGAGCATATACCTGTGGAGATAGCCTGCAATGCAAAAATATCGTGACACGACTAGAACTAGAGGGCTTCATATCATCTCACTTGGTAGCCAATCAACAACATACTGGACCTAGTTCATTGGTAGCAGCTTACAATCGAGTAAAATAGCCTCTTTCTCCCTCTGTTGCCCTTTCTTTCTAGTCTCTAAGCTTATAAATTCATTCGAATTACAATATGATGTTTAATATCAAGCTAAAACCTGAGAGCATACTCTTCTGAAGGTAACCTGCAAATTGCAGGCTGCAATGCACAAATATCGTGCCAAGAGTAAAAAGAGACGATAATGGAGAGAGCAAGAGGTTGTTTCGCTCGATTGGGAGGTGTAGCCAATGAACTACATAAAGCATATAGCTCATTGGATGCAGCTCCCAATCGAGTAAAATAGCCTCTTGCTCTCTTCTTCTAACGTAGACACGATATTTGTGCATGAGCTCTATGAGCCAGAGTAGACTGAACTGAACTCAAATAAAAACTGATCTCGGATCCACTTCTTTACATATAAGTTATCTTTCTAGTCAATTTTTGTATATTCCACGTTAATAGTCTACAAAGGATAGGAGTTTTTTCGAAACGTCTAATTTAAATGTTAATATTTTTGACCAAATTTTACTCGTTCTCTTATTATTATTATTGTCGTTAAATTCTCCAAATATGAACCACCTACCACTTAGAATTAAATCGATATATCGGGCAACTGGCAATTTCGCAGAAAATGTGTGTAATGCTAGGGTACTTTTTGGATTAAGGACCTCCTACGACGCGTTCACAAAGGCTTATTGATTGAGGACATCAATGAATCATATGCGATTCTACTCTCTTACTCGTTTAACGTGGTCGATCCTCAGAAAATTGGCTTCGTTTGAAAACGATGTGCAACTATATTTCATCATTATGCCGACGCTGAATTCGTGGAATATAGCGTCGAAAGGCGTTACAGCGATCTATAAAACGGTATTTGGAGTTATGGACGATTTAAGCTTGTTATTATGGCATACATACAACATCAGTTATGTGCTCCTTTATTATATTATGCGAATTGAGGGGGGAAGCCATCTAGCGTGTTGACAAAAGGGCTTTAGCGCGATATTATTGTAAGCAAGAAATGGGAGTTTATGATTAGGATGGGCCATGTAAATTACGAATTCAAAAGCGGTTTTCCAGTAATGACTGTTTGTGTTTAAAAGCTTAAATTTAAGGACTACTAACGCCACCATTGTAATTGCAGATTTCATTTGTTTTCGTCTATGTGATAATTAATCGCATTTTGAGCATACTGGTGTTTAAGACACAAGTGAATATGCTTATTGTTGTTTTCTAAATGTTATTAGTGGCATGTTCTTGATTATTTTTAAGTTTTCTTGAGAATAACACCAAAATTGAATTAAAGAAGCTGTATATTGAAAGAAAATACCAAACGTTTCAAAGTCGATTCTCACTTCGTTGTCAACGGCTTTAAAATATGTAATGAAAATGTAAATTGCAAAATTGAAAGTTTGATTTATGATAATCAAGTTGACATAAGATTTTTGTTGTTTTTAAATATACAGGTAGCACAAAAAATTCTAAAGATCATGTATTAAGTTAAACAGCTTTTAAGTTGAAAGAATTTGAAAGAGTTGTCTTTAGAATTTATAAGTGGTGTTCCTAGGTACGACTTTGTTATAAGATAGCGCTTTCTCCAAAAATGCGATTAAAGAATTCTGCTGTTTCAGTGATCCCATTAACGTCATAAGGGAAAACCTAGGGAAAAAATTATGAACTATCCCGATACTGAGTTGTTCAAATGAAGATGACCATTAATACTTTCTTCCTTAATTGTCGGTAACCAGATAAGATTGAATTCTACAGAAGTAGAAGCGATACAATCGTCTTCATTCAAAAGAATTAAGACAGACTCTTTTATTTTTCGTTTTCTGTTATGTTGTTCTTTGTGAAATATAGTTGAATTGTCAAATTGTATTTTATGGCCTAGTCCCATGCATGTTCACAAATTTTTCGATTTTTCGAATTGTCGTTTCTTTATGTAAATCTTGTGTTCATTTATTCGTATGTTTAATGGTCTCGATGTTTCTCCAATAATTTATTGCATTCGCAAGAAATCTTGCAGTTTTTTGAGTTCTGGTTGGTTTTGTTTTCGATATTAGTGATTTCAGTGTATTTCTTTTTTGTAATGTTGTTTTAACCTTAAATCTATTGCCCACTATTTTTAATCTTTCTGACAGGCCCTGTATGTAAGGTACAGTTGTAACTGTAATGTGGTTGTCTTGAGTAGCAGTGTTAATAAGAGAAGTTCTGGGTTGATTCGGAAGGTTTGTTCTTTGTTCAACTCTGTTTAAATCTTTGTTGATAAATTTTGTGGGGTAATTGTTTCCAGTGAGAACATTTTTTATAATTGTTTTGTCTTTATTGAAATTATTATTATCAGAATAGTTGGTCTTTGCTCTATCATATAATGATTTAATAATATCGTTATTTACTGTATTCAGATGATTTGAATTGAAATTTTGGTATCTGTTAGTATGAGTAGGTTTTCTATAAACTTCTGCTACGAATGAAGATTCTGTTTTAATTATTAATATGTCTAGGAAAGACAGTTTCTTATTTTGTTCAATTTCTAGGGTGAATTTGATAGTTGGTTCTTTGTTATTTATGTCAATTAATAATTTATCTAATTCTTTAAGACTGTGTTCCCAAATTACGAAAATGTCGTCAACGTAACACCACCAAATTCAAGGTTTATTTTCTCTTGATAAAATTACATATTGTTCAGACTTTTCCATAAATATGTTACCCATGGGCATGCCAAAATCTTGTTGGTAAAAGTCATCGTTTAATTGAAAGTCCCATTCGAGTAGTTGTTTTACTGCAGGAAGTGGTTTGGAAACAGGAACATTGTTATAAAGATTAACTATATCAAAACTTGCTTTTGTAAAGGTATTTTTGTATTCTATATGAGAACGTTTTTCCAAGAGATGTCCACTGTTTTTCCCAAGAAAAATTTTAAAATAATGCTTATTGTGATACGTAAAACAATTGTTACAGTTTCGTAAGTTAGCAATAGCTATTTGAGTCTTTTGGTCACAGTGCGTTTATAATTACTTGATAAAAAAACATATTTTTAGAAAGGAGTACCCTAACGCGGCTTACGGAAGGAGTTGATTGGCTGAAATCATCACGTAACGAAAAAGCGTAATGCCACCCCAGTGCTACTTTCTCTCTAAGAAATTCGAGCAGCAGACGGGTATCATGAGCGGCGTGTGTTATAATCTTTTTTGGTATATGTTTATTGACTTATATTGTCTCAATTATGACTAATAGAAACTTAGAAAAGGAAATTAATAAAATTGTATAAGTTGATACATATATTTACTGTTTACGGACGTTCAATGTGTTAAGAGAATTTACTATTCATTATGTACGAGTTGGAAAAATAAAACTTAAAAAATACACGTCCAACACCAATATCAACGGTGCCATATAAAAAAAAATCGATACAACAACGTGAACGGTTAAATATTGAAAGGTATGATCTCTCTCATGAGGGGCAACTCGGGAATTGTCTTTTGAGAAATTATATTTCTCAGGAACTAAAGGTAATAAAAGAATTAATTTTTCGAAAATTGAATTACTGGATAGAAAATGAGTCACGTCAGTTTTTAGGGAAATTCAATATTTCGGAAACCGAAAGTGATACAAATGTGAAAATTGGTATATATAACAATACCTTAAAATTAATGGTATGGAGTTTAAACTTTTGTCAAAATTCAGTTATCCTATAGGAGGCAGAAGAGATAATTTTTACTATTTTTAGGAGACGAAAAATTACTGACCTGAAAATTATGATATTAAATCTCAAAATTAATAGAAACATGACTCGATATTTTAGAAAAGTTCAATATTGGATCGGTGCAGAAAAAATAGTGTCTATTATTTATAAAAAAAAATAATTTCGGAAATCAAAATGAATAGGCTGGAAAATTGTATAATTTCTCCTAAAAAACTAGAGTTGATTTGTTACCAAAATGTATGTCAAAAATGACAAAAATATCAAAAAAAAACGGAAAATCTCTTATATAAAAAAATAAAAAATCTGAAAATATCTAAATTTATCACAATTGCCAAAAATTCCGGTGAGACAAAAAATATGTATTCCCATCACATAAATTTACGTATATGTCCATATTTATATGTCATTCATATATATCTAGTAACATGTATCATCTTTTGGTATGCCGCAATAAATAAATAAATAAAATGTGAAAATGTCTAAAATGGCGAGACAGTTGAAACAGTCAAAAATTTCGAAAATGTCGAAAATGTAAAAAATATAAAAAATGGCAATATTGTCAATATCAATATGTAAATGTCAAAAAAGCCAAAATGTCAATAAAGCAAAAATGTTAAAATTAACAAAAATATCAAAGATGTCAAAATTGTTATAGCAAATAAAATGTATCAATGCTCTTCATACTTAAACAATAACAAATGTACCTTCACTTAACCTTTAATCTCTCTACATGCATTGACGGCGCCATCTGTGTATCAACTCAATGACACATGTCATAAATGTCGAATTTTCCGACGATATACCTGTTTGTATAATAGGTCCGTCAAGCAAATAAAGTTTTGATCGCGTTTGATAATGATTTCTCAACAAACTATGAGATAATTATTTGAATATTGCTTCTTAGATAGGTTACTGTATCATATAAATAAACACAATATTTTAGCGCAGTCACAACTTGTTTTCTGCAACAGCAATTCAGTCTTTATACAAAAGTTGTGAAATTTGTATAGGCGGGCGAGTGTCCTCTTGGAATATTTTGTGATCTCAGCAGAGCGTTCGACTGTGTGAATCATGATATATTGATAACCAAGTTGTCGGCGTATGGTGTGGAGGGACCCCCTCTTCATTGATTGGCTTCTTATCTTAAAGACCGACATCAGTATGTATCCGTTTTACACAAAAATAAAGGTAAAGTAACAAGAGTTAATTCTGATCTGGTAAAAGTGAATTTAGGAATATCACAGGGCTCTATTTTGGGTCCTGTTCTCTTTATTTTATATATGAATGAGATTGATACCATCTGTGATGGGGTTTCGTTTACATTATACGCTGATGACACTTCGATTATTCTATCGGATCTTTCTCCTATGCAGTTAGATCATAAGTGCAATGAATTTGTATATTCCTTGAGTCGGTGGTTCCTCAAGAATCAGTTAACATTAAATTTAGAGAAAACAAAAGTTTTACAATTTCACAGTTCTCAAAGGTCTATAAATAATATTAACATAAAATTGTATGAATACGACTTTACTACTACTAATTATGTAAAGTTTCTGGGACTTCACCTCGATGAATATCTGAATTTTAAAATTCATTGTAATCATTTGGTGAATAAACTAAATTCTCTTTCATATATGTTTAAGAATTTGAAATCTATTCTCTCAGCAGAACAACTGCTACTAATTTATCATGGTCAGGTCGAATCTAGGCTGAGATGTGGTCTGTGTTTTTGGGGACTTTCCGCTGACTCAAGTAACGTTTTTTTAGGACAAAAGAAAATTTTGAGATGTATTGCAGGCGTATCTGTATAAATTGATGTTGTATATGTTTAAAACTCGACACAATTTTATTACAAATAAAATTTATCATGGCTTAAATACAAGACAGACCGAGCAAATGCATATAGAATTTGCAAATTATAAGATCGGAGCTACATCGCCCAATACAATTTATAATAAACTGCCTCTTCACATTAAAGAAGCCAAAAATTTGAATGAGTTTAAACATAATTTAAAATCCTATTTTATTCACTTGTGTCTATATTAGTTAGTGAATTTGTGAGTATGTAATATTTTTGTAATTTTGTCAGTATGTAATATTGTTCTACTCTGTGACAAGTCCTATACAATGTATGTTGCCTACAAGGATAATAAATTTATTTAATTTTTTATTTTTATTTAATTTTATAAATTCAGCAACTGTAACAGGACTCCTATGAACATATTTTGTATTCTAGTTGCATAATAATTAAACCGATAAGCTCGTCTAGACTGTTTTGACAGTTACGAATTTCCGAAAAAATTAATAGGCTATCGTGATATCTCAATGTAAAGTCCAACCACGTAATATTGATTTCTCTAACGTAGTCGGCCAGTGCAGCCACCGACATCAAAAACTTCGATAATATTTCAACATTATTCCAGTTTTGGCTCTACAGTGACCTGTCAATTTATCATAGCCCTTTAATTAATAAATTCAAAGTTAATTAATAGAAGCTTTAAATCGAATTAGCTACAAATATTTAACGAACGTAACAGAATACACAGTGGTTCATGATCGATTAGATTCATGTACGTGTCAATTGTGTTGTTGAAGCAAAAGCTTGTTAGCAGAGGCTTTCAGATACATCGATAGAATGAGAATTTTTGCCAAATGACTCAACATGGTGCCTCCCATATCTACCATAAATGACCACAAATAGGTTGATACAGTACGTTGAAAGAGAAATTACTGCAGATTATTCAAAACTTTTTAAGAAATCAGTTGTTGTAAAATGAAATATTTCAAATATTTGACTAATATATCACCGGAAGGTTGCCCAAGTCTAACGGTATGCTATTTGAGAGACCATCATTTAAATCGTGTAAGCTTGCATTATTTTTATTTTGGGCAACTCCTGCTGAAGCCACTACAAATCTGCTACGGTACTTCCCAAGCTGGAGATGCCGTTCTCGAAAGCCGACCAAGTCATCATGTTTGCCATAGATTCAACACATTAAAATTTCACTGCACCTTTTATGACATTTAACCTAACAATTCAATTCAATTCAAATATTCACATTCTCAAAACAGTACTAATCTCCTACAATCGAAAACTGTCTTTATATAGTTGCCAAAGAGATTTTGGGAACCTCTCGTACCGTAACACTATAAGCTTTCTTTTTAGTCGACATGTGAGCTTGTGTTACGATCACATTTGATCGTTCCAATAATGTAGCAATCGCTGTTTTCATTGCTTCTCATTTTTCTCTTGACAAATCTCAATTGTTCTATAGTGGCAGCGTTACCCTGTTAGTGGACTAATAGCGTGAATGGAGATGTAAATTTCTGCCCAGGTATGTAACAATATATCTCATTATTTGGAAATAAGGGGTGGAGGAACCTTATAAAATAGAATTGCAATGTATCAAAGTAAGTACATGCTCGAAACAAAACATGCAATTATTCGAAATTCGTTTGTTCTGCGTGCATTAATGTGGCATTTACTTCATGAGTGTTTATTTAATATTATGACACATCATATATCAAAAACAACCTATATATTGAAATGACAAAGCTGAAACTTGTTTTGGAAAGAGGTATATTAATTTACTGTGCACTAGTGATGGGATCATTCGAATAAAATATAATCGATATTCGAGAATCACTCGAGTATTCCGATTATGGAATCAAAGTATTCGAATGAAACATAATCGAATATTTAACTCCAAACATGGTCCGAGTGATGAGCAACGAAGATGAGCGATACTGCATTCTAGTTATAATCCAAATGACTTCCTTGCGAATGAAGTACTTTTCTACCATTCGGCATTCATATAAAGCACGTTCGTTCATTCTCGCCATTATGGAGTCGCTTGGGCAGCCATGACACCTAGCAAAGGTTAAGGATTTTTAGAATAATACAAGCGAGAATCATTAGAATCATACCATCCGAGTGATATGTCATTATTAAAATCACTCGAGTTATAATAATCGATTTTTAATATCATTCGATTATACCCATCACCACTTTTTACCTTATTTTATTTGACTATGATACATATTGCACAATGTTTGTAGCAAATCAAAGAAGAATACAATACTTTTGGAGAAAACTCATAATCAATATAAAATAAATATGAAACACTTTTGATAAAAATAAAGAAGAGATAAATACCAAATAAATTGTAAACAATAATTCCATAAGTGTATTCCCTTGTTAATGTATGCACTAACAGAGTTAGTTATAGTTCTGTTTAGTCACAAATTCAGATTCCTGTGTATCTCAAGGAAAAAGTAAAACAGATGTAGGAAATCTCTGAAATATTATTTGACACGACTCACAAACTCCAGTTTTAACCAATATTCTCACTGTTTTCTTTGTAACAGCATTTGATGAACTTCCCTAGATCATAATTCCATAACTAATGTGGGAGTGAAACAGCGGCAAATATATAGTTTTTAAGGTATAACAGTCCCTTATATTTTGTGACGAAGTAGAAAAAGTGAACTCGACAATCTACTTCTTAAGTAGTCTATATGTATATTCTAAGATAAAGTGCGATCGAAATAAATGCTTAGTAATTTTTAGCTTATTAAGATTCAGTTCATTACTGCTGTACCATTTTTCATCTTGTGTTTCGATACCCTCTTAAAGTTTAGTGAGGTTGTCTAATTTCCTGTCACAATGTACATAGGTCGCATCACCTGCAAATATCATCTATTTATTTGAATGAATGAAATTGGGTAAACATTGATGTAAATAATAAAAACCAAATGTCCAGGGACGGAATCTTGAGGAACAACTTGTTCTATGGATTTAAATTCAAGCGTAAACCATTATAAGTGAAAGCGATTTGTCAAGTAAGATTTAAATATGGATATTGAAGCTCCTCTAACTCCTTAGTAGATACATTTTATTGGTAGAATATTAAAAACAGCTAATATGTTTTATTCTAGACATTTACAAGGTATCCTCCAAGTCGCTAAGCTCAAACTTGCAGATTATTAAATTGGGCAGCAAAACTGACAGCTGTCATAGAAATGATCTTATTTACTAATCAATTATGGAACTTAGAATTTTAATAATATTGTATTCTAAAAAATTTGACAGCTGGCACATATTTTCTAATAAATTACAAAAATCAAGTTTACAGAGTTCGGAATTTAATAGTAATATTGACAACTGTCAAGCATACTGTCAGTCAGCAAATCTAATAGTCCAGCGAATCGTTGGCTATTAATGAAAGGCACATTTAGAAACAAAAAAATGCTTGTTAACTACATTTTTAAAATTGTATGGTTAAGTTTATTATAAAAAGTTTGGTTTTCTCTAATAATAATATTTTCACAAAAATTTAAAAAATTTCAAATAAAAATGAAAAAATCTAGCAAGTTAGATTGATTGACAATTTAAAAATAAACAAACATAAGAATAAAATATGTGTTCGCTCAATTTTCCTAACCTATTCCTAAATTTATGTGACACGGTATTATTTTGCCACATTGTGCCTCGATAAATGTGAAATTGTGTTTGCCTAGGGCAAATACTCAAATCGGTGAGTATATATAAAATAATAATAACAGCAAATTATAAAATTCGAAAAACATTAGACCATTTTCATTGCTTAAACAAAGAATAGTTTTTTCTTTACAAAATATCTGAATATTTTGATTTTGCTAGATTTTTTGACTATGTCATATTTAATTCCTTTAACAAATCAACCTTTCATAGATATTTTCTTTACAAAATAGGTACTTTCCAAATTTCACATCAATCAGTCTTCATAATGTTTTTTTTATTTGGTTATCAATCAAGGCGAACTAAGTAAGAATAGAAATTTGGGACAGATCCTTTTATTTACCTAAAAATACCCAAAATTTGCTAATTAATACACGACTGAATTTCATATGTACAACACATCGATTTTGTCGAAATTTATTTCTGCCTTCAAATGAACCACGCCTGCAGGAGAGGAATTTTGCTATAATAGAATCTATGAAGGGGAAAAAAGTTGCCATTCATTGTTCTTTTGTTTGATAGTAATACAATGGACAGGAAACTGGGGTTGCATGCGACATGTGCTCGCAGCGATAATAGACGTTTTGAAAGAGATTTTGATTCGAAATCAGTTGGGTGAATCGAGATTATATCTGAAATAATACTCTGGTTTTTGGATTCGCAAAAAACAATAGAATGTATAGAGAAACTTACTAGGCAATTTCTCTTATTAATTTTCTTATATTCTCTGCTTATAGCAGACATGTAAGTTAATATCCTTATTTTATTTAACCAACAAAATAAATTCGTGACAGTGGCATTAAAAATGTATAAATTAAAATCATTTCCTGAGTACTCCTCGAATGATTAAAAAGTGTATATTAAAAGATAATTTTTCACTTTGTTTTAAAATGATCTACGTTTATATTTTTTATTTCTGCTAGCAGTTCATCAAAAAAAATTATCCCATAATAGTCAGTACCCATTGACTTTCGCTGCAATCTGTGGTAGCAAAGAACTAAGTTTCCACCTTTCCTTGTTCAATAGGAGTGAATATCGTTGTGTGTTCATTATCTGTTTTGGTCCTGTTTCATATAGACTACACACAAAAGGATGTAAGAAAGGAATGTAACAAAAAGAGGAGAGAATGGACGAGAGTAAGGGGAAGGGTGGGTAGAGAATGGGAGGAAACCGAGAGAAAGGCAGGATATGTGGAGGCCCGGAAGAAGCTTGTAAAAGTTATCGGAAAGGCCAAGCGGGAGGCTTGGAGGAGTTTGGTGAGTGAGGTGGATGGGGACGTCTGGGGGCAGGGCTATAAGATAGTCACCTCCAAATTGAAAGGCAGGGTGAGTCCATATGAGTTGCATAAGGATGAGAAATTGAGGATCGTTAGGGAACTCTTCCCTAACGTTCAGAATGAAACGGAAGGCTTCACTCGGCAAGAGCACTGCCAGGTGAGGCTCTTCACAGAGAACGAGTTGGAGCAAGCATGTGGAAGGCTGAAAGCGGGTAAAGCACCTGGGTCTGATGGAGTGTTCGTAAAAACGATGAGGGCGATCATTCGGCACGATTCGGGAGGGATTCTTCAAATCCTGAACGAACTATGGAAGAGACAACGATTTCCTGAAACCTGGAGGGGAGGGAAAACTGTCCTGATCCCGAAAGGTCAAAGGGAAGGGGGCGTTACGAAATACAGACCGATTACCCTGTTAGACGTAATCGGCAAAGTATACGAGCATCTTACCAAGGGATGGGTGGAGGAAGCGATTGAGGCGGCTGGAGGTCTTTCGGACAACCAGTACGGCTTTCGAAAGGGAAGGTCCACAATACAGGCTGTGAGCAAAATCTTGCAACTGGCTATGGATCCTGGATACATTTGGGCGGCTGTTATAGGCTGATAGGCTCATCTGGAATGAGCATATTCGAAGGGCTACCCAGAAAGACAAGGGGGTGGTGGCGGCACTGTCAAGGATACTCCCCAACATCTGGGGTCTGGGGGCAGAAAAGGATGGTGTTGTGTAGTGTCGTTAGGTCTGTCCTGCTTTATGGCGCACCGGTATGGAAAAAGGTTATGAGAGTGGAAACATATGCGCGGATGAATCAGGGCACCTATAGACAGATGCTTCTGCGGGTGGCGTATGCTTACCGGACGGTATCGTACGAGGGGCTGTGCGTCATCACGGGGCAGCTTCCTATAGGAATCGAGGTCGATGAAAGGAGTAGGATCTTTGAAAGGGTCGAGAGGGGGGAGGATCGAGTGAGAGTGAGAAAGGAAGAGAGGGAGAGATCCTTAGATATATGGGAGAGGGAATGGAAAAGTGAGGATGCGGGAACGGCGTCCTGGACGAGGAGTCTCGTCAGAGACCTGAAAGCGTGGGTTGGCTGTCCACATAAGCAGTCCAGCTATTATCTGACACAGCTGCTATCTGGACACGGGTGCTTTCGGCAGTATCTGTTCAGATTTGAGAGGAAGGAGGATGAGTGGTGCGTTTACTGTGGACAAGTGGATACCCCTGAACATACTTTCTTTGAGTGTGAAAGATGTCAGGGGTATAAAATGCGAGCAGAGAAAGAGTTGGGGTGCGCTCTAGAGGCGAGGAATGTCGTAGAACGGTTGATGGAGAGCGAGAGGAAGTGGGGAGTGATTGTAGAGTTCCTGGCCAGGGTGGTAAGGGACAAAGAGAGAGAGGAGAGGAAGGTGACTGAAATTAGGGAACTGGTAGGTTAGGGACTAGGGGCCGGGACACCTGGCGTAATATCTTAGTTGATAGTTCCAGGTACCTAGAGGGCAATTGGAGGTGTTTTAGTGAGTATACGGGTAACCGGGAGCCTCACATACAGCATGTCGTGATTGAACTAAGCGCATGGCCAATCCGAAATAGGATTTCACCTCGGCAAAAAAAAGACACTAAAGGATAAAACGCAAAGCATGGTAAGTTGTTTTAGCCCCACAACCCCATCTTTAGAACACAGCCACGTGGTAACCTACTTATAAAGAAAGTTAGTTTACACAATTTGAAACTGACATAAGTGAGCTTCTGAGGTCATTCCAGGATCAAGATAGACCATATAAAACTTCAGTGATGCATCAGTTTCTAGAGTAGATTCTTGAGACTAAGCCTATTGTGTCTGAAGGTTGATAGCACAGCTACTTGGTGGTATTGTGTGCAAACAGGTTGTCAGTAGATTCAATAGGTTTTTTAAAGTTAGGCAATTCATTTATGAATATGAGCCATAACGGTGGACCCAACATAGAGCCCTGAGGGACCCCATGCTGAATTCTGCCATTCGCCGAGTGCTGATTTTCAAAAAGTATACTGTTCTCTCCCTTCTAAAGAGGACTAGACAAGGGTAATACTGCTCATGTCAAAGTTCTAGTGACAAAACGTTTTATAAATAATTTCAAAACCTTTACAATCAAATGCCTTCCTTAAGTCCAGGAATGTAGCCTATGTTCTATGCTCGATTAATAGCCAGAGTTGTGCTATGTTTGTTACGACAATCAAACTGGTTTGGTATACAGATAGTCAATCATTTGGTCTTTCAAAAAGATTCGAGAATTTTTGAGATTATTGGCAATAGCGATATAGACCTATAGTTTGTTCGATCTTCAGGATCTCCCTTATTTTTGAAAACAGGTATAATTCTTGCTAACTTAAGGAAAGATAAAAATATGTTTTCTTGGATATATCGATAACACAAGTCAGTCAGAGGTTTGATTAATATAGGTATATCAATGAGGTATTTAAGAATTCCAGAGTTGATGTTATAACTTATTTAATTTTCTTCTTAATTTTATCTGAAAACATTTGTTTTGTCACAGTGAAATTTAAAACTATCCCGAATGTGTTGATTTGATAAATAATAATTGGAGGAGCTTTTAGAAGTACAGATATTTTTAATTAACTCAACTGCAATTGCCCCAAGGAAATCGTTGAAGATCTGGACATTGAGGTGACTGACTTTCGGAGCTGGAGCGATTTGTAAAGAGATTTAATGATACTCCACATGACTGACAACTTATTCGATGCATTAGCAATGAAATTATCCTGGGTAGTTTTTTGGATTACCTTTTTGAGACTCTTTATATAATCAAATTACTTCCTAATTAAGAATATAAGCATTGAAGTCATTGAATTCACTAGCAAACATCACCCGTTAAACCAAAGAAGCGTTCTTCCGCCTGAACCCAAACGACAAAATAACAAGGTCGCTTATATAAAGACCGATAAATCATCTTTTATGGTAAACCATAATTGAAGCATTCACTGTGAAGTAATTTATCTCGCTGCACTGATTCATTCAGTTCTCAAACGTACAACAAACAGTTCCTTGATATTTTCATCTAAACGCGATGGATCAAATCAATTTATTTCAATTAACGACTCTATTTACCGAAGTTCTCACTGCTTCGGTTAAACAAAAAGCTTTTCTCGTAACCGTTCGATTCTCTGCTACGAAAATTTCGGCGTTCCGGCTGATGAACTCGAATTAAGAAACAGCAGAACGCGAGACGAGAAATGTTGGCGCGCATACAAAAACGCCAGACAAACAAATCGTTTATAGAACTTTTTGACTCCATTATGCAATTTACGTACTTAACGGATGACAATAATGTAGTTATTCATATCATTATTGTATATTTAACAAAAAAAAATAATATAAAATTGCAATGATTTTTTTCTATGCTGTTCTGTTTTTTATTATGGTTCGCTACATTCCATGAACAGAAATCTTTAAAAAAATTACACATCCTATTTTTTTCGAAACTGTTAGATGGAAAAAACTGAAATTTGGTATTAGTACACAATTTGGTGACCCGATCAGGAGTGCATAACGTAAATTAAAACATACTAATTTTAGAGTGGTACTTTTGTGAAAGTTGCAAAAATCTACCATCCCCCTTATCTCCAAAATTATTAAGCTTAAAAAAAATATAGAGCCTTAACCAATATTAACAGGCAAAATCGCTAACTACAAGGGCGCGTTATGAGGACTACAAATATATTTTCATATTTTTTAAATAACTTGTTTAAAATATATTAACAAAATAAAAAAAATCGAGCTTTTCGGCACCATTATTTCAGAAACTAAACTTGAAAAAAAAATGGAATATAGGCACCCACTCAAAATCTACGGAATAAATAAAGAGAAAGACGTAATTTTGTGCCAGAAATTATAAAATTATATGAAAAAAGTAATTCAAAATTTTCAAGAGCGTCATATATTATATCAAATGCAAGGGCTCGTTAGAAGAAATACAAATATGTATTTTTTTAAATATTATAACAAATATATAAAAATCAAGCCTTTATCACCGAAACTACTGTACTAAAATTTAAAAAAATATATAAGAATATAGGACTTCACTTAAACTTTGCAGGAAATAAAGCAAAAATCCTGATATTAATTTTGAGGGGAGGCAAATTATACAATTAAATAGAAAATAAACAATTAAAATATTTTCAAGTGTAACATGTAATATATCAAATAAAATGACTTGTAATGAGCAATACAACTGTATTTTTGCATTTGTTTAAAAACTATTTACGAAAATATACAAAAATCGACTCATACCCCCTTTACCAGCGACACTACAGAGTGTACACTTTTGAAAAAAAAATGGGATGATTGGGCATCACTGAAAATTTATAGCAAGAATAAAGGGAAAATCCTGATATTAATTTTAATTGTCTTATTAGGTAATACATCAAATGAGAAAGCTCATCATAAATAATTGAAAAATATACTAAATATTTTTTAAATAATTATATTTTGTTTAAAAGATTTTGTTATATTTTACTACTAGGTTCTAGAAAACTCCACAAAATAATCGTACGAAATGCATCACAAGAATATTTACTCTCTACGGTCGATAAACTCACGCCAGAATCAGCTGCTAAGCTAGGTCACCATCTATTGAATTTATATCCTGTTATATGTCAGCCTTTTTATACCATCATACTCCTGCTATCGTGTAAAATTTCTCATTCCGGAATGGGGGAAAAGTATCGATACTTATTTTGAAACCAGCAAGCGTTCTTTCGAGAAATACGTCTTTTGTCGGCATGTTTATTCACAATGGTTTTTGAACAATGATTTCTTTATTAGTAATAAGTTGTGACATTGCCGCTCTCCTTCAATTCTAATCGGCCCGATCCGAACTCCATAATAGCGTCAGTCTAAATGAACCACCTTCATTTTGGTTCACGTCGTTGATGCTTTTAACTAGTTCATATGCCCCAGCCCAAGCTGGTATGAGCTTCGGAGACTTTCCCTTACTCGGCTGCGGCGAGTAACCAGACCTTATCTCTATCTTGGAATCCGACTGAATTTACCATGAGCTCGTACCGTGTTTTCATCCTGTCGCTGACTACCAGCATCTGGGTTCGAGATGGCTCGTGTGTGACCAGCATGCTTTGCCTGTGTTTGTCAGCATAATCGTTAACTTTATAGTGAGCCAAAGGCCAAATCACATGGTAGTCTCAGCTCCTATCTGAATATTGTGTGGGCTGGAGTCATTCTTGTGTTGTAGTGAACGGCTGAGCGATGGTCCAACAGAAATACTGGAATATGGGATAGATATTGTTCTGGAATACGTTGGATTCAAAGTCTCACCCTTCATCCGAATCTAACTCTAACGGGGCACCAAGGCTGCTGGTATATAATTTTATTGACGAAAATTTTCAGTGCTCTGTCAGCCTTTCTCCTCTGTATTTCAGTAGCTCAATGGAATCAGGTCCAGCGCTTTTTGCTTTTTCTTGAAAAACTAATTCAAGTAATGTACCAAAGTTCCCTTTGGTATGAGGTTACTGCAGCTTAACTCGTGTGTTTCCTGAAATGAGTTACATCAAAAATCGTTATTCAGAGTAGACGACACAAAATGGCTGTTGTTTTAAGCAATTCTTTGTACACTTTTAAATGTTATTAAAAGTGATATAGATTTACATTTTTGAAAAATATGGAACAATTTAAATACATGCAGTACTTTATACTTTTATACCCAAACCAGAATGAAAATTATATCTAGCTACAGCATTTACCAGTTAAAAATATGAAATATATATATATATATATATATATATATATATATATATATATAAATGAAAAGTATTCATCTTTGTACGTTTTACTTTATACCAAGTACAGAAATCATATTAAATCATCGCCAGCAAACAGAAATTAAATTTGTCACGTACTCTGATATTCAGTCCCACTTTCGTGTTTCTCATATGTCACTCAACAAAAATTTTAAGCATGATTAATATCACAGGCACTGCTAACGCTGCAAATTACTCGAGTTTCAGTACATTCTAGAACACCTGGAGCATTCCCGCTCCACTTTTCATTTCGAATGCGATGCTGCGTTTTCAGGATGCGGAATTTTAGACGAGCTAATTTACCAGGAGAATTCATTATATCTTGCCAGTTATCCTGATGCAGTAATTCGCTTTACGGAGTATAAAATATGCACGATGTACGTCTCACCATACAACAGCAGATCAAAGTGCAAGAGTTGTACAGGGTAGCTTTCGAAAAATTTACAAAAAGCAATATCGCGTGTGCAAGAAACCGTTTTGTTTTTATTTTTTTACTATCTATACCGGGTCAATCGTCGGAGTGGTTAAACGGAAAAGAAAGAATAGAAGCAGCAGAGAGCGCTAACAGGCTTAATTTCACACTAGCCGTTACCCGCAGTTCCACCAGTGTATGGAATGTAGAATTCCTTGCAGAAAAAAATAGCTTTTCAAACATATGGGCTATTGATTGTTGAACCACCCTACATAACTATAAATCTACCAATCCCGAACATGTTTCACCCAAACTGCAAGTGCTTATGGGCCACCTATATAACAATTTCGTTAAACATTTTTGACCACCTTGTATAACAGTTTTTAATTACCTAACTATAATTCTACTCCACCTCATATTTCAGGTATTCCATATAACAAGATGCAACTGTTCATAGTCTACCTTATATAACAAAATTGTTTTAACATTTTCTAATCCATCCTGTAAAACTATAGGTCTAGTAACTCCCCAATCTCAACCAACCTATATACACAACTACTTATGGACCACCGAATATAATATTTTTTTACCACTCTGTGTAACCATTAAACCATCAATCCCCAACTCATTTCACCCAAACCGCAACCGTTTATGTCTACCCTATATAACAATTTTATTCATTATTTTTAAGAACTGCCTTCTAAAGCTATAACTCTCCTTCCATCTATATTTTAAGTACTTGTATATACTGCTGTCAATTAGTCAACCACTGTAACTTATTTGTCTATCAGTTTTTGAAACATGGTGCATGACCATAATTTTATTCTACAAAATATTTTAACCACTCTCTATAAGCATCTGCTTAGGAGCCACCGAATATAACATTTTTAAACACTTTACTCTTAACTCTGATCTTCTCTATGTTTCAACTATCTTATCTATACAACTGCTTATACACTACGTTAAACAACCATTTTTCTGATATTTTTTAACCACCCTGGAAAGTATAATTTATCTCCACCTTACATGTCAGCCATCCTTTATATGAAACTTTTTCCAATATCACACTGTATGATTTTACTTCGCCCCATGTTTCAAATATTGCACATATATTATTTTTTCGGACAATTTTTTATCTACACTATGATTCTAATCTAAAGGGTTCTATTTCAACCACCTTGTATGTACAACTACTTATCGGCCACACAGTATTTGTACCACCCTGTATAAAAATAAATTCCTCAATTTTCACTAAATTTTACCAAAAGTGCAACTCTGCTTATGGAGTACCCTAATGTAACAATTTTTAAATATTTTAAATATCCTGACTGCTTACATAACACATTTTTTATCCACCCTGTTTAAATATAGTTCTATTCTACCTTTATTTCAACCACATTGTATATGAGCCTAAGAATATAACATTTTGTTATCCACTCTGCATAAATATAACTCCATCCGTTTTTAAACCACCCGGGATATGCCACTATTTATGGCTCACTCAATATACCTTTTTTTTGAACCACCCCGTACACCTTCCCCGTTATTTCAACCACATTGTACACATGCAACTGCTTACGAACCACCTAATATAGATTTTTTTTTAAAGTTTTTTAAAATCCATGTAATTATACTCTGCTGTAAGTTTCACCTATACTTTTAACCTTTCTGGGAAGAATTGGACCTAAAATATCAGTTATTCAACTTAATATTTTAATTATTCTTCAAATTATATTACTAATACTTGAATTAGCCGTTTCTTTATTTCTTCTTTATTTTAAACCCTCAACGCCGTTTCAACAAATCTCGTTCGGTTTACTCCTTGATATTGACAACTCAGTCTCAGATGACTACCGCTTTTTTTTTGTTCTAAGTGTGTTTGCCAGAACATGTGTGATATATCACACATGAGATCACTAGATAGTAAAAACCAAGTCCTCAACCGCGTCTATCTGTCTGGTCTCAATAAAGCCAAAGACCACTGAACGACTTTTCATGCAGTTTTTACCAATAAATATAGGGTGATGCATGAAGAAGGTTTAAGTATATAATTTGTCGAAGTGTAAATTTGTTGAAGTCTAACGATAATTGTTAGGAGTGTCGGAAAAAGTCAAGTCATCAAAAAGGCTGCCTTATCTCATTGAGATGTAACAAAACAAAGCACGGTGATCTACAAAAAAGTCCAGGATAGCATATTCATCATTGAAGACCCATACATACCCAATATATCTTTTAAAAAAATGGTCACGTACAAAGTGATTGGAAAGCTATTAGATAGATACAGTATTAATAATTATCAACTTAATTACATTATTTTGAATGTTCATCTGGGATTTTCTCTCCTCGCATGGTTTCTGAAAAATACAGATAAGTTAAGTACTTGAATATCAAGGTTTAGTATCTAAGGTCAGTTTGTAGAAACTGCCCGGAACACTAGTTGCCCTCTTATAGAAAAAAACTCTCCCGCAGGATTAACTGTGAGAAAGTAGGTCCACAGATTTGTCAACTAGTATTCCAGTATAATATGTTGTGTATTTTGTGTTGTACTTATCTGTTTTTTGTGACGTTTCGATTCCTTATTAGGAATCGTTGTCGAACAATGTTTGTTTAAATGTTTTGCACTATATTCGCTTGACTTTTGTTGGTAATGTCAATTGACTGATTAGATACTACACCTTGATATTCAAGTACTTAACTTATCTGTATTTTTCAGAAACCATTGCGAGGAGAGAAAATCCCAGATGAACATTCAAAATAATCATTTACCTCCTCAATCATTTAGAAACTACTTAAGTACATTCGTTACATTAAGCATTTCATGCACATTATTATAATATTTTACACCATCTTTACATAGTATGAAACAAAGTTCGTCCCTCTATACACTTAGATCTTTTAAATTTCAAGAGGAAAGTATACCTATTGTTTAATATTCTTCATGTTATTTTTTTAAAAATATAAGGATAACACAGGACACAAAATAAAAAAAGTCAAAGTCCAGGGAGGGAACCTGTCAGGTTAAATGTTTTTTGGGTCGCTGATTCAGGATCTGCCATCGGTTTTACGCATCAGATCGTTTTCAGGTCATTTGAAGGTCAAATTCTGGAAAAAGCAAAAAATCTGGAAAATTTCAAAAGTAGGTTTTTCAGATATCTGAATACGAATCCGGTGTCGGCTGACATTTGTCAGCTCAGGGTCAAGGTCATCTGAAGGTCAAATTCTGAAAAAAGCACAAAACAATCTGAAAAAATACATACATGGGTTTTTCGTAATGCTCAGTACGAATCCGGTGTCGTTCAACTTTTAACAGATCAAGGTCAAGGTCATTTGAAGGTCAAATTAATAAGGTAGTGTTAAAAAAAATGAAAAAAATAATATATAGGTCTGGCTTTTTCAAGGCCATTGAAATATGAAAATAAGAATTCATATATCGAGTTCGATACACCTACATCAAACAATGTACAAATTCATTATAAGATCAAACAATTAACAATTCTCCACAAAAAGGAGAAAACTTTGTACCCACAAGAAAAATGGACCTTCAAAATAGAAGTTTGTCTTCTTTTTTTTACCTTAAAATAGCAAAAAATGCATTTACTAAACATGGCCGGATGGTATTTGCAGATATGCAGATTTTTGCATGTGTAGATTTTCAGATGCGTTGATGAGTAAATGTGTATATGTGGGGATGTATGGATGTGTGAATGTGTGGATGTGCGAATATGGGAATGTGTGGATGTACGGATGTCTAGATGTGTGGACATATCTAATCGTTGTTTTTTTCAACTGTTGCCTAAAAGAGTCTTGTGACGGTGGCAACTGCCCCGTAAGGGGATGTGTAGAATGATTCGCTCATACGATTGCCAGTCGAAGTGCACTGCCTTACAGGGGGTCGATAGGGTATGAGGATGCAGCCGTAGTGTGTTCGTCGACGAGTTGACTTTGTCCTCGTCAAAGACGAGAAGCCCTCGAAAGGTATAAGGGTTATCACCTCCAAGACGGCGAACTCACCTACAATCGGACCAGGATCTTTATATGGAAAATTTAAACAAACCTTCAACCTCATCCTCTAAGACATATGCTCAAAAGATAGAAACGCATTTTGCTTCGTTTGTGGAGCATTTATTCCGAAAAGAAAAACGATCGACGATCGATCAACGAAAATTTTCGGAATATATGCAAAGAATGCTTTAATTTACATGCAGTTTTTTGGGATAGTATTTGCAATAATTGCCGCAAAATGTTTTCTGTATGAATTTTTACAGAATTGTTTGAGCATTTTTTCAGAATTTGACCTTCAAATGGTCTTGACCTTGTGCTGATAAAGTTCAAACGACACCGGATTCGTAGTCAGCATTCTGAAAAGCATATGTATGAAATTTTCCAGATTTTTTTGAACCTTCTTTCAGCATTTGTCCTTCAAATGACCTTGAAAACGATCTGGTGCGAAATATTTTGACTTTTTTTTATTTTGTGTGCCTATGTAATTGTTCAATAAAGCGTCGCTGCTTTACTCACTCGGACACCGTTACATGAGAGAGCAAATTGGCATTATTACCCATACGTTAATAATGGGATGGTCTCAGGTTCGTTCCCCAGGATTCACTGATTTTTTTTGTGGATATTTGAGTGGGCTCCTAGAAAGTATAAATTCCCACTTTTTTTAACTCCTCCTGAACGGTTGAACCGAATTTGAGGATTTTTTGTGTTGGTTTGGGTGGGATAAATGTATGATTTAACTCGGTAGGTGGCGCTACGGTCGGGTTCTGGGGAACATTTTTTGAATTCCTCCTAACCAATTGGACCGATTGTGATGGAACCTTTTGTGTATGTTTTTAGATTAGATTTACAATTTAAATTATAGGTGGCAATGTCATCGTGTTATAGAAAAAAAATACTTTTGATTTTAATGAAACTTTTTCTTTAGGTACCTGAAAGATTTAGATTTACAATTGTACCCGATAGTGTGGTGCAATTGGTTTATACGATTTTTTACAGTATTTGCATTAAAGTTAAACACCAGTTTTTCTATTCCTTGCTGAGACAGGACGGACAGTAACATAAAATCAAATTTCATGTATTACAAAACACACAGCATATACATGAGAAACGTATTCGTATTCGAGAGTATTTATAGTTATAATTTTTAGGGATGTTATTGGACTTTGTTCATTCATATTTCAGACATAAATACTTCATTGTATCAAGACAGAATGCTCAGCATAATTTTTAATAAAATATTGTATCTATCATATTACGTCTAGGCTATTATTTTACCTTTTTATTTTCATCATGATTGATCGACTGAAACATGAATCTTTTAATTCGAGGAAACACATTCATATACATGTTTGTAAAACAATAAGCTGGTCGTGTATCAGAAAATTATAATTAAAGTTCCAAGAATGTCGTATCAAGTTGCGTGTGTTTTACCATAAAAACCATTTCAAAATTTGCAACACTCTTCGACGGCCAGCTATTAAAGACGTAATCAACGTTATCGGATTCGTTTTATTACGAGTTTAAGAATACTAATTGTGATTGCAATTCCTAGAAAAGTTGTTTGATACCTACAATAAGCACAACGGCAAATCCCTCCAAGCCCAAAGCTTTCCGTGAACTTTTTAACGATTGGAAAAACTAAAACGTTGAAAAGTATAATCTTGAGTAAATAAGTTAATTAGATGGCATAATTATTCGTCACAACAAAAAATCCCAAGAATCAAAGCTTTCTACTTAATGGTTCGCTAGATGAGTTCAAACCTGGGGGCATTCATAGGATAGCAATCGAGATTTCCGCAAATTTTATAATTTGATGAGTCAGACAATCACAAAGAGGTTGGAGGTTAGAACGGTGTCTTATCAGAGATTTGTCTTACAAAGATGCGTTTGTTACGCTTAAAGTTTTTCGATTTGTTAAACACTAAACATGTTTAGTGTGTAAATAGCCCCGAAGGATGTCAGACGTGTTAACGTTGTTTAGTGTCAGCTCCTTGAGGAACTCCAGAAGTTATGAAGGTTTTTGCGCACATACTCTCGCCAATTGGTGCATGGCAAGTGCAGTTCGTGGGAAAGCTGTATATCAGTTACCTCAAATTGGGATAGAATTGAAAAAGTCTATAGATGAAACACCGAGACCACACCTCATCGAAATTGTTGGACAAGTCTGAGAATAATGTCAGGTTCGTTTTTTGGTGAATTGTGTCTGAGAACTGGTGTGCCTGCTGTTAAGTGGAGTGTCTCTATCGAAATCCAAACTGGATGTCGAAAACAATGTGTTTTTTTCACTTTTCTCTGTCAGTCTTCTTAAGATTAATCACTCCATCGGCTTACCCAAAGAATAAAGCAACTGTTTTGCCTGTAATTTTGAAGAAATTTCGGATTTTCTCGACTATTCCTGGTCAGGATAACAATTGAATTCATCCACATCTCTGGATAGTGTGCTAGTAGAAATATACGGCGGATTTTTCGATTTATATTGCCTTCTTATGTTCCGGATCCAATAATTTTCAATATCTGCTATGAGTTTCGATTCTTCAAAGCTGATATTGTGGCCGGTTTTCAGGGTATATTGGGCTAAAGTTCATGTAATTAAATTATATTTCCTGTAATTTAAACTTTCATTTTTTCATCCTGGTTTGTTAACATCTGTTTTATTATTTTTATGTTTCTTTGGGGAATAACACCACAATAGAAATAAAACTACGTATATTGCAGGAATACCAAACGTTTCAAAGTCTATTCTGACTTCGTTGTCAATGGCTTTATATTTATTGAAACGTTTGGTATTCCTGCAATATACGTAGTTTTATTTCTATTGTGGTGTTATTCCCCAAAGAAACATAAAAATAATCAAGAACATGCCACAAACAACGTTTAGAAGACAATCTGTTTTATTTTTCTATATAGTGCAAAAATTGATTGGCTGTTACGTTTTCTGAATTTTTTTCAATGTTCCACGTATATATGGTAAAAATGCTTTTTGGTTTAATTCTGTTTCCAGATTAACTTCTTTAGATGTTTTACTTCTGCATAGGTTCGCCGTTGTCTCCTGCCCTAGCTAACGTATTTATAGAACAGCTGATATTCCAGGCTCTCCAAACACACATTTAGGTTACGACACATTTATAACATGGTCTCACAAAAAAGAAAGTCTTTATGATTTTCTGGATCATCTGAGAAAATACATCGAACATCAGTTTCAGTATGAAAGTAGAAGAAAATAAAAATCTATCATTCTTAGGCATACTCATAAATAAGAAAGTAGCTGGAAATAGATACTTAAATGCAAACTCACACCACCAGCTTTTTTCAGTGTTAAAATGTTCTAACCCATATTTCGCTGAAATTAACATACCACGAACATCTAGAGGGTGAAATTAGAACGCTTAATATACTCTATCGTCGAACAGTTACAAGGTACCACACAAAATGATTTGAGAATAAAACTGAAATTTAGAACTAGAACAAAACAAAAAAAGCAAATCTACCGTATATAAGTGGAACAAGGATATAGGACAACATCTAGAAAAGATAAAACAGTTTTTACAATACACAGAAAAATAAAGAACATGTTACCAAACCCTAAAAAGAAAATTACCTTAGAAGATAAGGTGCTTACGAAATACCAAGACCAAAAAATCATCAGGGAACATTGTAATAAAAATGTCTATTTACCAACCTAATAACTCTAAATTATTAGAGTCATTTTTAAATTATTGTCAAAATTAAAAATAATCATCAAGCGTTTCACAGGGATTACAGAGAAAATTTTCCTGAGAGTTCACTTGATTTACGAAGACTCCACCTGGAGAAGAGTCAAAGGGTAACAACAGGTATTTAAAATTATAGTGGTAAAATTCAATACAAAATAAATACAAACTTTGTGCTATAAATATAAAAATTATCCTAACTACTTCAAGTTCGGTAATTTTTTACAATTATATTTATAAGGATAAAAATTTTATTTATAGCAAGTAAATAAACAGTCTAAAAGCAAACAGGCAAGGAGAATATTTGCTATGTGGATCCACAATAGGTAGGGTTTGATAATTAAATCTGTACCTCCCAAAGAACCATTTTTGTTCACTTAATAAAAAATTTATTTTAATTTACATCAAAACTTCCATTAATGTAAACATTTCAGAATTTTAACAGAGAAATACAGCCAGAATATGTTCATAAAACTTAAATGTTCAATTATACTAACGAAAGGAAAAAGCCTAATAGTTAAATTTTGTATTTCACATATGACAAGTAAACAAAAAATATAAGTAAAGAGTATGAATATACGTAAACGTAAGTCAATTAAATAATATAAATAGAGCATCTTAAAAAAGTTTCGAGCCAGTAGGAAGACAAAATAGCTTAGTAAATTTGTAAATTAAAACATAAATTGTCACTCAATAGGAATCTAAATCTTCAACATTCATTGTAGGGACGCCATAGAATTTAAAAAAATAATTTAAAATTATAAAATTTGTTTGTTATTGCACGGTTAACATAAACACTTTGCTCGAATACAGTTTTAAAATTTAACAATTCAACTTATTATCAACATATTTGTAATATCTTGACCAATATTTCATGTAAAATTTAAAAAAACCTATTAATCAATATGAAGTTTATTCCTACTAATTTATTTAAGAAGAAAATCCCAGCAACATTCTAAAAATTAATACTTTAGCTACAGTATTCAATTTCCAATCATTTATTCTGAACTTCCCCATTAAAATTCCAACAATTAATCCTCATTCTAATCACTAATACTTTCATTATGTTCTCCCCCTTTCCTGTGATATGGAATTCTGATCGACATTTCGTACGTGAATTTTTTAAAAAGAGCCGAACAAAAGACCAAGGAAAAAAAATTGGCTTGCATTCCGCCCCGTTTTCCGGACACTTTGTATTCCGAACGAACGATTTGAGGTCTGTGCAAAATGTGAATAAGTCTTCCGCAGAGAAATAACTTTTCATTTGTCTCACATGGTCTTCCATTCGACGTTGGAAAGTTTCACTATTATATGTGAATTATGGTGCATCGCGCTGCTTGCCATGGGGAAATCTGTATGCGTTATTATTCGAATAAATTACGTCGTTTATAGGGGTTTTTATCAAGAAAAACAGGATAGATAAGAGTACAGGGTGATCCTACTTCAGACAAGAAATGAAACTTTTCGACAATATAGCAATTTTCTTGAAAAATCCTATACATCATAATTAGGTACAATAATAACAATTAGCACTGGAATTTAAATTATTACAGTCTGTAAGAATCATCAGTCACCACTCGACGTCCTTTCCTGGCCATTTTGCACAGTTCCAATCTACTTTGTAGTTATTCACTTTATTTCTTCTGCCAGGCTGGTCTTCTTGTGCTATTTTATCAGCATGAGGTCTCAGTTCTAGTAAATTCTTCGGCCGTCTCTCGTCATTTGTTCTAGCCATATGTCCAGCCCATGGTGATTTTCTCCAGTACGTCCTAAACTGTTCTGCGTCTCTATCCTAGTTTTGGACTCCGACACCTACAGTCACACGTAAAATTGATCTCTACATTTCCTTTCAATATGTACAGTCTACAGCGCGCGCAACAGCAAAGGGCCTCAGTGAAAACTCGCCATCTGGTTCGATTCCACGCTGTTATTTTTGGATCATTCCAAGAGGGTGCGATGTTGTGGAGATCCTTTAGTATTGACGGTCGCCAAGATTGTGCTAGACGGCCAGGTCCTTTTTTTCTCTGGGGATTCCATTCATGTGCAGTTCTCGTGATGCCCTCATTTCGAGTACAGGGTGATCCTACTTCAGACAAGAAATGAAACTTTTCGACAATATAGCAACTTTCTTGAAAAATCCTATACATCATCATTAGGTACAATAATAACAATTAGCACTGGAATTTAAATTATTACAGTCTGTAAGAATCATCAATCACCACTCGACGTCCTATCCTGGCCATTTTGCATAGTTCCAATCTACTTTGTAGTTATTCACTTTATTTCTTCTGTCAGGCTGGTCTTCTTGTGCTATTTTATCAGCATGAGGTCTCAGTTCTAGTAAATTCTTCGGCCGTCTCTCGTCATTTGTTCTAGCCATATGTTCAGCCCATGGTGATTTTCTCCAGTACGTCCTAAACTGTTCTGCGTCTCTATCCTAGTTTTGGACTCCGACACCTACCGTCACAAGTAAAATTGATCTCTACATTTCCTTTCAATATGTACGGTATACAGAGCGCGCAACAGCAAAGGGCCTCAGTGAAAACTCGCCATCTGGTTCGATTCCACGCTGTTATTTTTGGATCATTCCAAAAGGGTGCGACGTTGTGGAGCTCCTTTAGTATTGACGGTCGCCAAGTTTGTGCTAGACGGCCAGTTCATCTTTTTTTTTCCCTGGGGATTCCATTCATGTGCAGTTCTCGTGATGCCCTCATTTCGCTTCTTCGAAGTGTGATAGGTCACACTCATCCCCATTTTCTTTTCTGCCTATACCTGACTCCATCTACAAACCTGAGAACTTGGAAAATACTCACATAGAGCTACATATTTCTAGTATCTAATATATGTGGGATTAGATCATTTTTCTATTAGTGCTCTGTAATTTAGAGGAAGGATTACACTCAAATTGTATAGTCAAAATCCAGTTCACTCCTTATTGTGCTGTTCTTATCAAATTCAGTCCCGCAACAGGTTTAATTTGATCATACCACCTAGTTCGTCTCATCCAGGATCCATTTTTCTATGTTTTTTTATTCCATCTGTTATCTGTTTTATCCTTGTTACATGTTGGTGAAATCCCATTTAAACTGGGCCACACTGCACTGTGGCTAGCATTATTTTTTGCTTGATATAGGTACTCATTTGTTTTTTCTGTCTATCGTCGAACTGTCCATATGCTCTTTCACTGCTGTTTGTTTTATGTTTAACTTGGCTATTAATCAAGAACCTCCTCTACAATCATTTGTAAATTACGGAAGAGATGATTGAAATGAAAGGGAAAGAAGAACGAAGATTGGAAGAAAATGGAAACGATAATAAACGACCACTGCTGCTTTAATAAATGTTGAGGAGCATATTATTGAAGAATTTATCATATACAAAAGCTGTCGATTTCGTTATCTATTGGTATGTGAGTTTTCAGATTTCAGTTATATTATACAACGAGCACATCACGAAACGAAAACTAAGAGTTAATTTTCTTAAATTAAAACGTAGAACTCAATCATTTCTGATTGCCGAGGATTAAAGAAGAAATCGTTAATTCTCATGTCATTGTTAACAACCTAGTATTGAGATAGTTCATAAGGTTTTTCCTAGGTTTTCTCTGATGATTTTAATGGGATCACTGAATCAACAAAATATTTTGATCTCATTTTATAACAAAGTCACACCTAGGAGAGCAAATTTCAATTCACTACCCAATTAAAACTTAATTCTTCCAAAGCCATCTTCAAAAAAGAGTTATGAAAAACAGACAATATCACAAATTAACTTCTTGGTCTTTTTCCAAATGAGATGAAAATTATATGCACCCTGTAACTAAATCTTCAACTAACTGTTTAATACAACGGCGAAACTTCGAATTTCGTCGTGAACAAGCGAAACAAAACACTAAGAAGTACGAATACAAACAATGCGCCAATCCTTTTCAACAGATCATTTGAATAATTTTCTTTCCTCTTCCAACAAGAACCTTGTCACCATCGTTACTTCTCAAGGAGTGTGTTTATTTTATGAGAAAGTAGAAACTCTTAACGTTGAAATTTATTTACTCTGAAAATGTTTCCCGTTTCTTCGCCTATTTTGTTCGCAATTTTCCGCGCCGACAAACAAATGCTGTGTCGTCTTATTTGAAAACATCTGCAATTTTTCCACATACCAAATTAAAGGCGACTTAGTTGACGAACAGTACGCGATGAGCGTTCCGATCGCAAGTAAACAGGTGACTGGAGAACGTTATTAGACAATTAGAGTTTGATGTCAGATGGTGAAACGTCCGGGTAATTGATACTCTAAATTGACTATTTGATAAAGCAAAGAACTAAAAAAACTGCCAAATAATAGACTGTTCTTTTAAGTCTAACTGCAGGAAAATTTAATTCCTTTCCTCAGTTGATCTAAAAATAATCCAAATACAATACTAATACATCATAAAAGTCTATTAAAGTCAATTCCACTGATTACTGAAAACTAGTTAGCCCGCCCCAGCTTCGCACGGAATAGAAAAATTGGTGTTTAATCTCTATAACCCGATAACAGCGCCCCTCTCAGATGCAATTGTGAATCTAAACCTACCAGGTACGCATTTAAACTCAAACTGTTTCATGAAAACGGGCCACCCTTTTAAGAGGTGTTAAAATGATTTCTACAAAACAATTGCAGCGCTCACCACCCGGCAAATTATAAATCTAACCTGAAAAATATACACAAAAAGCTTCATCAAAAAACCATTCAAAAAATTCCTAAAACCAGAGCGGCGCTGGACTTTGTTTTATAATATACTCACTGACAAAGAAATCGAAACCCCCAGAGAGAGATTTTTAATTTTAATATTGTTTTGTAAAACATAGATGCTATAGTAAGCAGTAACTGATTAAAATTCGAATAAAAAATACGAAGAAGTTGGCCATACAATGTATGGCAGCACACTCCCTCTAAGGCATGCATAGCGTACCTTTAGGGGAAAATTCACTAAACCCCAGATATACTACATATCAAAAGGGTTTTGCTCCGTGGGAGCCCTTTCCAGGTTATCAGGCCCGTGGTTGGCGTCATGGCTGTAGTTTCCCTTGAATTTTCGGACCATCCGGGCTGTTCCTAACAGGAGGGCTTTTTGCAACAGTTGATAAAGATGTTCACCCAGATCGAGGTATTTCAAATTGTTTTATGGGACTATTCCAGTTGTTGATATAACATTTGGTACCGTTCGAATGTTGTTCATGTCCCATTGTCATTGAATGTGAAATTCTAAATCCCTATATTTGGCTACATAATATTTGTTATTGTTGTTAGGGATTGCTATGTCAATTAAGGTTGTTTTTCTAGAGACTTTATCTACCAAAACTATATCTGGTCTATTGTGAGCAACAGTCCGATCGGTCAATATCATCCGGTCCTAGTACGTTTGTAGTTGTTATTTTCTAAAATAGATTCTAGTTTGTATATAGTAGGGTGTTTTTACTGACTGTGATAGCTCAAGTTTCAGCGCTAGTTCCTGGTGCAGTATTTTTGCCACAAGATCGTGTCGTTCTTTGTATTCAGTGGCAGCGAACGCTTGGCAATCTCCTGTGATATGCTGGATATATTCAGATGTTTGGCAACCATATCTGCATCTGTCATTGTTGATAGAAGGGTATTTGACAATGTACTTTAGAAAGTTCTTAGTTGGAATTACTTGATCTTAGGTTGCCAATATAAAGCCTTCCGTTTCAGGAAACATATGACCAGAGATCGACCAGTAGTTTGACGCTGAACTGTCGACAGTTGTCTGGTGGTATACTTGAATTTCTTGTTCTGTCAGTCGCAGAGGTGTTGAGTCATCAACCTGACATATGACTCTGTGTAGATCAGAAAATTCTGGGAGTTTCTGGAAATGATTATGCAAATTAGAAATTTGTTGATCACGTACCTTTCCTATATCTGCCAATCCTCTTCCTCATTCACACCGGGGCAATCTTGTACGATCACCACACCTCTCTGGATGGTGATGTTGAGCTTTCCTTAGTAGTACACGAACTTTCCGTTGTAATTGTTCAATGTCGGTCGGTTAACTATACCGCAAGAGTAACTAAGCACTGAACACGGTGTTACTAGCCCGAAACAGATTTTTACTGTCATCTTCCCTTCTATAAAACTCTGCTCTTAGGTCCTTTTTCATGGCGGTGTGATCAATTCGTTGAGCCTGCTTTATCCCAAGATATTTGTAAGTATGGCCTTCCTCCATGGATTCAATTGAGGTGTCATCTCCCATTTCGTACGGCCCCTGCTGTATTTTGCCTTTAACTATATTAATAATTAGGCCATATTGCATATGGATGTCACTAGAGAACCCTTCTACTATTTTTAGCATATCATACAGCTGTTGTTTCGTAGCTGCCATCAACTTTCAAGTCTTCCATGTATCTTTAATGCTTGTACGTTGTTGTACTTGAAAACTGAACCCAAAGTTAGTCGAGTTCAGTTTGTGTGAGAGTGGGTTCATGGCAAGGCAGAACCACAGTGAGTTAAGAGAGTCTCCCTGGAATATACCCCTTCTCATTGGGATAGAGTCGGTTTGTCTCGAACACTCGGCTTTGTTTAGAGAGATGTCGGTTTGCCAGGTAGTCATGACATATTCTAAAAGTTAACAATACGATTATTTACTTTATAGAGTTTCAGCACTTGAATGAGCCAATCATGTGGAACTTCTTATTATTATTAAGTTTTGTTTATTTTAGATGTTCATGTGGGTTTTCACCCCTCACAATGGATTCTGAAAAAAACACAGATAAGTAAAATAATCAAAAATCAAAGGGTAGTTATCTGAGAGCAGTTTGTGTTTTGCCCTCTTATAGAAAAACTCTCTCGCAGGATTAACTGTGAGACAGTAGGTCTACGGATTTGTCAACTAGTTTTTCTGTATACTATGTTGGGATGTATTTTGTATGATACTTATCTGATGTGGCGTTTCGATTCCTAATAAGGAATCGTTGTCGAACAATACAGTTTGAAATAATTTACACAATATTATAGCTTGACTTTTTCGCAAAGTCAGTTGATTGATTAATTGACTTTGAAGTTTCCTTTTTGATGTTCATAGGAGCCGTTGTCATGACACCGGTATCTTTAGAGAGGGTGTTCCAGTTTCTTCATTATTCAACATCGTGCAGACACGTTCTTTGATTTTTCTCTTTTTGGTGTGTTCTTCTTTAAGTAATATTTTTGTCTTATTCCATTCCATTTGATATATACCATTATCCGTGACTACCTGGTTGGTAAAAATCTTGATGTGTCTACATGTCTTCTTGAGACGTTGTACTGGTGCTCGTTTGTTCTCATTTGGAGAGGTCTGGTACTGATGTAGTAATGTTTGAGCTTCACTCATGATTACATATTTTCCCTCGGAGATGACCCAAATCTGTTTCCTTTTATTCAGTAGTAACAGAAAGTAATTATCAACTTATGCAAAACGTATTACGTAGTGTTTGGTAACGGAGATACATCACGAAATTCTTAATAATTAAAATTCTCAAAATTACGGATTTTCAGAAAAATAACTCAATTTCTAAGCTTCCTCCAATGTATCTCTTTTGCATCGTTTTAACAAAAGTTAGCTTTCTTACCATTCCATTTCATAGAATTAATGTTCATGGTTATTAGCTATCAGTCAAAATCTTACCTAGTCATAATTTAAGTACAACTGAATAATTTCTCACATTAAAAATAAATATCAATAATCTCTTTTTCGACCAACATCAATAGCATGAATTTTTAAACTCTCCCGCGTACATAAGTAAAATTCTTTAAGTCTTATATACAAATAAACTCCCGAACAAATGTTTATGAAGTCGAGCATAATCTATGTGTACGTTTACTGTCTCCAGTACATGACAAACATCTTGAAATTCAAAGTCCTGAGAGCTGCCTCGAGGCATTTAACGCTCGAATATACAATGTATAGTAACTTTGTTTATTATGGGTTGAAATGCTAGCTAGCACTAACATACAATCTAGATCACAATTTGGTTATGTAAATGCTTGTGACATTTGCGATACCCTGAGAAATCTCTCTGAAGACTTTTGAGTCGTCGGGGTAAATTCATATATTCGCAACAATAGACTCTAATATGATGAATGTGTGAAATAATCTTTCACTCAATTTCATTTTAATACTTTGATACTTTTATTCTGGGTTTTGTGGTAGGAAAATATAATGACAAAAGACAAATAAGTTCACATTCCTATGTTTTTCGTGATTTTTAACCTTTCGTAGCAAATATGGAGTATTTGAGACCAGTGACTATGAATTTCCCCCACTACACACCATTCTTATATGCTAGGCTTGGTTAGTCTAAACTGGGTAGCGGAACAATTTACAATTACCGTCTTTTTTATTGGTGCTCGTATATGTATAACTTGTTTTATTTATGAACAGATTTGAAAGATTCTTTCTGCTTTGGGTTCAATATAGCTCTATCTTAATTTCATTTGTATATGAACTTTGCCTTTGAAGACAACCAACGAAACTCATCTTGGCATACTAAAAAAATAACTTCCTGCCGTCTGTCCTTCTGTACGGCTAGATCTTGTAAACTACACAACGAATTTTAAGCCGGTTTTCATCAATCGTAAGGCTGACGGTACACACGTCCGTCGTCCGCAAAACATGACCACCCATGTTGGGTTCGTACCCTTCTTTAAAATGGGTTTTTATGAATGGATATATTCATTCTATTCCCTCAAATACCTAAACATTTTGGGAGGATGAAAGACATTTCGACCATTTTGTACCCTTTTTGACTTGCCTTCGGTGTTAATTTTATTCATGCAGGTGTTTTTCGATCCGTCAGTCCTATCCGCCAAAGGTCGGTAACTACAAAAGCGCGACTCAATGCAAGAGGTTGATGGTTTCGTTTCCTGGTAGGAAATTTCAATAACTGCCAGGCCCAAATATTCAGAGTGCAATAAAAAGTAATCAAATATAAAACTGCAAATGCCAAAAGAAAGAAAGCTTACCACATAGTTCAGTTACTGGAGATTTTTAAGTGATATAACACTTAACAACAGTTTAAATTTGTATATTGTAATGCCCTTAAATTTACTCTTTTCACTGGTAGATTGAATCCTAATAATTTTCAACGTTGGTGGTCGTCTTCTCGGACGACGGACGTATAGGGACGTGTTTGTGTGTGTTAAAAAATGGTGCTCGCCATACATTTTTTATGTAAGTGGAAGGTTGTAAAGTATCCCTGAATTATATCTGGCATCTTGCGGACGAGGGACGTGTGTACCGTCAGCCTAAGAGAGTTTGATGAGGAAAGTTTATAAGTATAGTTTAAAACTGTTTTGTGTTATTTTTTTTAATATGACGATAATTTCAACCAACGCTTCGCTGCAATACTCGCTCGAGGACCGCTACAAAAAAGAGCACATTAGAGCAGTTAGTGAGAGCGTATTGCTACAAATGCGATGGTCTCAGGTTCTATTCCCAGAAAAACCACTTTTTTATGTAAATTATTTTGTTTGATTCATTGATTTTTTTTTTAGCTATTTGAGTGAGTCCATGGATGGTTTAGAGTTACACGGGGGTCTGATATGTGATGATGCGATCGGATTGTAGGAAAAAACTCCAATTAAACGATTGGGAAGCTATTTGTTAAGTTTCTTATGTGTGTTTGGGTGAGATAGACTTAAAATTTAAGCCAGTGGGTGGCGCTCGGGTTGTAGGAATTTTTTTTAACTCCTCCCAAATAGTTGGGCCGATTGTGATAAAACTTTTTATGTGTTTGTGGGAGGTAGAGTAACAACTTAACCCGTTAGGTGGCGAAGCGATCGGTTTGTACTCCTAAATGATGAAATTTTTTGGTGCGAGTATGAATTTGCACCTGAAAGATTTATATTTAAAATTGTGTCTGGTCTAGGACGTTCTTACAGTATTTGCATTAAAGTTAAATACCAATTTGTCCACTCCGTTCGAAGCCGGGGTAAGCCAGCTAGTTATTAATATTATCAAATTTCCTGCACCTCCACCAAAATCACATTAATGAAATGTCTATTCATTACTAAAAAATTGAAAATAATTTAGAAACACTTCAACGAAACTACAAAAGTAACTTAACTAAAAAACAACAAATAATATTTTTGCTAGTATTTAATATTTATTTTCAAGTTGGTGCCGAATTATTTATTTATATTTTACAGACAAATATTATCATCATTTATTAATGGCGTAATTCAATGTCGAAACTATATGAATGAAAAATAGAAAATAGTAAATACTTCTTTTAATTACACATCAACATAACAACATGAGTTGCGGAAAATTTGAATAAACTCGATTTGTGATTATTTTAATCATATAATCATTACAGGTAATTAACTAGTCAATATGTATCAATCAGTAAGGCTAAATTTGTAGTATAGACAATTTTTTTATTGCCGATATCTGAATTATCCCACAAAAAATGTGAAAATAATCGAGTAGAATGTTTTTTATTTACTTTCACAATTTTCAATTCTATAAACTTTCGCAAGTTAATGAATAGGCAGACGACGTTTGAATAACTATTATGAATGACTCAAGTGTTATAATGATGATTGAACTCTCCGGTTTGACTCGCTGTGTGTTTCCGAGTTAGACAATTTCAAATAAATAGTTTATGGCCCAAACATCAATACATTGAAATTTTAACTAGATTACAATGACATATGAACATTTTCAGATGTCTTTGCACCCCTTGTTAACTTTCAATTTGTTCAATGTAAGGTAACTATTGTTTATCCATAAAAGCTCTATTACTTTATTATAAAAATTAAAACGATATCGTTATAATAAATTTGTTTTTTTTTAGCAAATATGCAAATTTATTTAACAGGCATAAGTTGTATACTATCAATAAATAATAGGTAATCTTAGATTCAACGAGTATAATGGTGCCTCCATCAGGACAGTTTCGGTGAAGCAGAAAGAAGCCACTTTCCAGAAAACTGGCATAGTTTCCTTAACCAATTAGTGCTGTCAAAGCTATAGAAAAGAAGGCACTAGTTTCACTCAACCTGCCTTTCGAAATCATTTTTGGGAAGGCACTAGAACATAGTCCCTTAGAATCCACAAATCTGACAACAAGAGGTGTATTTCGCCAAAGGGATAGAGAGCACACGAATTTGATTTTAGTACTGTAATGTTTTTATTGACCCTTCGAGTTCAGTTCAGTTCTTGGAATTATTTATAAACACAGTCCAACTCACTATAATATATTTTCACTACTTTAATTTATAATCAGTAGTATTTACAATTTATCTTAACTATACGGCAGTCGAATACTGAATGAATTCCTGTCACAGTACGATGGACAAATGAACTATTTTCGAAGGAGACGCGATTTAGCCAACAGAGTGATAGTTTGTGGGAAAGATTCAGGTAGATAAGAATTGTTTCCCAAAGAAAAGTATCCTATAAAGTGCATCAATGATGTTTTAAAGGCCCGTAATGCCATAGTTCAGTTACTTTTATTGAAGAAACATTGAATAATGTCATCAAATGATTTGACAACTTAATTGAATCAATCATGCTTTGAGTAACCAAATATAAATAATTTCAATTTTCTGGACAATAATTATAGATATCACATAGCACGCAAATAATAGTACGATAAAAATATGTTGCATGATAAAACTATCCAAGAAATGAACTGGCCAACAAACCCACCAGATATGAATCCCATGAAATATCTTTGGGATTCTGTTGGTAGTAGAGAAAACTCACCTATAACCTCTGTTTAATTGTAGCCGTTCTGGAACAGTGGAGTGATATGTTCACAAGTTTTATTGACAACCTGTAGTAACAGCCAAACCTCGTATTAATCTGAACCGAACATGAAGTTTAAGTTATAAGAAAATATTGTCACATGAAGTTATTGTTTTGTAAAATTGCCCACAAAGTAAAAGGCATCGTTTGTTTATAACGAAACTAACACTGGCCAATCCTACCTTTGACGTTGTGTAGCAAAAAACGGATGCTGAACATACCTGTAAACAAATAGATATCATTAATAGTGATCAGATAATATGATCTAACAATTAAGCATTATTAACAATTTTAATAACTATACAACTATCATTATAATTCCTATTACAACTCGTAATATACACAATCAGGATTCATAACACTTAAAATGAATTAAAAATCGGAATCTACGCTGCAGTGTCTTTCGGCAATAAATTATTTGCGTTATTCCTATAAAAGTATCATTTGCTTATACCTGCTATATTTTGAAAAATGAATTATTTCATAATAATTATGATGATTGATGGTGACTAATACAACCTCGAGATTTTTATTTCCTTTATAATTACATATATATAACGTAAGGTTAAGATTTCACGGATGGAACTTTATCAGGAAATACATTCGTTCGTTAGTATGAATCATGTTTGAATCTCGAAGACGTTTCGCCAAAATATTTTATTTGGGCTGTGTATTTATAATCCTCGGTCGAAAGTCGTATCGGCGCTGATTGAAGGGTGTAGGGTCACTCCAAATCATTTTCGATACCTGCAAAAAAATTGCACAAACTACCCATTACAAAACAAGACTAGCCGGAGAAACTATTCCAATCAGAAAAGTGGATAATTAAAAAAAGACTACGCCCTGCGGCTATCTAGTACATGAAAGACAGTTAAAAAACAACAGAATAAAGAATAAAACTGAACTAGTCACACACAAAACAAAACAAAAGCGGGCGGACCCAAACCCTGGCCAATCAACGCCACTACGACATTCAGCGGCCCAAATAAAACACCTTTTAGTTAACCATAGCAACGCTTTGAGAATGCTAAGTGAGATCTTGGCGAAACGTCTGCGTGATTCAATCTCGAATCATACTAACGAAAGGATGTATTCATGGATAATTAGTCCTTCATATATATAAAAAGTTGTTGAGATCAAAAGTTCATTTTGTTGAACTATCCCGAGATCGTTGCTGCATTGCAGCAATCGCATTGTTAGTACCTGAATAAATTGGAAGTATATAAAAATTAGCGTTTATCATCATTAGGAATTGTTTAAAGTGCTACATGTTGATGCAAATATAAGCTCAAACACTTAGGTGATAAGGAAAAGATCTCAGTAATGACAACCCCAAAAAGTTTTGAAATTAACCGAATCCTCCATTTACGAAGTCACATTATTAAGAGAAATGGTCATTACTTTCGGACTTCAGCAATTAATGTAAAAATCCAAAATGCTGCCTAAACAAAGCTCAAAACGAAAAAATACCATTTCAACGACTAACAAACCTATACTTAATTATTTCGAAATCAATACTGAAAAATGCTGAAAGCACAATTGAAATTCTACAGAAAACAATATTCTCCAGCTCTCTTAAAATTGAGAATCTCTCGAAAAAAACTCAACCCCTCAGGTTATTTGCATCAAACACTACATCCAGCAAATTGTTGGGGCAGTTTAAAGTGCCACTTTATATGCAAGCACACCAGACATTTCCATCGTCTCCCCACAGTAAATTACCGGTGCAGAGTTACCGTAGATAGAAAGGGGAGGTGCAGACATTAATGACCAATCAAGCGTTCACTCTCTACTCAGACGACAAGCAGGAAAGCGTCGAGTTGCACGTTCCATATGGGGTTAAGAAGTAAATATGGTTTAGCTGATACCTAGCGATTTCGTATAATTTAAAAATTAGTTCGGAAACCTCTATATAAAAAGCTACAAATAAGAGTTCAGTGGATGGCATTGAAAAATAGTAATGAAAACAGCAAATTCAATGCTTAAGCAATACTAATTATGGCAAAAATGAGAGGTTTCTTGGGACATCCGGTATCACAACATTACTGTCGCTATATGTAATGTATTAAATAACATCTTTAATAAAAAAATTAAAATTGATATTTTTGATATTTTCAACATTTTTAACTTGTTTTTAAAATACTTAAGTTTTTTACATTCTTGAGGTTTTTGACGATATATTTGGCATTTTTGACTTTTGTGACGTTTTTGATGCTATTAATGATTTTGGTAACTTTGACATTTTTGAATTTAAAGATTGTTTATGTTTTTGACATTTGTGACATTGATATTTTTGATTCTCTTTACATTTTTGACATTTATGACATTTTTGACATGTTTGACATTTTTGACATTTCTAACATTTTTGACATTTTTAGTATTTTGGAAACGGGAAAACTGAACGCAAATGTCTCTAACGAGCTCTAAATTATGGTATTTCCCTCGTTTAACCAAACATTCATCTCTTGTCGTATCTCATAGACATGTTATGTTTTCACATACAAAACATGACGTATGCATAGTGAGTGTTTCTAAATTGATGACAAACATTTCAAAGGCTTAATTTCCCCTTAAAGACAAGTTGTGGGGAAAATTGTTTTATTTCATATGTCCACTATAAAACACTATGGTAATAAGATGCTAGTTGGCGATCTTCATAGCCCTAAAATGTCAATACAAGACTTATTTGTTAAAAAAAATCATTTAGGCTAGTGTGAAATGAAATTATAATGACACATTTTTAGTTTCCAGATTTTCTCAAATTTCCACAAAGTTATATAAAATCATATTAAATGTTCGAAATGGCGCCCCTTGACAAAACTGCATTTTATCAGAGCTAAAATTTACGCATAAACACCGAAAAAGAACATTGATTCATAAGAATACTGATTGATCATATTATAGATATCTTTTCCTCTCAGCATATCTGTGAGGGAGAGACAACCCTCAGACTTACTCAAAAATTATTCCCAAACTACGTTATATATGAAAACAGTTTATCATCTTGCGTATAAGAGCCCATAAAATCTTAAAAATTTAGTTTATATGTTATTTTATTAAGTGAAAAAAAATAATTTGAGCCATATACGTCATTATTGGATAAGACTGCATGCATTTTTATAATTACTAATGAATAGAATTAAATATTTTGAAGAAGATGTGTAAAGGAAACCAGAATTCATTAGTTTTTTTTTATATTGCTTGCATTGATAAGGAATCCTTATTACATTTAATAAAAGCTTTGTACAACCGACCGAATAACAACATTATTGTATCAGCACAAACTCTTCTCGACTTGCTGTTTTGAATCAGTTGACATCTCGGCATATGTGCGTCAGCGCTACCAACTGTGAATTTGAAAAACGGTAACACTACGCCCTACATTCAAATATTGGTCGGAAAAGCACGAAATATTTCTCGGTAAAATCTGCTACGTGACAAAAACCTAAGCCCCCTCCCCCCGGTCCTGTGACCTACCGTAGTATTTTTACGAGTCCCCCCCTCTAAACGGTTCACGTAGTATGGGTACGTTCCTTAACGAGGTTACTTTAATTATAACTGATTAAATTATGGGAATATGAAGTAAATATTTTTTTTAATATTAAAGCAATCTCCAGACTTTCCTTCAAAATAGCTGTTGTAATATAGTTTAATTTAATACTTATTTAAAAAAGGGTCCATCCAAATGTCTTAAAATCAGGTGGCGCTGATGGAGCAAGAACGTGAATTTTAAACAGCACGCCAAAAGTTTTTAGAATATCTGATAGTTATTTAAGAAAAATATATGTATTTTACATATCCTTGGTTAAAAATGAAAACGAGCCCCGCTGCTTGATATTAATATTATTTTATATTTAACAATTTACGTCATACACTCTTTCCAGACCTGTGTCATTCTGATCACTTTTTGAACTTGTTATTTAATACTTTCAGTTTAATCCCCATGTAAGTTTGTCATCCTTGGGTCGGCCATCGACAAACTTGGTTACGATGCTGTTTTCTGTATTCTTTCTGACATCTGACATACGTCAAGTCTTTAATTCCAAATGTCGAAAATATAAAATCGGATTTTTTATTATAACGAATAACAAATTTTGTGCTGGTATGGTATATAATTGGATGTTATCTTTCTTTATTTCTCATAATTTATTAATTTTCTATAAAGGAATAGACTCTTAATATATAACCGGTTTTTTTACTCAGAGAACTGAGTAGTATGGGTATTTCAAGGTCACAGAGGTGTCGTGTCGTGTCGGTCGGTAGGAACGAAGTCTAGAAACAATGCAGTTTTTACCTTTCACTACCATACTAATATATTTTATTCGCATATGTATGTGTGGACCTCCTTAAGAAGCTTTATTTTCAATATTATAATTTATATTTAAAAAAGAACCGACTTCAGCTGACTAAAAATAAAGATAGTTTAGAAACCGTGTGCAATCAAACACTATTTTCAGAAATATCGTCTTTTTTATCGGATTTAATTAAGTTACAATTCAATTGAACATTTTAGCGTATTCTTATCTCTCTCTCTCTCTCTCTCTCTCTCTCTCTCTCTCTCTCTCTCTTTCTCCCTCTCTAATTTTTATTCTTTGTCTATATTTTCCAAATATATTTCAACTTTTTTATTTGTTTTATTATCTGGACCACTTTCTTTAAATGTAACTAATTCACTCTATATTGCTTCCACACTCTTTATGCTTCTGTGTACTGGTCACTCCTATATAATTATTGGTTTATCATTTTCTGAATCACCCTGTACAACTATAATTCAACTTAATAGAATATTACAACGGTCCTGATAGCTTTAAAACCACCCTGTATAAGTACAAATCCTCTCAACACTGTTGACTCTATTTTTCTATTGTTTAAATTATTCCTGTATACCAATGATTTTACTTCGTCCCATATGTCTAGTATTCCATTTATGCAACTGCTCATGGTCTACCTTATATAAAAAAATTCACCTTTTTGGACCACGTTTTATGACTATAAATTTACTCTGCCATTTACTTCAATCACCCGGTATATGCAACTGCTTCTAAAAATTTTTTAATCCATGTCTATAATTATACCACGTCCTACGTCCTATAATTCAAATATCGTAACTGCTTATGCTTATATAAAAAAAATTTGATACACCCTCAATAACAATAATTTTACCCCACCCTTACTTCAAACACCTTGTCTAAGCACCTACTTATGTTCCAAACTATATAACTTCTTTAAACCGCCCTGTATAACTGTAATTATACTCCACCTTATATTTCAACCATCTTGTATACTCAAGTGATCCTGACAATTTTTAAAGCCTTTTGTATAATTGTAATTATATTATATCCACTCTGTATAACTGTAGTTTTGCTCTACTCTTATTTCTACCACCTTGTATACGCAACTACTTATGTGCTACCCAATACAATATTTTTAGAACCACCCTGTATAACTAATTCAATTCCAACTTATATTTCAACTGCTTATGTACCACCTAATATTACATGCACGCACGCACACACCTTCAACCGTATTCCTCAGCAGTTTTAGGGAATTGAAAATCGCTGAAATCTAATCCCTTATTTACTTTTTTTTCTGATTTTCTAGAAAACCGTAAATCTCATTTTATAGACAATTATATGGGATCTTTCTGTAATGTTCCTTAATATAATGTAGTTTAAATCATCAAAATTGCCCAAGCCGGTTTTTAATAATCGCTCGTCATACATATAAAAAAAAACGTTGTAGACGAATTGATGACCGCCTCTTTTTTGGAAGTCTGTTAAAAATGCATAATACTAACTTGTTGGAAATGGTGTTAGGTTTTGTCATTTGTTTACGCTGCTTGAAAATTGAATTGGATCGAAGAAAAATTAACTGTGCCTGCTGGTTACAACAATTTATGATATATATCATTTGTCACTTTCTTTTGAACTTTAGAGGACTTTTTTCAACTTTTATTGTATAACAAATCGCTTGTCAAATACGGTAAATGCGACCTTTTGAAAGTGAATTTAGTAATGCTGCAAAAAAGCGACGTTCCATATATTTCCTTGTTGGTCCCAATGGCCACAAAATACTTTTACCTCCGTTGCCGGCGCGTTTTCCTCTTAAAGCTTTTCTTCCTCATGACAAATTTACCGCCTTCCTCTGAGCCTCTATCTGCGCGCTCTATTGATTTTCCTCCCGCCACGCCCGGTCAAAAGTTCCCGTCACAAGTTAGAGCTACGTACCGGGTGGAAGAAAGACAAAGAAGGCAACACACGTCTGGAGTCGTGGAAAGCGCGCGAAGAAAAAGAAAAGGGACGGACAGACACGGCGGTGGGGGGGAGTGCGGTGAGCGTGTATGTTTTCTTGTTTTCGTGTAAGGAAAATACTACATCGAAAAAGAGCGTGCACATTATAATTTGGGGAGAAGAATGTCGTTCCAGGATAAATGCCCATTTTAGGCATTGTGTGATTGTGTGAAGGGAAAAATAACGGTTGACGAATGAGGAAAGGGCACGTGGTAAGCCGTCTGAGGCATTTTCGCTGTCACAGAAAGAAAAATCGTTTCGATAAAAACAAGCCAAAGTAAGGCTTTTATTAGAATATCAACAGAATTAGACCGGCAACGTTATTAGAATTGTTAGTAAATATTAACTAATTTTAAAATATAACCTACTTAAAAACAGGAATAAAAAGATGTAAATCTGTACTTATACAGTAATATATAAACAGATTAAATTAGGAAATTGAAAGGTACACTATTCGAAAGTATATAGGCTAAATTTTATATTGATAAATAACAACAATAACAATAATTTGAACTGTGATTTGTTGAAAAATTATGGAAATTTAAAAATATATTTGTTAATGATCTTCTGTTGATATAGCATGGCAATAGTTTAATCTATAACGTACTGACATTTGCAGCGATATTTTTGGCAATTTATACACAAAGTGGTCGAAAATAACAACCGTGACTTCCCTTGAAATTTAAATTTTATTTATAAAATTGTACAATTAAACTCTTTAGTATGGCAATTTTAAAGTACAGCACTACTGTACATAAAATTAAAACCAAAATATAATCAATTAAATGAAATATTTTTAATAGTTCACGTCACTGCGTTTCCAAGTCAAACTTAAAAAAATAACTAAAACTAGCTGTCGCCCAGTGGTCGAAATTCGACCAATTGTGTCAATATCTCTGGCAGGTTAAGTAACCTGAAAATTTTATCGTGACATTCTATCCTAGGACTTTAGGGAGAATAGCAATTAAACGGAACGGATCCAGATTCGGAACCTCTGTGTGATAGTTTTCTCGAAAATCCTAGATATCGGTCTTACATCTCGCATCTACAAATAAGTAACGAAATTCAAGTTTTTTTCAGATATAATTAATAGGACTTTATTTGTGTTCTTATTCGTAATTCTTAATTTAATATGAAGAGGAATAAACTTTATTATAGTAAGTTATTCTTGGTACGACTAGAAACAGTACCGGCCAAAAATTTTGGAGGAGTCACACATTTCTCAAAATTATTTTGAATACTTCTTTTTGATTTAATTTTTCTAATTCTCTGAAAAGTTTTATGAAATTGTCTTGTACGATTTGGTATGGGGCGAGGAAGGGTCATGACGTCTCGGACCGCCTCTGTATAATTGCACTTGCTCCCGTGACTCTAAAACGGGACTCTAAACTGAGATGAGACTGCACTTTTTGGTTTTTGTGATTTCTTTTTGTAATTATGACATTTCATTTTAGGTTTCAAGACCTAGGTGAAGTTGCTGTTCCTGAATGGTGTGGAAGCCGGTATGATAATCATAATTTGTTGTGCAACTTATTGACGATCTAGTGGTTTCGTATTTTTTACGGAGTCCATCTTTAACTTGCTTTTCCGCGGGGTCATAGCCATTTATAGTAGAAGCTTCTTTCTACAAAACAGGATGTAATTTAACCGTAGTACAACATATTTTAAATTATAAAATATATCTAAAGTAACTGCGTTGTCAATACACCTGTGTTACTTTTTTATAGTAACGCAATGTAGCAGTAATGCAGTAGCAAATATTTTATTATTTTGGAACTGTGCCCTGAAAGGAATAACAAAAAAGAAAAATTATGTCACTCTCCAAAGCTATACCTAAACATCTTTGTATGAGAATAATAGTTTATCTTTTGGTAAATTGAGAAAAATGAAAAAAACAATATTAATTTCTTTGTCTGTGAGTATATTAACACAGGTACTAAAGGACCACCATATCATTCCAAGTTAAGAATACACTGTATATAAGACGAATTGAGTAACTCTACCTTTTGAATTCGCTTAATAAACACTCCTATTTTTTAGTTTCATTCTATTTTCAATTAACTTCATACTAAGATTAGAATAATGCAGAATATCTCCTTAGTAGGTTACAGTTCAAACCATTCAAATCGAATAACTTGTTGAACAAACACAAAAATATATGAAGACGCGAGATGTAAAGACCGACATCTAGGATTTTCGGGGAAACTAGCACATAGTGGTTCCGAATCTGGAGCAGTTCCATGTAATTGCTGTTACCCGAATTCCTAAGTTAGAATGTCACGATGAAATTTTCAGGCTATCTTCACCTGTCAGAGATATTGAATACTCTCTTCGAGGTGTCATTCTTTTGTACGCAAGACAATATATATAATATATATTGTTTCTCGTTAGGGAACCTTCATCAGTTGCGCTTCCCACAATTGAACACTTCTTGTATTTGATACATATCGTTAAATTTGAAGACGCGAGATATAAAGACCGACATCTAGGATTTTCGGGGAAACTAGATGTCTTTTCAACTCTTCAAATTTAACGATATGTATCAAATACATAAAGAAGTGTTCGAGAGGACATTCAATTGTGGGAAGCGCAACTGATGAAGGTTCCCTAACCAGAAACAATATATATTATATATATATTGTCTTGCGTACAAAAGAATGACACCTCGAAGAGAGTATACAAAAATATATATAGATGAACTGATAACCTCCCCCATTTTTGAAATTAGTTAACAACAGAAGGAATAAGTAGCCTATAAAGAAGAGTTGAAGGTTAAAAAACAAATTCAACCAACTATGTATTGCTTAAATTAAAAGATGATAAAATTTAATTAATCTTTGTATTTTAGGTGATCCAAGAGTGTTGTAATTTTAAAAGTCGAACAATATTCTAGACAATTCCCACACACTAACAATTATAGAACTTTCAACTAAGAAAATGTGCTTCAAACACATATTCTACAAAGTAGAAAAATAAAACTTTTACAATATCGAAACCCACTTTTCGCGACATGTACATTTTTCTGTATGACATTCATTACTTGAAGCACTTTTAATATTCTATTCAGAAAACGAATTCCGCTCCCGCATTGGTAAAAGTAAACCACGGAGATAGAGGGAATGTTCGCTTTTCATTTTCCAGATCTGGAAAAAGGACGAAACTCAGTTGGATTTAACGAAATCGGAGATATCCGATGAAATTCAATTTTTCATGCGAATTTCACTGAGCCGTACTGCGATCGGAACAATATTTTAACGGTTGATTATTTCCGAAGCCATTGACAACCGAGAATTCTTGCCAATTTTATTTCGAGAGGAAGAACTTTCTGCACATTACTAAACTTGAACGAAGTAATACGCTATATGTTTAATCTATATACATCAAAGTCAGCGATTTTTGTTATCTTAATAAATATAAAATCGGTGAATATTTCTGCCTTGGAATACGTTTTTTTGCAGAGGTGTACTTATACAGTTCATTTGCTACTTGTTGTTATCCAAACCTACTGACATTATTACACAAATCTGCGCTGACCTAATGTCGACACTATTTTCAAAATAGGAACGAAATCGGCAGGGTTTTGGTAGTTCCAAGAAAGAGCAATATGATATTACATAAACAAACTGCCACAAAAGTTATATAGGGCAAACTAACAGGAGTATTAAAACTAGACGAGATAAGCACAACGACGGTATAAGGAAAGAGCACGGCGTTATTCGAAGACTTTGAAAACTCCAAACTATTGGCAAATATATATTATCTTGAAAAAAGACTAGTCGGAGAAACAAATGAAATCACAAGAGGTCTCAAAAGTCAACAGCCAACTACCAGTCAGAGAACGGCAGCAATGCCCTATAATACGGAATCGTATGTAAAGAGAATTTCATAGTTCCCAAATACGACCCTTTAACAACGTGCAGATTGCTGTAAACAAAAATTGTCTTGTAACCCGAAGAGTAAGAAAAAAAATAGAGGAAAATGCTAAAGAACCTAAAGATGGATGCCTAAATTTGTAAATTACTCGACGTCTGAATTCCAGCTTTGCAAGAATTATCAAGAGACAAACAGGAAGAAAAATAAAAATGAAATATCTGCAGTGCCTAGTTCAAACTCGGGGCCTCAACGTGCCTCCTCGCCAAGCCTCACTACAATACGAATAAAAGAATTTCAGAGTCCAGATCTTACTAGTAATCTCAACCTGTCTACTCCCCAAGTCTCTCTGATAGTGAAACTGTGCTGCTTCATGAATTTATAGTTGTCGATTAAGAGAAGATGTCACGTTATGATCAGGTCAACCACGACTGGCCCGCCAAATGTTTCGGACCACTATTGTTAATCTCTAAGTAGTGGTAGGACGGTGAGTGCTATCGTTACTTCGGTTAAAGGACAGGCGTCTCTCTATTTAAACATCTTCACGAATTAGAGAGTTGTAATAAAATTGTTGATTTAAGAGTTCTGCTTTCCTTAAACTTCATGGATTGTCTTATTTGTATATGATTATATAAGAACGCCTAAGTTGGGGATTATTTTTGAAATTTGATAGTAAGTAGTCCGTTGAAATTTTGACTGAATCTGCCAAATGAGTTGTCAGATGATTAACACAGAACATTTGTGTTTTCGGGGGCGTAGATTGCGAATCTGCCATTACTTTTTACCGCAAGCTTGCAATAAGCGGTGAAAGACCCAAACACACCCCCAAAACAGGGTTTGTTGCATTATTCCCGAAAATTACAATTATTATGAAAAAAGTAACTCGACCAACGTGTTCCGTGTAAAACGAATTGTGCAATTATTTAAATTTTTAGTTCAGTTCAAACTTTCGTAATACACGTCATGTGCGCGTAACACTCCAATACATCATAAAAATTTGTCATTCGAAATTGCTTCTATTCAGAATATTAAGTGATCGCCTATAGTATTTTAATAACGTGTTTGAGGTATGGTAGATTATGAAGTTATTATTATTTGAATATTTTACTAACGATAATTTTTTGTATTAATTTGTTATTGAAGATATTCGACGAAATTATAAATTTTCGGTGCAAATGAAAGCATTTTATTTCAACGAAGTATAAAATATTTGAAGATTACTCACATGGAGAATTATTGCTACAGAAAAAAATTATCAATATTGGTTTTTGAATTTGAAATATGTATGAAATAGAATGATATTAAATGAGTGGAACGAAATTAACTGAATCATTTCAGTAGTACCAATTGATAGTCAATACGTATATTTCTTTTTTTATATATTGGTTTTACGTGGAACAAAAATTTTTCATTGCTTCAGGAGAATTATTGCGGATGTATCTCTTAACAAAATTTGTATTATTTATAAAATTTTAAAGAGAACCTCATTAATAATTTCTAAAACTGTACGTTACTTGTTCAGATGGTTTCAGGTAAAAAACAAAAGAAAACTCCAATATTCTTTATGATGAATCGCTATATCAAAGGATCGCCTTTAACTTAAAATTATAAATATTGGCTTTAGATAGGACTTGTTGTAGGAAGTTTCCTGCTTCTATTTGAGAAAAACAACTATACTCCTTTTCAGGTAAATTATTTATAATATTTGCAGGAATTTGATTTTTTCAAAACCTTTCGAGATTAAACTACGAACCGAATAACACCTTCATCATAATTTTACTTGAAATTGTAATTAATAAGTATGCAGCGTAACTCCCATAATCCATAATATGTTTGTATATAAAAAAGTTTTTTTTGTATTGTATTTAATTTATTGTTACACAACCCCATTCTTACAATGACAACTGCATTAACCTGCACTTAAGAGACATATATTAAGTGTGTATATAACAAAAAGGTATTCAATTTCATTTCAGTTTTTAATTTATATTCAATCTGAATTGTAATTAAGGGTGAGGTCAAATATAAATGTTGATGAAACCTTTCTACATTCATATTTCTCCATATGTAAAAGCTAATCCCCGTAAATAAATTTGCAATCATTTCTACTATCCTTAAAAACAAACGTGACTGTTACTTAACATTAAATTAATATCAATTTCACAATTGTCAAGTCCGACAATCCAGATGTACTTACTATAAGCTACCTTTCCAAATACAAAAAACAATTCCGAAAATTTTTCATAAACAGACAGTTCTGTGAATCATTGGCTGCATATTCGCATAATGGAGTGTCTGTGCAAAAAGTGCATACATTCCAAAAATTAAATTAAATTGAAAACTTAAATAATAGCCCAATTTGTTGACTTTGTATAACTTGCTACATGATTTCGATGTGAAATTTGACAAGAAACACGATACTCGAGTTACTTTTTTCATAATCATTGTAGTTTTCTGGAATAATGTAAAAAACTATGTTTAAGGGGTGTTTTTGGGATTTTCTCCTCTTATTGCAAGCTTGCGGTAAAGAGTAATTGAAGATACGTAATCTGCGCCCGCGAAAACATAAATGTTCTGTGTTAATTATCTGGCAGTTCATTTTGCAGATTCAGGCAATATTTCAATGGACTATATGGAGTGCATATATTCGATGCTTGATGCGTCTGTTGATTCGACCGATATATCTATGTAGATGATGGCAAAATGGTATTTCATAAACTCCTTGATCATTAGTAGGCACCTTGTAAATCCTGGTTAGGCCCACCACTGTCTGGTTGCTGTTGAAAACTATTTTAATTTGACCGTGACTCCTCAAATATATTGCAATAGAATTTTAAGCTGGTCATCTATTATATAAATTTTTTTACTTGTAGACGTGATGTGGCAATATATCTAAGTATTTGTTGAAGTGTATTTAGTTATATATTAAAGACGAGCATTTGAGGAAATTTTCTTTGACTCTCAGAAGGTGATCTTAGCGGAGTTCATGACTTCATCTTTTAATATCATTGCAATTTAACTGCATTTTTTAAGAACCTGCTTTGGGATCTATCATTGGAAAACTCATAATTGAGCAGCTGAAGGTCAAAAATCGAATTTCCAGCACGGCATCATTTTCCACATAAACATGTGGAAAATGGTGAAATATGAAGGAAACATAAAGCACTAGATTTTTCCTTGCCCATCGGTAAATTTTCACCTTTATTTTTTAATTTGGGATCCCTGTTGACACATGAAATGGCTACAGCGGAAAATTCTACGTCTAACCTCAGCTAGAGCAAAACTTACCCACAGTTTGACCATGGAAATCTAAATCAACGTGATAAATCCCCAAGGTCCGAGTTTAGGTAAAAGTAAACCACTAGGGGGATACTATCGTCTTGCAAATAGTTATTAGTGAACATTTTCGACACTTGGTGAAATAACTCTATGTCAGCTAGTTGGGTTTCATCATGATTTGCTTTAACACCCAAGTTATACTCCGTCTAATATAAACTAGTTGGTTTGAATCGGGTATTAATTATTATCATGCTTGAACAAGCAAATCATTCGCTCTATCCATCTCGGGCGTTTCTATAAATCATATTCATTTAGTTTTTTAAACCATATTATTTTTACTTGTATGTTTGCTATTGAAGTATGTTGTTTAGTTTTTTGAACTAATTTTTTTATTTCGATAAGCAGGACACAATCTGTTGTAATTCTGTGAAGGATATCTACAAAACTAGTCTTGAAGTCTGTGAAAATTACATCATTTTTAATGATAACTAAAGTTTTTTATATATAGAGGGTAATACAAAAAGTCCAAGCGTGACTATTATGTGTGAGCTTTGAAAGTAAAGGTGAAGTTTAAAAGACCTGTATTTGAACCCAAATAGTTGAGTATTTATATAATATAATGTATTATTTTCGGTATTTTATATACATACAAGTCATAGTGCTAATACCCTTGGTGGACATGGTGTACAATTAAAAGACTATTTCTAAAATCATTAACAGCTACAATACAAATTAATGAACTAAAAATCGAGATTAATAAAGAAAAGTAGCAAAACATTTATCTTGTCTGCCGTAGACAGTCCTTAATATTAAGTTAAAACAAAAAAGTCATCCTACACACATCCAGAGATCATTTACGATGAACTTTGCAAGTTAAAAGTAATAGAAAAAGTTTTTTAATAAAACCGTTAGCACGAGTGAGAGTCACATAAAAGGGCTATCACGAGAACGTGTCTCCTGGCTCAAATGGTAAAAATCAAATCAAGAAGTTTTACTGGCTTTGTTTTCCCTTGTAGCTGATGATTTTCAGCTTGACGGCCTTTAGACTGAAAATATCGCAGTACGTACAAATATTTCGTTATACTGGCTGAGGTTTTATGTGTCATCCTCAGAAAAAAAATTCCTGTGTAAGTAACTCGTATTAATAAAGTTAATAATTTAATTTTGAGAGACTTTAAAATAAACACTACCATTTTGAATTTATAATGTATGTTTTAGAATTAAATATATAAATTCCTCCCACATTGTTTATTGGTCCAAGGACCGCCCTATGTTACATTTTGCCTGAACCTTATCCTCACAGGGAGGCATCATACAATGACATTTCTAATTGGTCAGTAACAGTGACCTTGAACATAACTTTCACAATGAAGTTCAAAATTCCTTCTACATTGTTGATTCTTGATTTCAGCATGACATCTTGGAATATCTTACAAAATCGCGCTTTACATAAGATATGACTCATGACTGAATCTAATATGACACAGTTCACACTTATTTACGTCACATAGTAACAAGTGTGACATGGAAATGGCATTAATCTGATATCAACTTTTTATATTATAACAATATTTAGTCATAATGGCTTCGAATTTTCTTACATCATATCATAGTTACAAAAGTGTCACAATTACGTAAAATTTCTGTAACTAGCTATGACTTTTAGTGATGCCACACCAAGGTAAAGTCGATATTTAAAACATTGACAAACTATGCCACAACTATCCTTCAGGAAACATGGTAAAGTCAGTCATGGGTTGACGGAACATTTTTCTTCTTAATCCAATTCCAATGCGAAACCATGGGTTCCCATTCAAAAATTCAACTTACTTGACGTAATCAAGAAAACGTATTACGTTGTCTCAAGATGAATGAGTCACCTGGCTAAAGTAACATTTCAACAGGAAAACTATATCATAACAGTTACTGAAGCTAATTTGTAACATATTGTAGTTGATTCTGGTATTTATTGTGAAAATAACACCACAAATGGATAACAAAAAATGCATATTCAAAACTCCAAACTTTTCATTGCCTGAATCTGACATAGCTGTCAATGGAATAATTCAGATTATAATCTCGTTACTTTATTTTGAGACGAAATGAATAACGACAGCTAGGAGGAAATTAGTCCACCGAGACCCCAAATCGAGAGTCATGACGTGTGTGACAAAATAGGAGGAAGGGATCCAAAAAGATATTACAATTATTATTAACAAAATTTTGTATATCAAAATCTTACAGCGATCTGCTTGTTTTAAAGTTACTCATGGATGTTTCGCACAGATAATATTATGTTATGTTCTTATCTATTGCTTATGAAGTTCATATGTATATCTCCCTTGTTAGAAGTCCAGAATGACCAGGTGTATATGAGAAAGATTTCCAGGATACTACAATATACTACCTATGGCAAAAACAGCATATATGTCAAATCTCTCCGCCAGTCTTCCTAAAGCCATTCGTATAATATCTAGCATAGGTTACCCGGTACCTCTCACTTTCCTTTAACAATCCTCCCCCGAAGGAATTTTCCATTAGAAGTGTAAGTTGAGCGTTTCGTTAATCCTCCAGACAACAACTACCAGTTGCCAAAGCATTCACTACGAACGCTTTTTACTTCACGTCAAGCGTAAAATTTCTTACTCTATCTAAGAACATTCTTAAAACTGAATAGGTAAGTTCCATCTAAAAGCTACGAACTAACCAGATACTCGTAAAGTTACAAGAAACGTGAAACTTGAGAGCTATTTCGAAGAAGTTACAACTTTACGTTGCCTATTTCATCATTACGAGTTTAAACCCGAAGTTTGTTCGACTGGCATTTTATCCCTGTTATGCATAAGATGCAGATACCGTTAGTTCGGTCATTAAAATTTTCCGCCTTGAAAATTAAATTGGCATAGGATGAGAAAACAATTTTACACTTTAGGAGATATCCGTAAGAGGTTTGGAGGGAAAAAATTCATTGTATACCCTGATTTCACATCCTTAGAAAAATGTTGACGCAATATTTCGTAACTATATTGTGTGCTGCCAGGACTTCTCAACATAAAGATTATGTAGCTCCGAAAAGGTTGTCCCGCAAGATCAGCACAATTTGATGATTTCTTCAAAATTATTTGTAAATTAGTAACCAATAAACCGTTTTTTTATATAATTTTAAAATATCGAAAATGCTACTTTGTAAACAGCTGACATCAAATAGGAGAAATTATTTATAGAGACTGATGATTTTTTGAGAATTTTGATTTTTTTCATCACGACAGTGCCAAAAAAATGAAAAAATGTCTTTCCTATCAATTTAGTTTTTAATTATTTTTTCTTTTAATTACATCACATACACTTAAAAGTCTGTATATTTCATGTTGTTCAAAGGTTTCAAGGTCTAAATCAGATCCCGTTTTCGATGGTAATTAACTTAACATAAATGAACAAGAAGAATAAAAATTAAATGGATTCGTAATGACAAATTTTAGTAAATCAGAATTTGACATTAATGTTTGACAATCAAACTGATGTAAGTAAGGCAATTTACTGCTAATTTGATAAATACAAGGTAGTACTCAAAATTGTATAAATCATGTGAAATAACAAAGCTTCTAGGAGCGCCACATGAAATTCTGAAGATAACTCTGGCCAATTCTTCCAATTTTAAAAGCTTTTTATTTCACATGATCTTTAAAATTTTATAGTTACTATTGAAAACGGGTTCTGATGTAGACCTTGAAACGTTTGGACTATTTGAAATATACAGACTTTCAAGTTTATGTGGTGTTATTCCCAAAAACACAGTCAGCTTGCCGCGCAGTGATAATATTTAAAACACTAATATGGCTTTTCTTACTGACTAGAAACAAATTACACATATCACGAATTATACCAACACACTAAATAGGTTTATGAGTTTTTTGGAATACCACACTTTCAGAAATGCTTCAGGGTCCAAATCATACCCTGAGAAATGCCAAAAATGCCAAAAATGTTAAAAATCAAAAATGTCAAAAATGTGAAAAATGTGAAAAATGTCAAAAATGTCAAGAATTTCAAAAATATCAAAAATGTTGAAAATATCATATGTCAAAAATGTTAAAATTGTCAAAAATGTCAAAAATGTCAAAAATGACACAAATGTCAAAAATGTCAAAAATATCAAAAATGTCAAAAATGTCGAAAATCAAAATTGTCAAAAATGTCAAAAATATCAAAAATATCAAAAATGTCAAAAATGTCAAAAATGTTAAAAATGTCAAAAATTGTAAGATGTCAAAAACGTCAAAATAGAAAAAATGTTATAAAATCATACGCCATCGCGATTTCAACATAAATCACAAATAAGTCGATTACCCGTATGGCATACTAGTATTTGTTGCGAATATATGGAGACAAAATTGTTTGTACATACCGCAAAGGTGTTTGTGAATAAATCATTCTCATTGAAAAAAGTAACAATTTTAATTAATGACATTCACAATAAAAGAAGGCTTCATAATCTACATTGTCTGTATTAAAAGTACTTTTCTATTTGTTTGTTAAATATCAAAGTATAATTGTACACAATCCTCTGACAACACTTTAAACTCATTGTTATTACTAGTGACAGGTTCTTTCGAATGAAATATAATCGATCATTCGATTATGCAAATCACTCAAGTATTCCGATTATGAAATCAAAGTATTCGAATGGAAAATAATCAATTATTTAACTTGAAATATTCACCGAATGACGAGCGACTAAAACGAGCGATACTGCATTTGAGTTATAAGGTGTTATAATCCGAATGATTTCCTTGCGAATCGAGAAGTGATTTTCTGCCATTCGGCGTTCATATAGAGGCACTTTCGTCGTTCATATAGAGGCACTTTCGTATGTTCTCGGTTCGCGCTCTTTTACAGTCGCTTGGTTACGTCTTTCATTGTACAGAAGAAATATGTAAATACTGTATTTTCAGGGTACGGTGCAATGCGAACTAATTTGATGAATTGGCTGTTCATGTAGATGAATCTTTGAATTATTAATAACAGTTCCTTCACAAATAAACTTTAAAGTATATGAATATTTAGAAAAAAAATAATAGTATAATTTTACCTGAATTTAAATGTGCACACAAAGGGCAGCCGCTGACACGTAGCAAAGGTTACGGAACTAAGAATGAAACAAGCGAGAATCGTTAGAATCATAAACGTACTATCCGAGTAATGGGTCACTTGAGCGATAATTCGATTATTAAAATCACTCGAGTTGTAATAATCGATTATTAATATCCTTCGATTATGTCCATCAGTAGTTATTACTGGCACATCAAATACAAATTCATGCACTAAATCCTTTCTCTAGCGTTTTCCGTATAATTTTATGTAAATTATCCTCTATTATTGAAAATTTTAAGGAATGCCCTACAACAATAATATGAGATTTGCATAGTAAGCGAAATTGCATTTTTAAGTTGAGGATTGTAATATGTGTTTTTGGAAAGATTGAAAAGTTCAGCGAAATTGGCACTAATACTGATGCAGAGTTGGGTATAGTCAGAGAGTTTTATAATTTTTACTTGGGTTTCGATAGCGTATAAGTCATAAATCAAATTTTCATTTTGCAATTTACATCAATAAATATAAAGCCATTGACAACGAAGTGAGAACAGACTTTGAAAAGTTTGGTTTTCCTTCAACATACGTCGTTTTATTTCGATTGTGGTGTTATTGTCCAATAAAAAACATAAAAGTAATCGTATAAGTTGACGTTACAATGTTTAAATGAAATCACGATATTTTTTTGTATGTCAAATAAACGCGGTCCAATTATGGAGCCTTGTGTCACACCACGATTTTGCAGCAAAACACTGGAGATAAAGTGGCTTGTTTGTATGTATATACTTCAAAGTCTGCTGTAAATAACTTATTCTCGTTGCAAATACGAAATAATTTTAAATAATAAATTCTAAGAAACTCCCAAAATTTACCTTGTCTGTGTTAAAACGCCGTTTCTATTTGTATACAGAACAAGAAATTATCATTTCACACAATTCCCAGACAACACTTTAAACTGATTGTTATTACTGACACGTCAAATAGAAATTCAAACACTACCCGCCTTTCTCTGGCGTTTTCCGTATAATTTTATGTAAATTATCCTCCATTATTGAATATTTTAAGGTATTCTCTACAATAATAATATGGAATTTGCATAGTAAGCGAATCTCCATTCTTAAGTTGAAGAAAATGCATGTGATATCTCAGACGTCGCTGTCGCAATGAGAGAACATCATGGCTTTCGTGAGCGAGTACACTGCTAACTGCTTCTTATTTCGCCGGAGTTTTCGAATTGAAAAAGCTCATGGCAAGTTTGCACTGGCTTCAGATGAGTATCGCAGGAACGTGGATGAACTTTACTTTTGTCGTGAGATTCGTTTGTGAATAAACAAAATGTCGTAACATGGGATCGAATATTTTTCAATATTTAATGAATTCTTTCATACAAAGCAATAAATGTGTGCTAATGTTGAATCCTTTATACATAGTTCATTTCTGCCTAGAGCTATACATTGTTTCATATGAAGTTTTGAGATATGAGTATTAAAATTGGGCATACTTTTTATGATGTGATCGATTTCATCTTGAAGAATCTCATCTCATTCTACCTGTACCTGGCCACAAATTACCGATACTGTTTGAGGAGATTAGGCTCAAAGTACTCTAAATAACTCTGGTCATGCATTGACTTGGTGAAACAATGCTAAACATGTGTTTTACCTCTTAGTGCTGTAAATAATAGCCTCCACATGTCTTTCGAGTACTTTCTCATTCTTGACCAGTCATCATGCACACCAAACAGATTCTCGATTCGTCACTATAGACCGTTTTCCATTTCAGGTTTTACTATAACCGTTCTATGCACCATTGCGTTTTGTTATGTAGATGCTCAGGAAAGAACGGTAAAACAAATTAAGACCGTCACTATCCTTTCTGGTTTCTCAGTCAGACACCTTATGTGGTAGTTAATTTTTAGCCTATCATCCAGCATCATTGTTTCCAGGCATTTGATCGCTTTGGCCGGAATCACCCTATCTACCCCCTCCCCCGCCCACGACTTTAGTAGCAACCCTATCTAGATTACCAGAATTATTGCTACTGTTTTCTTTTCAGCCACTACTAGATGATTGTCTCTCATCCATTTATAGATAGATCGATAGATAGATATATCTTTATTTATACTAAAAAAGCCAAGTTTGGCATGGTACAATGTCACAGAATACACAACAGAATTACAGAGTATCTAAAGTACATATTTCAAATAAATACATATTTTTTAACTTAGTCTTACCATGTCTGGATCACTAAAGAATTCATTTATAGAATAAAAGACCTTATTGACTAAATAATTTGTTAAAGTTTTTTTGATTTTGGCTTGAGGCAGGTTTCGAATACATTCCGGAACATTATTAAATATTTTTGTAGCAATATATGAATATAACTGAAATTATATCTTTATGGGATCAAAATAGACCTATGTCTTGTTTCATAGCTAAGTCTCAATACATCTCTTTCAAAAAGATCCTTATGTTTACAGACAAACATAAAGCAATTAATAACGGACATACTTGTTAACGTCATGATTTTATTACTTATGAACACAGGCTTACAATTATCTCTTTTTTCATTTGAAACATATTTCTCTCAACTTCTGTAGAGTTACCCCAGAAAATTAGTCCATATCTTATTTTTGATTGAATATATGCATAATATGCTGACAGTGCTGCTTCACGGCTAATATTCTGAGCTATAGTTCTTAGAGCTTAACAATATTTAGATATACTCTGAGCCACACTCCCCACATGCGCCCTCCAGTCCAGCCTTTTATCAATATTTAGCCCCAAAAAAGAAACTTGTCCTGAAGGCTGAATATCTGTATTTCTATACGAAAAAGTGAAAGTGTGACCTTTTCGGTTACCAAATAAAATCCATTGTGTCTTTGACATATTTAACAACAGGTCATTGGCCGAGAAGTACATGTTTAGAGTGTGGACGCCCTTTGCACACTTGTCAGAAGTCTATCCGAGTCTTCTTCACTATATATTAATGTCGTATCGTCTGCATACAGAGCTGTGAATTCATCAGTTATATTGGTAAGTTCGTTAGTATAAATGATAGCTATGATGATGATGATACTAGGGGCCCTAAAATCGAGCCCTGGGGGACAATTTTCGTAACATAAATTTTGGTTGAGATTATTTGTCTACCATACAAGTCATATTCAAAAACCGTTGAGTGCGACTACTTAAATATGAGTTTAAAAGATGAAAAGCGTTTTCTCTAATGCCATGACTCTCTAATTTTTTCCAAAGTGTTAGATGATTGAAAGCTTTTGACAGGTCGATACACATACCTAAGGTAAGTTTTTAACTATTTAAAGAGTCTATAATTTTATCAATAGCTTGATATATCGCTCGTGTGGTTGACTTTCCACTGCGAAATCCATTTTGATTATTCTCTAATAACGAATGCTTCTCTAAAAAATTAATTAACCTATTATAAATTGCCGTTTCAAAAATTTTATTGATATTTGAGAGTATAGATATGGGCCGGTAATTTTTATCTTCATCTACTTCTCCAGTTGTATATATTGACTTAACTAGTGTACTCTGGAGAGAGTCTGGGTAAATACTCGTTTTGAAACAGAGATTTATTATGTGGTATAAAGGTCTTGCAATGGAGTCTGCCGTTTCTTTAATAAGTACAACCGGTATATTATCATCCCCTACTGTTTTTTTGTTTTTTAAACTTTTTATTATTCTACATACCCCTACACAATCTGCTGGCCTTAGGTACACTGAATTTAGAGATGTCTTTGTTGGAAAAATATTTTCTATATACTTATTTACATTTGGGCACGCACTTATAAAATTTTGATTTAATTTATTAACTATTTTTGATGATTTGTCATATTTTTTTGAGAAATTAACAAGAGTTGTTGTTTTATTATTATTATCTGTAATCTTTTTTTATATATCCTTAAGATTAGTATTTCGTTTTTCGATCGACAGGTCACCTACGAACACTCTCATTTGATATCATCTCTTAGGGAGCCGTCTTCTTAGCCCTGGATCATATAGAATGATCCACAGCGTCGGGCCAAACAAATTCAGGGCGGAACCCCTTGTGTAAGTTGCTTTACTAATCCTCATGTCTTAAATTATATCTGTGTGATATTTACTAACTTTTACTTCTTCCCTACTCCTGAACATCCCAGGGTTTATTATCACTGCCCACCACTTTATCTTCAAGCACTCTATTAGAAAATTGATCCATGTTTGAGTTAATGTCATAAACCCATACCGTTTACCCAACAACCCTCCTTTCTCATCTATCTCTTTCAGTAATCATCTTTCCTGTATGAGATGCTCTTTTGTGTTTAGCAGGGTTTTGGGTCAGAACTTGGGATTGGTCCTAGTAATCTATCCCCTGTCGGTATGAGGACCGTTTTCCCATTTTTTTTCTGCTTCCTCATTAACTCATCATACCCTTCCATGATGGTCTGTTCATACGTATGCACTGCTTGTTTTGTTTCTCCACCTTTTCTATTCTTAACCTTACAGCAGCCATTCGAATCTCATACTCTGTATATTGAAAGACCTCCTCCTAAACCCAATTTGATAACCACACATATACGTGCGTAGTAATTAATTTGGAGCACTTCGTTCAGTTATGGACTTATATTAGTACCTATAAGAAAATTTTTAAATTACGGCAAGTAGTCAATATTTTAATGTTGTTACATAAGAATGCTGAATATTTGCAATGTTTAATTTTGATCCTGGCAAGACGGGTTTGCCAAAAACATATTTTTGATATCTAATTTTACATGTATTGGAATGTGAATTAGGTAATGTTTGTCCCTACCAAACTACTAGCGCTACTGGTGAGAAATTCTTTTAACTGAGGAAAATTATGCTCAAAGTAAACTTTATTTAACATAATAATTAATTTGGTAGATGCGCTACAAACCTATAGAGTTTTCATATTATTTAACAACTTTCAGGTTGTTTGCTATATCTTCAACTTTTTTACGTTTACACTTGTAATAAATGATCTAGCAACGTCCACTGCCTCCTTACAAAATAGCTTTCTTTATGTCTTGTGCATTAAAATGGGATTGGAATTTGCTTTGTAAACTTTTTTAACTATATTAAATAAGGTTTAAAAAATCAGGATACCTGATAAACACAAGAAAAGAAACAGAAATGCAGTTACTAAAAACGACAGAATACTTAAAGCTGTTTAAAATTACTGCAAATGAACACCAGACGTTATTAGTTTCCAAGTTTTCCAGCCGTACATAGGGCTTCTATTTTCAATTAAGATGCAAGTTTTTTTCCATATAAACTCTGAGCTAATTTGCATTTTCTGGAATAATACTGCCCACCAGGCGCTTTTCAATAAACTGTACCTCCATACCGAACTGACTAGAGCGGAAAATTAATGTAATTAATATCGTTATTACGAAAAGTTGGAGGAAACTTTCAGGTTAATTTTTATTTTATTTTGAAACCTTTTTTTATATGTTAATTTGTTATTGTTATTTATTTAAATTTGACTCTTTCTTTTCAGGGTTGGTTTCAAAGGAAAACTCAGAAATAATACTTTAAATAAATATTCACTTACCTTTTTTTTTCTTTAATTTGCTCTTTTATAATTTACTACGCTTCATTACTTTCTTTAAAATTTCACAGTGTTTTGCTCTATTTCAAATGAATTTGATTTATATAAAAAAATTTAAATATATAGAATACATTTTTTTTAATTTCAAACAAATGATAAATACCTTATTCTAATCCTCTCATATTCCATTAGTTCCCCTTCTCCCTGCTTTCTGCTAAATTCTATCCTACAACCCCATCAACTCGATCAAAACATTTAATCCATTCGTTTTCGGCTTAGAGCATTTACTTTCTAGAGATAGCCTGCAGTGCACAAATGTCGTGGTAAGACTAAAGAAAGAGAGGGCAATAGAGAGGGCAAGAGGCTATTTCACTCGGTTGGGAGCTGCTTCTATGGAGTGTAGAGTGAAAGGAGGACAAATTTATATGGGAATAAAATTGAAAAAGTGTCTAGCGGACGGTTTCAAATAAGTAGTTCAAGAAATGACCAGAATGGCGCAAATGTGACCACAGGGTATGTTATAAAGTTAATTGTCAAGGGATTGAAATACACAAATCCAACATTTAGAAGTGATACGGCTGAAAAAGTGAGAATGATGTAAAATTATTAGTAAAAATCGTAAATAAAACGTAGAAAATCTGTTATGTGAATTCTCTTTGTAAATGGTTGTCTCCGTTTTTTGTAATCTCTGCAAGTGATATGAGTTTATAGTGTGTTAATTATGATATAAATTTTTGAAACACTTAAACATTGGGAAACATTTGTATATTTGTAGATGTTGGTGAATTAGATGTAAATAAAAATTATTTATTTTTACATTCTTGTGTTCATATTACATATTTATTTTGAAAAGTTGGTGTTTCTACTTCCTTGTTCACCTCTCTCTGGATAAAAGTTAATTAACAATTCTTTTCATCACTGAACAAACTGCTATAATTAAATTATCTCTTCTGTTATCATTATGGAACAAATTTCCCTTGCATTTTATTCTAGAATAGTTTCTTTTTCAAGGATTCTAACATTTTCACACACTGGTTTTCCATATATTTTTTCTTGTATCCATTAACTATAATTAAATGACTATTTTTACATCTTTCTGCTTTAGGTCTATATTAAATATTTTCAAAGGTAAGCCTGGTGAATGCAAAAATATCTTCAGATGTGTGTTGAAGTTCTCGAGTTAATGGACAATGCCATAATCAGTTTAGTAATTATATAATAATGGGTTCTTCAGAGTTTAATTTGTGTAGGATATTTATCTTGACTCCTAAAAAAATGAGCAAATAAAATTTTGCTTGTAAGTCATTTTTATCTATGTACAAGGTATTTCATTGACTATACACTTTATTAATGTTAAATATAAATCTGGTTGTTGAACTGTGATGGATAAATTTGCAATTTTTTGGATGTAAATTCTTCACATTAACCTAATTTTATTCACATAGGTTTGTTCGTAGAAAACTGATTTCTACGAACAAATTACCCGGTCGGTACTAGTGGCTCCCCCAAATTGAAACCATTTTGTGGACACTTTTTCTTACACAGAGTGTGTCCTCCTTTTACTCAAACCTCCATAGCTGCTTCCAGTAAAGTATGTTGTTCATTGGCTGCGTCCACCGACCATCCACCCACTAAGTGAAATAGCCTCTTACTGTCTCTATTGTCCTCTCTTTCTAGCGTTGCCACGATTTTATGCTTGACAGGCTATATCTAGATGGTAAATGATCTAAGGTTTTCGGCTGCACTGCTTAACTCTATTTTTATACTGTCTGATTATACAGTGTCTATGGTATTACATTTAATCTTTGTTCTTAGTTCGGCAATGTCTTTCTCGACGCACTAATCTTGATTTGCGATTATCGCACTTCTTGACTCTGAACTTTTTCAATATGTCTGACTGTTGTTGTTTATGTCATTTCCGATAAAGTTTGAAAGAAAAATTTTACCGGTAATTTGATTCTTCCATACTTGATGATCTACAATCTTCCACAACTTAATTTTGACTAACCAACATGACAGATTTGACATACTTTATATAACTTTTTGTATAAATAAATGAAAAATCTTAGATCATATAAATCCAATTTAAAATTTTTGTCATAATAATTACAAGATTTCTATTAAATATTCAATAAATCAATTGTTTTTACACATTACCATCTATTTAAAATGTTATTTTATGAAATATTAACATTGTTATTACAAGTTCAAAATCAATCTGACATTTCTACAAAAATATTTTTTTATGTCCTAGATTGTTTGATTTTGGCCTTTTTTCCTCATAATTAACGTTTATTAACTCAGTTCCATTTCATTTATGTTATATTTTGTTATGAAAACCCTGGCCTATATTTTTTTCCAAGTAGTTTCCTCTTTGAATTCTACATGTACCTTCATGATATTTACAAATCCATTCTTTACTAAATACCATATAATTTTCTAGTTCCTAATTTGATTTGTTGGTATTTATCTATACTGACACATGTATTTTTACCTTTGAATTACAAATTTTTTGTTTACATACTATAATTTCGGTTCTACAATAGCAGCTCTTAATTTTGAAACATTTTGTTTCTATTACCCTATTTACGTAATATCCTTCTTAATTTCATTTCTTAACATGTTTATGAATAATCTCTTTTATTTTTTATAGTAGCTGAATGAATTTTAATCATAAAATCACTTTCTTTTATTTAAAATTGCTAATTTTGGTCTTCTCGTTTATGCAACCTACATTGAACTTACAACTATTAGTGGTTTCTTTCCTTTTTTAGGGTTCCGTATATACAATATACGGATACCCTTATAACATCACTCCCGATTTCTGCCTCTGTCACATCACAGCAACTTTCTCCTAAACTGCTAGACGGAAGAGGTTGAAATTTGGTATCAATGTTTGGTTTGGTGACCCGATCAGGAGTACATATCGTAACAGAAAAAAAAAATTAATTTTAGGGGTACTTCTGGGGCGAAAAACTAAAAAAATCGACCGTTCCCCCCCCCTCTGATCTCCAAAACTACTGAGCCTAAAATTTTGAAAAAAATAGGAAATATAGAACGTTGACCGAACTTTACAGGAAAAATAAGGAGAAACCATTAATATTAATTTTGGGGGGCAAATTATAGAATTAAATGAAAATTTAAAAATAAAAAAATTGTCAAACGCATCATGTAATACATCAAATGAAAGGTCCCATTCTGAGGAACACAAATATATTTTTTTCATACTAAAAAAAATTAGTTGAAAAGATATTAAAGAAAATATACCAAAATTTAGACATCCCCCCCCCCTTAACCCCGAAACTATAAAACGTAAAGTTTTGAAAAAAATTAGACGTATAGGGTCTGATCTGAAGTTTACTGGAAAAATAAGGAGAAACCTCTACTTTTAATTTTGGGTGGCAAATTACAGAATTAAATGGAAAGTAAAAAATTATAATTGTTTCTAACGGATCATGTAATATATCAAATCACAAGGCTCATTATGACGAGTACAAATATATTTTTTCGATTTTTTTAAATGAATATTTTAAAATATATTAAACAAATATCTTAAAAAAATTACCCATTCCCCCCTTTATTCCCCAAACTATCAGACCTATTTTTTTTTCTTTACAGGAAAATTACGAAGAAATCCCTAAATTTAATATTGGGGGCCAAATTATAGAATTAAACGGAAAATAAGAAATATGTTTTTAACGCTTCATGCAATACAGTTAATGAAAGGGCTCATTATGAGGAATACAAATATACATTTGTCATATTTTTAAAATTAATTGTTTACAAGATATTAACATAAAGATATTAAAAAATCTCATTTCTCACTTGAATGCCGAAACCATACCCCCTAAAATTTTAAAAATAAATAGGGGTACTGGAGCTCACTTGAAATTTATAAGAAAAATTATTAGAAAACCCCTATAGTAATTTTAGGGACAAATTATACAATTAAATGGAAAATAAAAAATCAATTTTCAAACGCATCATGTAATATATTAGATAATAGGCTCATTAGGTATGTGAATTACAAATATGTCATATTTTTAAATCATTTATTTAAAAGATATTAACAAAAATATTAAACATCGACTTAATTCCCACTTTAGAAACTACACTATTTAAATTTTGAAAAATATGTTTTATTTGTATTTTTAAATAATTTTAATAACAGATTTAATAATTTATAATTTAAAACGTGACCTATTTTGTCCTTTATCTTCCAATCTACAGAGCCTCAAAACTCAGACAGTAGATTATAAAAGGCTTATTAGTAAAATAAAACTCGAATGTTAATTTTTGGGGGCCAAATTAGAAAATTAAATACATATGTATTCTGATAAAAATCAAGCGAATCCTGAAGCAGATAAAGTAAAAAGTCTATATGTGGAAAATCAAAGGGTATATTTCTTATAAATTTAAAACGCTTTCTTTTAAAGGAAATAGAGTTAATATAAGAAAATGCACTCATTCCCTGCTTGTCCGAAACTGGAATATTAGAATCTTGAAGGAGGTACGGAACCCTAAGTATGCGAGTCCAACTCGCACTTGACCAAATTATTTTATATGTAATTATATTTTTTGTTTTCATTATCTAACTTCAACACCGCATATGAACTGATTAAATAAATCTTTCACCTTGTTTTTTTTTAAATTTTACTATTTATATTTTCATTTTATTATATACTACTCTTTAATGTCGAACAAATCACAGGAATTATATTATAATTTATTGTTCTTAATAATTTGGCCAATTACTGTAAATGCAGAATTTCACATCCTTATTCTTCATACCACCCTCTATTTCATTCATAACTCTCACATGTGATATTTACCGTTGCAGTTCCGATGATACACGCTCGTTCCGAAACGTGAGAAGCAGGCGGATCGTTGTATGAATAATTTTCTGCCTGTCACCTTAATAACACTCAATGGCCTCCTAAGAAGCCCCATACAAACCGGTAGCCGGTAATAACCGTAATGACCGTGAAGGCCTACCATCACCCATCCATCTAACGTACCCGAGCTCAGACGTAATAACTAAATGAGACGGATTTATCATTTTATTTACTGCATGACGTGTAGTAATAACACGAACAAAGATGGATGTTATGGAAAATTCGTAACTAATGAAGACGAAAAATGCTCCGAAAGTTTTTTATAACTCCTTAATTTTTAACTTTCATTGAAGGTATAACAGAAAATATCCCGTGAAGTATATTGGAAACGAGTTCAATCCACAAGTAATAGAGAAATCTCATGCTTGTCAGGTAAAGTTGTAATTGACCAAAGAAGATTTCATATGCAAAGCAACGGGTTATCTTATCAAATTAAATTTTAAGGAGTTGTAGACCTAAAACAAATGCTTACATTGAATTTTGATCAATATCTTCCGAGCTATCAAATAGAAGAGTTTATAAACATAAATCCGAAAGGAACTCATGAGATAAACCATTCAACATTGAGGGTTCATAGATCGAAATCACAAGTCTTCCAAAGTTTGAACTATTAAATACTATGGTTTCACTTTTAGGCAATATTTTTCATTCAAAACGTCTTATACAATACTATATACCAAAAAAACAGCTTATGTGCAATTGAAATAGATTTTTGAAGATGGACAGCAAGAAGATCTAAACTTGAACATATACGAAACATAGAAATGAGAGCAGGCATAAAAGTAGAAATAAATATAGAAGTAGGAAAGTTACAACTCATATGGTTTGGACAGGTGAAACAAATGAACCCAACTGGAAAAAAGAAACGAGGTAGATCACCTACAACATGAATTAGGAGCCTTACCAAAGCAAGAAGTCTAGCTCACCATGACAATTATGAACCAAACCTCTTAAAAAGCATCGATAATGCATCCCAACGAAACAATTTAAAAGACCTTTTAGTCTGATTCACAAGTTTTCGAGGACCTGCTTGAAGTTTAGCAATCTTTTATTCTTCTTTCTCTGTCGCTCAATATCTCAACTGATATCAGCCGAGGTACTGGTGAAACACAATTTATGCTTGAAAAAGTGTTAGAAAGTGGGATCTCTATAATGTAGTAATATTCATCGGGTTGAACAGGAGTTCGTCGTAAAAACCGACCGCGGTGAGGAACTATAGGGGAAAGTATACTTACGTAATACGAGTGGAACGCAATCAGTAAGCCCATCGGAGAAAAACAGTGCGCTGACCATGCCAAGATACACTATACGAAACTTCCTAATTTCACAAATTGCCAAAGAAAACAAGAAGTCTAGACTGGTTTGGTCATTTCTAGAAAGGTAGTAAATACTTTTTACATCTCTCTAAATACAAAAAATATTGGAAATTCCAAGCTAAAATTCAGCGTTTCTATCTCAATAATCATAAGACTTTAAAAACGATTTGCCAACCAGGTTTCTAGTCATGGCACCAAAGGACCTATCAATACGTGCTACTCCGTGGTATAAGATGCGTTGGAATTGACACTCGTTATGAATACAACAAAACCAAAGCTGAGAAAAGTTTCATTAAATCTGGAGATTTCAAAAACAGCCATCCAGAAGAACAAACGACAAAGAAAGATACGATCAGGTCCACCAAGTAGAATGTTTTCCTTGTGGACGATCCCCTTTAGTGTGATTGCTGAAACAACTATCGCCAAACAAGAAAATATATTCACTAACAACATAGTATATTGTTTTCGGTACGGTGGCATATGCCATTTGTCTCTTCAATGCTGACATCCATCAAGTCTCAAAACCGTAACTAGACGATGAAGATAGTGCCAGTTTAATCATTCCGGGTACATTCAAAGGTAAAAGCAGCCACTTTATGTTTAACACTGGCCCTGCAATATCCGTAATCAAACGCAGAGTTTTGAGTTCATTGGATATCCAGAAAAAAGTAGAACTGGATATATGAGTCCAGCATAAAGTAAAAGTCATATTTTGGTTGAGAAACTATCAATAAACTATGTGCAACCGTATGCATTCCTAACAAATATTTCCATTAGGATGCGTTGTGTACAAAAGACAGACATACAGTAATTACTTAACAAATTAGAGAGATATAGATGCGCCTAACCTAACCATGGGTAGCCAGTAGCGATGAGTTGTTTAGAGAAGTCCGAGAAATATTCAAGGCAGAGTGAAGAGATGGAAATCGGCCTACCCAAATCGAGAAATAAATAACCTCGACTTAGCGATATCGGTAATTTTACAAATTTTACCCCACCTAGACGTAAACGGCCATATTTTGGGTCTAAAATAAATCAGTATCAGCCACTACACTATGCACTATTGAAGCACCTGTAAATATAGTTAGGAAAAAATGGGAAAATGGGAGCTAAAAAAAGGAGTGACAAAAGAACTCCTAACCCTTCAGGACATAGCTGGTCAACTCCACAATAAACTTCCGGTAAGGAAGGATGTTCATCTAATTGGACTGAATAACCAGAGTAAAGATTTGACTTAAAAATGACATTTTTGGGGCAGAATGCCTTTGGTATAAACAACATGCTGGCGGTAACACGCCCCTATCTTCAGAAGTCAAGAGATTGTGGACGTGTGGACATGTGGACATGTGGACAGCAAACTAAATTTCTTGAATATAACACAGGTTCGCTGAAGCGGCTAGAAGAATCGTTTTAAAGTGGACAATATCACGGCAAACAAAAGTTGTAAGTCTTACAACTTATCGAATATGCAAAATAATAGTTTACCACCAAACCTGCCCAAAGATAAAGCTTTTCTTGTAATTTATAATAAACGTAATAACGGAGATTAAGTGAATAAATAATTACTTAAATATTGAATATTGACTAAATATTTTTAGTTAGTGGCCCACATACATCAATATATATTTTTAAGTATGTACCATTTAAGATAAAAATCATAAATTGATATTTCCCACCAAAAAATTACTAGCCATGAAATTACAATTTCCTGGACAGCAGCCAAACGATGCTCGGCCGTAATTCGAGAGACGGAAATGCCAATAAATGTAAAATTATAAAAATAACATCTCACACAATTCAAATGGAGTCATTTCCTTTCTCGTAAACGAATTGTTATGATACAGTAAATTTTATACGCTAACAAATAATTAAGTTCATCATGCACTTCGTTCGATGTAAAGGAAAAGCAAGAAACGTCAACGAAATTAATTTATTGTATGTATATAATTACGTATTTGAGATTTTTGTCGGCTATATCTTACTTCATTCGTTAGAAGTTGAAATGTGTCAGTTAGAAATGATATGGTGAGTAATGCGTAAATATTGATTATAATATTAGCTTTGTATTGACCTCAAAATCATATGTTCAACGACAAAATTAGCGATTACATTTTTTATTAATTTTCGCTGTTACTTGAATATGATGTTCAAAAGCGTTATACAAATTATTGTGACCTTGTTTTTTCCTTCTGTAATAATTAATAACTACTACACTTGTAGTTTTAAACAGAGCAGGTAATTTGAATAAAAAAGAAAAAATATTTGAAAAATTCCTCAAACGAGTTCTTGAAAGTCTTGAGTCATCGATATCCTTAATCTCGAGGAATAGATTCTTGCCGTTCATCTAATAATATATAAAAAAACTCGAATAGCGATAGATCCGGAAATATAGATGGCCATGCAATTGACCTTCTTCTCTTGATCAATGTATTCATGGCTTACAAATTCAATAGTTAGGGCAATCACCAATTATCATGTTCAGCTAAACTAGAACCCATTGTGGAGAACACACTGTAAAACTAGACCTACAAAAAACCAAAATTTGGTAAAAACGTAAAAAAACCTTGTGTTTATTCACTTAATAATAAAGGCAACGAAAAAATCGTCAAATTGATTCAAATAACACATTTTAATAAAATTTTGGTATATTAACCAAAAGGATAGTTGACCAATGTAGCTTTATAAGGTATTATTGAAAAGCTTTATTTATCAGAAATCCGGGGTTGCCACTTAGCATTACCTTGGTAGGGTGAGTGGGGACGGTTTAGTTAATACGTCATTTTAGTTCGCCCTCAAAATTACGGAAAGTACTGTAAGCAATTTTTCATATCTTTTTTTAGTTTCTTAGCTATAGTTATTGAAAAATTTGAAATTGTCACTCTGCATATTTGCTGTTTGAAGCATTTTTACTTTTTGTTTATGGACTTGCAAACGCTTCTGGGGGTAGGTCAATGACAATAAAGAAAATCTAAAATGTGTAAAATTTAAAAATATAAATACATTTTAAATACTATTGACAGTTAGCAAACAAAGTTAGCTGAGAAATGTATATGAGAGTATTGAATATGTTTGTTTGTGCTAGTTCTAGCAAACTGAATGATGTCACTAATAAAAGACAGTTAACCATTTCCAAGAATAGATTATACACTTTCCACTTAAACAGGATTGATTCAATTGGTTTCTAACTTTAGATCTTAAAAATGTCTCTTAGCTAGTTGAATTTTAAAATAAAGAGCGAGAGAAAGAAATCAACATTTTCCACATACAATTGAAAACATGATTATTTTCATACCTTATCGCAGCGTTTCCCCAGGAATATTACACAGAGGCCAGCAAAACTGGTGTATAGAACATTCTTCTCCCAAATCCAAAAGGAGAAGAGTGCTCGATGGAATATTTTTCAGCCCAAAATTATCACAGCTACAAATCAGTCAACGAGATTCAGTAAAAACGTACTGACCTAATAAATAAATAAATAAATAATGCTTTATTTTAGCTTTAAGCTAGGATATAACATCTTTTTTACATATTACATTTTTAACAAGTGTATAAAAACATTTAAATTAAATTAAAATACATATTTCTCCATTTATTCCTAAAAATATTTACGTTATGGGATGTTTTAATAGTTTGTGGAAGAGAATTGTATACCCGTAACCCTTCCACAATCAATGTTTTTTCTAACACATTAGTGTGAAACCTCCATTATAACTTATCATGTCCGATTTTTTATCAAAAAACCTGTCAGAAACTGAGGAATTAAACCGTTTTTGATTTTATATATAAATATCAAATTTGCTTCCTCAACCATTTGTTTAATATTAAGAAATTTTAGTCTAGATAACATATCCCTTATACTGATTGAATGTTAACAGTACACGCATAGCTCTATTTTGCAATATTTGCATTTTATTTATTTCCTGATTATTGCAGTATATCAATAAGGAGATACAATAAGTAAACTGCGGATATATTATTGCATTATAAATTATACGCCTCGACCATTCGGACAATTTGTATCCTATTCTCCCAAAGTATCCAATTTTCTTACCTAGTTTTTTACACATGAACATTTAGGTTTAATTGTGGATCTAGCACAATTCCAAAATATTTTATTTCTTTAACTTGATCTATTACTTCACTATCCATCTTTATTTCAAAGTTTCCCCCATCAAATGATTTACAGTTATGTCTTGTTCCGAAAATCATACATTTTGTTTTATTACGATTAAGTTTTAATTTTTTAAACCTTAACCAATTTTTTAAAATGTCTAGATTTTTATTTATTGTTTGCACTACTTGTAAAAAGTTTCTTCCTGCTAAAGATACCACGGTATCATCCGCATGCAAATTAACAAAACTATTACAGATATATTTATTTATATCGTTTATGTAGAATATAAAAAGTAGAGGGCCCAGGACACTTCCCTGTGGTACACCATATTTAACCTCAATTTTTTGTGAAGTTTTATTATCTACTTTAGTAGTTTGATATCTATTAGTCAAGTAATTTTCTAACCATTTAAGAACCGTCCCCTCATGCACCAATACTTATAGAACTTTTAAAACAACGGGAAGTAGATTTATTGGACGTAGTTCCTCTGGTTGCTTAGGATGAGCAACTTTTGGCACCGGTATGATAACACTACCTTTTAAAGCTGTAGGCACTATACCAGTTTCCAGTGATGTATTTATTATATTTAATAAGGGATACCCAATAACCTCAAATAACTTTTTTAGCGTATTTACCGACATCACAGTGTCCCCCGAAGACTTATTTTTTAAATTATTTATTGTTTTCTTTAACTTATTTAACGAAATTTGTTTAAAACCTGGTATTCACTTCAATTTTTTCTTCCTTAAATTCAATATCTGGTAAAGGAATGTTACAATATCCTGCACACTTTTTATAAAAAAGTTATTTAATGAATTCTCGACATTATCATTTTCAATATTTATACACGTATAATTAATAGTTTGTGTGTTCTTATTTACAATTTGTTTGAGGGTCCTCCACGTTTTTTCACTATCGTGACGATTTTCACCGATTTTCCTTTCGTAATAATCTTTCTCCTTTTTACGAATCAATGCTACAACTTTGTTTCTTTGTATTTTATAGTCCTCAAAATCGCTGATACTATTTGTAAATTTGAAAGTATTATACAGTCTATCCCTCTCCTTCTGCTCTCTTCTTATTTCATCATCCAGCCATTGATACTTTTTTTGAACAATACTTTTTTTAGTGGTGATATATCTTCGATAGCTTTGGTTACATTGTCACTAAAATTTTGGTACAAAGTATTTACATTAATAGTTGTATAATTCCAATCTTGTCCTTAGTTCCAGTTTTATTTCCCGAAGTTTAGAATCGTGTCTCGAAAATAGTGTTTTTTCTCTATTGTTATTTCATCATAATTGTAGTCCAATAGTTTCATGGTCACCTATAATAGGATATATCCTGTCAGTTTCTTGTATTTCAGTAAAATTTGTATAAACAGGGTCCACTAGCGTTTTAATGTCTTTAGCACATCGTGTAGGTTTTGTTATAACTTGCTTGAACCCAAATGTAGTTGTAATATTCAATATTCGTTTCTTATATTGGGAATTTTCCAGCATATTTATGTTAAAGTCGCCTGCTATTATTGTCTTATTCTTAATTACATCCTCTTCGTTTAAACTTGATTCAAACTTATTAAAAAAGTCTGTTATGTCCATATCATTTGATGATCTGTAGACTCCACCCACTATCACCTTATCCTCAAGCAGATTTAACTTCACCAAAATTCCCCAATAATCTTTGCTTCTATCAAAAGTTGTAATCGTTTCACATTTTAAACAATTTTTAACGTATATGGTGACTCCCCTGTATGAAGGCTATCAGAGTATATTATGAAGGGATTGTAACCTTTTACAGCAATTTCAGAATCTTCTATATCCCGAGTAATATGGGTTTCAGTAACAACAATTGCCATAGGTTTATATTGATCTATGGTTTGTTCCAACTGAACATGATTTTTTGTCTGACCCTGTATGTTTATAAGTAATATAAGACTATTTTTCTTTGACTGTAGTGGCTATATATACATAATTTTTTCTCTTGTTATGTTTACTTGCCGTTGATAACCTTGGCAGTTTATATCAAATACATGATGATTATAATTAATATTTGAAATTTTTAAAATTTGAGAAGCATATTTACAATTTGTACAACCTAATGTGTCGTTATCACAGTTTAATTGTTAATGATTTCCACTGTATAAATGATCTTTTTTATTTTTTAAATAATTGTAGTGTTCACTGCTTAATTCCAAAATTACATTTACTGTACTTTTTCTATTTTTAGCCGTTTTGTATTTATATACCTACCAACTTTATCCCCTTTCTCATAGTATCAGGAAAATTTTGATTTTCTATCTTTTCAATAAAACTCACTTCTTGTAACTGTATTATATTCAGTACCTTTATTTTTGGATTTAACATTTTTCCTGTCAATACTTCATAATCTTTCCCCATTTCCTTTTGCATGTTTGTTTTTAAGTTTTCCAATGATTGTTTGTTATCACAATGTACAACAACACATCCGAATTTTTTGTTGTAATACATTTTTTGTTACTGAACTGTTTTGATTTGGAACTTTTGGTTTTATAATTAACGGTTCAATTTAACTTCGGTTTTTTTACAGCTTCAGAATAACTAGACTGTTGTTGTTGAATTAGACTTATAAGCTTCTCTGTTTTTTCTAACACTTCTTTTATTTTAATACTGATATCTTCCGTTTCTTCTTGTTTTAATTTCAGTTCAACTTTTTTTAGACAGTTACTGCAGAACCACTTAATGCTTGCATTTTCTTGTCTGGATATCAGCACTAAATCCTTAATTGGTACGAGTGTTGACAAAAATCACATTTTATACACTTCGAATTTACTATAAAATTGTCAGAGCAGAGCGCACACACCTGTGCACTCGACGACGACATAGTAGACAAATAGAGAACATTTAATTTTATAAAAACCGCCGTCATAATAATGATATGTTATATTTACTACTAGCGGTTATCTAATAGAAATGGAAACTCGTTTTATATTAGTTGCACTTGTTTAATGAAGTGTAATTATGATACGCCTTGCTAACTAATTCTACTGTATTCCAGTTGTGACATACTAGTTCTAGTACATATATATCAATAGTGGATAAGAATCATTCATTTTGAAAACCAGTGATTTTTGAACTTTTCTGTTTCCAGGGATAGACTATGCTTTTCATATAATTAATTCAAAACCATACTAGCATACTCCAATGTTAAGCGCAAGTAAGCATAATACAGTATTTTTAAAGAGCCAATGTTTGTAAATTGTCTACAATTCCTGATTAACACACCATAAGGCCACCGAGACCATGATACTGATGTGGTGATTGAAGGACAGTATTATTGAATTCTTCTTTATTTAGACACACTTGTGACAATTATTTCGCTACATTGGAGCTTCTTCTGACACGCTACAATGTAGCAAAAAATTGTCACAAGTGTGTCTAAATAAAGTGGAATTTAATAATACTGTGTATTTTTTCATCATGAATCTTAATTTCCACCAAGTAACAGCCAACTACTTTCAAGGACAAAGTTGAATACAACACCACTCCCAGATCATTGACAGTCTTGTAAATTTTAAATCGGAATTACCCAATTGGTAGTTGAAATGAATGGTAGAATGACCGCAATTTAGCATTTCTGAACATAGAGTCCAAGATAATTAATACTGCACCATTTCTCACCAAGGAGTATATTTTCAATTCATCTACAAAACAAAGGCGCCTACAATCAAGACCCTCGCATAGGTCATTTATGGATAATACAAACAGCAGAGGTTGAAGAAGAAAGCCTTGTGGTACATTCGATGTTGCAGTGAATTCATCAGAATTATGACCATTGAAAGCTACATACTGGGTTCAATTCGAAAGACATCGCATTATGAGTTGAGTAGTATCCATCGAGAAACCAAAATTATACAATATTTTTAGTAACATTTCATGATCTATACTGTTGAAGAATTTGGAGAAATCTGTATATTTGACGTCCACCTGACCATTGAAGTCGTATTCTACTGCCAAATATTGGGAAATAACTACCAAATTCGTAACAGTTGTCCATTTGTTCAAAAAACGATGCAGGTCAGAGTAACTAGTGACTTGGATATTAGTAAATATCTGTGGATAGACAATATTCTCAATTATCTTTGCAAAGTGGGAAAACAGAGTATATAACTCTAGTATATATGTATTATATTTGGACCAATTACGTAACGAGACAAACTATCATTCCCATAAACACAAACCACAACAACCCTTTTCACAAAAAAATCCTTTAAAATCAGAAAGCCGAGAATTCAGCGACCAATCGCATGTTGCGTACAATTTTCGAGACTCCGTTTCAACACAGAGCCGTAGACAGATTCCGGCAAATGATAACCTTTTGGAAACCACCCGGCAATTCAACAATATTTTTGTCGGTCTTAACAACTATTCATTACTTTAGTGGGCCTTTGCGTGTTTACGTTCGCCGTAATCAGTTTTAAGAGTCGGGCAGTTAGCGATGTCGACGAAGATGGATTGCATTACCCTGCGAAATTCGAAATAATAAATCAAAATGTAATTAGAAAGATTGCAGTTGAAGTTGAAACGGATCGAGACACGACGGAAGGGTAAATTTTGCTGACAAGATTTACTTCATTTATATGAGTGACTGTTTCATATTTAATGAAGCTATTCAGAGGATTGTATGGAATACTTCATTTTGAAATTTTCTAATGCAAAGTTGGTGATTTGGCAAGTTTGAATCGTTAATTTAAATGGTGTTCCAATTTGAAGTTAATTTTTAATTTTTTAATAAAATACACAAATTATTTGAGAATGATCAAATCTTTTATTTCAAATTGATGATTGTTTCAGTCTTCACTTGATGAAAATTCATTTTTAAGATTACTTAAAAAACAACAAACACTTGTTTAAATTTTCACTTTTTATTTCTTTATATTTGACATATGTTTCGCCAAGTCTGGCTTCATCAGAAATTGGAAATACAATGAATGCTAAATTTATATTACATACAAAGGAACTACAGATAAGGTAATAAAATGATTAAAAGGTTTTAATTCCGGGGAATTTCGGAAGAAGTGGGCTGGATATATGTCAGTTAAATTATACATTTATGAAATTGTTCATAATAGATGTTAATAATATTATTTAGAGATGGATTTTAAGATTAAGTAATGGAGATGACTTGGTATCAGTTTGGTCGTTTAATAGATTAGGAGAATTTTTGTTTTTATTAATTTCTAGTGATTCAAGCAGATATAATTTTTTACTTTTGTTTTGTAAATGTAAAATTTCAAGTGCATTCTGAGGTACATGGTTTTCTTTCAATAAGTGGTCCGTAAATGTGGATTTGTTTTGTTGTTGATTTTCGAAAGCTCTAGTGTGTTCACGCCATCTTGAATTGAAAGATCTTCCAGTGTGACCAATATAGAAATTGGGGCAACTACCACAGTTCAACCTATAGACACCCGACTTATAATTTTTGTCAGTCTTGTCTTTGTTGTTTCTTATATGTCTAGATAAATTGTTGTTTGTTGTGAAGGCTGTATATATGTTCCTGTTCTGTAAAAATTGGGAGATTTTTTGTGAGGGGGTTCCATTGAATGTGAGAGTACGGTATAATTTAGGTATGGGATTGGGGTCAGTGGCATAGACTTCTTTTTTATAGCAATTTTCTTCAATTTTCTGTTTAATAAGTTGTCAATAAGTTGAGTGGTGTAACCATTGTTGACTGCCATAAGTTTGATTCTTTCAAGTTCCGTATCATAGTCGGTTTTGTTAAATGGTATTGTCACGAGTCTGTGTAACATACAGTGATATGCAGCAAGTTTATGTTGTATGGGGTGGTGTGAACTATTGTAGGTGGTAAGGTCAGAGTGTGATGGTTTATGATATATGGAGAATGTGTGTTTGGTGCCTTGCTTTTTAATTGTTAGGTCTAGGAAATTTAGTGTGTTATCTGTTTCTGTTTCAAGTGTGAATTTTATGTTGGGGTGTATTTGATTTAAGTAGTTGTGTAGTAACAGTAATAAAATCCTATATTGGGACCGATACGTCGATGACATTATTGCTTGTTTTAGGGGTACACATTACAGTTACTACACAACTACTTAAACCAAATACACCCCAACATAAAATTCACACTTGAAACAGAAACAGATAACACACTAAATTTCCTAGACCTAACAATTAAATGGCAAGAATCTTCCGTATTCTGTACGAAATTTTCTTCCAACTTCCGCACAAATTTCACCACATTTAAAATAATTTTTAATAATAAACACGAGTTGCTCGATCGTATATCTCTCCATTTTTAATAACCGGACAATTCCTTCTTGTAATCTGTCAAATAACATATGATATTCTTGTATAAAAAATATAAATGGCGCCAAATTTAAAAATTAACCTCAAATTGAAACACCCTTGATATTTATATAACTTCTAGATAATGACGCTGATATTTAAGGATTAATATAATTATCTCTTTCATTAATCGTTTTTATGAAAACACCTGTACCAACAACTTCGCTTGCGTTAATAGTGATTTTGTCAAGAATTCTGGTTATTGGTCGACACAGGTAGAGACTACAGAGTTCTAGGTTCTGCCTCCATAATAAATTTTATCGTGAATGAATTAACATTTCTTATTAACTCTGCTTCTCCTTGGCGGTTACAATCATGGCTACAAAATAGAACATTATAATCAGGATGGTGCAATATACTAGATATGGTACATGTCTTTTACTTTTTCCGGTAATACATGAGTCAGTAGCAGATCAAACAAACCAATGATAAATAAATGAAAAACATGTACTTCTAATATCTATCAATATTATAAAACAAAACCATACCCCGTAGTAACCGTTGCACCGCACCATCTGTCGAACTGTTATAGTACTAAACGGAAGGACTTTAGAAAAATTATGTTTTTATGTAATTTCACAGTATAATACCAAACTTGTTACTAAAATGTGATCAATTACCTTAATACGGCCAATGGAGTTGAATTAGCCGAATGTAATCATGTTAATATAGGTTTTTAGATTATAATCTTTCCTTAAAATTTTGCTACCCCCATATCACCCCCTTTAACAAGCAGTATAAAAATAAATAAGCAAGCCTTGATCATTTGTCATCAAAAACAGTTCTGCAAAATTCCAACCCTAAAAAGTTCCATTCAATGTTCCGCCCCCACCCCCTCTTCATGATTACGATTTCTTTATATTATATTTACAACGCATTTCACTCATTCTTAGAAGTATTTTAAAAATACTTTAATTATTAATTGTAAATAGTAATTCTTCACGCCTAAGACAGTTCCAAGCAGAAAAAGGAAGACATTTTGAACACCTACTGCAATTTATTCTGTGCCAATTTAGTGTTTCTGTAGTATATTTTGATGTTTTCATTTTATAAAAGTTGTTCGAAAATACTGATTTTAAACTTATTGTACATTTAACTTTATTAATTATCGAACAAAAATATAATACATTTTTGGAATCACATTGAAATGCAAATTCAAACAAATAACAGTTCAGGTGAAAATAAAACAAAAAAACCTTATAATATTTTTGGTGCGTTCCCGCAATTTGTTTAGTGTATTGTCTTCAATTTGATTGAATTACTTCATTGATATTTAAACTTCTGCACCTTTTCTAAAACATTCCGTCGCGCTAATGCTAATTGTAAACGTTTTTTACGTGTAAAATATAGACAGTATGGACAATTCGTGTCTCGGATCCCTAGCTGTTAAGACGCTTGGGAGTTTCGTGTTTGTGCTCCGAACTATTCGGACACTTTTTTTGATTCCGTCTGTAGAGACGCCGCTTTTTGTTGTTTGCGTTACGATTTCGCGAGTTCTTAGCTCCATTCGTGACGACCGCTAAACCGCTTTCATTTTGTTTCTTTTGTGTTTACAAAAGCGCATCATTTGTTGTTAAACCCGCATTTTTTTGTATGCTCAATCAATGAACATTACGTCGCTATTTTTTGTGTAACGTGTTGTCCAGACGAAGCTCTAAGAAACTGTTCCTGTTCACGGGGCTAGCCTCTGAAGAAAGAAGAACCAAGAAAACGCCAGAGCTTCGACTTAAAGGTTAGTGATAACTTTTATTTGGTGATTCGTTTATGTGACCCCACGTGTTTATTGATTGTTCCGCTAAAGGTCCTTCGTCAATTATATACTTGCATTGAACCAGCATTGAACTAAAACCGCAACATCTAATTCATACACTTTTTTGAATATTTTCTCTATGTAATGTGCCATCGAACACATTACAATTCTTTTAAATATACTTTTTCAAAAAAAAGTTTAAAGATTTTTCGTTGCAATTGTTGAAAACCGCATTGAGATTTGTTAAAAGAGAAAACAAGTTCGGGATTCAGTCATTCCGTTAGACATAAATTCGCAATTTCTTTTACCGCAAAAAAACTTACGAAATTTGCTAAATTGTTTTGAATTTATTTGACATCGGAAAAATTTGTACATTTTTGGAATAGTATTTTGTTTTCTATCGTGTTAGATTTGTTCAGTGGCGTTAAATTTTAAGTTAAGTGCCCTGAAAATCTTTTTTTCGGAGTTTAAAAGATTAGCTGCCGAGAAAGCCTTAAGAGGTGACGACGTTGAAGATATTGTATGGTTGATTCAAATTTTTGTTTAGATTGCCGCTAAAGGTCCTTCGAATTATATACTTGTTGAACCAGCATCTAAAACCGCAACATATAATTTTTGACTCTATGATGTGCCATCGAACACATTGAAATATTGAGACTTTTATTCCAAAATCATCGGAATATTCTAGGTGCCCTTCTTTTTTTCTTTAGCCAAATAGGCATGAAGTATCTATATAATGAACTTTTATTTCATTTAGGGTCAGTCCATATATATATTGAACCTTATTATATAGTTTTTACATTTAACCTTCAAATGTGTCTGCTATAAAAAAGTTACATAGGTAGATCTACAATGTAGCAGTAAATACAGAACAAAACTACCCAACACATATGTAATCTGGTTACCTATTCAGCGAAAATAATAATAAAAAGCTTTTTTCCTTGGAGAAAATACGAAATTTTACATACAATGCATTCGTTGTAAAAATGAAATAGGTTAATTTAAGCGCCACGTAGGTCTCCAGATTCGTGTCATCTGGATTTTTCCCTACTTGAAACACTAGCCAAAATTTATGTGATTAAAACATCCCAATCCGTTAAGAACTACCATCATCGATGTATGTTCATTTTTGAAAAAATGACAAATATTAGTATTTTTTAATTACAAACTTAATTGAATACCAAGTTTGCCAAATTTGCTCAAAGGTCCTAATATGCAAAAAATTCACAATTCATAAGACTGTCTAAAAATTAACCAGAAGGGAAATGATAAATACCTATTATTTTCACCTGTATATTAAAAAAACCTTCTAAATTCAAATTATTATTATTATTATTATTTATATTAATAAGTAAAAATATATATAATGCTAAACATTCTTCCATCTATTAAAGACAAACGAACTCCTACGAAGTGAAATAAATGAGAAATTTTGAGTACGATTAAAAATGGAAGCACTACATTACGTATTTAATTATGTTACCAAGTGTAAAAATTAATTAAGTAGTCTAACTTGTAAGTAATATAATTTATAACAAATTTAAATATATTAAAATTTTGCTAACACTTACCTCCTTTTTCCGCATTTGTTATGGTCACCCAAAAGTCGATAGTTTTCTCAGGTCCCAACTCTTCGTAGTCCCACTTCTTCTTCACTCGAACAGCTCCATTGGGATCAACGGTGACCCAAGCGTTCTCGTCTCGAATTTTGAAAGTTTCCCGCTCGGTTTCCTTCTCCAACTGGAAGACCACCCGACCTTCAGTCTCCCCATCAGTTTCAGTGAATTCAATTCTCTTAGTAGGTCGAACCGCCCGCGTGACTCGTCGTTTAGTTCTGTGGAGCTCGACTTCCTCCAACTGTTGCAAATCGAGGTCATCCACTTTGGCTACTTCCACCGGTTTGAAATGGAAGATAACCTGTGCCGGCCTCGGGGAGGTTCTGCTTGGTAAACGCAAATCGTGCGCCTCTACAATGAGCTCCAGTTCCATCTCCTCGATTGGTTCCTGCGTAAGCAGCAAATCTCCAGTTTGTGGTACGATAACCAAGAAGTTCGTTGGTGTGGCGAGTTTGTAAGCGACTTTATCACCGTCAGCGTCAGTCGCTTCGACTTTTCCAATGGGAGAGAACCGTTTCCAATTCATGGTAACGTTATCACCTTCAATGGTGTCATCACCAACGACAAATCTGTATATCTTTTGCGTAAAGACGGGGCTGTTGTCGTTCTCATCATCGACTTCAATAATGACGTTGGTGACGGCTTTGTTGATCCCGCTCGGGTCTACAGCTTGAACAGTAAGGACGTACCTACTGGTTTCCTCTCTGTCTAGCACTTGAGACGTAACGATGTGCACTCCTCCGCTTGGATCTGTGATGGTTACGTTCGGAAGCACATCTCCGGAGGTGCTATCTTGCAGCTCAAAAGACTGCGCCACGTTGCCAGCTATGATGGTATACGTGACTGGCACTGTTGTCAGATCGCTGGAAGCTTGGAGTAGAGGAATACCAGTGACGCGAGTGCCTGACGGCATGTTTTCCGATACGCGACCGACCGTTTCTTCGCCCGAATCCGTTTTGAAACTCAACATGTTCCGTCTGTCCAGCACGTACAGCTTCAACATGTGCGTCGTGCTCACGTTACCTTTGTTCTCCAGAACCATCAGATCAACGGGATGGTTCACCAACGGACTGACGTCGGAAACTGTCATTATCGAACCGTCTTGAAGCATCGTGAAGAATTGCGAAAAGTTCGAGTCGAGTAGTTTCAAGCTGCCGGCGTCCGTGAATTTTTTCACGCTGTAGCCCGGATGCGCGTCATGGGGAATCACCGAGGAGACTGTAGTCTTCTGATCACATGAGCTCAATGCCGTTGCCAGAGATGTCGCCAACACCAACCACAGGGCAATCATTTTCGGTATGATTTCGATCACTCACCTCCACAACATTAGGTATTGAACCTGAAAAAAAAAGAAACGGTGAAATATTTATTAACTTAAGAACAGATTCAATTAAACTATTAATGTGCCGTATGATTTTTAACTTATCATAATGGCCTTGCTTTTTAAGAATTCTCTGTATAGTTAAACGGTGTAAATTTAAATCAATCTTCAACTGTCAGCCCGTCACAAGACTTAATTTTCCAACTAGTTTAAAAATGAAATTCGTGACTGCTATGAAACATTGGTATGAAAAAAAAACAGTGAATGAGTGAGTACACATAGTATACAGGGTGAGATTTTTTTATGATCAGTAATGGGATCTCGGAAACTAGCGGAGATAGAGCAATGGTTAAATTGGGAAAGATTTGCAGTTTTACTGGCCCAATTTAATGACACTTTCGGATGTTTGTAAAATGTCATAGCTTACTAGATATTTTGAAAAAACGAAATTCTGTCGATTTAGTCAACTGCCTCTAGCTCCTTTGTTTTTGATTTTATAAAAAAAGTGTAATTATCAAAATTGAAGGGAATTATATCCCGAATATGATTGTCATGTCCTCGTTTGCGTGACAGCTCTCGTTTTCGAAATCTTTTTTTGAATGGAAACCATAGTTGGCTATGACCTCAAAAAATCGGACATTCTTAGAGCTTTTCAGCGATATAATACTCGATATAGTTATTCATAAAAATAACGGAGTTATGGATGCTTTTCTCTCTTATTTTCACTTTTAACGTAGTTAGCCATGAAATAGATTGATTTATTTATAACTATTCCAAAAAACATTGAACAATTTTTTTATTAGGTATATCAGATATAACGAAAAAACTAAATAAGTAGGTACTTACTAAAAACTTAAGAAATGAAAGTACATAATAATAGTTACAATTTATGTTCGAAAAATCCACCATTGTTATTTAGAGAAAATTGCATCTTTTTAAGATTGACATTACCGCTTTCCTCACAGACCGCCTATCAATTTCTTCAATTGCTTGTAATACCGCATCCCTTAGGTCACCAACTGTCTCATACTTTCTAAAGTATACTTTGTTTTTCAGCACACCCCATAAATAGAAGTCTATAACTGCCAAATTGGGAGACCGGGGTGGCCATTCGCGTGGGCCATTTCTTCCTATCCACGACTTTGGATAGTTATTATCTAAGTGTTGTCTAACTAATAACGATTATGAGCAGGTGCTCCATCATGTTGGAACCACTCAATTTCTAAACGAGTTCTCAAATTCAAATTATGCAACATGTCTTGAAAAGTGTATGATATAACATTCCACCATATTCAGTTTTTCTTCGTTAGAATATTCCATTTTATCACGAAAACTTGTTAATATCGACTGTCAGTTCAGCACTACTAATGGAACTACTCTCAAATGAGGAAACGTCACATTGAAAACAATCTTTTTCATGGCTACCTACGTTAAAAGTGAAAATAAGAGAGAAAAGCATCCATAACTCCGTTATTTTTATGAATGACTATATCGAGTATTATATCGTTGAAAAGCTCTAAAAATATCCGATTTTTTGAGGTCATAGCCAAATATGGTTTCCATTCAAAAAAAGATAAGTTTGTGTCATATCTCGAAAACGAGAGCTGTCAGACAAACGAGGACATGACAATCATATTCGGGATACAATTCCCTTCAATTTGGATATTTACACTTTTTTTATAAAATCAAAAACAAAGGAGCTAGAGGGATTTGACTTAATTAACAGAATTTCGTTTTTTCAAAATATCTAGTAAGCCATGACTTTTTACAAAAATCCGAAAGTGTCATTAAATTGGGCCAGTAAAACTGCAAATCTTTCCCAATTTAACCATTGCTCTATCTCCGCTAGTTTCCGAGATCCCCATACTGATCATCAAGAAAAACTCACCCTGTATATGGTACTTTAACAGCTGAGTCGCATGTGTTACAAAAATGGTACATGTCATTGCTAGCAAAAAGAAGCTGCAGGATGTTTTTATTACAATTTAAATATAGATTTTAGTAAAACTTTGTTAATAAGATTTGTAATAAGTTTTTAAAAGAATTTTTAATAAGAGTTAAATAGAATTTTAACAGGGATTTTACCAGATTTGTAATAAGAAATTTTTGAGAAAAACTTGATGTGAATCACCGCTAGCTAATAAAGAGAACTGGGAGGGAGTCAAGAGTTTTCTGTTTCATGCTAGAGACTTTATAAAAAACCAAATTAAAAGATTTTTAAGCACTTAGGGACATTTTATCACTACAATACATTCGTATTAGTTATGTTCTAGTAATAAGTTCAATTTTGTTCGCTAAATGACATGAACCAAATGCGTGTTCCCAATGAGCGCAAACACAGATCAGTGAAGACACGTAAATTTTCTTTGGTGGAAAACCATCTTTAGGCGAGCCATCTGTATATTTAAACCGAAAAGTTGTTGATCTGCAACCAAACCCTCACCCCTGCTTGATATAGCGTGCGTCTGAGTGAAGAATTAAGTTGATTACCACTACAAAACAATACTTAATGAATAAAATAAGGGTCTCACGACAAATGGAAATGTCTCTGCATTCATTAGCACCGGCTTCACATTCATTTCGGTCGTTACGTTGAAGGCCTGTGTGTGGGAAATGAGGGCTCGGTAATGTACAGCGAATTTCATTGTAAGCTGGAGTGTTCTTTTTTAAAAGTTCGATCTTGATAGCCGACACGAAAGAAACATATTTGAGATAGGAAGAAATAAAATTTCGTTCCTTATTAGATCTCACTAGAAACATTAAATTGTTTTTTAAACGATACATGTATATGTGAGCGAGTTGTGGAGGTAAACAGTAGTAACGATTTTCTTTTTATTGTTACTGGCGTTTCAGGAAATTGCTACATATTTTTTCCGCTTGGTTGGTTTACGAACATAAACATAAGGTTCTAACCGATAATTCTCTATTTTATGTTCTCGCTAAGTTGTTTTGTATTTTTGTACTTTAATGTAGAATTTAATTTGGTTTTTCTCTTAACGCAAAAATTTTCTACACGTTCCACGTCTACATACAGGGTCCGACTTTGTATATAAACATTGTGGACTCGGTAGGTGGCGGTGCGATCGGTTACAGAAAAAAAGTTTGAACTCCTGCTAAACTGTTGAGAAGATTGTAGTAAGACAATTTGTCTGTCTGTTTGAGTAGGTTAGATTGTACAATCTAACCTGATAGGTGACGATGAGATCAGGTTATAGAAACTATTTCTGAACTCCTCATAAACGGTTAGGCCGATTTTGACGAAACTTTTTGTGCGTATTTGTGTGGGTTAGATTTACACTTTGACCAAGTAGGGGCGCTGCAATTGGGTTGTAGGGAATTTTTGAAATTCCTCCTAAACCCTTAATAACTATTAAATATTGGTTAAAAGAACATGAAAATTATATTTTAGACAACATACAGCAAAACACTGGCATCACAGTGTTGAGGTTACATTATTTTTATTTATGTGGAAAATTTACCTATACACCCATTCCTCGCTATACGGCATTTTGATAGAACGGGCCTTTTCAGTTAAGGTCCGTTTGCGATTTACGGCCTAAAATGTTTCGCTGTAACGACAAAAAAAAACATTTTTTCGATGCCTATTAAATGACTAAATAAAAATCAATTATTGGTCATATGGAGATCCAACAAGAAAGATTGGATGACTAAAGCTACTTTTGAGGATTGGTTCAAAAATCAGTTTTCTACATGAGTGAAAGAATCTTTGCTAGGCAATAACTTAAACAACAAGGCTTTGCTAATTTTGGATAATGCACCAGGGCATCCTACAAATTTATCCGAAATATCTGAAGATATCATGATTGAGTACCTACTTCCGAAAAATATAACAGCTCTGATCCAATGGATAACTTTTTGGAAAAACCATCAAGGATGCTGTTGTTTGGAAAAAATATGGGCAGAATGAGTAGAAAGTACTGATGCAGAAGTTAATTTCCTTCCTGAAATTAAGCAAAGCAATTTGGATCTAGCATATAATCTCGACTTTGAAGGTTTCAACGAACGTGATGTGCTTGATCTACTTGAAGCTGATAGAGAACCCCTTTCATATGAGTAACTCACTCAGTTGCAAGCAGAAGCGGCATTTGATGAAGAGACAGAGCTTGTTGAATCCAAACACCTAACATTAAAAAAATTGTCGAAATCTTTTTTCTATTTCAAACAAGTTAAAACATCCTCCTTGAAAACGATCCTGACGTCGAACGTAGCGCTAAAGTTTCTCAAGGAATTAGCTCAGCCATTAGCTGTTATAAATCACTGAAGAACGAAATAGACAAGAAGGCAAGACAAACAACGTTGAACAATTTTTTCAAAGCCATCCTTACCAGCGAAAAATGACGACGACAGTGATCTGCAGGTTACCATTACTTCATCATCTTCAGATTAAAGTCATTTTAAAAAATATATGTATGTATACATACACATATTTTATGTAACAAGAAGTTGTTTCATTTTTGTTTATAGATTATTGTTGGTTTTTGGAGTATGTTAATCTTTTATGTACAAATGATTTAAATGAAATAAAAAGATAAAATGCTTTTGAATGATAAACCATATTACATATTTAAGAAATTTGGAACCGATCCCATTGAATTTGTATGCATTTATATTAGAATAATTGATTCCCTATACGGCTTTTCGGTTTGTGGCCAAGTTTCGTGGAACGTAAATAGGCCGTAAACGAGGTATGGGTGTGTAAGATTTTAATTTCATATTTTATCGTCTTAATCATTTCATTATGTTAGTGTACTAATTTTTGGCTTTAATTGGTCATTGATATTTAATTCTAATTATTAATATCTATCTCACAAATGAAAAGTCTTCATACTTATGATATACCGTGGGGAAGCTTAAAAAAAAGAACAGAAATTAAAATCTTGAAACCAAATTGAGAAAAACCGAAATCGGCATTTTCTACTTTTGCTTACTGTATCTATTAAAAGTTTACAAAATAGCAAAGGAGCCACAAATTGTGGACAGACTGTAAGTCTAATGGCTTAATACACATCACTCCTTTGTGAGATATTCCACACATTTTTTTATCACCCAATAAAATAAAGACACGAAGTTAGTCCTTCCACATCAACTAAGTTCTCTTTTATCTATCGCATGAGTAGATTCAGAGATGTCAGATACCCTTTTCTTATCACGTCCTTGTTTTTGTTACCCGAAACCTACAAAAACTGCGTCCAGGCTGACGTGTGGATATTTTTAGTGATAGAAGTTATCATGTAACTTCATATCGGATCGTGTTCTTAGGAGTTGAATAGAGTTTTTATATTTATATACTGATTCTTAGGATGGCATTCTAAAAGGATCGCTAATATTATATCTATAACATCATAATTATAGTTTAGTTTATTACAGACAAGTGTACAGGTAAGGGTGAACATTCTGTGTGCGTTGAGAAGTGTTTCATTTAACCCAAATAAACAGGGCTTTCATTTCAAAACTAGCCACCCAAAATAACTTTTAAATTATCTTTAAAAGAAAAAGACAAAAAAAACAAATTAATTTATATTTAGGGGGTACACATTTTACATGTATCGCGCACCCTACAGTTTCAACCCCTAAGCGGGGGTGAATATCACATCTACAAGTTTAAATACAAGGGAGTATCATGTGATACCTCTTTTTAAATCTCTTTTTTGACAAACTTTTGACATATCATTTTTAAAATATAACTTTTTTGGAAATAATTGCCAATTACACCAAAATTGCTTTAGGTTGGTTTTTAGGGTCTCTGTTGTCGAATCCAAGGTCTGATTTGCAAAATTCAAAATGGCGGATACAAGATGGCAAGTGAAAATTTAAAAAATCAGCCGTTTTGCACCAAACTTCTTATATGGGGGTTTCTGGGTTCGCTGTTCACGAATCTGATCCAAAATGGACGATGAAAATAACCCACGAGACGAAAACCTTGTCCGCCATATTGAAATTGCGGACTCATGATCAGAGACCCCAAACCCCCTATATACCGATTTTGGCGTATATTAGTTGATATAAAAAATTTCATCCGCCATCTTTGAATTTTGCACATGATACCTGTTTGTATTTAAAATTATAGAAGTGATATTGACCCCCGCTTAGGGGTTGAAACTGCAGTGTGACCGATATGTTTAAAATGTATTCCCTCCTTAACATAAGTTATCGTGCTTTATTGTCTTATTCTTTTAAAGATATTTTAAAAGTTATTTTGCGTGGCTAGTTTCGAAATGAAGGTACAGACATGATGAGAAATCCATTTGGTGACTATTGAGTTGTTTTCGTTCATTACCTACAAAAAGATTAGAGAGAATCAATGATTTCGTAGTATAGAATAGTCAGAATAGTGTATTATGAAGTACAATCACCTGATATCATTATTGAGCGATTTTTAAATTGCATCGTATGGCAGAAATCAACATTCTTGTTATTTTAGGTTCGCAACTCAGAACTCGTTCTGAAGAACATTATTGTTTGTTACTAGTTCTAGGACCACAGCCGTAGGCAAAGGGAAATTTGATACAGGAAAGTTCTAGTGAAAGAAATAGGAAATATGATCAGTGACAGGAAAGTTCTAGTTAAAGAAATATAAATAAATGAAATATTTTGGTAGAACGTCGAAATGCAGTATTTTTAGGAATTATATGACTGTATCTATTCTACTGACAATAAGTTATTTGAAGATGAAATCTCTTTAATGTTGTGTCTTCCGCTTTTTTATGAAATTTTCAGAAAACTGAAAAAAGTTTACGAATGCAACATTTTGTAATATTTTCGTTAAATATGATTCACGTGTTGACATAATTTCTTCGGTTCTGTTATTAAATGGTAACCTGAGTTCTTCTTCTTCTTAGGGTGTCATACAAAACAGCACAGTTTCGCCATTCTCGGATCCCATTCCCCCTTTTACCATTTCGATTTACCTTGAAAAATAAGGTGTTGAAAGTGATACAGTTCTCCACGTAGTACATGTCCCAGGTATGCAATTTATCTTTTTTTGTTGTAACGAAGAGTTGTTGATTTGTTAGTTAAGCTCTTTGGAGGACTTCATTTCATTCATCATCAACCCACGATATTTTGAACATTCGTTGTAGGGTCCTGATTTCTAACGCTTCGATTTTCTCAGTTGCAGTTCACACCTCCATTCCATACAACAGGACTGACCATTTTGTATCAGATTTGAAGCTTAAGTTCCTGTCTGTAAAGATTTTTTTTAGTTTTTTGAAAGTTTTGCGTGCCTGTTCAATACTGGATTAATATTCCTTGGGCTGGGTTAGATGTTTCATTAACCCTTCATCCTAGATATTTGAATTTACGTATATCCAAATGTTTGCAATGTTGTTCCTTTTAATTGCCATATATTTGGTTTTCCTAATGTTAATTTTTAAGACTAAATTTCTACTAGGTTCAGTAATATGATTTCGTAGTATCTTGTGTATTATCTGTTATTATAAGGGTGTCATCTGCATGTCGGATGTTGATGATGGGAATTTCCGGTTACTTTAATGCCAATTGGGTTGTTCGAGACTGCTTCCATAAACACTCCTGCTACAGATAGGTGAAACATCATTGAAGATAAAATGCATCCTTATCTGAAGCCTTTTTTATTTCAAACTACTCTACTGTTCCCGAGTTGCTTAGTCGTATCTCTGCCTTTTGGCTCCGGTACATGTAATATTTGATATTATCAATTGCTTTTTCATAATCTAAATTAAATAACAACAACGAGTATTTATGAGAACGAAAATATCTAGGATAACAATTATTAGGGATTCGTCATCTTCACCATCAGCTTATATGTCCATTGTCGCAGTGTTCCTCCCCTAATTTGCTGCCAACTTATCAAATATGCTTGTTCATATGACTTTCATTTTTCTCTATTCATGTTGTTTCCAGTTCCTCCTGAGTAGTCTTTTCATATCGTTGGTCCCCGAATACTCTTCGTGATGTAGGGTCGCTGTTCTTCTATTTGACGAGTCCAATTATTGTACGACCTTCTAGTAACGTGACCAGCCAACCCAACCCCACTATAGTTTTTAAATTCTTGTTAAAACATCAATTACCTTTACATCGTTCACATATTTTTTACTTGCTTATATGTCCTTGGAGGCTTGTACCTAACAGTCCATCGTTCCATAGATGTCTGGTTGATCAGGGATTTACTCTCGTTTAAAATGTAATACACCCACCATTCCAATCTCTCACAACCGCAGAAGATGAAATAAAGAATTCTTCAATTTTTACACATCTCTAATTGTTGCGTGGTCAATGTGGTAGGTTTAAAAATAGATTATATTATCACGTCATATATACCAAGGTTTGACAATTATTATTAATATTTTTTCCGTATTCGGATGCTTTTTGATAAATAGTATATGAAAAATATCATTTTAATTTCTTCCACGCTTAATATGAATATTCAACGAATTGGAACTCGTATTCCCAAAACGACTAAAATATTTCTGGTAAATTATAGATAAAAAATGAAGTGTTACCTATTATACTATTATCTCATTCCTATTCAACGCTGCTCATTTAAATTCAAAATCATAATTGAATAATATTAGTCAACAAAATTAATCTATTCAAAGGCATTCCGACATTCCCAAAAAGCCCATAATCGTATATTGTTGTTACTAAATTATATTCTGACAAACTTTTAATGTTGTAACATCACAATAAAATTCTGAGTCTATCTAAACACTCTATAATGGTTGCAAATGAACCAGCAATTATCGTCGACATATTAACATAAAAACATCGTATTTTTCGTCCTCGGGGTTCCCTCACAGTTGTTTGTGTACAGAATAACTCATACGAACAAGAGATACCGCATAACTTATCACTATATTCATGTTCGTTGCCATTGATGGTAGATAACGGCCCCAGTTCAATGGTAATGTTATGTAAATCGCTATTGGTCGTGTGCTCAGAAATGAAAACTGACAATCGGCGTTTCACACCAATCACGATAACTAGTTTCGCGCCTTAAGCACGATGTTCAATTGGAAGGTGTTAGAGGTGTACGCATTATCTTTCTTTGTTTTTATTGTAAACTACGTTCAGTCTGGGTGTTTGACAATCATTCTCCCTGCCAGGTAAGGTTTTAATTTATGGGCTACATCTCGGCCCGAGTGCATGTCCAGTATGAATATTTATAGAGTCCGTTCGGGGACTGTATTAATGAAATGTGTGCATTATTTTTAGTTGCTGTCGAGAATTTATTAAACGAAGTTATAGTAGGAATGGAAATACTTTTAAAAGCGTGTCGATCAATTATACGAGTTAAACATTATTTTTAGAACTCTGCGGAAAGGAAAATTGGTCTTGTATTGACGGTGTTACTAATGTGGATAATGCTGTTAATAATTTGTTAAATAAAATAAAGAAACTTCGTTGGTTTTCTATCAAAAATATAAAATTCCTCTCATACTTTGGTTAACTAGTATTATATTTTAATCTTTCAAAACAAAACAAGTAAATCTAAACATGTAACAATTTTGCTAAATCAATGTAGACGCAATTGTAGATTTTCCAGAAATATAAAATTATTGTGAAGCCATTTCTCTATTTAGAATATATTTTTTATGTTCATTTAACCGACATATAATACTTCCCCTACGATGTCCAATATAAAAAATTCTTTCCATTCCCACTGTTGTTGGTAAGTACCAATTATAAGATTATTTAGATTTTCTGTAATTCACTTTTTGGGTGACGAATAAATTCTCGAACATTAAAGTTACAATCTAAAACACCAAACTTACCAGATGGTATCTACTGACAACTCTCATAAAAATATCACAACTATCCCCTGATATGGCATACTGAGTGTTAGTTTATTAATACGAGGGCTGCCTTTTATATTTCAGGATTAGAGAACCAAAAAAATATTGATTATCGAAAACCGCTTTATTGTTTTTCAAAATATTCCCTATGAAGATCTATACACTTTTGCATGCGTTTGAACCAATTGTCGAAGCACTTTTTCCACTCTGATTGAGGTATCTCCAAAACATGCATTTTAAACGCAGCAACCGCTTCTTCAGGTGTCCAAAAACGCTGACCTCTCAGTTTGTTTTTTACGTACGGGAATAAAAAGAAGTCATTTGGTGACAAGTCAGAACTATACGGTGGATGACTTATCAAATCGATGTTTTGAGTGGTCAAAAATGCAGTTGTTTGAGCCGATGTGTGAGAGCTCGCATTGTCGTGGTGAATAGTGATCCGTCTGCGGCGGTTGGTTTTCCTCATTTCTTGGAAGACAACTGGCAAACAAATGGTTGTGTACCACTCAGAATCGACTGTTCTGCGTTGTTCTAGTGGTACGGTTGCGACATGTCCAGTTTTTCCGAAAAAACAGGCGATCATTTGCTTGGAAGTGCTTCGTGCGCGAACAACTTTTGTTGGATTCGGCTCATCTTGAAACACCCATACAGTCGACTGCTGTTTACTTTCGGGCTTATACGCGTAAATTGACGATTCATCACCTGTCAGTATGTCATAAACGTGTTTTGAAGCACCGCGATCGTATTTTTTGAACTTTTCTTTCGACCAATCGACACAAGCCTTGTTTTGAACGATTGACAAATTGTGTGGGATCCAACGCGAATAAATTTTTTGACATTCAAATGTTTATGCAATATTGAATGTATGCTGGTCCCACTAATGTGTAAGGTTGACTCAATCTCACGATAGGTCACATGACGATCTTGCAATATCAGTTCGCGCACAGCATCAATGGTTTCCGGAACAACAACTGTTTTTGGACGACATTCACGAAATTCGTCTTGGACTGAACTACGACCTCGATTGAATTCACCATACCATCGATAAACAATGGTCTTTGATGGAGTTTCTTCGCCAAAAATTTAATTAAGTTCATCCATGCACTCTTGCTGACGGGATCCACGTCGAAAGTTGTAAAAAATAATCGCACTAAAATGTTCACGATTTAATTCCATTTTTTTGGCCGGGATGAATCCTTTAAGTTATTGTAAACAACACATAGCGCTCGTATGTCAAAACGTTCTGAGTACGTATAACCTCAAAAATATCAAGCTTTACGATAGAGCTGCCAGTTGTCAGATTGCAACACTAGGGTTGTCCAATCCCGAAATATAAAAGGCAGCCCTCGTATATTGTAATAAATTCCGTGGGTTCAAAATTAAATTTACAGAGATATTCACGTTCACTGTCGATGACTTCATTTACACCAAAATAAATCCACTATTTATTTACTACAGCTGATGTCTATCGATATAATTCACACGGCAATATAAACTAAAAATAAACTACTCGACAGGTGCAAGTGCCCTTTTTATAATCAATTTAGAAAAGACTCGAAATCCAGGATTATTCCTTACTTGAGGTCCATGCTTTTTGAACCCATCGAAAATTCGAGATACTCCCTTTTTTATTATCTCAGCCGGTTGTGTCTTAATGTTTTGTTTTTGTCGGAATGATTAATTTAGAAGGCTTCTTAGTTTTTCCATTGGCGTAAAAATGACTTTTATAACAATACACTTTGGTGTTTCATTACTCATTATTATTTCAGTGAGTATCTACTGAATTTCCACTTTTCTGTTTTACATTACTCAGTTTAATAGGTATTTTGAAAATTTCTATTACTTATTATTATGTTAAGGAGTAATATGTATACATATTTTTGTTTTTTATTTTTTAATGAAGAATTAATGAGTATTTCATAACTCATTTCTAACTGATCCAATTAGTATTTCTTATGACCAATTTTTCCAAAAAGCATGCCAGAAATTACTGGTTATCAATATATCAACAGAAAAATGACCATAATTAATAAAAAAAGTTATGAATCGAAGTTTTGAATCAAGAAAATTATTTCGAATAATTTTATTCTCGTGACTCAAACAGTACAGTTATTAAACCAACTAAGAAAAAAAGCAAAAAAATGACAATGTTCTTGATTTAAGAAAACGGTTAAGCTGTCGTCATCATAGAGTAAAACTTGAATAAACTTGTGATGATACATCTGTGATACACCCAAGGTTCCACGACTTTTCCAGTCTCTCTAGCTAGTATTTGGGTACATGTGAACAACTGTCATGTTTTTAAAGTGTTTACCATTGTCAATACAAAGAAAATTTAAGAATTCCACTCCATTCCATTCTACTCCTAACATTTCTATATAATAATATAAAATCTAGAATATTGTAGCTTATCGATCGAGTTTGCAGTCTTCCAAACTTCAGAGGCGTTTGAGGAACACCCGCCAAGCTAGGTAAGCCCCATTTCATGTACGATAGGTATATTTGGTATATATGTTTGTTAAAAATATAGAGGGGTTTGTTGAAATACCGTAGGTCACCTACAACTTAGTTCCTATAATATACATTCAAAGATAGATAAAATTAAGATCACTTATGACGTAATTAAGCTTTTTGCTGGTATTGGAGTGAAATAATGAAATAGTAATAGCAAATTGAAAATATTTAGAATTTATCATAATAATGAAACCAACACATACCAATGTAACCCGGAGTGCATCAAAGGATTCTATATTCAACATGTATGTATGATGATGAGAAACATTATTAACTTCGTGCGTCTACTGGGAAGTTAATTAATGAAAATTAAAAAATTGCTAGGTGTGGATTGGTAGATCGACTGAAGCCCTCATTTTCAGTAGTATTGAATTTCATGTTAGATCTAGGTATAGCCTACGTCATGTTGGATTTTATACGAATAAGGGCCATCCTATGTGTTTTGTGCGAAAATGAATATGGCAGATAATATTGCTTGTAAATTCCTACTGCAGGAAATAAATTTCCTCAACAGAGAAACTGGATTGCAGCCGTGAGAAAAACAATGTAATCATAACCCTACTTTTTACATGAGTTGAGTATAAACTAATTTATTTCAGGACTGCTGGAACAGAATGAACTCTTAAGAGCCTTAGTTTGATTTGCAGTTATTATTTCATTTCATTGCACATGCAATCACAAGAAATATTAATAACTCTCCTGTTTTTTTTCAGTACTGTCAGTTTGAGGTTAAAAAACTATATCCTGTTTGATTGTTTCAAATCCAGTATAATTGGCAATATCCATGGTTCGATGTTATAAACCAGTAATAATTACCAATTTAATATTTACGTTCTATTTAAAAATATATCAAAATTGCAAAATCAAGAACCGTCGTCTGATGAAATCTTAAATTAATTAAATCCGAAAACACAACATATATCCTCAAAATTACTTGTCTTGTAGTAAAATAATTAACATATAGCTTTTCACTTACTTACTTTGATCGTTAAAGTTGTTAGTTTAAAGCGCCTAATTTCTAAACTCAATTGATATTTTTAACGAAAAATACTTTAACCCACTCTTTTATTTTCAACACAACGCCTTTGAATGAAGAAAAATCCAATTTTAGCTTTGGTTTAAATACGCAAGATGTCTGTAGCTGTAAAGCGCAAATAGGCAAACTTCTGTGCATTGTTCATTATGCGATGTTGCAACATGAATTTAACGCCATTAAAATACGTACAACTTCAACTATTTCTTATTATGGACTTTTGAGAAAAATGCTATTTAAGATTTTAATTTCGTTCGAGAGCATCAGCATATCTGTATAGTATTGTCACAAAGTTCTATTTTTACGCTGTTAAAAAAGACTTCTTAAAAGGACTCTTGAAATTAATCATCTATATTAAAAACTATCTTTCCGCAATAAATAACACAGGTCTGCAAAAAAGAAGTTTGAATTGTTCTAAGGAAGTGAAGGGTCATTTTTCATGTAGAATCCGAATCCAGGATCTAAATTCCTCTATCACGTCAGAATTTTGAGATATCCTAACGTAAAAGCGCAAAAAAATTCTGCTATATTTGAGGTTATGTAGCCTCACGATATTCTTTCTTCTAAAAAACAAATGCCTTTGAGTTTGCTCAAATAGCTTAATTCTGCATTGAGATATTTCATTTTGAAGTTTTTAAAATAACGTTCGTTGACAAAAAGTGACTTAAAATTAACTCGGATTTGGATTCTACATGTAAAATTACTTCACCCTTCACTTTCTAAGAACAAAATCATGTTGACCTGTGTAATTAGTGACAACAACCATCCTTCTCAATTATTTTCTGAAGCATATTTGTGAACGCATTTTCTGCGAAAAAAGACTGTGTATTTAAAAAATCCAAAATTTCAAAGTCTTAATTTGCCTTCGTTAATAATGAATTATTTTTAGAAAAAAGATAGTACACAATCTTTTATCTCAAGTGTGGTGTTATTTCCTAATCAAAACATAAAAAGAAACATCCTTCTCAACAAACAATTGACGATGAAAAAGAAATACTGCAAATTGCAGGTCCTTCGGGAAAGCAACGATAAACGCTAGAAACAAGATGGAAGTACTCTGGAAACTTCTAGAGCAATGGCCATGAAATATATATAGTAGTTAATTTTTTATTGCAAATTTGTGAGAAAAAGATTAATTTTTGATGTCAATCAATTTTGTTGAACCCAAAGAAGTTCCGTATCAGTATTGTATATAGATTCGGTAACATTCTTTATTGTATTTTCAACATAATGTACAAAAATTATCATGTATGGAACGATAATATTTGATTTTACAGCTCTATGAAGATATATCGATTTTTAAGCACTATTAAATTGTGAATTCCAATCATAAAATTCCTCCGATTCTCTCTCTCGTATCGCTGTGTCCGCAAACAAATAATATTTCATATGCTCTTACTCTGATTGGATAATGTGGTTATTAAAAGGGCTGTACGGTATCGTATCCTCATAATTAACAAAACAGAGATGACCGCAAAATCATGGTCGAGTTTATGTTGTATGTTTGAATTTAATAACCATAATATATCATGGTTCATATACTTATGTAGTTTGATATCATTATTAAGCTCCTCGTTATTATACGACCGTGTAGATAACGTGAAATGCTGTAATATGTTTTGCCTGGCTAGAACACATGGAACTGTAAAATACTGTACTGAAAATGGTTAAATATAATTGTTTTCACGTTAAAAAAAGCAATTTGAATTGATATAAAACGTCAACAACGCAATAAATAATCTATAAAGATTTTATTAGATATATTATTGCATGAAATAATGTACCATTTACGTTTTGATAACAATACCATTTAAGTCCAATTTTATAGGTCATTTCATATTATGTTTCAATAATTTGTATGAATGTCTCATCTTATTTTCTTTAGTTTCTTAAGTGTAAATATAATTTTAAATTTTAGTAGTCTGGATGTCATTACGACGTTTTACAACACTTACAGATAATTAACCAAGATGGCATCCCACAGGACCACGACTCCGGAAGAGGTACGGGACCAGATCAGACGACTCAAGCAACGAAAAACACCTGGACATGACCATATATCCAACAGGATAGTCAAACGGTTCACCAGGAAGGCTGTCGTTTCCTTGGCTAACATCATCAATGCAATGCTAAGACTCAGATACTACCCGAAGAGATGGAAGTATGCCGACATTATCATGCTGCCAAAGGCCAATAAGGACGGTACTTTTCCACAGAACTATTGCCCTATTAGTCTACTACCAGCCATGAGTAAATTAGCAGAAAGCATCTTTGCGAATCGACTCCAAGAGACCATAGACGATTTGAACGTGATTCCAGACCAGCAGTTTGGATTCAGACATCGACACGCCAACCGGATACGAAGAACAGTCTTCATTTTCCTGGATGCAGCAAAAGCCTTCGACCGAGTATGGCATGACGGATAATTGGTCAAGATGGCCCAATTAGGATTTCCCACTAACAACATCCAGCTAGTGGGCTCCTTTTTGAGACATCGAAGAGTAAGAGTACGAGTAGACCAAGAGCACTCCAGATACCGGACCACCGAGGCAGGGGTTCCCCAAGGTGCAGTCCTGTCCCCGATGCTATTTTCAATCTACACTGCAGACATCCCTACACCAGCCGACTCTAGAATTGCCCAGTATATACAAAAAGATTCTTTAAAAAGGAAATGAGTACCTAACCTTATTCCCAAAACCTCAGGCTGGACTGACCAATTCATACATAGCCAAAACTAAAAACTTCCATGGGCCAGAATGGCGACATCTTACCATAGTACCGGTAACTGAAACAAACTAGCACCTATCTTCCCAAAAGAAAGTAGAATAATCGCAATAGTATATCTGAACTGTTTCGACATGTTTCAAGCACTATTTGATTTCAATAGTATTCAGGAATACTATGGGCAAGTTCAGCGTATTACAGTAGGAATCCGTCTCAACCCAGTCGTCGCTAATTTTTACATGAAGTCTTTTGAAGAAAAAACTTTGAACACAGCTATCCCCAAAGCGACGTGCTAGTTTCGTTTTGTTGAAGACATTTTTTGTGATTTAGAGTTACGGGAAAGATTCACTAGTGGAATTTAAACAGCATCAAGCCACAGATGGAATTCTCGAGGCAAATAGCTAATTGGTCCTTTAGATATAGTCATTTCATTAAAAGTACATTGAATCGCATTGGAAATTTGCTTACAAAATACGTTAAATGGTTTTAAACCCTAATAAACAACTTTACCACATGTTCAATCTCCTAACAGTTCCAGTGACCCACTTTCTACATCACAAGTTTACAGTATACAATATCCATACAAAGTGGTTGTCGCTGAACATGCACTACTTTCAGCAGATCACATTATACCTTACCAAAACACCGATCTACTGGCAATCACATGTCTTTGTCATTGTAGCCTCCAGGACCAAGCCATAGAATATGGTATTCCGCTCTTCGATGTACAAAACCAAAGCCACCTATGAGACCTGCAGTCTCCGCCCCCTTAATAGCATTGGCCAATCAGGGTGAAATGATGATAACCAACGTTGTGGTTGATATCTATGGTTACGTAAAAAAACGTAGACGAGCTCAGCTGATAACTATGGCGCCTGCGGTTTTGTGGTTAATAAGACACGGTTGAGACGTAAACATCTTTGACAAGAGACGAAAGTTGTGTTTTGGTTGATAAACAACCTTGTGGTTGACATATAGTAGTTACAGTCTGCTGAGTTAAATAACCTTATAGTTCGTACGGTGAGGCAAAGGCAAACAACCTTGTTTTCTTCATGAAAATGGCAGGTGGCGCCATCTTGCGGCGAAGGGCGATAGGTAGCGCCATGGCTGGTGTGATAAGAGTGACATACGTCAAACCATCACTGTGTACTGCACAAAATAAAATTAAATTCCTGCAAAAAAATACTAAACCTAATTCATTAACTGTTGGTTTAGAGTATAGTTAATTTAGAATCTCACAAATCACTAAAACCGCCAGCAAAATACAAATATTTCTCTGAAACAAGAAAGCAAACACATTTTTCTGCCAGCAAACAGTAATTTACCCACTCACATTTTTTTGAGAATTGCGGTAAAACGTTTCCCTTTTTGCCAACCGAACAACTATTTTCCCTTCAAGAGAAAAATCAATAGTAAAACTTTTAATTGCCCTTTTAACTGTAAACGCGCAAAACCAACGCAATTTGTGATTCTTCTTCTTTCCCTTTCGTTCGTTAGCAGATCAAATTCTGAACACAAATCTGCTGCAGTAAAGCTTTTACCGTAACAGTAGTTCGGAATTTTAATTGCCACATTAAGCAAAATAAAAAACAATCCCTCACAATAACATCTGCTCTTTCCTTTCGCGTTCCCGCCGATTTTTAACTGGGTACGAAACATAAAAGCCGAACCGCTGACGATTACGCTACTGCACTACTTACTAATTGGTTCGAGAAATATGAAGCCGACCGAATTCGTGTTTCCGGCGTAAATACATGTTGAAGTAGTCATTATGGAGTGTGGCTCAAAAACAGCCACATATTGCCATGATGGATAATTGATTAACGGTCAGTTCCGCACTATTCAAAGCATCATTAAAGTTTTTATCAAATGAGATTTTTCGCCAAATGACACTCGACACTAACACAGTGAGCTCGACACCTATCGCAAGGATTAGTCCATATAGGATATATCCAGCGACTGGACTAAACAGATAAATATAATAGCAAGCTAATATAAAATGGCAAGAATATTGTTCATATAACATTTTGAAAGAGAAAAAAGGGCGAATTTTCGAGTAATTATCAAGAATTACTCGAGAATTAGCAAGTTGTGGATTCGACAAAAGTTTTAATTCTCTGCAGAAAACCTGTGTTAAATTTAGTACCACACAACAGCCACAATATTTTATTGTTCTGTACTGAACCACTGTAATCAAAATATTCACGATCACATTTCAAATAAATGGTTATTAAGAAAATAAAGTGGTAAAATTAATTTCTATTCTAATTTGAAAAAAAAAACACCCAAAAAAAGCATGTTAAACAGTTGCACCAACAACAAATACTAGCAATTCCACATTTTAACGATCAGCCTTTACTATATAGAATTAAGTACATTAATTGAGATGAACGTAAGTTTATGTATTAAACTTTAAATGGCACTAGTTTCAAGCTAAAAAATGCTCTCCTTTTAAATACACCTACTCTCGATATAACTAAAATTATATAGAATTGAAGAAATTGCTCCAAAATAAAATAAAGCGATTGCTAGTAATTTTTGAATAGAATTTCCAATTTAAATCTCCGTATTTGACCGTCTATATTCTCCTCGTGTGAAGAACAGGAAAATGAAGGAATAGCCAGAACTTGGAATGTTACGTGAAATTTAAAATGAAATAAAATGAACACAAACAGTTATAAAAGTTTGAAATATATTGGCAAAATGTATAACTAGACCATATTTAAAAAAGTTGGAAATGAATACTCAACAACCAGAGGAACTTTAGGCAGAGGCAACATAATACGAAAAGATTTCTGGAAATCAACATCACATGAAGGTAAATAGGAAGCCAAAGGCTCATTTATACGATACCAGTAACTATGCTAGTAAAGGTTGCTAGCCATTGGTTGCCAACGGTTAGCACCTTGTAAATGCTTCATGACAGCCAATGGAGAAGCCAGCATACCGTGGCAGGACAGCAGATTAATATAATTTTGTCCCCCTTCCACGACATTACGAAACTGGCACCAGATGACTAACATTGTTTAAAACAACTGTCACGTGCTACACTTTCAAACCTTAGTGTAACTCTGTATATTTTCTCTGAACTTCTTATATGCGATTTGTTCATTCAGTCTTTAAACTCTGGGTGCCATTCTTCCTTTGAGCTCGTGAGCACATAATTCCAAGAGCTCTTGACTCAAAACTAAAGAAATATTATGCACCGTAGTTGCATGGTTGTTCTGTATGGTATTTCGTTCATTCCTTACTAGTTACTAAACACACATTAAAGGCCTGCTTTATACTTGTTACATCTATTTAATTTACTTCAATTTTCTGTTTTTCGGTCCATAGTTAAAGTTAGTAGGGTTTGTAGTAGTAAATTTGTGATTTTTTTTACTTCGTCTATCCATTTAACATGTGACCTACCTCTCGCTCCCTGTGCTATTAATTTTTCTAGGTTGTCACCCTTTTGACATGTCCTGTGTGCAAAGTATTTTAGGATTCGACCGCGACATATTCTGGACAAAGTGTGTTTGACTTTCAACTTATTTAATATAGTTGCATTGGTGCCTTTCTCCGTCCATGAAATCCATAACAAACGTCGCCAGCACCATATTTCAAACGCGTCTATTGTTCGTATGTATGATGTTTTCATGGTCCAGGATTCCGCTCCATTTGGAGAATTCGGTATATTGAGTATACGATAGATTTGACTAACTTGAACGTCGTGTTTCTTGTAATCTTTCCATAGTCTTATGAGATTGCTTATGGTTTTTACTTTTTTGCACACTCCTTGGTTTCTGAGTAGGGATCTCAAGTATATAAATTCAGCTAAATTTTATATACTTGGTCTGTTCTGTTGTGAGAGGATTTCACCTATCTATTACAATAAGTTTAGTGTTGCTGAGTTTTATCTTCAGGCCCAGCTTAGCACTCTCGTCACTCTATCTAACATTATCTTCATTTCTGCCTCTTCTCACGCCACTAACGTCGTATCGTCTGCGAATAGGTAAGTTTATAACTGACACTCCTGCCACAAAATCGTCTAGAGCTCGTCTTATTATGCATTTGCTGTATGCGTTCAAAAGCCGACGCGACAGTATACTTAGGGTGGATCGAAAAACGCATTTATCTTAAATCATCTTCTAATAGCAGTCAAACGTAATCATACCGTCTAACTAAGAAGTATACGAAAGATTAACCCAATTAAATGAGATCTTCTGCTCGAACCTGGAGGAAACTAAAGTTTTTGGCATATTTTTCTGAATTTCCGACTTTCTAATCGTTTTTCTCCAATAGTTGTTGAAATAACCCCACAAATATGTTTTTCCTCCAGGGGTCTCAATAAAACACTATAATCATTTATTTTTGCGTATACATAACTAAATAAGGGGCGTACATTTTATTTCAGCTTATTCAAACAGGTTTTTTTTTAATTTTCAGCAGACGGTTGGGAATATTCAAAATTCTCCCGCAAAGACAAACTTGTTTAGATCATATGCATACCACGTGGCGAATGCTTTGTTTTCGAAAAATCTTTCAAACAAAACCTGGACTCCTCGGATACATCAGTCGGAAAAATCTACACGTAGTTTTGGGAGACACCTTTTTTAATAATCGTTAATGCTCAAAATGGCTATAAGAATGCTTCTTTAACACCAAAAAATTAAATCTAAATAGGTAACTATGGTTTTAAGTTGTTGTGAAGGTTAAGTTGTAGATAAAATGATCGTTAGAATTCGATTGTCCCAAGTAACTCACCTAGCATGATTGAAAGTGTCTGATGCATATTGCCTTAAATCATAAGAGTATGAACCAGATTTTATGGTTGCAGAAATATTTGACATATTCCTTTGACTGACTTAAATTTTCCTCAGGTAACAGTGGTTAAAATTTATAACGTGCATATTTTTACGTCAAGATGCATAAAGAGGTTCCTAAATAGCAACTCATTAAAAGGCAATAAGTAGATACTCTACTGTAACGTTTGTCCAACTTTTCGTACCAAATGCCATTTTTCCATCATGTGTTAGTAGCAGTACCATCACATCGTACTAATACCAAATCCTTAACTCCTCCATTTTCAAAATGTAATTTAAATATATTTTGCACTTCCTGACGAAGGAATAAAATGGCCCAAAACATTTTTATTCTGGTTCTGGATAGAACAGATATGTGCTCTTCTTTTATAGTTGCACGTTTACGTTTTCTACTAGTTTAATGCATTTTATCCCTTCAAAAAATGCTAATTTTTAACGAACACTGCTTTTATTAAATTCTTGGTGCCATGATATATTAAGCTGTACTTTTTTCGCGTCAAATTTTATTTCTATCTAAAATCAAAGATTTATCGTGATATAATAATTAAACCTACATCTTCTAAAGTAAAACTAACTGCTGAGACAGGAACAAAGTGATAATAATCTTTGAAAATGGCATAGCCTTATAAGTGATAAAACTAAGTTTATTTGTTTTTCTTCATTAAAATTATGGTTCAGTATCCCAAAGGAATGGCTTCACACTCAATTTTTTATTATTAAATTACTATTATTTTAAATAAGTAATGCATATGAATCTAATTCTTACTATAAACTAGAACAAACAAAATTTCTCCTAATTATCAAAAACTGTATTACTTTTAGTTTTAAGGCCGACAAGTTAAACAGCTGAAATATTTTTACACCTAAAAAAAGACTAATAATACCTAATATTTTCAAATAAAAATAATATCCAAAACCTCACTTTGAGGCATTAACAACTATTGAAAAAGGTTTCTCACCAAACCTCCTACAGAATTGTTCCCATTGCATTTATTAGAGTGAGCCATGTTTTGATGGAAAGGCTCTTCAAAAGCAAAGCACTCAAGAGTTGGTAGATCTAATTTAATACAAGTTTATATTTGCAAGGGAATTTTGAAAGTACCCAAAAAATAGCTTAAAAACTTTTTGAATATTCTGTAATAAATTTTACTTATTATTATTTGCTTAAATATATGCAAAGATAATTTTAATAAACAGTATTTTTGTTGAGATCCCTCGGGGAAAAATATTTTTCTGGCGATATTTCAATAACTATTAAGGAAAACCGATTAAAAAGGGGGAAATTCGACAAAATATGCAAAAAAGAAATTTTTCTAGAGGTTCGAGCGGAAGTTCTAATTCAATTGGATACATCTTTTGCAAACCTTTTAATTAGGGGGTCAGATGAAGTTTAACTGCTATTAGAAGAAGATCTGAAAAACATGCCTTTTTTCGATCCACCCTAGATACATGTTTATGGCAAGCGATTGCGTATATTAAGTGTCTCTCTCCTTTCCATGGCTTCGTTAGGCTTAGCTACTCCCATTTCCTTTAGTATCTGCCACGAGCATTCCCATTTTTCGCTTTTTACGTAATTTATAACATTCTAGTCAAATTATCACTGGTACTAGGCTACCAACTACTGACGACATGTAAATGAGTCATAAGAAACAGATATTTTTGGTATCGCATATACTTATTCTTTACCAAAGGTTATTTGCTATATTTTGAGTCTTCATAGACACAGATCTCTTACCGTTTCTTACAAGCTATAAAAATAAAAGCAACTATCGCATTATACAAAACAATACTTATCTTTAATCTAATTATCCAGTAATTCAATGTAGACTCGCTTAAATTTTTACATCTCCCGTCGTTTTACGATCACATTAAGTCCCCAATTTTCATTTCAAAATATAAATCTAGGGAGGGTATCTACCATTAGATTTTATGTTTCGCTTTCGTGCTCTTTCTTATCTCACTGACCTACATTATCAAAGCCCTGTTATATTAAGAATTTTAAGAGCTCCCAGTAACAGTCCAGATTGCAGAACAAAGTGAACTCCGGAAAGTCGTAAAATCGGGAATCATTTTTATTAACACAATGTGGGTATTGGCTTGGAAAATCAACCCTCTGTTCATAATGAGAATCAGGGATAATGCTGATGGCATTAAGAAGTCCTCGTAAGGTTTTATGTGGTCAAAGAACGCTCCGATTCCCATAAAATTATACAATAAGTCGGTTAATTATTTGAATACCAATGATCAGCAGACTTTGTGGCATCAAATTAGACTGATACAGTTCTGTCTTAGGACTAAAACTATTAAATGTTTACTGAAATTGGCTATTATCAAAATCAGTGAAGCATTTGGTGAACGTTATTTACAACTAAACCCTTATGGGAATACCCCCAAAATGGCATAAGTGACGTTTTAGCTATGATAAACACTGCTGGATTATAAATCGAAAATATGTCTGACAAATGTAAATGTTTGATTAAAAAGCCATTTCTTTATTTATTCCGCATGAGAATCAACATCTATAAATAAGAAGATCACAGAAAGAAAAAGAAGAAAACTATAAAATGTATAAATATTAACGTTATAAAACAGTGATTAGAATACATGAAATGCAAAATGTATATGAATAAACACAGATTAAAAAACAAAGAAATATAAGTGTGGGTATTGAATGATTATCACTGTATAGCCGCTGGGGAGAGCTTGTTTAGGTCCTCTAAGCATCCAGGGAAACGTGTAAGGGAGCAATCGTTCAAAATGTAATCCATAATTTGTCTTTCGGCACCGCAACTGCACGCCATGTTGACGTTATTTTCCACCTTCCGTGGTCAGTACAGAAGCGGTTTAGACGATATCATAGGTACCTAGGGAGATCCAAACCTGTCAACGGATTTTTGAAGGCTACAGATCCCACTGAACTCTTATTGGGTGCTTCTTATTGGGCTTCAATTTGTGACTTCAGTGGCTTCCGTAAGCTTCTGTCCAACCATATAGAGCGTCTAGATTATAGGCGCATTCGAGGGATGTCACTAAGACCAGCCTGTATGGGAAGGTTTATTGCATGTGCATTATCCCATTCTCGTTTTGCAGCAGACAATACATGTAGCTCAGCGAGGGAAATATTCAACAGAATAGGCAACCACGTAATAGGCATCGATTTAACTGTGCCTGAAACTACTCTCAGCTGAATTTAGTTATATTTCTACTTTTTGCACGTGACAGCTTTTGTACCATACTGAAGCAAAGTATTCTGCGGTTGAATAAACAAAACTCAGAGCTGTTGAACGAAGAGTTCTTGCCTGTACCCTCCAAGATGTCCCAGTAAGTTTGAGAAGCGTTGTGCGTTTCAAAAGTGTTTGTTTCCAAGTTGAGATTACCATCAAAATTGACCACCAGCTCTTCACAAGTGTGCCTATTTGACAAATGTAAGCACACAGCTCAGATTTGGAAGAGTTTGGTAGCAACCTCCACTTTTTATAGTAATTCTGCAGAATTTCTAAATATCCTTCTCCTGGGCCAGAACATCGGCATATAGAAAGTTTCTCCCGGAGGTGTGAGGCATGTTTTGGTATAAATATTTAAAAAAGCGAGGCAAGCACAGAACCTTGTGGAAGACCACTCATTAACGCGAATCATACACCAGGTATTCAACTTTCATATAAACTTGCTCGTGATGCAGCAAGTAATAAACTTTATAAATAAATTTTTCTAAGACATCGTAAAGTTAGTATTAGAAAACAGAACGGTACAAATCCAATTGTTTTGATTAGATGTTTACAGGAACGCAGTTGTAGGTGAAATATAAAATTTTGCCACCGTAGGTTTTTGACAATGCTGATTTTAAATATACTTTTCAAAAATAACTCATTTTCGTTTATACAGGAAGTAGATTCCAACTACTTATTTTGAATAGATCATGGTATTTTTCAATTTTAAATTCTTTATCAAATGCGGAAGACAATTCATGTATCATGTCCTATACCTAAAATTTTTGGGACATTTAAAGTTTTTCTTATTTTTTGAGAAAAACGCTCTCTCAAATAATTCAAGACATTCCTGATAACAAAAACACTTAAAATGTGTAACACCAAATTATGATACTTAAATGTTCCTGATTACAACCTATTTCATTTTTTAGTCCCGGTGTCTTACAAGTTTTTTGCATTGTTTTACTTATATTTCGGAGTTTATTTCATTTTATGAGTCCTGATGAAAAATTGCAGATAGTATGCTGTTAACTACGATGTGCAACTTTTCATAACATTAAAAAAAAACTCTGAAATATAAGAAAAACAGTGAAAGAAACTTGTAAACCACAATGTCTTTCGAAAGAAATAATTGCTTACTTTATTTTACACCATACGAATTTTGTTTCAAATATATATCCGAAAAAAGCAGAATTAGCTATGACTCTGGCCGCGAAAACCTCCGTTCTCAACAGATCACAAAGTAAAAAAAAAGGTGTATAACTTTACCAATTTTCAAAATTATTTATGCGTCTTTGTTGGCAATTACTACCTAATGTGACTGTCAATTAGTCAATATATACAATTATCAAAAGTTCTACATACAGTTTTTTTTTAGATTTTGTCGACAATAAGTCTAAAGGGGTTTCCTTATATTGTTTTGAAATTATCAGTCAAGCATTCAAACGGACTCAAAAATCAAAAATCATGGTAAAGTTAATAAACGAACAATTAAGTGTCAATCGATAATTACTGCTCATTTACTAAGAATTGAAGATTATATAGGTAGACAATCAATATCGGACTATCACTTCTAAAGAAGTTTGTGTGGTATAAACCACGAACTGAAAATGCCCTAAACATGTCCCGATATTTTGTATTAATCGGCAATACTTATATGGAAGCAATAATTTTAAATTCTTAATTTGATAATATTGTTTTAGTACGACTCAAAAATTATTAATTATATCAGGAAAAGATATGGCAATTTAATTATTTTTTGATAAAAAATCTTTTAAAACTGGTTATTAAATAACATTCAAATTAAAATAACATTCATTATCAAATAGGTCAGGAACTCAAATTACTGATAATCAAAGTTACAGAAATTTAACCGTTATATTGAAGTGTTGGGGGAAAGTAGTAATAAGCCACAATTTGCTAACTAATCTCTTTTTTAAACAAATAGTATTTGTAAAGTTACAAGTCACAGTAAATATACTACCGTTTCTACTACAATATATTTATAAATAACATGCAATTTATAGTTTTCGAGAATTTATAATAATTTCTCTCAAGCTGAAAATCAATTTGAATACTTTAAAATGTATTATATTAAGGTAGGTTCACTGGTGATTCCACACATTTTTTTATAACCGAAAAGATACCTTTATTAGTAAATCCGAAAAATGGAGGCAATCTGTAATAGTTCAAGTAAATGCGAGAAAAATTTGTTACACAAATTTCCAAATTTGAATGTCAAGATATGTCTGAAAATAATCTGGAATTATATAGGGTGTTTAAACTATTAGCTTTTTGATTCATTTGAAGTCGCTGAATTATTGCCTTGTTACAAAAAATGATTTCTTAGTTTCCTGATAATATAGCTAGTTTCTGTTCAAAAAATGAAATATGTCACATCTCTTTTTTTATTTTTTTCTTAAACCGTTAAGCTCTTTCTGACACTTGGTCACGTTTAAAAAAAAACAAGTATGTTTAGGTAAAATAATTTGGAAAATATGAGTTGGGCTGTTGTGAACTTATAAATCTGTCACAATTTCCAGATACAAATATATTTTCCATTGCCTTATTAAATATATCATAAGCATTTTTAAAAAATATATATGAAAAATGTAAATGAAATTATTTACTCATTTACTATATTTCTGGGTGTATTTTGAATTGATTTTACTTTTCTATTGTATGTAACTCCTTTGGCCATTTTTTCGAATGGAATAAAACCAGAATTATATGCAAATTATTATATTGTATAGTTCAATTATATAATTATAAATAAAATAATAAAAGTTAATTCGCTGATAAATTAAAATTAATTACACTACAAATTACTCAATCTTGTCTACTACTGGACCAGTTATACATACAGGTTTACACAACTCAAAGGTATTTCTTTCTATAGGCTAGTGGAAAAAATCATTAAATTCCCAAGTAGAACTCCACAATTTTCAAACATGGGGCTGAAAAATCGCATATACACCAAATAAACCTGCGCTTCTTTTATTTATCTCTCTTTACCGGCTCAAAAGAGTTTGCAGAAATGTACCAGAGGTTACCTTTATGACTAATTCTTCGAAAGAGACCTTCGTAAACGCGACTCATTCTATATTTAAACCCTTTAAAGATACACAACATGCATTAACATAGCCGCCATGCATTATGGATTGCACCCAATTAACTTGTCCACTAATAAAAACAACTGGGCATCGCGACATCTCGTTATCGTAAGCGTGTGCATGCAGTTTAGACCAATATAAGCCCATATTCCTTAGAAAAACACTGGAAAGGATGCCACTGGAAAAATGTCTAAAATCAATATTACACTAACGGCGCTTTTTTCAAGTAGACCCGCGATTTTTGACATTTGACAGCTAAAAATTCTCCTACATTTACGTCCTAACAAATTCAGCTAACTTTTTTTTAACAATTTTTGACTAATTTATTTCACTATCATTATACACAATTCTGAAATTGTACTAAATGGCCACACATTGTGTAGTATACACACACAAACAAAAGATATGTCAAACTACATATTTTTTACAGCATCTCATCTATAAAAAAGATCCATATCTCAACTGCATCGATATGAGTTGAAAATTCAAACAAATTACAGTCCTTTTACAATTCAAATATTTTTGCCTAATCTTATATTATCAAGTGATAAGCACACTGTGCGACAAAGACACACAAATAGAAATACTTAAATCTATGTCGTGGTTTGGGATTTTGTTTATACAGCAACTGAGAATGGCCCAACTAAACATATACCAAATGATCCGGATTTCGTAATTAAGTGCGATTGGGTCGTGAAATCCCTCCAAACTCCTTCCATAAATTATTTTTTAATAAAAACAAAAAGGAATCATTCTCTTGGAACATGCTGCTCAGTTTCAAAAAATCTTAATCTAATTTCTCACTGGTTCGAAAGGACTATAACTTTTTTATCATTATTTGTTGGCAGAGAACCTATAATAACGATTATTAAAAGGCAAAGCAGAACAAAGAGAAATACCTTGTCCTAAAACTGTTACAGCAAATAATTTATATTTAAAAAAAACGACTTCAACTGACGTAAAATAAAAAAAGATTTAGAAACCTTGTGCAATCAATCACTATTTTCTGACAGATATTCTTTCTTTATCTGATTTAAAGTATTGATTATAGCGTATTCTTATCTCTCTCTCTCTCTCTCTCTCTCTCTCTCTCTCTCTCTCTCTCTCTCTCTCTCTCTCCCTCTCTCTATCTCTCTCTAATTTGTATTTTTTCTATATTTTCCATATATTTTTTAACTTTTTTATTCGTTTTGTTATTTGGACCAGTTTCTATATGTGTAACTCTAATTCACCCTATATTGCAACCACCCTGTATATGTTTGTGTTTATTGGCCACCAAATATAAATTATTTGGCAATCATTTTCTGAACCACACTGTACAACTATAATTCAACTCCACACGATGTTGCAACCACCCTGTATAAGAATTAATCCTCTCCGCCCTACTGAGTGTTTCTATTTAGCAACTACTTCTTTCAACCACCCTGTATAACTATAATTCCATTTCACCTTATATTTCAATCATCCTGTATATGCAACTACTTCTAACATTTTATAACTCAAATATCCTTACAGCATATGCTTATTTAACAATTTTTTAAACGTTCTGATCCACTCCGTATAACTATAGTTTTACTTCACTCTTATTTCAACCACCTATCATACGCAACTACTTATGTGCCACCAAATACAACATTTTCTTGAACCACCCTGTGTAACTTTAATTCTATTCCACCGTATGTTTCAACCATCCTATATATGCAACTGCTTATATACCACCCAATATCACATTTACTTTAAATCCCGTAAAATGAAAACCCTTACAAACACCCTATAACTTTCATGGCATATATAAACATTTAAGCTAGATATTTATGATGAAAATTTGAGATTTACATTGATTTTTACCGTTTTTTGTACATATTTTTCCGATTTGTAGAAAAACAGTATATTTTACGTTATAGAAATATATTATACGTAATCAAGCTGGAACACCGCTTTGCAGACAACGCAACGGTTTAAAATATTCAGATTGATTGAGCCGTTTTAAGGAAAACAGTGTAAATCTCAAGTTATAGAAAATTATGTGATACCTGTCTGTAGCATTCCTTAATGCCCAACCCGTTTTTGAATAATCACTGAGCATAGATTAAAATAAAATAAAACATGCCGACGAATTGATAACTTCTTCCTTTTTGGAAGTCGGATAATGAATCTGAATATGGGATAATTGGGCCCACTACATGATGATGATGATTATCAACCTGTGAATACTTAACCATAACAAATAATGATATTTCTAAAAACTTTATTGTAGTTCAGAAGACGAAGACGACCCAGACAGATTCAACCTGATATTAACATCATTAAAAGCAGAGAATATCATGTGAATCCCCCACCTCCACCAAATTTAAAAGTGGCTTAACCATTTCTCCATATGGAATAAAACCAGAATTAGTACAAATTGTTATATTGGAAGGTTGAATTATAAGTTACTCGTGTGGTATGTAGTTTTAAAGAGTTTCATACAAATTAAATGTTTGTGTTACAAAGTGTTTATATGGACATCATGTATATCTAGCATAACTGATGCGCAGCGCTGCATTTGTACCTCAGTTTCTATATTTCTAGACCTGTTTTCAGTTGCATTTAGTTTTTTTTGTAGATATAAAAAATGTGTTTATTGTAAGAATAGCGTGACTGTCATTTCAAAAGGAAGAATTCTACTAATTTCTAATATTAAGTTCCTCAATATACAATTTTTTCAGATTTCGCTAACATTAAATGTTAATTGGCGTCCATAGCTTGTTCTGTATTACAAGTGCACTGAACTGGTTCAGTCGATCATTTTTTGAATAAAAAAAAACATATAAACTTGAAAAACGAACACTTCGGTTTCAGTATCAATAATGACACCTAATTCGGTGATAAATCAATATTAATTGCATAACAGATTACTACTCTTACTACTGGACCAGGTTTGCATCACATAGAAATGTTTTTTCCCTGTAGGGTAGTGGAAAAATCATGAAAAACTCAGAAGTAGAACTCCAGAATTTTCCAACATGGCGCGCAAAAATGACATTTAAACCAAATAAAGCTGCGCTTCTTTTATTTATTTATGTTTACCGCTTCAAAAGAAGTTTGTCGAAATGCGCCAGAGGTATCTTTATGATTAATTCTTCGAAAGAGACCTTCACAAACGCGTCTCGTTCTATATATAAACCCCTTACTGATGCACAACACACATTGACATAGCCGGCATGCATTATGGATTGCACCCAATTAACTTGTCACCTAATAAAAACAACGGGGCATCATTACATCGTTACCGCAAGCGTGTGCATCTAGTTTAGACCAAAACAAGCCCGTATTCCTTAGGAAAACGCTGGAAAGGGTGGCACAGGGAAAATGTCTAAAATCAATAACATTACACTAACGGCGCTGTTTTCACGTAAACCCGCGATTTTTGACATTTGACCGTAACACTTCGAAATGCGTGCAGGAAAACCCATCGTGTGCAACTTTTCATTAAACATTTGATAAAAATTTTACTTACTAAATTGATTAAATAAACCTCGGGCTTCCGGTAAAAAAAGCTCCTAATTTCACGTCCTAACAAATCCAACTAGCGTTTTTTTGTAACAATCTTTCACTAATTTATTTCACTGTCATTTTACTAACACTGAAATTTCACTAAATGGACACACATCGACAACGTATACACTTGAGAAATAAAAAAGATATTTCAAACTACAAATTTCTTACAGCATCTCATCTATAAACATGCCCCGTCTCTCAACCGCATCGATACTGAGTTGATGATTTCGAGCGCGCATATGGAGACGCCGTTGCCGAGCGTAAACCGAAGAGCTTCGAACGTAAGCGAAGTCCCCCTAAAAATGGCCGACGCAAATCCACCCTCGCTAGACGCTCTCTCTCGCGGCTCGGTCGTTTCGCGACGCGTCTCCCCAACGTGTTACGTAATTCAAGAACGAAACCAAAGCAGCGCCGCCGCCCGGTCAGTCGTCGGTAACTGATAACTTAAGCTTACAGGTTTTGAGTGCGAAGTCACGAGGGGTGAGCTTTCGAACTGCAACGAAAGTTTCGAGAGTATCCGTTGCCGATGTTAAGCACCCAATTTGAGTTTGAATTTCAGGTGTTCAGGCGCATACATTACAAGCGTTTTACAGCTTTTAGAATGCTATTTAAATTTAACTACTTAGTTAACGTCAATATAATTGACCAAAAAAAACATATCTGTTCATTCCAATTGTAAAAGAAATAATTTATATTTAAAATAGAACCGACTGCAGCTGACTTAAGATAAAAATCGTTTAGAAACCGTGTGCAATCAATAACTATTTTCAGACATTCTTCTTTCTCCTCAAAGTTTCCTTGGACCTCCATCGTCTTGAATTGATTGATCTCACAACGTTTCAATAGCATTGGATCTGCTATCGTCATCAAGTGGATGATGGGAAATTCAGATTACCCGTTGTATTTATACCTTTAACCGGTCATGCTCATTGGGTCGCTTAATCCCCTGTCTCCTCCGAGCAGCGCAGCCGGAATTGGCGATTGGTTGTCAGCGATGCGTAGCGGCAGTGGCTCAAGAAGAGGTCTCCAAACGTTTTTAATTTGGACGCTGGGCTCCCTGATTATATTCTCATTAAAGATTTTATATGCCGTCTCGATGAATTTTCTTTTATACCAGTGCTCTTTCTTGTGAAATTGCCCTTACCTGTACCGAGTTGATGTTGTGGTGTTCTGTCCATATATAAATCCAGACTTTGTTAGCTCTCCCCTTTGAGTAGCTATGTCGTGCTCCTTAACACTGGTGTCCAGTGATCGCTTAGTCTCCCCAATATAGAGATTGCCACATTCACATTGTATGCTCTATATACAGCAGGATTATCTGGCTTTGTTTTTGTGATCATGCTCCTCAAGGTGTTATTACTCTTGAAAACCATTTTGGTACCATATCCGTGTCCACTGCATCTAAGTTTTTTCGACAAGCTTTTGGTGTATGATAGTAATAAGGTTGCTATTGTGGTGTCCTCTTCCTGCCTAGGTGGTTTCTTCAGTTGTTCAAATGCTTTGTTAATGATTGTTTCCGGATATCCATTCGTCAAAAGGTCTTCTCTCTAAGTTCAATTTTTGCTTCTTTGAAGGCCTCTGGTGTGCTGGAAATATTTTTGCCTCTATGGACTAATGTTTTGATGATGCCAGTTTTCGTTGTTGATGGACGGTTAGAGTTGTAGTGTAAGTATAACCCTGTATTGTCTACAGCCTTCCCGTATAGTGTTGTTTCGATACCAGTCCTAGTCCGTTGGCACTTCACATCAAAAAATAGTAGGCATCCACTCTCTTCCCTCTCCATGGTGAATGTGATAGTTCGTTGTATCTATCATTTTCTGAACCCCCTATACAACTATAACAGTCCTCATATCTTTAAAACCACTCTGTATAAGTATTCACACTATTGACTCTTTCTATTTTTCTATTGTTTAAATTCTAGTATTCCATTTATGCAACTGCTGCCCTATATAACAAAATTCACATTTTTGAACCACATATATCTTATGACTATAATTTTACTCTACCATTTATTTCAACCACCCCGTATATGTAACTGCTTCTAAAATTCTTTGAATCCATTTCTATAATGATACCCTATTTTGAACTATCTCAAAAAGAAGAAGAAGATAATATAAAGAATGATGCGAATCTTTATTGGGCTCATCTAAACTCTCAAAAGGGTAATAACGCTATTCCGTCAAATATGAAATAGAATAATGATGATTGTTTACGCACATAACAAATCGTTGGTGGTTCTGCTAACTTTTTCAGCACTATGTACACCAATCCTTCAAATATTAACTATTACTCTGACTCTGATGATCAATTGAACTACAACCTCCGAAATTTTAGTAGCCCTAAAGCAACTGAAGAATAAGCACACAAAAGTTCCTGATCAGCGTTTATAATTCACCAATGTGCAGCAATTCTTGCTACTCCTTAGCAATGATATTTTATCTTGCTTTAAAAACCGAAGAATTTCCTACTGTTTGGGGACAAAAACAATACCAATTGAACATTATAGAGTTATCACTATCATCGCAATTGTTCCTGTTTCTTGTGTGGTGTGACAGCTTTGTGAATGTTGGTAGCAAGTCCTGATTGCGGCAGTTGATCAGAAAGTTGAGGTTGCACAGCGAAATACATCTTTTTCCTCTCAGTTTTTAGTAGGTTTTTGTGGCTTTGAAAGTCTCCTCCCCGTAGAGGTGTTCAATGTCTAGTGGTAGGTTTCACAAATGGAACAATGTGAAGAAATATTTATCCGGGAATACATCCGTTCGTTATATTGATTCATCTTTGAATCCTGCAGACGTTTCGCCAAGGTCTCACTTGGCATTCTCAATGCGTTGTTACGGTGAACTGAGAGGTGATCCAGTTCCAGTTTCATGTCTTTATTGTCAGAGTTAAATTTTTACAAATTTCTCTACTCCAATTTCAATAGCTCCATATTAGTTGGTACCAATATTTCCCTAATTTGTTTATTTTTGACAGCTCCTCTATGAAATTCTCCTATACCTACTTTACGTCCCTACGCTGTTACAGGATATTTTCGGGATACGCTATTAATCCTCAAGATATTTTATTCACTAAGATATTCCCATTCTAAGATATTGTCAAGTTACCTGACAATACAATATTGAATGTATGCGTGTCTCACAAATGAAGTCATTTGTACAGTCAGTTGACTCAATCTCACCGGTAGAGCTCACATGACGATCTTGCAATAACAGTTCGCGCACAGCCGGATCAGAATTCGACTAGACCTCGGTTGACATGTCCAGTTTTTCCGAAAAAAAACAGGCGATCATTTGGACTTAATCCACGTCGAAAGTTGTAAAAATAATCGCACGAAAATTCTCGATGGCCGAGACCTTTTGTTGTCAAACTTTACGATTCGGCTGTCAGTTGTCAGATTGAAACACCCCCGATATAAACGACTCTGTTTACTTTCGAGGGATACTCGTAACGTAAATCCCGAAATAAAAATCTATCCACCTGGTTAAAAGTGAATTTTCGGAGAAAGTATTTTTTGAAATGAGACACTTTATTTCGAAATCGACACAAACGATTTTTTTGGCGCTGACGAATTACCGTTAAATTGTGTGTCCAACGGTGACATTCATGTTTATGCAAACCTATTTGTATGCTGGTCCGGCACTGTGTAAGGTTGACGGTAGCACATGCGCTTGCAATATCAGTTCGCGCACAGCATCCATGTTTCAACAATGTTCGAGCTTCATAAAGCGCAAATAGTGAATTACCATCCTCGTTTTTATTTTAAATTTAAAAAATTTACAAAATTGGACCTCGTATAAAAAACTGTTCTAACTCACTGATGGAAAATCTGGCTTTTTCAACTAGTATGGACCAAAAATTAAATTAAGTTCATGCACTCTTGTATCTGACTTAATACGAGTCGCTGTCAATGATTCTCGACTTTCATTCCTATTTTTGGCCGAGATGAAGTTACACTAGGGCGCTTATGTCAAAATGTTCTGAGTACGTCCTCAAAAATGTCAAACTTTACGATAGAGCTGTCAGTTGTCAGATTGCAACACTAGGGTTGTCCAATCCCGAAATATAAAAGGCAACCCTTGTACTATATACCTCTTGGTATATAGTACGAGGGCGGTAGTTATCTGTTTTAATTCGTGTGTTTTGTTATTGTCGTCTGTCAGACGTATGGATCTGGAAATTAGCGTGTTGGCAACTCCCTGTATTTGAGATGGGTGGTGATGAGATTTGTAGTTTTGTCCATTTTGGGGTTTTTTTCTTACGAGAACGTCGAAGAAAGGCACTTGGTTGTTTTCTTCATGTTCTAATGTAAATTGAATCCTGTGGTGTATAGAGTTTAGGTGCTCCAGGAACTTGAGGATTTCTTGTTTACCAAAAGGCCATATGACAAAAACGTCATCGACGTATCTTAGCCATAACTTTGGTTTCAGGTTTGCTGTTTGTAGTGCCTTTTTCTCGAAATAGGTCATAAAGAGATTTGCAACCGCTGGTGATAGTGGGGACCCCATTGCGGCTCCGTCGGTTTGTTTATATATGCGGTTGTCAAACATAAAATAGGCACTTTTTAGGCAGTGTCGTGACAAATATATTACGAATTGTGGGAGGTCTTCATTTTCAGATATTTGTTGAAGTTCTTCTTCTACCGGTACGCTTGGGTATGAGGACTTGACATCGAAAATAGCTATGATATCTTCTGGTTCTATGGAAATGCTGTTGAGAAGGCGTATGAAATGTTCCGAGTTTTTAATGTAGGAATCTGCTTTTTCAACAATTGGTTCTAGGGTACTGGCTAGATATTTTTCCAACTTGTATACCGGCGACTTGAAACTACTAACTATAGGTCGAAGTGGTAATTCTACTCCAACTTATATTTCAACCATCCTGTATATTCAACTACTTCTGACAATTTTTAAACCCTTTTGTATAACTGTAATTATTTTTCTGCAAATATCCGCTCTGTAAAACTCTAGTTATAGAGAAATAAGATTGGAGCAAACTCTTATTTCAACGACCTTGTATACGTAACTACTTATGTGCCACCCAATACAATATTTTTAGAAACACCCTGTATAACTAATTCAATTCCAACTTATATTTCAACCACCCTATGTATACAACGGCTTATGTACTACCTAATATCACATTTCGCCGACATATCTGCCAAGTTTTCGTTTCAATAAACTAATGGAATATTTTCTGCCATTTCACGCGAATATAACTTCGTCTCCATCAGAAAGTGACTTTCAAATGCATCAAATTGAAAACCATTAAAAACACCCTGTGCGATATACTTTTATGTCATATCATGACATTTAAACTAGATATTTATGATAAAAATTTGACATTTATCATGATGATTACAGTTTTTAACCGACTTCCGAAAAGGAAAAGGAGGAGGTTATCACTTCGTCGCATATTTTTTTCGCTTTTTTTGTATGTATGTTACCTGATTTCTTCTCCTGTGGTGCACCGTTTTGAATGAATATGGTCTTGTTTAATAGAGTATATATCCGGATTGGTGAAACTTCAAATTTTGGAAAAAAATTCTAAAGTGATAAAATTTGTGAATGAACACATGCGTGTATGGAAATCGACCAATATCCATTACATATTGGTCGATTTTTCGAAAACTCCTTATGGATGTGTATAGTTTTTTTAACATTTAATCTATTAAGGAAGATCCCTATATACTTTTCTGAGACGTGCAACTTGAAGTTTTGCAGAAAATCGCAGAAAATTCCAAAATTCTTATAAAAAATTTCATTGAAATGACATAACGGACATTTCCTCATAAATATTTTAATTCCAACCGACTTCCACATATAACTAAAAAGCTAAAAATAACTCTAGCAAATAAATGACACATATAATCATATAATGTTGTCAGGTACCAACCCAGGAAGCAAAAAATGTAAACATTAAAAGGTGCTCATTCTGTTCAAATTAATTACCTACCAATCTAGTATATTTTTGAAGTCGATGCCAAGCAACAATCAAGTTTAATGATCTAGTAGATAAGTATGCCACGAAGGATTTTAGATTTGCTTTACATTTTTTTGTATTTATTTTCGACCGCTTTGCCAATAAAGGAAAAAACAGCATATAACTTCCTAATGCACATGTTAATAGGGACATTTTGGCTTATTTTAATGCGTTCTACACACATCAGAAGTGTGGAACTCTATTTTAGAAACATCCTCTATGGAGAAATAAAATCTTTTCCTTAAGTTTGTCAGATACTTCTGGAACGACCCTCGTATACTCCCGGTTTATCTGCACTGGTTTTGAACACAAACAAAGAAAACAATAAAGCAATATAGTTTTAATATTTTTGGTATATTTGAATAAAGTCCTTTATAATAAGATAAAAGAAAGAATGGCAAAATTAAATAGAAAACTTTTAGTAATTTCTAGCCATAATTTCTCCGAGTCTCATCTTTTGCTTCTCGGTGAGTTTGATAATTTCATCAGGACGAGGTGGAGTGATAATGGCGTTACAGAATTCCCTGTGGATCTTGACTCCGTCCAAGGCTTTAGTTTGTAAAAGTTCGTGATCCCGTATTTCCTTCATAAATTGCTGTCTTTGTTTAACTCCCGCCCGGTGGTATCTCTGACGGCATATCACACGGCTGTAACAAATTAAGGAAAACTTTAATGTCGGTTTCCTAGATGGCTATTTCGACATTCAACGTCGTGTTGACTTTATTATTGTTGTCATTTTACAAGTTGAAATCATTATTAAAATGTACGCCATAAATCAAGGTCTCTCAGAGTTTAATAACGTAATAAATTTCATGCATTCAATTCCGTGCTGGCCTTATACACGAACCGCTTTACAATTCAGTTTATATAGAAACCATAAAATTGAAAGTTCAGAAAGCCTTTGCCGAAGCTTCTTATTGTTGAAATAGTGTCATAAACTGTGAAATGGTGTGTTTTTATAGAAGTATGTAGATTATTCTTTACTGATGAAGATGATAAATTTAACTTGAGTCCTTGTATTTTGCTTCAATCTGTATTTATTCAATAATAAATCCCCATAATAAAAAATACTTCTTAAATATATCTAATACGAGTTTTATCGTTTGTTCGATTTTTCATTTTATTTTATATTGTTATAAATTTCGTGGGTTCAATTAAAATTTAAAAAACAATATTCGCTATCACTTTCTAGAACTTTTATTTACATCAAATATATACAACAGCTGATTCGAATATCACAATAACAATTCTACATAAGCTCTTTGCTGCACTAATTAACTGCCGCGATTATGGGTCGCTCCTTTTAAAACCAGCATCGAAAACTCTCGTACAATTCATTGTCAATTCTACAGCTGCCGAGCCATTTCGAGATCAATTTTTTTGTCCTAAAGGCGATCGATGTCGTACTGGAATGAGACAGGGCCGGCTTAGGTAAATTTCGTAACAATATTTTTGTTATTACTTACAATTAAAATCGGATTAGGCTTTCTACATGGAGCGTATGGTAAACGAGTAGATGATTCGTCTTGCAGCGACAATTACTATACGCCTATAAGAATGTACACGGGGCGTACATTAATCGTAGGGGTATAGACAAAAATCCAATTGAATTAAAGTGGAAACGATGTCCAGCGACGAAAAAAGTTTAATTTTCCTCGGTACCTATGTTGTATAAGTAAAATAATAATTTGGTCAAGTGCGAGTTGGACTTGCATGCTAAGGGTTTCGTACCACCTTCAAGATTCTAATATTCCAGTTTCAGACAAGCAGGGAATGAGTGCATTTTCTTATATTTGCCCTAATATCTTTTAAAGAAAGCGTTTTAAATTTTTAAAAAATATACACTTTCATTTTCCACACTTAGACTTTTTATTTTATCTGCTTCAGGATTCGCTTGATTTTTATAAGAATACATATGTATTAAATTTTCTAATTTGGCCCCCAAAAATTTACATTAGAGTTTTATTTTACTAACAAACTTTCAGGGAAGCCTTTTATAATCTACTGTCTCAATTTTGAGGCTCTGTAGATTGGAAGATATAGGGCAAAATAGGTCTTTTAAATTATAAATTATTAAATATATTATTCAAATTATTTAAAAATACAAATAAAATATATATTTCAAAATTTAAATAGTTTCTAAAGAGGGAATTAAGTCGATGTTTAATATTTTTGTTAATATCTTTTAAACAAATGATTTAAAAATATGATATATTTGTAATTCACATAATGAGCCTTTTGAAAATTGAATTTTTATTTTCCACTTAATTGTATATTTTGTCCCTAAAATTACTATGGGGGTTTTCTAATAATTTTTCTTAAAACCCCTAATTATTTTCAAAATTTTAAGTAGTATGGTTTCGGAAATAAAGTGAGAAATGAGAATTTTTTATATCTTTAAGTTAATATCTTGTAAACAATTAATTTTAAAAATATGAAAAATATGTATTTGTATTCCTCATAATAAACCCTTTCATTAGAGGTATTGCATGATGCGTTAAAAAATATTTTTTTATTTTCCGTTTAATTTTATAATTTGGCCCCCAATATTAATATTAGGGATTTCTTCATATTTTTCCTGTAAACAAAAAAATGTAGGTCTTATAGTTTGGGGAATAAAGGGGGGAATGGGTAATTTTTTAAATATATTTTTTATATATATTTTAAAATATTTATTTAAAAAAAATAAAAAACATATTAGTATTCGTCATAATGAGCCCTTTAATTTGATATATTACTTGATCCGTTAGAAACAATTATAATTTTTTATTTTCCATTTAATTCTATAATTTGTCCCCCAAAATGAATATTAGGGGTTTCTCCTTATTTTTCCAGTAAAGTTCAGGTGAGGCGCTATACCTATATTTTTTTCAAAATTTTACAGCTTATGTTTTCGGAGATAAAGGGGGGAATGGGTATTATTTTTATTAATATCTTTTAATTTATTTATTTTAAAAATATGGGAAAAATATATTTGTTTTCGTCATAATGAGCCCTTTCATTTGATATATAACATGATGGGTTAGAAACAATTTTAATTTTATATTTTCCATTTATTTCTGTAATTTGCTCCCCAAAATTAAAAGTAGAGGTTTCTCCATATTTTTCCAGTAAACTTCAGGTCAGACCCTATATCTCTGATTTTTTTTAAAACTTCACGTTTTATAGTTTCGGTGATAAAGGGGGGGGAATCAGTAAATTTTCGTATATTTTCGTTAATATCTATTTAATTTTTTTTTAAATATGAAAAAAATATATTTGTTTTCCTCAGAATGGGACCTTTCATTTGATACATTAAATGATGCGTTGAAAAAAAATATTTTTAAATTTTCATTTAATTCTATAATTTGCCCCTCAAAATTAATATTAATGGTTTCTCCTTATTTTTCCTGTAAAGTTCGCGCAACGATCTATATTTCCTATTTTGTTCAAAATTTTAGGCTCAGTAGTTTCGGTGATCAAGGTGGGAACGGTCGATTTTTTAGTTTTCCCCCCCCAGAAGTACCCCTAAAATCAAAATTTGTTCAGTTACGATATGTACTTCTGATCGGGTCACTAAACTATACATTGGTACCTAATTTCAACCTCATCCGTCCAGTAGTTTAGGAGAAAATTGCTGTGATGTGAAAGAGGCAGAAATCCGTAGTGATATTATAAGGGTATCCGTATATTGTTATACGGAACCCTAAAAAAGAAGACGATTTTGGGTGCACTTCTATATCCACAGAAATTCGTAATAGGAGATTAGCTATTGCAGCGGAGTTATTATTACAATATAAATAAATCTGTTACATCCTTTTTGGAATAGTCCTGTAAGGTATTATTGTACAAATACTGGTAATTTTCAATTAACTAGTGGTCGCCCAGTGGTCTAAATTCGACACTATTTCATGAAAAGTATATTTTTATAAGAAACAGAGTTGTGGAGAAATCGGATAAGTAGATGTGATGACCAAAATTGTTCACTCATATTGACAAATCTACTAAAATAAAAAGTGAAGAAAAATTTAATCAAATATCAGTTTTCGAAATATTTTTGAAAAATGAAATACCCCCCAAATTTTTGTCTGGAACCACTCCTGGCAAAAAATTCGATATATTAATTAGAAGATTGTTCTTTGCAACCTAAAATTTTTCATCATTTGTGGTTTCAATCAAGTTCAGGAATATTAAAGAAAAGAGAGGACCAACAAGCCTAGCAGAACTTAAATATTTAATACATTCTCTATTGTTCGCTTTCTGACAATTTTTTACACAACACCTTCGGGAAGATTGTAATAATAATATATTAATCAAATAATTAAATTTACATCAAAAACAGAATATTTAATATGAAAATTACTGCAAGGCGTCCGAAAAATCAGTACTGATCTACTACATTGACTATTTTACCAATAAACAATAACAACGCTTGCATGCCACTTCCATAAGTACATGCTCTAAGTATATAACAGCATCTAGCGATCGCTTCCTCCACATATAATTACTCAATGTTTTGAGTTTTGACCGTCTGGGGCCTGTTTCATAATCAACTTGTAACTTGTAGTTTTGTAACTTGTAGAATTAAATGCCAAAATTATTATACAAGTGACAACTTGTAAAATCCAAAATATTAGTATTTGAAATGTGCACGAGAATAGCACAGAACACCGATCATGCAAAAAATAGAGAGTAGCGCCACCTGGCGCCATGCGGAACTATTGGCGAAAATGTCAAACATTTATACAAGGACAATAATAATAAATAATGTTTTTAGATGAAGTTGAAAACACGTTGAAAATGCTACATAGAAAAACAGGTTTTGAAAATATAAAACGGTATGTTTCCAACCTTAAATTATGATGAGAAATAAATAAGTTTTCACGTATGTGATAAATGTTGAAGAGCTACGAAATAATGACCATAGATATTTAATAGGATCACTCCTCAAATACAGGTGACATTAACACCATTTAAAACAAATTTAAAGGTAAGTAATCTCATAACTTTAAATCTAATGAAGCACACATTAGTATTGGTGAATTTTACATCTTAATTTATTTATTACAGGTTAATGATTCTTGTGTTGTCACAGGAATACAATGCAGCTGTGTTTATAACCAGAGGCAAATGCATGTTGCTGCTTTAATATGTCTTTCATAAATAAGCAATGAACAACAATGTGTAACAGTCATTGGTCAAATATTCAAAAAAGAAATTCAAGCAAGATGTTTTCATCAGTATCCAAGAATGAATCTTGTCAAAGATGATCAATAATTCATAATGAATTATTCCAAGAGTCTTAAAACAAGTATTAGAGGCAGACACAAGATTTAAGTTTAATTGCAGAAGTAATACCTGAAATGTTTAAAAAATGAATTACATTTGCATTAATAACATATCTCTCTGTCTCCAGTCTGGAAAAAGAAATATAAATATTTGTTTCTACTACTCATTTTTTACTTTCTGGCTTTATATTTAAATTTCAAAAAAGTGAATATGTTTCTGTTTGATAGAATATTTTATTTGAATAGCAATATATTATCTGTTATCAATGTAAAGCAGTTCAGATTGAAGTTAGGCATAGCATTGTGAATCTGCTTTGTGTTTGGTTGTGCATATTTAAAATAAATGTGTATTTAAAATATTTAACCACATTTGTAATATATTTATTTACTTAGGAAATCTGATTTTTTTATATTTTCATTCAAACCAATGTAAAATATAAATTTGCTGCAGAATGTGAATGGCATGAGCTTAAATGTATGTTACTGGAAGCCTTTGTATAACTATTTTAATTTAAGCAAGTATCTTGAATATCTTCATAACATTTTGAAGACAGAATGAAACTGATGGAAGCAGTAAAACATTATGAATATCATGAACAATTTGTGTTTCATAACTGATGAAAATATTAAACAACTTTAAGGTAATAACTACTGTTTCTTTAGTTACAAACCCAAAAACATGTTGCAATCCTTACAAGCCAAATTCCTCCACAAAATGTGATAAAACTAAAACAGAATGTTCAAGTATTCTTTGATAAATATCTGGAGTATTTACCTAACAAATGGTTTGATTATCATGAAACCATCAGGTTCTGAAATATACAGAAATAAAAGTACTTTTCATTTGATTAATGGAACAGAAATTTACAAGAACATATATGAGCAAAATACTTTTATCATATACCAAAAATTATTTAAAAATGCAAGAAGTGTGAAAAAATGTGTGACAGTAATATCCCATTTCCATGAACAATATAATTTCTTGTTCATTTTGTGTAATACCATTGACAATGGGGTCTGATTTAGTAGACCTTGATACGTTTGGTCTTTTGAAATATATAGACTTTCAAGTTCATGTGGTGTTATTCCCAAAGAACAAAATAAAAACCAGAGATGCCACAATTATCATCCAGCAAACAACAACATGGTTCTCATAATATGGTTTTAAAATTTCTCCTAGTGTGTAATCACTTTATTATAATTAAAATTCACTTTGGATTAGGTATAAAAAAATCAAACATGCGTCTTCAAATGCAAATGTATTTCATCTTTTAAACATTTCAGGAATTACTTCTGCAATTAAACTTAAATATTGTGTCTGTAATACTTGTTTTAAGAGTCTTGGAATAATTCATTATGAGTTATTGATCATCTTTGACAAGATTTAATCTTGGACACCGATGAAAACATCTTGGATGAACTTCGTTTTAAATATTTGACCAATGAATGTTACTCATTGTTGTTCATTGCTTTATTTTTTAAAGATATATTAAAGTAGCAACATGCATGTGCCTCTGGTTATAAACACCACTGCATTTTACTCCTATGACAATAGAAGAATCATTAACCGGTAATAAATAAATTAAGATGTAAAATTTACCAATACTAATGTGTGTTTCATAAGATTTAAAGTTATGAGATTACTTACCTTTAAATTTGTTTTATATGGTGTTAATGTCACCTGTATTTGAGGAGGGATCCTATTAAATATCTATTGTCATTATTTCATAGCTCTTCAACATTTATCACATGTGTTAAAACTTATTTATTTCTGATCACAATTTAAGGTTGGAAACATACCGTTTTATATTTTCAAAACCTGTGTTTATTTCCGTTTTTCTATGTAGCATTTTTAACTTAATCTAAAAACATTATTTATTGTCTTTGTATAAACATCATTATTTAACATGTTCGCCAATAGTTGCGCTACTCTCTGTTTTTTGCATGATCTGTGTTCTGTGCTATTCTCGTGCACATTTCGATTACTAATATTTTTGATTTTACAAGTTGTCACTTGTACAAAAATTTTGACGTTGAATTCTACAAGTTACAAAAGTACAAGTTACAAGTTGATCATGAAACAGGCCCCTGGCGGCGGTGGCACTGTCAGTTGTTTGGCGTTGACAGTAAGGACGTAAATAATGAATTTTTATTATATTTTATTTAATGAATGAACCACTATTATAGATTAATATTAGCATTCTGCACTGATGGTCGTCAGTAGCTACTAAACAAAACAAAAATGAAGAAAATCGGTTGCTGAGAGACAGAGGAGAAAATGGTACCTAATCGAATTGTCTTTGCCTATTTATATATAGATTGCACAAATTTGGTGGTCTTGTCAGCCACTTTAACGTAAAAATACGATCGGCCAACCAACAAATGCAGATAAGCGTCCAATACTGCTATGCGCCAGGCGATTTTCAGCTTGTCTGATTTGACGAATCCTCACCGCTGACGCCTCATGTACAGTTCTCCATAAAAACACAAAGGAGCAATACAAAAGCGTACACGTTACGTATGTCGCACCTAATACGCGTCTATGAGGAGACGCTCCATATGCAGAATGCCTTAATGTGGCACGTGAATAATCGCCAAAAGGGTTTTCGTGGGAACTGAACAAAATTCTAATAACCAATTCGTCATAACTTAATGTAGGGATTGTCGCGATCATCCCCATAATAAAGAATTAGAAGATGAAAACACGAACAAAATTGTTTTCGAATTTACTGGAAGTTCCAAACGAATTGAACCACAATTTTGGAAACCTATGAACACATTTGATGGAGATTCGGATTCAGGTTAAGCAAGAACTAAATTATGTCTACCAAGACAAACATGAAATATTTATATTTTTATGATTTCTTGGAAATAACACAATTGCTGGAAAGTCTCCAATACTCCAAATGTTCAGTTATGTAAAAACACAGTTTTGCACCCTAACACCAAACCTTTATTTTAAACACAACGCCGTTTCAACAACTCTAAGTTGTCATCTTCAAGGAGTAAACCCAAACTAAATCTAAATTACAATTTTCTCTAATTTATACCTACCACTAAACTATTACTTAAGTAATTAGTACAAGGGGTAAATCCTAAGTACCTGAATTCTAATTGACAGATTTCAAAGATAAGACAGATTTTATATAATGCAAATATGTAAATTAGGATAATCCTAAACCTACCTACCTACTTTTACCCTACATTATTAAGTAATAGCATTTTTAATACTTATTTTATGGATTCTTAGAAAGTAAACTATACAATGAACTGTATGGAATAGGACCCTTATCTGAATTCATTAGTTTATTATTTTTATAAATCATAATGCTTTCGTACGAATCCAGTTCCCTAAAAGTATTTACTTGTTTAACTAATTTTAAAGAAGATAAATCTACAGAGTGGTTGTGTTCTAGAACATGATGTGCAACATTAGATTTATCCGCTCTTCCGTATTTCAAATGGGCAATATGCTCTTTGAAACGGGTACTGATAGATCTGCGTGTCTGTTCATAATACTTTAAATCACAATCATTACATTTGATTTCATAAATACTGGACTTCTCGAAATCAGCAAGTTTATCTTTAGGATTGCCCAACAATTTCTGTAGTGTTGTAGTTGTTCTATACACCGCCTTCATACCAAGTTCTTTAAAAACTTTCTTAAAGCCCCTAGTATAACGACTGTACGGAACCGAGACAAACTTTTGTTCTTGTGACTACTATACTAGATCTAAAGTCCACATCATATAGAACAATACCTGAAACTTAAATATTCACAACAACAATGTGCACTTTGAATCATCCACAAAATATTTAGGTATTATTATTGATACATTTCTGGAATGGGATATGCATGTGTAATCTGTCATGGATAAGTTACTAGGTGTACTGTTTCTATGAATGTCAAAATTTCCTTCCTACGAAATATTTAAGAATCACATATCATGCACTTGTTGAATTCATAATTTAATGTGGAATTATGGGTTGAGGTGGCATTTGAAGATCACATTTGCGGCCTCTTGAATTAATGCAAATAAGCTTTTTAGAAACATTCAAAAAAGCAACTTAGGTTCTCGACTGCCAACTCCAAAGAATCCAATGTATGCAAGTATACAATTAAGTTTTTCAATAAGAACCGAAAATATTTTGTTAATATAACTCTTCACTATAAAACAAGATCAAAATCGATATCAATTGTGGCAATTCCAGAGCCTCAAAATCAATAGGTCAGCGCAGTTTTTAACCGACTTCCAAAAATGAGGAGGTTATCAATTCGTCACGTTTTTTTTTTTGTATGTATGTTACCTGATTTTTTCTCCTGTGGTGAACCGTTTTGAATGAATATGGTCTTGTTTAATACGAGTAGAGTATATATCCGGATTGGTGAAACTTCAAATTTGGGAAAAGAATTTGTGAATGAACACAAGCGTGCATTGAAATAGACCATTATGCCTAACATATTGGTCGATTTTTCGAAAACTCCTTATGGATGTACATAGTTTTTTAACGTTTAATCTATTAAGGAAGATCCCTAGGTGATCTCATATACTTTTCTGTGACGTTCAACTAGTGCGAGAATTTTAGGCACTGGAAGTTTTAACTGCGAATTTGAAAATTTTCTATGTACATCTCAAGCATATAGGTAGTTAAGCATAGCATTTTCGGCTCCTTAAATCAATGACTACCAAGCTCGTTTTGTTTGTATACCAGGCAAATACCTATTTAAATGAAATTTTTTCCATTTTGCGAAGACGGTGTTTTTGTTTGTCACATTCTCCCGGCCTAATAGAAAATTCAGTGACAACACATGTCAAACTCTACACTGCTATTTGGTGCGTTTATACACAGGGTATTTGGTTATAGCAAACAAAATCACAACGTAAAGTGATAGAAGGAGTTGCATTTATATGATGATTGAAATATAAGACGGAGTAGAATGTTAGTGGTCCATAGGCAGCCCTATATATAGGATGGTTGGAGTATAGGGTGGAGTGGACGTTTGGTGGTATAAAAATGTTGGAAAAAATGTGAAATTAAAATTATATAGGGTGATTAAAATACTCTTATATGATGTGTACGTAAACAAATCATATACAGGATGGTTGAAATATATGCTGGAGTTGAATTATATTTATACAGTGTGATTTAAAAATTATTTATTTTATAGCCCATAAGAAGTTCCATAATGTGTGGAGAGGAATTAATGTTACACAGGGCGATAATATAACATGTTAAAAATGAAATAATTTATGGGATAGCCCACAAGGAGTTATATACTATGGTTGAAATAATGGACGGATTTCACTCACTAAATCTGGGATGAATTCTACTCCGTCCTATAGTTTACAGAAGGCAGCTAACAAATTTATGCTTGTCCGTAGGCAGTCGTACGTACAGGATGGTTGGTACATAGGGTGGAATGCAATTATCTATAGTTATACAGAGTTGTCAAAAAATGTTGAAGAAAGGTTACGTCAACACGTACTAGTACATTTTGTTCGTAAACATTTACCTGTCAATTTAAATAAAAATGTATCATTTTCGGAGAGGAATATGTTGGGCGTCTCGGCGAAATTAACTCACTCAAAAATTTGTAGCCTGTTATTAATCAAAAAAAAATTAACATGGGCTCCCGGTCAAATAGTTTAAAAAATAGAGATTTATGACATGGTTACTATCATAAGGTGAGATCGGTAACCTTTATCAAGCATCGGAAAGTTGCCTCGTTAGGAAGTTTGATAACTAATGTCACTTCTAACAACAGCTAGAATGTTAGATATTTCGTTCTACCACTTTCGGGAACCCCTCCTCCAAAAAATAAACTAAAATTGGTCCAGTAGGAGATGAAAACAGAACTTTTACAATTTTATGTATACTAGGGCCTTTTCGCAACCAACCTCTTCTTTCTTGAAGTGAAATAAAAGTACCTTGGTAAAAACATCAAACACATCTTCAAAGATACCTTTGGATTGAAATTTACGAGCATCTTAATTTGATTTTTTACTTTTAAACCAATTTGAGTTATTAGCTTAGGTTCAAAAAATGGATATTTAGACATACTCACTATGGTAAGGTGAGATTGGTATAACTGGGATCATTAGTATCATTTAAAGACACCTTAGATTCAACGATGACTTCTTCCTTTTTCTTAACAACATTCTCCGTTGTTTCGACAATATTTTCCATGCTACTCAATTTCTCTCAGTTGCTCGTAATTCACCGATAAATCTAAAATTCTCCACCAACTTTTCAAACTGCCTGAACGTAACTTATTATTTATTTGTGTTGCCTAGGAGATTCGCATTCATTTCTGCCACGCCACGCTAGGAAAGTTCTTTCTGTTTAAAACTCCGTGGAGACCATCGATTTTTTGAATAATGCACGGGGAAAATTAAAGAAAAAAATCTCAGTTTCTGTTCCAAATTTAGAGCGTCTTTGATCCCGAGCAAAGCTAAAATTTGTATGTGGGGTGGGTGTCGCTGCAAAGTTTTCGTTTTATTTAGTGTATAAGAATGGTGAAACTTTGTTCTTCGTGTGTCTGAGTTCCAAGTCTTGCTCGGAGTTCATTACGTATTGTCGTTGTTAAACGCGTTACGTGATCGGGTTTCTCTAATTATTTATTTATCCGAATAAAAATACGAATTAGAAGAAATAATGCTTTGCATTGCAGTAATAATGTGAACAAAAAGGATTTGTTAATTAATTGCTTATTTGGAAATACCAGCTACTCGTTAGTAAAATTATCAACAATGTTCCCAAGATAAGGCAGAAGAATTTGACTTGAAGACGGCTTTTGATGGATAATTGGTTACTAGAAATACTAGGATCGGTTTCACTAGTTGCTGATAAAGTCCCGAATAGCGTATTTGCAACTTACCTGTCAGATAAACTACAACTTTTTGAAAAAAATGTAACTTAACTAGGCGATCGTAGCTCGCTGCGATCGTCGCACTAGCCCTAATTACCGTTGGAATCATCGGTCGACGGTGGGATCGATCCTTGCCTGGTCCGACCAGATTTCTTGACGCTCTATCATAGGTATAAAACTTGTTTGGATGTCGGAATTGCATGAATATTTTAAATTGTATTCTACAAAGTGATGTTCCAGCTTGATTTCGAATAATTTTCTATAACGTAAAACAGACCGTTTTCTGAAAATCGTAAAAATATGTGCAAAAATTACACAAATATACAAGGTGAGTTTTTTTTTTGATCATCAGTATGGAGATCTCGGAAACTAGCGGAGATAGAGCAATGGTTAAATTGGGAAAGAATTGCAGTTTTACTGGCCCAATTTAATGACACTTTCGGATTTTTGTAAAAAGTCATGGCTTATTAGATATTTTGAAAAAAACGAAATTCTGTCGATTTAGTCAAATCCCTCTAGCTCCTTTGTTTTTGATTTTATAAGAAAAGTGTAAATATCAAAATTGAAGGGAATTGTATCCCGAATATGATTGTCATGTCCTGGTTTGCGTGACAGCTCTCATTTTCGAGATATGATACAAACTTATCTTTTTTTGAATGTAAACCATAATTGGCTATGACCTCAAAACATCGGACATTTTTAGAACTTTTCAACTATTTAATACTCGATATAATTATTCATAAAAATAACGGAGTTATGGATGCTTTTCTCTCTTATTTTCACTTTTAACGTAGATAGCCATGAAAAAGTAAAATTGTATGTATAAAGGGTGATTTAAAAAATAGAAAAATAGAAACAGTCAATTGAGAGGAGAGGATGTATACCTGAACAGGATGATTGAAACATCCTGTAGAGTAGAATATATTTGTACAGGGTGACTCAGAAAATGTTAGACAAATAATTTATATTGGATGACCAATACACCGAAACATATACAGGGTGGTTGCAATATAAGGTGAATTAGAGTTACACTTATAGATAGTGGTCCAAATAATAAAACAAATAAAAAAGTTCAAAAACATGTGGGTAATATGAAAAAAAATTAAAATTAGGGAGAGATAAGAATATGCTAAAATAATCAATAGAATTATACCTTAAACCAGACAAAAAAAGAATATATATCAGAAAATAGTTATTGATGCACACGGTTTCTAAACGGTTTTTCTTTTTAAGCCAGTTGTTTGTTCTGTTTTAAACATAAATTATTAATATTCTCACGTCGATAGAAAATGATATCAGAACTACAACAGACTAGTTGTTAGTATAAATCAAAAATCAGAATAATAATGTGGTGTACTATAAATTTTTCATACCATATCTTTATGTTTCCATAGTAGCTGGTTGAATATTTTGTTCTGCAGAAAGCAACAAGGTTGTTAAATTGGACCTTGAAGTACCTTAATAATTAGATTAGTTAAATATTAGTCATTAATTAACTAATAACCTAGATAAACAGTTATTATAAATATGGCAATTACCTAGCAAAATCAAATCAGAATCAATGCTACTTTCATTTCCTTCAACAGAAAGAAGAATAATTTGCTTCATATGCTCTTCTGCAGTTGTAGACAATGCAGCTGTGGTGTTACCGCCACCAGTTTTATAGCGCTCAGCTCGAATTACAGCATTTTTTAACCTACTAAGCGCCTTCTCAATATCCCTCCAGGCTTTTTCTTTGTCTTTCCAAGTTGTAACTTCACCTTTTTCATTTTCTTTTTTTTTGCCTCTGCAAGCAACACTAAAATATCCTTTTATTCTGGAGTGAGAGTAAAACTTCTTTCACTCTTCAGTTATCAATTCGTCGCGTATTTTTTTTTCGCTTTTTCTTTTATGTATGTTACCTGATTTCTTCTCCTGTGGTGCACCCTTTTGAATGAATATGGTCTTGTTTAATAGAGTATATATCCGGATTGGTGAAACTTCATATTTTGTAAAAGAATTCTATTGATAAAGTGATAAAATTTGTGAATGAACACATGGGTGCATGGAAATTGACCAATATCCCTAATATTTTAGTCGATTTTTCGATAACTCCTTATGGATGTGTATAGTTTTTTAACGTTTAATCTATTAAGGAAGATCCTTAGGTGATCTCATATACTTTTCTGCGACGTGCAACTTGCAGTTTTGTAGAAAATTGCCGAAAATTCCAAAATTCTTATCAAAAATTTTATCGAAATGACATAACATTTCCTCATAAATATTTTAATTCCAACGTAATAGTGCGGTAATTTTAGGCACTGGAAGTTTTAATTGCGAATTTGAAAATTTTCTATGTACATCTCAAGCATATAGGTAGTAAAGCATAGTATTTTCGGCTCCTTAAATCAATGAGTACCAAGCTCGTTTTGTTTGTATATTCAAGCAAATACCTATTTAAATGCAAATTTTTTCATTTTGCGAAGACGGTGGTTTTGGTTTACACATTCTCCCGGCCTAATAGAAAATTCAGTGACAACACATGTCAAACTTTAAACTTCTATTTGGTACGTTTATAGACAGGGTGTTATAGCAAACAAAATCACAAAGTAAAGTGATAGAAGGAGTTGCATTTATATGAAGATTGAAATATAGGACGGACTAGAATGATAGTGGTCCGTAGGCAGCCGTATATACAGGATGGTTGGAATATAGGGTGGACTGGACGTTTGGTGGTATAAATATCTTGGAAAAAATGTGAAATTAAAATTATATAGGGTGATTAAAAAACTGTTATATGATGTGGACATCATATACAGGATGGTTGAAATATATGCTGCAGTTGAATTATATTTATACAGTGTGATTAAAAAAATATTTATTTTATAGCCCACTAGAAGTTGCATAAAGTGTGGAGAGAAATTAATGTTAAAAATGAAATAATTTATGGGGTAGCACAGGACGATAATGTAAAATGTAAAAAAAGGCAGCTTATGCTTGTCCGTGGGCACTAATTTATGGGGAGTGGAATTATCTAGCCAAAAAAAGTTGAAAAAAGGTTACACAAGACATAAATATATTTTGAGTTATTACTATATATATATATATATATATATATATATATATATATATTTAATTCAAAAATAACCTGTTTTATTAAATAGTATATATATAACCGACTTCTACCTATAACTAAAAAAAAAATAATTATAATAAAATACAACTCTAGCTTTTGGCAAGTCTTGGCTCATTTGAATTGTTGCTTGGCAATTGTTGAGGTAATTAATTTGTACAGTACCTACTCAGCCATATTAATTGTTATTTATTTGCTGTTTGATAATTATTTTTAGTTTAGGCGGTTATATATATTTTTTTAATGTTTTATTAAATAGAAGCAATTTTAAGTGAAAAATTAATTCTGTTTGGGTTTACAATTAAGGGAAAAATTAAACTAAAATTATTAATTCACATTTAATTAATGATTATTTATAAATAAAGTTTACTTTTTAAAATTTTCTACTAATTGTTTCTCTGCAAACTTTTCGTTCCGACCGACACGACACTTCCGAGGTACACGACACTTCTTTGACCTTGAAATACTCATACAACTCAGTTCTGGGTGTAAGAACTAGGGACCAAGATATATATTAAGAGTCTCTTACGTTTATAGAAAATCCAAAAATTATTGTAAATAAACAAGTATAACATCCAAGTAAAATACAAATACCAATACCAGCAAAAAATTTGCTATAATCTTTTGTGATAATTTAAATTAGAAACTTGCCATGAGTCAGATGTCAGGATATCACAAAAAAATGATGACGTTATCAAGTTTGTAGATGGTAGAGGCAAGAATGACAAACTAAAAGTCCACAAAATAGGTCAATGTACCAAGTTTATGGATGGTAGAGAGATGGATGACAGCCTTATATGGGACATAAGCTGAAAAAGTGTCCAGGTGAAAGCAACTAATAACAATTCCTCGAAGTTTCCTTGGACTTCCATCGTCTTGAAGTGATTGATCTCACAACGTTTCAATAGCTGTGTATCTGCTAAGTCATCAAGTGAAAGATAGGAAATTCAGAGTATCAGTCGTATTTATATTATACCCTTAACCGGTCATGCGTTGCCGGTCATGGTCATTGGGTCTTCTCTGGTCCAATCTACTATTACCTATTACTATTACCTGTCGGAGAAACTTAGAAGAATTGCACACAGCTATGGAATCAGAATTATCTTCAAAAACAACGACACCTTAAGGAGCATGATAACAAGAACGAGGCCGGACGCACCAGCAATACCAAATAACTGTTTATACAGCATACCGTGTGAATGTGGCAAACAAAGCGACCGCTGGACACCAGGATTAAGGAACACTGCACAGCTACTCAAAGGGCAGAGGTAACGAAGTCTGGGTTAGCTAATCACGCATGGACCGAACACCATAATATCAACTGGGACCAGGCTAGAGCAATTCACAAGGAGGAGCACTGGTACAAAAGAAAATTCATAGAGACGGCATATATAATCTCGAACGAAAATATAATTAGCGAACCCAGCCTGCAAATTAAAAATATTTGGAGAGCTCTTCTTCGGCCTCTGCTGCTACGCATCACCGGCAACCAACCTCCAGGTACGACGAGGCTGATTGGACCAGATAAGATCCAATGACCATGACCGGCAACGCATGACCGGTTAAGGGTATAATATAAATACGACTGATACTCTGAATTCCCTATCATTCATCTGATGGTGATAGCAGATACACAGCTATTGAAACGTTGTGAGATCAACCACTTCAAGACCATGGAAGTCCAAGGAAACTTCGAGGAACGAATTACATTGTCTACCAACTTCAGACAAACAATTAATAACAAGTTCAATAAGTGAGCCCGGTTTTGTCTTTTTTTTTTCAACAAAGGATATGTGAAATATTTTGTTTTCCTAAATATCTATGAGATATTCTAAAAACTTTTGGCGTGCTATATCAGAGCCACCCCAATGAAATGTATTTTGACGGATAGTTGTTTTAAATGTATTAGATTTTACTATATTACAACAGCTATTTTGATGAATATTCTGGAGATGCTTCCATATTTTAAAACATATTTACTTAAAAATGTTCCTATAATTAGATCTGCTATAATTAAAGTGACCTTGTTAGATATTGCCAACACATTAAATGAAACAAAATAGTGACAATTATTTTAACTCTCCTGAAAATTATATCCATTACTAAGAATGACACAAAGAAAGAGAAACAGAGACAGGGAGATAACGAGAGATGAGAATTATATTTCGTTAGAAGCTTTCGCTTTCATCGTTAAGTCTCAAATGACTGCGGCCCTTTCCCATTTGTCCATTATTTTTTGGCTTGAAAATGTGGAAAGACCACTGGGCAATGTAAAAGTGGAATTCATTTTGAAATCGTTAAAAAATTAAAAACAGAAAAAAGTTTTACAAATGCTAAAATTACAGTAAATGCTCAATTAGTGTTCGTAATTCAAACGACGAATATCGAATTTGAATCACCCAGTATCCATATTCCTACCCCACGTAACTAAACCATGCCTTAATTCCTACAATTGTCCGTAGTAATAACTTAATATCACGAAAACCAACCATACGTCAGGGCTGCAGCTAATTTACAGAAAACTCTGCTAACAATCAACGAATAAATCACATTTCTAAAAGCCTTAACAACCGAATTAGGAGCGAAAAATACGGCAGCACTTCATATATCACGGCTCGCTCCCTGCAGAAAGGTATCATTTCCTTTAATATACGCTCAAGCAACAACACGTTTCTTCTAGCACCTGAAAATGCGTTTCCGCACGGTTTATTTCCATATTTTCACCACTTGCCAGCCAACTTGTTTTTCTTGCTAAAAGAAATCGATCCAGAATTAGCTCTTTTGTGTAGAACAAAGCATTTTGAATTACAAAGGAGTTTTAGGGAACATAATTCTAAGAATTGTTAGATCCATGGAAGTACGTGAAGAAGCTATCGGGTTATTTTTAAGGTTACGTGGGTTAAAGTATATATTGGAATATTTTTAATTTCATTAAAATCAAAGACTCTTGATCGAGTCCTTTTATAAACTACCTATTAATGAAATATAAGGAAATTATTAATGTTATCAAATAGTCCAAGGTAAGTAAACAAACATGTCCATTATATATCAACGACGATAAAAAATGTGCATTTGTTACCGTCATAAATAACTAAAAAATATGTTTCTTAATTTCATAAATAAAACAGTGTATACTTAAATATGAGAGACAATAAAATTCAAGTATTGTAAGCTAGGGCCCAGAGGTACCAGTGCGTTTACAAATAGACAATATACAGTTCTAAAAATTTCCCTTCATCTAACTTTATCTATAACTTCTGTTGTACAACGATAAAAAATTTCAAAAGTTATAAACAATTAAAGATCCCAGAAATAGTATTTGGTTTTTCGCTTATAGTTCGTAAACTTTTAATATCTTTGAATTTTGAAAAAAAAAATCTATATATAAATAGGCAAAGACAAAACGATTATGTACCATTTTCTACTCTGTCTCTCAACCGATTTTCTTCATTTTTGTATTTTTTTAGTAGCTACTGACGACCTTCAGTACAATCTGCTAATATTAATTTATAATCTTGGTTCATTCATGAAATAAAATATAATAAAAATTCGTTATTTTCGTCCATACCATCAACGCCAAACAACTGACTTAACTGACAGTGCCGCCGCCGCCGCCAGACGGTCAAAACTCAAAACATTGAGTAATTATATATGGAGGGAGCGATCGTTAGATGCTGTTATATTCTTAGAGCATATACTCCTGGAAGTGGCATGCAAGCGTTGTTATTGTTTAGTAGTAAAATAGTAATGTAGTAGATCAGTATTGATTTTCCTGAATCGTTGCAGTAACTTTCATATTAAATATTCTGTTTTTAATGTGAATTTAATTATTTGATTCATATAATATATTATTATCACAACCTTCCCGAAGATGTTGTGTAAAAAAATGTCAGACAGCGGACAATAGAGAATGTATTAAATATTTAAGTTCTCCTAGGGTTGTTGGTCCTCTCTTTTCTTTAATATTCCTGAACTTGATTGAAATCGCAAATGACGAAAACTTTTAAGTTGCAAAGAACAATCTTGCAATTATTATATCAAATATTTTGCCAGGAGCGGTTCCAGCCAAAAAATTAAGGGGTCATTCATTTGTTAAAAAGATTTCGAATACCGATATTTTATTACATTTTAATTTTCTTTTTATTTCAATAGATTTGTCTATATGGGTGAACAATGTTGGTCATTACATCTACTTCCCTAAAATCCCTAAAATTGTTTTAAGGTACTTATATTAAATTGAAAAATCGAAAAAAAAATATGGTATCATCAAAACACTTTAAAGAATTGAGTCCCATTGATTTTTTTTTATTTAAATAAATTTTTAAATAAATTAGACGATTGTTAATTAACAAAATTTTCTCAAAATTCCTTTATCGTTCTTAACTAAAAAAAATGTTTTAATAATTGCCCTAAAATTTACATACAAAACAAGATGAATGCGTCATGAAAGTTTTAAAAATTTTAATACTTTGTTTATAATATTTTTTTGAGTTAACAAAAAAAGAAAAAGCACAATATTTTTTTTAAATAATTGTTTTTATTATTATATCATCATTGTTATGTCAATTATAGACATTTGTTAACTAAAAAAAAAAAATTTCTCCATTTTTTTATAAAATCATTTTAATATTAAAAAATACAGTTTTTTAATTGTTTATAATCGTTTGTTTTTATATATCTATCGTTAAAATTAATAGTTAAGAAATTCTCTTTTTTTCAAAATAATAATTGACTTTTCTCTAGAAAAACACGAAAAAAAAATTATAAACAAATTCTTTGTATATTGTGTTAATAATTTGTTATAAGCAAATCATCAACTTATGATTTTTTAAAAATGCACTTGCTACAAGAGTTGCAGCAGCTGATCTATTTGTTAACTTTAAAGCCAATATAATTTTGAAACTATTAAGCCTAGTTGTTCAAAGCTGGATTAACTCCCGGATTTGTTAGTCCCGGTTTAAAACTTAATCCAAGATAATGATTTTACTTGTTGTACAATCAAAAAATAATCCTGGATTTCTTGAACCACGAATTAATTCATGAAACTAATTATTCCTCGTCTATAATATATTCTCTCGATGTTTCATGTTGTTTTGTCAATATTGAAAGTCACAACAACAACACAATCTGCCTGTATTTTTATACCGGTATTTCTTACTGCTTGCAGATGATTTTATCTGTACCTACTGATTATTTTGTAAATAGAAGAAAATGTCCAAATTTACGAAGAGAAGTACGAATTTTAAACCTCACGAGGGAGTAATATTGGATGGAACATCAGATTATTAGCTATATTGTGAAGAACTGTTACTGCTATAACAATTGTCTCAACTCTCGCAGGTTTTACTCTCAGTCCAAGAGATAGAATTGGAAAACGTTTTCTACAAACACCAAAACATCTTTCTACGTTTGTTTTCACTGTCCCCAGCTAAGACTGCCCCATTTTCAATTTGACCTGTTAACCTGAAACTATTAAATATTGTGGAATCATGAGTAGATCATGTCTTGAATATTGGGTTCAGCATCAGATGTAACCTGAACATTGTATGAAAAATATTCTTTCCTATTACGAAATATTTCAGTATTTTCACCACCTGGTGATTGAATTCGAATATGGTTACAATCAACAGCACTAATGTATTGTGGAAATCTATTAATGGTATAGAAAGGTGCAATCTTTTTTCTGATATCATTTTCACTATTAGGCATATTAATAAAACTTGATAAAGCATGGGATAATCCTACATCCTGTTGACTTCTCAATGTCAATGCAGTCAGAGGCGTCATACTACCAGTAGCATTAAATCTTAAACTTAGTAGTACCATATCTTGTACACTCACACTCATTCATTTCATGTCAGTGGAATTTTTTATGTCATTCATTATTAAATCAATGAATGAATCAATCTTTCGGCAATCGAAATCTCTTTCAGTCCATTTTTCAAAATGGTTTTCTCGAATTCGGTGTCTTCCTTAAGGGTTCAACATTTTGTACTAGTTCCAAAAATTGTTCAACGTCTGTTATTTCTTCTATTCAATCAGCCGTAACAACTTTTTCAAATAGCACTTTTGTTTGTAAGTAAACAAATCTAAGGACATATTTTTTACAATCTACCATATAATTAATAACTTGATATGTTAAATTTAACCTGTCAAAGTAACGTTCTAAACGTCAAATTAGTTCTTAATCTGGGTTTAATCTATGAATATCGAAGGAATATTTTGAACCAGGGTTAACTCGGGACTAACTCTTAATCTCGAATTGTACAATGAATTTTTTTTTGTTAATCAGTAATTACATATAATCTCGATTTAATCTCGTATTGAACAACCGGGCCTTAGAGATACGACAAAAAACATTCAGGCCATTTTTGTAGATAATTAAATGAACTTTCAAATGCCCTCATATATTTTTTACCTATTGTTAATTTGTTGTTTTGGGCATTTGTTTATAAAGTTGAAGATTTTTTCCCAGCTTTTGCGGCTTCTACTCAGTAAATAATGCGAATTTGGTTATTGACTTCAAGGCAATTTTGTTAAGCTATAAATTGTGTTACAGTTGTAGTTGTTTATTTATCTTTTATTTGATTTTTTTATCAACTACTAACATTTTTCTATTACTAAAACTTGCATCATGTTGTAATTTTTCTATGCATATAAAAAGGGCTCCACGAAGCAAAAAAAATTTAGGGCAATTATTTAAACATTTTGGAAGTTTGAGAAAATTTTGTTAATTAACAATTATCTAATTTACTGAAAAATTTACTTAAATAAAAAAATTCAACAGGAATCAATAAAAAAGTGTTAAGATTATACCATACTTTTTTAGATTTGTCAATTCACTATCAGTACCTTTAATACAAATACGTAGCCTAACAATGGCGCGTGGAAGGCGATTTTCAGCTGTTCATAACTAATGGAGATACAGTTTCGGGAGTCGGAACTTTTTTAGTTAATTTCCTCCAGTTTAATGATCTTTTTTTTCATTTAAGTATTAAATATTAAAAGTTTACGTACTGTAAGCGAAAAACCTAACATTATTTTTTAAGACCTTTAATTGTTCATAACTTTTGAAATTTTTTATAGGCTAATTTAATTTTTTGTCACAATGATCTAGACACCATTCTGGATCGAATGAGGCAATCCACATATTTTGAGTCATAGTATATTGTATTAACACCAGTCTGAACTTGTAGGCGAGACTAATAAGCTTCAACACAGACTTTAGGACAACGCATTGAGGGTGCGAGATGTGAACTGAAACCTTGTCAAACGTCTGCAAGAGGCCAACGTGAACCAAACGGAAATATTCTTGAAAAAATTGTCCTTCACTTTCTCACAACTGTCTAAATCTACCACTAGACATACACATACTCACACGAGCACGTGCTTACATACACACACAAAATACTCAAAATAGATAGAACCAAAAATTGTATGCATATATTGCTTACCTGTACCTGTATTTTTACCAAAACTCTTAATTATTCATATTTTTTAAATTTATATTCGCCGCCACTGGAGATATCTAAATTAAAGATTAAATTTCGTGATTTCACCGGTTTGACAAAAATTAACCTCAATTGATGACGTGACCCAAGTATATTGTCAATGGATTCTGTTAATCGTTAACAAAAAGGTTAACTGTCGGAATGATTATTGGACTTCCTCACTTAAAAAGCTGCTTTTACCCTCTCACAAAAGACAAAATCTGTATGATTGGTATCCAATTGTGGTATCATCTACAAATTGTCCTGTTAGGATGTCTTCTACTTTGGGTATGTCAGCAAGAATGCACCTTTTGGTGATTTTCTGCCTCTGTAGTCATGTGTACAAAGTGAACACGGCCATACTAAGCCTTAAATTTCCTATATCGCATGAAGAAACTCACTAGCTGAGAGAGAATTTCAGTTTACGAACCAGAATTTCAATATTCTAGTAAGTTCGTATTGAATAACGGGAAGTGAACAAGGTGCCTCCTTTATAGACATCAAGATACAAAATATGGGATAAGGTGGACGTAAGACAAAGATTAATACTGATGCGCAAATTTCAGTTTTCTCAATGCAATGTCAAATTCAATATATTTTTTTACAAAAAAAATAGAAGAAAATTGTCGTAAACACCTTAATATATTATTGGCACCTCCACCATAATATATACTGAATTTAAAACTTCATATCACTTTTCACGTATGAATATGAAATGGTGAAAAATGTCAAATATTTGTCAGTATATTTGACAGCGTCAAACCGGGATGTTTTCAAATTCTTATCAAAGTGGTTTTATTTCCATATTTTATAGTGTTGGAAGTAATCCATTATCATTATGGGATAAGAAGGTTAGTTTCTATTTTCATTTAATATAATTATTCATAGTCAATTCCTCAGCAATTATTGTTACTAGATTTTCACCCTGCTTGTAAAATTTTACTATTAATTTTTGTCGTCGTCTATGTCATTAACTACATTATTATTATTATCGCATTTTCTTTTACATGTTTCTTTTGCTATAACTTGTAAATTCGCTGGTGCTATGCTTACTGCTAATATTTCCACCACTCTTTGAAATTCCACTCCTAAAAAGAAATTCTAGTACCTTCATCTACTCTACTTTGTTGATTTACAATATTCATTTGTATTCATTTTCATCCATTAATAATTGAATTACATGTTTCACCATATCTATCTGTCTATTTTTATTTTTCTTTTCGATACTATCAACAATAAAACAATTTATATCTTGTTTTCGTCTTACTTCCGTTTGTATCACTATCATCGTTAGTCATCCTTATTATTCATTATTAAGCTATTATATATTAACTAGAATCTATTAAAAACAAAAATACATAAAGAAAATAACCCAACAATATATGAATCAAATAAACAATAGGTTTGCCAATTTGCTAGGAAAATAACAAATTTGTGAGAATAGTGGCAAAACAACTCTCAGAAAGAAGTTTAAAATTTTCTAAGAAATGGATTTCAAAGTTGCCAAACATACAATACACGTCGCAGAAACCAACAATCATTCTTACAAAACAGACAAAAGATGAATGAATCGGTAGATTCTGTTGAAACTAAGACATATAAGAATATAAAATACCACGAATTTGTACATGTTATAAAAGCAAATCATGGACCGACTAGGAAAGCTGGGCTAATAATGATAGGAGTTATATTAAATAAACCCAAAATCTAAGATATGAGTACAAATGATCATCAACAGAAAAAAATATTATAAAATAATATCTATGCTCAAGTGTTATGATCATGTAGCAGATGAAAAAACTGGTTGTAGACCCTAACAATGATTGTGGTAAATTATTAGTAGTAAAGTAGAAAAGATTTAAGTGAGGCCTATATCCAATGAATAGAAAACGACTAGCCTTCTTAATGTAACTTATAGAAAAATTTTAAATATTTCCAATATTATGATGAACAAAATCAGTCTTCGTCATGCGGTCTTGGTCTTGATTTTTCAAAAAGCAAAACTAACACCAGTATATTAGTTTTAGTTGTAAAGCCAAGCCCAAAAATTAAAGAACAAAACTAGGATCGAAACCATATAAGCAAAATTCAAACGTAAGGACCGAATATTATCACTATCTGCTATTAGTTGATTTAGAAAAGTGTAATAACTATTTAGCCGAAGATAAAATAAATCACGTAGTTTTTTGCATTTCAAATTCATCAAAATTAGTTTTTTGACCGAACCCAAAAAAAGTGGAGCTTATCAATTCTTCTGACACAGTACCGACTCCTCTTTAGTACTAGAACATCACTGATCTTCAGTAGCGATTGTTGTTTCATTATGTTGTAATTGATTATTGTCTTCAGTTTTCTGGTTGCAACCAGGTGAATTTATGAATATTTTAATGTTTCTAATATCCATTCGTTATTTTTAAATTATATTGGAATCATATTTCTTTAAGTCTTCCCCATTATCATTTGCTATTTCTTCACTAAAAGAGTCTACAACCTTGCTGTTTTTTTCTCTGCCCGTTCAACTCCTCAGGTTTCCAAGTATTTTAATCTCCCTTAAAAGAGCGTACCCAGCTTTTGGTCTAGGGAGGGGCAAATTTGGAAAAAATTGTCCTAGAGGGGGGCAAATCGGAACAAAAATTGTCCTAGAGAAAGAGGGACAATTCAGAAAATTTGTTGGTCATGGGGGGGGCAACACAGCAAATTTATGCAAAGGTTTAATGGCCCTCGACAGGTTTTTCAGGTCTAGGCGGGGGACAGCTGCTCCCACTGCCCCTTCCTCGATACGTCCATGTCCCTTGTATTTGCAATATTTAATATTTCATAGTTCAGGATTTCGAAAAATTGATATTATTTTGTTCTTGTAACATCTAAGATTACGTAGGCGGCAACTATTCCCATCTGTTTATTTAATTCTTTTCTAATCAAGTTAGATACTCCTTTCTTTGCTTGTACATCTTTTGAAACTCCACCGAAGAGATAAATGTATTTCCCAATTGATTCTGCGCCCTTGCTCTTTTTCTTGGTTTCTGGGAGAGTTACTATTTTAAATTGGTGTTTGGTAAGATCGTGTATAAGTTCCTCCAATTTTCCCCTCATTTTCTGGTATACTAAGTGTACCGAAATTAAGAATCCATTTTCGTAGCATTTGTCTTTATCCGTTAGTTCCATCCACCCCAGGGCGTTATTTAGCTTTTTAGTAAAAAAAACATTTTTCAATCCCCATCCTGGAGGACCAAGTCAGTTTTTATTTCATGATGGGTGTTTTATTTCCCTACTATCCTCTGATTCAGCTATAATGCTGATAGCAAAGTAACTGACACTTCCCCGCACGGGAACACTTTTAATAGACTGAAAAGCGACAAAAACCAGATGGTTTCCAACTAATTCACCGAATACCAATTTACATAAGGTTCCCCGCAGTGTCCTTTGTTGAACATGTTCATTACTAAAATAAAAAAAATTAAAAAAAAATAGACTTCCACCTATAACTAAAAAGTTGAAAATAATAATAACTCTAGAAAATAACACGTTCAATGTTGTTAGGTACCTACCTAGAAAGTAAAAACTGTACCTCAACTTAATTGCCTCCCAATCTAGTATATTTTTGAAGTCGGTGACAAGCAAATCTAAAATCCTTCATTGCGTACTCATCTACTACCTCATTAAACTTGATATAACATACAATTAATATAAATTTGCTTTTGGTTCTAATAACCAATCCAATTTTCTGTTTGCGATATTTTATATTAGAGATAGTCTGAAGTTGGTAGACAATGTAACTCGTTCCTCGAAGTTTCCTTGGACTTCCATCGTCTTGAAGTGGTTGATCTCACAACGTTTCAATAGCTGTGTATCTGCTATCGTCATCTGGTGAATGATAGGAAACTCAGATTATCCGTCGTATTTGTATTATACCCTTAGCCGGTCATATGTCGCCGGTCATGGTCATTGGGTCTTATCTAGTCCAATCAGCGTCCTCGTACCTGGAGAAACATTCAAGCAAGTCCATGATTTCGTCTGTTAGCAGCTCCGTCCTCTCCATCAGGGTTTCGTCTTCACTAAGTTTCTTTCTCACTATGTTGAGAGATTCGTCTAGTGGTACGTTCGTGAAAAGGTTTTCAACGTCGAAACTTACTAAGCGATGTTCAGGCCCAAGTTCCATGGATCCGATGATTTCGACAAAGTGCTTTGAGTCCTTGACGTGCGATGATGTTTTGCTCTCCAAAGGTTGGATGATTGGTAGAAGGAATTTCGATAGTGCTGCCATTGGTGAGGTGCCCGAACTTGTAATCGGTCTGAGAGGTACTCCAGCCTTGTGTATCTTGGGCAGTCCATAAAGATGTGGTGGTTTGCTGTGATGTGGCGTCAATTTTCTCCTTGTCTCGGGTAGAATGTATTCAGCATGATCTCTGAGAGTGTTGTAAGTTTTCCGTTCTATTTTGGATATTGGATCAGTACGCAGTGACTTGTATTTTTCCTTCGATAGTACTTCGTCGATTTTCTTGTTGTATTCCGTGCTGTCCATCAGGTTGGTGGCATTTCCTTTATCAGCTGGTAGAATGATGATAAATTTGTCGTCCTTAAGTGTTTTTATGATTCTCCTGTCGGATTCATTAATGTTTTGTTTGATGTTTTCTCAATAGCGGTTCTGACTTTCCATCGGAATTCCTCCAGTTGCGGTGTCTCTTTGCTGCCTATTGCTGACTCCACGGAACTGATGATATCAAGTACTGGCATCTTTTTTGGAGCTACAGCGCAGTTTAGCCCCTTAGGAAGCAATGTTTTCTCGACTGCTGTGAGAACTCTGGATGACAAGTTCACCACTGTTTTCCTGTTGGTCGTATCCTTCGGCATCTGCTTCCTGGTAAGTTTGTTAAGTTTCTCAGTGTGCACCTTTTTGGCCGATTCATCTGATGTTGTCACAGTGTTTTTGAATCGAAGCAAAAATCGGCATGTGGTCCTTCTCGTGTGTGAATCTTCTGATTTCTTGAAACCTTTCTTCTGCGTCCTGCAGGAGTTGGGATTTCTTCCAAAGATGATTGTTGATTTCTGACCTCACTAAAGCATGGCTGGCCTTGTCAAGTATCTTCTGTGCTCGTTTCCCTGGAATTGGCGACTTCAGTTTGAAACCATTTGGTATGATCTTTAGGTCTCTGGCGTAGCGCAGGAACTTGATGTGATCCTCTTCTCTGGTAATCTTCTTCATAGTCTTCTCGTATCCTCTGAATTTCCCATTGATACCTGGTCCGTACCGGGCTTCCAATGTTAGTCTAAAGTTGGTAGACAATGTAACTCGTTCCTCGAAGTTTCCTTGGACTTCCATTGAAGTGGTTGATCCCACAACGTTTCAATAGCTGTGTATCTGCTATCATCATCAGGTTATATTAGATTATTAGGTTATATTAGAGACTTGACATACGTCAGAACAGCACAAAAGGGGCCATTTTATGAATGGTACAAACAAGTATAACAAAATAGAACCCACAAAAAAGGTCAATGTAAAATAATAAAAATGTTAAGCCACTGTTTTTGTCTTTTTTACAACCAAGCTTTGTAAAATATATATTTTCACCCTAAATATACTTACTAATAAAAAATTGCAACATCCAGAAGGAGGTGTTTAAATTTAATATTGTATTGGTAAAACATAGCTTCTCTCGTTCAGTCTCAAATGACTGCGGCTGTTGTTACTTAAACCTTTCTGTTAAAAATTTTGATTACATTTTTTCTTCAAAAATTCGTTTGTCCTGCTGACATTAACGGATTGGAATGAATACAAAACACAATGTCGCGATGAAACATTAATCTTTTCATTTTCGCCAGCTACGCCATGACTACTGATTAGATTTCGGCGACTATTTTTCTTTCATTTCGATGAACGTGGAAAAACAAACATTGAATTCCCACACAAATGAACACTTCAAACTTACCCTTTGAATTCGATTGACCCGAATTTGGAAACAAACAAAAAAAACTCGACGAGTCATTATCCGAGAGGAGCTCGATTCAATCAGAGAAGCTGTGCGAGTGAAACACAAAAGATAAGCCGAGATTTATCGGGACAAATATCCAAATGTCGATCTCTGGGAATCTATTCGATGGAAACGAGAACGTCATTCATAAAATATTTATCAGTATGTCGGTAAAAATTTATAGTGTCCTTATCGTTTTTATTTCTCGATGTCGAAGTGAAGACATTTGTATTCAAAGCTTTTATTACAAAAATGTTTTTTTAATAAACAAAACAATTTTATTTATGAAAGAATACATAAACCTTATGTAAGATAATCAATAAATATTGAAAACTTAACTAATTCAGATCTAATCCTAGATTTCGATGTGTTCTTTCCGAATTTTAACTCGTAGGGTGACCCAAAATCTAGGTACATATATCCAAATTATCAGACATTTGGTATGTAAACTAATTTTTTCAAGATAAAGTGAATCAATTTACCTCCAGTTCTCTAACATTTACTGAAACATTAGTTCAACCACCCTGTATATGCAAATACTTATAGACCACCCATTATATAAATTTTTGAACCACCCTATATAACTATAATTCCACTCCAGCCTAGATTCCAACCATCCTGTATATGCGACTGCTTATGGGCCACCCTATGATCACCTTAGTTCCTAAAATTTCTTTACCACTCTTTATAACTATAATCCTACTTTTTTATTGGTGGTATGCTGATTAGGACTACAAAATTTATATTTTTATTCATTTTTATTCATTCAGGATATATAAAACTGTATAAATATAAAATTTATTCTTATGAAAAAGGTGATTAATTGGTTAAAATTGAATCTTGAAACCAAAAATTCCATAATTTCGGGGGGAGGGGGTTGACCCCCCGCTGGCTACGGGCTTGACTCACCAAAGTTTCACAGTTTTTCCAGTACAGTATTATTACTCCATATTACAAAACTGATACTTAAAGAAACTATTTTTATCACCCTTTAGCACTGTCATTTTCTCAAATTTTGTGCCCCGCAAAAGTACAGTACGATATAGTGAGGTCGTACTCATCTTCCTCTAAAAGTCGAATTTTAGAATAATTCTAACATCGTTTGTTTCAGGTTAAAAATGGGCACATTCGTCGTGTCATAGATGACGAAGTAAAATCACTAGTTTTAGAAATATCGGGCACAAATGTGGCAACGACTTTCGTTACATGTCCAATTCTTCCCAGAGCTTCCCTGGGAATCAAACTACCGTTTTTTGTTATGGTTATCAAAAATATGAAAAAGTATTTCACATTTGAAATTCAAATCTTAGGTAAGTAGCATAACCTGTTAAACATAAAAAACAGAAATTCGACAAGTTTGAGGGCCATAACACCAAGAATTATACCATTGATAAAAAATCCTCTAAATTTGAACTTACCTTGTTTATTTTTTATCGAATAACAAATTGTTCTGACAAACCTTCTAAATACACTATTACATCTATATACTTTGTACCATAGATACCTAAATGATTTATTTAGCTCATTCCTCAATACTCATTTCTGTTCATTTCAGAGGAGTCTCATATTTAACGATATGTATCAAATACATAAATATTTGTTCTAGAGCAATTGTGGGAAGCGCAACTGGTGAAGGTTCTCGACCAGAAACAATATATATTACATATTATTATAAATTTCGTGGGTTCAGTTAAAATTTAAAAACTAATATTTACTTTCACTTTCTAGAAACTTTTATTTACATCAACAGCTGATTCGAATATCACAAATATAATACAACATAAGCTCTTCGTCGCACTAACTAACTGCCGCGATGATGGGTCGTTTAAAATCCGCATCGAATCTTCTCGAACCATCCATTATCAATTGTACAGCTGCCGAACCATTTCGAGATCCTTTTTTGTCCTATAAGCGATCTATGTCGTACTGGAATGAAACCAGGGCCGGCTTAGGGAAATTTCGTTACAATATATTGTCTTGCATACAAAAAAATGTCACCTCGAACAGAGGATTCCAATAAATTATTTTCATAAATTGCATATATGGCCAACTTCCTTAAAATGACGTTCATAATCTAACTTATGTTACTTTCACCATTCACCAGTTCTGGTCAAAAAAACTCAAATTTCTATCCGTAATCACTGTGTACATAAACTATGGAATTAATTAGTTTAGTGTCACTGTTGTATTAATTTGTTGTTTTCATTTTATTATAGTTCTTCAAAAATACTGATTTTGAAATGATTGTATCTTCAACAGTATTATTTACCAAAAAAAAAGTATGATATATTTTTGGAATCGCCTGGAAATGTGAGTTGCAAAATAAATTGAAATATACTGGCTGTGACAATTAAGTAAATTGTCGATGACGTAGTTACTCGCGTATGGTTTACCCTGTACATTTATTTCGGTTGTATGTAAAAATGCATCAAATTAAAATCAAAACTTTACAGGTCTCAAAGATTTCACTGAAACTACTTACAAAGTCGGTAAAAAGATATCGGCCTAGTACCTCTACTAGTCAAGCACCTGTTACTTACACTCCCCCAATCCTGCAAGCACTAAGAATTGCACAATAGGTAATTGATTTTCCAATATTATTATGAAGTACAAGTACCACAAACTAGCTACGTACCTAAAACTAGAAAGTTGAGAAAATGCAGAGAAGAGTAATATAAGTAAATAGTAGAAAAATAAATTACTTTGGTGACGATACGGATCGGCAAAGACCACCAACATGCTAGCTGTCTAGACGAATAGCTTTAACACAAACAGCTTGTAGCATAAAGATTCAAAAGAGATAATCTAAAATCCTTCGAAAGAAAAGCATTTGGTGTAATGCTTTTTGTTTTGAACAAAGCGTGCAGATCGAACAAGGAATCAGGAAACAAGGTCAAAGAACAAGGATACGTAATACAACTGAAATAATGAAAAAATACATAGAGGTGTAAGACAAGTAAATAGTAGAGAAACCTTGGTGACAAAATACGGATCGGCGGAGTCCACCGAACGTTCCAGGTCTCTAGATGAATAGCGTTAGGTCAGACAACTTATTGAAAAAAGATACAAGAAAAGCATTTAGTGTGACGCGTTGTGTTTTGAGCAAAACATGCAGATCGAATAGGGAACAAGGAAACAAGGTGAAAGAACAAGGTTACGTAAAACTACAACAATAAGAAAAATGCACAGGGGAGTTGGAAATGTGAATCGTCGAAAAACCTTGGTGACATGATAAAGATGGGCCGAGATCACCAAACGTGCCAACTCTGTAGTTTTAGGACAGAGCGTCTATGGAAAAAAGATTTAAAAGAGATAATCCACAATCATTCAAACGAAAAGCATTTGGTGTTACACTTTCTGAATTCAACTAGGGTAGAGTTAAAGTCGAAATTACGAAGTTGAAATGGAGATGGGCTGGTCAAGAAATCAGAATAGATAAAAGTAGATAGACAGAGATTTCTGTAATAAAGACCAGGAGTGGAGTATCTAGGAATTATATGCAACTGGAGTGCAAAAACCCAGCTTGATACAAATGAAAGACTCTTGACTGACGATGATCATGATGATGATTTTAAGGAAGGTTAATAACTTTTCAAGTGGTCACCGTACACGAAGAAGAAACTATTTATGATTTGCTTTAGGCATATTTTTAAATTGATTAGAGTTATCCAAGTTTTGAATTTCTGGATTTACTGAATATTAATCCGTTTTCCTATATTTTTTTAATAATATCTGATTAAACGACAATCCCTAAAATATATATCGATCATCCTTATTAATCGAACATCTGCCCCAAACGTTAACTTTCAATATTAACTTAATTAAGCGGACAAATTGATTTTAGAGCTACGCCTATCGGATTTTCCATAATCACAGATTATCGTCTGTTTACATAAAGGGCCACTCGCTAATTGGATGTCTTGAACCGTAGCGGTCTTCGGGCACTCTCACGATTTTGGCGCGTCATTACTGAAAGTGCATTTCGGTGAAACACTTTACCAGCCTTGCTTCTCATATAATTTTGTTACTATTGCAGACATTCTATAATCATACGTTCCTTATCTGATGACATATTTCAGATTAATAGGTTAGCCATTGTGAGGAGGTTTCGTGTTCACTTAATAACTAAAATTCGTTACCTACTCTATATGTATAAATACAGTGAGGACTTTTATTGACTCCTCCCCTATTAATTTTTTAATAAATCATATCGATCTCAAACAAAACTACGTAAAATGCTATTAGTCAAAGTTTTGATATAAAAATTACATGTGCCACATTACCCAGTGCCAAATAGGTACTACCTGAGGCCTGCTTCTTAATCAACTTATAGTTTTATAACTAGTGGAATTTCGTTTCGTAATTTAACAAAATTAATTAACCGACTTCCAAAAAGGAGGAGGTTATCAATTCGTCGCGTATTTTTTTTGTATGTATGTTACCTGATTTCTTCTCCTGTGGTGAACCGTTTTAAATGAATATAGTCTTGTTTAATAGAGTATATGACGTCAAAAATCAAATAATAAACATTGTCAAATATTTAAATTTACATCTTGGAATTGTACCTTTTTAATCCGTAGTTTCTTAGCCATTGACAACGGGGTCTGATCTAGACCCCGAAACGTTTGGAATATACAGCAATTTCCTTTAAAGTGTGGTGTTATTTCCCAATAAACACTTAGACAGTGGAAGTTTTAATTGCGAATTTGAAAATTTCCTATGTACATCTCAAGCATATAGGTAGTAAAGCATAGTATTTTCGACTCCTTAAATCAATGAGTACCAAGCTCGGTTTTTTTGTATATCAGGCAAAAACCTATTTTAATGAAAATTTTTCCGTATTGCGAAGACAGTGCTTTTGGTTGTCACATTTTCCCGGCCCAATAGAAAATTTAGTGACAACACATGTCAAACTTTAAACTGCTATCTGGTGCGTTTATACACAGGGTGTTTAGTTATAGCAAACAAAATCATAACGTAAAGTGATAGAAGGAATTGCATTTATATGATGATTGAAATATAGGACGTAGTAGAATGATCTTGGTCCATAGGCAGCCGTATATACAGCTTGGTTGGAATGTAGGGTGGAGAGGATGTTTGGTGGTACAAAAATGTTGGAAAAAATGTGAAATTAAAATTATATAGGGTGATTAAAAAACTGTTATATGATGTGGACGTAAACAAATCATATACAGGGTGGTTGAAATATATGCTGGAGTTGAATTATATTTATACAGTGTGGTTAAAAAAATATGTATTTTGTAGCCCATAAGAAGTTACATAAAGGGTGGAGAGGAATTAATGTTACCCAGGGCGATAATATAAAATGTTAAAAAAGAAATAATTTATGGGGTAGCCCACAAGGAGTTATTTACTATGGAGAGGAGTTAATGTTACATAGGGCGATAATATAAAATGGTAAAAAAGAAATAATTTATGGGGAAGCCCACAAGGAGTTATATACTATGGTTGAAAATAGGACGGATTTGACTCCGTAAAAATGGGATGGATTCTACTCCGTCCTACAGTTTACAGAAGGCAGCTAACAAATTTATGCTTGTCTTTGGGCAGTCGTATGTACAGGATGAATGAATTATCTATAGTTATACAGGGTTGTCAAAAAAAGTTGAAAAAAGGTTACATGGCGTAGTGCATAAGGCATAAATATATTTTGGGATTATTAAGTCAACGCGTACTAGTACATTTTGTTCGTAAAGATTTACCTATCAATTTAAATGAGAACGTATCATTGTGTAATGTTGAGGCTTTCGACGTTACCTGGTTCTGTCTATTAAGGTTATACATACAAAATAAAAAATAAAAAATGAAAACCACCTCAGTTCAAAAAAATAACTAAACACTTGAAAATAAAACATGTAAAAAAATATATATAACCGACTTCTACCTATAACTAAAAAGCTAAAAATAATTATAACAAAACACAAATCTAGCAAATAAATAACACATTCAATGTTGTTAAGTACCTACCCAGGAAGTAAAAAATGTAAACATTAAAAGGTGCTCATTCTGTACAAATTAATTACCTACCAATCTAGTATATTTTTGAAGTCGGTGCCAAGCAACAATCAATTTTGATGAATTAGTAGATAAGTATGCAATGAAGGATTTTAGATTTGGTTGGCACCGGCTTCAAAATTTACTAGATTGGTAGATAATTAATTTGTACAGAATGAGCACCTTTTAATGTTTACATTTTTTACTTCATGGTTAGGTACCTAACAACATTGAATGTGCCATTTATTTGCTAGATTTATATTTTGTTATAATTATTTTTAGCTTTTTAGTTATAGGTAGAAGTCGGTTATATTTATTATATTTAAATGAAAATATGTCATTGTGTAATGTTGAAGTTTTTGATGTTAGCTGGTCCTGTCTATTAAGGTTATACATACAAAATAAAAAATAAAGAATGAAAACTACCTGAGGTCAAAAAAACTAAAAAGTTTAAAATAAAACATTTAAAAAATATATAACCGACTTCTATAACTAAAAAGCTAAAAATAATTATAAAAAAATACAACTTTAGCAAATAAATAACACATTCAATGTTGTTAGGTACCTACCCAGGAAATAAAAAATGTAAACATTAAAAGGTGCTTATTCTGTACAAATTAATTACCTACGAATCTAGTATATTTTTGAAGTCGGTGCCAAGATAATCTAAAATCCTTCATTGCGTATTCGTCTACTACTTTATCAAACTTTATTGTTGCTTGGCACCGGCTTCAAAAATATACTAGATTGGTAGGTAATTAATTTGTACAGAATGAACACCCTTTAATGTTTACATCATCATTCAAAAAAAGGACAATTTTGAAATGCTTCAACATCTTTTTGCACTGATTTGATTAATTTTTTACCTTATTACATGTTTTAAATCCTTAATATTAGTCTGTTTATTTTTTATAATATATAGTCCTACAAAAAATAATCCAGTGGTGTCAGATCACAAGAACCGGATAACCAGTAAATTTCACCACCTCTATGATGCGGAAAAACTTGATTGAGATAAGTTCGTACTGCCGCTGCATAATCTGATATAGGGCCCTCTAGCTGAAACCATATGTTTCTATTAATGTCTGATGTCTATTAATGTCTATTAATCTCTGAGGTTAACAATATCAGAAAAAATTGTCTTATTTCAGGTATTAAAATATTTTGTAAAAATCCAAGTAATTCGCTCCAGTTAATGCATCCTCAAAAAAAATATGGTCCATTTATTGCTATTTCTTATGCCAGCCCAAATGTTTACTTTAACAGGATACTGAGTGTGACCTTCCCTCATCCAATGAAGATTTCCCGAACTCCAAAAGCGGCAATTTTCCTTGTTAATCGTTCCATGTAGGGTAAACATCGGATCTGGTTGGTATTTCTTCTTTTTTTTTCAAAAGTCTCAATACTTATCATTATCACCTGCTACTTCTCTTGTAGGTTTCTGAGGGTTCAAAAAATATATCCAATTTCTTTTCGTCATTATTCTTCTTCTTCTTACAAGCGAACCGCCCCATACCATAAGCCGTAATGCTGCAATGGTCTTTTCGACCTTACTGACCAGACTCAAGTGTTTTCACTTTAAATTATTTTCCATTTATTTGACTTTATATACAAAATTTACAGAAAGAGGCGACCTTGGACTTCCAGCTAAATCACTATAACTACACACAAATATTCACTCAAAAAGCATCTACATCACTTTAAAAGCGTCTATGTGTAATTAGTAAATAAAATTGTATAGGATGGAATCTGACACTTCAAGATTTTAAATTTTACCCTTAACCTAACTCACACGCACAAGCGGCCGCCTCTCCATCTTGACCGGAAGTCTTTTCGCATTCAGTTTTGAGCTCAGGTTTGGCAAGATTTTTGACAGTTCCAAATTGACAGAATTTTTCTTCTATTTTACTAACCGTAGGCTGGGAAATGTGCCGGTCAAGATACTTCTCATTACTACTACTACTCCAATAAATATTATTATCTCAATTCTATTAATAATTAAAATTTATTAACGACTTTTATCTAATTAAAATAAATAAGTCTTAAATGTCACAAAAACATTCGATTTTCCGTTATACCTAAAAGATAACTAATACACTAGTAAATTGTGACAAAATAAAATTATAAAATTACTTTCTATTTGAGTATCTTCGTCCAAAATCAAAAAATTCTCTACTGCCGAGTAGAGAATTGAAAACCATTTTAAACGCGATTTCACACACTACCACTTTTCATATAAAATTTTCTTGCACTTAAACAACACGCCTCGTAGGTAGGCAACATATACGCTTTAAAGAAGTTTTCATGCCAACAGCAAAAGAGAAATGCAATTTTTACAAACAAATCTCTACACTATTGTCACTATTAAGCGTAATTATTTCTTGTTACAGACGACAAAGACATGCGACGCAGATTTCGAGTTTCGAATTTTCAATCGACAACAAAAGTTCGACCATTTTGTACGACTATGCCAATAGGACTTAACCCAGGCTGGAATCAAGTTCAATTCAATCTCGCTGACTTCACTAAACGCGCATATGGTGAGTAAATTTTCGAATTCATTTTAAACATAATCTCCTTTGTTTAGCATTTCAAATAACATGCAAATCGTCCTTTAAAACCTTTAAACAATACCTATGATTGTCTTCACCCTTTCGTGGCAACTTTGTTAGGTCTATATTGGTAAAATTTCATCACGGTGCTTTCGGTTGTCGTCATATTCGTGGAGGATTTTTCGATTTAGTACTCAATTCCCTGAGGATTTTGTTGGTCTCTCAGCAATCACAACCAATGAATTGGAGCTAAATTTATTGAATTATATTGCATATTAAGGTTGTAGAAATAAGAGCAGAAATGCTGTGGCAATAAAAAATTGACTAGACACATTTGCCGGCTAATGATTTTTTTATTACATTACTATTTTTATGTTTTTTTGGGGCAATAACACCACAATCGGAATAAAACGATGTATATTGAAGGAAAACCAAATGTTTCAAAGTCTATTCTGACTTCGTTGTCAATGGCTTTATATTTATTGATGTAAATTGCAAAACGAAAATTATTATGACATTTAAATTGACATTAGAAATTCGTTGTTTTTAGATATACAGTAGCACAAAAAATTCTAAAGATCATGTATATGTAGTTAAAGAGCTTTCAAATTAGAAGAATTTGAAAGAGTTGTCTTTAGAATTTATAAGTGGCGTTCCTAGGTACGACTTTGTTATAAGATAGCGCATTCACCGAAAATGCGATCTATTGTTTCAGTGATCCCATTAACGTCATAAGGGAAAACCTAGGAAAAACCTTATGAACTATCCCGATTGTTCAAAAGGAGGTTACCATTAATAATTTCTTCCTTAATTGTCGGTAACCGGATACGATTAAATTCTACAGAAGTAGAAGCGATACAATCGTCTTCATTCAAAAGAATTAAGGCAGACTCTTTTATTTTTCGTTTTGTGTTATGTTGTTATTTGAAGACAATTACTATTTTTAGCTATTAATTTTATAGAATTTATTTGTTAAAAGATTAGTTTAGATTGGTACATTCCAAGAGTACCAAAAAATGTTCGGTGTTTACCGAAATATATCATAATGACTTTCTTTAGATAGAGAGTTAACACAATATTTGAAATAATATATAGAGGTACCGCAGAGTTCCACAATAGACCTATTCAGCTTCTTTATTATTAAACTATGAACACTACATATTATGAGGAATACTGATGACCCTCAGTTATATGTATGTTTCTGTGTCTCAAACTTTGACCAAGTACTGAATTCCAAAAACCTGGTGTTTGAAAGCTCATAAAATGCACTTCACTTTGTATTCCTTTTAACTTAAACAACAGACCCTTAATTAATTAAAGAAAGTGATTTAATTAATAATATTATACAGCATTTAAGTAACCATTCCCTAATAAAACAATGGAAAAATAAACCAACATGAGCAGATAATAGTTATGGAAATAAAAACCTTATAAACTGCTGAGAAAAAAAAACCTATAATAATATAATTTACCATCGTTTTCACCTGGTGTCTCCTCATTAGGTCCTAGTTCCGCCCATGTGCCTTGTCAACTGTTGTCAGTGAACCACTGGCTAACTGTCCGAAAATGAGTTCAATTTTTTTCTATAGAGACTGGTGTATCAATATACTGAAAATATTCACTATTCGAATCAAGAGCGAGCCAAAACGTAAGTCGTTCACTATTGAAGAACACCACCTATTTCCCCAACTAATTACATCTTGCCTGAATCTCTATAAGAACCAACACAAAGGACAAAATGGCTAATTATATTCAAATATTACTAATGCCTTCTTCCAATCATTTGATAAAATGGATACACAAATTTCTCCCTTGAATGGTAAGCCTTCATAAGTTGAAACTAGTACCTTGTCCCTTTCCATGTATTCCGTCCTTAGGGTCTTTTTAATAAGCTAGGAACTATCTAAATCATTTAGCTGAGTATGTGAGCGTTTGGGACCATTAATAAATAGATGTACACTGCAGGCACTCCAAAATCATTGCTCTCAAAGGTTCAACCAGAACATTCAAGGAACATAACTTGGTTATTCAGCGTTCAATCGATGTTTTCAATTATATTTAAATTTTTTTCTTTAATCATATTTGCCTTTGGTTCAGGTGCTACAAAATTATCTTCATTGTATTTTTGAAGGCTTAGCTATGTACATTTTCATTGTCATACTTTTTCTAATTTGCTTCATTCTTAATTTTAATATAAAGTTTTCTCCTGATTTTCAAGATTGTATCTTTTGGGCAATAGATGGAATCCACAACAAAACACCTCCAATTAGGAATCAGACTTTAACACCCCTCAAAATAACTCACACCTGGAAATTTTTCGACATTTATTGATGTAACAGTAACCCTGCGTAAAGGTACCTGACGTTGTGCGTGCTCTAGAGAACATTCATTTCACAATTGATGATATTAGTTTTCCGGTGATATGAAAATATAGTAAGTTGTGAATACTATTTATATTTAACACAAAATTGGAAATTTACCGACAATTTTGTCAAAGAATGAATACTCTTTCTCTGTGACATTCATAGGTGTAAGCTTTTCCTGAAGAGTACAGATCAACATCGATCTAGATATTTTTATATTCGTGCCTAGTCTAGTACATAACTGTGTGCTAAAAAATATTGCAACATAATCTGGCCCAACATGTTTATTTTTCCTTTCTTTAATAGTTCCGTCATATTTTTTACATATTTCGACACTAATAGAGCAATATTAAGTGACGTTACTGGAAATCGCCAACTTTCAAGTGGAGACAGTTCGCCAGCTCATCTTCCGGACTTAGGATGAGATCTGTAGGATTTAACAAATGCTTACCAAACTAATCAATGCAAACGGTTAAATATTGTTTCGGCCTGACTTACGGCCTACCTAATATCAGCAAGCGCTTTTTTCTCCATTGCTACTCTACGTTGTGCTTCAACACTGGTTACAAGGATTTAACCCATTAAATATCAGCATTGGCTAAACTTCAGTTAATATTCTTCGATGTACATGAGGAAAACATTTTCAGCATCATATTTATTTCTTTAAATTTCCAAATGACTGTTGAGGAGGTCTTTGAATATCCTACACGCTAATTACTTCCTTTTCTATAAGAGAAAAGTATTTGAAAATTTTAATGGAGACAAAGTATAATGGGGCAATTCAGAAAAATTGCCCGGAATAGTAGTTGTCCTTTAAATAAAGTTTTCAACGAAAAGAAAGACTGATTGATTATATTGAAGAGATTTCTCTCTATCAGAACATATGTGATGAAAACTTCCTGTAAATGGCTACACTTTATTCCCATTATAAATTTTAAATACTTCTATCCAATTTATTTGCATGTTTTGTCCTTTTGTCCGCAATTTGGAGTCATGTTTTATATTCAATCTTGACATTTATAATAATATACTAACAACACTATACATCCAACCCATTTTGTACAATGGAAGATAATCACCAACCATAGATTTTCTGTGAAAGGCTATTTTAAATTAGTTTTCAGTTTTCCGGGACTATACCCACATTTTTACCTAATGACTACATGACTAGACAAATAACTTAACTTGTACATATTTACTCCATATTTCTTCTTTTCAAACGTGTTGTTACACATAGTTGGTATTTAGTATATGTGTTTCATTATATTGTAGTATCTTCTAATATAAATAAATGATCTTAGTTTGAGACAAACTGTATATCCTTTTTATGTTTAAGGATCTACCTATATAGAAACAATGAGAGTTCAAATTCATGCTAACGCACGAATTCGCCGTCTCTATTTCACAGACACTCTATATAGTGACGAGGACATGCCTAATGAGTTTAAACTGTTTGGACCACCGAAGAAGAAGACCGAAGTTAAGTCTCAGAAACCTGGTGAGAACAGCACGACAATTGGACTCCAAATCACTGTAATACTAATCGTTTTCTGATTTCTCAATTAAATAGGAAAGGGTCAACCCACTCCACAGTCGGCAGACAAACCCCCCGAAGAAGCACCTCCACCACCGTCTCCTTCTGATATGGGACCGAAAACTTCGCCTACAGGAGTTGAACGTCCCCAAGAGACGGGCGAAGAGCAAGTCCTTACAGAGCAAGAAGCTGCCCCTGACGTACCTCAAGAAGAAACTGCGGAAGAATTCCAGGAAGGTAGCGAGCTCGTTCCAATGGCAGATATCGATGAAGAAGAAATGCATTGGGAAGGCAAGTTTTACCTCAATACAGTTTTGACAGTTGCTCATTATTTTTCATTATGTAGAAGACGAAGAAATAGACTATCAAGCAGAAGGTGAAGAAGATTACTATGAAGAAGGAGAGGAAGTCTCTGCTGCACTTGAAGAAATGCCAGAGACTACTGATGCTACTGAACCAGAGAAAACAGCTACTGAAACAGAAGCAGAGTCTCCGCCAGTTGTTGAAACTGAAACCGCAGAGGCCGTGGAAACCACAGATGAGCCAACTGCCACAACTGAAGAAGCTCCAACTACAGAAGTCGCAACAACAGAAGAACCAGTTACAGTTGACGAACCACCAACACAAGAAGAAGATGAAGCTCCCGAATAATAATGTATGACACTGATTGTTATATTTTAAAATATATATTTATTCATATTTTAAATGGAATATTTTTTTAACGTAATATATAATGTAAAGACTGGTTAGCTATTAGAAAAGCTGACTTCTTAAATTTTCTGGTAATTATTGCTTTGCAAAGTTTGTGTAAAACTATTAATACCTTAAACATTTAGTTTTATTATTGTTTAACGATACGTTTATGAGTTTACATAGGCTAAATGATACGTACTCAAGCCAATAAAATAGCAGGTGATCTTACTATATCCAGGGCTTATTTGAGGGAAAAGCTAGTGTTAAAGAAACTTCTTCTGCAGCTAAAATTCCGTCTATCTGTGAAGTTAGTGAAAGTACGGTACATAGGGTGTGTAAGAAACAAATTTCAAACATACAAATTAAAAAGGGTGCACTAACTTTCAGATGTTGATCCGACAAAAGACTTTAATTCTGCTGAATTATTATTAATTAAATTAATCGAAACCAACACTATACAGAAACCAAAATTTTAGTGATGAAAGTAGGGGAAGTCCGGGAGAGTTGAACTGCTTTTTGTTTAAAGTATCGTATTTTCTTATAAATGAGGCTTAATGATTCAATTATAAGAATAAACAGTAGCTTACTTATTTAGGTTTACTTATGCTTAATTACCTTTTTGGTATTATAGTACTGAAGTATGTTATGTATATTTGAATAAAAAATGGGATATGAGTCAACTCTCCCCACCCTTAGGGACAATTGGACAGGGGTCTGGGGTGCGTTGAACATTGCTTAATTAAATTATAAAAAACAGTTATTGCTCTTCTTATAAAGAAAAAAAAACAAAACTTCAACATATTCTTTAACATTTCACAATTAACATAATTATTAAACATTTTGTTAATAAAATTAAACATTTAAAGTTTCTTTAATCAATATGTGTGAACCTTTTGTTTTGGTATCATCAAGCAGCCTTAATAATTACTTTCAGTCAGCTGGTAACCTAAAAATCTAATTCTGGTCACATTCATGACAAATGAAATCATCAATATCTTGTGGAAGTCCTACACATATCTCATGCACTTATCTGCGGCATAAAGGACATAGACGCATGATCATAATTTCAAAACAATACACTTTTCTGCAAAATCACTATTACTGGAACTATCAGCGTACGCAACATCTTCGTCTTCACACTCGGTTTCACTATCATCGTTAACTTTTTTTTTGCCTTTTCCAGTTTTCTTTCTCTGGGCTTTTTGTTATGAATCTTGTTTAGTTTTCAATGTTTTCTTTCCTTTAGTTTTTCCTGGATTTAGGATTTAGGATTTAGTTTGGTTTTTATTATTTTCTTTCCTTTCTTATTAGTGTCTTATTAAACCTTATTAGTTCTATTAATATCATTTTCATTTTCTGATTAAGTGTCGCTATTCTCAAAAACTCTTATTAATATTCATCTTTCGTTTTTTTTATTTCATTATTCTTCGTATCGAAAAGGCATTTTTCATGCAATTATAAGATTAAACATTAAAAATAAAACAACACACTAATTGGACTCGCGTATTAAGGTTTCCGAATTATTTTTAAATTTAGTCAAAAAGTCTCAAATATCTACATCTATAAAATAAAACTCCAAAAATCCTCATGCAAATACTATAAAGGGATAAATGAACCAATGAGCATATCTTTAAATGTACTCACAAAAAAAACAATCAATTTTAGCGAAAAAACACTTAGCACATGTCAAACTACAATAATCAGGCAGTACAATAGTAATAATACACAATACGTTCCTCTATAAACACGGCCGCAATCTTAAAACTACATAAATTAAGAAAATTCAATCATAACAAAACTACCTTTCCAAAGCTGAAAGCCAAACAAACCTACAATTGTAAAAAATGGCGGCGTGCTGGTTATTGGCCTCCCGCGCTCTGCCAATGACCGTGTCTTGACGTATTATAAACGCGCAATTTAAGTTAAGTTGTATAATGTGGTTCAACTCTCCCACCTGAGCAAGTCTCCCGTACTTCCCCTACTTTTTCCCTCAATAGAAATGTGAACACATAAAATGTACGGTATTGGGGTGACACAAATCCGCACATTTTTCGTGACAAATGTATTCAATTTACAATTTCCTTCCGGGGGGCGATTTCTGTCTCAGGCTTCAGTGGGGAGCGATCCTGTACTAAAGGTATTAAATATAATTTTAAACCCACATTTCTTGGCTACTATATTAAAAATAGCATTTGTGGGGTTTAAACCCATAGAAGTTACATTTTACTAAGCGCTTGGAGTTAAGCTCACCTCATTTTAATATTAAATTTACTAACTTTGAGGGTCTCGGTGGGGTGATCGCCCCCAGCGCCCCCCTCTCTATGGATCCGCGTATGATTTGCAGAAAAAGTGAATGTTTAGGTAGACATGTGGGAAACCACAACGCTGGACCTGTTTTCCTCAATACAATCTTAACCAGTGAGGTTTATCTGAAGATGTTACAAAAATTCTTGAAATTCCAGAAGATAACGCTGAAGAAATGGACAATTTAGAAATGGCATTTCAGCAAGATGGTGCTCCTGCGTAATAGTGATAGATGGATTGGACGGCGAGGTCCTATAGAATGGTCAGCTCGGTCATCAGACACCATTAGATATTTACTGTGGGGTCACTTTCAGTTGACACATTCAAACGATAACGACAATAATTTGCTAATAAGATGAATTTATGTCAACAAGTAAACGGAGCACATTTATTTACTGTGAGATTTCGTATCATTAATTACAGTGTAAATTTATCCTTCAAAATTGACGAAAACCCAAACCAAATTAATACGCCGGGTAGGTATTCTCAATACCTTTCAAATCCTATTTGGTAAACACAGTGGTTCTGTGATGTCGTCATCTGTTACCACTAGTAGAGAAATTTACAACCCCTTATTTTCACCTTCCATATTTCGTTTGTGTACTATAACCATTCCAAAGATATAAGGAGGATGAGACTTTTGAGCCTTAGTACTTTTTCTATTCTGCTCATATTACTTCTGGTTTTCTTGATCTTTGATTTTTCAGGGTGTTTATAGTTTGTTTGACTTCCTGTGGTGTTAATTAAATTCGTATGTTTCACCCTTAGAGCATGTACTTTCTGGACTAAGGAGAGAGAGGGTAATAGAGAGGGCAAGAGGCTATTTCACTCGATTGGGAGCTGCTTCCAATGAAATACGTTCAGTATGTTGTTCATTGGCTGCTTCCACCCACTAAGTGAAATAGCCTCTTACTGTCTGTATTGCCCTCTCTTTCTAGCGTTGCCACGATTTTATGCTTGACAGGCTATACCTAGATGGTAAATGATCGAAGGTTTCACCATTTGCTGTCTCTTCAGTGTTTATCCTAAATAGATGTGTTTCCGTTTTTTTTTTTGCAATAGTTAATAGTTTTCCCACTTCAGTTGTTTAATGGAATACGGGCGTTTTCTTTGTTGTTGGTTCTCACTTTCTTGAGGATCCACCAACCTATATAGAAAAAGAATGTTATCAAACAATAGAAACCATTCAGCTATTTGTCAATAAAAACGAAATTGAAAAACTTTTTTTGGCAAAAAGTAATAATCAAAGGCAATTAACATGTTCAATGGTTAGAATTCCTTCAACCGTTTGCATGTATTTTCCTTATTTTTCTAAGGTGTAGTTTTAGTGTATTTATTTATTCTTAAAAATTTTAATAACAACACATTAATAACGCAAGCAGAATGAGCAGAATAATTTACCTACAACTCAGGATGGACAGGTATGAATAAAAAAAACAACTTTGTGTAATGTATGTTGCCTGCAATCTAGCTAAAATTTTTAGGGCGATTTGCCACCTACCAGGGAATGGAAAAAGCTTTGCTTACTTCAAAATGTCATTATTTCCTGACATCTCTTGTCAACCTCTATAGTATACAGTGTAGAATTGTCAAAGTCAAAAAAATACATATGAAAAAAGAAATTTACATTAGATTGGTGTAAAATTTATTTGATCATATTACCAATAAAAGTGAATAGAACAAAAATAAAATGAAATATATGGAAAGTTAAATATCAAATGTAATAATTCTATAAAAATGTGTCCCAAAACTGAAAAAAATTAACACCAATACCAATTCAAAGAGAGGTTTCAAGACCAATGGAAATTTTTTAAAAATATTCACAATACTACTAACGAACTCCATTATATCTTGACTTCAAGGTTACTTTGCTAGTAAATTGGTGAAAATAACAGAAAACTCTTAAAAATTATGTTGTCTGATAGCAAAGTATCATTTTTCTGAACCTTACGTGAGGTGTCTGTTTTTAAACGTGTGGGTTGTAAAATGTTCAAATTTAGGTCACAGCAGAATGTGCGAGTGAATCCAATTCCCACGTTGTAAAAGGTGTAATAAAAGATCAAAATAACAATCCAACCCTTCTACCGCACGAAAATGTAACAAATCTATGGATTTTTTTCTAAATGATCGAATCAAAGAATTTAAACAAACAATATTTTGCCGCCATAATCAGATTGAGAAGATTGAATTTAGTATTTTTCGTACAGAGTAGTACTGCCTCTAGTGTGTAAATTCTCCGACTATCTGAATTTTAGCAATATTGTGGTAGTAATAAGTCAACCAATCAGTACGAGAAAAAGTTCAGTAAAAAATATGTGAATAAAACCAGAGTGAAACCAACGAAAAAAGTGTCTTTTTGTTGATCAAGCATTCTTCTGTCCAAGTTCTCTGTCAGTGTGTATGTAGCTTCAAAATTTTGGAAAAACAGCCAGGTTATCTTCGGAGAAATCAACCATAATGGGATTTAAACTCAAAATACGATTCGACTGATGGAAAAGGCTTTCATTATAATGTTCCTGGATGTATTTGATGTAAGAGCATAGAGGTTATGTTAATTTTTTCTACAATCCATTTTTTTCTGTTCCAGAAATTCGTCCTGTAGTATCAATGTAGTCTGGAGATGGTGTGTAAAGAGGAGGTTTTACTATGGTTCAAGGACTTAGACAGTTATAAAAGGATAGATGTGTTATATGAGTTACTAAATATGTGTCTACCATTTGAGTTACGGTTCATAGGGTCCTGCATTGAGGAATTGGGCAAACATACATTTCAAGAATTAAGGGGGCCGTCCCTCACCGCGAACGATTTAGAAAAACTTTCTAAAGACGTGTCATTAAATCAGGGTATTTTAGATGAAGGTGTACGGCATCGAGTGTTAATATATCTCTCATTGTTGTCATCTAGGAACTACAGTGTAGCTACTTGGTTTTATCGAAAACTTTTAAGGACAGAATATCTAGAAGAACATTTAGTAAAAGATAATGGAAAAGATGAATCATTAAATAGTGAGTTTTTGTTGTTGTTCACAATGGCATTACATCATCCAGCATTTACATTTGAACAAAAGCAGTTCTTCAGTAAAATACTTGCTGCGCTTATAGAACTAAGAGAAAATAGGATATCAGCTAAACACAGTGCACTTGGATATCCTCCAGGTTTTGGGTATCCAACACATAAGGTAAGTGACCATATGCACTTATAGATAAAGGAATTTATTTATAAAAATGTTCTGTCAAAAGTTTAAACATTTTTGTGAACTAGGATACACATATGTAAAATATTGTTGATTGATTAAGTCTTAATATGAACATATGTTTGACACAAATGACATGCAAACTAGGTACAAAACTTTTTTTTCAACAATTCTGTAATTGAATATCTGAAATTGATACTTGCTAAAAACTGCTCAGATATTACATTGAGAAATTGTTACACCCTGCGATAAACATCATTTTTTGTGTTGTTTGTTAAAGGTATGAAATGCACTTGATTTTAGTGTTTATTTACAAGTAAAGAATTCAAATTTGCATATTTAAAGCACTATATCTACATAAAACAATAAAGATAATAACAATAAGACTAGCCTTAAATACTACATAGATCTTAAAAGCTACATTCAGTCACTAGCAAGTACGTCCTTTCACAATTATAATTTTTAGTACACAGAAGACCCCTGCTGTGGCACCCACCTTGGGTAACTTTTATTCTTACTTGTTATAACTTTTCCTTGTAATTTCTTGTGTTAATATCTTTCTCAACTTTTGAAAACAAAAATTTCAAATCTTGTAATATAAGCTTACTTTTCCATGCCTGGGTTCCACACAATGATACCAAATATGTGCCATACATAAAAACTAGTTTACTAGGCAGCAAAATCTTCAATATATTTTTTATTTATTTATTCAAATTTATTTAACTATGTACAATAGTTTGCATTGAAGACAGTTAACACAGCATCCTGATTTTTGCTATGAACTGAGGCTAAGTATCCCTAAACGCAATTATTTAAAACTTTCAGGAATGAAGTAAGTGCAGAATTCTGTGCATAGTTCATGTTGTTCTATAATATTTCAAATCAACCATTATTTCTTTGGCCCAGATGGAACACTAATATCAAGTTTTCATAGAAGATTCAAGCAGTTGTAAGCACTGTTCAAGAACTTAAACATAAGGGACAAATTAGCAGAAATTGTTCCTTTCTCTAATGTGTAAATGAAATAAAACCAGTTTTCTGAGTAATCATAGGGAATATTCAATCTATATGAAGACTAGTCAATAAAGCATTTTTGGTCTCTTCTATTAGAAATTTCTAATATCCATGTTACATGCTCCAAATTGGTGTACCATACTCCAGAATCTATATTGAAATGTCTATGTACTTGTTAAGAATAACTCCACATATATACTTGTTCAAAAGTATATTTCCAAAAATAACAGATTCACAAATTTTAATTTTATATTTTGTGCCATATAGTGTTTGTTTATTGCCACTGACAACAGAAATGTATGAACTACTTAGACTTTGCAACAAATATATGGGTTGTAATTGCCAACAAATGCATAAATAATAAGTAAAGATGCTACAACTGTCATTCAGGAAACAACAGTAAATTGTTTTCAGCAAGTTGCATTCCTAATGGCAAACCATCTTTAGTGCTCCATTTGTAGTTATGTTTACTTACATGTTGTCAAGTGCGCATTGAACTTGAATTATGCAATTTATTACTGAATTATTTAGGATAAACTTATTGGTATACTGTAGCTCTAGTTGTCAAAATTGATACAGTTTTTACTATATTTAAGGATAGTATATTCTTACCTTAATTTTTATATTAACAATCGATCTATTTTTATGAGCCATAAGGCAATAAAAGTGAGACTATATATATCTGATAATTCTAAAATATAATTGATATAGATATTAAGTAAGAGAGGTTCTAAAATCATACCTTGTGGTACACCATTAATACTTGATGTCATTACAATTTGAATTTCATTTAACATACGTTATATCTTTCTTTAATCAAAATCAGCAACACTTCTGCATTAAGAGTACTATTATATAGCTTTTTATAAATTAGTAAAATCAGCTATGGCTTTTTTACTTACACTCTTTCTAAAACCAAATAGTGTCTTCAAGAGATTATTATACCTATTTATTAATCAAGCGGAGCAGTATGTAGGCAATCATTTCCTTAAATTTCTACTTAATTTCTTTTTCTACCCTATTGAAAATAGGGTTAACCTCAGCTTCTTTAAATTGGCTAGGATATGGAATTTTAATACCATCAAATCCTCCAACCTTATTTTTGAAAGACCATCTTTTGTTTTACTTAGTTTCAAGAAGCAAAAGGTTTAATGAACATGGATTTAACTGCCATGTTTTATGGTTTAAATGAATTATTATTTTTATTTTCTGGAAAAATTAGTTGTAAGTAACCTTTTGAGGGAAGCACAACTGATGAAGGTTGCCTACTAGAAACAATATATCTTCTTGCATTTAAAAAGCCTGTAAAGTCTTAAGGTTTGTTCCAACAGACCGAATTACCGATACACAACCGATAATCTTCGTGCGCTGTGACGAGTTACCGTTTACAATATTGTTACGCGCAATATAATTACCGGTTGCTTATCGGTTTTACGTCGGGTAGGAACACGCCTTTTATATGCTAGTAACACAGTAATGATTAGTAAGTTTTTTTTAACAATAGTATATATAGCCTAGATAAGGCCCCAAATTTTCCCACAAATTTTTCAGGCTGTAGAGAGTTGTTAAATAAGAAATAACAATGAAGGCTCCTATGACTCTTACAGTTTGATTTTTCCTAATATATCCTAAATTATTTCTTAGATTTGATTAATCTTGTATTCATGAAACATATACCCAGAGTTTCACAATGAGCTTACACTATCTGTATATTGGAAACTATTTTAGTTGATCATTTAGGTCTTTCAATCCTCTCAATGGTTTCTGAAAAATACTGATAAGTTAGGTAAGTGTAAATCAAGGTGTAAAAAACTCTCTCACAGAATTAACTGAGAGAATGGATTTGTCAACCAGTTTTATTATCAGTTATGTTTGGATGTATATTATATTGTACTTATCTCTATGCAGTCAGTTTCAATTCCTTATTAGGAATCATTGTAAAACATTTATTTTGAATGTTCATCTGGGATTTTCTCTCCTCGCAATTTTCCTGTTTTTTGTGACGTTTCAACAACAAACAATGTTTGTTTGAATGTTTTGCACTATATTCACTTAACTTTTTTTTGGTAATTTTTGGAATATAGTGCAAAACATTCCAACAAACATTGTTCGACAACGATTCCTGATAAGAAATCGAAACGTCACAAAAAAACAGATAAATTGTGAGGAGAGAAAATCCCAGATGAACATTCAAAATAATTATTTACCTCCTCAATCATTTAGAAACTACTTATGTAAAACATTTGTTGAAGCACTTTGTAGAATATTGATTCTACTGACTTTTTCATGCAATTGTCAATTGATTGACTTTCTGCCCCCCTCAAACTAGCATCAAAAAGGTAACTAAAACTGAAACATATTGGTTTATGATGTTAAAGTTTATATGGACAAAATTGATATTGTCGAAGAAGTATTTTTGGAAGAACTGTAATTAAATTAGTTAGAGACATTTATTGTGGAATGTGAATCATATTAATTAGGCTAAACTGATTAAGATATGCTAAAGATATTGTGTAAGCTCATAAAATTACACTTCAATTTGACTATCTTGAATTTTTGCTATAATGCTGGAAAATTGGTTTAAAATGGTAGTACCTAAATGTTACATTAAAGCTGCTAATATGAGGCAGACAGTCAGTATAACACTGACAATAGCTGTCAAGGCACATGCATGGATCTAGGATTTTCTTGAGGTGGGGGCACAAGATAAAAATTATAATGAATTGTATTATAATGTTTTTTTCTCTGCAGTTTATCATGTTTTTATTTACCTACCTAGTATCTGTGCATATTGGTCGATTTTCCATTGGTATATAAAAGGTTCGTTCCAACAGAACGAATTACCGATACACAATCGATAATCGCAATGCGCGGTGACGAGTTACCGTTTACAGTGATGTTACGCGCAATACGATTACCGGTTGCTTATCGGTTTTACGTCGTGTTGGAACACGCCTAAAGTTAATGGTTACCTGTTTCCTGTATGTACCATTGTCAAGCCATCAGAGGAAAAGTAAGGGTTCTGTTTTAAGCCAATGTTCACAAATATTATTACTTAATACATTTTACGGTGCTCTAACATAAGTTGAAGATAATTTAAAGTGAAATGCATTTTATGTGCTCCCAAAATATATTTTGGATATCCCATCAAACCATCTTGGATAATATGGTACTTTCTGCAAAATATTTCTATAAATTATTTAAATTGCAATTCTGGAAGATTTACTTATCAAATTAATCTGGACGTTATAAACTGTCATTAAGAGAAAAACCTGTTCCAGTTTTAATTACAACAAAGATAAGAATTTAAAAACCGGTTTTTCTGGCTTATCTCAGTGAAAAATGCTCTGTTCAAGATTTGTGAACACTCATTTTGAAAATTTTCTGAGTTTACTTCTGTGGGTTTGTTATTAAAATTATTTCAGTTATTGCTTATAAACTATTATTAATGTGATAATTTCGTCACTGTACATAAACTTGTCAGGTTTGATCAAAAATCGTTTTAATAAGCATTCGAGAAAAAATAAGAAAATGTAATTTTTGTAAGTTTTTGTACCGAATAAATATTAAAAACAAGGTTGCGCACAACATACGCTCCCACCAACCTTCATTTTCGTGCTCTCGCCTTAGATTCAGATTCAGCAACCTCAAAAACCGAAAAGTGAAAAAAGCTGATAGGAAAAAGGTAGATGTGAACGTATCAAACCCGTCATGATACTCGCACATTATTTTCAATATTAGCCATATATTGTTACAGAGTTTTGGATCTTGGAGCTATCTTCTTTAAGAATCAGTTTACTCCGAACAGATTAGATCAAATTAACATTTTTTTTTGCAAAATGGGGAATAGAGTTGTTTTTTGTAGGAATGGGTTCTGGCACTGGCGAATACAGGAATGTCGTTGGGGGAGGGCTTGACACAGTAGATTTTAGCAAAATAAGCACTAAAAGAGCATATAACTTAGAGTTGATTTGGGGCGGGAGACATAGCCCCTTAGCAAACATACATGATGCTACCCAAAAAAAAAACATGAAATTCTTAGTTGAAAAATAAAACTATTCTGTTATACTTGCCTCTTAATGATTTTGGGATTAATTTTGAAAATAATTATTTGTGCAGAATAAATAAATAATTGTCACCCTTAAAATGCCAAAAAGGTGGTCCAGAATCATGTTAAGGTAAACAAAATGTCCAAAGTTGAACATCAAACTAAACGATAATATAATACATTATAAATTATTAATTAAAAATTTAATAAGAAAATTCTAGATCGATTTATTGATATTTTCATACTCACGCACCTCGTTTCCACCCCTAAATTGAGGGTTCCAATGATCACTGATCTCCACCGTGGAGAATGGGAATCATGGAAAATCTACATTTTTCGATGATGTGCTATATTGTCAGCCCCTCATCCATATCCATATTTTCATATTTTTTCTTCATTGATTATCTTACTATTTAAGAAAATTGTTTATCTATTTTTCGTTGAGATATACCATAAACAAAACCAGATAGTTTTAATGAAATTTGTCCTCTTTCATTATATTTCCACCCCTAGGAAATAGGAAGTAATGACCTCCTGAATAATTTAATCCGTATGACCTAAACTAAAGTTTAAAAAAGAAGTCTGACAATATCTCTTTTTAGGGTTCCGTATATACAATATACGGATACCCTTATAATATCACTCAGGATTTCTGCCTCTGTCACATCACAGCCATTTTCTCCTAAACTACTGGACGGAAGAGGTTGAAATTTGGTATCAATGTATACTTTGGTGACCCGATCATGAGTACATATCGTAAACGAAAAAAATTTGATTTTAGGGGTACTTCTGGGGGGAAAAACTAAAAAATCGACCGTTCCCCCCCCTGATCTCCGAAAGTACTGCGCCTAAAATTTTGAAAAAAATAGGAAATATAGAGCGTTGCCCGAACTTTACAGGAAAATTAAGGAGAAATCATTAATGTTAATTTTGGGGGGCAAATTATAGAATTAAATAAAAATTTAAAAGTAAAAAAATTTTCAAACGCATCATGTAATATATCAAATGAAAGGTCTCATTCTGAGGAACACAAATATATTTTTTTCATATTTTAAAAAATATATTTAAAAAGATATTAACGAAAATATACCAAAATTTACCCATCCCCATCCCCTTATCTCCGAAACTATAAAAACGTAAAGTTTTGAAAAAAAAATAGATTTATAGGTTCTGACCTGAAGTTTACTGGAAAAATAAGGAGAAATCTCTACTTTTAATTTTGTGGGGCCAATTACAGAATTAAATGGAAAATATAAAATTAAAATTGTTTCTAACCCATCATGTTATATATCAAATGAAACGGCTCATTACGACGGAAATAAATATATTTTTTCATATTTTTAAAATAAATTAATTAAAAGATATTAAAAAAATATATAAAAAATTTACCCATCCCCCCTCTTATCTCCGAAACCATAAGCTGGAAAATTTGGAAAAAAAATAGAGGTATAACCCCTCACCTGATCTTTACTGGAAAATTAAGGCGAAACCCCTAATATTTATTTGGGGGGGGGTAATTTATAGAATTAAATGGAAAATTAAAATTGTTTCTAACCCATCATGTTATATATCAAATGAAAGGGCTCATTATGACGAAAACAAATATATTTTTTTCATATTTTTAAAATAAATAAATTAAAAATATTAACAAAAACATAAAAAAAAGTTACCCAACCCCCCCCTATTTCCGAAACCATAAGCTGAAAAATTTTGAAAAAAACAATGGAGGTATAGCCCCTCACCTGAACTTTACTGGAAAAATAAGGAAAAACCCCTAATATTTTTTTGGGGGGGAGGCAAATTATAGAATTAAATGGAAAATATAAAATTAAAATTGTTTCTAACCCAGCATGTTATATATCAAATGAATTGGCTCATGATGAAGAAAACAAATATATTTTTTCCATATTTATAAAATAAATTAATTAAAAGATTTAACAAAAATATAAAAAATTTTACCCATTCCCCCCTTATCTCCGAAACCATAAGCTGAAAAATTTTGAAAACTGGAAGTATAGCCCCTCACCTGAACTTTACTGGAAAAATAAGAAGAAACCCCTAATATTCATTTTGGCGGGCAAATTATAGAATTAAATGGAAAATAAAAAATTATAATTGTTTCTAAGGGGTCATGTAATATATCAAATCCCAGGGCTCATTATGACGCATAGGTACAAATATATTTTTTTCATTTTTTTAAAATGAATATTTTAAAATATATTAAAAAAATATTTTAAAAAAATTACCCATTCTCCCCGTTATTCCCCAAACTCTAAGACCTCTTTTTTTTTGTATATAGGAAAAATATGAAAAAAAAATACCTAATTCTATTATTTGGAGGCCAAATAATAGAATTAAACGGGAAATAAATTACTAGAAAACCCCCATAGCAATTTTAGGGACAAATTATACAATTAAATGGAAAATAAAGATTCAATTTTCAAAGGCATCATGTAATTAATATATCAGATAAAAGGCTCATTATGTGAATTACAAATATATCATATTTTTAAATCATTTGTATAAAAGATATTAAAAATATTAAACATCGACTTAATTCCCACTTTAGAAACTACACTATTTAAAATTTGAAAAATATATTTTATTTATATTTTTAAATAATTTGAATAACAGATTTAATAATTTATAATTTAAACTTTGACCTATTTTGCCGTTTTTTTTTTCAATCTACAGAGTCTCAAAACTCAGACAGTAGATTATAAAAGGCATTTCTGAAAGTATATTAGTAAAATAAAACCCTAATGTTACTTTTTGGGGGCTAAATTAGAAAATTAAATACATATGTATTCTGATAAAAATCAAGCGAATCATAAAGCAGATAAAATAAAAAGTCTATGTGTGGAAAATGTGGAAAGTGTATATTTTTTATAAATTTAAAACGCTTTAAAAGATATAAGGGTAAGTATAAGAAAATGCACTCGTTCCCTGCTTGTCTGAAACTGGAATATTCGAATCTTGAAGGTGGTCCGGAACCCTAAGTATGCGAGTCCAACGCGCACTTGGCCAAATTATTTCCCGAACATATTAGGTTTTCAAAGTGGGTCACTTCGCATCTAATTAACCCTCGGTCACATTTTTACGAATCTTGGCAAGAATTAAGGGGTTCCAATTTAGAAAAAACATAAATTTTAGCATTTTTTTCCATAGACAAAAACGGAATATATTTTTAAAATTTTACACTTTATATTTTTTGTAACTACTTTGAACGTCCAAAAATGTTAAGTGTTTTTAACATTTTTTCGTTTTTGAAATAACTTATTTTTATTTAAAAAGTGTTGAAAACCTGAAGGTGGACATGATTTTAGGCGACTTGAACCACCTGAAAAAAAAAACAAAAATTCCTTATTTAATCCTTGTTCAACAGGCAGTTAATTTTTCGATTTTCACCCGATTTTCTAACCTTAAAAATATATATATTTTTTCAAACTGCCGCCATTTGTTTTTTTTATGACAAAAATTGTTCTAGTTCATTTATTCTATGAAAAATATGCTAAATTTTTTGTTTTTTCTAAATTGTAACTTAAAAGACCCCTTAACGCCATTTGTGTACTAAACTTCTGGTCTAATAAAAAATTATCAGTATGTTATTAGTGCAACGAATACAATTTTTCGTTACATAAGATGGGAATATTCTTATATATTATTTAAATTATCTCTTAAATGCGATGACACTGTTAAATGCCCACACAAAATTAGATAACTTGACAAATGCCAGAGCGATAATGAGGAACCAAAAATTCTAAGCTCACTACTAACTGCAGACGGTATAACTAACTTTAACATTTTATTTTGAATATCGAAATGTATGTAAATCGATAACATTTGTAAAACTAATACCACACGAAAATTTCGTAGCAAATTATTCATAACGACCCGGCTGGAACTGTTAAAATTAACATTCGATTAATTATTCATAAAATTATGAATGAATTCGGCCATATTTTTATGTTAATGTATGCAGTGCAGTATTTTTAAGCTAATCAGTCCGAAAAAAAGTAACGGTTATGTTTTCTTCTTGTATACGAATGATTAATTAAACTGTTGTGTTGCGGCCTTGGAAGTTGTAGACAAAAATCTCTGGAAAATATCAAAAAATATCGATTTTTTTTATTATTATTATGTTGAATTAGATTTTGGAGATCTTCACAGCAAATAATATGTTCTAAACGACTTCAAAAAATGAAGATGCTTAATCGATTTGGATAATTTTCTATAAGATGAGACTCAACTTTTTCCACTGAATCATAAAAAACATTTCAATAAATCAGAAAAAATAGTTGTAAATATTATTTTATTTATAACGCAGAACAGGACCTGAAGGTCAAGGGCGTGAATTACATTTTATGTAACAATTTTCATACATCTTTTATTTACGACATATGCAAGGATTCCTTAACTATATGCTTCCATTCATTTCTATTGGCAACCATGACTTTCCATTACTCTATGCCCATTCACCGCAGATATTCTCCCACATTGTCCAGCCATGTTCACCGAAGTCGTCATTTTCTTTTGGCCCCCTATCGGTTTTCTATTTGTGTTTATTTTTGGCATCCTGTCCCTTGTCAGTCGCTCTACGTGTCCTAGCCATCTGAGTTTCTGGGCTCTTACAAAATAAGATATTTTGTGCTCACCATATATGTTCTCTAGTTCTTCATTTTCTTGTCCTCCACCCACTTTTCGTTCTTATGCCTGCATAAAAGTTTCATAACATATTCTTTTCCAGCGTTCGATCCTTTTTTCTTCTGTTTATTAAGAATCTATATTTCGCTTCCATATTGTAATGTTTTTATTTTCACACTCTATTAGGGCATCTCTTAGCCGTTAATTCACTTTTCTTCCCACTAATTTCTAAATCCCTTACCTCGAGTTCTTTATTTAAGTCCGTCACTTTCAATTGTCCCAAAGTCATCGCTTTAAACATTGTCAGTCTATTTATTTTTCACTTCTAAAGTTCTACAATACCTTATACCACTGTCATGTTTGTATTTTTACACTCTTTGGGTTCAGTTCAGTTCTCGGATTTATTTAAAAACATAGTTCAACTCACTCAAATTTATTTCCCCTACTTTAACACAATTTATATTCACAGAACTATTTACAATTTATCTTAACTATACGGCAGTCGTATACTGAATAAATCCCATCGCCAACTGTCTGTATATATATATATATATATATATATATATATATATATATATTTTAAGTTTTCGCGGGCACTAAATGTTTTAGGTGGTTTCCGGGAATTCATCCGCGTAGTTGATAACTGATCCCTGCCGGGATCGATGGTAAAATGACGACGTTTCGGCAGAGTCACATCTGCCCTCTTCAGGTCGGTTCGCATAATACTATTAGTATTCGAGTAACTAGAAGCGAAAGCAGAAGGCTACGAGAATTATGCGAACCGACCTGAAGAGGGCAGATGTGACTCTGCCGAAACGTCGTCATTTTACCATCGATCCCAGCAGGGATCAGTTATCAACTATGCGGATGAATTCCCGGAAACCACCTAAAACATATATATATATATATATATATATATATATATATATATATATATATATATATCTCGCAATTCTCTAGTAGGTGAACGAGCCATCGGGGGAAATTTCATTCATGTGTTCTCGAAGATGCCAGGAAATTTCATGTCTGTTAAAGCCAGCCGCCGGCCTCGGGTACAGGTCAACATTTCGAATTCCACGAAATATCGGATGAAGGCCGATTGCACCAGCTATCGGATGAATTCTTGTAACAATATGTTAACTGTCGCTCGAATTATTATTCTATATACTCTTTCTTTGGTTTTTCTTGAGACGAATTTGGATTTCATCAAAATCCATTCCATGTTTCCTGCTTCCCTTTGCTGTCCTTGCGTTAATCTCCACGTCCTCTCTTGCATTTTCCTCGACTTTGAACCCTAAATATGTAAAATCTCTCTCCCACTTAAAGATATGTTTGTCAATCTCCTATTTCTACCCCTAATTTTGTTTACGTGTTACTCTCATATATGTGTTGTTTTTACTTGATATTAAGATTGCCGTTTACTAAATTTGAACTGATTGCTCTGAACTGGCTTAATCGACTTTAATAGTTTCGAATCTATTGTATTAAGGTAGGTGCTGAGACAAATCGGCCATTTATTTTGGCGTATATGTATACAACGCCCCTTCTACCCTCGTATCTTTTGAAGTTATACTTACCGTATTGATATTTGGAAGGTGAACATGGAACAGTTTTAAACTCTGCTACCGACAACAGATGACGTCACAAGGCTCACAAGGCTGTGGCCACTAATATCAAATAGGAAAATATGGCAGGTAATAACTCATATGAAATATATAACCTACTCAGCCATATTAATTTTGTTTGGGTTTAGGCAAATTTTGAAGGATAAATTAAACAGATATTAAAATTATTATTTTACATTTGCGCTGTAATTAATTAAACGAATCCTTACAGCAAGTGTTCAAAATAAGCTCCGTCTTCTTGCTGATATAAATGCATACTATTAGTAAATTCTCGTTCGAATGGCTCATCTGAAACGGCCAGGCATTCTTCAATAATTTTTAAACCGTTAATATTGTCTGGTTCCGTAATGTAAACCTTGGATTTCAAGTACCTCCACAGAAAAAAACTACTGTGTCAGGTCCGATTACCGAGCTGGCCATTCTGTGGGACCTTGCCGTCCAATACCTCTAACACGATATTCTTTATCCAAGTAACATCTTACTGCAGCATAATAATGCACTGTAGCACCATAAAGTTTAAATGTTATTTCCAAATTGCCTAATTCATTTGGATTATCTACCAGAATTTCAAGAATCAGCGGTTAAGTTTATGTTGAATAAAACAGGTCCGAACAAAATTAATATCGCCGAGTAGGATATTTTACAAAGGATTGCTTTATAGATATAGAATTTTTCCAAAGACAAACGTCACTGAAGTGGCGCAGGACCAACCTATTAAACAGTTTGCTAAGATTTTTGCGCCCTGAATAGTAACATTTGCATATAATTCTTTCCATTATTTATGAAAAGTCTGATACTAATAACACAGGTCAACATTTGAACTAAGCGGGAACACGGCATGCCTTATAGTGTACTAGGGGTTTTTAGGGTAGCTGATTACGATAAGAGGTTCGGTTGACCTTCATCACGTCAGGTTCAAGCGCATTTGAAAGTCAAATCGAGAGAGTTTTGTAGAATTCTCTCGATTTGACCATCAAATGCCCTCTGAAAAAGCGCAAGGTCAAACAAACTATGGATTCGAACTCAGAGACCTCAAAAACTTAAGCAAGATTTTTTGGTAGACCTCTCTAGATTTGACCTTCAAATGACCTTGAAATTACCTATGGGAAAAAACAAACTACGGATTCAGACTCAGAGACCTCAAAAACATTAGCATGAATTTTTTCACATTTTTTGGTTGAACCCTCTACTTGACCTTCAAATGACCTTCAAGTGACCTCTGACAAAAAGCGCAGTCAAACAAACTACGGATTCGGACTCAAGAGACCTCAAAAACATAAGCAACAATTTTTTCAGATTTTTTGGTTGAATTCTCTCGATTTGACCTTCAAATGCCCTTGACTCTGATGTGATGAAGGTCAACTCTCTCATCGCATTCAGCTACCCAAAAAACCCCTATTACCCTATACGGCATGCCGTGTTCCGCCTTAGATCAAATGTTGATCTGTGTAATTCACTTTTCATATAATATTTTGTTTTTTTTTAATACAACTTGAAATTATATTCTGATAGGCACCTGAATTGTCATATTAACGCAAATATCACTTGCGATTAATTTTTTAAATATCTGAAGTCTGGTTGCACAAAGAATAATACCAAATAGCTCTTCACTGAATTAAATACGCAATTGTTAAAAATATAACAGAAACAAATAAAACAAGCCAAAAAAATGTCAACTGTCAACGGACACGAAGTTAATAACTTTTGGAGACGGGGCCATTTTGTCACAATATGGTTCGACATTTTTTAACATTGATCAAGCAATCCTTTGTAAAATATACCTGGGTATTGTTAATGTTTTTCAAATGACCGTCACTTGCCGTTGGGTCCTACTTAAAATTAGTCCCCACAGTGGCCCGGTGACGCTATCTACTAGTGTTACCTCATCTGTTACCACTAGTAGAGAAATTTTCAACCAGTTATTTTCACTCTCCAAATTTCATTATTGTAAGTGCAACAACCATTCAAAAGATGCTAGTGGGAGGGATTTTTTTCTGTCACTATGTATCTACTTATATTTACAGTATAATTAATAGTATAAGTATACTTCACAAAACCACAATGTCTTGGTGGCATTGTGGTATTTAAAAATATGGTCGATATTAGCTTAGATATTATAAATAATATAGTTAAATCCCTTAAATAACACTACTAGATATAGAATGTATGTTTGTTCATAAGGAAGTGCTGCTTTTCGTGATAAATTTGCAGTATCTACTTTTCTCCAAAAAAAAAAAACGAGAGAAGTGTAGGTGTTCATTGACTTAAAAGTTTTATTCAGTATTTGTTTGCCTAGCTTTGCCATTTTACTTACCGAATTACTTTCTTTTATAATGATCAAATGAAACTAATTTCTTTGTTTTCTATCACTGAATTTATTCATAATACGCGACTAGTTTCGACACTTATGCGTCATTTTGAACAAAAGAGTAATTAAAACTAAACCATTTTAAACATTAACAAAAACTTACATAACTAAAGTTATGAACTAAACAGATCAAAAACACATTAAGAAATGAAATGTGAATACAAAATGAATTAGGAATATAAATAATTTTGTCTGTTCATTGGGTTTTCTCTCCTCAAAATGTTTTCCTGCAACAGATAAGTATTTAAAAATTGTGTTGACAAACAACAAATTCAAGATCAAAGCGAAAATTCTTTAAAAAAAACCATCGAAAACAACACTAAACGATTGACAACGACTCCAGACTCGGAGTTGAAACGTCTCCAAACACAGATAAGTATTACACATTATACAATACGTTACTTATATACAGGAATACTGGTTGATCATTTTGTAGACATCTCTTTCTCTCAGAATAACTGTGTGGAAGAATCTCTGTACAGACAGCCAGTGATCCGGACAATTTTACGAAATTGCCTTAACTACACTTTGTTCTACATATACAATTTTTAAATACAGAAAAAAAAAATGAGGAGAGAAAACCCAATGAGCAGACGAAATAATTCAAAACCTCCTCAACAATCTTTTCGAAATTACTTAGGAATATAAAGCTTAGGTTATTTAATAATGGACGGAAAACCCCATTCTAAATCAGTAATTCAAACAGGTAGCTATTTTGAGGCATAATCTGAACGTTAAGTAATAAACTCGGGGACTTTTTGTGAGATTTAAAAATTTGGATTTGTTCTAAGAAATATGTTTCATAATAATTTCTGTTATCATTTAAAATTACCGTGTTTTGAAGTGAAGGGAAAAAGTATGCCCTGTTTGCATTACGTGATTAGGAAAAGGTTGGATCTGTTTTTGTAATATATAAGAACGGTAATGTTCAAAGTATCTGGTAGAAAAATTTCTTGTAGTCATTCAAATATAAAAGCTGTTACAATCTGTACATATAAGCTTATAAACTCCTGACCTGTTGTATATATTTTATTTGCCTCTACCGTTAAATAATAAGTTTGATAACTGAAATTGCGATTTAAAACTGACTTTTATATCTAGAGATGATAAAATTCTTCTTTTATTTTAGGTTTATTGATTTTTAGGAATAATACCACACTTAAGAAAAATTTCCTAAAAAAAAACCCTCCAGACAACTATATTTTATTTGTTTCCACCCGTCTTTGGATATTGTCAATAAATTCTTAGATTCATTGTTTTCAAATACAATGAAGTTTATATAAAAAAATTCTAAATTTTCGATAAAATGTTGAAAATCCAATTGATTAGACTAACACATATGTTAATCAAATAAATTGTTTTTCAAAATCCTGGATATTTATAGATGCACGATGCAGCTACCGTCCCAGTGAAATCGGCTCCGACCACATGCGGGGATTCACCGGCTTCGTTCCAACAACCGCCCGGCTTGTCACACATGCCACCCCCACCCATCGACTTCGTGACGACGTTGTGGAGTCGGCCGGGATTCCCCTACGGTGCACCGGAGGTGAATATCATTCTCTTACTAAAGTACTAATTTAATAGTTTCAATATGTTGTGTAATTTATATAGGAGATAAGAAATTTATAATGACTATTTTTAGCCAGAAGGTTCTAACCAAAGAATACTAGCAAACGTGCTATTTAATAAACTAAGCATATTCGTAATTTAAATTGAATATGATTCAAGTTTTAGTGACTAACCTTTTACTAATAATAATAATAATACTATTTTTTGCCTTTAATACATTTAAAAAATCCGTCCACAAGAGAATAAATATTTCAATATTCAAGATTTTGAAAATGATGTTTCATAATTTTTTTAGGGTTCCGTACATGAACGGAAACTCCTATAAATCATTCAACTCATTTTTTCCGAAACTACTGCACGAAAATTGTTGATATTTGTTATCAATAAATATTTTGGTAAACCCATCAGAAGCATGTAGCGTAAATAAACGAATTCTGATTCTGTTGGGAATTTGCACAAAAATCCACAATTCCCCCCTTATCTCCCGAACTATTATTTTTTTTTAAATTGTGAAAAAAAGGGAATACCTTACCCAAAGATTACAATAAAAATAAATCCAATATCCCAATATCTATTAAATTGAGGAGACAAGTTGTAAAATTAATCCAAAATAAAAAATTAAAACTTTTTCAAACAAATAAAAGGGAACGTTATGAGAAATACAAATATTTATTTTTACATTTTTAAATAATTTGTTTCGAATATGTTAATGAAAATATATAAATATTGGCCCAATCTCCCCGCTTTATATCCAAACTACTGGGCTTAAAATTTTGAAACAAATTTGGAATGTAGGACCTCACTCAAACTTTACGTAAAAAATATAGCAAAAATAATATCAGTTTTGTGAGGCAAATCATGAAATTAAATAAAAAAATTACAGGAAAAGTTAAATAAAAATTCTAATCTTTATTTTGGGAGGCGAATTCTGAAATTAAATTGGAAAATTAAACTTTAAGTATATTTTTCCTTGCAGATCATGTAATACATCAAATAAAAAAGGTTTGTGATGAAAAATGCAATTACTTGTATTTTTTAAATAATGTTGTTGAGAGTATAAGCAGCAATTAATAATAGTAGACATAATCTAAATGTTGAGTTTGAATAGCATTGGTTTGAAGAATCATTATTAGTCCGTTATACATAAAGTATACAAATAAGTGCAAACGAAGTTTGATAAAATTGAGTTGTTTGTCGTTTCTTTATATTGACATTCACAGTAATTGATTTTCGAATAACAGCCATTGATTATTGAACACAACGTTGATATATCCATGAATTTAACAATATTTAAATACATAGGCTCATATACTAACGCACCCTGTTCATATTGATGAATTATATGTTTCCTTATTAATAATTTCCATTAGGTAAAATTCATTTATTTGTTTTAAATTATATTTGTCAATAAGAAATATTGAGATTTATGGTTTTAATTAAAAGAAATTATGAGTAAAATGTTTCCGTCTTTACTCATGAATAAACCTGTGTGGACATTTGAGAACCAATGAGAGAAACATTGTGGCCAGAACAGTGGTAATGTAACTTAGTAGTTCGGAGAATAGGGGGATTTTTGTATATTTTCATTAATATCTTTTAAACAAATTATTTAAAAAATATATGTGTATTCTACATAACAAGCCGTTTCATTTGATACATTGTGCCCTTGAAACGATTTTTTATTTTTATTCAATTCTATAAGTGTCCCTCCAAAATTAATATTATTTGCCTGTAAACTCTCCATAAGGTGCTATATTCCATATTCCAAATTTTAGGTTCAATTGTTTTGGTTATGAAAGTGGAGAATGGTCGATTTTTGTAAAATTTCTCCTTAAAAGTACCCTCAAAATCTGTTTTTTTTTTCATTTACGCTATGTTTTTTTGAACGGGTCCCTAAACTGTGTATTAATAATAAATATTTGCCCTTTTCCTCCAGTAGTTTCAGGGAAAATACACGGACAGACGCAAGAATGATTTTAAAAGACTTTCCGATCGTAGAACCCTATAAATAATTGAGTTCAGTTTTGCCAAAAGAGTAATTTTACTAGTTAGTACCGGGAGCTCTACTAGTGTTAACTAGTATTCCATATATAAATAAATAATATTCTTTTCCGAATCGCTATTGATTCTAGTCATGAAATTAATAAATTAACGGCATCACATAAATTCGTGCTTTACACTGATATCCGTATTTAAATACTGACTCGTTAAAAAAAACGATAAGAAATATTAAATGTTATTTTTCGCAAAATACTTATCAGCGTAATACGCTAACAAATAACTTATAGTTCCATATTATGCATACATACATCATTGTTAAAAATATTAACCGTTTGCCAAATATAAAAGTTTATTAAAATGTATTTATCTTTGATTAGATAAACAGGTGGACTATTCAATCAAATAATGAATAGAAAGTTAATTTATTACGTAGAAAGATAATTGTTATTGTATATGTATCCTTGTTTTTTAACGAGGTTTTTTTGTTTGATAATTACAGTTTTTGTTGAATACACCATATAACTGCAACAGTTTAGGATATACCTATAGACAAATCAAATAGACCTTCATGGAAAAAAATACAGGCCTTACTACAGTACTTTTACACCAATCAATAAAGATTATTTCCTGACATAAAGTATACCGCTTACACCATCATGTAAATAATAATTTGTAAACTATAATTGATATAATTTTAACAGCAGAACTAAATTATTTGAGCATTAAAAATTAATATATATATATAGATTTTTTGGTGGTCATCTGTTCATAATGCCGTGAATAGAAAAATTTTAGAGAATAAGAAAATCTTCAAAATGAGTGTTTGTTCATCTTGATCGCAGCATTTTTCATAAAAATATCATAACTTTGTTGTAATAACAGCTGGAACCTTAATCTTCCTCCTAATGATAGTTTATAAGGTTGATATTAATAAGGCTGAAGATCGATTTTGTCCGTTAAGTAAATCACCCAGGATTCCAATTTAAATAATTTTTAGAAATATTTTGCATAACTTATCATATTGACCAAGATAGTTGGATAGGGATATGCAAAATAAATTTTTAAAGCTCATAAAATGCACTTCACTTTTTATATCTTGGATTTTTGTTATCGTGCTTGAAAAAATTGGTTTAACCCTTAATTATCCACAGATGTCTGGACAGTGGCGGATCTAGCCTGTGAAAAAAAGTAATTCAATTAATAACAGTAATCAGTATACAAGTAACCATTAACCTAATAAACTAGTGGAAAATAGACCAATAAACGCAGATAACAGTTATGTAATTAAAAACCTACTAAACTGCTGAAAAAAAAACATATAATAATACAATTTTCATTTCGTGCCCGCACCTAAAGAAAATCCTAGGTCCGCCCAAGGCACATCCTTGGCAGCTATTATTTTAAACTCATTTCCCGGCGTCATAACAAAAATTCAAGATAGACGAATTGAAATAGAATTTAAGAACTTTGAAAACATCTTTAGTATTTCCTGATTGGACTAGCCTCGTTAATACGATTGACTATGCAAAATATCTCTCTACATAATTTTAATTCTAATTCTCCAGAAACTACTTATTCAATAATATCCATTGTGAGCCCGTATAAACTTAACGTCATAAACTATAGTTTTTACAATGATTAATATTCGTTAGTTACAAGGATAATCCAAAAAGACGTACAGCTAAATGACATAAATAGATTTTTCATGATGTCATTAATGTGCTCTGTATGAGGTCATACACAATTTTTTTAAGTGCGCAGCCACATTTTTTATTAAGGATTCGGAAAGAGCGGAAAATTTCATGTCCGAATATGACTTTGACCATGACCTTGTACTTGAGTCCGGGTGATTCCAAGATCGAAGTTTCTTTGAAAAATCAACCAATTATAGCTAAATTAGGTACGCGGGGGTTTTGACATCGCTGATTTCGAATTTGAAAAAAGTCAGCCAATTGATGCACAACCAATTAACGGTAATCGATGTTTTTAATCCTGATCCGGAAGATGACTGATTCAAAGAGGGTATTCTAAATTAAAAACAAATATGACGTTGAATTTGGCCACTGCTTGTTTTGAAAATTTTCAAAAACTGATTTCATATCCGTAATCATCGACGTCGAAAACCCCCGTATACCAAATTGGGAGTAGCTTATTTGATTTTTTTCAAATTGCCAATTTTCAATATCTGATTACGAATCTGCAATCAGATTTTCGTAATCCAAGAGGGCGGACCAGTTTTTCAAACAAAAACTGATTTTAGATCGTCGAAAACCCCCCGTACACCTAATTTGGCTATATTAGGTTGATTTTTCAAACAATCTTTAATCTTGGGATGACCTTGAAGGTCAAGTTCAAGGTCATGGTCAAAGTCATATTCGGGCATGAAATTTGCCGCTCTTTCCAAATCAGTAATGAAAAATATGGCTTCGCATTTAAAAAAATTGTGTATCTCTTACACTATTTTTACATTTCATTATATAAATAAAAAAAAAACAAAAGAAATTCATATTTTTGTGGGTTTTTAATATTTAAATAATTCATCTCCACACGAATTTGCTGTTAAAATCTTATCAGTTATCCTGTATAAACTAAATATTTAGGGAAAAAATGTATTTTACATTTCCTTGATTGAAAAAGGAGAAAAACAGTGGCTTAACGTTAATATTATATTATATTTAACAATTAACATCATACCTTCTTTAATACATCAGCGCCATTCTGGTCACTTCTTGAAGTTGTCATTTAATGATTTCAGCTGAACACTTTTTCAGGTTAATCCCCATATAAATTTGTCATACTTGTCTCTACTATCCATAAAGTTTTTTGTCGTGTTCTGACTTTTACGTATGTCAATATCGCAAACAGAAAATTAGAATTTGTGCCGATATTGTGTATTAATTGGATGTTATATTTCTTTATTTACTGTAATTTATTCCCTGTCTCTATTGCTTGCACAGAGATCTGAGTTGTATGGTTATTTCGAGGTCAAAAAATGTTCGTGTCTGTCGGAACTAAGTCTAGAAACAAATCCAATTTAATGTATTTCACTATCATACTCCTCTATTTTGGTATGTGTAAGTGTGGGCCTCTGGCAAGAATCTTTCGCTTTAATAATTACGTTTTTCTATCAGCATATTTTAATAATTCACTTGCTAATCGGTCATTGCCTACTGTCCTTCCAGTTTTCATGTTTTTCCAACAGTTTTTGTTGTAATTTTGGTGTCCTCTGCAATTTACCCTTTATGATTTTCAGTACCTGACATTGTGCAGAATTTTAATTCAAGTGGTATGTTATGTGATTCCCGGTTTTACGTCCCCCATTTATTTTATTGTTAAATGAATGTAATACAACCGTGTAGAGTTTAAACCGTTATCTGAAAATATTACGTTATTATGCATAAACTGATTAAATAATTACTTTTTTTTTTTTGTTTCAGGTGCCGCCATTTCCAGCGGCAACGACGTCTCCACTAGTCAGTCGAGCAACTTCTCCTAGTCAGAGTCGAAGCACTTCGCCTCATCGGACTCCTATAACGAGGCCTTTACCGCCTGCTGCACCTAGTATTATTCCGCAGGTAAGTAGGGGCTTAAAAAACGTAACTAGTATGAGTGCCTATATTTATACAACAAATCAAACAAAAAACTTATACCACTAAGCTCCATCGACTTTAATATTCAAGAAAATCCAAAATAAATTGTAAGTAAATTATTGTCAATACAGGAACAACGCGCCATGAAGTCATACATAAATAATTAGAAAAATAACGTCGGCTACAAAAAAAATTAACCTGTAATTTTTAATTCAGTTAATTATTGAGTTATTAGAATTGTTTTGTCGAGAATTTGATTTGATATTTTTTAAATTGATTTCGTCTAAGCTATTTATTTTTGGTAAATAAATTCGAGAAATTCAGTTAAAAGGATCAAAAGTTATTTCGTTATTATTTAAAAATACACTCGATACAACATATGTGTACCCAGGGGGAATTAGGGGGTCAACCCCCCTTCCCCAATAAAGCAAAACATTATTCATTACATTTGGATTTACAGTTATTACTAAATGGTCATAACGAAGAGAATTAATTATAATCCCATTTAAAACATCTGTACAAGAGATTATTAATAAAATTTAAATACTAAGTAACACATTTATGGGTATGCCTATGTGATACAATGTTACTTAAAAGGATCTAAATTATTCAGAATCTAATGTTTTATTTCCAAATCTTTTGGTTAGACACAACAATGTACTTACATAATAAATTAACTCCAAAGTTATTATTTTCAACAAATAAACTGCACCAAACTGCACGATTTAATCCACGTTTAGAAAGTATTTAGGATTTTCCACTCCAATAATGCCTAATAAATGTTTCATGAAAACCACACGCTTACAAACTACCCTTTTCACAAACACCATGCAAAACCAAACCACGAATACCTACAGATAGAAGCATATCTTCAGTATTTTGATTGGGGACAAGAAAAATAAAATGGCTTTTTCATAGGATGGATAATTAGGTCTCTTTCTACAGGCGTTATACTTAATGTTTAAGCACTTTTTGGCAAATAATACCACAATACACTTAATTACTGTATATTTCCAAATTATTATTTTTTTAATATCTGTCTAGGTCAGACCCCTTTGTCAATGGAAAATAAACTATGAAAAAAAAACTAAAAAAGGCAAACATTGTAATTTTAAATTTTAGAATTGTGCCTTTTGCCGTGCCGTTTGTAAATATATAGTAACTTTGTGTATTGTGGTGTAATTTCCACAAAAGTGCTTAAACATTGGCAAAATATGCCACAACTATGCTTCAGAAAACAACTTTATACTCGTTGGGAACATCTGATTTATAGTGATGTTGCAATATATTTTCTGTGTGATTGTGGTGCAGTTCCGATTTAGTTTTATTGCTCAAAAAAGTGTTTTGTAAATAAATTGATTAATGCATTCATATGATCTGTTTAGTAGCAACTGTTGAAGTTTCAAAACCGTTTTGAATGAATAATTGTCAGTATGTGACTGTAAAAATATTACTTTTATGTTTTTTTGGGCAATAACACCACAATCGAAATAAAACGACGTATATTGAAGGAAAACCAAACGTTTCAAAGTCTATTCTGACTTCGTTGTCAATGGCTTTATATTTATTGATGTAAATTGCAAAATGAAAATTTGTTTTATGACATTTAAATTGACATGTAAAAATATGTGCAGAATCGTAACGATTTATTTTTTGTGACAAAACTAGGGCTCTGTTTTTAAAATGTTAAACGGGTTTTAGATTTATTTTCACCTGAACTGTTATTCCTGAAAATAGGTTAGCATCTTAAAGACAGTAGTTGACACAACAATGTACAAATGTCACTTATTATGGTAAAATAAACTTCCATATTCTAACTATTGTGATAGTCTCAAACCAATTAATTTGAAGAAGTAAATCAACAAATTTTAATGTCCAGTACCTTAGTAACCATAAATTCTATTATTAGAAAACAAAAGACAAATTATACAATTAAATGTATTCTCCTTTCATTTTGACATATATCATATTTTTAAATCTTTTGAAAAAAATACTATTTTTTTTTAATTTTGAAATATATATTTTATTTGTATTTTTAAATAATTTGAATAATATATTTAATAATTTATAATTTAAAACTCAACTTCTTTATTTTCTAAAGTTTATTAGTAAAATAAAACGTAATTTTTGAGGGCCCTGAAGAATGACTGCAGCACATTGATGTGGGGAAAATGAAAGTGTATATTTTTTATAAATTTAAAACGAAAAATTGAAAATAAAACAAGTTGGAAAAACTGTATAATGAATGACAGTAAATGAAACATGGAACTTAAGTATTATTACAATTTTAACTTTCAGTGAAACAAAGTACATTTGTGTTTAACCTTTTTTTATTGTATTTACAAAATAAAATGTTTTGTTTGTGCAGTTGTCTTTGTTGTGAAACACGCGTTTTCCGAATTGTTCTAGCAGCCACCCCAACAACTACCGCCTCCACAGTCGACTGGCATAGTTCCTCCACCGCCTCCACCACAACCACTGATACCGGGGAGCGTAGCAGCTCAGCCACCTCTACCACCGCCCTTACCAATAGCGGCGGCGTTACTCAATGGGCCTCCACCCCCGCCCGCAGCTGTGGATCCGATCTCTTCGTTGCCCGCCCAATTGACGCCGATTCTGGAACAGCTCTCTCAGTCTAGTCTACCGCCACCGGCGCCGGCTGTGTTTAGCGTGGCCGCCGTTGTGGCGCCGCCCCAACCTTTAGCTAATGCGAAAATTTTGGACGAAGACCCGACAAAGGTAAGTCAACTAAATTGTAAAACTAATTGTGTCACGATTTTTAAATATAAACTGACATAATTTTTTTTAACGTTTTTTTGAGAATATTGAATTACGAACTTTCACTCGCGGTATCGCTCACGAGATCTCGTGTAAGCTCAATAAGTAAGAAAATAAAATTTTTGAATTATACACCATTCCAGGTTTAAAAATCAAAACTTTTATTTTACTGCATGAAACAGCTTAGCTGTTGAAACGACGTTAAGTGTAAAAAATAAAGGTTAAATGTTAGAGTACAAAACTGTGTTTATACATCTGTGGCACACCAACAGTTCCATAGCTTGTCCAAAACTACTATTTGCTGAAAAAATATATGTAGTCAAAAAGTCACTGACTGCTCAATATACCCTTGTATAAACGAAAAATAAAATCAGACCTTTTTCTTCTTCACAGTGTGATTTTTTCTTATATTATCTGACATTTTACATATTCCGAATAACAAAATGGCACTAATTATACATCTGTGACACACCAACAGTTCCATAGCTTGTCCAAAACTACTATTTGCTGAAAAAATATATGTAGTCAAAAAGTCACTGACTGCTCAATATACCCTTGTATAAACGAAAAATAAAATCAGACCTTTTGCTTCTTCACAATGTGATTTTTTCTTATATTATCTGACATTTTACATATTCCGAATAACAAAATGGCACTAATTATACATCTGTGACACACCAACAGTTCCATAGCTTGTCCAAAACTACTATTTGCTGAAAAAATATATGTAGTCAAAAAGTCACTGACTGCTCAATATACCCTTGTATAAACGAAAAATAAAATCAGACCTTTTGCTTCTTCACAATGTGATTTTTTCTTATATTACCTGACATTTTACATATTCTGAATAACAAAATGGCACTAATTTCTGTCATTATGCACCAGTGTAAATTAATAATATTCACTTCAAATATAACCATCCAGGGCGGATCCAGAATTGTTATTTGGGGGGCTAGATCTCGTTTGGAGGGAGCTTGACCTCACTGAAGGTTGATTTTAGCACAATAAACACTAAGAAAGCATACCCCCTGGATCCGCCAGTGTAACCATCTATAGATCAATCATCTTGCACAAGATTTTGACACTTCTGTGCTTCATTTCCTCGACTAGTTTTAAGCTTACATATTTTACCAATAATTTTAAATTATAACTTTTTTAATAACACATTAACTTCAGAGTTGTAGCACTTTAAATGTATGAAAAATAATCATTTTAATTTTACTCACAACAGACCGCATTCCGTAAAGTCAAACAATATACTCATATATCACTATGGTCTATAGACCTTAATAACCAAGAAAATCTAAAATACGTTTTAAGTAATTTACTATCAGTCCGACAACATGGCGTCGTGAAGGCATGCATATACACCTAAAAAAATAAAGTCGGTTACGAAGAAAATGAGCAGATGTAATTCTTATTCAGTAATTGAGTAAGTAGAATTCATATATCTAGAATTACATTTGTTTCGGTAAAGAAAACATATTTCTAAACTAGATTTCGTCTTAGCTATTAATATTTGGAAAAAAAATCCTGAAATTATGTTGAAAGAGAAAAATAAAAAGCTACTCACGTATTATTTAGAAATAACTCGACACAATATAACTTAAATGATCTATTTTAACCCCTAAATTATTAGTTCAGCAAATGACAGTACTTGCATAATAACTAAACTCCAAAGTTCCAAAGTTATTAGTTTCAACACAAAAACTACACCAAACTGCAGGATTTAATCCACTTCTTGTAAAGATGTAACCATTGTCCACTGTAAATATAGCATGATAATGTAGAATAACTGTCAGGACCAAACCAAATTTGTTAGTTTTTCGTTTAATTTAGTTTGTAAACATTTCACGAAAACTGCATACTTACAGTTTAGATGGTAAACAAAACAAACACGTCGCAAAAACTGCAAATACAGATGTTATATTGGTTGGGAGGGAACATATCAGTATCCCGATGTTGCAATGTATTTTCAGTCAGTTAGCGATGTTTATTTTTAATTATCAAAAAAGTGGTTTGTCAATGTTAAAGTGATTAGTAAAGGCATATATATGATCTGTTTAATAGCTACATTTGAAGTTTAACAAGCATTTTCAATGTTTGTGACAAAAATTGGTTCTTATAAGCATTTTTGTTTTATTTTCACCTGAACTGCTGTTCAAAATATTTGCACTTATACCATTTACAGCCTGTACAATATCGTGAAATACTAGTAATTCTCAAGTTTTCTCCAAGAAATGTTTGGAGATTTCTCCAACTGGAGCTCGAAATAATGACTTCGGATTTCAGGAGATACCGAGCACATTATGCACATACTTCAAAAATTTGGCAAGCTAGTAGTAAAACCCTTTCCGTAGAGCTTTGCTATTATTACAGAAACACTTGATGATAACCACCAGGAAAGTTTTAAATATTTAAGCATGGGTCCAACAAGCAGAATGGTTGTTGTAACGTAGGCCTATTGGGAACACCACTGATTGAAAAATCGATCCTAGTTGTTTACGTTTTGGGCTCTGTGTAATAGAGAATTAGAAATATATATATATATATATATATATATATATACTATATATATATATATATATAGGCTAAGACAAAACGATTAGGTACCATTTTCTCCTCTGTTTCTCAACCGATTTTCTTCATTTTTGTTTTGTTTAGTAGCTACTGACGACCTTCAGTGCAGAATGCTAATTTTAATTTATAATATTGGTTCATTCATTAAATAAAATATAATAAAAATTCATTATTTACGTCAATAATGTCAATGCCAAACAAATGAATGTGCCGCGTGCCGCTGCCGCCAGACTCAAACCATTGAGTAATTATATATAGACAGACCAATGCTATTATATACTTACAGCATGTACTTCTGGAGGTGGCATGCAAGCGTTGTTATTGTTTAGTGGGTAAAGTAATCGTTGAATATCATAATTATACAGGGCGATTCCATATATTTTAGAAATAATTTTTTTAATGGGTGGCACGTAAGCAGTTGCATATTTAGGGTGTTTAAAATATAGAGTAGAGTGCAATTATAACTAATAAAATAATTATATAGGGAAGCCCATTAGCGGTTGAATTTACAGGGTTCTTGGAATAGAAGGTGCAGTAGAATTACAGTTATACAGGGTGATGCAAAAAATATTATACATAGATGCATATACAGGGTGGCGGAAATGGAAATGCAACATTTCGTGACCCATAAGCAGTTGTATATATAGTTAAGATGAAATATAGGGTAAGAGGAATTATAGATATACACGATGGGGATAAAAAATGTTAGAATAGGAAATGATTTATAGAGTAGACCACGAAGAGTTCCATATATATAATGATTGAAATATAGGTCGGAGTAGAATTATAGTTACAGAAGATAATTAAAAATTTCATAAACAAAAAGAGTAAATATGGTGGGTCATAGGCAGTGGCATATACAGAATGGTTTACCCGGTGGTTGAAAAATGTTAAAAAATATTATGCGTGGTCCATAAGCAGTTGCATATACAGGGTGGTGGAAATATATAATGAGATGGAATTATTATAATGAGGATTTTAATAAATGTTAGAGAATTGAGTGCAATTATAGCTATATAGGGGTGTTAGAAAAAATAAATATGTAGGGTAGCCCATTAGCAGTTGAATTGTTGTCATATTAAATTAAGAATTACGAATTTGAACACAAATAAAGTTCTATGAATTATATCTGAAAAAAACTTGAATTTCGTTACTTATTTGTAGAAGCGAGATGTAAGACCGACATCTAGGATTTTCGAGGAAACTATCACACAGAGGTTCCGAATCTGGATCCGTTCTGTGTAATTGCTGTTCTCCCTAAAGTCCTACGATAGAATGTCACGATAAAATTTTCATGTTACTTAACCTGCCAGAGATATTGACACAATTGGTCGAATTTCGACCACTAGGCGACAGCTAGTATATCTGTAATCTCGCAGGATATCGCACTACCAAATTAGATGCTAAAGTAGGGTAATCCTTAGTACTATTAAAATCTCTAAACCATTCTTAGAGAAGACTTGAAGTAAGAGTATTTCACGAATTTATATATTTTTTCATACCCCATTGATAGGAACACAAACAAATAAACAAATGACGTCACGTGAGTTGAAAAGTGGAATATTGTTGTATGTAAGTGACTCAGAAATCTGTGTGAAATGTGGAATTTGACAATATTTTGTAATATTTTTACAACATCGAGGCTTTATCAAAATAAATTGTTTTTATTCTGTGCTCACTGCTAAAGAAATCGCAATACCCGGAACGAGATGTTTAAATATAATATTGTTTTGGTAAAATATAGAATAGAAAGCAATGAATAGTTCGGATGAGGAGGAAGCTGTGCTTCTTCTAACTTTGAGTTGTGAAAGGAAAAGATGGTGTTGGGTGCACTCTATTAATAAAAAGAGGCATGAACTTGGTGAATGTCACCGTCTGTGTCAGAAGTTGCACTCATATGAAGATCTTTTTTTTTTGTATATTCCCGCATGTCACGACAAAATTTCGAGGACCTACATGATCTGCTGCAGCCAAAATAGATTGAAGTCCGCTAAAAGTTTGCTGATTATTTTGACAGTAGGTCATAATTGTATAAGTTAACGCGCCTTATATTAAATCAGCATATTCTGTAGTTTTTTTAAATATTTGCTTCCGAGGATAAAATTGAAAACTTGCCTCATCAAATTCATAGAAAAAGCTAAACACAAGCATGCAGTCGTAAACCAATTTCTTATTAATAATATTATGATACGTAAATAAAATTTTTCACAATCCATGCCTCTGCCTTGACGATATTTTTGTACAAATGGGAAGTATCATAGAAATAAATAAACTCACGTGCTCGATTAATTTTTCTGTTTCTTCACACATCTCGGTTGAAAAAGGGTCATGTAATGCGCTTTATTTTGTATTTTGTCATAACCCGAACGCCTGACGTCACGTTAGAGAAGGTACCGTGACGTCATAACGTCTTGAGTGTGGCAGGGATGCTGCAAACTTGCGTAATACAAACATAACGCTGTAACGCGACCGTACAAAAAAGCTGAGCATCGCGTTACAGCACTTCTGTGTGGCGAAGGCTTTACGGTTTAACGTCGTGTAAGGTCTTTTGGACTGCAGCGTTATCGACCTCATCTTGCATCTTGTGCTACCGCTGAACGCTGAGCACTACCGGCAATGACTACAGTGGTGCAGAGAACGACAACATTGGAATGTGGTTTGGCATCTCTGCTTGGGTGGACATTATGGCCGAAGAAGAGTTAGACTACGTCGAGAAGAAGGACGTCAACCTCAATTTGATGTTGAGCGACATGTACACCGAACAGTAAACGTTATGGTATGGGGTGCTATGTGCTATTACACATGAAAAATAGGTCGTGAACTCTAAACTCCGTTTTTAAAGAGAATGTTTTTATTTGAAATACAACTTTTAAAATTCTGACCCGACAATCTCGAAGCGTTACAACTAACTAACTATTATAATGCAAAATAATAAATGCAATGAAATATGATCTATAACTGCATCTGCGATCCGTCTGGTCAATAGTCTTCGTGTGGCGACATAATTATGTATGTCTAAGTGCTTCTTGGGAAATAACACCACAGTTTAAAGAAAATTGCTGTATAATCCAAACATTTCGGGGTCTAGATCTGACCCCGTTGTCAATGGTTAAGAAACTACTTATTAAAAAGGCACAGATGTAAATTAAAATATTTGACAATGTGTATTATTTGATTTTTGACGTAACTAAGAGAATTTTATTTGTAATATACAGGGTAGCACAGAAATTTCTAAAGATCATATAATCAGAGTTCCTTTCAAATTGGAAGAATTTGAAAGGGAGGTCTTCAGAATTTTATGTGGCGCTCCTAGGTGCGACTTTGTTATAAGATAGTGCATTCGCCAAAAATGCGACCAAAGAACTTTGTTGATTCAGTGATCCCATTAAAATCATAAGGGAAAACCTAGGAAAAACCTTATGAACTATCGGGATATTGGGTTGTTCACAAGGACATGACCATTAGCAATTTCTTCCTTAATCATCGGCAACCAGGATCGACTGAATTCTACGGAGGTAGTAGCAATACAATCGTTTTCATTTAACAAAATTAAAGCAGACTCTTTTAGTTTTCTTTTGGTGTTGTGTTCTTCTTTGTGTAATATAACTGAATTTTGAAACTGTATTTTATGACCAAGGTCCCAAGCATGTTCACAAATTTTGCATTTTTCAAATTGTCGTTTTTTATGTAATTTTTGTGTTCGTTTATTCGAACATTCAGAGGTCTAGAAGTTTCTCCAATATAGAATTTATTACATTCACACGGGATTTTATAAATACAATTTTTTTTATTTTGAGTTGTGTTATTTGGTTTTTGATATAATTGATTTTAGTGTATTTCTTGTTTTAAATGATGTTTTGATATTATATCTGTTTCCCACTCTTTTTAGTATTTCTGATAGACCCTATATGTATGGTATAGTTATTGTATTAATGTGATTATCTTGCGAGTCAGTATTGCTTGGTGAAGTTTGATGTTGGTTGTTAGGGATTGTTTGGTATTCCATTTTGTTTAACTCGTTATTAATAAATTTATTTGGGTAATGATTGGCAGAAAATACATTTTTTATAAACGTTTTTTCTTCATTGAATTTATTGATATTAGAACAGTTGGTTTTTGCTCTGTCATATAGAGATTTAATGATACCTCAACGGTATCAAGAATTTGTTTTGCCATGGCCGCTCAGAACCCCCGATCTTTCGCCCATAGAACATGTTTGGGATGTCATAGGTAGAAGGCTCGGAAATTTACCCCAGCCCCCACGGACTTTGGAGATTCTAACACAGGAAATAAAAATAACTTGGGATAGTATTCCTCAAGAAGAAATAGCCAATGCCAAGACGTATTGGGACGTGTACAGATAATTGCGATGGACAAACACATTATGAATAAACTTAATAAAAAAATTTAACTCCTTGGTATCTTCTATTCTAATTTTAATCATTTTCTCCTTACTACAGCATGAATGTTTTACCAAAATAATATTAAATTTAAACATCTTCTATGTCGGTAAATTTCAAGTGGTATAACTTTCCAAGTAATGTGTTAATAAAAGAGTCGCATTACTTAAAATTATTGTAGATTTCAAAAATCTACATACGCATCCTTATAAGAAATAATTGCGAAAGGGTTTGTTTTATGCTTTCACTACATTTTCAACAAAACACCGCACTAAGTAGTTTTTGATGGATCATTGTATTTTTATGTTTATAACTTTACAAATATTTCGTATATTAATTATAGTCCGGCTCGAATGAAATTTCAAACCGAGTCCAATCATTCTTTCACGAACTCTACTTCTCATCGGCTTTTCATTTAAACTACCGGAATCCAATTATTGAAAAATTAATTGCGGCATGGAATGAAGGGTACATGAATAATTCGGATCGTGATTGATTTTGAGGGGCGAAACACGAACAATCTGTCTATACATATTTTTTTATTAACAATGGCTATTGAGTGTTATTTACTCGTGGGGAATACCAGAACTCTTTATCCAAAAATACCAAAAACGTGTAAAAATTTAAAATATCATTTTCGCACAACATTGCAAAAAGCAATAAATTTATTTTGCAAAAAAAATAACAGCAAAATTGCATTATGATGCAATGGGTAATCTGTAAATAATTTAAATTTTTATTTAATAATAAAACTGGTTCAAAATAACTATTTCCAATTTTACAAAAACGTTTAAGAATATTATTTTATTCTATTCTATTTATCTTCTGTAATTTACAAGATTTTCTGCGAAACATTTCTTAAGCATACTTTGAGCAGACGTAAGATGAAATTAGGCAAATTAACATTTTTTGTTTATTTTCGTTTGAAGCATTCTCCAATTCGAATTCACTTTTTGCCAGTATACTTTATGAACTCCCATTCGTGTAATTCATATTTTCATACTTTTTTTTTTAATGCTAAAAATGCTTCCCAATATTACTTGATACGTGTTAACTCGTGTTTGAAGCCCATCGAAATGGTTACCGAGTGTAGTCGGAATGTGAAGTAAGGGTAGTTTAAAAAGTATTAAAAATGCGCTATACTATATACCTAAAATTTCATGTCCGAGTCTCCAATGGTTTAAAAATTAATTGGGAAGTGGGTATTTTTTTTGTTTCCCTTTAGATTTTGAATTAGAAAAGCACAAGATGTTTCATAGACAACCAAAAAGCCTTTGATCGAGCTAGGATTAGAGATCTAACTAATCTCCTTACTCTATAAACAAGAGATCAAAGTGACATCAATTTAATTTTTAAAAAATTGTAAACAATTGTAACTATAACAATGGAAAATAATTTATTTGGCTACTGCTTTCCTATCAAAAAATTGTATAACATTGATGCATTCCCACAACATCTCTCATCAGTTTGAACTCCCGCTGCCCAAAGCTGAGATGTCAGGGAAAATTACCTGAAAAAAACTGGAAATATGCAGAACAGGGCATATCTTCAACGAAGCTGTCCTAAGAAAAATCAATGTGGACAAAAGACATCTTGAAATTATTTAACACTAATAAAGGCAAACAACGTTGAAGGTAAAAGAGGACTATATAGAGAATGTCCCTGGCTGAAGTATGTGATAGATTGATTGGACTGCCCTCTTAAGAAGAAACATAAACAACGGAAAACCCGAATAAATAGTATTTAACCTCTTTGTTGATAACACCCCACAGACGCCTTTTTTGAACTGATTAAATGATTAAATACAGTTCGTTAGTCATATCTTTATTGCCAGAGCTAAATTTTTTACAAATTTCTTACTCCTAGTCCATGTTTTGATATTTGTTTCGTAATTTGTTGTCTGTGTTACATGCTTTCCTAAGTTATTACAATAATTTTCCCTACGAAATTCCTTAAGATACTTCTTCCCTAAGATATGTTGCGTCCTCTTCTGTCTGTAGTAGCGCCCTCCTGGGTCTCTTGTTCCTGTGTTATTCTTCTTGCTTCCTCATTTGCCGGTTCCTCTTTTTCTTCGGTCCTCGATGCCAATTTAGTTCTGAATTCCGCCCAGCTGGTCCTTGTCTCTGTCTTGGTGTGTGGCTTATCTGTCCATCTGGCTACTGGTATCGTCTCTGGGTTTTGGCCCGATGATAGTTCCTCTGTTGTCTCTATGTCGTAATCCATGTCCGTGTTCTGTAGGATAAATACGTTCATTACGTCTCCATGAGCTGCTCGTGTCGGGTGATAAGTTGGTTCTGTTGGTCCTGTTACGTCGTATATCTCTCTTTCTGCGTGTTTTTAGTCTCCTAGTATCTTTGGCTTGACGTTGTCCATTTTCGATGTTCTCTGTTTGGTAAGGGTCATCCTGTTGGTGTTTTTGTCAGTTCTTCACGGCGATTATCACTCCTCCTTCTGGTTTTCTTCCTGGCCTGTCCGCTCTGTGTACTATGTAGTTCATTCTCCAAAATTTGTCTTCTTCTTTGAGCCAGGTCTCGTGTATTGCTTCTATGTCGATGTTGCTCTCCTCTAGGTGTAGTTCCAGTTCGTTCTTCATCTTCTTCAGCCCATTGGCGTTCCACGTCATGATTTTGAATATTGCAATTGTGAGTACGTCTTGTCCATTTGTTCGTGTTTCTCTTGTTTTTGCTACGGTTGGTCTAGCTGCCGCTGCGTATATACCCGTCCTTATTCTTGGTTATCCTGCGTTGTCCCTCTTTTTGGGGAACTTTTCGAATTCCCTATAGCTGGCTGGGTGTGGTCCTCCGCAATTGGCGCATTTTTGGGGCGCTGTACATCTGCCCTTGGTCTTTGTATCTTCACCTAGATTTTGCAGTTTCCGATGTACTGTAAAAGAAAAACTTGTTTGATGAAATACAGTTCACAAAGTAATTAATATACTTTTTTTTGAAGAAAAATGCTGTATATTCCAAACATTTCTGGGTCTAGGTCAGACCCCGTTGTCAATGGTTAAGAAACTTGGATAAAAAAAGGCACACTTCTAATGTGTAAATTAAAATATTTGACAATATGTATTATTTGATTTCTGACGTATCTAAGAGAATTTTATTTGTAATATACAGGGTAGCACAGATCATATAATCATAAAGTTCCTTTCAGATTGGACGAATTTGAAAGAGGATCTTCAGAATTTTATTAAAAGGAACTTTATGATTATATGATCTTTAGAAGTTTCTGTGCTACCCTATATATTACAAATAAAATTCTCTTAATTACGTCAGAAATCAAATAATACATATTGTCAAATATTTTAATTTACATATTAGAATTGTGCCTTTTTTATCGAAGTTTCTTAACCATTGACAGTGGGGTCTGACCTAGACCCCTAAACGTTTGGAATATACAGCAATTTTCTTAAAAAATATATTAATATACTGTTATGTAATTTATCTACGCCGTCCCTGACTAAAGCAACGTAAACCATTATTTATTCCGATAAAACATCAATCGCTGGGATTTTCGAATGGGGTAAAAAAACTATTTTTCTCGACGCTGAGCGAACAAATGTACTACCCCCCCCCCTCCGAACGTCTGGAAAATTCGATGTGGGATAGATAAGACAATATAGATTTCATGATTTAGTTAGTACAGCTTACATAGTGTTATGATTTCGATATAAATTGTATTCAGAATCAGCTGTTGTAGAAAAGTGAAGTGAATATCATAATTAAAAGTTTTAATTTGAACCCACGGAGTTTACTGCAATACTGTGCGAGTCAATAGCCCCCTCCCATATCTTATAAACGGTTATACTTACACTAATGAAATTTAGAGGGTGAAATTAAACTTTTGGAAAATTCTCTACTAATGGTAACAGATGATGTAACAGTAATAGCTGACGTCACAGGGCCATAATCGTAGATAAGACCTTATGTCAAGTTGGAAAATATCTACCCAGCCATATTAATTTTAATACACAGGGTTGCTGTATTCATATAATTTCCCACTCCAAGGGTTGTGGGAAATTATATGAATCGTGCAATTTTTCAACAATTAATTCGCTAAGCGCTTTCGACTCCTAATTGAGTCATCATCAGAGCCTAGGTTGAAGCTATAGTGAGTTCACAATTTAAAATGTTCAATTTTAAAAACAAAGTAGAGTATGATCTGAATACACACTGATCAAAATTATTCAATTTAAAATTCTTTTCCCTAAAAATTTTAACGAATTATTGAAGAATGCAGGGCAGTTTCAGCGTCGAACGAGTACGACAAGAATTTACAAATAGGATTCATTTGTGTCAGTAAGTAGAGAAGCAGCACATTTACTTACCGTAAGAATTCGTTTATTTAATTACAGTGTAAATGTGAATTAATAATTATGGTATTTATTTAATTTATCCATCAAAATTGGCCCAAACTTGTACCAAATTTATATGACTGACTAGATATTATCAATACCTTTCAAATGAGCTACCACTTACCACCTATTACCATAAGTAGAGAAGTTTACAACTGTTTATGTTCACTCTCTAAATTTCATTAGTTTAATAGCCATTCAAACCATACGAGAGGAAAGGAAACTTTGGACTGGCACTGTATATTTACCATCAATTCTTGATTTTCAGGCATGTTACTGAAATTGAAATAAGCACACCAGTAGTTTTACTAAATATTTATTTCCAGTAGAATCCAATCAAGTATATAATTTGAATTACTTGGCTCCCATTTCTTGTTTGATAATTGCACTCACCCCATCGAACATTTCTTTTACAACTTCATATTCAGTCAGGCCTAATCTTCTTTTATTAGAAACATCGTACACACCCCCCACCGCTTCGGTATGTTCCCCTGTGGTGCCTCTAACCTGTAAGTGATATTTGTCAGCTAAACTATTCAATTTTGGCATGTCCTTGGACAATTTTTCCAGCTTCACATGTACAGATGCTCTGATGGTTGTCCCCAAATTCGTCGGGCAGAAAGTTAGATAACCAAATCGATCGTTTCGCATAAACTTTAGCTTTTTTCCTAGTTCAGTAACTGCGTTGACAAAACGCTTGTAAACCTCACCTAGATCACCTCCTTTTTGCATGGAGATGATCCTCATATGATCCTCTTCATTGACCCACACTAAAAACGTCTTCGCGTCGTTATAGTAAATCCCCCGACCTGCTGGCCAAGCGATACAGGCTCTAGCTGATTGTAAAAATCTGTCACCTTCCTTAAACAAGAAGTGATCATCAATAAGTTGCTGTTGCGTTTCTTTGGTCATTTTCTCTACAGGAAAATAATTGCCTTGAAGCTCTCCAGTTAGAGTTCCCAAGGCTTCGCTTACTTTTCCCTCGATTTCTCGATATTTTTCTTCTGTCATGCCGGGATTGAATGGATAACCTTCCAGCATTCTAGCACAACGAATCCTAGTCGAAACGACCAAACTTCCTTTCGGATCGATATTTCCGATGGTTTTCAAATCTCCCCAGTTGGTTTGCGGATGAGTATCTGATTTCTTGAAACCGCCATGATATTCATCGATGACGGGATCAAAAAGATCCGCAAACAGCGAATAACATTCTGGATCTGCTGCATAAAGACCGATCAGCGAATCGGGATTCTCGAATCCTGACCTGGCGCAATCCATCAATGTACTGCCGAACGATGTCTTTTTGGTTTTCAGTTTGTTGAACATCTCCGGTGTCAGATATCGTCTCAGGTATGATGTGGAATCGGATTTTTGAAAGTTCTGGTAAAGGTCTTCCATTTCTTTTACGGCGTCAGGATGGGCTTTGCCTTTGCCGCATTTCTCTTCGCATTTGTGACATTTTGCGGTGGCCATTTTGAACGGAAATTTTGACAGGAGATCGGTGCAACGACGCGTTAGCACCTTCATTGTCTACTACTACATACGGGGTGAATTTCTGGTATCTTATATTCGTTTTGAAACAAAATAAATGTTGTTGTCATTCAGAATAAGATATCTGTACACTTGTGGGAAGGTTTTAGGATATAAAATAAACAACATAAAAAACAATGCATTCGTAATTAAAGATGTTAAACTTACACTGGGAGATTGTTGTTTTGGAATGAGGTTTTTTTACGCCGCTTATGTAGAGTGAAATGACAGAAAATATTAGTGTAACATAACGACAAAGTGTGTCGCCCCCTTCTAGGCGACCTTTTCTATTATATACAGTTGTGAGTACGAGTATCAAGATCCGAGCAGCACGCGTTATGTGCAGTTGAATGTAGGGCGGAGTAGACTTACAGATGTACAAGTGAGTTTAAAAATTTTTAAAAGGAAATGTTATATTGAGTGGTTCATAAGCAATTGCATATACAGGGTAGATTAAAATTATAGTTATACAGTCCATGAGCAGTTACTTATATGGAATACTTGAAACATGGGGCGAAGTATAGTTAGTTATAAAGTTTTACAGGGTAATTCAAACAATATTAGAAACGGTTGCGTTCATTTCTTTCCTTCTCGATTCAATGCACGCCGCAAATTCTAAACTGCTCAACTCCTACGACGGTCAGCCTTTATAGGGTCCTGGCTAAATATAGTTTATGGATTAGGCAATCAGATCAGATAGTATGGTCTTCTTTGCGTATAAAGGGTGGTTGGAATATAGGGTGGAGAAGGCTTATACAGGGTGGTTTAAAAAATATCAGGGTTGTTGCAATAACCTGTGTATTAGAATTATGGTAATACAGGGTGGTACAAAGGATAAAGAAGGTTGAAAAAAAGATTTGCAAAATTAAGTTTAAAGAATGTGGAAAACCATTGAAAAAAAAATGAATTAAAGAGAGTTGAATAAAAGAAAACTGCACTTTTTGGTGTGACAAAAATGTCCTAATATAATCAATAGAAATGTACTTATTAAATTCCGTTAAGAGTTGAAAAATATCGTAGAGAACTTTGTTCAGACATGGATCCTCCGACTACACATTTTTTTTATATATTTTAGAATGAATTACGTAACACGGAAATATCTTACACTAAGTAAGGCATAATTGCTATATGAATGTTGTGGATGACATCGCTAATATTTTTAATTATCAAGCTATTGTTGATTTTAAATCTTCTATATTTGCTGGTCGAGTCACGTATATTCTACATTTTAAGTTTCCCCATAAAATAATCCAAAGAACTTAAATCCGGCGATCTAATTGGCTAATCAATAGTCCCTCTTCTGCCTATCCAACGGTTTGTAAAAACTTCTTGTAAATCTATAAATGAGTAAAATTTGTTTGTTTATATGTTTATAAGGGGTAACCTATGGAAGTATTGAACTGATTTAAAAAATCTTTCACGAATAGAAAGTTATCCACGAGGGAGCAGTGGACTCTATACTGTTTTTAATTAGAACCAATCTTTTGAAAACAAAAAGTTATACAATAGTGAAAATTGATTTATATACTCTACTCGCCTATTTTTAAAAATGTATTGTGGTTTTTGAGTAAAATGCAAAAACTTCTTTTTTTTTGGGTGGGGGGTTATGGAGATTTCTCACTTATTGCACGTTTGCGGCCAAAACTAATTGCATATTCGTAATCAGCACGGTCGAACCCATAAATGTTTTGTGTTAGTTTGCTGCCACCTCATTTTGCAGATTCAGACAAAATTTCAATGGACATAAAAACATAAATAACAGAAATACCAAAAATCCTCAATGTCACCCTAAATTTGAAAAAGTCATAAACGTTAAAATTGACAATTTCAAAACTGGCAATGACAAAACATGCCAAAAAACTAAAATGAAACAGGACAAAATAAGAAAATACAAATGTCGAAAATCTCAAACACGCAAATATCTCTGGCTCTTCATATTAAAGCGCCAAATTTCGCTCATGAAAATGTATAAAATGGATGGAGTATGAAAAATATCAATTGCAAATAACTTTGAAGATGAAAATGTTAAAAACTATTCAGTTGTGTTTGTTTTTTTTAATAACACCAGACTTAACTTAACCAGATTTTCAATGGCAAGTAAGACAGAGGAAAAAAATAAATTTTCGCAGACAATTATATGAAAGCGTTCAAGTTAAAATTAAAATGTTTGATCATATGCACTGACATACCCCATACCCCAGCTAGGATTTGATATATACAGGGTATCAATCTTATTTCGTTTTTATAAAAGTTACATCATATATACAGGGTGTCCCAGTTTTTATCTCTTTTTTTTCAAACAAAACTTATAGGATTGGGTATCGAATTTGACCTGATTTTGAAAGGTCATTTCACCTCTGACTGGAAATGGAAAGATCCTTGTCCTTGCCCTTGACCTCAGTAAGGGTGTCCCAAAAGTCCCGGACCTCGGCGGGAACGCACAAAACTTATAGGATTCTCCCTGCTATCGATTGTGACCTTCCTAGACACTTGTCCTGGGCACCAAGTGGAGGCGTTCGTCCTTGACCATGAACGTCAAGTCAAGGTCATGCAACCGATCATGGCAATGCGATTTAGGACGGTGTTCTTGACCTTGACTTGACCTTCAATCAAGTCCTTTTGAACGTACCGAATCCGAGATTCGAAAAAATCGACTTGATCTTGAAACCTTGAAGTCAAGCCCCAACGACACGAAGCCTCCTCTAAAATGCGTTCCCGCCGAGATAAAATGCCGTTCCGGGACTTTTGGGACAATAGTACACCATCAGTCCCGAGGCTTGCGATATTCACACTTCCTGGGCACAACGGCAACCGATCCAGAATTCGTCGGGAAACAGTAAAAGTTAAATAAAGAATGTGTTAAAGTGAATGTTTCAATCTAGGTTATAAATATGAAATAAAAAATCACGCGTTATTTATCTAATAGATGTTTCAATAAGAGATTTGATTCACCCACCACGTTTGACAGTCTAGGGGCACATCCCAAGTTATGCATGAACCGCTATACTGCATTAATATTGTGCCTCCTTAGAGCTTATACTTCTTGAGGTAGCCTGCAATGCAAAAACATCGTGACAAAGACTAGAAAAAGAGTGCAATAGAGAAAGTAAGAGGTAAGAGGATTGGGAGCTGTTACCAATGATATTTGTGCCTTGGGTAGCCTCCAAGGCACAAAGAAGTATATCCCGAATCGTTCCGTCTTGTGAATACGTATGAAGTTCTTCAGTTATTCAGAACAATTTCCTAAGCGTTATGTGCTTTAGAAATTTGTACCATGCTAAATAATGACAAACAATTACTTGCAATTTTAATATCTTCGTTACTGTGCCCAACAAATGTTGATATGAAATGTAATACCTGAGTCAACAGTCTCTTTTGTCGAATTTTGTTGTTTTTCTCCTCTATTGAAACAGGAAATTACTTGTGTTATAAAAAAATACATATGGAAGGATAGCCATTGACTTACATCACCCGATCATGTAAGTTATTTAATTTACTCCACTTCAGTTCAGACTAGAAAAAGAGTGCAATAGAGAAAGTAGGAGGTTATTTCACTCGATTGGGAGCTGTTACCAATAATATTTGTGCCTTGGAGGCTACTTCCAGAAGTATATCCCGAATCGAACCGTTTTGTGAATACGTATGAAGTTCTTCAGTTATTCAGAACAGTTTCCTAAGCATTATGTGCTTTAGAAATTTGTACCATGCTAAATAATGACAAACAATTACTTGCAATTTTAATATCTTCGTTACTGTGCCCAACAAATGTTGATATGAAATGTAATACCTGAGTCAACAGTCTCTTTTGTCGAATTTTGTTGTTTTTCTCCTCTATTGAAACAGGAAATTACTTGTGTTATAAAAAAATACATATGGAAGGAGATAGCCATTGACTTACATCACCCGATCATGTAAGTTATTTAATTTACTCCACTTCAGTTCAAATGTATTTAAACATGTTGAACTTTTAATATTATCATTTAGCCGTATATACAGAGCTTTCATTTCAAAACTAGCCACCAAAAATAACTTTTTAAAATATCTTTAAAACGAAAAAAGACAAAAAAAAACATGAATTTATATTTAAGAAATATAATAAAAAGAGAATTTCTCAACTGCCGTCAATTATCTAATTACATAATTTCATCAAAAACCTTAAACAATTGGAGCTGACAGTACTAGCAAAACTCTTGAATTAGGTCGCAGTAAATAAGGTATGGAATTAGAAACTCTGTCCGAATTAGGTTTGTCCATCGTCGAGCAGATGACGATAATTTAATAGAATGAACTACTTCAACTAAGAACCATCCAGTGAGTATGGTGAAGGTTTCATTACAGGATTTGGTGTGGATGATACAATCACTGCTAAAAGGTACTTATGTCTGATTTTGGAACTCAAATTAATGATTGGACTCAATGATTGTTTATCGGACTCTGCAATCACAGGATTGACCAAGTTCTTAAATTTCCTCTCAGGTAAAACGGAGACATTATAATCCTATCAGCAAAAAAAGCAATCCTACCACGATCATGGACTACAGAAATATCCAGGACTTCTTAAAAAAACAAATGTGCTGATCAAGGTGTCTTGAATACTTACTGAACATCAGAAATAAATCACGAAATCACAGGTTTTACCACCGAGATTGTATGATGTATCCAAAATTTGGTAGCTCTGCTACATTATTGACAAACACCTAACGGAACTCCTAGATTCCAGCGGTTTTATAGAAAAGCTCAAAGCTTATATGCCATGATCCTGGTAAACGGAAGAAAGCAGCACCTACAAAACATCTTCCCAAACTACATACCTGAACTGTTTCGAGGTGTTCTAAGAGCTATTCACTTACAGTGGAATTAAGAATTCTTTGAGCATGTTGATAGTTTTGCTTTGGGACACTAAAATCTTAAACACTGTATCTTCAACCTCAATGTTGGTACCACTACGATGATAACACTGTGATATGAAGTTCACCTTAGAGAAAGAGACGAAAAGCTGGCTTTTCTAAATGATTCGGTAAGTTTATTGTATATTAAAAAATAATATTTTACTACCTGGAGTGGAAAAATTTTAAAGCAATATTGTAAAAAAATTCTAGAACCCGATAGGCCTTACCGTGTACAATTATGAATCTACCCATTCAAACTTACACAAAAAGTTTCATCAAAATTGGATCAACTATTTAGCAGGAGTTGAAAAATAAATCCAACAACCCGATCACAGTGCCACCCACCTACCGAGTCCAAGTGTAAATCTAAACCGTCCCAGGGACCCACTTATATATACACAATACTTCATAAAAAATAATTGAAGATGTATCAAAAAGAGGAAATTTTCCTACAACCTGATCACATAGCCACCTATTGGAGATAATTGTAAATCTAGCCTACTCAAACAGACACAAATAGTTTATTCACAATTCCATTCAACCGTTTAGGAGTTTAAAAAAAATCCTACAACCCGATAGTAGCGCCCACCTACCGAGTTGATTTATAAATCGATCATACTCAAACACAAAAGGTTTCATCAAAATCGTTTTTACCACCGAATCGCAACGCCACCTACCGGGTCCAAACCTTGCAGGGGTCCTCTCAAATACCGATAACAAATTTTCAATGAATCATTAAAAATAAATCAGATATAAAAAAGTGTCACCTCGCGTGGGGATGGAATCCGAGACCTTCGCACTAACGCTCTAACCAATTAAGGCAATGTGCTCTCTCATGTGAAAGACTCTCAGCAAGTATAGCAGCGACGTATTGATTGACAGTTACCATCATATTTAAACAAATTAACACAAAACACTATATCTGTTATTTTGCCTGTTCGTTGGGTTTTCTCTTCTCAAATTTTTTTCCTGCAACACTTTGTTCTCCATATACAATTTTCAAATACTTATCTGTTGCAGGAAAAAAATTTGAGGAGAGAAAACCCAGTGAGCAGGCAAAATAATTCAAGACCTCCTCAACAATCTTTTCGAAATTACTTACCATATCTCTTGTTAAAAACATTCAAATCCTTTGCGTAGTTTAGAAGACACAGTATAAAACTGTTTTTATACTGTGTAAAGATTTAAGAAAAATATTTAAAATACATATAAAAGCTAAACATTGTTTAAATCAATCAGAATCTAATATTAACAAGGTTGTGAAAACTAATATGTAAAGGTGATTCAAAATTAAAATTAATTATATGGAAAATGTCGAGACTAGAGTCCACTACTGCAGATATTTGATTATATAAAGTCTAAGCTGATTCTGCCATGATTTGCAGGTGTTTCGTTCGGCGCCAGCCCCGGCCCACCGCCCATGCCTGACACGACGTCTCCACCGCCTCCGGCTTTCAGCAACAGCTCCGTGCCTTACAGCTTCCAGCAGCACTTCGCCGCTGCGCAGCTACCGCTAACAGGTCAATGTTCCATTATAATCAGGCTTACAGACCGACATTCACGGCACCCTATCAAAATTTTCCGCCGGGCGACAGTAGTTTCCCTGCGTACACTATACCTTACGTACCCATTGTATATTCTAGCCCCTTCCCTGCACGGACTACCACCGCACAACCGGGTTGTTACAATTGTGGCGCCCCCAACCACCTCGGTAGTGAGTGCACCAGCCAAAACATCGAGGAGATCACCCAGAAGAAGACCTACCAGGTGGAGTATACGGCAACGGTGCCGGATAACGATAAATGATATTTAGTGTAGTTTTATTATTATGAATATTGTCATTATTATTATTTTTTAATTATTTGTACAGTGATCTGGACAGTTACCGAACTGTTTTAATAATGTAATATAGGATGAAAAGAGAATTGAAACAAAAGATTTACGTAAAAAAACAATCTTCACTACTTTAGTCTTCAATTGTGTTTGTTTCTCCAATTGCTTGTTTTTTTTTTTAATTGAGTGAGCGAGTAATTTTTTTTGTAAAGTCGGGAAACTCATCAAACGTGATCTGTTTTAAAATTTATTGTTAAATATTGAGAATTTAGTAACTTATATATATATTAATGATTAAAAAAACTCTTAGACGAATTTCTTCGCCATACTCGTACACTACAAAAGGTATTTTTATTTACCTTCTAGTACTAACTTGTTCAAGAACTACGACTCAAGCGGCAAAATAATTACCACTCTACAATTCTGTGAGTTTTATAGTTTTTCCAAACGTAACAAAGATAATTCTTTTGCAGTTCTTTCTAAATTATAAACATATTTTTTCAGAAACCTGTTTTTTAAATAGAATAGTGTCATAAATAGAAACAAACAAATTTTCCGTAAAAACATAAAACCTTTGAGAAAATTAATGACCTTATAACACTTACGCACTTCAATGTAAAGACTCGTCATTAGATTAATGATACAACTCAATAGACTAAACAGCTTGCTTCGTTTAAACCAACGTGGTTTCGTTCATGCTTCACAAATTAACAATTCAGATAGTTATATATAATGTAATTAACCATAAAATAGATATATAAAAAAATTATTTCACTTAAAACTGATTTTTTTGAAAAAAGCATAGATCTGCTATTTTTTTTTTGTTTGGCCGTGGACATATACTAATTGATGGACAAATACTTCAATGATTCTTTTTACAAACATCTTTTTTTAATTTTTCTTTTTTTTAATTTTGCTACTATTGTAGATGCTTTGGATTGCATTAAACTTGTGAATAATTTTAAATAAATCAAATAAATCACAAATAAAATCACGTAACAGGCAATACTAAACGAAAAATAGAATAATTCAAAATAATTAACTTGTGTGAAATAGTTATCTTATATAAACAATAATGGGAATAATCACAATTTAATTATTTATGTTTTTCTCAAATTTTAAAACTTTCATAAGAAGAAAAGCTATTAATTCAACTCTATTTTCATTAAAAAACAATGAAATAATTACATATAAAATTAATAAATCAATCTACTATTTTAAAATTATATTACAAGAAGAAAATGTCAACCATACGAGCCATTTAATTGAATTAATAAAATTTAAAAAATTTATGTTGATTTCATTAATTTTTATTAAAAAGTAATTAGAATTTTATTAATTGTTAATTAAATTGTAATTATTTTTTCATAAAAATTAAGGAAATCAAATAAATTATTTAAATTAATGAAATCAAAAAAATATTATTTAAATTTTATTAATTAAATTGTGATTATTTTCATTTGTAAAATGCAATTTTGAAGGTAATTACATATTAATTACTAAACTGTTTCAATCATTCTGTCATTTGTAAATAATTTCATAAGAAAAGATATTAATAAATTTGTGAATATTTTCATTATTTTATATACTTTTATAATAAATTATTTAAATTTTATAAGAAGATTGCTGTTAATTAATATGTAATTATTTTCATGATTTTTAATGTGGTAATTATTTTATAGTAGTTAATATCATTAAAAAAAACTTTATTTTTCAAAATTAAACAATATCACAATTTATAAATTCAGAACTCGAATTTGTAGTGAATCATTAAAATAATGTGGATAATATTGAGGCACATATAATTTATCGAAAAGTTAAGCTCTTAATAGGTTCTTGTTTTATTTAATTATTTATTTTCTTTTTTAGTACACATCCGTACTGTAGTTGTTGATTTTACTACGGTTTAGTTGCAACTTCAAAATTTCATTCAATCATCAAAAATATCTTTGATAGACAATGGAAGAGGTTATCAGTTAGTATCAGCTAGATACCTTGAGGCAATTATTGTTTTTTATTTGGCGGGCACCCAGCGACTTATCGTAGCGGTAACCCGTCCGATGTGGTAGCGATAACCCAACGGCTGATGGTAGCGGTAACCCGGCCGCTGTAGGTAACGGAAACCCAGCGGTTTGTGGTAGCAGTCGCTTGTAATCGCGACATCGGCCTATCATAGCTGTAATCCGGCAGGTTGGGATAGCGCTGAATTCAGCCACTGTGGTAGCGGTAACGCGGCAGTTTGTGGTTTTGGTAACCCGACAACTTGTGATAGTGGTATAGGTGGTGGTGGCATTTCCTTTTTTTCTGCCGAGGTTTTGAATAGCCCAGGAGCTTGTTCAGTCATCCTATCTTGGATTTCTGCTATACTTAGCATTCGCTTGGCCGGATAACTGATATCCTCCTTATCGGTTTTCTCGGCCCTCGCTCTACGAATGATTTCTCCGACTAAATCTGGTCCAAGAAAATCCTCGTCTTCCATTTCTTTACCCTTATTATTGGCGACCGATAGCTTGCGTTTATTCAGCGGAAGACGGGTTTCGCTTTCTTCGCTATCCTTGTTAATGGGTCCACACGCTTCTGTAATGTTTCCGCTACATTATAATCTTCATCAAACAGTTTGCTTAACATATTTTAAATCACGTATTTAACATTTGAGTTGTTTTAGGCAATTATCTCATCAATAGCTATTGCATGCATGCTACAGTTATTAAAAACAAAGTTATCTCAATTATTCAGTGGAAAATTGTCTGTCACGATGCTAGAAAAGTCTCTTTCTTACTCTACGGTCTTGTACAGTAGTATAAGTTCTTTCATCTTTCAGAAATATTTTGCTGTCTAATAGAATTTCAGTTGAAATTAACTTAATAGCAACAATTAATAGAAAACCGGTTAACAAACAAATAAGAAAAATGTATTGAACTGTTTTCTTTTTGCCTATTTTATATTTCTTTAAGGCAGTATAGTTTCTTATAAGTCTTATCAATATGTCTTTTTCTTACTAGGAGTCCATTTTTATCTTTTACTTTCTCTTCTGAACAGCATAATATCGTAATATTATGTAACTTCTCTTTTCAAATATTTTGTAATAAATACAAATGGATTTTCCAAATTTCTGTCGCAAAAATTAAAATGCAAAAGTTATGAGAATAATTTGTATCACCAATATAATAATGTAATTAGTTTCCCTTATTAATAAAAGTTGAAGAACATCAGTTGTAGAGAATCAGAATATCTTAAAAATAAACGTTTATAAGTGGTGATTAGTACATTCTTCACCGAAAATCGGGTAAGTGAATTTTTCCAGAATTCAGACTTTGTTGTAATAAAAATTGAAACATTAGTTTTCGTCAAATGGTTGCTTATAACGTTGAGTTTAATTGGAATCAAAATGGATACTGCTGAATAAATAGTTTAGAGAGATAGTCCACAAAACGCCCCGGATTAACTATGATCATCCAATCGGATTATACTTACACAAAATATTTGTTTAACACGTACTGTCACGTTTGGCTTGCCATCTACCTTTAAACCCGTGACGTAATTTACGAATTGCCCCTAAGTGCCGCTCAAATTCACCAGTGTGTTCAACAAATTTTGAAGTGCAATCTATGCATTTTCAAAATACCTTCGGTATATCCTGATCGGGCGATCATGATTAGTACGGTACGTTTTGCAAAGTATCTTTCTACATTATTCAAAGTTATGAACTTTTGAAAGAAAATGCAATTTTTACCAGCTTTTTTTTCAGGGAAAAATGTTCCGATCAGCACTTTTAAACCCCAGTATTTTGCAGATTTTTTCAGTCTCTCCTCATTTTCATTTAACGGCCTTATTATTGCTTCGTCACTTTTGATAATATAATTTTCGGGTACATAATTTACCATAGACTGATGACATAAGCAGTTAGCTGTTAATTTTTTTAAATGTTGAAAATGGAAGTTAGTGAAACCTAACTAAAAGATACATTTCGATTATCACAGAAAATTATCACATTGATGAGTTTCACCTACTTAACTCAGTGATGATAAGCAAATATTACATTTTCCTCAATTTTTCTGTACATTTCTTTAAACCTTTCAAATTGATTTAGAGCTCACAAGAATCTCGTTATATCGTTACAATTTTTTAACGAATATTTTTCAATTGCGGTACTTATTTGGTATGATTTCTAATGAACAAATAAAAAACAACGTCTGATTAAAATACGTATTTGAGAGAATTTAAATGTAAAAGAGGACCAAATCTGGTAAAACGAGATACAATGTGATCGAATCCCAATTAAAAAACTTGCGGGATGGGGTGTTCAAAAAATCCCTTTCGACTAAGTATAACAAAAAAAAAAAATAGGGAGATGAGATGTGACTGAAAAGAGCGATAATAAATAAAATTTTAAAGAATAAAGGAACATATTTTGAAATTGAATATTGATATTAGAGGTAATTTATTGGGGGGTGTTGATTTTTCATGAAATTTGGTGGATTATTTTCTCTATATTAATCTAGATATATTTGTATTTCTATAAATCTAATTGTAATTTTTCAATAATAATTAGATATTTTGAAATTATCGTATATGAGCTGCATGTCAAAAATACGGGGTGGAATTTTTTTGACAAGTTTTGGATTTTTTTTTTTACTAAATTTTTGAGTTTACTGTTAAAATGGGAATACACAAACAAACGAACCGATAAAATATTTCCAAAATATACTTTTTGGCAATTGAGAAGATTATACACTAAAAACAAAACTACTACAAACTAATTTAACTTCCCTTAAAATTGTTGAACCGTTTGTTGATATAAATAGGTGCTTTATATTGATTAATAAAACAGAGAATCGCTAAATCGTCCGCCACGCTGTCCGGATTTATATGCAACAAATAAAAATCGGTGTGTGAAAATTAGCAAGGAAATTGTAAGAAAAAGTACAATATTATCAATTATTTTATTTAGATATTGCAACTTTATGAATTTGAAGACTTTCCTATACATTTTTACAAAGAATTGTATAGATATGAACTAAAAAAAGTTTGATTTTTAAGTCTTAAAAAACAATTAGTGTTTTTTGTTACACTGTGCCGTCTCAAAAATCCTCAAAGTTGTGCACAAAAGGTATTTATATAAAATATTTTATTCTAAGAGGTGATGGTTAATATCATGTTTTATTTAATGCCTAGTTGTTGCAAAATCTTTAAATTTTCAAGAGTTTTTATTTGGTAGAATGACAATTTGTGCTTTTTCCCGTAGTGAGGGAATTCAAGTAGGTCTTTATTAAATAAAATTTTCAATTCGTTTTTTCTGTATAATCTTTTTTTCAATCTTTCTATTACTATTCTTTTATATTCTTCAGTGCTATCATAATTACTTCATTTATCTCAGGAATATCTTGTGATCCCTGTTTTAGATTTTTAAGATTGTTTTATAGTTTGTTTGCTGTTGAATAGAAAGCTTTAATAACTGATATTCTTCTTTTTTTGTTCGTCACCATGTCGCCGTCATTATTTTTGATTTTGTGTAGCCTTGGTCTGTCATTTCTCTACAGTGTTTCAATTCTTGTATAGAGTTTTTGATTTTGGTTTTACTTTTTATCACTTTTTTCGATTGCATTTATAGAAACTTTTCATTTCTTTACAATTGATTGAAAAAAATGGGTAAAAGCTATATATCACTAGCTTTTCAATGGTTTAAATGGTAGGATACTAAAATTTATTTTATTCCCACCTTTACTTATGACATCCTCTGATTTCAGGCAAAAGCTTTGTAATGATTTCTGCTGTAGAAAAGAAAGTAACTTGTGGGTTTAAACCTCAGATCAAACATTTTAATACAATGGCCGAGGAAATACCATGTGATCAAAAATATGGAGAGTCGCTCCCACCTCTATTTGAGTAAATTTAGTATTACATCGCCCGCCTGAGGCTCTTGCCATTGCTTCCATTGAAATCCTTTACTTTCTATCTTCCCATTATTAAATTATTAAAATATTTGTTATAAATTTAGTCTTGGAGTACAATTTCTGTTAGTAATGATGTGCTCTGCCTTTTTTACTTGAGAAAATTCATTTTCCAAAATTACCTTGAAGCACTTAAACGGTTTAGATGTTGATATAATCTCTTTCTTCAAAAAACTCTCTCAGGAAACAATACAGAAGTTCTATGCAGCCTATTACCATCAACCAAAAGTAACGTCATAGATATCGGTCCCATGATCTATTATAATTGCTCTATATCTAGCTAAAGTGGTGCTAACAACATATTAATATTTCAAAAATGAAAAATCAGATGCATATAAATCCGGGCTGTACTTAAAACATCTTATAATTTGAGATGTTTCCCTTAATATATTGAAGGAACATTTTCTCTTCTCAATTATTATCATTTATTTTTCAAACATTTTCAACTCAAGCTATGAGTTACAAAATAGCCTCGCTCGATCTTGTGTGCTAGAGAATTTAGAATTTTTGAATATATATTTTGTACTAACTCAGCTATTAATGGTTAGAAAACTCATGTAGTTCAAATACCATATATCAAGTGAAATGGGTGTTTAATAACATTCCAACTATTTCAATAGTGAGACAATTAATAATCAGTTGTGTATAGTTTTTGTTGGCACTTTGTTAACTCCTACCGAAACGAATTTCTTTATGAAATATATTATAGTTGACTAAAGAGGCGGTAATGATTTTGTTTCAACATAGTTTAATTTTTTGTCTATGTTCGGATCAACTAATTTTTCTTAATCAGCTTGTCTTTCCTATATTTGAATTAGATATCTGTAAAATACTTCCGAACATAGAGCGATACTCCTATACGTGGGTTTTAGTGTATTTCAACAAATTTATAAGAAAGATAAATTATAAATCCTCAGTTTGTATTTTCAGAACCCGTTTGGTAAAGTCAAATTTGCAATATCATCAAAAACCTATTATTACGAGAAAATTCAGCATTCGTCTGTTTAAACTGTATAATGAGTGGCCAAATTATTATGCTCAGTTGAAAATATTTCTATTTCAAAACGTTTAATCTACTAATAGACCCATTATTGCGTTTCAATCGTTATCTTTATTGAATAATTAACTCCTTTTTGAACAATCACATTATGCAGGCATTGTGGCATGCGGACAAAATAATATTTAACGATTTTTTGTAGTGCAAGTGTTCCGTGCCACATTTAATAATATTTTCTTTTACTTCTCTTCTACTAATAATATTTTTTTCTTTGTAATTTTCTTTTTTTTTATGCCACTAAGAAATTTTCATTTGGGTTAAGGTCTGGTTATTTCTCAGGTCAGTCCCAAAAGGGAAAATTTAGTTCTGTACTGTGTGTCTGTAATATAAAAACAATTGACAGCTTATTGGGTTTCCTTATTTTTGCAAATTATTATGTATTAGCAAATGTCTAGTTTTGTCCAAGGACAGTAGAGTTGAGTTTTCCCAACTTAAGCATGCTTAATTTTATATTTAAGCATTCACATAATACTTTTAAAAAAAGATTTTGTTCATCAACATCTTTATGCTGGTTGTAATTCACTTAGATGCACTTGGGTGTTTAAGTATTAAACCATAAATATATAAACTTACGTACTACCTGTTATAAGAAGTAACATTCTAATTATTTTCTCGGTTTTTATCTTTACACTGGACGTATCTGTGAGTCATCTAGGATAGGACACCAACTAACTTATGACCTATTATAGCTTGTATAATTATTTGCTACAAAATTTTAATTGAAGCTGACTATTTTACTTAATCATACGAAATGGCGCTTAATCAGTGTCGTGTATTAACCATTTTCCCCAAGAAATCGGTAACAAATAAGTAAACAATCTGTGAAATCAGTAATAACTTACGAAATGTTATCGAAATCCCTTGGTTTCAAAAAAAATCAGATCAAGTTAGACCAGTACTATTATGAAAACTTATGAGTATAATAATTTAGCGACCCACTGGATATAATAAATTCATTTTTACTTATTCTTTTAAATTGTCACAGCTGAATTAAAAAACAACAATTTAGAACGTTTTATTTTTCTTGTTATAGGAAAGATCTCTCCATGTGACGTATGAGATTTAACTAACCATGTATTAAAAGGTTCGTTCCAACAGACCGAATTACCGATACACAACCGATAATTTTCGTGCGCGGTGACGAGTTACCGTTGTTACGCGCAATACAATTACCGGTTGCTTATCGGTTTTACGTCGGGTAGGAACACGCCTATGGATTACTAAAAATAGATTTATATGCCTTTCTATTAGATAGCATAAAGATCGTTTCGGTTAGGTAGCGACATCTGTCTTTAAATGCGGAATTAATTACAACTGTGTGAGTTCATAACTAAGCAATTTTTTTCAAATTTTGCAGTTGAAAATATTCTAGTTGAGATTTTTTGACATTGACGTCTGTGAATACATTCAATTTTCTAATTATCGTTGTGATCATTATACTTGTAACTTTGCGTGAAAATATTTTCTAGCATATTTTCGAACTGAAAGTGAAAACGCATAAGGTACACCAAATTTATTTCGATTTTAATTGTTTAGATTCATAGGTCAATTTTGCCATTATTTATTTTATAAAGTATTTACTAATTTAATTTATCTATATTTGTTGTGATTTTTGTTATCATTTTAGTTTTTATCAGTAATGTGTCTTTATATATATTGTTCTGTAAATTATCATGGTTTTACTGTATATAGTGACTTATAGTTGCATCATAGTTATTAAATATTGATATATTTATAATACAATCAGTATGACTGAAAGTTTAACTTAAATTGAGATGAATAAAGTTTTCTAACAAAATTCTTCATTTTTGTCCTACTTATCGATATAACCGGCGAAGATCATACTACCTTTCAGCAGCTGTAAGTATTCCGTAACTCGTCATATTTTATTGTAGTGTGCAACGTCAAAAAATAACGAACTGGTTATTCTGTAAACTCTGCCCTGACGATACACAGTTGTTTCCTGATTGACAGTTGTGGCATCTTTACTTAATGTTTATGCACGTATTGGGAATAACATCACAATACCTGAAAAGGCTGTATATTGCAAAACGTTTCGGGGTCTAGGTCAGACCCCCTTGTCAATGGCAATAAAAAAAACATGAAAAAAAGCTAGCACCATTGTAAAAATTAAAATGTTCGACATTATGTGATATGACGAAAGAGAATTTAATTTGATAATATACAGGGTAGCACAGAAAATTGCAAAGATCTTATAATAATAAAGTTCCTTTTTTGAAAGAGTTATCTTCAGAATTGTATGTGGCGCTCCTAGGTGCGACTTTGTTACAAAATAGTGTATTCACTAAAAATACCAATTCTGTTGACTTAATTTTGAAATTGAATTTTATGATCATGGTCTCAAGTATTTTCACCAATTTTAAACTTTTCAAATTGTCATTTTTAATGTAATTTTTTTGTTCGTTTATTCGAACCACTGACGTTTCTCCAATATGGAATTTATTACATTCACAAAGAATTTTATAAATGCATTTTTTGTAGTTCGGGTTGGGATGTTTTTTGGTTTTGTTTTTGATACATTTGATTTTAGTGTATTTTTAACCGACTTCAAAAAGAAGGAGGTTCTCAATTCGTCTCCATCTTTGTTCACCGCTTACTCGGAAACCGCTGAAGGAATTTCGACCGTTTTACTGGATCCTTTATTCGGGCCATCGCGAAGTGGTCCCATATTTTTTTCATTAACATAGCTTGTACCGTTTACCAGAAAATGGGGAAAAACTATTTTCCCTATTTTCTTATACTCTATGCCTTGGTGGAGTCACCGGGATTAAAAAATAGGAAAAAATTAATTAATTAAAATTAATTCGGAATATGGAACGATTTAAAAAGAAATTGGATTAGTTCTCGGATATGCCAAAGTGGTCCCATATATTTTTCAATAACATAGCTTGTATCGTTTCTTAGAGAATGGGGAAAAACTTTTTTTATCTATTTTCTTATATTAAAAATTTGGAAAAAATTTATTCGGACCATCGGACAAATTGAAAAGAAATTGGATTAGTTCCGGGATATCCCGAGGTGGTCCCATATTTTTTTTTCTAGAACATAGCTTGTACCGTTTCTTAGAAAATCGGGAAAAACTTTTTTACCGACTTTCTTATACAGTAAACTTTGGTGGAGTCGCTGGTATTATAAATATAGAAAGATTTTCTGTTCGAAACATGGTGTATAATGGATTAAAAATAAATTGAATTAGTTCGGGGGGATCCCGAAGTGGTACCATATTGTTTTTCAATAACATTGATTGTACCGTTTTTTTAGAAAAACGGAAAAACTTTTTTACAGTAAGCTTTGATGGAGTTGCTGGTATTAACTGTTCGGAACTTCGGGTAAATTGTAAATAAGGTGAATTAATCAAATAAATGTCAGTTAATATGTATATACAGCGTGTATTCATAAATCAAATTTCTTTTTATTAATAATTTAAAGAGAAAAAGTTATTCTTCACAAACAGATTTACATGGTCTAAAACGTAAACAGTAAACATCAATCCATGTCACTTTTTTAACTGTAGACAAGGTTTGTCATCAAAGATGACTTTTGATTACAAATTAAAGTATCTTAATTTCTGTTATAATGAACAGACGTAAAGAATGATGATACTCAGATCGTCTACAATATATAGGATCCACCTAAGTTAGAATCATATACAAAATTTTCTTAATACATATACATATCTACAAAACAAGTTTTTCTATTCAATAGTAAACGAGGTTGGTCAAGCTAATAAATGAAAGTAAAATAGCTTACATTAGGCAATATCGAGAAAGTTAAATAGATTTGAAAACTGCATCCAATTAAGCCATTGCATCACTAAAAATTGTAAAATAAATACATTAAAAAAACAAAAACCGACTTCAAAAGAAAATTAACTAAAAAGCATGAAATAATTTTTTGCTACAATTAATTACTTTTTCTGAAGTCGATGCCAATTTGAACAGCGACGTTGCGAAGTACAACTCATCAATGTACTTCCCAAAATATTTTCACTTTCGCTTGGCACGGGTATGATAGATACATTTTAGGTACCTATACTTTGATTGTTTTTTAAATTTCAATGTAGATGAGTAAGTTATTGTTTTCTAAATGCTTACTCAGACAAGGCAACTCGGTAAGTTGAAAATAATTCCCTTATAATGCTTCAATAAATCAAGCATACATTGACATTGTTTTCCATTGAAAGTCTTCTTTTGAAAGAATTTAGTAAGAATCTATTGAAAAGTAACAGTAATATTGTCTCATAAGTGAATCAAATAAAACAGAAAGTGTTATTTTCAACCTCGGCCCTATAATATTATTTTATAAAGTAATACCAGCTGGACAAATCAATAGTGCTCAAATCGATGATCAATTTTTTACCATTATATTTTCGGATTATTTTTATGTTAATCGAGACAAACTATACAAATGCCAATTCAACTACTTGATTTTGCCAAACACGCCACAACTGTCAAAACCGACACTATGTCATAGTCATCTTCCTTCGTATGGATCAGAAAAGAAGCATCTTCGAAAAATGTATGCCCTGCTTAGGCGCGCAAGTTGATGAACATCGCGATGAATACGTCAAAAATTATTTCGGCGATCAGTACACAGAATACGAATACGTCATTGAGAATTTAGCGATCACAGCTGTACCGAAAGCCATTCTGGACGAGGTACCACTGCGAAAGCCTAAGAATAAATTCAAGAAGAAACTAAATAAAAAGCTCTTTGACAACACACATAGTAAGGCCAGAAACAAAGAAGATTCTAACGATGGGCAATCAAAAAGCGATCTAGAAGCAGTTAAGGGAACTCAAGAACTTGACAACTTGCCTTCTTCCAGTACTCAAGAAGATCGATTAAAAAAGAATAAAATATTCGGGGCCGGTGGTGGAAAGGATGCTCGTTTCAATCCATGTTACTTGCATTTGTGTCCTGACAAAAATGCTTGTGGTGAATGCAAAATGGGACTTGAGGATAAACAGGAGATCCTTAAGAGGATGTTACTACCTCCCGGACAACTCAAAAATAAACCCCATCTACACAAAACGCAGGTAAACAGATAATATATACATTTGTTCTTCTGGTTATTGTTAATTATTTCTTGAAGTTCTACTGGCTCGTCTGTATAGTTGAAAAGATTTCCTTTTTAGGGTTCCGTATATACAATATATGGATACCCTTATAATATCACTCCGGATTTCTGCCTCTGTCACATCACAGCAATTTTCTCCTAAACTCCTGGACGGAAGAGGTTGAAATTTGGTATCAATGTATAGTTTGGTGACCCGATCAGGAGTACATATCGTAAATGAAGAAATTTTCATTTTAGTGGTACTTCTGGGGGGAAAAACTAAAAAAATCGACCGCCCCCCCCCGTGATCTCCGAAACTACTGAGTCTAAAATTTTGAAAAAAATAGGAAATATAGATTGTTGCGCGAACTTTACAGGAAAAATAAGGATAAGCCTTTAATATTAATTTTGGGGGGCAAATTATAGAATTAAATGAAAATTTAAAAATATATATTTTTTCAAACGCGTCATGTAATGTATCAAATGAAGGGTCCCATTCTGAGGAACACAAATATGTTTTTTTCATATTAAAAAAACTAACGAAAATATACCAAAATTTACCCATCCCCCCCCTTATTTCCGAAACTATAAAACGTAAAGTTTTGAAAAAAAAAATAGAGGTATAGGGTCTGAATTGAAGTTTACTGGAAAATAAGGGAAAACCTCTACTTTTAATTTTGGGGGGCAAATTACAGAATTAAATGGAAAATATAAAATTAAAATTGTTTCTAACCCATCATGTTATATATCAAATGAAAGGGCTCATTATGACGAAAACAAATATATTTTTTCCATATTTTTAAAATAAATTAATTAAAAGATATTAACAAAAATATAACCATAAGTTGTAAAATTTTGAAAAAAAAATACAGGTATAGCGCCTCATCTGAATTTTACTGGAAAAATAAGGAGAAACCCCTAATATTCATTTTGGGGGGCAAATTATAGAATTAAATGGAAAATAAAAAATTATAATTTTTTCTAAAGAATCAGTAATATACCAAATCAAAGGGTTCATTATGACGAATACTAATTTATTTTTTTAATAAATATTTTAAAATATATTTAAAAAAATATTTAAATTACCCATTCCCCCTTTATTCCCCAAACTATAAGACCTAATTTTTTTTGTTTACAGGAAAAATTCGAAGAAATCCCTAATATTAATATTGGGGGCCAACTTATGGAATTAAACGGAAAATAAAAAAATATGTTTAACGCATCATGCAATACATCAAATGAAAGGGTTTATTATGAGGAATACAAATACATATCTTTCATATTTCATATTAACATAAAGATATAAAAAATTCTCATTTCTCGCTTTATTTCCGAAACCATACTACCTAAAATGATGATAATAATTAGGAGTACTGGTGCTCACTTGAAATTTATAAGAAAAATTATTAGAAAACCCCCATAGTAATTTTAGGGACAAATTATACAATTAAGTGGAAAATAAAAACTCAATTTTCAAACGCATGTCATATCTGATAAAAGGCTCATTAACTGAATTACAAATATATCATATTTTTAAATCATTTGTTTAAAAGATATTAACAAAAATATTAAACGTCAACTTAATTCCAACTTTAGAAACTACACTATTTAAATTTTGAAATATATATTTTATTGGTATTTTTAAATAATTTGAATAATAGATTTAATAATTTATAATTTAAAACTTGACCTATTTTGCCCCATATCTTCCAATCTACATAGCCTTAAAATTCAGACAGTAGATTATAAAAAGCTTTCCTGAAAGTTTATTAGTAAAATAAAACTCTAATGTTAATTTTTGGCGGCCAAATTAGAAAATTAAATACATATGTATTCTTATAAAAATCAAGCTAATCATGGAGCAGATGTGTCGAAAATAAAACTATGTTTTTTATAAATTTAAAACGCTTCGATCATACTATACAAGAAACATCCCATACAAAATACCTTGGCATAATTATAGATAGACACCTTAAGTGGGGCCCTCATGTTGATTATTTGTCCAATAAAATTCGTAAACTGATACATAAATTTTATCTTTTGAGAGAATTTCTAAGTGTCAAATTCTTAAAAATTGTGTATAGGACTTTTATAGAATCTCTCATACGATATGGAATTTTAGTATGGGTGGCATGTATAACAATTCAATACAGAAATTGAAAACAATTCAAAACTGTATTTTAAAACTTATTAATAGGAAAAGCAGAATGTATCACACATATCTACTTTACTCTGAAGACATTTTAGATATTAGATCACTGTATATTCTAAATGTTTGTTCATATATTCATAAAGCAAACAATACATGTAGTTATGTTAAACATATATACAATACACGTAGTAGAGCAAATAGAAATATTCAAATACCTATTAATCATAATAATATTAATCTAAACTTTGCAACCTTCTTGGGTCCAAAATTTTATAATATACTGCCTATAGATATAAAAAATACTCGAAATAGTAAAGTTTTCATCAAACTATGTAGGAAATTCATCTTTACTAACTACAATATATTAAAAGAAATATTTAACATTTAGTTTTAGTTTAGTTTTAGTTTTTATTATTATTCATATTTTTAATATGTTCCAGTCTTCTATTTTTGTCCATAGGATAGGTTATGCCTTTATATTATTATTTTGCTTGTAATGGTGGGGATGATGACACATACAAGTGCAATAGCACTTAGGTGTCAGAATTACCGATCAAACACAAATTGTTGTAATGGTAATTGAAATTGTAATTGAAATTGAAATAAATAAATAAAAAAATTTCCTATTCACCCCAGGTGCCAGGTGAATAGGATCAGTGAATAAACCCAAAGGGTATTAAATATAAGTTGTTCCGGAAATGAATAATACACGTATATATTCATGTTAACATATACACATCGAATTTATATGTCTATTATTTAGAGAGTAACATGCTTCCAAAGTTTAAAATTGATCCTATTCACCCCATTCTACGGTATATGGATATACTATAGACAACCCATGCACACTGCTGTATAAAAGATTGCATATAAGTGGTGCCATTTTAATGTTGAATGTTTTAAGACCATAATAATCTGGAATATGCATATTTAAAAAGATTACCCATGAATGCTTTTTCTGAAGACAATCAAATGGAGAGCAACCCGTGATGCAAAATCAATAAATAATCTAGCTGAAAAAAAAAGATACAGGGTAAATATAAGAAAATGCACTCATTCCCTGCTTGTCTGAATCTGGAATATTAGAATTTTGAAGGTGGTACGGAACACTTAGTATGGGAGTCCAACTCGCACTTGACCAATTTATTTATTAGGTGTTTAAAAACTTCCACAGGCCGTTCTTTGAGCTATATTTCGTCTCAATTGCTTAATTCTTCTGCCTATAACTAAATCTGCTTGGCCAAGTAGTCTCACTCGTTCCTTTTTTAGAAACCTTTCATTACTATAAATTAGGAATATTATAACAACTTAAATGTAAAATTCATTTTTATGGATAATTACAAAAATGCCTACCTAACCCATAAAAATCATTGATTACTGAATACGAACCACGTAGTATAAAATCCGAACGTAAATCGACCTTCACTGGGCTGATAATATAATGAAACATCAATTATTTTATAATAAATTTAATATTTAGAATATATATTAAAAATGGTTTGGCTAAAAAAATCCTTGGCATACTTATTTTTAATTACCTCTAAAAAAATATTTTTAATTAATTGTTCCATCATCAAGATCAAGAAAATTTTATTCTGAGTAAAAGTATAAAACGTATAGAATGTGCAGTCGTTGGGTTGCTTATTGTTTACCTAGATCAACTACTGGGTTGCCACGTATAAACAGGTATGTCGGTGCCAGTTACTTTCACTTGATTGGATAATAAAAAAAATGTATATCAATGCAAGTCATGTTTTCTTGCGAACACTTTGATATAGGGTTGTCTACAAAAAATTCGGTCCTAATAGGAGTTTCCGAATTTTAAAGATTTAATAAATATCAATTACCTACTTTGAATTATTTTTGCTCTTTATTCTGGAAAAACTATAGAGAAACAAAGTGGACAGCCGTAAATTCTAATTAAAAAATAACAATAGATTGAAGATTTTGTATTATGTTTAAAAATTTTATTACAGAACAGCAAAAATACAAAAATAATATTAATGAAAAATAAATTTTAATAAATATTTTCTGTTCAATATCTGATTCTTCAGAAGTATAAATTGTGATTTTCGAATTCATCTGATACACTAGATTCTTCATCATTTTCTTCCATTTCGATAATGTACTTTTCAGGGTTTAACTTCGCACATATAGAATCAGTTGCCATTAAGCCACATAGAATTTACATATATGATCTTAAAATTTTGGTTGTAGAGAAACCCAACATGGCGGTATAAGTTGGAGTCAAAACTTTTAATCTTCTTTAAAGATTGTTCGCTGTCTTCTTTTGCGCCGTACTTCTTCATAAAAATAAGAATTCTTTCATTATTAACTGACTGGCAGTGATTCTCGCCATACAGTTTTGCTGTAAACTTTTGAACAGCGATGTTGAGTCCTTTATTATTACACGGTATTCTTACCTCGGATCTCTCTGTCACACATTTGCACTCGTGTTTTAATTTTTTAGCCAATCCATTTTTAATATATTTTCTAATATACCAAATTTAATATAAAATATGTTTCATTCTATTATCATCTCGGTGAAGGTCGATTTAGATTCGGATCTTCTACTAACGCAGATTCTTAATATTGAACTTGGATCTCATTTTAACTTTTTTTTGATGGTATACCTACTACCCTGAATACACTATGGATACACCAGGTATACAACCTGTACACAAATGGAATAAATAACAGCGATTACACGGTGCTTAACTTTGTCATCATTGTTTGTTAATTACTTATATTTTTCTAGTAAGGTTTGCCATCATCATCACGAAGAAGAAAAGAAAGCCAACCCTATCAAAGATTTCGAAATGAGAAAGACATCTCCAAGTCCTCCCCGAGAACGAGTTGTAAAAGAAATTCCAGCAGATTTACAAAAAACAATTGCCGCTTTGAAATTAGCGAAACCAAAACATTCGAAGCTCAAACGGCGCCTGAAATACCCGATTCACCACCATCGTTATTTAGAGGAAAGCGATTCTCGTTTAGACATAGCAAAGGATGTTTCTTTTCATGTTCTTCGTAAGCAACATTTACTATTTATCTCAAAATTACGCAATGGTTATCGTGCTATTTTTATAGATGAACAATCCTCAAAGGGAGAGTTCGATACTACGTTTTCCCTAGAAGATCTGTTTGATGAAAAAGGTGTGCAGTCGGATTTTCCTAATATAGTCGATAGTTCTATTACGTTTCCCGACAAAGGTACATTTAGGAACAATTCAGCGCGAGAAAGTCAAAGCTTTGTAAACAGTCGTAGCGTCCCGTCGTTTCTTTTGACTTTCTTACGCTTTTTTTGTTCCAAAATGTACCTTTGGGCATTTTTCAGATGTAAGTGTAATATTCACAATAAAATCATTTATTTTACTCTGTTTACTTTTAGAAAACAGAATCCACGTCGTCTGATTCACAATTTCCAAAACTAAAAAAGCCCGCAAGTCAAAAATGGAAAATAATTATTAACAAACATAAAAGTAAGTATCCAATAATATTTTGAACTTCCCTCGTATTTTAAATATTTGTAGGTGTTGGTGTATGAAGTGATTATTAATAATGTACAACTATCAAGTAAAAATAACACAATAAATGTTTCTCTAGTCGTGTATTTTTATTCACATTTACTCCATTTCTTATAAAAAAACTAGTTTTAACTTAGAGCATGTTCTTTCTGGAGATAGCCTGCAGTGCACAAATGTCGTGGTAAGACTAAGGAGAGAGAGGGCAAGAGGCTATTTCACTCGGTTGGGAGCTGCGTCCAATGAAATACGATCAGCATGTTGTTCATTGGCTGCTTCCACCCACTAAGTGAAATAGCCTCTTACTAACTCTATTGCCCTCTCTTTCTAGCGTTGCCACGATTTTATGCTTGACAGGCTATATCTAGATGGTAAATGATCTAAGAGTTTTAAACTTAGTTTAAATTTCTTTTTAATTCAGATCCGATCCTCAATCGAACTCATCTCATTACTTTTAGTTTGTACTTATTCCGACAGAGTTTCAAAGGGCAACCAATATATAATCTTAAAACTGAAAATCACCATCGTTTACGAATTAGAGCGTGAAAAATCCCTGTGTTGGCGTTTTGCCTGTCAAAATAACTAAAAAAAGCACCAACATTTCGGAGAAGTTCACGTCTTTAGTCAAAATACGTGAGTGTCAGATGTGTTTTTTATTAGCTATATTCGTATTTTAAAGACAAAATAAATGATTAGTGATGAACGAAAATGTGTTGAGTTGTTCCTGAGCAGTTTATGCATGAAGCCTTACATCTAGTTTTAACGTAATCGGAACCAAAAGTTCTGCATACATTAGCCCAAGGAAAAACGTAATTTCGTTAGAAAAATTCTCCTGAATAACTTCAAAACGATGCCTTTATTCGGTAAATCACAAAAGGGACCAGCTGAAGTAGTAAAGGCTCTGAAAGAGGCAGTGAATTCTTTGGAGAAAGGCGACAAGAAGGCAGAAAAAGCCCAAGAAGATGTTTCAAAAAACTTAGTTTTAATTAAAAACATGTTGTATGGTACATCAGATTCTGAACCGCAGGCGGATATTATTGTTGCCCAATTAGCTCAGGAACTGTATAATAGTAATTTGCTGCTGTTGCTGATACAGAATCTTGCTCGGATTGATTTTGAAGGCAAAAAGGATGTAGCACAGGTTTTCAATAACATTTTACGAAGGCAAATTGGAACAAGATCTCCAACAGTGGAGTACATTTGTACCAAGCCTGAAATCCTATTTACTCTTATGACTGGGTCAGTTTTTATACAGTTGTAATAAAATTGTAAACTAATGGTTTATGTTTTTGTAGTTATGAACACCAAGAAATAGCTTTAAATTGTGGTACTATGTTGCGTGAATGTGCTAGGTATGAAGCTTTGGCTAAAATCATGTTGTATTCAGAAGATTTTTATTCTTTTTTCCGATATGTTGAAGTATCAACTTTTGATATAGCCTCAGATGCTTTTTCTACATTTAAGGTAAGCACATTGGAATGCCCTTCCTCAATTCAATGAATCATAACTTGTCATCGTTTTCAGGAACTGTTGACTAGACACAAAATCTTATGTGCTGAATTTCTAGAAACAAATTATGATAAGGTCTTTAGTCATTATCAAAGACTTCTCAATTCCGAGAATTATGTCACAAGACGCCAGAGCTTGAAACTTCTGGGAGAATTATTGTTGGATAGGCATAATTTTACTGTAAGTATTTGAAGTATTTACATTGTTAATTTTATTCTTTATATAGTATTTCTTATCTCATTAATGCTTGATAAGGGTTAAAGCTTTAGATAAGACACATTCAGATTAAGATTGTGACAGTAATCAAATGATGGTTTAATCAATATATTTCAGTTGGATTTGATAAACAATCTAGGATTGTCAAATTGATATTGCATGGATTATAATAGGAAATAAATAGAAATTTGTTTATTATTATTCAACAAATTGGAATTTCCATGTTTTTAATCTAAAGTTATTTTCCAATATCAACAATTATATAGTTTTTAGCATTATTGCAAGATGATTTGACTTAATTTCAGAATTGTCTCCTAAATATAATAAGCTGAGACCCTGAAGCTGTTTTTCAATATAGTTAAAAAAAACATTTATTTTCATTACATGTTACACAACATCTAGGTGTGACTGATCTAATGGCAAGAGTGACTCATCTTTTTAGGTTATTAACAAAAAGTAGTCCAATGGCATCAAATCAGGTGATCGTGCTGGCCTTTCTATCGATCTGCACCTCCCAATCCACTGATTTGGAAAAATTTGGTTCAGGTACTGCCAGATATTGATTTTGTAATGGGGCGGTGCTCCATCTTGCTGAAACCATATTGTATTGGTAGGAACTTGAGAGTTTACTGAATCAGGATATAAGTTTGTCAAAGTTGGCACCACATTATTTTGGAGCAGTTCTAAATATTTATCTCCATTCAAGTTGCCATCAATGAAGAAGGGACCTACATTATGATTTCCAACGAAATTTCTGCCCAAACATTAACTTTTTCAGGATATTGCTTATGTTTCTCTGTCATCCAATGAGGATTCTCATTAGACCAATAGCGGCAACTTTGACGATTATACTGACCATGAAGTGTAAATGTGCTCTCATCAGAAAACAAAACATCTTCTAATTGTATCACATTGTTATCTAATCTTACCATCATTTGTTCAAAGAAATACGTTCTCTTATCGATATTGTCTTCCATGAGCTCCTGAGTTGGCATCATTTTATAGGAATGTGTTTTACTTTCCTTTAATACTTGAAAAATTGATGTGTGGCTAATGTTGAACAGTGGGGCTGCTTTTTTACCAAAATTATGTGGGTTTTCTTGAAACTCAAGCATAATATCCAATTTCATATTATCACTTACAGCATTGGCATGTACTTTTTTATCTGTCTTACATGACCAAACTTGCTAAACTGCATTTCTATTTTGCTAATTACTCCTTGGGATACAGGTGCCAAATTTGGAACTGCCATTTGTGTCTATGTGTAATCTCCATAACCAATCATTTTTAGAATGGTTATTTTGTGCATTTCTGTTAAATGAACCATTTTTCTGATATTATTATGTACAGTTAACGAAATAACGACAATAGCACTGACACTGATCATGAGTGATCACCACTGTCATGCAGGCAGACAAAGGCTATAGTTTTGACAAAAATAAACTAAACTGTTTTTTTTTTTCATATCAGTAAAAAGAAATACAGGGATGGTTTTTGCTTACTATCTCAAGATCAAGAGCTAAATGGGAATTAAGTATCGTGTGTCATGTAGCAAACTTTTGAAATAAAATAATTTTCTTTTTTTTTAATATTATTTTTTGTAATCAATCTGAAAACGCTTAATATTTCCGAAACAGTTTAAGATAGGTGTAGGACATTGTACATGAATTATGTCTAGAATTTTCTGGAGAATCCAAAAAATAAATAATATACAGGGGCTTGCATTTAAAATAAGAAAGTTGCTATTGGCCACTATCACATGACACACCCTATATATTTTTTTTGCTGGGCATTTTGAAATACAAATCGAGGTGTCCAAGCATTTTTCCCTGCAAGCCATCCTTTATTTGTTATCGAATTTATTCCATTTGGCTGTTCCACTCTGTATATAAGTTTTATATGGTACATACAGTTTAGACCAAGGATGTACCCAGCTTTTGGTTTAGGAAGGGTCAAAATTAGAATAAAAATGTCCTAGAGGGGGGCAAATCGATAAAAAATATATAAGGGGGGGGGGACAAATCAGAAATTTTTGGTCCAGTGGGGTCAAGCCAGCACTTTTATGGGAAGCTTTAATGGCTTATGGCAGATTTTCAGGTACAGGGGGGGAGCAGCTGCCCCCCTCGGTACGCTCATGGTTTAGACATAGATTGTGTGATTACCACCATAGAAAGGTTCTTTAATTTTTGCAATTTCTAATTTAATTTTATTTTAAAACAATGACCTTGCCTAATTATGTCATGAAAAATGGCATGTGTTCTAACTTCATCCTGACTTATATGTATTTTCATAATTGTGATGGAAAATGCTAAAAATTAACAATGTTTCTTTCATGATATTTTATTGTCTATTAAGTTAAGGCTTGTCTACTTAAAAATCATTCCATACTTTGTTTTGTGGGGATTATCAGCCAGGTAATTAGTAACAGTATACAGAAGTTAATTTTTTGAAATGGAAAATCATCATTTTCCCAAGTTCTTGAATCCTAATTATAGAAACATTTTACTCAGAGATAGATAGTAAAAACTGTATGTGATTAACTGATGTGAAATACCTCAAAATTCTATTTTGTTTTCTAGCAATTGACCTTGTGAATACATCATTTTTTAAAATCTTCTTCATGCTCATTCCTTCATCAATATCTTTGAGAGTCAAATTTTTATAATTTTAATTCAAATTGAATTGTAATTCTGCTTGAAATACGAGCCTTTCTGAAATGAACCATCAATTTTACCTCTACAACATTAACAAATAATAACAGATAGATATTGATAATAAATCAGTAGGAGGCAATCTTGTCATTATATTATTTCAAGAAAATCTTGAAATACATATAAACACAAAGTCTTGTACCCTAACACCAAACCTCACTCAATGCCATTTCAAAAGCAAAGCTGTCATCTTCATGGAGTAAACCAAAACTAAAATCTGAGTTTGATACTTGTAGTGTTACATTTTTACATTTATAAAATTCAGTGATTTAAAAAAATAATTGGATAATTTCATTTTAGATAGATTTTAACTTTTATTTATTTTAATAGGTTATGACAAGATATATATCAAACCCCGACAATTTGAAACTGATGATGAATATGTTAAAAGAACGATCAAGAAATATTCAATTTGAAGCCTTCCATGTTTTCAAGGTAAGTGTATGTCTAATGCTCTAATTAAGGAATTTCATATAAAGAATGATTCAGTAATCTTCATCCTTAGTTTATTAGACAACTTCTTTAAAAATATGTCATTTTATTGAGAATTTCATTTGAGCCCATAAAGAACAAAGTACTTAATCCAGTGTTTTCTAAAAACATGTAATCTAGAGGATTGATATGGGTGATTCTTAGATAATTGTGATTCTTTATAAATAGTACTTTAATTATTACTCAACATGATTTTTTTTTGATCAGGAAATTATAAATATAAATTTGATAGTATTTTACCATCGACATTGTATCCTAAAGCATAAGTATTTATGGAGCAGAAATATACCCAAAATGTCAGTAACGTTTTTCAAACTAAATGTAAAAATTTCCTATAATTTAAAGTTTAGCTTTTATAACTAAAATCTATTGTATAATAATAATAAATTATGTTGCAATTATACCCCAATATTGATTGGTAGAAAGGAATAATATATTTAACTAATGTTAAACTTTGTTTTATTCTAAGACTATTATAAAAATTATTGTTTTAATTCTACTATTAATAAATTTTAAAGATTGTTAAAATCAAGAAAGAAAATACCATAAATGTCTCTTTATGATTATCAAAGTCCTATAATTTATCATTTGTTTAATTACTTTAAGAATTTAAGGAAATTTACTTGGCAAGTATTTTGAATATTTCATTTAGGTGTCAGTACCGTGGTCCTGAAATTTTTAATTTTTGTTCTACTTTCTCTTTTTTTTTGAAGTTGTAGTAGAACTACGTTACAGACTTAATTTAGAGAATAATAAAATACCAATAGCACCCAGGACACAAGTTTAAAAGCATTTGTGTATTTTAAAAAATTTTGATTTGTAAAAATTACAGTTATCTAAGAATCACCCATATGCACTATATACTTTTATAAACATAAAATAGTTGAACAATCATGTGTTGAGAAATTGATAACAACAGCGAAAAATTTTTTTGTCAAATTAGCAAAAGCAGATTTAGATTGCTCTCATTATTGGGCATTTTTATAGAAATGCTTCAAAATTATAAGTGAGATCAATTGCCATCTATTACTAAAAAACTAAATGTAAACAATTAGAAACCTGTAATATAATTATTAAGCAGTTCTTCCATTCTAGCATGAGCACCCTTTGTGGTCAAAATATAAATTACCAAATAAATTATCAACCCGATAATTTACATGATTCAGCAGTTAGTATACTTCTTGTAGGCTAGGTGATAGCCACAAACCATCAAAGACATAAAAATAAATTGTGTCCTTACTGAAAAATAAATTTAGCGCATGCAGTGGCAGTGTAATTCTCATATTGACGTCTCGCCGCCCGCGCCACGCATATTGCGATTACTTTTGACATGGCTTTAAAGAATTTATTTTATAAAGTTAATAACTAACCATGATTTATCATATGTTTAGGAAAATTAGATAATATGTCAATTGTAAGTTTTTTTAACAGTTGAAGGTTTCGGGAATGGCATTCCAAATTTATTTTATCTCATATTCTACGTTCTTTTTTTATTTTAATCCAATAAACGATCATTTCACTTGCCTCTAAACGAGACTAAAAATCAATTACTTGCATATCTGAATATTTGAAGTAAAGCATTTACAAATATCTAAGTTTATCTGCTCTGATGGTATCAGGATACAAAATAAATTTCGATATTTCAATAAATTATCTGAAAACTAGAATTATTCCTGAAAGCCTGTTAATTATAACTATAAAACGCAAAACGGATTAATCCAATGCACAATAAAAATTGGAGCACTTTGTTAGATTATGTATAAAATATCATTTAAAAAAACTCTCAATCAAAACATTTTTTTATAATTACAGCCCGAATCTTCGTGTCAGATTTTTCGTGTGTTGTTTTAAAATATTTTCTCATTAAATTTGGCAGATATCTTTAAAAAATTTGTTCAGTCATTTAGTATTCTAACAATGAAACCTTAAATCTTGAAATTATTACACTATTTGATAACATGCCAGAATATTTTTCAAACGTGCCACCACACCTTTTTTTCATCATTGGTTCTCCATCATTATGCTGAGAAATATTACAAATTATATTAAAATTACTGTTTACTTTCCAGGTATTTGTTGCCAACCCCAACAAACCGAAACCAATTTTAGATATACTGCTGAGGAACCAGGAGAAACTAGTAGAATTTCTAATGAGGTTCCACACTGACCGGGCCGAGGATGAACAGTTCAACGACGAGAAGGCATACCTAATTAGGCAAATTAAAGATTTGAAACCCATACCGGGACACTAACTGTTCAACTGTCTTCAACCACCTCCTCCTACCCTGCCTACCATCACCACTACCCCTCAATTTACATTGTATATGTCAATTTTTTTAGGCTACCTACTACTACTATTTTTACCGCTCAAAAATCAACTAGACATATCCTTTTATCAGTAACGTGTTCAGAAAAATGCAGCTATTGTAGAAGATATCGACGACATTTTGAGGTTTTGTAAGTTCGAATTTGATTAGGTATAGACCAGGAACTATTTTGGGTGAATTGTTAATGTTGTGTTGCTAATCATTATTGAAGTTATAAAGTGGTATAATTGTATTTTGTAGTCCTGGGTAAAATGGCGATGTTAAATTAAATTATTTTTTACACTTGTTATTCAGGTTGTAACATAATGCACTGCAGATATTTTCTCAGGTAATAATACTGCTCGGTATGAACTAAAAACTCTTAACAACGACATATCTATCTTGTATAGTTAAGGACCTATTCCATTATTAAGTTTAAGGAAATTTCAATATGTCTGGCAAGCTTGCCGTACATTCCTAAGAAACATAAACAAATGAAAAACTTAATATTCAGATAAAAATAACTCTGTTAGCTAAACCATCCACGTCAAAATATTACATTCATAACAAATAAATATCACATTTTTTTGCAATACCGAACCTGAAACTTCCGCAATAATTCCTTCATTACGATGTAGGTACCTACTTTTTGACGTAAGTTATATATTTTTATTTGTATGAAAATCATCTACTAAAATATCTGTACTGCGTTATGTTACACCCTGTATAAGGAACAGTTTCATGTATTTCACAGCAAAGCTGTCATTATCATGCAATACATGTGTCCTTTAGTTGATTTCATTGTATTTATGCATTTTGGAATATTTTCAAAGTTCCTCAAAGTTCCCCTTGAAGATATTAATGTTTTCGTCAGTGGATAAGCTATGCCGTTATTCATGTTTTCATTTTCGGAGAGTGGCCTGCGTATGTTCCCATCTTGCTTTCAATTCATCTATTTCACATTTGATTGGACTTCAAATGACCTGTTAGTATTTCATTTTCATCAGATTGCTAGTTTTGGAAGAGCATCTAATTAGTCTTGTTCTTTAATGATACGCTAATATTTAAATATTATCACCCCATTAAGGAACAGCCTGTATCTCACCACAAGGTTGATAAAACTCATTGATTTCTCTACCATGTATTCATCTATTGTCCTGAAAATGAGCAATTCTGATGTTTGGTTGTTGATTTTATTGTTTGTAACTAGTTTAGCAATGGTGTGATTTAACAATCACAGTTAGTCACTTTTACTTGATGAAAATTAAGTCTTTTATCTATACAACTCCATCCCATGCTGTAATTCTCACAAAATTTAAAGGGATTTAACATTCCCTTCATTGATCTTGAGTTCATCATAATCTGCTGACCCAGAGTACATCTACCTAGTGGTTACTTTTTGAAAACTATCCCACTGAATTAGTAAGGTATGTTCACAAAAATATCGGCTGATATAAAGAATTGAAAGCAAATAGACATAATTGTTTCTCTAAATTTGCTAGGATTGGTGAACGGATATTTCTTTTGTTAATTTATCTCTACCTGTTGTAATACTTCCTGATCCATACTCTAATCAATTGAAAGTTCCTTTATATTAAGAACTGTAAGATCTTGCATGACTCCAGTGTTTAAAAACTCTTCTGGCCTCTGCCTTGCCAATGTTACACAATCTGTTTGTTTGACACTAGACTATCACTGCACAACTTGTTTTCATTTGAGAAGTGAGGAAAATCATATGTTTATTTTCTGAAGTAGACTTCTCATCTAATGGATTGTAAACATACTAAACTGTTGCCAACATTAGAACATTTTGAAAAAAAAACTTGAATAAATTGAATCCTGTCACTTTACATCAGTCTCTATATCTCTATGTAGGATAAAATTTGTCCTTAATGTAATTGTTGGATTCCTGTTTTCTGCAGTTGATCATGTAAAGTACTATATTCTTGATACATTCAAGTGGTTTGACAAGTGTGACTTGTTTTTCTCCAATTACAAAGTTTGAAAAAACATAATTTTTAAAGATTTTGAACACAGCTTCTATCTAACCCTCATTTGTTTCTATACTAATTAAATCATTTGTTAATTATAACTGCAAAAGTTGTTACTATTATTTGATATACTGGATATTTTGATAAACTTACCTTCAAGAAATGTTCCAAATCTTTGAGTGTAATTAAATTCATTGGGCGTTGAAGACTCTCCAAAAAAATTTAGTATTCACTAAAAATTATTTTTGACATGTTTCTAATTTCCATATTTTCGAGATTATTATCTTGTTTCGGTGTCAAAATTTTTATTATGCCTATTTTCCTAATTTTCAGTTTTGTCTTTTTTCCAGATTTTCTGGTTACAGAACTTTACGGCTTTCCAGGTAATGATTGCATTTTTTCCTGTTTACTAATATCCATCTTTTCGAAACTATCGATTTTCTGATTTCCGGTATGTCAAAATTTTCCATCTTCCAGGAATTATATGTACATACTTTGTTTTCTCCAGATTTTCAGTTTTTCAGGTTAAAGAATGTGGCTTTTCAAATCTGAGGATATCAGAATATTAAGATTTTCAGATTAATAGATTCATTCAAATTTCGAATTTCCCAGTAACTGGATATCCATGAAACCGGAAATTGGAATTTTCGTTTTAATATCATTTAGGTACTTTATATAATCCTTCATAAGCATAAATCGGCGGATTTTGCTGGCTAGAGTCCTACTAGTTGATGTTAAAATAAGTTTGAGACAGTTATTAGCCTAGTAAAGAATTACATAGTGGGTTTAGTTGGATTTGTTATGATTTGTATCTTTAATTAGCAGAATTTTATTTTTAAATGATTAACCCTATGCCTGGGTTTAGATGTCAATTTTAAAATTTTACATGATATTAACTTTTCACCCACTACAATTCTAATAACCACCATCTTGAGCCTTTATATCGATGTTTTGACGAGTATTTTTTGGAGACCCGTATTCGGGTGCCCCGACTAGTTGATTTTTGTAATTTTTTAACCAATAATAATTTTTGCTGCCAACAATTGTGTTTCAGTTAGCTTCAAGTCTAGTGACTAGTGATTTGTAGCTTAAAAATATATTCATGTGTTTCTTCTTTTTTAAATTTCTTTAGGAAATTCAATAATAGGCAGAACTAAAAACAAACTGTCCAAAGTCTTGAAAATATTTGCCAAAACTAGGAATTGCGGAGGATTTCGTACCTAAGAAGAAATTGGATGTATATATTTTTTTTTGTACAGTCACTGATTCACTAAGCTCTATGACTACTGTCTGATTTTCTTTCTGAAATTTATTTAATTATCATAATATTGTATTTATATTCTGAAATATTTAAAAATAAAATTGATATATTGTTTTAAGGGCTTTTTATTTTTGTTAACGATCATTTCACTGTGCCATTTCATTTTTTTGGTTAAATCCATTGAGACATATTGTGGTTTTTATTTGCAGGTTTGTTTAGTTATTTCTATGAGAACAAAACTCATATGAGTGATTACAATAAGATTGGTTTAAAATAATATTTTCTTCCAAATTTCTAAAATGTACTATAATCAAAAGTTTTTTTTTAATTGCTATCATATGTATGTATATTTCAAAACTCCAAACAATATCTGAATCAGATAACTTAATTATATACATGGTACCAGAGAATAATCTACATGTCATGTATGATGATGTTGTTTTCATATTGGAAGAAATTTAAACAGGTATTTTTCAGAGCATTTTTTTTAAATTTCCACATTTTCAGACTTCTCAGTATCAGCATTTTCTAAAGGCAAATAATCCCATATTTCAGGAGCCGTAGTTCCAAAAGTCTCGATGTCCATCTATTGTAATCTGATTTAAAGATTTCAATGACTTAAATTTTCAGATAGCCATATTCTAGTACTTTAAAATTCAAGATTTCTAAATATATATGTATGAGTTTCCTGATATTCTAATATCCATATTTTGTTGGTTTGGAAGTATTTCAAAGATTATTTTGTCTATTCATGGGTTTTCTCTCCTCCAAATTTTTTTTTCCTCTGTGTATGGAGACGTTTCAACTCCGAGTCTGGAGTCGTTGTCAATCGTTTAGTGTTGTTTTCGAGGTTTGTCAAAAAATTTGACACTCAAATTTTTTGACAAACAACAAATTCAAAATCAAAGCGAAAATTTTTTAGAAAAAAACCTCGAAAACAACACTAAACGATTGACAACGACTCCAGACTCGGAGTTGAAACGTCTCCATACACAGAGGAAAAATAATTCAAGACCTCCTCAACAATCTTTTCGAAATTACTTATTTCAAAGATGCCAGATGTTAGATATTAGAACAATCATATTATCCAAATATTGCATATTGGCTATCTGAAATATCTCCAAACCAAAAAATATGGAAATTGGAATATCAGGAAACTATATAGCCTATTGGCTATATCTGGATAATATGGATTTGTAAATATCCAGGTTTTCAGATCATTTAATTTGCAAATACTCTTATCCTCTTAATTTGGATTTTAAAATATCCGGAATATTAATTATTAAAATTTCTTTTTATTTTTGGATCTCAACATTTCAAGACTTGCAGATTATTGTATATCAAACTCCAACATTTTAAGATTACCGGAATTAAGATAAGTCAGTTTTCCAGATGAGTATTAGGATTTACTGATATCCAGTTTCTAGATTTTCTGATAACTGAGTTTTTAGTAATTTAAAGTTCTAGACCAGGGGCGGATCCAGGATTTTTATTTGGGGGGGGCTTGAGCCCCTTAGCCCCCCTCTGGATCCGCTAGTGTTCTAGGCATTCAGATTCTCATATCCAGATTGCTTGGGGGTATCACAAAAATCCAAGATATCCAGGTTCTTTTATTGTCCATTTTCTCGAGATTCCGATATTTCCAGCTAGTTGGATTTCATAAGGACAGATTGCCGATTTCCCCCACCCTTAGCCAAAAAAATCCTGATTTGAGCTTATACAATTTTTTTCTGAATTGCGCCCCGCTCCACTAAACCAAAATCTGAATTAGCCCCTGGTCATCAGTGAAAACAGACCAAACTAACAATGTAAATATTGAAAACATTTCAGTTAGTTAAAAATTAACATTGATCATGTCATCACAATAATTGTCACCTCACCAACAGTTTAGGGGCCGATTAAGTATTAAGTAAGCACTATATGGGGGCGGGGGGGGGTCTTTGCTTTGCTTATTTTTTATGGCATTGGTGGTAAAGGGTAAATAAGAGGGGGGTAAATAATTGTAATAAATCTGTTTACATAATACTTGAACGGTCCCTTATGAGATGAGAGGTTTAAATGTCTAAATTTGTGAAAATTACACTTAAACATTGAAATAATGGTCAGTGAATTTCCAAGTATCAGCCAAATCAGTTCAATCCTCAATGTGTTTTTGTTTTCCAGTCCAAATATTTTCCCAGGTTGCCATTTAAGACCTGCAGCTTTAAAATATTTTTGTGATAAGTTTTGTAGCATTTATTTTTGTTTAATTTCAGGTAAATCTTTAAATATTCTAGTAAAATGCAACTTGCAACAATGTGCCTATTGCAGAAAAAATATGAATTATAAAATTTGGACTTTAAAATTAGACTGAGACTAACTAGAATAGAAAATTCGTTAAAGTTTGTGTAACTGAATACTCTCCAAAAAAATTAAGAAACCTCAAAGAATAGACAAAAAAATATATCTTCAAAAAAGAGCTTGATGTTGCATTTCTACTTTCAGCAGCATAGGTTACATTTTTAATTCTTGTATTGACAAGTTTAAAGAGTTAAATAAAACATTTTGTAGAAATTTTAGCAAGGCTGATCGGAGTTACAGCCAGCACCTAAAAAGGTGCAAACTTCTAATATTGCCTAACGAAACTATTTTATCTAGGTTTTTCAAATATAGGAGAATAAATAGCATTTGCTTTTTAATGAGACCCTTATAGACAGTTTATGGTGAAGTTTAGCCGAATTTACAAAGTTCTACCCAATGCCCAATGAATCGCATTCTTCTGTAGACTTATGAAATTAACATCTTAAAAATATCAATCATTCAACTTACCACCTACCTCTACAATTTTGTCGTTATATGAAATGTTGAAAAATAAATGTTACAGATTGTTATGCGTTATGTTTTAACTGACCACCTTTACCAAACAATTCCAAAAAAACATTAGCAGTAAATAACATCTATCGATTTTCAGAATTTCGTTACATTCACAACGTTTCGATAGAATCGAATCTGATACCGTCACCTTCATCAGATGAAAAGATGAATGATAGGTAATGCCGAAAATTCGTGTTATTTTTCCCCCTAAAACAATCTTACGTCACTGATTATATTCACTAGAGTGCGTAGGCAACACACAATACAATGTATACAACACCCCTCTTTAATTAGGTAAATTCTCCTGAAGTTCGGCTCTGGATCCCCCTAGGTTTGAAGTGAAATAATTTAGCATTATTTAATTTTTTAGTGTATATACAATTTTCGAGATTTATCGAATACTATAACATTAATGGGGATTAGGCCAATGTAATCCAGTGAATATAATTTTTAGTGACGTATGATTTAGAGTGTCATTACTCTGATAGCTATAGGAGATTCGCTACCGAAACGTTCAGTTCAAATAAATTCAAGAAGATTACGATTATCTAGTTGCACATTTATACTAAGATACGTCTAAAACATTTCCATATAATGGGAATACATTGGAACATAATGAGAAAAATGTTTGTTAATGGGAGAGATCTGAAAAATCAGTGACTTAAAAATTGAAACAATAAGGAATAGTCAACAAAAAATTAAATTATTATTTATATTTTTGTTCATGTATTTCCAGGATATATAAAATTGTATAAATATATTCTTATGAAAAAGATGATCAACTAGTTATGTTGGATGACTCCATTATTATAGACCGTAAGGTGTAAACTAGAAATTCAACTAGTCCTGCCTACTGGAATACTGAAAGGTCATGAGATACTTACAATTCATGGAAAAATCCTAGAGTTTCCTAGAGGATTTTCCTCTGAAAATTAGATTTCCCAAACAACAAAAATGTAGGTGCTGGGACCACTTTCTGAGTACTGCCGTGTTAAAACGATAGGTTACCATCGACTTTATCAAGTCATTTTTTTGGCAGAAGGTTAGTATTGGGTCTAAGGGTTGAAACCGAAATATGAATATGTAAGAAAAATGTATTAATTTTGAATGATTCCTGCCAACTAAAATAATCAAAATTTTTTATCTTAAAATGACCAAAAAATTAGCATTACGCCTGCTAGGGACATTTCTGGAAAATTGCTGCCTTTAAAAGTTTATCATAATTAAATGCAAACCATACTTTTCTCAAATCGGAAGAACAGTTTAAAAGTTCAAATAATAAGGCAGGAGTCCCAAAATGTAAGAAAATTTGTGAAAATTGTGACAAATTTCTCAGTCATGCCATTTTGCATGTTCCAAAAAGGTTAATATAAGCGTATTTACAAAGAGGCAAAATAGTCGTACAGTAATTTCATATATTTACATTTACATTCTATTAAAATTATGACAATGTATTGCATAAATATTTACAAATCATCGCAATTTTCTGAGTCATGCCATTTCGCATATACTTAAAAAATGTCAATTTACAACAAGGCAGGATATCCATAACGTGTTTTAATATTAAAATCAACATATATAACAATAATTTTAGTTTTCTAAGTAATGGTTTTTAATTTGTTGCACCCTTTCAAATATGGCAAACGGCATGAAACTATAATTAACGTAATAAGTGTATTCAATAAAATAATTATAGGGGGAACAAATAAATTTGTACAAATATTTTTGGTACTGATTTCACATTTTCACATTCTTCATCTTCATCACTAAAACTTGTTTCATTTTCCTCGTCATCATCCGAAGAGCCAATTGAAGTCAGTTGAAATGTCGTCGCTTTCTTAATTTATTTCGTTATCGTCCTCTTCATTCGAAGCTTGAAAAAAAAAACACAAAGATTAATAATAATATTCTGTCACTGTGGAAAATATTATATCGATGCCAAATAAATGCAAAAACAATTTCATTTTGCTGTTCATCATCAGAAGACTCATTTGAAGTGTTAGTTGAAATTTTGTCGTCGATTACTTCATTTATTTCCTTATCATCATTATCGTCTTTATAATTCGAAGCTTGAAACAGTGCAAAGATTAACAATAATATTAATTTGTTCAAAGTTGCACTGAGGAGAATATTATATCTAGGCTAAACAAATACAAATATCTCTGACGATACTTTTATATATGAAATTCCAGCGTCTTTGTAAATAGGCTTATATTTAAACATTAGCAAAATGGCATGACAAATTTTTCTACAGTTTTTCTATGAAAGTTCCTGTTTGCCATCCTGCCAAAATTTTCCGCACAATTTTCCAAGCGAAAATTCGTTTATTTTCTAGGAGGCGTCCTGCCAATTTTTTAGCCATTTATATATAAATATGTTTGATTAATTTAGTTAACAGGACTCAGAAAATCATTCAAAAGTAATATTGTAATGTTTTTATATTCACACTCGGTTCAGTTCAGTTCTTGGATTTATTTAAAAACACAGTCCAACTCACTCTAATTTAGTTGTTTTCTGAAGGATACTTGTGACAATTTTCAATGTCTAAGTGTTTTAATGACGACTTTTGACGTAAAATCAAATAATAATAACTGTTTTTATATTCACACTCGGTTCAGTTCAGTTCTTGGATTTATTTAAAAACACAGTCCAACTCACTCTAATTTAGTTGTTTTCTGAAGGATACTTGTGACAATTTTCAATGTCTAAGTGTTTTAATGACGACTTTTGACGTAAAATCAAATAATAAACATTGTCAAATATTTACATTTTGAAATTGTACCTTTTTAATCCGTAGTTTCTTAGCCATTGACAACGGGGTCTGATCTAGACCCCGAAACGTTTGGAATATACAGCAATTTCCTTTAAAGTGTGGTGTTATTTCCCAATAAACACTTAGACATTACGTCACTCTAATTTATTTCCACTACTTTAACACAATTTATATTCACAGAACTATTTACAATTTATGTTAAGTATACGGCAGTCGAATACTCAATAAATGCTTCCTCAGCTCTCCGTATTTATATATTTCTTCTCGGATTTCTCCAGAACGTCAAAGAGCCGCTGGGACTAGACTAGATTCCCGTCACAATATTTTTTCTTACATGTTCATATATCGATTTCAACACTTAGACCCATTACTACTATCCTCTCAGAAAAAAATTTGATAAAATTGATGGTAACCTATAGTTTTATTAACCTGGTAGTACTCAGAAAGTCGTCGCAGCACCTACTTTTTTTTGTTTGGAAAATCTAGTTTTTCAGAAAAATCCCCTAGGAAACTCTAGGATTTTCTATGAATTGTAATTTAAGTACCTCACATATAAATTTTCAGTAGTCCAGAAGGCAGGACTCAGAAAATCGTGGTTGACTTCTAATTCAGATATCCAAGTCTATTAGATCGGCGTCAAAGAAAACTATGATAAACAACAAAAAAGCTATATATGGAAAATTCCGACATGAGTCAAAAGCCAAAGATGTCATCTATACATCTACCAGCGAGGCATGTTTTTAAATACTATTGACTAGTCACATGCCATTATACATCATTCTATAGAGGTATAAAGCAAAATAGAAGTCATTTTGGGGAATATAATTTAACAGCAATTCGCTTATACCTTCACAGTAATAGTTTATACGAAATTATTGAAATTATTAACGACCGTTAATATATCCTGATTGAAGCGTTTTTCATAGAGATGAGTCGGAAAAACTGGTAAAAAGTGAATTTCTTCAAAAGTTCATAACTAATAATTAAAATTGGAAAATTCATTTACGTCAAAATGATAGTTTATGATGTGAAATTTCTATGAAAATCGGCAAATTGAAAAATTTAGATTTTTTCCAAATCACAGCGTAGTAACCGGACAAGACCGTACGAGATTCAATAAAGATATTTCGCAATTTCGGCAAGCTGTTGTAAAAGCTGTGTTTTATAGGTGAAAAATTTTTATAAGCGTAACGTTTTCTGCACAGAGCCGACCAAAATATTTGTTAATCTGGAGACTTTTAGTATTGATGTTTAAGGGTCCATGGCAAAATAACATAAAATCTCAGCCTGTGGAGCTTCAGTTGAAACTCTACGAATCTTGACAATTTTATTATTACACACACTTCCAGTTTCTTGAAATTTATGAACTAAATCCAACACATACTGGTGCCTCATATTTTTATCGAGATGTCTCTGATCAAAAACGTGAGCAGTTCGGTATGCACACCGTTGTTCTCTCCCATAAATATATACCCTTTTAATTCTTTCTTGTAAAGAATCAGCCATTGTCCAAATTTGATAGTATACAACGAAACCACCACTACTAATAATAAATTGTTTACATTTACAGTCGCAAAATCATTTAAGCATTTTTCTCACTTGTTTACTTCGGTATTTAGACCAATGCCCTTTTTAAATTACAGTTCAAAATTTTTAATTTTTTACGGTTTCTAGGTTATTACTCTGTAAAAAATATTTTGATTTAAAAAAATGATCTGTCAAAAGATTGGAAGAGACCTTTAATGAGAAGAATAACAGGATATACTTCACCCCCGCTGAGGGGTTGGAACTACTGATGGGCATAATCAAATGATATTAATAATCGATTATTACAACTCCAATAATCGCTCGAATGACCTCCAGTGGTACGTTTATGGTTCTGATTCTCGCTTATTTTATCTCAGATCCGTAACTTTTGCTACGTGCCAGCGGCTGCCCTGTGTGTGAACATTTAAATTTAGGTAAAAATGATACTATAAAATTTTTCCTGCATATAAATTTAATTTAAAATCTATTTGTGAAGGAACCGTTATTAATAATTCAAAGAATACTATAATGCTCCTTAATTTACATAATTATACTTATTATATATATATATATATACTCTAACCTGAAAATACAGTATTTACATATTTCATCTGTCTAATGAAAGACGTAAACAATCAACTATATAAGAGTGAGAACGAACGAAAGTGCCTCTATATGAACATCGAATGACAGAAAAGCACTTCTCGATTCCCAAAGAAATCACTCGGATTTTAACTCGAATGCAGTATCCTACTCGTCATTCGGTGAATGTTTGGAGTTAAATAATCGATTATTTTTCATTCGAATGATCCCATCCCTAGTTGGAACCATAGATAAGAGATTTATTTATATATGTATAGTTGGAACTGCAGAGTGACCGATACGTGTAAAGTCATTTTAGGTGGCTAGTTTTGAAATGAAAGCCATGTATACTGTGTGTACTACTGTGATTGAGGGAGGAAATAATACGTCATTCGAAAATTAAATTCACTTTATTATTAAATTACTTAGCATCAAAGGTAAATTCTATAAGATACGTAAATTTAAAACAATAAAGGAAAATCCAAAACAAAAAAGTACTTACCGACAAGTCATAATTATAAAATAATAATATAAATACTATTGTACTAACAGAACTTCCACCTATTACCGCATTCATTACACAAAACGAATGTCGTCATAGGTTCATCAGACGACCTCGTCTGGAGCTGATTATACGTGCAGTTTCGTTTCTTGCATTTGCCGCATTTCAACATGTCCGTCTTGGTGCCCTGCGCTGTCGCCAATTGCGCATCGTTAATGGCCTCCTTCATGAATTTCTCCCTCAGTTGTTTCACCTCGTCGTTGGCCATCTCTTCGGCGGTCATGACGGCCAATCGCGAGGCGGGTATAGCACCGATTCGGAAATTGGTTCGTAGCGTCGGGTTTTTGGGGTCTTTCAGGTTCGCCAGTCTGGATCGAATGCGGTTTTTGTAACGCATGTCTGTGTTTCGGAATTCGTTGAAGATCGCCTCTTCCAGTTCTTCGGCGAGCTCTTCTGCTGACATACAACCTGTAATTAAAACAAAAAGTTATATTTGGAGTTTAGTTTCGGAATTTGGAAACCAGAAAGCAACAAAGGAATATATTTTTGGGTTCATTTGTACATTGACTGAAGGGAAACCTATTACTGAACCTATTAAGTGTTAGATTCCAAAAAACAGAATTAGAAGAAAAAAAACTGAAGATTTCAACACCTTGTACATCAGTAACGTTTACAGACATATGTTCTTAGGAACTTTTTGTCATAAAATGACTCATGGAAGCACAGCTTAAATAATACTTATTGAAAATATACCAGTGGTCGAAATTCGACCCTATTTCATGAAATTGTAAAAAGTATAATTTTATAAGAAACAGAGTTCTGGAGAAATCGGAGAAGTAGATGTAATGACCAAAATTGTTCATATTGACAAATCTATTGAAATAAAAAGAAAATAAAAATGTGATCAAATATCGGTAATCGAAATATTTTTGACAAATGAATGACTCTCCAAATGTTTGGCTGCAACCGCTTCTGGCAAAACATTCGATATAATAATGGGAAGATTGGTGATACTAGATACATTTCGGTTTATTAGTTAACCATTACCAGATAATAATAATACTTTGATAACCAATATCCTACATTACTATATACTTAAAATGTCCAGTAAAATTTTTTTTATTAGATATATGTCGAGTTTAGCGTTTGCATGTCTTTGAATTGCCATATTGTTGGGCGAAATAATTTTAAATTGTAATTTTTACTGGACATTTTAAGTAAATAGTAATGTAGGATATTGATTATCAAAGTATTATTATTATCTGATGATGATTAACTAATAAACCGAAACGTAATAATCAAGAGCATAAGTGTTTATTTGACTGTATTCCAAGATAATAGCATATCTAATGTGAAGATTGTTCTTTGCAACCTAAAAGTTTTCGTCATTTGCGGTTTCAATCAAGTTCAGGAATATTAAAGAAAAGAGAGGACCAACAACCCTAGGAGAACTTAAATATTTAATACATTCTCTATTGTCCGCTGTATGACATTTTTTTACACAACACCTTCGGGAAGGTTGTGATAATATATTAATCAAATAATTAACTTCACATTAAGAACAGAATATTTAATATGAAAGTTACTGCAACGCGTCCGAAAAATCAATACTGATCTACTACACTGACTATTTTACCACTAAACAATAACAATGCTTGCATGCTACTTCCATATATAATTACTCAATGTTTTGAGTTTTGACCGTTTGGCGGCGACGGCACTGTCAGTTGTTTGGCGTTGACAGTATGGTCGTAAATAATGAATATTTAATGAATGAACAAATATTATAAATTAATATTAGCATTCTGCACTGAAGGTTGTCAGTAGCTACTAAACAAAACACAAATTAAGAAAATCGGTTGAGAGACAGAGGAGAAAATGGTACCTAATTGTTTTGTCTTTGCCTAATTATATATAGATATCATTAAGAAAATCTAATCATGTGGCTCTCAAACTATGACAAATGGCAAAAGTTCAAACAATGGCAGGGTAAAAAATACCTTTCCAATCTAAGTAGCATTTAAACTTCTTATTTAGTGCAAAAGGTCTCTCTACATATGGGTATTTTTTTAATTTTCATTTTAAGAAAAAAAGTTATTGCTCATAAAAAGTTGAACATGGACTAAAACAATCTGTATACGAGGGTTGACACAAAATATAAATTCTGCTAAAGAGTAATGTTTTTGCCATAAGGTAAGTAACATTTGTATTTTCTCACCGTTGAAAAAGTCCCTTATAAGTGTGGGCGAATCATCGGAAAACTTTGTTTATATGTTGGTTCAGATATATAAATAAATTAATTCGAAAAAATGATGCTATCCAAATCCTGAAAAAGCAGAATCAGCTAATCTAAACTCTTATAGTATCACTTTTGTAAGTCTCATTCACAGTTGAACTGAAAATTTTAGCATTATCTTTGAAAACACTAAAATTTAAAAAATCAAGTGTATAATATCACAGCAAATTAAGACTATATGACAAAGAAATAATTTTTAATTAAATTTTAAAATCTTAAGGCGCCTACAGACACACAAACATTCCTTCAGATATGTACGCGCGTACAAGTACGCCATTAAACGTTTGTTCGAATTGCCTACACACGGAAGACAATTTTTATATTCAGTTTGTTAAATCATAGGGAAAGTTTAAAGGAAACCCAAACATTTTTGTTTAAAGGAAGCTTAAACAAAAATGGTTACTTTTGTTTGACAAAATCAATTTCAAATTTACCTTAAGGAATTCAGATTCTAATGACATTGACAGTGAAGTGTGACTTTGAAATTTTGAAATTTTTTGGAACACCGAAGAAACCATAAAAAGAAACTATCAGTAAATGGTCTGATGCCTGACAGCGTCCCACTAGTTGACAGGATTATCTTTATTTTCAAATAAAATAAGCCATTTATAAAGTAAAATAAGCTTAAGTTAAATCTAAGTAAATTTTGAACCAATATAAATAACTTCATACTACTAGAAGTTTGAGATAAGAACTTGTTGGATTAGATAATGCCATAAATAATGAAACAAAATAAAATTCTGTTCATTTTTGATATTAGTATAAAAATTACCTTCAAAGTCTTCAGCTTTAGAATCTGTCTGTAATGCAGTGGCTAACATTTCCCGACACTTCAACCTCACAGAGTCTGTTGTATTTGTACTTGGGGGTGGGAACTGCTTTGGCAATTTTAGATCTTTGTCTCTGTCATTTTTTTCCTCTTTTGAACGCTTCTCCTCTTTTTCTTTCTTTGATTTCGAAGATGAACTACTACTGCTGCTTGATGATTTTGAATCTTTTTTATCCTCCACTGGTAAAAACTTTTTCCAATTCTTTATTAGAGTTTTTGATAAACTTATTACTTCGTCGTCCTTGCTAGATTTCCTCAAGGCATTTACCGTCATGCCGATACGGGTTTTCGTCAACACTTCCAAATTTATTTCTAAATTTTGTAGTTCTTTTAGTAAGTCTAGTGCTTGCTCTTGCCCCTACAACAAAATAATATTAAATTTCGCGCCATTGTAGTATCAACAGTTTAGTGTTTAATTGAATTAAAACACAAAATACTCTATTCAATCGGAAACACGAATCTCATGACTCAGTCGGTGTGTTACCGATAAATTAAAATTTATAGAAAAATACTCGTTTTATAATGGCAGATGAAGTGTACATAGCTATAAAGTTATTTATAAATAAAATTTAACGTACACTTCCGTCTTCTGACGTCATTTTATTTAATTTCTTCTGTATTCTCATAACGTCCTCCTCCACAGTCATCTTGTTTGGTATAATTTACTATCACAATCGTTCCTCACAAATTTTATTGGATAAACACTTGAGTGACTTTGAAAGCCTATGCTTTCATTCGACAATAACGACGCTCTGCTGCCTGTCCTGCCGTCCCAGTTACGTGGTTTAATTAACTCTTCGCAAATCTTCGCTTTATTTTTTTGCGCTTGCGTAAGGCAATGTATCTTCCATTTGTTTGACAAGTTTCGTAGTTCGTAGCAAAATCCTTAAGCCCGATCTACACCACAGAACATAAGTTTCAGGTTTCGTGAGCCACAGAGTAAGAAATTATCACCTGAATATTTGTTTTCCAAAATGAGGTACTTAATATTACAGGGGGTATTCAGTAAGTTATAAAATTAAAAAATATGAAAAATGTCATACATATAGGATTGTAAAACTTCGGACATATGCGATGATTCTGTATGAATCTGTATATGTCAAACATGGGTTGTAGCTTAGACAAATGCCCAAGATTCACTTAATAAAGTCTACAGGTGATTAGAGAAAAAATAAATAATTGCTTTATTGTCCAACAGTATCCCATTTACAGGACAATTTACAAATACAACATTGCGGTACTAACTATTTGATTCAGCGTACATGTAAAAATATCACAATAATTGCATTTATTATTAAAATTATTGCACATAACATAAATTGGTGATTTCAACAAAATGTTTGTTCTGGCTCTTTGTGGCCTTAGCATTAGATGTTTCCTTGAGTGAAACGTAGGTACATTAAAATTAATTTGATTTAACAATTCCGAACAGTCTACCATATTATTTACTAATTTATACAAGAATACAACACATGCACAATTTCTCCTTAATTGCAAAGAAGGCAGTTGAAAACGTTCACATAACTCATCATTTAGGTATATTCCTTTCTGGATATAATCCATCACTTTTGAGAACCAAATATTTCAAGAATTTTCTTTGGACCTTTTCGACACGTTTGCTCTGAATATCATTATATGGATGCCAAATCATACATGCATATTCAACTTTAGAACGAACATACGCAAAATATAATGTTTTCAATGCGGAAATATTAGTAAAGTCTCGGCAGTTTCTCAATATAAATCCATAAGACTTTAATGCTTCAGATCTTTTTACAGATATGTGCTCTACAAAGCTTAATTTATCGTCAAAGTTAACTCTCAACAGTGTACCTTGACTTAAATAAGGAAATTTAATGGCTGACGTTTTTCAGGTATATGTCACTACTTTACATTTTTTCGCATTTATATTTAGATTATTTCCATTGCACCAGTTTTCTATAGATACTAATTGGCTCTGAATATTATCACAATCATTTACATCTTCTATTGTAGAAAAGATCTTGAAGCATAACTTTTCTGTCGATATTGTATTACATAAATTGTTAATAAACAAAAGAAATAGCAGAGGTCCTAAATTCGACCCTAGAGGAACTCCTGATTTAGCTAAGTATGAGTATGATTTGAAGCCATTATAAGTCACATAAATATCTGTCTGATAAGACTTGATGAAATTTACTGCTTGGATAGAAAATCCAAATCCTGATAGCTTGTTTAACAGAATTTTATGATCAATTCTGTCGAATGCCTTACTGAAATCTGTATAGATCACGTCGACTTGTGTGTTGGTGTCCAGTGCTCCTGAGATATATTGAGTAATTGCTACCAGGTTGGTTGTTGTAAACCTTTTATCAATAAATCCGTGCTGATATGGAGATAGTTGACTGCGTACTAGTGGAAATATGCGATTATACAGTATGATTTCAAATAGCTTTGATAAGTTTGACAGAATAGATTTAGGTCTGTAGTTCTCTAATATATTTTTCGCACCATCCTTAAAAATGGGGCAAACCTTTGCTACTTTCCAGGCTTCAGGAAATTTATTGCACTCCAACACAATCTTTTGCTATAAATGACGGAATGTTATCAGGTCCAGAGGTTAGTTAAAAAAAGTTAAAAGAAACTTAAATCAGAGTTTGATCTTTTTTCGACACCGTAAATCACAAAGTTATTCATAAATGAAAGAATAAATTGAATATCAAGGCACTTTACACTAAAACAAGGTGAAATGAACAATAATATAAATATGATAGAGACAAAATAAAACTGTAGACAGAATAGTATTTACTATGGATCATGGATCTAAAGTGGCGTAGAAAACTTAAAAAAAACGAACTACGCGGCTGTAAGTAATTTTCTCTCGTAATCTTACTTGAAGAGCTATGTGCTTAACACTAAAGAAAGAAATATCTGTCATATTCTGCAGTATCTTTACATTATAATTCAATGAACTTTACATTTCTAATTTCGCATTTTAGGTAAATTTGTTTTAGTCACACTCATTCTTCTTAATCACACAACAGAAGCCCCTGCCTTAGGTGGCAACCCATTATGGAGTATGTATTACTTTACTAGCAAAATTGTGCATATATGTAATATTGTAAATTATATGTACCTAATTAATTCAGTAAAAAAATACATACATTAACATGTTAAATACAATTTATTAGTTTCCGAAAATCAGTGGTTGAATGTTACATTTTTGCAAAGTTTCACAAATGATCATAAGGACATTGTCATGATAGATTATTTTTTGCTAAAATATTGCTGATTTGGCTAAGTCAGAAGTTTATAGAACTTCAAATTAATAGCGCACAAAGGCAGTACTACTTGTACAGAACTCTTCAAACCACACTGACATAATCAATAAACTAATTCAAGATAATACTAAAAGCTTCTGCCAAAATGTAATTGTAAATTAAATTATATGTTAATTTAGAACATTTTGATAAGTAACTACAACCCTTAATCAGGATGTATACTCTCATGAGTTTCAGTCCATGGTAATTTCTTCAAAAATAATGAAGGTATACATAAACATATTGTCAAATAATGAACTAACTTCATAATACTGAAGTATATCAACAACTAACAAAAGTTGTTTAAATGTTGGTCAACAAAAATACTTAAATCAAACATGTTTTTAATTTAATTTTGATTGAGGCAATTTTAAATGACAAGAGATTCATTCCTTAATACCAGTAGTACAAATGAAATAAGTACAGTGTTTACAGCCTAAGCTCAAAGATGAAAGGGATTAGACAGTTAACTTATATTTAAAGTAAACAATACTCACTGCAAGCAGTAAAGGAACGCGCATTGGGATTAAAAATTTTCAAATATTAACAACTACCAAACGAAACAAGTGCGAGATGTTTTAAAGATTCACATAGTGTTTTACGGTAGGCCCATTGTGGGCCCAAAGCCATAAGGATATTAATATTTTATGCCAAGCGTTTCAGTGTCTAAATCAATTGAAGGTATATTGTCATTCTTGTAAAAGATAATCCCACTTTCTCACTTCTAATGACTGTCCCAAAACATATGTAGACCAAAAAAATAATTTTTGTAAAGAGAACTCATAAACACCAAGAGAATCAATGTACACCATACATCTTATGTAAAAAAACTGGATTGTGATTATGCTAAACACTTCACAGAACATAATATAATTTTAAAATTTTACATATAGAAAATAATTCTCAACCTTTTAAATAAAAACCTTTGAAATGAACTGTCTCAGAACTAACCAAAATTTCATTAATTTTCATTTAGACCTAAATTATCTCCCTCATTAAATTTGCCCAGGTAATATCCCATGTTCTTAAGAAATTGTCATATAGTAGATATTATTAAGTTTATTTTCAATTACCTGGATAAAGTCTTTATCAAATTTTCTGCATTGTTAGTGTTAATTATTCAATTATAAAACATTTCAATTTTAGGCTGTTCTATCTAATTGAACTATGATCTCATATATGATGACTAGTATAACAGCTGGTTATCAATAGTATTAAAAGATCATGAAAAGATTAACAGTATTAACAATTTGAAAAACTGGAAAACTGTTCCTTACCTTTATAACTGAAACAACATAATAATGTAAAAGTTTAATTTCCACAGCCATTTACAATAACATCATAATTATTAGTTTCATTAAAAAAGTTTACACTTATTTACAAAAGTAGTGGGCAAGCATAAATTATAGATGTACTGAAAAAGAAAAATATTTGAGCATTATATAATATAAAGGAAAATAGTTTCAGTATCTCAACACAATTTCTAATAAATAATTAATTATTCATTATAGCTGCCTCTCATCACAATTCTTAATTTATCATCTGAATGAAACGGAAATGAAATCTAATGGTAATACTTCTGAAAATATTAAAAGAAGAATAAATTGAAATAGTATTGTATAAAGTTAAAGTACAACTAGCTTTTACTACATATTTTTTTGTGAGAACTAGTAACACAATATTTAATTTTTTTATTATGTCTGAAAAAAACACATTTTTTCTGTTGAAAATCTCAAATTGAAAATTGTATTAGCAAACTATAAAATTATCAGTTCATCTACAAACAACTCTATGTGCCAATGTACATTAGAATTTATATCCAAGAAAACAAATTAAACTTTTCACTTTTGGATTTACCTATGGCAACAAACTTAAGTTACAAATAAAATAAGAACACATAAGTAAAACCTAATGCTAATAAATGGATATACAGGGTGATAGTACATAATCAAGAATATCTCAAAAAGACTGCATCATAGAAACATTGTTTCAAATTTCTTGAAGAGGAAAACTGTGGTCACATAGACCTATCCTCTGTGTGGTTCTAAATAAAAAAATGTTTGAGACAAAAAGTGTTTGTTTTCTGCTTTGCCATAAAAAAGAGTGTTTCTATTAAAAAAAATTAACTTGATCTTCAAATAACTTTCAAGGTTATAGTCATTAATACCATCGGGTGGCCCTTTTATAATTGAGATATTCTCAATTATAGGTTAATAGGGTTCACCCTGTGCATAATGAAAGCAAATTCTCCCAAAAGAAACATCAAAAACAAACATCAACATCAGTTAGCCATCAGCCAGACAGAAAGAATGAGAAAAATATTGAAAACAGTAATTAACTATCTCAAATCCAAATTCAAAAAATATATAATGATAATATAAAATTTTCCTTGAAACTGTTCAAGCATTATTATTTTTTATACAAATCACAATTTAGGCAAGAGAAATAAAATTTCTATCAATATAAGAAGATAATCATTAAAATCAACCAATCAATAGCATTTTTTGGCACCCACCTTTATTTCACCAAATACTACAAACCTTATTTATTTGTATTGTTATGCAAGCCTTCGATGCTCATACTCAATGCCTCTAACCTCTGGATCAACTGACTCATAGTGTGCTGCGATCGCTGGATATTCTCCTCGTTTAAACTGGGCACCGTTGCCGATCCCAAATCGAAATGCAGCCTAGCTAATTTCTCTTGTTGCTCCCTGATGTTGGTCATCTGCTCCATGGTGCAACCGCTGCCGAATGCGCGCAGTTTTCCCGAATGGAAGTCGGCCAGCAGACCCAGCAAGGCGGTTTCCATTTGTCTGACGTCGGGCACTTGAGATATAAAAGAATGGTGTCTTGTATCAGATGAGTTGGGAGACACTATGGGTACTGGTGAAAGAAAGTGGTAAAACAAAAAATAAATAAATAAAAATGTCAAATAATAAAAATAAATATAAAATCAAAATTAATAAAAGCAGAGAAAAGTTGCAGAAAAATAGTTAAAACAAAAGTTAAAACAGAAAAAATTAAACAAACAGCTATAACATATAAGGATCAGTATGAATAGAATATATATTAGTGTATGAAAAGTTTATATACACATATCAACAAAGTCAAAGTAGATATTAGTTATTAGTAAGCTCTGGTATTGATATCGATGGGTGAAATGAAAAATCTGCCATGAGCCTATAAAACTTCCCATACATTTGCTGACTTGCCCGCCTAGGCCAAAAATTTTCTGATTTGCATATCTTCCTAGGACAATGTTTTTCTTTTTCTGATTTGCTGCTCCCTAAACCAGAAGCATGGTATGCCCCTGTTGATATTAAGAGTTATAGGACATCACACAGTATGACTGACTTGGACACAAGAACATAATTATTAGACTTTCGTCAGCGTAGATAATAAGACTTGTATCAAGTCAGTCAAGCATCAGTAGTTATTACCATTTATTATAAAATAAACAACCTCAGATCCTGGTAAGATAATTTTGTGAGATTCAATTATTATAAGTTGAACTGAAGATGTATTTGAATGAAATAATAACAAAAAACAGAAATAAAACCAAGAGTTGTATGATAACAAGTGTCAATCAACCACCAAACTCTTCTTTCACATTTTGGATCAAAGGACAAACCTATAAGACGTTTGCAATCATTAAAATGATTACACTAATTATAAAAAACAAATTAATTAAAATGACAAACCATTACCATTTAACAGGCCAATAAATCCAATCTCACAGCAGTTATGGCTCTGCATACTCTTTTACATGATCAAAAAGTGAAACTCCAATATTGATTAATTTAAAAAGGTAATATTTTTTATTTTGTGGTGTCTATTAAAACATTTATACTACCTTTATGAACATTTCTTGGTCTTATGGTACTACTTTTAGTTGGTTCTCTGGCTTTCTTCTCATTAATAAAATTTATTTTTGGTGCTGTAGTTCCACCTGCTTGACCCTTTCGAACACTCTGTACAACAGAACTTCGACTTGTGTTTCCTGATGAAGACACCTAAAATATAATTATATAGCATTTACAGGTCAAAGTGTAAACATTTTATTTACCACTCTACTTTTTACTGGAGATACAATTTTCCCTTCTGCATCATCTTGGACAATACTATCATCATTTTCTGCGTCACTAGAAACCAGTTGTTGTAATTCTGACGTTTCCCTGGATTCCATATTTATGGCCCCCCTTTTTCAAATTGCCAATTTAATATGTCCTAGAATTTTGGACTTTGACTATTGTAAAAATATCAATATATGCAACTGTCAATTTTTAATTTTAAGGTTATGTGTTTGGCAGTCACTCTATGATCACAGAATAACAATTAATAGAGAGGGCAGTTATGAAGTTGAAAATGGTGGTCGTGGGACACCTAGTAAATTACTAAATCAAATAATTATTAGTTTCTTTATGTTACTAACTTAAAAACGTGAAATTTCGACACTTCAACTTAAGGCTGAACGATGCAACCACACAAAATCGCTACAATCGCACTAATTTATTTTCCGTAGGGATAAAATTATTTTTCTTTACGTGGGACATGGCCTCACACCGCCACTTAGATCATTTACCATCTAGATATAGCCTGTCAAGCATAAAATCATGGCAACGTTAGAAAGAGAGGGCAATAGAGACAGTAAGAGGCTATTTCACTTAGTGGGTGGATGGTCGGTGGACGCAGCCAATGAACAACATGCTTTATTGGAAGCAGCTGCCAACCGAGTGAAATAGCCTCTTGCCCTCTCTATTGCCCTCTCTCTCCTTAGTCTTACCACGACATTTGTGCACTGCAGGCTATCTCTAGAAAGTAAATGCTCTAAGCACCGCCATATTAATTGGTGAGTGATTGTTTGGGATTAGTGAGCAGTGTTCTTATTTTGTTATCTATGTTTTCACCTAGTCACTTGTCACAGTGACAGTCATATGATAATAGTGGGTGTTTAAAAGTTTTGTTATTTGTCTCCCAAACAAGTAATCAACAGTATATCAATGTTTGCACGTCGTAAATCACATAATATATCATGGGTGACGATTTCGATTACACCCCGAAATATCAACAACTGCTCAGAGATCTGAAGAACACTATAGAAGGCCTATTGGTGACCCAAGTCGCTAATGTGTGGTCCATCTATGGAGGACTTAGTAGAGTTCATAACACATTGGAGAAAATATTTAAACACGGCTGTAAAGGCTCGCAGGAAGTAAGTAAATATTTAAAAAATATATTTGTACCTAATTAATTGGTTCTTTAAGGAACAAGGCTTCTATAACTTCATACAGGGTTTAGAATGGTTGCAGCCTGAAACCTCAAAGTCTTACTTTTCTATTGACTGCGAATATCGTCCACATATTCCAACACATTTAAAAGATGACAAATCCTCTATCTGGTTATATAGGAGTTTAGAAAATCATTCATTATCACAAAAATTATCATGGCTGCTATCAGATCAAACACATCTGAGAAATTGTTATCAAGCTTATGCTTTTCTTCTTCAAGAAAAGTATGCTGAAGCTACATTAATATGCCTTAGAGCTGTTGAAAGGAACCAACCCAGTCTGATGTCAGACATCAACCCCTGTTTGTTTTTACTGAAAACCCAGGAGTTTCATAAAGTCCACAGAAGATGTTCATCATTCCCAGACAGCCAGTTAAAAAAGATGTATGAAGAAAACAGCTTTAAGAGAAGGAAAACAATACAGAATATTTGTGATGAAATTGGAGTTGAGAAATTTCGAGAGAAAAAGGTTAACATTCAGGGTAAATTGAAACCTTGGAATAGTATGCCTTCATTAATGAAAAGAAGTTTGAATGTGGAAGAAAATCAAATTCATTTCCAATCAAAAACAACACCTACAACACCTGTACACAATAAAAAAATTGAGAAACTCCCAGCAGAAGTATTCAAGGTAATTTGTAATGTTTTTTAAGTAATTTAAATCTATTGCTGTAAAATGAGGGTGTAAGTCCACCATAATCTAACCAGCTGTCATAAAAGCATTTCATTAAGTTTATTGATTTATTATTCTTATATCAAGATCTCTTAAACTGATCTGGGTTTGCTTTGTTATGACCTACTACCTTTAATATGTTGTCTAGATAGGAGTTGTCAGTTTCTTAAACATTTTTTGGGAACTTAATTCAAGAAAGCAGAGATTTGCAGACATATCTAGAGCTCTGAATATGGTTACAAAATTTGGGCTCACTTTTGTATGTTTTTTCTCTTTTTTAGCTATTTTTTTTTTAATTTTAAGAACTCATCAAACAACTCTACATAATTGCAGTTCAAAAGTGAGGCCAATTGAGAGATTAGTTAACAGTTATTATGTGAATACTCTGAATTGTAAACAGGTGTTCCACAAGGAAGAATATTGAAGCCTCTGTTATTTATTTTCTATATAAATGACTTATTGAAAAGTATGTTTGATGACATGACAGTTCCATTTGCAGATGTTACTGATACAATATATATTGGTAAAAATTTAATGTATGTTGAAACTAAAATGAATGATTATCTTAGTGGTATAAATAACCAGTGAAGCTAAAAATATTGAGTACATACTTACAGTTTTATTATTACTGAAGAAATACAGTATTAAGAGCTAAATGAATCTACAAAAAGTTATGTAAAAACATGGTAATTTTTGTCACCAGTAATGCCCAAGAAGCTATCAGCAATCCTTTTGTCTTCAAAGTTCTGAAGTTCTCATAATGTCTGATTGAATGAGCTGCATAGCATTGGAATTCCTAGTTCCTGTAACTTAATTCACAAATAAAAATGTCAATGTCATTACTGTTATTGGTTTGTTTGAGTCTTTCTGCATGGTATTTTTGAGTGAGTCCACTGTTTTCAATAGTCTTACTGAATCCAAGTTTCTTCTCAAGCAAATCACCATGTGGTCAGTGAACTTCTATTTGTCATTGTTTTTCTAGACAGTTTATATCATCATACAAAATATTGCCACTAGTGTCAGAAGTAGTAGTGGTCATGGTTATTATTTACTAGACTCTAATGTGTGAGATTTGTTGTGTACTGAAGAAGTTGGTCTTAAAATTAAACATTTTGTACCAGTTTAGATTTTTTTTATTGTTCAGGTAACTTACAATAGCCTTCAACCAAAACGCCTAAAGGAAAGCCACAAAAAACACTCTCTGAACCTGAAGCCCAGAAACGTCAAGCGAGTCCTCATAAACAATCAAGACATCATTGAACACACTCCTCCTTTGAGCAGTTCTCAAAGCAGCGGCACCGTGACAAACGAAGACTTATTGTTGCTTTCGACAAAGTCATGTCCTTCGGGAAGAACTAAAAGCACTTTCGGATTGTCAAGTTCACCTTTATCTGTCGTAGACGCCTTTCGACCTATGCCGGGCGAGAAAGATTACAAAAAACGACCAAAGAAAACTTTCATAGAGGACGGCGGTATGAGTGTGCTGCCCATGGCAACTGGGTACTTCCCCAAACCAGTAAAAGGTCAGAGTCTGTTATCCTTTCTCACCTCAGGTGAGTTCGCAAGAACGAACGCGGAACTGGACAGAGAGAACGCACATTTCTGCATTTCTGAAGCTATAATATCGGCCATGGAGCAAATTAGGTATGTTTTTCCTGTAGTGGCTTGGCCATTTTTTTAGACTAACTTTTTAGGTGCAAAAGGAATTTTGGAATATCCGAAGAACAAATTGACGATGATCATCCCGAAATCGTGGATTTGAAACAGAGGATCAGGCTGAGGAGGACGGAAAGAGTCATGGAGAAACATCGCAGAGCATGGGCCGATAATCTACTGAGTGATGGGACAACAGATAGTAAGAATGAATACTTTGTTAACTAATTTGCAGCAGTTTAAAAATATATTTCCAATAGTTGCAAATAATTAACTAATTATTTCATACTCTACTAGCAAATTGATCCCTTTTATTGGAATTAGTATTTACCGTCCATTTTTCTATACTAAAATCATTCTTAGTCCAGCCAATGACCATTTTCCCGGGTAATTTGTCAAAGCAGCTCCGATTTTCCTAAAAATTTGGTTTTGAGTACTACTTACCCTCTGCCTCAAAGTTGACCCTGTGCCGGGGGGAGCTTTTTCCCGGGAGGGGGATGCAACCCCTTTTCGGGGGTGAAATATATTATATTTATATTTAAAAAAATCCCGGAAATGAATATATTAACTAATTTTAAGCAACATTTGTTCCATAATTTTTTTCCGCAAATCAATTGTTTTCGAGTTAATCGCAAATGAAATTACCGATTTTTCAACAAAAAAAAACATGTTTTCATACGGTTATTCGTAAATAACTTTTAAAATATGCACTTTAAGAAAAAAAATCATTTGGATAAAAATCTCACAAATTACCAAAGGCAGAATTTATATCAAATTTAGAAAACTTTTTAAAGGATGTAAAAGATATTAAGCATCATTATATTATTGGGGACTTTAATATAGATTTATTAACAATAGATCACTATTCCAATGAGTTTCTTAACAATTTCCTTGAAAAAGGTTATATACCAGGTTACCAGAAAATTACTAGACCTTCAATTAATGATTATAATAAAGGTACCTGTATTGATAATTGTTTTTATAAAACTGAGAGTTTAAAAACTAATACTTATACTCTGAAAAATTCTATTACTGATCATTATTCCTTAATAATAAATATTAAAAAAAAACTCTATTTAAGTGATATTACCGATAATTACTTCTATGTTGATTACTCCAAGCTTAAAAATATTGCAAGCAGTCTAAATTGGAATAACATTTACTTCATTAAAGATCCAAATATTGCTATTGAAGCATTTACCAGGAATATTAACTACTGTGTCGAAAATGCTCAAAATATTAGAAAAATTAAAGTTAAGGGAAAAAAATCTTGGATAACTAGAGCTATTGTAGTGTCAAGTAAAACTAAAGAAAAACTTTACCTTACATGGAGAAAAAATCCTACAAATTTATTTGCTGAAACTAAATACAAAAAATATCTTAAAATTTACAACAAAGTTATAAAAGAAGCTAAATATAACTATGAGAAAAAAATATTTGAGGAAAATAGAAATGACCCAAAAAAGTTATGGGAGTTAATAAATAAGAAAGTTAATAATAAAAGTAAAAAAAATACTCATTTTAATTATATAATGGATGAAAACAATCAAAAAATAATTTCAGAATGTAATATAGTGAATACTATGAATAATTATTTCTTAGAAATTGGTGAAAAATTAAGTAATACTATTCCCACAACTCAAAGTAATATTAATATGCCAACCATGAATGATAAAACTATTTATCTGCAACCAACAGACTCAATTGAAATAAGCAAAATTATACACAACATGAAAGTTAAAAAGGGGGGAGTTGATAAAATAAGTACTAAGATTTTGAAACATATTACAATTTATATAGTTGATGCTTTAAGTTATATCATTAATTTATGTATTAGTCTTGCAGTATGGCCTGATGATCTCAAAAAGGCAGAAATTGTACCTGTGCATAAAGGAGGAAGTAAGTCTTGCCTATCTAACTATCGGCCAATTTCACTTATTTCAAACATTGCAAAAGTATTTGAAAAAGTGGTACATTTTAGAATCTTTAATTTTATTAATAAATGTAAATTATTTTCAAAATGGCAGTTTGGATTTATTAAAAATATTGGGACTCGTGATGCTCTTCAGCAAATTACTAAAATTATTCACTGTAACCTAGATAAAAGTAAACCTTTAATAATCACGTTTTTGGATTTGGCAAAAGCATTTGATACTGTAAACCACAATATATTATGCAAAAAATTATATAATCTAGGAATTAGAGGTAAAGCAGCAGATCTTTTAATTAGTTATCTTAAAAATAGACAACAAAGAGTGAAAATTAATGAATGTTACAGTACTTATAGAAATATAACTATTGGTGTGCCACAGGGTACTGTTCTAGGCCCTCTAATTTTTATACTATATGTCAATGATTTACTGTATCGAATGCCAGATGAAACTATACTGTCATATGCAGATGATACGGCAGTAATATCATCTGCAAACACCTGGGATGAAGCCCAACATAAGATGAATTTATTGTTAAGGGAAGTGAATGAGTGGTTAGTATCCAACAAATTATCACTTAATATAAATAAAACTGTTTATATTACTTTTGGATGCTACAGTGATAGTGTGCCAAAGAAAATGAATATATGTATAAATGGCAGCCAGATTAATAGAGTTAACCTTAAGTGGGATAAACATATTAATTACATTGTTAATAAAACTAAGTACTTGGTTTTTGTGTTCTACAAATTATCTAAAATTATTACAGCTGATATAATAAGAATAATCTATTACGCATTCTTCCATAGTATTATTTCTTATGGTAATATTGCTTGGGGAGGAGCATATTCCAATAGTATATTTCATCTGCAAGTGCTTTAAAATAGATTACTTAAAATCTTGAACAAAAATTCTAATAATACAAGCAAAAATCCAGTTAATCTGGTACAATTATTTGCTCTTGAATCGTTATGTTATCATTATGACACACTTAAAACTGAGTTTTTAACAACCACTAGTGTTACTAGAAATAAAACTATTCAACTACCTAAAATAAATAAAAGAATTTTTACTAAATACAGCTATATCAATGCAATAAAAATATTTAATATATTACCAAATGAATACAAATGTATGGTGAACTGTGACAAAGCAAACAAAAAGAAATTGGCTCAATGGATAATTAATAATATAAAATGAAGCTATTATTTCACTAAATGCTTTTACTAATTTAATGCAATATACACTGTGATAGCTAAAATATTTACAGATTTGTGATAGATGTTACATGATAGTTTTTGTATTACTAAGTTTAGTTTAGTTTTAAGGTTTAATCTTAAGTGTACCAGGCACGTACAGGGATTCCTATCCCTCTGTGGGTTTATTTAATGATAATTGTTCATTGTAAACTGTATACTGGTTTCAATAAAAATAATAAAAAAATAATAAAAATGTAGCTTTAAGAAACCAAAAAAAAATTTCGGTTTGTTGTTTCTGTGGAACCAATACAAACGGAGTTATAGCTTGTTGAAATTTTGTTTTTATTTGTCAAAAGAAAAATTGAAAGGTTTACCGTGAAATAACTGACAAACAATGCATTTTTCGGGAAATGTTTAAAAAAATACTTTAATTTGTTTGTTATGACATAAATAAGGGTTTTTTTGTTTTTAGAAGAAAAAGTACAGTTTACCCCATAAATACCACCCCAGTTGAAATTATTTGCTACCACTTTACAAATCATTTGACTTACTTATTTCAAATTCGCTCAGAAAGTTATACCAATTTAAAGTAAGTACTTTTGAAGCCTCAAGAGAATAATGTGTTTTTGTAATTTTTTTTTTCAAAATAACTTTAAAACTATGAGAGATAGGCAAAATTTTGTAGAGAACAAAATTGTATGTTTTGTTTCTTTCGTAATTTATGTTTTTTCTTTATAGGATAAAAATTAAGCTAGATATGACCGTTTAAAGTTTGTACATGTTCGTAAAAGTACTATTAGACTACCCTTTCAGCTCAACTCCTTTCAAAAATAATTTTCAATTTACATGAGCTTTTAGCTTATAAAAAAAAACTACAAATTGGTGATTTGTGAAGTGGTAGCAATTCATTTTAACTGGGGTGGTATTTAGGGAGTAATTTGTACATTTTTTTTGTCATAACTCGCTTCATTTCCATGCTAGAGACCTTTATAAAAAATCAAATTAAACGATTTTTAAGCACTTTTCCCGAAAAATGCATTGTTTTTCAGTTATCTCACGATAAACCGGTCAATTTTCTTTTCACAAATAAAAACAAAATTTCAAAAAGTTATAGCTCCATTTGTATTGGTTCTACAGAAACCACAAACCCAGTAGGGTTTCTGATTTCTCCCGGAGGTCGAGAATTTTCCACTAAGAATTACCGCAACTTCCAGAATATTCGAGAAATATATAAATTAAAAATATATTAAATTATTACTATACAATAATCATCAACATTTATTAATCCTTCAGACTTGTGAGTTATATTTGTCTTCTAATTCGTACAATACGTTATATGGGTTTATTCATAGAGGTAATACTTGGCTAAAAATTTAAGTAATTCCTCTCTGGGCATTTCAACGTGTCTCAGTAGTGTCGGAAAGAAGTTTTGCTCACTGCCCTACTCATCCATTTTCATATGTGTAAGTGTGGGACTCTGTTAAGTAAGAAGTTTTGTCGCTAATAACAAGTATTTTCATGCAATCAATCTTTGGTTTAAAGTTAAATACATTTTTCCTATAAATATTAGAATTCTTAATCATATTTCTTTAATTAAACAAAAATATATAACCTAATAAAGTAAAGTCTTCATAACACACTAAAGAATTTACTTCAATCTATTTTAAAAAATCTTCACATAAAACACCTGATTATGCAGCTTATTAACCTTAAAACTATAAATGAATAAATCAAAATTTAAATAGGAATCACTTCTAAAACTGATCTACTGGTCTCTGTTTTTATTGAAATCTGTTTTTAAAAATAGGAAGACATTAATAGCATCAAATATTGAAAATATTCGTTCATTTTCTGTCGACGTTGACTTAACTGTCATTATAGGTCTGGCGTTTTTACCAGTTAATTCAAACAGGTGTAATTCTTTTTTATATTATTACCCTGCTAGTTATGTGACCTTCGTCATTGCTAGCAGTGGCTATGGTTGCTGTCTCGATAGCGAGTTTCAATTGAAACGCAAAAGATTATCTGATGTTTTGATTTGGTTGTTATCTCCGACTAAATTTGAGCTGCTGGGAAATAATGTATTACACCATTCTGTAAATTTGATCAAATCCGTTTTGGTGCAATTGCGTTTAATTTTTGTACTGTCATTCTAAAGTATCGTTGGATTGGGATTATTCCTGATTTAAGAAATCAAATCACTTTTTCGCCTATCATCATTTTTCCTCTTCAGAATTTCCAAACCTTTACTTCCATTGTTTCTAGTTTATTGATCAGTACGTCTATTATTGCCTTCCCATCTTTTCTCGATAAAGCATCAACAGACAACGTTATTGGATGTAAGATACCATACAGTGATTCCAGAACACTAATATTATCAACTAATAAATGAAACAAAACGCGATTTCTCGAATTTCGACACTTTTTTCTCATCTCGAGTAGAGTCAGATTTCTCGAGAATTCTTGCCTTGAGCAAGCACACTCGATTTCGTGTCCTTCATTTTGTCCATATCAACGATTACGTTACATTTGTGCGTGGCTCTTCGCCTATAGATAAAATAAGACGTTCAGACATTATACATAATTTTAAGTTAGTTATAGGATAAAATTATTTCATCAATCCATTTTTATGCAAATTTTCAGGTAATAGATATTTATTATTCACAAAAAAAATTGAATGGGATAAAATTTAATTTTCTTTAGCAGCTACAAGCGTTAGCCCTAGATCTACCACACCTGATACTCTATCTGATGGCTCCAGTGACTTGGTCGAAGACATAGAAATTAGCCAAGCGTCGAATTTAAAAGACACGGTCGGATTATCGATGTCTATGGCGTCACTGTATTCTGAAGCTGATCTTCAGAAACGACAACGGGGAGTCCCAGACGGTGCTTCGGACATAATGTCAGCTGAAGGGGTGGCTTTGAGTTTGATCAGCAAATTTAGCGATAAACAGTTACCCAAGTGAGATAAAATATAAACATTAGAAAACAAGCTTTATAATCAAATTTGTAATTCTTTGTAGAGCTTCTGACTTGGAATGGTTGGTCACTGAGCAGGAAGCTCCCCAAGCCTTATTGCCTTTACCAAAGAGTTGGCCTGTCAGTCCAGACAGCGCCGAGGAAACACCACCCACATCGTTGAGAGGGACTCAAGACTGGGCGCCTCCCAGGCCTCAGATAATATTTACCTGTCATCCGATACAATCGTAAGTATTGCTACCAATTATCTTTATTTCCACACCAAAACTTCAAGAAAAATATTACACTAGTTTTCTTAGACAAACTCTTCGATGAGTCAATCATACATCAACTGATCCACGACTGCTGCTACACAGTTTTTTTAAAACAAAAAGGTTCGACGGTTTTTCCAATAACGCCTTTTTTCCTTATTTTTTCCTCATTTCACCAAAACAATTCTAGTATAATACACGTCATCTTTATAGCGCACATTTTCATAGCATTATTCTAAAAACCAAAATTTTTCGTAAATTAATTATCACACAATTTAGGTGTTTTATTTATACAGGGTGTAACATAATGCAGTGCAGAGATTTTGGTAGATGATAGAGCTGATCAGTAAAAATTAAAAAGTCTTATATAACTTATGTCAATTTATATTTTCAATAGAATTAATGGAACAGAAAAACAACTCAATTATTGGTGAGTTTTGTATGACATTGCAAATTCATGTTACATGTAAAATATTATATTCCCACTGTCGGGTATAAAACGTTTTAGATACCTACACTTTGATTTATTTTTTTTTTTAATTTCAATGTAAATAAGTAACTTGCTCAGGCAAGGAAATGTTAAAAGAACAATTCTAAGTTTAAAATATTTCCCTTATAATGCTTCAGTAAATTATTTCATTGAATGTCTTCTTTTATTTATTAAGAATCATTAAAAAGGAGCAGTCATATCATCTCATATATGAATACAATAAATACAAAAACTAAATATTGCTAAAAACTATCATACAAATTTAAAACTTAAATAAGTTTCACGGTTTAGTATACTCTATCTTTTCCGTATAGTCTTATGTACATACGGCAAGGTGCCAATTATTTTGAAATTTCCAAAAACTAAATAATAGAATATTTCTTTAACGATACAAGATGGATATCTCTTGGTTAAAGTTCGTAGTTCATACTGACCAGTAGTACCGCCTGCCAAAATATCTGGACTACATATGTTTCACTCTGTATATACTACACACAACCATATATACATGGAAGATCAATATGTGTTGTATATCTGAAGTTAAAATCAAGTAAAGTTTTTCATCTTTCTTTTTACACAATACGCGGCCACCATTTTTTTACATTTTGAGCTTCAATAACTAATCATAAGCTGAGTAGAAACAACGTCAGTTTTTGTACTATTTTTTGCCATTTACTAACAATTTTAATTTTTGTAGAAGGAAGATTTTAATGTCAAAACAAAATTACCGGTGTGCCGGATGTAGTATGAGAGTGGCACCAAAATATGCATCAAGATTTCGATATTGCGAGTATTTGGGCCGATACTTTTGCACTGGTTGCCACACCAATCAATTAGCTTTAATACCAGGCAGAGTTTTGCAAAAATGGGATTTCAATAGGTAGGTGACCAAATAGATTTTCGGATTTCAAAAATATACAGTGTCTTAGTTCAAAATCTTTGGATTTTTGATTTTTTGGTAGTTTATTCATTCTTCCCTTATGTACTTCAGATTTCTTTGCAGCATGTATAACCTTTTTGATATTTTTGCTATTGCACTTCCTATATACAGTTTTCTTTCTGTAACTTTGGATTCATAAAAGAATGTGTTCTCCTAACCATTCCATGTTTTTTACATGTTGAGTTCGATAATCACGTTAGTAATCTGCTTTGGTGGATTCTTTTTATTAATTATTTATTTTAAGATTGTGATTAACTGGGAAAATTTTGTGATTGTCCACACAATTAAAATTGTCATTGTAAGATTTAAGCATTTGATATCTAGACAATTAATGTTTAGTTGTAGTAGATGTTCATAACAGCGATAGCACACTCATTTGTTATGCTGTAAAAACTTATGTTCCTAGTCTAGTCTTTCCTCATGAGTTTCTTTCAGAATATATCCTCACCATGTTGCTTTAACTACATTCTATGTTTCCATTTCGTTTTTCTTCAATTTCTTTTTTGAGAGAATTGAAGCATTAATAAGTACTTCCTAGTCATAGTGAACATTGTTTTGGCCAGTTTTCTTTTCTAAAATTCAAATTTAAATATTCCCTCAATAGAGAGGATAAATATACATATATTTCAATATGTAATCAAGTGTCAACTACTTACATAGGTTTCAATTTATTGTTAAATAAAGTAATTGAAGAAATTCCGTTTTAGGTACCCAGTGTCGACTTTCTCATATCGTTTGTTAGAGCAGATGTATACCGATCCCTTATTCCGAGTATTTGAGCTCAACAAGAACATTGAAAAATTGTCGAAAAATCTCCAGTTTTGCCGAAAATATAGAATCGGATTGTTTTACTTGAAGGATTTTATATTCAGCTGTAGACATGCAGAATTGTAAGTAATGCTCAAAGGAGTTTGATTTGGTTATATAGTCTGCGATATGTAGAATATCTTCCAAACAAATTAACCTATAAATATACTTGAGACCTCAAGGGCGTACTATCTTTTTTTTAAGAGCAAAGATTTGTTTTTCTCTCGATTTTGAGTATGATTCAAAAAATGTATTATTTTTACATATTTGAATTAATATAATTGAAATGTGTTTAAGTATAATTTCGTGATATTGCCGTGTTTTAGTATATAAATAATGTTTCAATCAATTGTTTATCTTTTTACATTTTTTGACCAGAAAACAAAAATTTATAGGATAAATCGTGAATCATATTTTTTTACGTGAATTTGGGGTTTTAATTTATCTCTTTCTCTTATTTATGTTTCTGTCTAGTGATGAGTTTTGCAGTGATTTTTAGGTTTCCGGTATACCGGTGACTTGCAAATTATCGTATCTTTAAACAGTGACTGAGGTCTCTGTTACAGTGTGTGTCTCGGTCTGATGTGTTAAGTTAATCAAAATCAAGTAGGATGAATGTATGCTGTATGAGCGTTGCTGTTGAACGATACTGCGATATTTAATATGAGCGATTTGACTTTGAATCGTGGTCTTGCACTCGTGCAGTGTTGCCAATAATTATTAATGATAATTTAAAAAGTGTTCAATATATCTAATTTGACTTAAACAAAAAATTCAGAACAATTAAAATAACATAACGCAAAACTAGACAAACAACTAGAAACACTCGTAACACAAACCGGCAAAAATAAGGTGCGTCGTGCATGCAGTTACCCAATTCGCTGCTTTGCGTAAAATTAGTCGGTATCCATGTCAGGACGATACGACTATACGAGGATTACGAGATACCGTGCGACGTGCAGGCAGTGACTCAATTCACTACTTTGTGGACAATTAGGTCGCTGGTAATAACAGGGACCATCTCAGTCGCTGGTTAAAGTCACCTGTATAGAATTATCGTTCATCCCTGTTTCTATTATCAATGGACTAGAAACTGGAAAGAAGTTCGACTGGTCTGCGCCAATTAAAACCGTGAAACCGTAGTATGGAACCCGGAATTACACAAATATTTAAACACTTTTGTTGAAAGTTCTGATTCTTTAATTCACATTGAAATATGATTGAGTCTATACCCCAAGTTTACTGGGACTTTGAACATATCATTATTAAAAGTGGCAGTTAAAGCATTGGATATACTTGTTTCTATGTAGAAGTTAAATAAATATATATACATATTTTTGTTATAAAATGTAGTAATAACAGAAATGTTTTGTTTACTAAATTTAACATAAAATTTGTCCAAAATATTAGCATTTTTGTATAAAATGGTGAATGTTACAATGAAAACCATAAAAATATTTGTAGGGAACAGGAAATGTTGGAGGTAGAAAATATGAGTTTTTTAAAAGAACCAGAAGTATATTCGATGGCAGATCTAGTCAATGTGCGTAATGGTGATATGAAGAATAAACTTAGAGCATTGGTAGAAATGTGTTGTAGGCATACTTCTGAATGTAAGGTGAGTATAAATATATCTGTTAAACTTATTGATTGCAATACTGAAATAAATTTCAAACAAAGAACAAAATGAACAAAGCCCGATAGTAGGGTTTGTATATAAGAATATCTAAAAGCTTTTTCACATAAATGTTTTCTATTAAAGATTTTTTAACATGTAAATGTATATGACAATCGTATGAACTAAAATGGTTTTGATCGGTAACTAATTTTCCGATATTCAACCGATTTTTTAAAATAGAAATTCGTTTTTTTTTCTTCGAACTTTCGTTTAGATTAATTATTCTAGTTTGTGCTATAGCTACTTGAACAAGGATTAATTTTTCTTTTTTGGTTACCTACAATCATGTTCGCCATGTTTTTTTTTTTCTAAAAACGTTATAAAAATCTGAACGCAATATTTCTGTAGTCTCAAAGTATCAGTAAATATATCTACATAATTTGAGAACAATATCTATGAAAAATTGCGTTTTTGAACTTAAAAGTTTGTATATTTCAAAAAGTCTAAACGTTTCAAGGTCTAAATTAGACCCCGTTTTCAATGGTATTAACACAAATGAACAATAAATTTAAAAAATTAAAAGGATTCGTATGACAAATTTAGTAAATCACAATTTGATAATCAAACTGATATAACTAAGGTTAAGTAACTACTTCTTTAATTAACCTCTTCTGTAAATCTTAAAAACAAAAGAATATGATGCACCTTGAAGCACAACAAAGTAGATTCTTAAGGCAACCCTTTCACATTATTTAAACTTGAAAGAAGTATTTCTATAAAAAGTCACTTACTATTATGTATGATTTCTTTCCTCATGATATAAATTTTGAACTAACACATTTGTTTCTTTCAGTTATGTTTAGCAAAAGGATTCATCTGTGAAATTTGCAACTCTGACGAAATTATATTTCCATGGCACATGAGCAAAGTGAACAGATGTAGTAAATGCGGCAACTGTTACCATATTTCTTGCTGGAATCCCAAGGAGAATCCATGCAATAAATGTACGAGATTACAGAAAAGAAAGGAAAGTATTGACGCTAGTGCAACTAATCTCAAATGAAACAACTATTCGAATAGAATATAGAATTTTATAAAGTATTTTGTTAATTGTTATTTATTCAAATTTTATCTTGATTATATTGTAATAAACAATTTTTAACTTTTATAATTATGCCTTTGGTCTATTTACAATTTCGAAATTCCTATTACTCACATTATCAGTAAATCGTCACAAACTGGTTACTTTCCCTTCTATATCAGCTCAGTCCATAAGTCTGAGTTGAGGTGATTAATTACCGCCCACTTGCATTCAGTATCGCTTGCCAAGTTGTTCGAAGAATTGGTTCTGGCACAATAATTGTTTGCTTTTAATAATAATGTGACGGAAATTCCTCCGATAATTCGTGGAATCGGCATTCATCCGATAGTTCTGGGAATCCCAAATATTGTTCGGGTGGCGCATCGAGGTCGGCGGGTTGTTTTGATATAGTTCTCGAAGAATCTGGTCTAGTCTCGGCGGCTATTCGATGGCCGTATAGTAAAGATCAGACCATGCCCTGATGATTGTAAACATTGTCAGCGAGCTGAAGAAAAAGGGGATGTACTCTGTAGAACTACCGCCGCCTATAACCATTGGCAACCTGAGGAGATCCAGAAAGTCCAAAAATTAGATCTAGAGCTAAAAGAGGTAATCCGGTGGAACGAAGAAGCCCGCAAACCTACGTAGCAGGAGATTTCCCGATACTCACCAACCATAAAGTTATACTTGGCTCAGTGGAACTCCCTCATCCAAGATAATGGACTTCTGAAGCACGTGCTGAAAACTCCAGAAAACAGATTGTAGTCCTCAGAAATAGGAGCCCAGAGGTTTTGCGAGAACTACATGATGGTACAACTGGAGGACATGGGAGTAACGAAAACCCTGGGGAAGTTAAATTGGGTAAACTGCCAAGCAGCTGTTAAGGATTGGTGCGGGAAATGTACAGTTTGTGCAGCAAGTAATGGGCCTCAGAAGCGAGTAAAAACTCCCATGAGTCAATATAATGTGGGCAGTCCATTTGAAAGAGTAGCCATTGATGTTGCCGGTCCATTTCCTGAATCTGACTCCGGATATTGTGGTGGTAATTGACTATTTCAGTAAATGGGCAGAGGCTTATTCTTTGCCGAATCAAGAAACCTTGACCGTTACAGATGTCCTTGTCAAGGAATGGATCAGTCGTTTTGGTGTTCCCTTAGAGTTGTACTCAGACCAGGGTAGAAATTTCGAGTCTTCTCTTTTACAAGACGTCTGCAAACCATTGAAGATCAATAAAACACGGACAACAGCATTACACCCTCAATCCGATGGGATGGTAGAGCGGATGAACTGGACTATTAACCGCCATTAGTCAAAGGTAGTCTCTGACCAACAAGGAGACTGGGACCAGTATCTTCACTTGTTTCTAATGGCATATCGTTCGTCTGTACACGAGTCCTCGGGCCAAACCTCGGCAAGCGTTATTATGGGACGAGAATTATGACTACCATGCGATTTGAAGTTTGGTTGTGTCCCAAGAGAAGAGACCGTAGGTGAAGACTATGTCAGCAGGAAATAAACGTCATTCACCAGGGAGTCCGGTTAAATATCGAGAATGCCAGTGCCCGAATGAAGGAAGCCTATGACATCAAAGCCGAAGGCGGGGAATTACAAGTTGATGATATTGTTTGGTTATATAACCCGTAACGTCGTCGTGGTTATTCGCCCAAGCTACAGAGATCGTGGGAGGGGCCTTACCAAATTGTAAAGAAGATCAACGATGTTGTCTACAAAATAAGGAACCTACCTCGAGGAAAACCAAAGGTGGTACATTTCAAGAGGTTAGCCCCTTATGCCGGAAGTCATGACGGCGAAGTTGACAAAGCTCAAGTCCGCAGCATCCAACCACCCGATGACGAGATGACCTTCGAACAGTTTATAGCACTGTATTGTAATGGATAGAAAGTGCAGCAGGACGTGACCAGAGAGGAACCCCTGTTTGAGGTTCCCATAGAATATGCCCTCCGGATGTCCCTAAGGGAACCATAGCCAGTGGTAGGGTCCTTCACCTCAAAGTTAAACAACCAGTGGGTACCATAGACATCTTTTATTTGGTAACGTCTTTGGAAGACTCTGGTAGAATTGAAGACTGTGATGATGGAGAAAAACCTGATGAAATTGGCAGTCCCAAAGATATCCTGCGGGTTGGATGGACTGAATTGGAGGGTGGTAAGAAGTATAATGGAAACAATCTTTCGATTCAGTGGCATCGACATCATTGTATTGTTACGAGAATTCATCCGATACCTGGTGCAATCGGCCATAATCCAATTCGTGGAAAGGACATTCTTCCGATACTTCTGGGAATCCGAAATGTTTTCTCTCTCAACAGGCCAAACGCTGCCGTTATTGGGAATTCCCTTGAAGCTTCCAGAACACATGAAAGAAGTTTCCCGATGGTTCGTTGACTTGCCAGAATAATTCCGAGAGAAATATATAAATACGGACAGCTGGCGATGGTATAGTTAAGATAAATTGGAAATAGTTCTGTGAATATAAATTCTGTTAAAGTAGTGGAAATAAATTAGTGAGTTGGACTGTGTTTTTAAATAAATGCAAGAACAGAACTGAACCAGAGTGTGAAAATAAACACATTCGAAGACCGTTGAATGTTACTTCCACCAAACTTCCCTTTGTTGAAATGGAGAGTCCTGTAAATTTCGCCACACCAGGAAGGATTCTGGGACATTCCGGGACGGAATGGTTAAGGAGGGACAATGTTACGAGAATTCATCCGATAGCTGGTGCAATCGGCCATCAACCAATTTGTGGAAGCGACATTCTTCCGATGCTTCTGGGAATCCGAAATGTTTTGTCTCTTAACCCGAGGCTGGCGGCTGCTGTTAATAGGAATTCGTCGAATTCCCTTGAAACTTCCAGAACACATGAAAGAAGTTTCCCGATGGTTGACTTACCAATTCCGAGAGAAATATATAAATACGGACAGCTGGCGATGGGATTCATTCAGTCTTCGACGGTCGTATTGTATAGTTAACATAAATTGTAAATAGTTCTGTGAATATAAATTGTGTTAAAGTAGTGGAAATAAAGTAGAGTGAGTTGGACTGTTTATATATAAATCCAAGATCCAAAAATCGAGATTAAACTCAAAATCAAAATGTAAACAAACATTAAAGTTTGACATCTCGCTGTTGCGTGCTGGTCACTAGACTTACTTTTAATAGTTATAACGGAAAGAAGTTTGGTAAAAACACAGGGTCATATAATAAAGAGTCCTGTTGTAAATTTCATCTATATCCATGACAGGATAACAAAACACGCAACTTTTATTATTGTAGTAGATTATTTTATTACAAAAAACATACAACAAAATACAATTGTCACCCAATATGGGCGGGGAAAATGCACTAAAAATTGCAAATTTTCTCAATATCTTTCTCATACTGAAAAATCTCCCAGAAAAACGAAACCCATTAAAATTTCACATATATTGACTAAAGTTAAATAATTTAAAATATGTAAACATTAAAAAATACAATGTAACGTTTTCCATACCATAAAAACAAATACATTTCTAGAATTTTTAATATAGTTGGTATATAAGTCAATGTTTCAAAGGCCGTTTGGTCCATCATCAGGTTTTAAGGAAGTCTTATAATTTCTCGTTGGGTATTAAGGGTGTTTTGGCCACTTGGAAGAAAATCTTGTGTGAGTATTTATTTCTAACTGTCATTAATTGTGATTTTTGAGGTTTATGTAAACTATTGTTCAGCAATATAGCTATATCTCTGAAATCTTCTAATTTATAACCTGAAACAAATAAGAAGTTTGATTAAATCATAAAAAAATCTGATTTATTGACAACTATCTATATCTATATATAAATAGGCAAAGACAAAACAGTTCAGTATCATTTTCTTTATTTTTGTTTTGTGTAGTAGCTATTGCAGTAAGCTAAAATTCAGTTATAACATGGGTTAATTCATTAAATAAGATGAAATAAAAAATTCATTATTTGTGTCTATACTGTCAATGTTAAACATATACAAGTAAAAGTGCCAACAAATTGCTTGGAGAGAAAATCATAAAGATGGATTGCCTCGAATGTGAAAGGGGTTGCTAATTACGATGAGAGGGTCGGTTGACCTTCGTCACGTCAGGGTCGGATGAATTCTCCTAACAATAATATTATTTTCAGAATAGTCCGAAGGTGTTGTGTATCAACTCACCAATCAGAGGGCAATAGAAAATATATTAAATATTAAGAGTTTTTATTGGGTTGTTTGTCATCTCTATTAATAAAATTGAGAGAAACTTTTACGTTACAAAAAAAAATCCGCCAATAGTTATATCGAACACGTTGTATAGACACTATTAAATTTGTAATGTATATACAGGGCATATTCATGTAAAAATAAATACGTACTCTAACAATATACATAAATAAAAAATAATTTCAACAGTTATTTTTATAAATTTAGTCCAAATGAAATAGGGGATAGTGTTAACTTAAAAATTTAATGAACTATCAGTGGACTGCCGCTAGTTTTAATTAAAACAGGTGCTAAAGTACATCTACATAAAATTTAATGAAAATCCATCAAGACAAAATACTATATTTATTTTTCTATTTTGAAAACCGATATATTTTATGTTACAGAAAATTTAGGGAAGCACCTTGGGATTTACCTTAATGGAATACATTTCAAACTATCCAAATTGATTTCGCAGCTTCAGAGAAATATAATTTTTGTTTCCGAATTTCTGTAATAAGCTATATTGCATGTCACAGGACTACTTTGAGAACTACCAAATCGGAAGAGCCGTTCGAGTAATTGGTGAACATTCATAAACAAAGATTTCAACAATTTGATAATCTCCCTATTTTGATGTCGGTTAAAAAGATGAAAAACATTTTTAATGGTAAAGGCCACTTCATTTTGATTATTATTTTTTTAATTCCGTTCGCATTTTTTTATAGTTTAGCCTTACCGGTGTAAAATTCCAACGTTTTCGTCCACCCACACACTTCTTTCATCCTTACGGCTAAGTATAAGGCGGCGCATGCCAATTTCGAATCTCTTAACGTTACTGTATCGTAATCCATAAGAGAGAATTCTAAGATAAATCTTGCTAGCGTTAAAACCGGCATGGTAACTTTGGCGCACTAAAAAAAGTAAAACGATTAGAACAAAATTTTGCTGACAAAGAAACATTACACTTACTCTAGCATATCTTCTGAGGAATCTATAGCTGATCGGTATACCCAAGTCGAATTTGCAGACTTTCAAAAGATTTACTTCCATTCTAATCAGTTCTTGCTTGGTATACGCTCCGTCGCATATGTACAAGAAATCGTCAACCATTGGAGGCATCCTTAAAAACAGTCAGAAAAATACTAAATAAAAAAACTAAAATTTTTGTGATCCCTCCGCAATTTATTGGAAATTTATCCTCAAGGATGTAAACGGGATGGGTGCATTGTTACTTAATCATAATGTTATGAATTTTGTACTCATTTTAAAGTCACCACCAGATAATTCTGCTTTCAAAACGCTTGGAAAGCTTCAAATATAAATATTAAACGGTTTATACGACTTCCATAACTACTCTAACAAATAAAAGCCATTTTTTAACGTTTGAATTTGAGAAAATATAAGCAGATTGTTCTATTCGTGGTTGCTTCAGCAGGCAAAAAACTAAAACAATAAGCTTATTTAGGATACCTAATAATGTAAAAAGCTATGTACCATATTTTTTGTGTTTTTATATGTACCAATTTTACAAGAAATTTTTGTTAATTTAACATTTGTTACTATATGGTATTTAAATTTATCGCCCGGATTTACTGCCAAAGTAATGGCCGATTTCTGTTCAAGGTGACGAAATCTTCACCCCAAAATATCAAAGGTTTCGACAAGAGTTTCACGTCTGGGTTTAAAAAATGCTGTGGTGCTCAAAGCTATTTTAAATCATACTGTATAATCGCATATTTCCATTAGTACGCAATCAACTATCTCCATATCAGTACGGATTTATTGATAAAAGGTCTACAACAACCAACCTGGTAGCAATTACTCAATATATTTCAGAAGCACTGGACACCAACACACAAGTATCTATACAGATTTCAGTAAGGCATTCGACAGAATTGATCATAGAATTCTGGTAAACAAGCTATCAGGATTTGGATTTTCTATCCAAGCAGTAAATTTTCTTAGGTCTTACTTATCAGACAGATACATTTACGTGACTTATAATGGCTTCAAATCATACTCATACTTAGCTAAATCAGGAGTTCCTCAAGGGTCGAATTTAGGACCTCTGCTATTTCTTTTGTTTATTAACGATTTATGTAATACAATATCGACAGAAAAGTTATGCTTCGCTGATGACTTCAAGATCTTTTCTACAATAGAAGGTGTAAATGATTGTCATAATATTCAGAGTCAATTAGTATCTATGGAAAACTGGTGCAATAGAAATAATCTAAATCTAAATGCGAAAAAATGCAAAGTAGTGGCAAATACCCGAAAAACGTCAGCTATCAAATTTCCTTATTCAAGTTAAGGTACACTGTTGGAGCGAAAAACTAGTATCAATGATTTGGGAGCTATCGTTGACGATAAATTAACCTTTGTAGAGCATATATCTGTAAAAACATCTGAAGCATTAAAGTCTTATGGATTTATATTGAGAAACTGTCGAGACTTTACTAATATTTTCGCGTTAAAAACATTATATTCTGGGTATGTTCTTTCTAAAGTTGAATATGCAAGTATAATTTGGCATCCATATTATGATATTCACAGCAAACGTGTCGAAAAGGTCTAAAGAAAATTCCTGAAATATTTGGTTTCAAAAGTGATGGATTATATCCAGAAAGGAATATACCTAATGATGAGTTGTTTAAGTTAGTAAATAATATGGTAGACTGTTCGGAATTGTTAAATCAAATTAATTTTAATGTACCTACGTTTCACTCAAGGAAACACCTACCGCCAGAACAAACATTTTGTTGAAATCACCAGTTTATGTTATGTGCAATAATTTTAATAATATATGCAATTATTGTGATATTTTTACATGTACCCTGAATCAAATAGTTAGTACCGCAATGTTGTATTTTTAAATTGTCCTGTAAATGGGAGACTGTTGGACAATAAAGCATTTATTTATTTATTATTTATTTATTTATTTACATCATTGGCTAATCTATCAGTTTAGTGTAAATTGTTTATTTATAGTGGGAAATACTAGATTTGTACAAAAAAATGGATAAAACCGTGTGATGAAAATAATATATAACGGTTAAAACAGTTGTTAAATTCAGTTTGGGTGAAGTTATTTCTAAATCATATGTAAATAGTTTTTTATCTTTAACTTGGTGCACAATTTGTATGATCAAAAATGATTTCAAAATAATTTATATGTTTTATTCACCCAAATGCTAGACAAATCATTATTATTATTCAACACAAAACACAGGTGTTATTTTTTGCAGCCAATGTTATTTCTTCATTAATTTACTTATTGGTTGTTAAGCACTACAAATTATAGTATCACATGAGTTGTTTGTTTGAATAAGTGTCTACCATCTCCATCTAAACTGTTTACACTCTGTGAATGTTTAGCCTTTTTAGGGCTTTTCAAGAGAAGCAAATATTTCACATCCACCACAAACTACAATGACTGCCGCCCTTTTTCTTTTGTTTCAACATCGTACCCGTTCAAAGGCTTGTAAATTCTCGAAAAGCTAGTAATATAATTTCTTTGAAAGGTCATTTCTCTGAGTATATTTATTGAATGAATGTTTACCTTTCATCGTATTTGCTTGCTATAAACATGGCGGCTGCTCCGACCAATTGTAAAGTTTCTTTGCCCACAGTCATCTTACTGAGGTACATGTCGACTAGTTTGACACCGAGGTAGAGGGTCTCGTGATTGAGTTCGAAGCTTTCCTGAATTTCCACCATCCAGTCTACGAGAAGTGATCTCATCCATCTCGTTAGGCATACCTGTCTGTCGATGTAGCATGGAATTTCATAGTAAAGCTGAAATTGTTAGTTATTTAACAAGCGAGAAATAAAATAGTGAAAGAATGGATTTTCAATCATAAAATGTTCTGCTGAATTATAAAAACAAACAAAAAAATATATATGTCTTAATTGCAAAAATTTTTAAATATAGTATTTGTTTGATGTGTTTTAATTTCCTAAATTTTATGACTGGCAGAGAAATATAATGGAGTAAAGCTCTTTAAAAAAAATAGAAAAATTTACATTTACAAACGAGTAGTGGTAGTTAATGTATATATAGTGCCGAAATTACTATTAATTAATAAGAAATATAAAATGTAATAATATTGTTTTGGTAAAACATAGATGCTATAGTGAGGTGTAAGTGATTAAATTTTGGTACTTTGGTGGATGTTTTTTCATGTATACTTTTTTTATCAATTAATACTGTAGTCGTTTTTGCATTTTTTAAATTTACCAAAAAAAAAACAAACTGTATCGCCAGCTAAGTGAATTTGAAAGAGGTCGGATTATTGTTTTACGGGGGGTGAGTTTTTTCTTTTCGGGAAATCGCTAACCTCACGGACAGAAATCCAACTAATTTTATGAGAATTTCTCAAGCGTGGTTTGATAGTACCCAAAATCGAAGAAAGGTAGACACCGGTCGTTGAAGGGGTACAAATTAAGTTGAAGATCGGCGTCTAAGAGCTAGGGATGTCGGAACTGTCAAAAAGTATCGATACATATTGTATCGATATTTTTTAAAAGTATCAATATCGATATTGATATATCGAGAAAAAAATATCGATATATCGGTACTATTTTAGAACAGTAGTCTATATATATACTTAGTAATTTGTTTACCGAGTGTATCTGATAAAGTTATATGCAAACAATTATAGATAGATGGTAGGTAGACTGCATTACAAAATTTAAAAATATTTTATTTGGAGACTGTGCCTTTGGGATGTTTTATGTAAGTACTAAGTAAACATAAAACTTTATCATAAAGAATGAACTATGTTCCAATTAACGCCTGAAAATTACGACACAGAGCGACACAAAAACACTTTGTGCTCTAGTAATTGGAAAACAGCTAGTGGCTGTTACCAATTACCAGGGCACACAGTGATGTTGTGCCGCACAGTGCGGCAATTTTAGTACGTTAATTAGAACATGTTTTTTTTTAAACCAACCGGTAGAGTACACTGATCACCATAAGGATAAAAGTGTATTACAGAGAATAATTCAATAAAGGCTATTTTCCAATTACTAGAGCACAATGTGTTTTTGTGTCGCTCTGTACCGTAATTTTCGGGCGTTAATTGGAACATACTTCATGTTTTATTATAACGTTTTATGTTTACTTAGTAAACCTACATAAAACATCCCAAAGGCACAGTTATTTCTTGTGCTCAATTGTGCGAGCCAGTGCTGTAATTGGAACACTCAGTGCTTAGCACTGTGCCGCACTGTGCTCAATTGTGTGCTAATTGGAAAACAGCCAGTATTTATTTTATATAGCACGGAACAAACATACGGAAAAATATCGTTTTTGATAACATTTCGATACTTGGTTTTTATATCGATATATCGAATAAAAATATATCGTGTAAAAATATCGATATATAAAACAAAAAATATCGATATATCGATATTTTTCCAACATCCCTACTAAGAGCTATGGCCTTTAGAGACCGAATTTACGATAACTCGATGAGTGGTTAGGAGAACAAGGCCATCTTGTAAGTGTCTGAACGGTTTACCGCCTTATAAGGTCATTTGGATTGCACCATTATCGACCCCATCTTGTACTACCTCTGACCGTTAAGCATCGACGGCAACGACTGCAGTGGTGCAGAGAACACCAACATTGGAATATACAATGACATGAGGTCGTCTTCTCTGATGAATCTCGATTCTGCATGGGTGGACATGATGGTCGACGTGGAGGAGAAACAAATCAACTTCAATTTGATGTTGAGCGACAGTAGGCGTTATGGTATGGGGCGCATGGAAGCAGGTCACCTTTGGTCTTTGTTCGAGGTAACATGACACCGCAACGTTCTTTTGGAAGTAGTGGAACCGTATGTACTCCCTTATAAAAATTCTTTATTCAATAAAATGTATACATTTTACAGAGATATATAAAAGACATTTCAGCCATCCTGTTACCCGGCTGTAGGGTTTACAATTTTATGAACAGCTAAGCTGTTCTTATGTGTCATTAACCTAAGTGTCAAAACCTATCTAAACAAACATGAGAATCCTATAACCCTAATCAGTATAATTATAATATTTAAAAAAATAATCTATCTAAAATTATGTCAAATTGTAAATGGTAACAGTAAACATATAAATTAAAATGACAGAAATATCAGTTTAAAAAACATAATATACAAAACAATTGGGCGATCAACATTACAATACATTCTAACTAAAAATATCCTAACCGCGCTACACCGGAGAGACGAGAGCTGAGTTTACCGACGATGCGAGCGAACGTTTGGAACCCGATAGCCTTATGGAATTTACATTGCGGATAACAAATTGTTGACAATTGAGAAATTTTAATAGGATCATTTATTTAAAAAGATAGAAAATAGATGAAAATGGCATAGCACACAATGTAAATGAATAAAGGGAAAATTAAAGGGAAAGATTGATGAAGATTCATCTCCATACGGCTTTGTTGAAGAAGTTATGACAAGATAGCGAGCCTACGATGACGCTATGGATCAGTCTACGTTTAAAAGAAAGAGTGTTGCAATTTAGAATAGTGAGAAGAGCATCGTTATTGCCACACCAAATACCCCTAGCTCCAATAATAATAGGGTAGACTTTAACGTCAGTGGAATTCTTGACTGCCATAATTTTGTTCGTGAAGTCAGGTTCTTCATAATACTCCTTTTTCAGTCTATAACTCTCGGCGAGCGAACGAGGACCTTCCCAGAAAACACCTACTTCAATAATAATGGTTTGTAGGCCTTTGTTGATAATAAGGTCAGGAATTCTTAAGGTCCCAGAGTCTGCTCTAATCCTCGGCTCGACTTCAATTTCCCACCCACTCTTTTTGGCGACATCCTCGATGATATTAACGATGTTGTTATGTCGTTTTATTCGAGTGCCATGGGTAATGTAGCATCCCTGTAAAATATGGCAATTGGACTCGCGTTTTTTAAATCCCCCGCGGCAGTTTCGTTGTTCTTTAGGTTTGTAAGGCAGGTCCATTGACGGTAATAGGTTACCGCGGAGTGAATAGCTTTAACATAGCTATTTCCTGACCAAAGTGGGGGAGGGTTGGCTATCCAAGAACTCGACGCACTCGAGGAGGCACATTGTTTGATACCATTCCCAGACCAGGATTTGTCTAAGTCATTTATTAAACTATTGGTTATAGCGCTGGTTGTATGTAGATTGGTTAAAGACTTGATTTTACCAATGTGGTGTTCGGTGAAGGATTTGGCTATAGGTGGAATGTGGGACATAATTTTTGACAATCTTCTGGCCATAATTTCTGGAATCTTTAACGCGAAGGGGAAAATGCCAAGACCTCCACCTCGTTTGGGTGCATATAAGAAAGGGTTAGTTGTGGAGGAGGGGAGATGAAGGACAGTCTTGACCAGACGACGGATTAGTCTGTCAGCTTCTTTAAGAAGTTTTTTTGTGATATAGATATTTTGTAAGGAGCTAATCCATCGCGGGGCAAGATAGGAATTAAGGATAATGAATTTTTGGGAAGGTTTGATAGGAGATCTACGAATACGGGAGATTTGGGTCTGAAGGAGATCAGGGTTAGGAAGTTCGGCACCCATCCGATTATAGCGAAGCCCTAAATATTTTAGGGTGTCCATCCCCACTTGTGGAATAGGTTTCCCGTTGACAAAAAATAAGCTTTTGGTTATACTAAAAACTTTCCTTTTCTTTGGCACAGTGCGAAGAGAAAGGGCAAAGGACTTGTCGGTGTTAAGTGATATTCCTGCTTTGTTGAAGAATTTATTGGCCTTTTTTAAGAGGTTATTGGTTTCTTTTGTGGACCCAGAAATAAGCACGAGATCGTCAGCATAGCCGAGACAATTACATTCGATATAATTGACTGCAGGTGGATTTTCTTCTTGCAGCTGGACAAGTAGCTCGTCAAAGAAAAGATTGAATAGACAGGGACTCAAAGGGTCGCCCTGTTTGACGCCATTGTTTAATTTTATTCTGATGTTATCATTATTATCTATCTGGATGTAAGTATATGCATCTTGAAGAGTGGCCATAATAAATTTTATGATATTAGGGTGGACTTTAAATCTTTCCAAGGCTGTTAAAATTCTCGAATGAGGAATAGAATCGAAGGCTGCTTGTAAGTCGAGCGAAATGATATCGAGGGGCTTTATACCTTTTCTGGAGTATTTGATAGTGCTATTAAGAATAACATTGTTAATTAGTGTGCCATCCCGATTAGCAAAACCTTGCTGACAACGGTTGATAGGCAATTCTTTTAATCTCCAGCTCATAATTTTATTTAATAAACGCAAGAAAATAGAGCCAATTGTTAGCGGACGCCAATTTTTAATATTTTTCAAATCCTTACCTTGTTTGGGAATTAAGATAGTACGCGATGTTCTCATAAATTCTGGAATATTTTGTAGTAAAATCATTGCATTAAAAAGGAGCCATAACTTGTCTTTAGGAAGGCGTTTAATGTCACGAATATTATATCCATCAAAACCCTTAGCACTGGATTTAGTTTCCATAATAGCTTTATTTATCTCTTGCGGTGAGATAGCTCTATATAAGTTCGGCCCAACCTAATTGTTGATAATAGAGGGATAATGAGGAGCAACATTTTTCGGAGACTCAAAAAGATTGCTAAAGTGAGTTCGGATTTCATTAACCGATGGCAGATCCTCAGAATTGTCAAAAGGCAGATCGTCTATGATTTTATTTGCAAGCTCTTTTTGGTTCTTTTTAAAGAGGATTTGACATTTTTTATATAGGATAGCCCTGTTGGTGGCTTTAGCAAAGGGTCCGTAAAGTTTTGTGTTTGAGTTATTATGTCGCTTATCGTTTGGGCGTTTTTTTATTTTGTGTAGTAAATTTGTGCACCAGTGATTAAATACTTCCAGTTTCTCCTCGTTTGTTGCATCATAGTTACCTAATATCCGGGCAAGATGTTTATCACTGACAAGATTTAACGTGGCAGCCGAAAGAGACTCCATTATCGTATCAATGGGGCGAAAGGGTTGGCTATTAGGGTTTAGTTGGCTTTCTACCTGTTGGCCGGCGGTAGCAGGGGGTGAAAGTACAACGATAGAGGGTGGTAATGGTAAAGGATAATTATTAGAGTTTTCAGTGATAGATATATTATCGGACAGCTGTTGATGGTTGACGTATTCAGAAGGTAGAGGTGATATTTTCTCAGGAGGCTGGTTCAAAGGCGGAGGATCGGGTGGTAGGTCTATAGGAGGGGGTTCGGGGGAAGAATTATAGAGAGGGGTAGCAATAATGGAAGGATACTCTATAGTAACCGTAGTAGAAGGACTAAGGGGGGTAGTAGGAGGTTGAGGAGAAGGTAGTGGTACTTGTGATAGTTCTCCACCCGCCTCTATGATATCATTTTTGACAATATTAAGGAGATCCTGATAAGATTTTCTCCTTCTTCTGAGTTTAATTGTTTCTAGGGTTCTATCAGGAAAAATCGAAGCAATATGCATATTAACGGCTCTACCCGTGAATCGCAGCTCGGCATGTACCATATCCAATGTTTCCTGCGCTGACCATAGGGGAGTTTTAGTGGCTTCGTTCTCCATTTCTTGATTGTACTCGATTGGATGCTTTTTCGCAACATGTTGTCGCAGACCTAAATATGATGCATATTTGTCACCGCATAAATCGCAGGAGAATTTTCTTTCATCATCTTTAATTTGCAGAAGGCGACAATATCTTCGTTGGTGGTTTCGAAGATTTTTTTTCGATGAATAATTATTACCGCAAGGGCAAAGGTGTATTTCTGCATTAGCATCCATAAGGCACCGACGAAAATAAATAGAAAACTAAGTGAGGGGAATTAAAGAACTAAAAAAAAAGAACACCGAAATAATCCAAGAAGTTTCTTTGGACTATTTGAAATTTTAAAGAAAAAAAACGGTGTTATGCGGAAATCGCAGCACAATGCTGGGAAGATTCTCCAAAGTGGGGAAGTATAATACAACTATACCACGCAGCAGATAATTGCAACGATAGAAAAAGACCCTAAAAGAGACTTTATCAAGATAATTGTATAGATGTATTGTATAGTATAGTATAGATTAATGGGCTTATGGATCCCATATTTCAACAAGATAATGGATACGGATATTAAATTTTTATGGTATTACCAAATAATTGCAGGGTAAAGATTAAACCTTATTTCTAGCTACAATAACAGAAAAAAATCACCTTAAAAGTGATTATAATACCTAGTCATTTTTAAGTAGATAACACTCTATGCATAAACAAAATTATAATAAAGAAAAGCACGGATATTACTTCCGACAATGTTAAGATAAAGCTATTTTAACTAATTCTGAGTTTATAAGAATTACATTCATATTTATCACTGTGTTCTGATTTAAGTTGAAGTTTCAGCGGAAGTAGTCCAGCCGCCTATCTTGAAAAGTTTTTAGCACACTGGTTATATTCTGCGAAACCGCCATTAACTCGAAAAATGTCGAAATTAAACTTGATTTAGGTAGCATTTTCTCCAGATACTATTGAGCAACACTTTTTTATTTAAGTAATTACGGAACATGGATACAACAAAAGTAATAAAAACTATCTGAACAATGCAAGGAATGCAACTGGTGTACTTGCTCGATCGGTCGAAAACGTGAAATAATTAATGTAAGGGTATTTGTCTCATTTTGATAAAAATGTGTCCCTATCCGAAATTATTCCAAACTTTTATATCAGATTTGGTTACGATTTCGGATAGATTTTTATTTCGGATATCGATAGTTTCGGTTATGACCGCCCAGATCCCCCGACCTTTCGCCCATAGAACATGCTTGGGATAAGATGGGTAGAAGGTTCGGAAATTTACCCCAGTCCCCACTGACTTTCGAGGTTCTAAGACACGAAATACAGGTGGCTTGGTATAGTATTCCTTAAGAAGAAATGCCAAGTCGTGTTGGAGAGTGTATAGATAACCCTAGTGGACAAAACTTATAAAGAAATTTTAATAATTTTTTTTAACTCCTTGGTATTTTTTATTCTAATTATAATCATTTACTCCTTACTATAGCATCTATGTTTGTCCAAAACCATAATAAATTAAAACATCTACTTCTGGGTGTTCTGATTTTTATGTCAGTGAGTATACATGTCATGTTGCTCACTCCCCAGTAAGTCTAAAATTGACGAAGTGTTTTTGCCATACTGCAAGACTTCAAAGAAAACTTAAAATAAGAAAACAGTCGAATTATATAAGAAATAGAAATATCCTGAAATGGTCATTAGTAGGGATATGCATTTGTTATAACAAATTGTTTATTGAAAACAAAGTAAGACAAAAAAATCTAGAATATGAAAGTGCACCAGAAACAGAAATATGTGTTAAAAAGAAAACAAAATTATAAAATGCATTTTTAAACGCGATATAGTTTTTGAGAAACTATCTTTCTCAAAATCAACTTGTAGTCATTAATAGTGTATATGTTTTTAACAATTTTTTAGATAATGGGATGAAGAAAAGAAATTATTTGTATAAATGAATTTAAACATTAAATTTTATTTTGAAAGCTCAATGTGATTATTTTCATCCTTTAATGTCAAATAATAAATGAAAAATAATTAAAATTTACAGATTGAAACTTTTTTGAACCCCCCTGAACCGGATAAAATTTAAAACATTTCCTGGTCATCAAAAATCTTTATTTTTAAATTTCGATATCTGTACTAGTTAAATGAAGACGCGAGACGTAAAGACCGACATCTAGTGTTCGAGAAGACATTCAGTTATGGGAAGCGCAACTGATGAAGGTTCCCTAACCAGAAACAATATATTATTATATATATATTGTCTTGCATACAAAAGAATGACTCCTCGAAAAGAGTATCTGTACTAGTGTTTGAAATTAAAGTTAAATTTTTCACAACGTTTTAAGCGCCACTTGAATTTTGAAAAAAAAAGTTTATAGATGCCATTCAGAATCAGATATTTCTTAGAAACTGAGACTATTTTTATATTTTACTCTAATTTCCTTAAAAGATTTCACTATTCGAGTTTAAAAATAGCTCAATTTTTGTCCAACAACTCTTGTATAATATACCAGCTCCGTACTTACCTCTCTCTCTTTCAGATAATTAAATATGTCCATCGCGTAGTGTGATACTTGAAATACATCGTCCCAGTTTTCCTTATCGAAATCTTCGACATCCCCAGGCACATCGTGGTTGCCCAAGTTCAATTTCTGTTCCATTTGCTTGGCCACCGCCGACAGACTGGAGGAACACGTTGAGGACGATATCGAAACATCTTCCGTTAAAGATTTGGGCGACGAACAAGTGGATTCAGCGGAGTCAGAAGCTGAAGATTGGCGGGGTCTCAAATTGTGTGCTTGCAGAGATTTCTTGGCACTGAAGTAGGTAGATTCGTTACTAGAAAGTTACAGTTTGAAGATTGGCGTCAGAATTTTTTTATCTGTGTACGTTTGGGAGAAGACTACATTAGTTTTATGTATGCTACTTTAAAATATATGTTTTCCATTAAGGTTGGTGAATTTAGGCTGAATAGTTTTGTTTATGTTTTGGAATATAAATAATAATCGATAACCAAGGTCTCTATGTAACTGATGGTAAAAGTCGATACTCGGTGATATTCTAATAATGATTATGAATAAAAAAATTTAATTAGTACTTAAACATATCAAAAAAGACTTTTATATAATTCTTACTGATCTTTGAGGATTAAATTCTAGGCAGAAGGAACACTAATAGGATTTGAAAATTTCCACATTTAACGTTTAATTATTAATTCTAAACGAACGTAAAGGTCGTGGTACACTCGCACCATGCCAATTTAAAATTCTACAGGGTGTAAATAGGAATGAGAAAATTATTTTCAGGAATAACATTTCAGGTGAAAATAAATCAAAACCCCTAAATCATTTTTAAAAAGAGCTTATATTTTTGTCAAAAAATCGTTAAGAATTTCGCAACCATTTTTACAGTCACGCACAAATTTGAAAACGCTTCAAATACTTCAAATGTACCTACTAAACAGGTCATATGACTTTACTAATCACTAACCACTATGATATATTAAAAATAAATCAGAACTGAACCGCAAACTGACTAAAAAGATATTGCAACGTCGCGATAAATCAGATGTACCTTCCCAACGAATATAACGTCTGTAGTTGTTTGTTTTATTTATATTTCAAAGGCTAGTTTGTAATGTGCAGTTTTCGTGAAATTATTATTCATAGCGAAAATGATTTTTTACAAGAACTGCATTAAATCGTGCAGTTTGGTGCATTTTTGTAGTGAAAATAATAACTTGTTGTTTACTTATTAGGTAACTACTTAAATTTGTCTAACCGAAAGATATGAAGTTATCTAATATGTTTAGCTGTGAAAATAGATCCTTTTAAGTTACATCATATCGTGATATTTCTAAATTCTAAATGTAAATATCTTTTTATTATTCTGCCTTTTTCACGTAGTTTAGGTAGTTGTACTACTTCACGGCGCGATGCTGCCACATTGACAATAATTCACTTAAAATATGAATTTTGGATTTTCCTAGTTATTAAGGCCTACAGACTATACTGGTATAAGAGTTTATTGTTTGATTTGGTGTACACTATTTCCACCTAAAATATATGTAGATAAACTATTAAACTATTTGTAGCCATACCCTGTATATTTCAGGTGTGTTTTTTCTTAGGAATTGAATAAAATATTATTTAGGTTTATTGCGTCTTAAAACTGTCTTTACTTTTTTGTTTGGACAATAATTATGGTATTCTATCATTCGACATTTCTAAAAAATATAAATGAAACATATTTCGATGAGTGGTTAGAATCAGTACCAGAAGAAAAAATAATTGTAATACTTGTTCTTTTTGTAAATCAGTATATGTTCCAATCCATATATGTAATGTATGAACCCTGTGTATCATACATTTATATACCTATAGTTAGTTTGTGTGAATAGGGGCTGCAAGATGAGTTTGGGATAATGGAATCTGTATAGGCAGGGTTTATGTAAATGTTAACCAGTAAGCTTCTGTTATGTATGTGAAGTATAGAAAGTTAATTACACGCACCACCGATAACCAACCGCCATACGGAAGCGGTGATTGGACCCATTGAGCATGACCGGTTAAGGGTATAAATACGACGGATAATCTGAATTTCCTATCATTCACCTCATGAAGATGGCAGATTCAAAGTCACTGAATCTCTGCGAGACCAACCATTTCAAGACGAGGAGAGCCCAAGGAAACATCGAGGAACGAGTTACATTGTCTACAGTTTCAGACTAACAGTTAAATTAATTTTGATTTCTATTGAGTAATATTGGTATGCATGGTATTAAAGAAGAAAGAAGATTCAATTGCCTGCCACAATCTGTAAAAAGGCTAGAATTCGGTACATATTTCTTAGTTTTCAGTGTCGGTAGGTCACTCATCAATATCTACCGTTTGATAATGGCATAGTGTATGCCGAAACAATGGCGTCGCTAGAGAGGTCTCTCCCCCGTAGAACTCTCTTGTAGATCATTCGCGCTTAGTTATATGTGACCTTGCCCTTATACCGAAACTACGCACGTTGTTTGAAATGTAAGTGATAGAAATTTTTTTATTCATAATCAAATATTTACTCCTTGGTTAAAGTCGTTCTATTTTAAAACTCAAATTCTCTCCATTTTTTTGATAAAATTAAAATATGACACCAATCATGAATGTTTCAAATTTAATTCGAGATGCCATGCTCAATTAATAAAATAATGAGTGCAATTTAATTTAAAAAATAAGAAAGGTAAATTAAAGGTTGTGCAAATAGGGTATTAATAGATTTATTGATATATTTTTCGATGTCCTAGAAGTTAACCATTCACGGTCTTATCTTCTGGAAAATCCTATACTCAGAGGAAAATGCGTTTTCATGGGTTGTAATTTTATTTGACCGTAGATTGATGGCGAGTGATTTTCTTAATATTTGCCTAGCTTGGTTATGCAACCACATATCAAAATAATTTTAATAGTCTATGCATAAAAATTCGTAATTCTGCACAATGTCGTTAGTTATTAATGGTAAGGGCTTTTATTTTGATAGTTAGAAAGTAACATCTGATTATGTTATCAAAACAAATCGCAGCCCATTCGACCTTGGGGCTATGCAGTGTTGTTTATTTACATGAACACTGAATGAAATAAAATTAATTATGGAACAAAATTTAGCAAACTAAAATCTTTCGAATAAGCCGAACCGCGTATAAAACCTTTACATTAATTAGTGAGCGATGTTTAGTCGGCCAAGTGAGGTCTATGTATGTTGAACAATTGACCCTGCTGAGAGCTGTCATTTCTGTTTTATGTTCGAAATCTTCTACTCAAAACCGGACCCGAGGATCACCGATTACAAGGTGCGAACAGCCAGCAACCGAGGTGTGTAGACTCAAGACTCAATCCATGAATCCGAAAAGAGAACACATAGTCCCACACTATAAATATTTATTCATTTTTATCAACCCGCAACTAGCGCAAATACTGACATAAATGGTCCTAAAGTTCATGAGCCGGCATGCAAATAATATAAAATGCAACCGCATGGCAGAAATTCATGCATTGGTGCACATAAATGTCATTCAAAGAACATTACAAGTCAGCCTCTTGGTAACTCCATATTAAAATAAAATAAATAGCGTGAAAGCTTTCTTGTCTTGTTAATTTAAAAATAACTTACATATCTTCCAAAGCGGTGCTGTATAAACTATCCTCAGTCTTCTCAAATTCATTGCTTAGCCTTTTTGCTTTATTAACAGGGGCGTCTTTAGTTGTATCCTTAGATTTTAAAGCTGTCTGGTTTGGCACTACAATTTGTTTCACTGTACCTCTAGTCACTACCTGGAAATTCATCACATAAAACAATTAGACCAAACGCTCTTACAATATTTTGTTTCATTACACATCAAATTGGAGAAGTTGATCAAAAAGTTTTCAACACAACATAAATTACTTGGAAAATATGAAGTTCTGGGGCGCTCAAGATATCACGGGAGGTGTGGATTCTCTACAGTTTTGAACACATAGGAATTGTAGAACAAATAATTACTTTGGTTAATAGGTATCACTAATTTATTTAAATTTTGTAATTCTTTTTTCTTCATTCATAATGCTGGTATATCACAAAGTAATGGCTCCCAACATCACATATAATCACTTGTGTAATTATAAAGTTGTCTGGGTGGTGCCTAGTTTAAACCCATAGAGGTTACTTTCGTTAAGATCTCGTTTTAATATTAAACTCAATAACTTTGAGACTCTCTGGGGGTGAGAGGTTCGCTCCCATCGCCCCCTGAACTATACGTAAAAATTCTTGTAAATGAAAGGCAATTCCAAGTTTCTTGTTTGTTTACCTTTTAGTAACCGATTCAATTCGTCTGTATTACCATATGCTTTTTTTACAATTGTGTTTCGCGGTTACTCGAAATCGGCTCAAATAATTTGGATAGTTTAAATTGGATTCTGTTAAGGAGGATTCCGAAGTGGTCCCCTATTTTTTCAATAACAACGGTCTTCTATAGTAAATATTAAATGCAAGCAATTGTCGTGGTTCGAAACCTGGGGTGTAATTAATTGAAAACAGTTCGAAATAAATCAAAGTTAGTTGACCAAATTCAAGATGGGGGGTTGTCAATCCATCCTTATATTAGGTAGGGTCACTTAAGTACACTGTCAAATTATAAGTGTAAAGATACTATGAAGTTTGGTGGTAGTCGGAATTAATCTTCAGCCTTCGGTTTCATGTGGAAATTTTCAAAAAATGCGGTTAGAACAGTATTGTTGAAAAAGTTGCATTGATCTACGTTATTTATAAATAACTAGTAGTCGCCCAGTGGTCGAAATTCGACCCTATTTCATGAAATTATAAAAATTATATTTTTATCAGAAACAGAGTTGTGGAGAAATCGGAGAAGTAGATATAATGACCAAAATTGTTCACTCATATTGGCAAATCTATTGAAATAAAAAGAAAATAAAAATGTAATCAAATATCGGTGTTCGAAATATTTTTGAGAAATGAATGACCCCCCAAAATTTTTGGCTGAAACCGCTCCTGGCAAAATATTCGATATAATAATTGGACGATTGTTCTTGCAACCTAAAAGTTTTCGTCATTTGCGGTTTCAATCTAGTTCAGGAATATTAAAGAAAAGAGAGGACCAACAACCCTAGGAGATCTTAAATAATTAATACATTCTCTATTGTCCGCTGTCTGACAATTTTTTACAAAACACCTTGGGCAAGTTTGTGATAATAATATATTAATCAAATAATTAAATTCACATTAAAAACAGAATATTTAATATGAAAGTTACTGCAACGCGTCCGAAAAATTAATACTGATCTACTACATTGACTATTTTACCTCTAAACATTAACAACGCTTGGCACTTCCAGAAGTACATGCTCTAAGAATATATCTAACGATCGCTCCCTCCATATATAATTACTCAATGTTTTGAGTTATGACCGTCCGGCGGCGGCACTGTCAGTTGTTTGGCGTTGACAGTATGGACGTAAATAATGAATTTTTATTATATTTTATTTAATGAATGAACTAATATTATAAATTAATATTAACATTCTGCACTGAAGGTCGTCAGTAGCTACTAAAAAAAACAAAAATGAAGAAAATTGGTTGAGAGACAGAGGAGAAAATGGTACCTAATCGTTTTATCTTTGCCTGTTTATATATAGATAAATAGTATATGTATTTATTAAAAAGAAAACATCGCAAATAATTATTATAACAGATAAAATAATTAAACAATCACTTCAGTGAAGGCCTTAATTAGTGGCAAAATCCTTTTTGCTGTCGAATTCCTGTATTGATTTTCTCGCATCTATCTGGGTTTTGATTAATCATTTTCTTGCTGTTTTGTTGCATAAAGTAGCCGAAGCTTCAGTCAATGCTTTGACTGCTCTTTCTGTTGTTTGTATGTGACAGGGAATGCGTAATAAATTTAATTCTACTTCTCCTTTTTGTTCAAGTAATATTCGGAGATTTTTTCGGTTACAGTTTTTAAAATCTCTAGTTTATTTTCTTTTTCTGCCCAGCTTATTTTTCTCTATTAGGTAATTGTGAAGTAGACGCTGCAGATCTGCTGATGCGATAACTGCTCCAGGCCTGCCTGACACTCGAAATATATCTCATGTTTTTGACAGTAAAGGATAATCAACTGCAATTGTAGTACTCTCCGGTTCTGTACGTAAGTCGGTAACTGAGTTTGGGTTCATTCTTCACATTCCATCTGGGCCGATTCGAATTCAGATGAGTTACACAACTTTTCCGTACTTATTTTGACTACTTTGGTTGTTTGTTTGCAGATTTTTCACGTAACAGTTTCTGTTCAATGCTCTTGTAATCTGTTTACTTGTACCACATATCATCATTTCCTTGATCTCTGATGAAGTTTTGTTCTTTTGCAGGTATTTTTTTGTTTTTGGGACAAGCACATTTAAGCAAATCTTGACACCTGCAAGCTAAAATTTACTTACAAGATGAAAGGTTATTTTAGGTAAGACTTAAGAAGGTTTTTGAATTTTAAATGATATGTTTGTAACACTACCTCCATTCGATTCGGTTCTGCTATAGGAATAGAAGATTTCGCCCATATTTCTATCAATTTTGCACCTACAACGACGTCAATTTCTTTATATGTTCGCTATTTTTTAGTTCCCTCTGATGTTTTAACCTGTATTGGGTCCACTCCACATTTAGAGTGTATTCCATTCTTCCTATGATGCAAAATGACAGCACTCATATTACGTACATGCGTCACTATTATTTTACAGGTCAAACAAGAGTGTCCTGTCTCTTCTAATACTCCGCCCCACCCCTCTCCTTACGCTGTCATTGAAGTCAACCAAACATATGTATTTATTTGTCCTTATTCAAAACTATTAACTTATACTAGCTGTCGCCCAGTGGTCGAAATTCGACCAATTGTGTCAATATCTCTGGCAGGTTAAGTAACATGAAAATTTTATCGTGACATTCAATCCTAGGACTTTATAGGGAGAACAGCAATTACACAGAACGGATCCAGATTCGGAACCTCTCTGTGATAGTTTCCTCGAAAATCCTAGATGTCGGTCTTACATCTCGCTTCTACAAATAAGTAACGAAATTCAGGTTTTTTTCAGATATAATTCATACAACTTTATTTGTGTTCAAATTCGTAATTCTTAATTTAATATGACAACAATTCAACTGCTAATGGGCTACCCTACATATTTATTTTTTCTAACCCCCCTGTATAGCTATAATTGCACTCAATTCTCTAACATTTATTAAAATCCTCATTATAATAATTCCATCTCAATATATATTTCCACCACCCTGTATATGCAACTGCTGATGGACCACACATAATATTTTTAACATTTTTCAACCATCGGGTAAACCATTCTGTATATGCCACTGCCTATGACCCACCATATTTACTCTTTTTGTTTATGAAATTTTTAATTATCTTCTGTAACTATAATTCTACACCAACCTATATTTCAATCATTATATATATGGAACTCTTCGTGGTCTACTCTATAAATCATTTCCTTTTCTAACATTTTTTATCACCATCCTGTATATCTATAATTCCTCTTACCCTATATTTCATCTTAACTATATATACAAATGCTTATGGGTTACGAAATGTTGCATTTCCATTTCCGCCACCCTGTATATGCATCTATGTATAACATTTTTTGCACCAACCTGTATAACTGTAATTTTACTGCACCTTCTATTCCAAGAACCCTGTAAATTCAACCGCTAATGGGCTTCCCTATATAATTATTTTATTAGTTATAATTGCACTCTACTCTATATTTTAAACACCCTAAATATGCAACTGCTTATGTGCCACCCATTAAAAAAATGATTTCTAACATATCTGGAATCGCCCTGTATAATTATGATATTCAATGATTACTTTACCCACTAAACAATAACAACGCTTGCATGCCACTTCCAGAAGTACATGCTCTAAGTATATAACAGCATTGGTCTGTCTATATATAATTACTCAATGGTTTCAGTCTGGCGGCGGCGGAACGTTCATTTGTTTGGCATTGACATTATTGACGTAAATAATGAATTTTTATTATATTTTAATTAATGAATGAACCAATATTATAAATTAAGATTAGCATTCTGCACTGAAGGTCGTCAGTAGCTACTAAACAAAACAAAAATGAAGAAAATCGGTTGAGAAACAGAGGAGAAAATGGTACCTAATCGTTTTGTCTTTGCCTATTTATAAATAGATAATCGAATGTCAATGACTTGAAAAAAGTATGGGAAATACGAAGTTAAAAATCTACTTTTTCAAAAATTTCTTTTACAATCCGGAGGCAATTAAAGTTAAAATAATGAAATGAAATTTTAGGCATAAATTAACTAAACCAGTTGGCAACTTTTTATCGCTGAGCCTTTAAAAAAAATTGACCCACCCTACTGTATATACAGTGTGTCTACATAAGTTGGAATCAAAAATACAAGTTTTCTGGTAAGTCCTTAAATCTCCCTAATATGGATCGAAATTAACAGAAAAAACAATTAAACGTTCTTGGGGGGAAATACATGAAACACTAAACTTTAGGTAATATTGTCGGTATTGTAGAGTAATTGAATAGGGGGGGGCATCCCCCAACCGAGAGCCTCAAAGTTAGTAAATTTAATATTAAAACGACACAATCTTAACTACAAAAGCCTAAAAGAATAGTGGTTCAAACCAAAAAACAACCGTTTTCAATGTAATAGTTCAAGAAATATGGGTTTAAAATTATATTTTGGTAAATTTAGTAAGGGCAAGAAATCACCCCCCGAAGCACGCCTGCATACAGATAGAATCATTTATGCAGTATACAATGATACTATTTTTATTGTCAACAATCAAATAATTCTTAATAAAGTGTATATTGTATAAATATGCGTTAAAAAATGTTATTATGTACATGATTATTAAGTAAATATATTAATATGCTAAATATTAAGCAATATTTGCAACATCTTCTAAAATTTGTCATTTCAAAATTGTGTGTAACTTGTTTAACAAACCATAACAAGAAAATAACTTTTACCTTATTTCCTGGTGCATTCGGTACCACGTTCTCGTTCTGCCTTGGTTTCAGTACCGTCTTCACTGATGGCAACGTTTTGGCTTGAACGACAACCTTCTTCACAGCAACCAACTGCTTCTTTTGTTTCGCATCTTCACCTAACTTTTTTCCGATCTCCGATACGTTCACTCTTTTATCGGCAAGTGCGATTCTTTTGCTGGTCTTGTTTTCTTTCGATGGCGAACAGTCCGCCTTACGTTTGAATTTGGAATGTTCTTTTGTTATTATCTGAACGTTGGATTTCGATCTTGTGCTGACGGTGTTCTCTCTGTTGGTTATTACTGATAAGATGCTGTGATACGTTTTCTTTGTTGAAGCCATTTTTGTTAATTTGTTTCTAGAGTGTCTGCTAAAATACGATTACCTGTAATTACAAATGGAATTTAATGATCTTTTTCTGCAGGGGTGAAAGTCTACAGAAATAAGTAGTTTTGCTGCATATAAAAATCTTCAACATATATCATATAACCATAAGTACATATTCAACGTGAATTAAATAGGTACATATAGAAGTTTCATTATTTTTGAAACATTTCTTGTGTGATTGGAAATATTTCAAAATATTTCATGAAATATTTCTATGTCCACGACAAAACGTCGTTTTAAATATTTCTTGTAAAATTGTACGAAATATTTCTATACTATGTCATGATATATTTCAAAAGATCGTTTGTCGCATATATAAAGATAATTTAATATATTCTTTTAGCGAAATATTTAAAAATATTTTTACAATATTTCATGTGTTATAAAATATTTCTGAAATCTATCATGTTAAAAATTTCTGTAATATGTTATGGTAAATTTAAAAAGATTTTTTTGTCGTAGGCATACGAATATTTTAAAAATATTAGAGTGAAATATTTTAAAATAAGTAGTTTAAAATTATTTCATGTCTGAAATATTTTCTAAAAATTCTTCCAAAACATTGCTATAATCTAGACTAAAAATCTCTTAAAATATTTCATGAAATATTTCAGTTAGACGTTTTGTTTCAGTGGAATATTACTTATACTTCTTGCTGTCTGGGTAGGTAGAAACTGCAATTTAAATTTGATTATTGATTGATTTTTCAGAGCTCTTATGTTAAGTAACAGGCGATTTTGAATGCAAGACTGTATATCGTTTCTAGGAGACTCGTCATTAAATACGCTACGCTCTACATTTCGAAAAATCATATATGTAATACAAACTAGTACAACTTTGGTCATGGAATCTCAGTGACTCGTTTTCTTGAAACTTATTGACGTTAGTGTTCTAACCACATGTGTGTTTGTAATACATAAAGCAATGTTGCGAAATGTTATCAAGAACATTATGTTAACCAATTTGTATGGCCAAAATTTATACAAAAAAAATGAAATCAGGAGTAAAACTATGGGCTAAAATATCAGAGGCATTTACAGTAACCAAGTCTGAAACAAATATGCTGCATCTTCACCACTCTCATTAAGATATATGTTCAGAAAACTTAACAAATTGGAAACAGAAATTTAGTGTTTTTTTTCTGGGAAATAACACCACAAGTCACGAAAATTCTGTATATTTCCAAACGTTTCGGTGTCTAGGTCAGACTCCGTTGTCAATGGCAAAGAAACTATGAAAAAAAAAGCCACAATTCTAATGTGAAATTAAAATGTTTGACAATATCTGTTATTTGACTTAAGACGTAACTAAAAGACTTTAATTTGATAATATACAGGGTTGCACAGAAACTTCTAGATATCATATAATAATTTTCCTTTCAAATTGAAAAAAGAATTTGAAACGGGTGTTCTTAAGAATTTTATGTGGCGCTCCTAGGTGCGACTTTGTTATAAGAGTGCATTCGCCAAAAATGTGATCAAAGAATATTGTTGATTCAGTGATCAAATTAAAATCATAAGGGAAAATCTAGGAAAAACCTTACGAACTATCCCGTTATTGGGTGTTCATAAGGGCATGACCATTAGCAATTTCTTCCTTAATCATCGGCAACCACGAACGATTGAACTCCACGGAGGTAGCAGCCATACAATCGTTTTTATTTAACAAAATTAAAGCAGACTTATTTCGTGTTGTGTTCTTCTTTGTGCAATATAAGTGAATTTTGAAATTGTATGTCATGACCAAGGTCTCAAGCATGTTCACAAATTTTGGATTTTTCAAACTGTCGTTTTATAATGTACTTTTTGTGTTCGTGGAATGATCATTCAGATAGAACATTACATCTGTGTATACACCCTCCACTTCACAAATGAAGAAAATAAATACATAATGAAGACTATGGGAAATGGGGATTGTAGATGAACTTATAAAAGACGCAGTACATGTGTATAGGACTTACAATTGAAAAGTATAAAATACTAAAGGTATTGATCATCATGGCCTTGGCTATAACCTGAAACATTATTAGAGGTCTTGATGATTTTTTTAACTGGAAACCCCCATTTTTGTTGTTGATTTGGATAAAGAAAAAAAAAGGAAATACGTTTTATTTGAACCATTTTTTATATTAGGCTCACACTTGGGCCCTAACAGGGCCACAATAAAATCTCAAAAACTTCTTTTTTATTTCTTTCACCCACAAGACAAAAAATGCTTTAAAATCATTATTTTGAGAATTAGATGGTGCCCCACTACATTATGTAAATATCATAACATCATTTCTAACTCAATGGCCCAATCTGTGGCCTGCTTGATTACCAGATCTATCTTTATCTGTCAGGGTAATAATAAAAAAATGTATATGAGCAGCAGTCAATTACAAGTGAAAATATGAAGGAATACATATGATGTGCTTGTGCATTTATTCCACAAGGGGTTTTACTATACACTGTACCGAATTTCTTGAATGGAGGTGATAATGTATAGAGGAAAATGTTGCTCCTCAATGGTTAGTTAGACTTATGAAGAAATTTGTTTTTTTTTTATCCCATATTTGGGGCATAATTTGACCTACAAACTTATTGTGGTCCAAAAAAATAGATGATTCATGAATTGGTTTATGGTTTATGAGAAAATGTTTTGTTACTGATGATGATTATTTTGAATCATGTGCTATAGATCATCCCAAAAATGTACCCATGGCATAACATATTTTTAGTGTTACAAAGAAAAACTTTAAAGAAGTCTGCAACAATCACAGCAAAATCATGGAGCCTCCTTATGTCTTATATGCAGGATAAAGAGGTTTTAAATACTATGACAAAATTAGATTATTAATACAATCATTGTCAGGTGAGTTAGTATATAGCATCAATATGAAATTCAGATATTAGATCTTTTCCAACGGTAGGCGCCAGATAAAATAAAACAAACACCTAAAAGAACTGAATTGAAGAATTAGAACAAAGCAGAAAAATTAAAGCTAAAAAAGTGAAACCCACAGAAATACCATTGTTGAAACAGCTATTAAGTTTTTATATCTTTTGGATTCACTGACAGTGATAATCAGGGCGTACCCAGCTTTTGGTTTAGGGAAAAGCAAAATTAGAAAAAAAATTGTTCTAGTGAGGGGCAAATAAAAAAAATGACCTAGAGAGAGGAACAAATTAGAAATTTTTTGGTCCAAGGGGCGTCAGCAATTTTATGGGAAGCTTTAATGGCTCATGGCAGGATTTCATCTCTAGTTCTCTGAAGTGAGTGTAAAGTTCCTAAAACCAACTTCCATAAAGAATTTAATCAAATCAACTTTTGAATCAGAATGCTAAATAAAATATTTTTTATACAAATTAGTTCAAATTATGTACATGCATATCAAGAAATGTGCAATGCAAGTAAATAAATGTTGATTTCTACTTTTGTTGAAAATACTAAGAAAATTGGTTATTATTAATTGCCGTTTTTATATTAGATAATATAATCAAATATGAATTGTGTTTTGAAATTGGTTAATAGGTAATAAACTTTTTTCTCAGTCTTGTCTTACGACGTGATCAGTTTCACGTTCTTCAATTTTTAGATATTTAAATAAGTTTTTTTTTCAGTTCATGTGAAACCCGATTTCTAACAAATTTTATAATTAAGTATGTTAAATATTTTTATTTTAAATATCACACTTAACAAAAATGCAAAAAGTATCTGGAAGCAAACATCCACCTAGATATTTTGATTGTTTCTTCTCTGAAAAGTTTACAATACTCACTTCTATTACACCATAAACTGAAAGCATATTATTCACCAGAAAATACCAAACTTTCCACCCCAGATAAATCTTCAAAATTCAGCACTATTAAGAAAAAAGGCGGTTAAACCGCCTAACAGGTTATCGAGCAAAACAAATATAAAAAGTCCCACCCAATATAGTTATTCCTAAATTATTATCAAGATTAGGTACCACATGCATTACAAACAGTATAGATGTTAAAAACCCACAAAAAGATATCAGAATTGTAAAACTTACGTTACTAATCCCACAGGGGTGATCCAAAAACAACAAATAATCAAAAATCGATACGATTTCACAAACACCGATATTTACCGCCTTTTTGCAACTCATCAAAGAAACTCCGAAATTTTATGTACACTTCATCGTTAAAACGTTTATTTATTAATTCGGCCAATTAATAACTTGTCTATATTTAATCACACTACCGATCTGAAAAAAATTCCGCAAAAAGTAAGAAGATGGTGGATACAACGAACGTTGCTTGAATTTAAATATAAATCATTAATTAATTTCACGTGTTATTTAAATATCCTGCAAATTGAATTTAGATAACTCACCGGTGTATATGAAAATTTATACCTTGCACTAAAAAATCTTGTAAAAACTTTATATAAATCTTTTATAATCACGCTTTTATCTGCTTGAATGACGGTTTAAAAGATTTGAAGTCGTTTAGAATTTGTTTTGAACTGTTTATAACGGAATAACGGTTGCAGCGTTTTGATTGGTTCAGAATCGCTACAATGAAGCGTTCTCTAAAGGTTAAAAGCTGAACTAAAGCTGAAAACAGATGGTCTTTGACAGAAGTTTCAATACAAATGTCAAAACATGGAATTGAGAATTTCCAGAAATTTTATACTAGCCAATAAGCATGAAGAACACCGTTGCATAAGTTGGACACAAATAAACGTATGTCACACAGTGACAAATCTGACAATTGTCATAACCTTACAAATTTGAAGTTCATATTTAGTTTTAATTTATAATTGTTATATTTATTTATTTTGAGATATGTTAGAAAGAAATGTATTTGTAACTTACCTACCGGTTAAAGATAGTTTCGTTTATGTATCAAAAAGTTTAAATAAACTGACCACTGGCGTAAGATTTCATATAATATTTATTTACTAACAAATATTTATAAACATGTTTCAGACTTGTGTGAAACTGACATTGGAAAATGGACATACAGGGTATTTTTCTGTAAATAATTCAATCCCAACTCTAAAAGAAAACTGCATAGGCATAAGTTCTTCATATTGTAAAACTCTCGGTATCAGAGAGAATGAAGATGTTTTGTTATCAGAAATTTCTTCACTTCCAACTATTAATAGTATATCAATAACACCATCAAGTGAAAGTGATTATGATATCATTGTAAGTTGCACAGATAAAAGCATTATTTTCAATAAATTGGGAATTTTTCAGGAATCATTAGCAGAAAATGTTCAGTCAACATTGTTGAATCAGCTCAGGGTTGTTTATTGTGGACAAAAGTTTGTAATATGGATAGGCAGTAATATAAATGCTAGTGTTAGTGTAGGTAAGATAATTTAAATGTTACCATATCATTAGCATATTGCTATCCCCTCTGATTTTGAGAAAATTTTTCATTAGACATTAATAACTGTTGGTTATAATCAATTCTGTAACTCCATATATGGTACCTCAAAGTACTGTATGTGGTCTTCAGCAATTTATTATACATACACATTTTATAAAATTGTGAAGATATATATGTATTAGGGTGACTTTTATTTTTTTTTTGCTCCCACCATCAAATTGTGTTAGAAAGATTAAAAAAAAAATCCGTCAAAGTTTGAGACCTTAATATTAATATGAAGTGCTCGACCAAGAAGTGTAAAGATTTCCCATTGAAAATAAACAAAAACTCTGTTTTTTATTTTTAAATTTCTATAGCTCAGCTGCATTTCATGGCATTGCTTTGACTATGGAGATATATTTTTCAGAATTGAATGCTGTACAAAAGTGCCCATTGTGGCTAAGTCTCAACTCACCCGGGCGAGGTAGTACAGGCGACTAAACCTGATTTTCCTACAAAAAAGGTCCTATGAACCTAATCACTAAGATCAATATCTAGTGAGATATTAAGCCTTGAATTGATTTTTCTGTGAATCTTTTTAATATGTTTGAATCCACTATTGGCGAAAATGATTCGATTCAAGGCTTAATATCTCGCTTACCGATTTGGTTTTTAGGAACTATTTTGAAGAAATTTGAATATACTATAACTCCCTCATTTATATTTTTCCTGTAGTTCTTGTTTGTCATTTACGAGATAATTGGGAGAAATGCTAATTTCGTGAAAAAATCAGGTTTAGTGGCCCGTACTACCTCGCCCCTACGACTTGGCCGCAATGGGCATGTAGAGGATTCAATGATGAAAAATACTTGTCTATAGTCAAAGCGATGCCATGAAATGCCGCTGAGCTATAGAAATTTAAAAATGAAAAATCAGAGTTTTTGTGTATTTACAATGGGAAATCTTTACACGTCTTGACCGAACACTTTTAGGGATTTTTTTGGGTCTTTCCAACAAAATTTCATGGTGGGACCGCAAAAAAAAAACAATAAAAAGCCGAAATAATCACCCTAATATGTATATGATTAAGTATAGGAAAGTCATGAAATCTTGCAGACATAAAACTGAAAATAGGCTTCTTGCTTGTTTAAAATCAGTTTAAGCCTAATTATAACCAAAACAGAATAGTTTATTTGGATGTTGTATAGATAGTGCCAAATATGCACATCTAACTAAAATAGAAATGTTATTGTAATTGATTTCAATTTATTGGAATTTGTACATACACAATTTTTATTAATAAGGGTACTAATAAGGGTATTTATTGCCAGTAATATGCTTAACATGCATCCTATCATTAATTATGGAGTGATAATCTGGAAATGTATCTCTAAATCTGAAACTGAATTACAAAAAAATAAGATTTATTGAGTTACTAAAAAATTCAAATTGCCTTTAAAACAATTATATTGTCACTCCATGAGGTATAAAATATAAAAAAGAATAAACAAGGATTTGCAATATACTGCTATAAAGTATTATATGTTCCCTAATGAATTAAAAAGTCTATTATTATTTTCTGAGAAAATGAAAACAAAAATAATACATAATGGTTAAAAAATTCTATACTCACTGATAACTAATGTAAATGCATATAAAACACAAGTTTGCAAACAAAATGAAAATATAATAATTGAAAGTAGCAAAGAAGTTAATTTTCTTAATTTGTTTTAATTTGTTAAGACTAATAATCACATTTGAATAGGAAGCTTGCAAATTTCAAAACACTAAATGTTTCATTCTCTAAATTAGACACTTGACAAGAAAAGAGTCTAAATTGTTTAATATTTAAAGCATAAAAATATTTAAAAATGACAAACTAAAAAATCATTGGGTTAATTAATATATAAATATATCATCTAAATACATTGACACCTACAAGAGTATTTAAAAATTCAGGTTGCACACAAAAATAATATAATAACTAAAGAATGAATAAGAAATGTAAAATAATAAAACACTGATTAAAATATTTATTATATCTATATATAAACTAGATATCAAAAACTGATGATATAACAACTGTTCCAGTCTCTTTCTCTTCTTAATGCTGAAAATTGTCTTAATTGATGTGACTATGAATTTTGGCATGGTTAGATTGTGTATGTTAGGGTGGTCGTTAAAAATAAAAAAAGCTTCCTTTTGATGAAAAAACACTGGGAAATTTTTCTTTTATTTTTTAATTGAAAACAACATGTGCGTCTAGACGATCTAAGTAAATTTTTGGGTATAATCATCAACAATTCCTCATTCAAATCCTAGATGATTATAGAAGAAAAAGCATTAAAAATATGAAAGAAAGCTTACTCAACGCTTGAAGTGAAGAAATCTAAATATTAAAATATCGTAAAATTGAAATAAAAATATCAATTTTGATCAAATATTGTTTTTTGATTGATTTAAGATTATACATATTTTGAATAAAATTGTATTTTTTATTAAATATTTCCCAAATAGATGATTATACTCATACCCAAAAATTGACTTACATCATCTAGATGCATGAGTTGTTTTGAATTAAAAAAAAAGAAAAATTTCCGTGTTTTTGCATTAAAAGGGAGCTTTTGAGGGGACGTCGCAAAAAAAATAATTTTTAACGACCACCCTAGTGTACCACATATTGTAATCTATCTAGGTAGATATTTTGTTATATACTTAAAACATGATTTGAAATAAAGTGAGGAAATTATTTAGCATTTATTAGCTGTTTCGCGGTAACGATTCAGGATGCATCCAGGATAGAGCGCATGCGCACAGCCATTCAAGGCGTTCGTGGTAACAGAATTTCGAATACCTGATGGGAAATTCGGTGTTCGCGGATAACAAAGGATTCATCCTGGATCGATTTGGGACAAGTGAAATGAGTCCGCTGACGTGAGGAAGAATGAAGAGTTCGAACATGCGCATTATGAGTATTTTTAAAATAATTTTATATTTCTATGAGTTTGATGCTCTACACCAAAGTACAAAAACTTTTATTTTAGAATCTATCCATATACGTTTTGCCAGATTGTCTGATCTGTGTTAGATGATAGCCTTAGAGGTTAGAAGTTAGAGCACTGCAGATCATAGAAAGAGAAGGTTAGAGCTTGTATCATATATTAGTGTATAGACAAGAAGATATTAGTGGCTCTGCATGTCTTCATTTCTTGCGCAATAATTTCATACATTTTTTTAAATGTTTCATTTGACGAGATTCCACTTGATTTCGATATTGTTTATATAAGTCAAGAAAATACAGGGTACGATTATTGTTCCATACAAACGGAGTGGCCGTACTTTCAATCGAAAGAACTATTAACTCTGCAAAATAAGAATATAAATTGGAATAGAGATATTAGAATTACAATCATCAATCATGTTACCTTCTGGTGAACACATTGTTATTGAAATTAATCATTATACTAATTGTTAAACAATCAATCCAAAACAAATCAAACTTCACAAAGTATTCGCACAAATTACTCTAGAATAAATATATAAATTGTAAGGTTAATGCCATAAATGTATTGTGGTTCACAGATCAAACACAAGATTGTGGTTATTAATGCATTACGACAAAATATGTAAATTTGACAGTTCTAAAATCGTTCGTGGTAGAAGGAAATCTGGTACGTGTTCGTAACTGCACTTGCGTATAAAGCAGATCCGGGATTCGTCACGCATCCATCCAGGATGCATCCTGAATCGTTACCGCGAAAACAGCTATGGTTGGGTACTATACATGAAATATTTTCAATGACTTTTCAATAGAAATTATTGTATAAAGAAATGTTGAATAGTCACAAGAAAAAAATAATTACACAATATGTATAGCGATTTTAATTTTGCTCTTGTGCTAAATTCCACCAAGAAATTATTAGGTATATTATATTTTTTATTTCAGATACTGTAAAGCCTGTCTCACCTGGTATACTAGGATTTCTAACAGAGGTCCATATAAAACCAACCCTAGAATATGTTGAAAAACCCAACATTTTGAACAACAGACTCGAAAATATTAGAAAAAATTTCCAAAACTTTTATGATAAGATAAATTTCTTTAAAAATAAACCAACAGAGATAAAAAGTAGTGTAGATAACTATTTGAATTACAAACAAGACTTGGTATACAGACTTGTGGATGTCAAAAGTCTTCCATTTTGCAAACAAATTGGAAGACATATAAAAACATTTAATGTTTTTATTTCCAAAACAACTTTAGCTCCCCAGTATATACCAAATAGTACTGTTGATCAACCAATATTCTGCTCTCTGTCTGTAATAACTGACGATGACTTTTCTAAACAAATAGTGTATGCCAGACTTTTTGTATTAGAAGAGTTTCACATTGAAATTTTTTCAAAATCTGGAAATAATATTTTTGTAGATGATGTCATACTTGATTATCTAAACTGTAATTTAGGTAAGAGAGTAATTTTAAACTTTATAAATAAAATTCCTTTTGTTAAGGAAATTATTGTACAAACAAAACAGAATTATTTGGTAAGTGTAGAAGAGGAATTCAAGAAATATTTGAGTGAAATCAGTGACGATATAACAGTTTTAAATGCTGATATTCCATTTTCAATAGGAAATAATATCACATGTGAATTGAAGTTGTCACCAATCGAATCTAAATTTGTTGTTGTTGATGACAAATTTGTAAGAAATTGCAAATGTAGTGTTGCTGCAGAAGAACTTATTGTACCAGTTACAGATAGGATAGCAGACTGTAAAACTATTGGAGATGGGTATCTAGAGGATTTTTGTAACTATTCTGATATCACTGAGGGTGCTTTACTCAGTTTTGGTTGTAATCTACATAGCTTGGAGAATGTTTTAATAGTTGGTAAGTTGTGATAAGATTGTTTTTAGGAAAGATGCAGAAACAGTTTATTTATTGAAACATATGTTTGTAGCATTTTTACATAATATGAGTATACTTATAAAAAAGCCATCTTTATAGTTACGGAAATATTTTTCTGAAAAAACTCAAAAAGTTTTTATAACTCTGCATAAAAAAATGTAGGAGCTAATCTAAATAATTTGGTCAAGTGCGAGTTGGACTCGCATTGTAAGGGTTCCGTACTACCTTCAAGATTCGCTGTATTTAGTTTTCTAATTTGGCCCCCAAAAATTAACATTAGAGTTTTATTTTACTAATAAACTTTCAGGGAAGCCTTTTATAATCTATTGTTTGAATTTTGAGGCTCTATAAATTGGAAGATAAAGGGCAAAATAGGTCAAGTTTTAAATTATAATTTATTAAATCTGTTATTCAGATTATTTAAAAATACAAATAAAATATATTTTTCAAAATTTAAATAGTGTAGTCTCTAAAGTGGGAATTAAGTCGATGTTTAATATTTTTGTTAATATCTTTTAAACAAATGATTTAAAAATATGATATATTTGTAATTCAGATAATGAGTCTTTTATTTGATATGTTACATGATTCGTTTGAAAATTGAATTTTTATTTTCCATTTAATTGTATAATTTGTCCCTAAAATTACCATGGAGGTTTTCTAATAATTTTTCTTATAAATTTCAAGTGAGTGCCAGTACCCCTAATTATTTTCAAAATTTTAGGTAGTATGGTTTCCGAAATAAAGCGAGAAATGAGAATTTTTTATATCTTCATGTTAATATCTTGTAAACAATTAATTTCAAAAATATGAAAAATATATATTTGTATTCCTCATAACAAGCCCCTTCATTTGATATATTGCATGACACGTTAAAAAAATATTTTTTATTTTCCGTTTATTTCTATAAATTGCCCCCCATTATTAATATTAAAGATTTATTCATATTTTCCTGTAAATAAAAAAATTACGTCTTATAGTTTGGGGAATAAAGGGGGGAATGTGTAATTTTTTTAATATTTTTTTTAATATATTTTAAAATATTTATTTAAAAAAATAATAAAAAAATATATTTGTATTAGTCATAATGAGCCCTGTGATTTGATATATTACATGATACGTTAGAAATAAGTTTAATTGTTTATTTTCCATTTAATTCTATAATTTGCCCCCCAAAATGAATATTAGGGGATTCTCCTTATTTTTCCAGTAAAGTTCAGGTGAGGCGCTATACCTATATATTTTTTCAAAATTTTACAGTTTATGGTTTCGGAGATAAGGGGGGGGATGTGTAACATTTTTTATATTTTTGTTAATAACTTTTAATTAATTTATTTTAAAAATATGAAAAAAATATTATTGTTTTCGTCATAATGAGCCCTTTCATTTGATATATAACATGATGAGTTAGAAACAATTTTAATTTTATATTTTCCATTTAATTCTATAATTTGCCCCCCAAAATAAATATTAGGGGTTTCTCCTTAATTTTCCAGTAAAGTTCAGGTGAGGGGCTATAGCTCAATTTTTTTTCAAAATTTTCCAGCTTATGGTTTCGGAGATAAGGGGGGAATGGGTAAATTTTTTATATTTTTGTTAATATCTATTAATTTATTTATTTTAAAAATATGAAAAAAATATATTTGTTTTCGTCGTAATGAGCCCTTTCATCTGATATATAACATGATGGGTTAGAAACAGTTTTAATTTTATATTTTCCATTTAATTCTGTAATTTGCCCCCCAAAATGAAAAGTAGAGGTTTCTCCTTATTTTTCCAGTAAACTTCAGGTCAGAACCTATAAAACTATTTTTTTTTCAAAACTTTACGTTTTATAGTTTCGGAGATAAGGGGGGGGGAATGGGTAAATTTTGGTATATTTTCTTTAATATCTTTTTAATTATTTTTTTAAATATGAAAAAAATATATTTGTGTTCCTCAGAATGAGACCTTTCATTTGATATATTACATGATAAGTTTGAATTTTTTTTATTTTTAAATTTTTATTTAATTCTATAATTTGCCCCCCAAAATTAATATTAATGGTTTCTCCTTATTTTTCTTGTGAAGTTCGGGCAACTTTCTATATTTTCCATTTTTTTCAAAATTTTAGGTTCAGTAGTTTCGGAGATCAGGGGGGGTAATGGTCGATTTTTTTAGTTTTTCCCCCCAGAAGTACCCCTAAAATCAAAATTTATTCTTTTGCGATATGTGCTCCTGATCAGGTCCCCAAACTATACCTTCATACCAAATTTCAACCTTTTCCGACCTGTAGTTTAGGAGAAAATTGCTGTGATGTGACAGAGGCAGAAATCCTGAGTGATATTATAAGGGTATCCGTATACTGTATATACGGAACCCTAAAAAGTGACAATGTCTCTGAAAAACTGAAAAAGTCAAATACTCTCTGAAATTTTGGATGTTTTGGAAGCCTTATTAACTTTCAATAACTAATCCAAAAAGTCCAAATTTCACAGATTATATGACTTTTATAGTTTTCCAGAGTTATTAAGTAGTCTTTTTTATCAAATGCTATTACATGTACATACATTTTATTCCATTTCATTATGTTTCTTATGGTTCATAATATTTTATTATATTTCATTACAATTGGTTTAGATACACTATACTACATTATATTTCATTACTTTACATTACAGTATGCCAATTTTTACAAATTAATAATATAACACTACATCCTTATAATAGTCCAAAAATTGAACACTCAACCCCACTTATAATAACACCTAAATGGCTAAAATTTTGTTTTAACATATTTACTACACATTTTTGAATTTATGTATGTTTTCAGACTTCTTTAAGTCCATAGGTGAATCATTAAATTACAACAAACCCTTCAAATATGACTGTTAGAACTATTGGCGGGACTAAAGCCTCCCCACTCCCAAAAATCATCGGAGTTCAATGTTTTTTAGTGTCTAATTTGCTAAAACCTACCATCAGCAGTATCAAGCTCTCCCCCCCCCCCAATGAGGGCAAGGCCGCCCCAAACGACATTCCTGGATTCATTGCTGGTTAGATGTTTTATTTATCACTTTTTAACATATGATTTGTTCCAAATATTATAATTTTGTTTTTTTTATGACTATTGGTGCAATGAGACAAATAATTTATGTATTCTCCACAAATGTATAGCATTGTGTCTTCTGCAAATATACATATTTTACAATTTGTAATGGAATTTACAATATCATTAACATACAACATAAACACTAATGGACCTTGTGGTACCCTATTCCTATTTACCATAAGTGATTATAGATTGTTATTAATTTTACTTGTTGTTTTCTATTTTCCAAATAAGATTTAAACCAATGTATAACCTTATGACCAATCCTATTTTTGATAATTTTTTAATTCGCTAATCTCTGTTTATAGTTCCAAATGCTCATTTAAAATCTTAAAATATGACTATCACATTTTTTTATCGTTGGCTTTGGTCTATATATCGCATATATGTACTGTTTCCGACTCACTCACTTACTCTAATATTTTACCATAGTATTAAAAGGCCAAAATTATTTAAATGAATAGTATTCGTGACTTTTGGCACAGGTATATTAGTTAGTCAATGTCTTCCAGCTTGTGGATATACACCATGTTCTAATGAACAGTTTATAACATCTAAATAGCTATTATCTACTACTTAAAAGCTGTAAGTTGTAACTTGGTTGGTTATAACAGTAATCAACCTATATGTATATATTAAGACTTAGGCTTTAGGCTTGTTACACATAGTTATAAAGACTTTTTAAGAGTTTCTTCAGAGAAATATTTCCACTAAGATATACATTTGAACTTAGGTGAGCTTACTGAGGGAAATAAGCAGATCTTGGATTTTGTTGTTGCAATATAATAAAACAGGTCGACAAGGGTTATTAGTTAGAAAAAAACTTTTTTACTGTTATTAATTAATATCTTTTCAGTTTTGACGAAACTTCATATAGGGGCTTGCAGCCGGGGATTAAAATCAGTTTATTTAGCTATGATAATGTTCTTGTCAGGAGAGATTAATAGCTATAATTAGTTCTATACCTTATAGAAAATAATTCTTTTATATCCAAGACTGGCAATAATGGTCTGGTCAAAATAGTATAGCAGTTTATAAAATCTTCTCGGGTTTCGTGATTTAATTTTAAAATTTATCGAATTAATGTATTCCTTAGTTTGTATTGACTAAAAGTTAATTAAGTATGTAGTTTAACTTTACATTAAGCAACCGTATATACACAGCGCTGCAATATGTGTTGTATAAGTAAGTGCCTATGTGTTTGTAGCATATTTATTTATTATATAAATATTCTATTTTATAACCAGTATATTGTATTTTAACATTTTTCTATGGAATCTATTTAAATATTTTAGTTCAAGAATAATATTTTTTAAGGCAAGCCTGGCACTGGAAAGTCGACCATTCTCAATGTGATTTCTCAAAAACTGAATTCTTATCCAAGTTTTGTATACACTAAAACAATAAACTGTCGAAATTTACGTGGTAAAACTCCCGATTCTTTGATTCGACATTTAGCCGATACATTTTCAACACTGGTTTTACATCAACCCAGCGTGTTGATGATGGACAACTTACATATTCTTTGTGAAAGCATACAAGGAGACGACACGGCCCCTAATAGTTTGTATTATAACAGGTATACATTTAGATACCTATGTCAAAATTTCATAATGATTTTCTCTAATTTTTAGAATAAGTGAAATGTTACATAATTTTTTCAAGTTGTTTTCTGTGGCAAACAAAATTGGTATTTGTGCTACAACTGAGTCCACAGAAAAGCTGAACAAAAATCTGTATACCTCTAGGGGGAGTCATTTGTTTAAAAATGTTTATACCATTAGTGAGCTTGATAAAGTAAGTATATGTTTATAAATAATCATAACCTATCTCGAACCAATTTGTTAGTATTATTTCTTCTCTTTGCCTGTTTGTTAATTTTTAAAATGAGTATCCTCGCCGATAGGTTCTGAAAACATAATTTTAGTAGTTTTGAAAACAATCATATACCTGTCACATTCTCCTGGTTTATATGACTGTCAAAAATGGTATTTAATGTACATATTTGTGTACTCTACTGCAACATAATATACAAACTGCCTCAGAATTCTTGTTTTCCCTAAATGTTATAAAGATGATTAAATTATGTTTATTTAGAACTGAATATCGTTTACCACATATATATGACATTGTTCAGCATTTATATATCTATTGATAAAATGTGTATAAAATTTTGTATTTACTTTAGTCAATGTTCAGTAGTTGTTTTTTTTTATTTTGACTTAAAAATTGTTAATTGATAGGAACCGGTATTTTTTGTTAAAATATAATTCCCAAACTATAGTACTAGTTATAATTAAAAGATTACTAATAATTTTATTATCTACTGAAACAGTTTTTAACTTGTTCTAGTTATTTTTTTTATAGGTGGACAGGTTGAAGTTACTTGAACACTTATTTAAGAGTCAAACTATAGAAAAAATTAACTTTGAAGAGCTCTCAGTTAAAACAGAAGGTTTTGTGGTCCATGACATTGTTGATTTTTATAACAAGACTGTATTTGAAGTTCATAAAGAAGGTAAGTTTTAAAATAATCAAATATGAATTTCATATAAAACATACAGATTAAAATTTTAGCAGAGGAAAAAGATACATTCAAAATCGACCAGCACCATTGTAATGAGGCGTTGAAAAATACTTGTGTGTTGTCTTTGCAAAATGTAAATTTGCACTCTCCTGGGGATAAAAATTTCAAAGACGTTGGAGGATTAGATGATATAAAAGAAATTTTGGTAGAAAATTTGTTATGGCCTGCAAAAGTAAGATTTAATGAAAAACCGATCTACTTCCTTTTGTAGTTTAGTATTTTAGAACTATTACAGTTGATCCTATAATCGCAGTACTCAGTGAAGAATTTTTCCAACTGTGTTTAATCTTCTTGTTTGTGCCCATGATTTTTGAAAATTGTTAATATTTGTTTTGCTAATATTTAGTTATTCACATGATTATGGGTTAGGATATCTTTTGATTTCCCTGCATTTGTTCTTTTTCTAGTTTTTCTCCCTCTAAATAGTTTTTGGGCTATATTACTATTTCTGTGGGAACTTTCATTAAAAATTATTGCTTCACCTCTCTTTATTGATTCTTTTATTGTTCTTCTCTGATTGGTATCTTTTTTGTTATATCTATTAATTTTTTACTTTCTTCAATCACGATTTCATTTTCAATTAACAATTGTTACATTATTACCTTTTATGCATATTTTTTTCTTCAGCTCTTATTAATTATTTTGCCTTTTCTCTCTGTTTGCTTTCTATCGCTTACTCATTTTCGTCAATTCTGTTATTTATATTTTGCTTACTGTGTTTCTCTAAGTTCTTTTTCACTCTCTTTGCTTACTTATGTTTTTCTTATTCCTTTCAATAATTCTGCTCTTTTACTTGTTTCTTATTCTTTCTCAATGTTTTATTAGCTTTAATTTTAAACCTAAAATCATTTCTAAATAAATTAATTTGTTATACATCAGAGTTTTTTAGTATCCCAATATTTTTGCTAATGCACCTATGCGACTTCAATCTGGTCTTCTTTTGTATGGACCACCGGGTACAGGGAAGACTCTGTTAGCAGCGGCTGCAGCTAAGCATTGTGGTCTAAGGCTGATATCAGTTAAGGGACCTGAATTGTTATCAAAATATATTGGAGCTAGTGAACAGGCTGTTAGAGATGTCTTTCAAAAGTAAGTGTTTCGTATTTTGTACCATTGAATTTATGAAGATTTCTATTATATCCTCAGGGCGCAAAGTGTAAGGCCATGTATACTGTTTTTCGATGAATTTGACAGTTTAGCACCTAGGTGAGTACATATATTCTTATCAGGAGCATTTTGTTTTTCATAGCCATAACATAAATTTAGGCGTGGACACGATAATACCGGAGTAACAGATCGAGTTGTAAACCAGTTTCTTACCCAACTCGATGGTGTTGAAACCCTAACTGGCGTTTGTGTCTTAGCAGCTACTTCTAGGCCTGATTTGCTAGATCCAGCACTCTTGCGACCTGGAAGATTAGATAGACAATTGTTGTGCCCTTTACCAGATAAGGTTCGTAAAAGAACTGAATATGATATTTATATTAATTAAAAATTGTGCTTTTAGAATGGGCGTGTAGCTATCTTAATAGCTCTGTCAAAAAATCTAGACCTTGCGGAGGATGCAGATTTATCCAGAATTGCTGAGGCGACTGAGCATTATTCTGGAGCTGATCTGCAGTCTCTTTTGTATACAGCGCAAATTTCTACAATAGAAGGACTAATTGAAAATGAACAGGTTTGTTTTATTTTATTTTGCAATATATTTTTTAATACAGGCAGAAAAATCAGCACGGTCTTGAGGAATCTAAAACGAGGATCCATTTGGAACAACATTTTGCATGTGCAGACTGCCACAAAACCTATGTGGGGCACACTAACAGGAGAATTCAAGCCAGACGTGGTGAACACGAGAGAAAGAAAAAACAACATCGATTGCGGAACACGCCACCACGACGTCACATCGCAGAGACTTAGATAATACGAAAGTATTAGCACATATAGAACACTCGAAATGGAGACTGGTAGGAGCGACGATTGAGATCGGGAAAAGGCCTAACTGTCTAAATGCACGCAATGAAATGTAGAACTTTTCAAATTCATTGAATTTTTTCAAAGCGGTAGCGGCCCTGCCCCGCCCTCTGATAACTGAAATGACTAATCAGTAAGCCGGAGGTGTATCCATTGAGCGCCAAGGGCCAATCACACGCAGCCGTTCACAGAACTAACTGAGAACCTCTGAACCGCGACTATATAACAGCGCTCCGACTACTGTAGATCTTAAGATTCGAGTAACTAGAAGCGTGAGCAGACGGATACCAGAATTATGCTAACCGACCTGATGAGGGCAGATGTGACTCTGCGGAAACGTCGTCATTTTACCATCAATCCCGAGAGGGATCAGTTATCAACTATCGGATGAATTTCCATCTGATGCCTTTAATACCTGCGAAAACTTAAGAACGAATATAAATATTGAATGAATAAATGAATATGGTTGAATATTCAACATCTAGATGTCACAATACAGATCTCGCTCTTAAAACAATCTTTTTCTAGTCTAATTATTTTAGTTAATGATTGTAATGACTTTGTTGTTCACGGAATTTTCAAAAATTAACTCTCATAAGTCAATCATCAAACATTTAAAATTCCATTTAGTTATGTACGTTTTTACCGTGGACAAATTCCCGTATTATAGCCCGAAGACATCTCAGTTGAACGTCCCCTAACATATTAACAAAGACAATCGACACCCCTCAATAAACTCTCACTATGAAGATATTAGATAGGCAGTTATATAATCACTCCAGTCATTAGCGGTCTTCATTAATACAGACACCTACAAGGAGGTGTTGCTAGATAAGGTGCTGCTATCTTCAAAACGATCTTTTTAATGTAACATTTGCGTAGATAGATGGCGTAATGTCGTTCACATTGTTACGTTCATCAAATGTGAATTGACAATTATTCACCTCAGTTACGAGATTGAAACTGATTTAATTATCAACTAGCAATTGAATTTCATTTAAACATCGAAATAATAATTCTTTTGATTATGTAAACAATTCGGTAATATAATTACACTTTAATTAACATTTCATACATAACTTTAATTGAAATGCTTAAAGATCGCAAACAATTCTTGGATCAATTAATAATTATGTTTATTTGACAGAAAATGATATGTTTTCAAGCTCTCATTGGATTTCTCTTAATTAAATTTTGTGTACGTTTGAACGCTTTGAGAACTGAACGTGAAAAGTCTTACAATGACTGCGCCAATTTGGATACAAAAGGTTTTAATGAAGATTCATTCAAGGATGTAATTAACTTAATGTAACATTGGTTGTATTATGGTTATATGAACATTTTACCTACCTATTTCACTTATATTTGAATACGAATATTCTTTATGAGGATGAGAGTTTACCCTTAGTGTCAAATTATTTTTACAGGTGCCAGATAAAATATCGATTTCAAAGATAACACAAAAGCATTTAGAAGATGCTTTAGCGAAGACGAAACCTTCGCTGACTAAACAAGATCAGGCAAAATATGAAAGAATGTACGTATTACAAACTATTAAACAATTAATTGTTAGAAATATTGCGATGACTAATGTATTAATTTGTTAACAGATACGCAAAATTCCAGTCTGGGTCTAATTTAGATGATTTTAAAGCAGGTACAAGGGCTACTTTAGCTTAAGAAGACAATGAAATAATAGTGTTCCAAAGGGTAGAATTTAAGGGTATAAATTTTAAAATGTTTATATATTTTATATTTATGGTTAATAAAATTGTTCCAATACCGAAAAGAGTTTTAATTATCGAAATGAGAGAATAGTGAATTACTGTACAGGTTTCACAGATTTTAATTATATTTTATTCAGTTAATATGTTTAAAGAAAAAAGCGATTCTTATAAAATGGTCTTTTTTGAGAGAAAACTTTCGAATTCTCCATATTATTGTTTATGAATTACTAACAGAGGACTTGTGTATAACCCAACGTTGGGGCTGATGATTACAATTAAAACTTCTGAGGAAAGAGTGATGAAAAGATCCCTGTCATTATTGTTAAGTAAATTCAGTATTTGACTTATAAAGAAGAAGTCCCTAGTCTTTTGGTAATCATATTCCTCAGCATTCTTCAATCTGTGGATATTCTCGAAACCAGAAATTTAAGCTCAGACTGAGGATTCACATAAACTAATATTAAATAATAATTTAATTTAAAAAAGAACTAACTACGGAGGAAGCAAAACGAAAACAGTAAGAAACATTTAAAATTGGGAATTTGTTTAACATTTTCTTTAACTTTTACAAATTGTTTGGATTTTCTGAAAAAATTGTGGAAATACCTACGAATCTACCTTAATAGAATACAATTTAAAATATTCAAGTTGATTAAGCCGTTTGAGAGAAATCACTGGTGATTCACTGAACAGCACTGTCTTACTGTCTTCCGAATTTCCGTAAAACGTTAAATCCCCCGTTATAGAAAATTTTATGGTACCTCTTCCTGAGATTTCTTAACACATTGCTGTCTATTTTATCGAAGTCGTTTAAGAGCAATCGCTGAGCATACACAAAAAATATTACGACTAATAAACAATCTTTTCCATTTTTGAAGTGGCGATGAAATGATAACTTTTTCCATTTTTGAACTCGGATAAAAGTATACACAAAGCACTCTATGATGCTTTTATTTAGCCAGGAAACTGAATTATTTATTAAAAAAATAGTTTTAAGCTTTTTAGTTCTTTCATCAGTTGCTGATCATCTGGAGTTTTCCAAAAATGTAATTACTGAAGAATTTATATTCCTACAGGTAGGTATATTAATGAACAAAACATATCAAGCATCAGAATTCATGATAATAAGACTTTATTTTCAGAAAATTATAATTTATCTAATTAATTGTAAATAATTTGTACGTATGTAGTGACAGAATGTCTTCTCCTTTATTCTTCTATGTTGAATTTGGTGTAATATCCAGGTTATCTATCTTGTAAGCTTTGCACTGTTCTGCAGTCCCTTCGTCATTCGACTTAAATTTTTATGATTCTTTCTCTGTAAAGCAAAATTTCAGAAAAAAATCTAGCTTGTTTTCAGAAGGATAGTTGTGGCATCTCTGGTTTTTATATCTTCTGAGTTCTTTGGGAATAACACCACATATACTTAAAAGTCTGTTTTAAATAGTCCAAAGTTTCAAAGTCTAAATCAGACCCCGTTTTCAATGGTTTAATTAATAATTGAAAGGATTCGTAGTTTTTAATTTTTTTTCTTGTTTATGTGTGTTAAGTTATACGTTGAAAACGGGGTATGATTTAGACCCTGAAACGTTCGGACTATTTGAAATATAAAGACTTTCAAGTGTATACTCAGAAAATATAAAAATCTCTAGCATTTTCTACTCTGTTACATGTTCTTCTCCATCTTGGATCTGGGGTAGAACTATGCTAGCATCTTTGGATAAACCGTCTGTATTAAGAACATAGATCCAAGCAGCTTCGGGCTTTTTATTTATTTTTAGGTTCTGTTCAATCGGAGATTATTTCCAAATTGTCCTCAGTGGTTCTTCTAAATTGTCTCCATTGGCTCTTTGATACGATGTGATTTCATTCTCCATTTGGTATTTATTGTCTACTGCCGTCTTCTCAGTCAGGAACTCGCCTTCCTGTTCGCATTGGTCACTGGAGACTGCTGCCACTTTTGATTTTGTTGTACAACTGGTTACCACTGAGTGACAGACTCTTCTGGTTTTCTCTAACTAAAATACTCCAATAAAACTTTAGGTGGCAAACTCCTCAGGTGAATCTGGGTAAACTAGTTTCACCAAACTTCTATTATTGGTTTTGAACCCTTGCAAACTTTTCTAGATTTTTGTGTTGCTGACCTAAGTTGCACTTGACCAAGACTTTGGTTGAGATACCTTCATTCCGTGACTCAGACCCTGTCTTTGTAGTAATTATGGTGCAGAACATCTTAAGAGAATAGCAGTACTGTTATTACAACTACATCAAGCTGTAATTTTGCATAGGCCAGGGAGAACTTTCATCGAAGATGGGTGGTTTCACAAGAGAGCCTTTAGTAACAACAGCATCTTGATATTTTCGTTTCATTGTTTATTTTCGAAACTTTCAATTCAACATTGCTAACAGAGTTTTTTTCATCTGCATTTTTTATTTGTATTTTGTCTCGTTCGTATTTGCTTTTAATATTAAGACATGTCTCAAAATCGCATCCCTTTGTTTTTATTCTGATCTGGTGAAGTCCTTCATCTAATGGTTCCTTATTGTCTCCGAGTTATATTAAGACAATTTTGAGTCCATACGATATCGAGTTTTAATGACAACTGGTAAAATTTATCTAGATTAACTATTTCATCCACAACTCAAACGAGAACCTTTGAATTGAGCGAAATGTTCTTTAATTTTTTTTTGATAGCTTTTCACGTTGGTCATAATATTTGAGTCATAGTCCAATTTTTTTTTAATTTTGACCAGGAGTATCTGCTGTCTTTTTTATTTATATCAAAACGCTACTATAGAATTCTTTATATTTTTTTCACACAATCCTTGTTATTATAGCTATATCGAGGATAAATAAACTTTTAACTAATAATATATCATGCATCTAAATTCAAAATTAATTTATTTGAGCCTCACCGGTGTATACTATTTATAAAGTTCAAATACAATGACGACTGCAACATTAAGTTAACAGAAATGTGACTATTTCATAGCTAAACATTTTTTAGAACCGTTTTTGTAGAAACAATAACACAACACATCTTCCCCATTCCTTTTCAATAAACATTACACTATCTATCCAATTATTTTCCCTCTACTTAACTCATCGCTTATAATAGAATTGGGTACGGGACAAATACTTGGCCACTTTATACTCACTCCAATAGTTTTAATTTAATTGATTCCTTTTGAATGCTTTCTTTCCATTACAAAGGTATATTTGCCAAGTGAATGTCCACTCTTATGTGTTGATGTGAGTTTATTTAATACAATAATACTGAAAATATGTACGAATTGTACAGAATGGTACGATACATGAATAGCAAAATTCTGTTTTTTATTTATTTATGATTAAAAATTTGTGCGCAAAGTGGTGAAAAAATTAATGATTTATAATCAAAGATTTTTTGATTGGTGATGGGCTGATTAGGACTGCAAAATGTGTATAAAATAAAATTTATTCTTATGAAAAACATGATTAATTGGTTAAAATTGAATCTTGTGACCCCCCCGCTGGCTCCGGGCTAACGTTTATACAGAACAGTGAATTATGTATCTATATATTCAGCGGTAGCAAAATTTAAATTTAAGTTCTTATTCTATGTAATATAAAAATGTGTTTTACTAATTTTATGCCAATTGAAAATAAAATTAACTGTTCAAAGAAATTTTGAAATATTGGGTTTTAAGATTCAATTTTAACCAATTAATCATCTTTTTCCTAAGGATAAATATTGTATTTATACATTTTTATATATCCTGGAAATATATGAATACAAATACAGATTTTGCAGTAATAATCTGCCCACCATCAATCAAAAAAAATATCCTAATTTTTCTGGCTACGGCTTTGTCACAAAGAAAAAGTTGGAGTGTTTATTAGAACGAAAAGCAAATTTTGTGCAGGTATTCTATATTACTTGGGTGTTTTATTAGTTTATTTCCTATTTATTATTGAGTTTCTATGAAATTATTATTCAAAAGTCTTAATATTAAATGCTTACTTGATAATATGAAGCTAGTCAATACATAAGTTTAATGGTTTTTTTTTCTGATGTCTGACTTATGTCAAGTCTCTAATTTAATATATCACAGAGAGAGAGAGAGAGAGAGAGTTTTTATTAGAATGAGCAGCACATTTTGTGCAGGTATTGTATATTAGTTTATTTTCTATCTATTATTGATTTTCTATGAAAAAAGAGACCTTAATATATTACCTGGTCCCTGTTTCTTACACAGAGAACTGAATTGGATGGACATTTCAAGATTGAGCCAGTGTGTAGCAATATATATCGCAAAGAGAGAATTGGAGTTTTTATTAGAACAGCAAACTTTGTGCAGGTTTTCTATTTTAATTGGATGTTATATTAGTTTATTTCCTATATATTATTGATATTCTATAAAAGAAGAAACTCATAATGCATTTTACCTGGTCTCTGTTTCTTACACAGTGAACTGCATGGGTAGGTATTTCAAGATCAAGGTAGTGTGTGGTGTCGGTGTCAGTGTCGAAACAAATGAAATCTCAAGTTATCCAATTCATTCCCTTGCTCATCTATTTTCATATGTGTAAATGTGGGTTCCCGTTAAGATCTGACATTGTCATAGTTAAGTCCGTCGCCTCCGCCATTTTTCTGTTTTTTTCCTGCTCAAAATGTGAATTTTCAAAAATCATTTCATAGCTGATGTCTACTATCTATCAACTGCCTATCTGCCAAATTTCAACTCATGAATATGATTTCTCCTTATTATCATCTTTTTCAGTCCATTTCAATAGTAGTTAAAAAGAATATACATATACTTTAATAATTATTAAGATAAAGTTCGAGTTTGAAGCAATTGAAAATTGTTACACAAATTTAAAAAAGTAGTATATAACCGTATCCAGGAGTACATGTATCTTGAAACCAAAATTCCTCATAATCGATTCAAGGGTTGTAATGTCTTCGATGGTACATTACATATAATATCAAAAAAAAAATATGAATTATATGTTGCGGTTTTAGTTCAATGCTGGTTCAATGCAAGTATATAATTGACGAAGAACCTTTAGCGGAACAATCAATAAAACATGTGCCGTCGCGTAAATGAATCACCAAATAAAAGTTAATCACTGACCTTTTACGTCAAAGCTCTGCAGGTGGTGTTTTCTTGGTTCTTCTTTCTTCAGAGGCTAGCCCCGCAACAGCAGGAACTGATTTTAGAGCTTCGCCTGGACAACACGTTACACAAAATATAGCGACGTAATGTTCATTGATTGAGCAAACAAAAAATGCGTGTTTAACAACAAATGATGCGCTTTTGCAAACACAAAAGAAACAAAATGAAAGCGGTTTAGCGGTTGTTACGACCGGAACTATAACTTGCGAAATCGTAACACAATAACAACAAAAAGCGGCCGTCTTAAGACGGAATCAAAAGCGTCCAAATAGTTTGGAAGTCAATACACGAATCACGAATACTGTCTTTATTTTACACGCAAAAAACACTTAAAATTAGCATTAGCGCGACGGAAGGTTTTGGAAAAGGTGCAGAAGTTTAAAAATCAATGAAGTAATTCAATCAAATTTAAACAATACACTAAACAAATTGCGGGAACGCAACAAGGGTTTAGGGGTGAAAGCCTAGCAAACAAACTCACTTCCATATTTATAATATTAGGATCAGGATAATTTAAAATCGTCTTCTTCATCCTCGCTTCATTTGTTAGGTATGTTTCTTCTTAAAATTTGTTAATAAATCAAAATGCACAATTTAATGTTTTCTAAACAAAATTGTTCTACAAAAACACCCAACGCCTTGTTCTCGTTTTTCAAAACTCGAAACATTAATTTTGCTGGCTGTGAGACACTTCATCTTGTTATGGTAATTATGCATTTTTCCAAGTTTTATTAGTCAAGAAAGTAACTCATTTTTGTTCGGCGTTTTTAATCTAATAAAGCAGAAACAAGTAGGCGTTTTCTTCTCATCACAGAATATCCCCTTATTCTCCGGCGTTTTACACTTCGAATAGAAACACTCAAAAACTCTTCTAATTATTCCCCATAAATATTCATGGCATCTAGTTACCGGCCATTCAAGACCCTTTTTCTCGCTCTCAGTTTTGAAAAACTTGCCTGTTTAAAGGATTTTTTGAATGACGAGTTAAAAGCGCGAATGAATCGAGAGAGAATTTTATCGCTGTGCGCAAATTAGACCGTATTGAATGAAAAGCTCGCGAGAGCGGTTTCAAGACGGTCAAATTGCCGTTTATATTTTTTTCCATTTTCGCGTTGGATATTTTAAAATTAATTGCCGTGGATCAGCGGATCTGAAAATGTGTTTGAATACAATTCTTTAGTGTTATTTACTTCTGGTAAAATTAACGACTGGTCCCAATTTATTACGAAGACGTGCGGAATAAGCTAATGTTCAAAATATCGATTGATGATTGATTATAGAGTGCTAGTCAAAAGTCTTTTGAACGATCATACTTACGCTATTGAAATATGAAGGGTGAAAATAAACAGTTGTAAACTTCTCTACTGGTGTAAACAGACGACGTAATATGGCCACTATAGTCACTAATTTTACTAAGGACCTTATGGAAAGTTGTTGACAATACCTGATCCGCCAAATTAATTTTATTATTATTATTATTTCACATTTTAGCCCTCTTCTGGTCAAAAAAGTTAACGGCTTTTAATTTTCTATTAATTGCTACTTTCATGGGTGTACCGAGGTGGGGCAGGGAAGGGCTGCCCCCCGACCCCCCTCAGACCTGAAAAGCCTGCTGTGAAGCATTAAACGTTCCCACAAATTTGTTGACTTGCCCCCCTTGGACCAACAAAATTTCTGAAATGTCCTCTCTAGGACAATTTTTTCCAAATTTGCCTCCTACTAGGACAATTTTTTTCTAATTTCTAATTTTCTCCCTCCTAAACCAAAAGCTGTGTACGCTCCTGGCTAGTTTGCACACTTTTTGTAAAAACGTTGAACCTTAAATATTTTGCTTTTTTTTAAATTGAGACATGGAGTTTACATGTGAATAATTGGTGAATCTAGAAAGAATCTCAATGAAGCGGAATGTTTATTTAAAGAGATGTACCTTATCATAGTATATCGAGGACTTATCTGAGGGTACTTCGTCGGAAGTTTGAACCAACAGGTAGTGTTAAAGATGCCAAACGAACTGGTCGCCAAAAAAGCCATAATTGGTAATGGTAGTAAACCCTTCTTCCTCTGCAGCTAAAGTTCAGTCTATCTGTGAAGTAGTCAAAGTACAGTATGTATGGCGTTGGTGAAGAAACACATTTCATCTAGACAAATTAAAAATAGTGCACCAATTTTCATACTAGGACCCTGTAAGAACACTGGAATTCTATGAAATTATAAAAAATGAAATTAATCTAACACTACATAAAAAATATTGGTTTTAGTGATTAAAATACTTTTCGTAAAAAACGTACTCACTTTCCAGAAAAAGGGAATGTTAGGGCACGAATTTTGGGAAACCACATAGTTGGACCTGTTTTCCTCAATACAAACTTAACCGGTGAGGTGTATCTGGGGATATTACAAAATTCAATTCAGCCGCTAGTTCTTGAAGTTCTAAAATATAACATTTCAACAAGATGCCCTGCATTATTATGTTTCAGTAAGACGTTACGTGTGGATGAAGACCATGGTGATAGATGAATTGGACGGTGAGGTTCCATAAAATGACCGGCTCGGTCCTATCTAAAATTAGTGGCCATACTGACTCTTTGACATCATCTATTATCATGAATTAATCTGTTACCACTAGTAGCGATCCGAGGGCGGGACGGAACTTTTGACTGGCACTGTATTCACTGTGGAAACGGCTTATGGAATAAAATTAGTTGTGGCCTTATTTTTCGTAGGTAGTGGTGCAGTTGTTCATTTCAACAAAAATTACATATCATGTAAAGTAAATATAGCTCAGTCGGTATCTTCATTTTTATGACACACCTTGTAGTCTCTTTGCTAGCTGATTTCAAGGGTGGTAAATGTTAAATTATATAAAATGTTCTCTATAGGCAATAATCCATCCTGATATAAAAATTCTGCCTAACTTTATTAAAAGTTTATATATGTATTTATATTTCTTATTTCTGTTATCATGTCTTTAAGATCTGCAAAGTTTGTTGACTGTCTTGCAGATACTGAATTTTTGAGACAACCCCACATAAACATCCAAAGGCGTAAGATCTGGTTATCTAGCCGTCCACTCTATAGTAACCCTTCGGCCACTTCATTTATTGTGGATGATTATGCGGGAAACAGTGTACCTCATATAGTAATTGAAACAAGCGGATGCTAGTCCATAAGGAGGACTTCACCTCGACAAAAAAATTCCCTGATCTATTGCATTGGGCTATTCGGTAATTATACTACGCTCTATAATTTAAATATTCTAACTCCTTATGCTTATATAAATATTTTTGGTCCACGGTGTATAACAACAATTCTACTCTAGCCTTATTTCAACTACAACTTACGCAACTACTTAAATGACAACCGATATAACATTTATTGAATATCCCTGTGTAACTATTATTTTACTCCATCTTATTCCATCCATTCTGTATATGTAACTGCCTCTTATATTTTTGAACCCGCCCGAATAATTATAATCGTATTCCGCCCTATAATTGAAATATCCTCTCTGCTTATGCGTACAGATAACAATTTTATTATAACTTTTTCCACCCTAACTATAATTCTACTCCACACTTATTTCATCCATCTTCTGTACGCAAGTACTTATACCAACCAATATAACAACTTTTGAACAATCCTGTATAACTATAATTCTACCCCACCTTATACATAATGCAGTGCAGTGGTCAGTATGAACTAAAACGTTTTAACAGTGATGTAACTATCTTATACAAAGCCCTATTCTTATCTTATCAGTACATCTGGCAACCTAGTGTGTCTACGGTATCAAAATACTACCCTAAAAGTACGTTTTTCCTAAATGGAGAACATTCAAATCAAGTATAGCATCCGTTTTTGCAATATACAACGTTTACTTTACCTAAGGTTGAACCAATGTTGCCATGTTTTCTTTTTCTTTAACTGTGTTGGAAATGATTGATATAAACGTCGATTCATTTAATAGGGTGGTGAATTTTTTTGTGGCTCTGTTCAGTTGATGAATTTCATGCTCTTTTGCAAATAAATGGTTAAATACGCACTCAAGTATTTACTTTGGTTGAGAATTTTGAATATTTCTTTTTGACAAACTATAAACTGTTTGACATATGTTATATAAGACTTTTTTATTAACAATGACAATGCTATCACCTACCAAAATATTTGCACTGCATTTCATTTTAAGATTGTTTAAACTTACCTGATTCTGCCCCACCTTATATTTCAACCGCGCACAATACTTGCTGCTAGAATTTTGATACTCGCACACACACATACAACCAAAACGTGTTTGTTACGTTACACTAATGGGCGTACCGGGGAGAGGGTAGCTCCCCCCCCCCCTGGACCTGAAAAACCTGCTATGAGCTATTAAAGCTTTTAATAAAATTGCTTAAATTGTTCCCCCTGGACCAAAAAATTCTGTTTTGTCCCTCTCGCTAGGACAATTTTTTTCCGATTTGCCCCCTCTAGGACAATTTTTTCTAATTTTGCCTCTTCCTAAACCAAAAGCTGGGTACGCCTTTGGTTACACTAATAAATGAACTTAATTCCAATAACACTATCAGGAACCAATATACTGAGATTAAGAAAAGTACATTTAAAAAGACTGGAATTTATTGGATGATTCTAGAATGAACTTTATGATGTATTTAAATAGGATTGATTACTGTACCGTATATGAAGTCAGTTGAATAAAGGGAACTGATGTGTTTTTTTATGTTTGTTAAGTCAATTGATCGAACTCAATTACTGTGCGCTGCAAATATCCAGTGCTGTACCTAGAAACCCTTAAGGATAGAAAACAAGTATTACATTTTGGGAACTTCTGATGCAAATAAACGCGAAGACACTTTCTTAAAAACGATATCTCTCCGTGGAACACAAAACTTTTGTGCAAATTCTTTTTAATTTTCTTTTAACGCGCTCTTCAGCCTAATTCAATTTCAAATGAAAAACTTTGTCAATGAAATGCTTATTCTTATTCGTATTCATTTGCCTCCATTTACCGACTATACACCATTAGCTGCATTGTTGAAACTCACAACTGCAATGAGAATGTTGTATCTACTTCGAGCTGAATGTCGGAAGTAGTACTTTGTCAGTTTTTGTGCATTAATATCGGAAAATAAATTTGTTTTTTTCTTGAACTAGAAGATTTTGGTACTTGTATCAATAGTTTTTATTTATTTCCAAAATGTTTTTAGGTTAATTTTGTAGACAAAAGTGGGAATTCCGAAAAAGAAACTAATTTAATATAAATATTGCCTCAAATACTTCCATGTAATCTGCAATCGCTCAATAATCTAATGAGCTAATTATTTTTGGAGGCATTGTTCTTTAAAGTCAATTTTGCATTTGTGGAAGCAAAAGCTTCATAACTGAGGCCCACACTTGCAAATAAGAAAGTAGATTATTATGGTAGTGAAATGCAAAAAATCGACTTCGTTCCGAGAGTCCGTTCCGACACTTCTTTGACATTGAAATACGCATACTACTTAATTTTCTGTATAAGGAACAGGTACCAGGTTATATACTGAGTCTCTTTGTATATAACAAATCAACAGGTTGTACTAAAGAAACAAATATAACATCCAATTAATATACAATACCAGCACAAAATTTGCTTGCCTTTCTGATATTATTTACCAAGTTGCTATTACAGTTATGTGCTTACCAAGTTTATATTGAAATAAACTCCGTGGGTCAAAATTAAAACTTTTAATTACTGATATTCACTTCACTTTCTAGAACTTTATTTACACATAAAAATTCAATATTTATAACAGCTGATTTCGAAAAACAATTCACACGGAATATAAACTCAACTAAATCATGAAATCTATATTGCCTTATATTCATCTAATTTTCCAGTCGTTCTGGATGGGTATTACATTTGTTCGCCTAGCGTCGAGATAAATAGTTTTTGCTCTATTCGAAGATTCGAGTTCTTTTTTTTATTATTTTATTATCCCTGCGATTGATGTTTAATCGGAATGAATAATGATTTACGTTGCTTTAGTCAGGGACGGCGTAGATGAATTTTATAACAATATTATAACTAAACGTAAACATCTATATATAAATAGGCAAAGACAAAACGATTAGGTACCATTTTTTCCTCTCTCTCTCAACCGATTTTCTTCATTTTTGTTTTGTTTAGTAGCTACTGACGACCTTCAGTGCAGAATGCTATAATTAATATATAATCATATTTGTCGTAACGTAAAGTACCAATTGTTCTATTGTCAAAAAAATGCAAAATGAAACGCACCGCCCGGCCGCTGACGCATTTATTATTGAAGAAACAATCAATTCAAAACTAGAAAAGCTTGTTTAAACCGAGAACAAAACTCAAATTCAAAACATCTTCAAGGAGCCCAAAAACTATAAAAACATGAAAGAGGCCGAAATGAAATCTACCAAATACAGATAATTCAATGAACTAGGCAGGTCTAGACAAAAATCAAAAGCGCACCATCTCAACAAATTCAGAGAAATAAAAAAGAAACAAACCCAATTCCATTCAAAATGCTGAAACACCCTTGAGACATGCGAAGAAAGAACAGCACGAAGAAATGTCGGAACACACACAAAACATTTGAATGATGTCATTCCCCTACCAATTACACAGAGTGCCCAAAGCAAAAATAGCAACTTCAGCAGTTCCTCCAACCCCTCAGCAAACCGAATGAAAAGTTCCAGTCCCGAAAGTAGGTCCGCCCCATACGCAATCTCAACAGCGACTGACAGGTTCACACAGGACAATTGGTCATTCATTATTTTGGTCAAAACTCAAAACATTAAGTAATTATATATGGAGCGATCGTTAGATGCTGTTATATTCTTAGAGCATGTACTTCTCGAAGTGGCATGCAAGCGTTGTTATTGTTTAGTGGTAAAATAGTCAATGGTTCGGACGCGTTGCAGTAACTTTCATATTAAATATTCTGTTTTTAATGTGAATTTAATTATTTGATTAATATATTATTATCACAACCTTCCCGAAGGTGTTACGTAACAAAATGTCAGACAGCGGACAATGGAGAATGTATTAAATATTTAAGTTCTCCTAGGGTTGTTGGTCCTCTCTTTTCTTTAATATTCCTGAACTAGATTGAAACCGCATATGATAAAAACTTTTAGGTTGCAAAGAACAATCTTCCAATTATTATATCGAATATTTTGCCAGGAGCGGTTTCAGCCAAAAATTTGGGGGGTTATATTTGATTACTTTTTATTTTCTTTTTATTTCAATAGATTTGTCAATATGAGTGAACAATTTTGGTCATTATAAAAATATACTTTTTACAATTTCATGAAATAGTTTTACATTAACACTTCTGTATAAGATTTGAGTTAGAGTAAATAGCCTATTTCAAATTCTTTAAAATCGGATTTTAGAGCATATATTGTGGAGGTAGCGTGGAATATTAATAACGAATCTTAGAGCATATAATTCTTTTTCTTTTTGGGTTTTCCTCTTGGGATCGTTTGAATTACTCTGCATATTGGCCAGCTACAACTTGCCATAAAAAAATAGATTTGTGTATTAAATTGTATCAATTGTATGTTGTAGAAAGCCATTTTAACTATCTAGTAGGACGGTATGACGAGCGCAAATGAAGGATAAGGGAAATAGGTTAAAAAGTAAGTTTCATACGTAAAGGATTCATATAGTTTAAACTTGCAATACGAAATAAAATTAACCAGAAGTGACCATATACTTCATATGAGTGTAAGAACATAAACAAAAAACTATCCTTTTGAGATATTAGATATTGACCTAACGAAAACTTAAGTTACGAAATATGTTACACATCAGGATTAAAACTTGATTTTTAACAAAATAGTGAAAATTACACAGGTCTCAAAAAAAAGTTTTCTGTACTTTACAGGTGACAATGATATCCGAAGTATTTTTGCCTCCTGAACACGAATCTGCCATCAGATTTGGTCTATCACCCGTCAGTCTTCGGCAAATAGCTGAAAAGCTTCAGAAAAATGAAGACTTGTGGGCTAGTCGATTCTGCACATGTGATGTATAGGTTTCGATGTATTTTCACATGCTGAACATGTTTTTGCTATCAAAACCGCTTCATCTCTCGTCAATCTTCAGAAAATCGCTAAAAACCTTCAGAAAATTGAAGACTTTGGAAGACTGGTCAAACTGCACGTGCGACATATGGTTTTTGACATAATTTTGAGTGCTGAGCAATGTTTTGTTGCTAAAATTGTTTCGTCCCGTGTTGGTCTTCAGAAAACTTTTCAGTCTTCGCAAAACCACTAAAAACCTCCAGAGAAATAAAGAATTCTCAGGAGTAGTTTTTTTGGCTTCTCAATGTTATATCAGAAGTAAAAGATATTAATCCTTTAGTTGCCCCCGGGGCAGCCTTACGTGGTGACGGTGGGCAAGTCACAGTAAACGTAGGCGAACCTTTTAATATTGATTAACTAGTCTTACTTCTTGTTAATGTTGACTATCACATGAAACTTTATTTTTGTTTTTAGTTACTTATTTTTATTTTTACTAATTTATTTGAATTTTATATATCATATATTTTATATTTATATTATATTGATTTATTTTTACTTTTACTTTTACCAAGTTTTAACTTTTTATATTTTTTTTGAAGGTTCTGCTATATTTTTCATCTAGTCCTTTCATCTAGTCTTAATTCTTAGTCTAGTCTTAAACACGTATTTTTAAGTCTTGAGGTTTATAATTGATCAATCCGAAGTCGTTATTTTATTTCTTAGTCAATGAAAATTCGCAGGCTTGACCAGTCTTTCAAAGTCTTCAATTTTCTGAAGGTTTTCCGCTATTTGCTGAAGACTGAAGGGTGAAAAACCAAATCTGACGGCAGATTCGTGTTCAGGAGGCAAAATACTTCGAATATCATATGTCACATGTAAAGTACAGAAAACTTTTTTTGTAGACCTGTGTTGTTTTAAGATTCCTGCAATTTATATCAATTACTAAGAATGACACAAGGAAGGAGAAACATGGTTCAGTCTCAAATGAGTTCTGCTTCTTTTTAATTTTACATCAAAACTCCCAGAGCCTAAAAGTTAGTAAATTTAATATTAAAACGAGGTAATCTTAATTCCAAGAGCCTAGAAAAAGGTTACTTCTATGGGTTTAAATGTGAGAACGACTATTTTTAACGTAATAGTCCAAGAAATCTGAGTTTAAAATTATATTTAGGTAAATCTAGGACAGGATTTCTCCGCTGAAGCATGGAATTGCCCCCCCCCTCCCCGGAAGCACGTGTCTGGATCCGCCACTAATGGCTTGTACCAGATCTAGTAATATTTCCCTAATAAAATTGTTAACACAACTCCATTAGATTTAAATTATTTGTATGTAGATATTACGTTTTATCGATATTTAACCAACTTTAATAAAGGAGGACGTTCTCAAATCGTCTCTAATACAGACGAATTGAGAACCTCCTCCTATAGACTCTGTATGTATGTTTTTTTCATTTATGTTCAGCGATAACACTGAAGGGGACCCATAATTTGGTCTATGATGTGAAAGTAGGGGCGTAGCTACCATCGTATCAGCTGTATCAATGATATGGGGCCCCCGGGCTACAGATGCTCCTAACGTGTGTAAGCAAAAATTAGTAACATGTTATCAGCAATGTCACTTAATCTTGTGCTCGCGCTCCTACATATGTGTCTACAGAGATTTCACTTCAGAAAGTCAAATAAGCAAAGTTGGCAACATCCTACATTGGTTATTGCGGGTTTCCCCCGTTTAAGTGAATCTCGCAATAATCGATGTACAAGACAAATGACGGAGAGCAACAATGACGCGGTTTATTTCATTCCTGTTCAAACGTTATTACATTGTTATACAATACAACCTTGTTCTTCTGATTATAATCAGTGAATAATATTTATTGGTTAATTGGTTAATTAGTTTGATTTGTAAAAAGAATGAGTGAAAGGAAAAGAGATTTTCCCAGTGGAGTTATGAAAAGAAAAAGTGTACAGAAAGGTTATAAAAAAATGCCGAAAAAGTCTTCAGTTTTTCAGCAATCAGCTTCTGTGAGTGATTTAGATTGCAATGGTACCTACTACGTATTTATCTACCAGTATTCAATCATGAAAATATCATGTATTGTATCGAGCAATAATAAGAATTTGGATTGATATTCTTCATTAGTAGTTGATTATTACCCTCAAGGCCATTTTTCTCATAACGCTGGGAGTATATTTAATTTGAATTGTTTAGCTAGTTTGATTTCTAGGATATTTATTATAATTTAATGAAAGAACTTTTGTTTCTTTTGTGAGAAATCTTTATTCTTCATTTGGGCCCCCAAATTAATTTTGATACAGGGCCCCTCCAAGGCACGCTACGCCAATGTGTGAGAAATTCAGAAAAAACGTCATACATTTTTTTACCGACGCATTCGCCAAATTATAGTCGTATTGAATGGGTTGATCGCATTTTTTGTGAAGTCGCCCCTAGTAATGCCAGATATATATTCTGAAAACAACTAACTCTTTGAAGTTCTGCCTACTCGAAAGCAGCTTGACGATGCCACAATTAAGATTCAGAAGGCATTATGGTAGTTTCCCAGAATCCTCCGATAATGTGCAGGTGCATCATTTGACTGGAACAAAACTTCATAAAAATTATCTCCATCTATGTCCTGAATCGGCGGAACTATTTACTGTAGTAATTGCAGATATCCTGGCCCATCTTGTCCGAAATTAATTTATGTATATAGTTTCAGAAATTGGCTAAATAGTTTTTATTCAAATAAAGGTTTACATAAATTTTTAAGACAGACATTAGTGGTGCAGTCGTCAATATATTTTTCAGAGCCTAACATTTTTTCAAAAATTTTAATAGTTTTGACCCAAAACCTAAGTGTTTTGTATTAACGAAATGGAAGCGGTAACGTCATTACATAGAACAACCCCCTTCCTCATTGGAAGAAAACTTTAGTCAAAATTCATTTAGAGGCCACCCATCCGAACTCATCCTATCTTACTCTATTCACAGCAAACCCAATTAACAATCAGCCGCAATTGTCGAGTAGACAAAAGACGAAAGAATTGAGGGTTCTATCGTCTCTATCGGCCTTTATATAAGCTTTGAAAAAGGCACAAAGCCGTAAAAATACGCCAACTGATAACATTATACTGCGGCATTGTGAAGAAGACAAAAGATGAAATGCGCTGTTGAAATGCTTCAGAGGTTTTTTTCAGAAGTGGGATTCAGGAAATATTTTGAATTGAATGTTATGTTTAAATTTGGTCTACCAGGAAATGCTATTTATCCACGATGTCTGAAAAATGCAATTTATTTGTAAAACAAATAATTTATTTTTCTCATTTACAAAAAATATAGGCAGTCATTTGAGACTGAATGATTGAATCGAAAACTATACTTCCCGCCTCTGGTTATCTCCCTGTCTCTGTTTCTTTTTCTTGGCGTAATTCTTTGTAATGGACATGAATTTCAAGAAAATTAAAATAATTGTCACTCTATTGTTACGATTTTCCTAATTATTAATCCTAATGTGTAATTAATTTAAATATAAATACAAAGCAGTTTTAATTAAAATTAATTTTAGAAGATTACACTATGAGAACATGATTTATGTCGATATTTTTTAAATATCAAAGCAACTCCAAACTATTCTTCAAAATAGCTGCTCTAATGTAATGCATATTAAAGCAAGTGTACCTGGACGATCAAGCATCGCTCTAGAATACGAAGTTTCACCAAGTTTGCTATATGTAATCATATTTTTCCTTAGCTGATTACTTTTTGAAAACCTACAAAGAAACTTTACGTTTGGTTTCAAAATAATTTTTTTTGACAGTACCTAATACCACAAAACGATACTTTTTTGTTTATGATTTTTAAGTCATATAATCTCAGGACCGTTATTAATGTGCATTGCACGTTACTTCTAGAAGGAATTTAAAAATAGGGTATTTATTTAAACTTTAATATTATTCAAAAATATTAATGTAAACTGTTTGTTTTATAATGTAAACACGGTCAGCACAGATGTAACGGCAACTTGGTAACTGGTGACTGGTAACCTAGCCTTCTTGTGATGTTATTGCATATTAATTAGGTTTGAAGACGCGAGATGTACCTAAGACCGACATCTAGGATTTTCAAATATAACATCTCGCGTCTTCAAATTTAACGAAATGCATCAAATGCATAAAGAAGTGTTCGAGAGGACATTCAATTGTGGGAAGCGCAACTGATGAAGGTTCCCGACCAGAAACAATATATATTATATTTATATATAATATATATTGTCTTGCGTACAAAGGAATGACACCTCGAAGAGAGTAAGAATAAATTTATTTTAATAAAGTGAGTTGTTTATTGGCTACAATATTTAGATTTTTTAAAACTAAGTGACTCTTAAAATATAACCTGGTCCTTGTTCCTTTAATAGGAAACTAAGTTGTATTAGTATTTCAATTCAAGAAAGTGTTGGGTCCGAACGAAGGGTCGGAACAAAGTTTAATTTTTGCGTTTTTTACTTATCTATTTTCGTATGTGAAAGTGTATCCGTTAAAAAGATTCTGCTTGAAAATTATATCTCAGGAGGTAGATTTAGGGATTGAAATGTCATACAGGACTCTTAAAGCTTGGTTTCTCAAAGTGCGTGATTTCTCTCAGAGAACAATCATTGTTCCCGGTATTTGCATTCAGTACTCCCTAGTTGTTTATTTGTTTAGCCTACTCAACCTGCCAATTTGTAATTTTGTAAATATGTAATATTTGCTAAAATTTCACAAATTTTATCTCCAGCATCTATATCAAAAGCTGTCTTCATGTAAAATTATCGACATATATATATTTATAACACTGACTTAAGTTACCAAATGTATTTATTTATTATATCACTTTGGTTTAAAGTAAAAAGAAATAAAAAAACAAAAAATATAATACTTTTTGTCTCAGATATCAAAATTAAATTTTTAACTATTTTCAGTAGATTGTATTATTGTAAGAATTAAGTAGGTATTATTTTCAGGAATCGTTTTAGTTTTTAAGTTTACTACAACAATTTAATATGTTCTTCTGAAGTTGGTGCCAAGTTGAATAGCAAAGTTGCAAAGTACGGCTAATTAATGTACATCCCAAATTATTTTCACTTTAACTTGGCATCGAAGTCTTTAATTGTTTCCTGATAAGATTATACACTGAATTGTAGACAATTTGAAAATGTTCAACTTTTTTGGGTCTGTTCATTATCAGACATTTTGATTTCAATTACATTCATTTAATAGTATCTCCTTATAACAAATCTGTTTATTCATTAAAAGACATTATTATTTAAAGAATTTTTAGTGATATTTGGACGCAGTTTTCAATTATAATAAACGTTGATAAAAAATTGAAATATTATAAAGAATAGTACTTTACTTGCAAAATTGATATTTTTTGTCAAAGTTTCAGAACATCCAAATCTTTTTATGAAGAATAGCTTTTTCAAAAGAGAATTTTCTCTTTGATTCCAACTTACGAAGACACACTGTATATAGTGACCAATTGATAACCTCCATCTTGAAGTTGAATAACTGAAATTTGTTTGATTTAATTCCACTATATTTTCAATTTATTACACCCTAGGTTCCGAACAGAGATATTTCCTTTTTTTAATAATATCGCCTCCACCAAAAGAGAAAAAAAATAAGAAAGTCGGTTAAAAAGTTTTTGCCGATTCTCGAAAAAACGGTATGAGCCATGTCCTTGAAAATAATATGGGACCACTTCGGGAAACCCCCTTAACAGAATCCAGTTTTAACGATCCAAATTCCTTGAGCAGGTATCGAGTAATCGATGAACACACATAAAAAACAGACGAACTGAAGATTATCTGAAGTCGGTTAATAAATAAATATTATTGTTAAAAAAAACACGAAATCATTTAATATTTTCCGTTGCGTGGCAACATCGACTCATAGATCGTGTCTCTCCATCGTTATCGTACAAGAGATTCCTTCATTTCCGGCAGTGCTTCTCTTCTTCTTCGCATCGTCTCTTGCTGCGGCAACACTGATAACAACTGACGAAAGATATCGCCCGACGAGAATTCCCGACCATTTTATCTCGAAAGAAAGAATAAGAAAACGTCGCAGAATGGACCATTATGTTACGTATAGTAAATCCTATTATACCAGAGGGCGTTATCTTCGCGAGCAAGCCCGTATACTTTATCGCTATCTGGAGCACGTGCGTCTCACCAATAAATCGCGGGCTTTCTCTGACGCCCAGCGGCGTAGCCGAAAATAAGTTCTAGAAAAATAATAAACTCGAATTAAAGGTATGGATGGATAGTGACATTTCTCTAGAAGAGTGTCGACTTTCCAACAGATTTCATTGCTAAATAAAATTGACATCCACCATGGAAAGTAGAGGTAAGGATGAGTCATAGAGCATTGAAGGTGTCTCTCAGTATATAGACAATCTCACTAAGGTGTACAGGTGACTTCTAAATACTGGATCTGTTCCAGTGGAGCAGATATGCAAATAGGAGTACTTGCCACAGGTACTAAATTTCAAAATTAGCAGGTCTGGAATACGAGTATGGAGAATCAACAGTAACAGTTATGAAAAAGAGTTTGGAGTTTGGATTAGCATAGAAGTCTGAAAGTAACTTAGGTAATAAGTCTGGAAATGAGTATGGAATATGAATACTGTTGACTAGTATGTTGTAATTTTATGTTTTTTTGGGCAATAACGCCACAATAGAAATAAAACGACGTATATTGAAGGAAAACGTCTATTTTGACTTCGTTGTCAACGGCTTTATATTTATTAATGTAATTGCAAAACGAAAATTAATATGACATTAGAAATTCGTTGTTTTTAGATATACAGGTAGCACAAAAAATTATAAAGATCATGTATTATAGTTAAACAGCTTTCAAATTAGAAGAATTTGAAAGAGTTGTCTTTAGAATTTATAAGTGGCGTTCCTAGGTACGACTTTGTTATAAGATAGCGCATTCGCCAAAAATGCTATCAAAGAATTCTATTGTTTCAGTGATCTCATTAACGTCATAAGGGAAACCCTAGGAAAAACCTTATGAACTATCCCGATACTGGGTTGTTCAAAAGGAGGTGACCATTAATAATTTCTTCCTTAATTGTCGGTAACCAGAAGACAATAGTATGTTGTAATTCTCAAACGTACCATGTACGTATTCTGGTATCTACTTTTATGTTTATGCAAAATAACCAAACAGCTTATAGTTAAATATTTAATATTTGTGTGTCTTTTGCCGATTGTTTGAGTACACGGTGTTAGGTACTTATGTATGAAGTCATAAGATAATCAGCCTATTTAGAAACAAAAAAAAGTTGACGTTGTCACAGAGAGTAGTTGGAAATGGAATATAGAATGTAGACTACATGAGAACGTAGGTTTTCGCGGCCAGAGTCATAGCTGATTCTGATTTTTCCTGATTTGGACAGCATAATTTTTTCGAATTAATTTATTTATATATCTGATGTTTCACCCACACTTATAAGCGGCTTTCTCAAGGATGAGAAAACAAATCAAATGTTACTTACCTTGTGGCGGCTCTATTAGTTTCGTCTTTTTCTCACAAACACACTTTCAAACTTTAATTTTTTAAACTTGTCACACTGACGTACAAATTGTAAATTACAATTTGTGCGTCCATGTGAAAGTTTAGAGAAGTGACGTTTCAAAGTGTGTTTGTGAGAAAAAGACGAAACGTCGGAAAACTCTGGTTATATGCTGGTCTCAGAAATATGAATAAATTAATTCGAAAAAATGACATGGTCCAAATCCGGAAAGAGCAGAATCATCAATGTAGACTACAATTTAAAATGGAACAGACAAACTTATACTAGATGGTATCTATATATAAATAGACAGTGCCACCGCCGCCAGACTATCAAAACTCAAAACATTGAGTAATTATATTTGGACGGAGCGATCGTTAGATACTGTTACTTAGAGCATGTACTTCTGGAAGTGGCATGCAAGCGTTTTTATTATTTAGTGGCAAAATAGTCAATATAGTAGATCAGTATTGATTTTTCGGACGCGTTATTTGATTAATATATTATTATTACAACCTTCCCGAAGCTGTTGTGTAAAAAATTGTCAGACAGCGTTCAATAGAGAATTTATTAAATATTTAAGTTCTCCTAGGGTTGTGGGTCCTCTCTTTTCTTTAATATTCCTGAACTTGATTGAAACCGAAAATGACGAAAACTTTTAGGTTGCAAAGCACAATCTTCCAATTAATATATATATATATATATATATATATATATATATATATATATATATATATATATATATATATATATATATTTATTTGTCAAAAATATTTCGAATGCCGATATTTGATTACATTTTTATTTTCTTTTTATTTCAATAGATTTGTCAATATGAGTGAACAATTTTGGTCATTACATCTGCTTCTCCGATTTTTTCACAACTCTGTTTCTTATAAAAATATACTTTTTACAATTTCATGAAATAGGGTCGAATTTCGACCACTGGCCGACCACTATTTATCGTTTAATATATAATTTTCTATACGTGTAAGTAAGTGAAGGTCTCCTAAACGGCTGCAGGGATTTTAATGAAATTACTTGTGTTTTCGATTGGGTTCCTGTATCGTTTAAATTTAATTCTGGATTCTATAGGTGACGTTTTGACCAGGTTGCAGGATGTTATTCTTACATTTTTTCTAAAGGGTTTGGCAAATTTTGATTAAATATGTTGTGGTATTTAATGTGTAAAGAGTATAAAATATGTTCGTTCGTTTGATTGTACATTAGTAATTTTCAGTATCAATAATTAATAGATTGATTCCTTTCTCTAAACGTATAGAGTGAAGAATCATCATTCTGTTGGATGGGGGCCAATGAACTTTCTAAAATTTTTAGGAAAGAAATTTCTCTATCTGAGCAATAGAAACCTGAAAATTGGTACCTATCCTTTTCTCCCCAAATGGATAGAAAAATGTTTTAATAATATTGCAAAAATTCAGTGCTCACATTTTTTTAGAAAGTGTTCCTGTATACAGAAATTCTATACAGGAATGGGAATTGATAGATCGACTTCTTTCTTTAAAATGGTACTGCTATTGTTTGCTGGAAATGACAGACCTAAGAATTTGTACATATTGTAATGTGTTGGTAAGGCCTGGAATAGTTTGTGGAACTGAAAGAGGTGTATGAGTTTGGAACTGGTATAGGTTTAACCTGTTATGGAAAAATACTGGGGTACCAAACCTCTATTAAGGTTGCTAAATGAATAAGTATAATAAAAAACTTTTATATAGAAAATTTTTGTTTTTTATTAGACCTAAACAGAAATTGCTCAAATGTTTATTTTATTTTCGTAATCTCATCAGTATTCTTCTTTGATCCATTTGTGAACAAAGGCCGCCCTTATTCTTTGCCACTTCTGGAAAATCTTCTTCCTTATTCTAACCATCCCGTAGGCACCAATTCATCCTTAACAAAACCTGCATTTACATTATGATTCCATATTTTATTTAAGGGCCCAAATGCATCAAGGAATTGTAGGTGTTGGATGTTTTCTCTTTCATATGACTCGAAACATCTGTTAATATTTTCTATTTCTTGTTTTTTGGAAATTTCCGGCCCATTGGCTACAAAGCTGATGTTTTATTAAAGGAAAATATTCTATTTCATTGTTTTTATTGTTCTTTCAATATTCTTAGGTTCCGCAAGACACTATCATCAAACAGTAGAATTTTGCTGTTTTAGGTAACAACAGATTTTCCAGCTCTATATGAAGAGATTTTATTTCCTTGGACTACGCGAATTGTACTACAAAACAGTTTTGCCCTTCAATTGCTGTTGTTTCCTAGGTAAACGTTTCAAAAGCTCCTTCCTCATCTGTATTGAAAAATCAATCTTAACACTTTTTTTCATCCAATACACACACCTTTGTACCAGCATATTCACAGTATATTTTTTTGTGATGAACGGCTTTTTAAAATCTATCCAATTATCACATGCTGGCTGAAAATACTTCACGTCTCAAAGCAGTTGCCAGTTCATTTGTAGTAACCCTCTTAAGTACATCATCATCAATATCACTATTTGAAATATGTTCCAGCTCTATAAAATGGTCGATAATGTGGTAGGACTCTTTTGCAATTAACTTTGAGTAAGGAAGGTTTCACTTTAATTACTGTTCCGAGCCCTAATTCGTGAAACTCTGCGAAGCTCTATGACTTATGTCAGTCATATATGAAACAAACAATTTGTTATTTCACACACATATAATTCCAAGAATTAGCCCAGGTCGATTTATTCTAGATATTTTTACCCGTTATCATCCTGTATGTCTTTCATTATTCATTTATTAATTAAAAACTTCTGCAAACATTTGTTGAAACCTGGTACACCGTCAAGAGGTTTCAATGTTGCAGATTGGTTTCTTTGGTTATGATTCGTTGACTCTAGCCCACTTGTACGTTTTGACCAGTGGCCCAAATTGTTCAACTCTCCTGCACTGGGAACTCTTCCTGTTGATATTGCGCAGACACAAGACCGAAATTAACCCCCTTTACACAAAGAAAAGCCACCCCGTTCCGCCTTCCTTAAAACCCTCAAGGAAAGACACATAAACATTGTAATGTGAGAAAATAACAGCCGACACCACAACGGCGTCTCCAATGGGCGCTCACTTTATATTTTAAATTTATTGCGACAGTGTTTTCCTTTTCTTTTCAGCCACATCGCCAACCTGGGTCATTTCGCTGGATGGTGTTATTAAGGCTGGCATAAAGGGTGGCTTTATTTAGGGGTGGCATTACTTCTTCTCTCGCTGCAAGGAATTTATGTCTGGGACGTGTTATCTGATTGTTTTTTATTTTCTTTCGTAGAATGGTGCTGAAAGAGACGCTCCGAAGTAGGGAAATGGAAATGGGAGTACATTATCTCTTTCGGAGAAGTTGGCATCGTTTGATGATTTCGACTCGTCAGGTTTCTGGTTGAAATTCATATTCGAGCATTTTCAGCTAAATGATCGTATGAACTAGGTTAATGGCGTCATAAGAAATCCTACGATGTATATTATGCAAGTTGTACAATGAAATGTAGTCTAATTTTACAGACTTCTTAAACTAACGCTGATTAGAGAGACAGCTAAGTTAGTCAACATGTTTTTTGAGATACCAAATCTACTGAATTATACTAATTTATTAGAGGTTTATTAAGGTTGCTGTTAAACCTCATACTGAATAGACGCCACGTTCGATTTTTCCACAGAGATATAGTGCATTACATTCTGACTTCATTGATATACAACATCTTATAATTTGTTTTCTTATAAGCCTAAACCGGACCGGCTTTAAGTTGGTGGGGGCTCTTGGGCACAAAACTGGTGGGGGCTCCTGGGCACAAAACTGATTCAAAATTGCCAGTCATATTTTTATTTTACTTTTATTATTTTTAATAAAACATGTCAGATAAATGGATTTTTACATACTTATATAAAATGCTGGACTTTTGTCTGAAATATAGCGTCCCGCCAGTGCAACTCTCCAGGTGGGTAGAAGGCGTTGGGCGTCGTCCCGTTTATTAAGGTTCGTTTCTAAATCTCAGTGGATGCCCTCAAAAGCGTCCGTTTGTAATTTTCGGTTTTGGCTCGTTCAGCTCTTCAGAGTTTACTCGGTGGCCTGTGTTAATTGAGTGTTAAGCCACTGCAGACGTATTGGTTTTTCGTTTTACTGCATTTTTGTGATTATCCTTGCGTGCACTTGCTCTGTGGTTGGTTTGGCCGATGTAGGAGAGATTGCAATCGTTGCAGGGAAATTTCATATACACCTTGGTCTTCTAAAGTAGTTTTATTTTTTTATTTGGCTAAAAGTTGTGTCGGAGACCCAATTGAACTCACTGTTTAGTGGGGCACTTGGTGTGTGGCTTTTGGAATATCCATACAGCTTTTGGCAACTTGAAGATTTTTCTCTTGGAATTATATGTCTGATTTTTTTCGTTTATGCAATTGGCTTTAATTTTGCTCCTATACTTGGTGGGGTCATTTGTCAACGGTTTATAAGACTTGTCTAGTAGGTCTCGAGCCTTTTTTGTCATAATTCTCCTTATTGAGGACTAAAGTGGCACTGCCCTTGCCTGCTGGCAGTATATTGAAGTGTTAGTTTTTTTTCAGGTCTCGTAAGGCCTTTTTGCTTTGGAGAGATTGTGCTTACGAGTGTTTGTTTTCCTTAGGATGTTTGTTACCTCCTTGCGAATCGTTTCTGCCGTACGTTCCTTTGTTTTTGTTACAGCTGCTTCCACCCCAAAATTTATTGAAGGGGAGTCAGTGCGGGGATAATTTAACTATGCAACTGTTTAATGCGTCGTCCGATTTACATCAAACTTTTTAGAGTTATTGTTTATAAATAATAATTAAAGTATGCATTTTTTTCAACCTATTCTTAAAAAGGGGTGAAATAGGCTTGCAAAGAAAATATAAAGAACGCGTATTCATGAAATAGATAAAAATGTATATTTGTCAATTCATGTTTTAAGAAGGAAAATGGCAGGAGTGGAACGTCGAAATTTGTATGAAACTTTTTATGGTAACGTCGGATTTGGTTGAAAGTTTTCAGAAATGTTTATGATGAAAAGTGATTAAGATTTTCATATTTATTTGTTTAACTACTTCATAAAGGGTTAAAATGGGGGTCGCAAAGTTTATGTGCAAATCTCAAATTGATTTAATTCAGTTAGGTCAGCCCTGTCTGTTTACCTCGTTGAAACTATTGACGAAATTGTTGTAACAAGTTCGGTCTTATACAGTGAAAACAGATAAAACCATCATTTTACTTAAGTACTCTTAACGTTTAGTACTATAACAATTTGATAGATGGCGCTAAGATACGTTTACAACGTGGTTTATTTTTGTTTTGTCAGACTAACAGATATGTGCCACTACATATATTTGATTTCTTCAACATTGATTGGTTATCAACATTCACTTGTTACTATTGAATGTATCAGAGCCAAATGGAAGGACATACGACATAGTATATAGCAGTATCCTGAAACAGTACTCTATTCTATTGCCATGTTTGTAATTGCCAAGGTCAAGCAGAGTTAATACGAAATGGTAATTAACTGAAGATCAAATTTAAGATAGAGTGGGATCTTCAGTTCGCGGCGAGGTAGATCCTGTAAGTCTGTAATTATATTTTCTTCTTTTTGTAACTATTTATCCTCTACCTCTACCGACCCACAACCATAGTTGGTTGAGAAAATCAACATTAAAGCGAGCCAAACCACTGGTAAAAGCTAGTTACAATTTAGTTTCGAGAACATTTCTTGCCATCATCAGCGAAGATATATGAGTTAAGTTCGTTTATATCAAAAACATACTGTAAATATTACTAAGATATATAATTTTTTATGTTTTAGTTGTATTTTGTTAAATAGTAAAGATTTATTTCAGAAATTAACAAATAAGAGTATCCTGGTCATTACTATTGCCAATTCTACATCCTCACTGTAATTGTTTTCTATTTATAAAATTTTAATAGTCTTTGCCAAGTTTGTACCAACTCGTCTCATTGATTCATTCTTTCCTACAGCTATCTAAAAATACTTAACGCTCGACGATTCGCTATCATATTTCGATCAAGCAAGCCGTGAAACAAGCAAACTGGGAGGTGGGAAATTGTTTCGCCGCTCCTTAAACTGTTTCATGCAACCGATTAGAACCTAGCCGACTGTGATCTAACATTGTTATACAGGAAAATTGTCGGTGTTGATGGAAATACAGCGAGGCGTTGTCGTGTCATAAACTTTGCCTGCCCTTGGGGCTCTTTCTCGGTAGGAAAAGGGAGAGGTTAGAGGGAGGTAGTGAAAATGAGACTATTATTGTTGTAAATGTTGATGTTACTGTGATTAGTGTTCAAAAAAATTAAGTATTTTTGTGAATAAATAAACTATTAATGATCGTTTAATTTTCAGAAAAGCGGTCATAAAAATGTCTATCCTTTCAAGAGGAAATGATGATAATATCAATATCTGTATACCAACAACCAAACTTAAATGGAATCACAAAGAAAATTGCAACATAATAAACGATTTGAAGAGGCGATAGGTAAAGACCGACATCTATATATATTGTCTTGCGTACAAAGGAATGACACCTCGAAGACAGTATTCAATATCTCTGACAGGTGAAGTTAACCTGAAATTTTCATAGTGACATTCTAACCCAGGAATAACGGGTAACAGGAATTACATGGAACTGCTCCAGATTCGGAACCTCTATGTGGTAGTTTCCCCGAAAATCCTAGATGTCGGTCTTTACATCTCGTGTCTTCAAATTTAAGGAAATGTATCAAATACATAAAGAAGTTTTCGAGCGGACATTCAATTGTGGGAAGCGCAACTGATGAAGGTTCCCTAAACAGAAACAATATATATTGTATATATTGTCTTGCGTACAAAGAAATGACACCTCGAAGAGAGTATATAGTAAACGATATTAAAATATTAAGGGTTTTTTCCAAACTAAATTTATTTTAAAAAAATATTGAACAAAACACAAATAATTTAAAATCACACTAATAAAAAAATGTTAGTAGCACCAAAAAATAATATTAATTAAGAAAACAAAATCTGAGGAGTAATAATACGATTTTGTTAGTTTAACAGTCAGTACCACCTCTAGCACCAATGCAAGAAGAAGTTCGAGGTGTCGTGCTTTCTATGACCTTAATGATTTCTTCCTGGCAAACATTTCTCTATTCCTCTAATGCTGCTTCCACGAGCTGCTCTACGTTGCCAAGATTCTTCTGTTGAGCTCCTTCTTTCAAGCATACCCCACAAGTGTTCAATTGGATTAAGATCCGCATAACAAGCAGGTCACACCAAAACAGTCTAAACAATTTTTCGCAGTTCTGCTGGTATGTGGAGGTGCATAAATTCTATAAAACTTAAAAAATATGCGGAAAATGTAGAAAAAGAATATAAATTAGAGATGGAGAAAGAGAGAGATAAAAATACGCTAAAATATTCAACAGAATTGTTCTTTAATCAGATAAAAAAGAAGAATGTCTGAAAATAGTGATTGATTGCACACGGTTTCTAAACTTTCTTCTTCTTATTTTAAGTAAGCAGAAGTAGGTTCTTTTTTTAAATATAAATTATTCTCTAAATATTATTAAGAAACTTTTCCATTTGATTCTAATTTGTGAAGAAACACTGTATATAGAGACCACTTTGATAACCAGCTTCTTGAGTTGATGAACTGACATCTATTTTGATTTAATTTCAATCTACTTTCAATTTATTACACCCTAGGTTCCGAACAGAGGCGTTGCCTTTTTAATACTATCGCCCCTACAAAAATTTACTATATAAGAAAGTCGGTTAAAAAGTTTTTGCCGATTTTCTAATAAACGTATAGACTTTGTCATTGAATAAAATACTGAACCATCTCGGGTTCCCCCTTGACAGAAACGAGTTTAAACTATCCAAATTCCTTTGGCCGGTTTCGAGAAATCTCTGAACACACAGAAACCATATACCGAAGAATTGAACCTCCTTCTATTTGAAGTCGGTTAAAAACACAAAATAGCTAGAAATGTATTGTTTTCTGAAGGATATTTCTAGCATTGACAACGGATGTCAATGGCAAAGAAACGATGAAAAAATGCAAAATTCTAAAATATACAATTAAAATGTTTGACAATATCTATTATTTGACTTCTGACATAACTAAAAGAATTTAATTTGACAGCATAGAAACTTCTTTGTCCTTGACAACGGAGTCTAACCTAGACTCCAAAACGTTTGGAAATATACAGAAATTTCGTAATTTGTGGTGTTATTCCCCAGAAAGTGCTTGAACATAGAAATGTATTCCGTAATTTTTAACCGACTTCAAAAAGGGGAAGGTTCTCAATTCGTCTGTATCTATATTATTTTATGTTTGCCCAGCGATTAAGGTTGTCGTCATGTCACGTGAGAACACATGCTCTTACGCCATGTCACGGCACGCTCGAAAAGTCTGCAATACAATTAACGCATGCGTTTAAATCAGCTAGAAGTACACTATGGTCACGTCACATCACCTCATGTAGCTCACGGCAAGTTATACATGACAACGTGAGTTTGTTTCTGCAAATTTACATTTTTGGCACGCCTGACATACAGAAGCTAGTGTCGCCTCTTTCGGGATTTTTTTGTGTTTCTGTGTGAGACCGAGATACTTGTAAACAAGTTATTTAATTTAATGTTACTAAAAGTTAAATACTTTCATATTAATGATTTCCTTTATAATATTTACAAATTTAATACATAAATATTAATGTATACATTACAGAAACAGCGATTAATAACACAATTAAGTGGTAATGGCTGTAAACAAAGTTATAAACAGATTTAGTAAAGTAGGTCATTGTCTTCTAAATTTTTTTTCCCTTAAATATACCTCGTTTTATTTCGATTGTGGTGTTATTGCCCAAAAAAACATAAAAGTAGGTCATTGTGTTGTAACTCTCTTTGTAAAACGGCTATATCTTTACTCTCCGGTATCCCGGAAACCTACAAATAATTCGAGTGTATACAACAATTTGTATTTGTGGTTTAATAATAACTTTATATTTTATATAGGGACCAGTACTATGTAGTTCAATTTATAGAAAATCAAAAAACTAATCTTTTATCTATTTCTCTTGAGAAGTTTTTTTGAATTTTGAACTTAAGTAACCACATAAATATGTAATTTTAAGAGAAATTAATACATTAGTAAATGATTATTATACTTTTGGGATAGCAGGATTAATCAATATCAGGTGTAAAATAATAATAATAATAAGAAAGAAACACCAAGAAAAATTAAATTTTTATATAATTTTAATGCCTTCGAAATCTGAGGAACTCGTCGAGCTACAATGTTCACGTTCCATGATGACACAACGTAAAGTAATAAATGTGACGTGAGTATAATGTGTTTTCTAAGGCATGACAGCATGTGAGATTTCGCTGATGTGACAACATATGAGCTCACGTGACGTGACGATAATGTGTTTCCACCTTTACTCGCAAGCGGCCCAAGAAATGTCGACAGTCTATACTGGATCCTGTTCCGGGGGATCGCGAAATGGTCCAATATTTTTTCAATAACATAGTGTGTACCGTTTTTTAGAAAATCCGAAAAACTTTTTTAACAACTTTCTTATACAGTAAGCTTTGGTGGAGGTGCTGGTATTAAATATTTGAAAATGTTCGGAACTTGGTGGAAATTGTAAATAAATTGAATTGAAGTTTTTCGATTAGTCTATATATACTGTTGTATTCATAAATCTTCGGTTTCTTTTTATTAATAATTTTAAGAGAAAAAGTTATTCTTTATAAACAGATTTGCATGGTCTAAAACGTACACTGCAATCATTCCATGTCAGTTTTTGGACTGCAGACGAGATTTTTCATTAAATAGGAATTTTAATTAAAAGTGAAGTATCTTTATTTTTGTTAATATGTAAAATTGTTTTCAAATAGAAGTAATTAGATTTAAAAACTGCATCTACTTATGCCATTGCACTAAAAATTGCATAGAAAGTATTTATGTAACTTTTCCAACTAAATACGAGATTTCAAAAAATATATCAATTTTGTTTAAAATTGGGGTACCTTTATTATTTATAATATCTCAAATTGAAATGAAGCAAAGTTTATTAGAATTGAAAACTGCATCCAAATATCCTGTATTATTAAAAATTGTAATAATTTGAAAGATGACTGGAAATAAATCAAAATAAATATTAGTTGATCAACTTCAAGATTGAGGTTCTCAGTGTGGCTTCATAAATTGGACTCAAACGGAAAACGTTCGTAAGAAAATTATTTAGAAAAAAAGTTATTCTTTATAAAAATATTTGCATGGTCAGAAACGTATACTGTAATTATTACATTTCACTTTTTCAACTATATACGAGGTTTGTCAGCAAATATGAATTTTGTTTAAAAATACTATTTATTTTTCGTAATATATAAGTAATAAGAATTATAAAATCATCCAATTATGCTATATCACGAAAAATTGTATAATAATTCTTCATGTTCTTTTTTCAAATTATGTACTAGATTTGATAAAGAATATAAATTTTGTATAAGTTAAGTACCTTTATTTTTAATAAAAACTCAAAGTGTTATCAGACAGTGTTTATTAAAATTGAAAACTAACTCGCATTATGCTATATCAATTAAAAGTGTATAACGATTTATTCCGCGGAGAGACTATTAAATGAATGTCAATATAATTAACCGACATAAAGTATGATGATACTCAGATCGCCTACAATATAGTGGATCCACCTAAGTTAGAATCATAGACAAAATTTTCTTAATTCATATACATTTGAGAAAACAAGTTATTCTATTCAAAAGTAAACGAGGTTGGTCAAACTAATAAATGATGCTCAAAAGTAAAATAATTTATTCTAGGCAATATAGAAAAAGTTAATTCGATTTGAAAACTGCCTTCAATCAAGTCATTGCATCACTAAAAATTGTAAAGTAAATACATTTTAAAAACACAAAAATCCGATTTCAAAAAGAAAGTAACCAAAAAGTTTAAAATAATTTTTTGCTAAACAATTAAATACGTTTTCTGAAGTCGGTGCCAATTTGAACAGCGAAGTTGCGAAGTACAACTTATAAAAGTACTTCCCAAAATATTTTCACTTTAGCTTGGCAGGGAGTTCATAAAAAGTATTTAATTATTGTAGTAAAAAATTATTTCATGGTTTTTAGTTAAGTTAGTTTTTCGGTTTTTGTGCTTTTAAAAATGTATTTGTAGATTATGTATGATTATAATTAGCTATACATTTTTCCTCTAATATTTTTTCCTGTATTTTATAATAAAGGTAGTATTGAACTTCGGTACACTAATTAGTTAGAGTGTAAATGTAGATAAATTAAATTGTATATAAATGATCAATGTGAAATTTTAATTTCTGAATCACTAAATGCAGAGAAGAACCTTTAATCATGTTTCTTTCTAAAATATATGTTCTAAATTTCTGACCCAAAGAAACCCTTTTATATACCCTTAATCCCTTCGTAACACTCGACAAATCTCTTGAGTCGCTTCTACTCTGTGTCAACATAAATTAAACCAAACAAACACTATCAATGTTATCAAATGGATCTGAATTTAATTACATTTTTGCATCGACAATTGTCGACGGTTTTAGTGACCCAAAAAGTAATTTTAAGTTTTAATTTGTTGTTATTGTTGTCGAATCGTGTTTTTAATTTATTTCCCTTTTGTCGAGACACAAGTAAATATTTGATTTATTTTAAATTTTGTGTTACTGCGAATTCGAGTTGTATTGCAACGCTGATAGTAGGCGGTTTTGTTTATGGTTTTTATTTGGACGGTTTAGATGGAAATTGGACGTTTTGTAAGCACAGTATTTGTGCAGGGTAGAAAAAGTTATCATACAAGGGGTATAAGTTGCACAATATGTTGCAGCGCCTATGCGATTATGTTTGTATTGAATGTTGTTGTTTATATAAGAAGTCATGACAGTGTAGAAAGTACTTTCATTCATGAATCTCTGTTAAATATTAAGGTTTCTACAAGCATTCTGTGCTCAATTTTTTTTCAAAACAAACAGGTTTTAAGCCGATTTCTAGCGATCTATCGGTTATAATTGTTAATAAGTGGTTTGCACCAAACACATTCTAGAGGTCTTGGTTAATACCAATGACATCACGAAAACGTCACAAATGAGCCCTTTATTACGTCATTGTTTGAAATATCTTCAACCGGTAATAACCCAAAGCAGTTGTTGTTTTTGATTGCCTGTCTCTTTCTTAAATAACATTTTAGGTTATGTATTTATTTTTATTTCTAATACATATAATATTTCAATACAAGGAAATTAATATTAATTTATATACAATGTTTGAATAGTTGTTACAATTGTAATCAATGTTTTACATTTTTGGAAATTTGTTAGACAGTTACACAAATATGTTTATATTTAAGCTAAATCTACTACATGTAAGTTTCATCTTATCACTTGCTTATGCTTATTAAACTATCTTGAGTATCCATGTACCACAAGAATATCAATATTTGAATACTAATATCAATAGGATGATGTCCTCCACTACATTTTTCATACAACACCTTATTTTTGTCAGTTCTAACAACAGCTCCAATTAATTGTTCAAAAGTTTTTCTCTGCATTCTAAATAACTTGAAAAAATGATAATCATTATACCTGAACAGCCAGGTCTCTGGATACAGTTGTTTTGAAATCATGGAATCTTCTCTTGTAAAAAGGCAGGCTATATATTTATTTAAATTATATGTAAACAAAAACCTATACAGGTAAAAAGTCCAATTTTCATAATCAAAAAATAAGTCATCACAAATATTTAATAATAAATTGCATTCTAGCGAATCAGTTTCGGTTCTACTTTCAGTGTTCAAAAGGGTTATGTCAAAGTACAACCACTGTCAACCGAGGGCATAACCAAAGTTATAACCGGTAGATCGCTAGAAATCGGCTATAGTCTAACTTATTTTGTGCGAAAGAATTTGTTAGAATTGTCCTATTGCAACCGTTATACGAAAGCTGTGAATCAAATATACCTGTACTTTAATGGAATTATCCTGTATATATTTTTCCGATTTTTTTATATAACTTTAAATGTAAATCGAATAAATATGTGATTTCAAAACTTAAACAATAATAATCTTATTTTGGCTATTCATTGGGTTTTCTTTCAGATTTTTTTGTGCAACAGATAAGTATTTGAAAATTGTATATAGAATAGAAAGTAAGGCAATTTCGTAAAATTGCTCGGATTACTGGATGTCTGTATAGAAATTTTTTCTCACAGTTATTCTGAGAAAAAACCCTATTTATACAGGGTGTTCTGTAGAAGGTTCGACAAACATAGAGGGCAGTTCGGTGGACTCATGTGATATATTATGTAGCCCATATAACATCTAGATAGCTCACGATTTTGTTTTTTTTTTAATTTTTTTTAATACTCAGATTTTTCCCTTTAAACTATTTTTCACAGTATCTTCACCGAATAAACTTAAATCAAATCTGTAATGTTTGTTTGCTATTCTGCATTCGATATTTGACACAAATCATTGGTTGAAAAAATTATATGAGTCCACAAATGGTCAGGTTCCATAAAAAAGTAAAGTCAAACATTTTATCACTTTAAAAAAAAGATGGACATCGAGAACTTCGAATGCTTACAAAAACTTCTCTACTTCAACCCCGTTCCAACGATATATCACACGTATTGGAAAGTAATCAGCATCATAATAAAATTTGAGATTGTAACTTATAAGGTGAGAACTATAAAAAATAAAACATACACCAAATTGCAATAATTTGTTATAAATTTTGTTCAAACCTGCATCTACCGCTACGGATGCAATCGCGACACCTTTTTCTAAATCATACAGTGGTAGTCTCTAGTCGCATCTCATCCCATGTTATTTCAAAAGGAACATTTATTCTTGCTCTTCACTGCTCCTTGGTTTTTATTTCTCTCTCATAAACGAGTTGCTTGGCCCGTCCCCATACAAAAAAATCAAAGGGAGTCAGGTTTGTCGACCTTGGAGGCCAGAGTATAGGACCAGTTCTTTCAATCCACGTGTTTGGGAATGAATTGTCCAGGAGCTCACTGACATTTCGTCAATAATGTGCTGGACAGTCATCTTTTTTGAATATTATTGGTCTTCAAGAAAGAGAATCAGTTTCAGAAATCTTTACTACCATTGCCAATAATGACGTTTTACCTTTTTATTATTCTGTTAGGTACTATTTTGAACTATGAGTTTTCAGTATTTATTTGATTATAAGAAAATTTATTTTACTTGTTGTTTCTATATTATTTCGATACACAAATTTTTAAAACTTAATTTGGTTATATAATGTTTTTGAGGATTTTATCGCAAAAGTCCCAAATCTTGGGATTTTATTGGGGAAATGCAGTCGATCGACCTGGCAACCCTTTCTCGTACATGAAAAAAATAATTTTTGATACAGTTATTCACCTACTTCAAAACACCCGCACTATTGCTATGCCACTCCCCCAAATGTGTAGACTGTAGACTGTCGTATATATACAGGGTGTAAAAGGTATGAGGTACAAATATTTTGAGGAATAACGGTTCAGGTGAAATAAAGCAACATTTTGTTAAAAACAACTATGTTTTCTTCAAAAAGAATAGGAAGTAGTAAGAATTTCACACCCATTTTTGCAGTTAGCTAAAACAGTTTTGCACTGAAAAAGTGTGTGAAGCTTCACATGTAAATTTTGTACAGATTAACGTACAACTTTGAAAACGATAAATTATTTTATTAATTTTCAATTTAAATTTACGTACACCGAAATGCTTGTTAAGCTTTGTTATTTGTATCAAGTTGCTAACATAATTGTGCATTTTGGTGCAGTTTTTGTGTTAAACATAACAGCTGCTAAACGAAGAAATTATAAGAAAAGTTACTGCTTAAATATTCTTTACTTTGACACTGTTTGCCTGTTTGAACAGTAGAAAGAGAAGCCCACTACCTTATTTAGACACCCATAACAGATCTAGAATAAGGTTTCACGCAGCTTAGCCCTTCAATGAAGTCCTATGTCTCACCCTAATTCACCAAGATGAGATTGTATTGTAATCACACCCCCCTGTCTATTCTAGTGATAATCAATGTATACACAGAGACATATACATACGATAGCGACTCAATTCATCCCCTATTTATCGACTGTGACAAGCAGTAGCAAGCAAACCCTTCGGCCCATAAGTTCCCTTGAACACTTGACGAAATTGATTTTTATGCGTGTGGGTACTTTCAATTAGACCGTATAAAAGTATCAAAGGGCCTTATTTGTGGAATGATTATGGAGACATTTATAAGGATTTGCATCGCTGCAATAAGCAGGGACCGCACTGACAATGTGGGGTATGTGTTTTCTCTGTCTAACACTTGTATGCGTATTGGAGGAAGGTGAAAACTGGAGTTTTCTCGTGTTAATTACAAACAGGGCATTCCTGCTTAAAAAATTGTGTCTATTGGCCTTGACCTAAGAGTATGTAGAAACATTTTTTATTATGTGTTAAGTTTTAGGTATAATTAATAAAAACTTACAACATGATATATTTTGAAAAATTGTTTTATTAAATTCGAAATTACTATTTCCAAAAAAGCTAGTTTGATTATAAATTTAAAGTCCACGCCATAACGCTTGTTAGGGTCATGGCATCTGCAGGTGACGTCCCATCTACATTTGTCACAAGTAATTACTTGATGATATGATAATAGAATGACCTTGTTATTTTTGGGTGTTAATAAGACGTGTAAGGATCCTCAGCACAATGACACATAAAAACTTCTAGCAATTTTTTTTTAGGAAAACGATGCTTATTATGATTATTATAATTTTCCAATAATATGCTCATTACTACTAGCAAAGATCTATTTGACTTAAATTTTACTTATTTAATTATTATGTATTTACTTTATTATTATATTCCAAACATGTTGTGTACACAACTATCTTATTTTCAGGGAATTCATTCTCGTAGTTGATAACTGATCCCTCCCAGGATCGATGGTAAAATGACAACGTTTCCTGCAGTCACCCATGCCTTCATCAGGTTGGTTAACATACTTCTCGTATCCGTTTGCTCATTCTGTATAATCTTTCTGGCTTGACTTCATCTACCCTATAGAATAAACGGGTGCAAAAATAACCATGAACTAGATATTCATTACTATTTATTTTCAGGGTCCCATATTTACAATATACGGATACCCTTATAATATTATATATGATTTCTTCGTCTTTCGCATCACAGCTATTTTCTCCGAAACTATTGGAAGCAAAAGGTTGAAATTGGGTATCAGTGTATAGTTTGGTGAGCCGATCAGTAGTGCATTGAGCCTAAAGTTGTGAAAAATTAAGAGAATATAGAAACTTTACAGGAAAAATAAGGAGAAACCCCTAATTTTAATTATGGGGAGCAAATTATAAAATTAAATAAAAAATGAAAAATAAAACTTATCACGACATACATTAAGTGAAAGGGCTCATTCTGAGGAACACAAATATATTTTTCCATATTTTACAAATGTGTTTAAAAGATATTAACAAAAAAATACATAAATTCTCCGTATTTTCAAAACTATAAGACGTACAATTTCTATAAAAAAATAGAGATATAGAGCCTCTTCTGAATTTTACAGGTAAAATAAGAAGATACCCTTAAAATTAATTTTGGTGGGTCAATTACAGTTTTAAATGATAATATAAAATTAAAATTGTTTTTAACGCATTATGTAATAAAACAAAATCAAAGGGTTCATTATGTCAAAATTCAAATATATTTTTTTCATATTTTTATAATACATTGTTTAAAAGATATTAACAAAAATATTAAAAAATAACCTTTACCCTCCTTTAATTAAATACCTAAATATTAATTTTGGGAGGCAAATTATAGAATTAAAAGAAAAATACTAAATAAATATTTTTTTCAAATCCATAACGTAATATATCAAATGAATGGGCGCCTTATGGGAAATACAAATATATGTTCTTCATATTTTTAAAATAATAACTTTTAATAACTTAACTTTTAAAAATATATAAAATTCGCACCATTAAACAAATTCTAACACTAATTCATAAAGTTAAATGGGAAATATTTTTTAAAAGTGTACTCGTAACGTAATGTATCATATGAAATTAATCATCATAAAAATACAAATATATTTTATTTGCATTCTTAAAATAATTTGTTTAAAATGTTTAATTATTTATTATTTAAAATTTGACCCATTTATCTTTCAAGCTACTGAGCCTAAAATTCAGACAAAAGATTATATAGGGCTTCACTGAAAGTTTATTTGTAAAATAAATCCAAAATCCTAATATTAATTTTGAGGGCCAAATTAGAAAATTAAATAAATATTATTATAAAAATTAAGTGAATCATGTAATAGCTGATAAAATAAAAAAGCTTTGTGGGTGAAAAATAAGTGGATATTTTTTATAAATCTAAACGCCTAGTCTAAAAGATATTAAGGTAATTATAAGAAAATCTACTTATTCCAGGCTTGTCTGAAACTTGAATATTAGAAAAATAATAAAGCTTTTATTTTTCTAATATTCCATATAATATACCTAAATTATATCAAACCTCAAAGGTGGTACGGAACTCTTAGTATGCGAGTCCAACTCGCACTTGGCCAAATTAATTGTTAAAATAATTTTTTAAATCTATATAGTACATATAATAAAATATTTTTTCTTCTGCTGGGTTTTTTTAGTCTCTTGTGAAGTTTTGAGTTCTTGCCGAGCTTGTTGGCAGGAATGTTAATTTTTTTCGTTTTTTTTTATCATAATAATTTTCCTACATCTTGCAATTTTTTTTACTATTGCAAAACTAAACTTATATTATAGATAAAAATTAAAAAAGGGACGGGCAGGCATTTGAGACTGAACGATGGAAGCCAAAGCTTCTTTAGAAATATACTTCCTGTCTCTCTTTATCTACCTGTCTCTGTTGCTTCTTGTTTGTGTCATTCTTAGCAATGGACGTAAATTTTAGGAAAATTAAAGTATTTTGTTACTATTCAAGTATTAATCCCAATGTGTAGGAAAGTTAATTTTTAATTAAAATATAAAAATTGTTGAATTGTAATAATTTAAATCTACTTCATATTTAACCTTCTGGCAATATATAAAGGAGGTCACTTTAATTATGGGAACATTTTTTAATTAGATATTTTTTAAAATCAAAGCATTTCCAGACTATTTTTACCAAATATAGCGGCTATAATAAAATTTAATATAATACATATTAAAACTTGAAATGAGCATTATTGCACTCTACCTTCACAAGTATATGGTCTAAAGTCCGATATTAAGGAATTTAAAAACAGGGTATTTACTCTAAACTTAAATATTATTCAGAAGAGTTAAATCTTTACTCTATAATATGAACTTGGTCACCATATAAATGTAGTGGCAATTTGGTAACTGTTAATCTCAGCTGGTAACCTTGCCCTCTAATTTAAAATATCGCAAACAGAGATTTAGAATGGTTATTACAACGAATAGCAAATTTTGTACTGGTATTGTATATTAATTGCATGTTATATTTGCTAATTTACTACAATTTATTGCTTTTTTATAAACTCTGAATATATAGCCTGGTCCCTGTTTCTTACACAGAAAACTAGTTTTTATGATTATTCCAAGGTAAATAAATGTCGGAACGAACTTTCGGAGCAAACTTGAATTTTTGCATTTCACTAAAATACTATTACTCTATGTGTAAGTACGAGCCTCCGTTAAGAAGCTTTCACTTCAAAAACACATGGTAGCTCAATTCTTTGGAGCTGAAAATACAAGTTCTGCTATAGGTATTACCGTTTTCTTCCACTTTCTTTTCTGAAATCGATATTTCAGGAATTTTGGCAGAACCAGACCCAAGCTAGTTTCAGTTACTACTGTGAGTTGAACACGAAACTGGACATCATGATTATCTCTGCATATGCATGTAGATTGTAATTTTCATTATTTTAGGTTTTGTTTACTATGGCAATGAAATAAAAGTGAACCATATTTCTATTCATAACATTTCCTTTGAGGAATAAACGCACATAAACTTGCTCCCCTGTTTCTGATTGCTATCTCCCTCTCATCATCAGGAAACAATCCTTTTGCACTACTCGAGTGAACCAGCTCCACGCTTTAGGTTAATTACTCTGCTCTCAAACTGCCGAGCAATTTGGCAACAATTAAAAAGTTAACGCGAACAAAGTTTACATATGTTAATTATAACTTGCGCCTTGTGAGTCGGAAAATGCCGGAAAATTCTCTTAATTAACGTTCTGAGAATCATTATAAATCAAGGAAGTTTCAAAACTTCTCTAGAAACAGAGATTCTCTTAGAGATCTGTGGAGTACTTGTGTGGAGGAAAGAGAATTCTAGTGGAAGGAAAAGCAGATTATCTCTTGAATTAAAAAAGTTTGTTACGTGGGATTCTATTTGAAAATTCAAACTGAAAAGTTTAGTTTAATTATATAAGACTTGCCAAAATTTTCTTTTTTTTGTCCGATTTTCTGTTCGTATTGCAGTTTTTATTTTGAAAATGTGAGGCTCGAAAAGAAAATTATTTCTTTTCAACTCGGTAGGTAAACGCCAAAGCACTTGCAAACTACCACTACCCTTCGCTAAATTCAAATGTTTTCGACATGATAATGTACAGTTGATTAGAGATAGCTGCCAACGCATTTATGAAGATCCCTCGAGGTATTACTTGAACGCAAGATGATATATCGCTTCCAGTTGGCAACCGTCATCAGATGCGCTATCCCGAAAATACCAAAATTATACTGGCTTGTAACCAAAATTTGTCGGGATCCTAATTAACTGCTTTATATGTTGTTCTACACGCTGGATTAAAGAATCACTATAAAAATTACCGAGGAGCACTTATTTTGGAGATAGAGTGACATTTTTTATTCTCTATAGTCCACTTTTCCAATTTGAAGATAGTTTGAAGACGCGAGATGTAAGACCGACATCTAGGATTTTCAAGAGAATCAGTACACAGAGGTTCCGAATCTGGAGCCGTTCCGTGTAATTGCTGTTCTCCCTTAACTCCTAGGACAGAATGTCACGATAAAATTTTCAGGTTACTTCACCTGTCAGAGATATTGAATACTCTCTTCGAGGTGTCATTCCTTTGTACGCAAGACAATATATATTATATATAAATATAATGTATATTGTTTCTGGTCGGGAACCTTCATCAGTTGCGCTTCCCACAATTGAATGTCCTCCCGAACACTTCTTTATGCATTTGATGCATTTCGTTAAATTTGAAGACGCGAGATGATTCTATTGAAAATCCTAGATGTCGGTCTTACATCTCGCGTCTTCCAATTTAACGAAATGCATCAAATGCATAAAGAAGTGTTCGGGAGGACATTCAATTGTGGGAAGCGCAACTGATGAAGGTTCCCGACCAGAGTATTCAATATCTCTGACAGGTGAAGTAACCTGAAAATTTTATCGTGACATTCTGTCCTAGGAGTTAAGGGAGAACAGCAATTACACAGAACGGCTCCAGATTCGGAACCTCTGTGTAGTGATTTTCTTGAAAATCCTAGATGTCGGTCTTACATCTCTCGTCTTCAAATTTAACGAAATACATCAAATGCATAAAGAAGTGTTCGAGAGGACATTCAATTGTGGGAAGCGCAACTGATGAAGGTTCCCGACCAGACACAATATATATTATATTTATATATAATATATATTGTCTTGCGTACAAAGGAATGACACCTCGAAGAGAGTATTCAATATCTCTGACAGGTGAAGTAACCTGAAAATTTTATCGTGACATTCTGTCCTAGGAGTTAAGGGAGAACAGCAATTACACGGAACGGCTCCAGATTCGGAACCTCTGTGTACTGATTCTCTTGAAAATCCTAGATGTCGGTCTTACATCTCGCATCTTCAAATTTAACGAAATGCATCAAATGCATAAAGAAGTGTTCGGGAGGACATTCAATTGTGGGAAGCGCAACTGATGAAGGTTCCCGACCAGAAACAATATATATTATATTTATATATAATATATATTGTCTTGCGTACAAAGGAATGACACCTCGAAGAGAGTATTGAAGATAGCTGCCAAGGCATTTATGAAGATCATAATCTCAAGAACAAGAAGCAGTTACTTACTAACCACTCGAGGTATTACTTGATGTACCGAAAATGTGCGGGGTTCAAAATTAACTGATTCATATGTTGTTCCACAAGCTGAATTAAAGAATCACTATAAAAATTATCGATCAGCACTTATTTTGAAGATAGAGTGATATTTTTTATTCTCTATAGTCCACATTTCCAATTTGGTTTGGTCACAGAAACCATATTTGAAGCCCTTTGCCTACCAGCATTATTTTAGTATGAAATGAGGGCACCACATGTATATTGCAACTCATGTTCGGTGTTATTATAAGAATGGCTGAAGAATAAACAACGAACAATCACTTTTTCTATTTAGTTCTATATTTTGGCCGGAGGCGACAAACCATTCAGATGGCTGCTATTTGTGCTTGATTTCAACTATAAAGGCAGGGTGGTCAGTGAAAAAAAGGTTCAATGTCCCAATCTTCCATTTTCTATTTGACACAGATAGTCACCATTTTGATACTTCACCCCAAAATTCCGAGTTCGAAGCAGAAAATGAAGACCTTCAACATCCTATGACCCTGATTTTGACGAAAATGATGATAAACAACACAGATTGAGCTAGTTAGAGTTTAGTGATATTCGAGACTTTTACTTACTACAAGAATAGGCTGAACTACTAAAGTAAAGGTTACAGTAATGAAACATAATGTCGAGGTCTCCAAGCACAGTCACTGGATTCTCTCTGTTTCTGTTGGTCATCTAGTTCACATGTAGGAGAGTTATTTATGTATGACTGCCATTCCAGACTTAATCAAATTTGCTGAATATAAATGGAAAAATACTGGCGATCTAAAATAATTGCTGGAATCTGTAGGTTACACTAACTGGTGTTGCTTTTTACAGTAGGGATATGAAATTTCTTGTTTCATCTCTGCATATCCTCTTGGGTTTCACAAAAAATTTTATCAAATGCGTAAATACATGAACCATGAACATAGAAGGCTAGGCTTTAAAAAAATGGATTAAGGGAGGGAATGAATCTTTCTTGGGTCACAAATATGTGTAAATAATTCTGAATTCGGCCTAGTTTTGGAAGGGAATGAAAATGAAGCTTGGGAATCTCTCAGGCACATTATGTACGGCATTTTAAGGAACAAATTATAACTAAGCAGTAATAATCAACTCGGGTGAAGCAGGGCCACGTATTTGATCAGCTGTCGGTGATGAGCATGGAGAAAGGTTCCATGATGATATTCATTGATGGCATAGAGATATCATAAAATAAACACCAAAAATTAGCAAAGTTATGAAGGCATTAACTGATTCTCTGTACATCAAACTACCTAGTACCCTGGCAGGTAACAACTGTTACACTTTTAATGTTGTACATTTTTGGGGAAAGCAACGCGCAGTCTAGCTTATTAAGCTACTTTACTGAATCTTGTTAACACCGTTGACTAAAATGTAAAAATATTAAAAAAAAATTGTCTACCTATATGACAATCAGTCTTAGAAATAATTCTAAAAAATACAGAATTTTCATTAAGTGATGTTAATTCAGCTGCTAAAGAGTTGTAAATTTTAATTGAATTATAAGTAAATGATCTCTGAAACGTAGCAATCGGATGGTGTGGAATTGTTATTTTGTCAGGAAATCTTAGAACTCTAGAATGAATATTTAACGAGCAATAAACTTACTCTTTAAGGCTAATGGAAACGTTTGACAAGGCCTTAAAGAAAAAACTAGCCAAATGTAACTCTCTCCGTACATTCATCCATCGAAAAACTTAAAATTTGTCTGTGGATATACAAAAATGACTCTTTAATTAATAATTTTACGTATTCTCGAAACTTTAGTTCAGTATCTAACACAATACCCAAATTCTTTGCATTATCTACCTTAGGAATTTTTAATAAATTCCGTTTTAGGAACAAACATCATTGCATGTGTTTTCAAAGGATTTAGCTTAAGGTTATGTTCAGATGAGAGTAGCTCTAATATATTTATATCATGATTTATTAAAGAAGAGGCATTTAAATAATCCTGAGGGTTAAAACGAACATAAACTTGGGTATCATTCGCAAAAGCAAAGATTCTACAATATTTTAGAGATTTAAGAATATCGAAGGTATAGATAATAAAAAGTAAAGGTCCAAGTATAGAAACCTGAGGCACACCAGACAATATCTACACTTAATCAGAAATAGTGTTATTACAAGATATTTTTTGAGATCTGTTATGTAAATAAGATTTTATAAGCATCAATGCTTGATTAATTTCGAAAAGATTGTTGAGGAGGTCTTGAATTATTTTGTCTATTCATGGGTTTTCTCTCCTCCAAATTTTTTCCTGTAACAGATAAGTATTTAAAAAATTGTATATGTAGAACAAAGTGTAGTAAGGCAATTTCGTAAAATTGCCCGGATTACTGGTTGTCTGTACAGAGATTCTTCCTCACAGTTTTTCTGAGAGAAAGAGATGTCTATAAAATGATCAACCAGTATTCGTAATAAGTAATGTATGTATATTGTGTAATACATCTGTGTATGGAGACGTTTCAACTCCGAGTCTGGAGTCGTTGTCAATCGTTTAGTGTTGTTTTCGAGGCTTTTTTCTAAAAAATTTTCGCTTTGATTTTGAATTTATTGTTTGTCAAAAATTTGACACTGACAATTTGTCTTTGGCGATCACTTGACGCTGAGGTTACCGTTTTTTTGTTCTGTTAGCAGTCTTCCAGTCCAAATGGGTCGGCTGAAGGAGATTTCATAAACAAGAATATGGCCATGGGTTCTTCTTTATCTCCTATAATCAGTAATATATTCATGTTTTTGAAGAAAGATTCATAGGCAAATATAAAAATAAACCAAAAGTGTGGTGGAGATACGTTGATGACATTTTGTGGTTTGGGAGTATGGTGCTGAAGAACTGCACTCATTCCTAGATTACATCAATAGTCAAGAACCCACAATAAAATTTACAATGGAGATGGAAAATGCATAAACTTGCTTATCTTGATGTACATAGATAGAACAAACAACACAATAAGTACAAGTACTTATCGAAAACTACAAATACTAATAGATATTTGAATTTTCACTCCAACCATCCTTTAAATGTAAAGAAAGGTGTGTAAAGTGCTATATGATAGAGCAAAAAACATATCTTCATCCACCCAAATCTTTAACAAAGAAGTCATATTATCAAAGAACATCTACTTCAAACGAATATCCCCAAGACTTTATAAATAAAACTATAAATCAGTTAGAAAGAAAATCGCACAACAAACCAGCACAAATAACCATCACACTAATACCAACCAACACAAACAGACAACCAAATTATGAACATAATTCCATATATCCCAGGTGTATCGGAAAAAATTAAGCGGTTAGGAAATAAATACAGCGTTAAAACTGTTTTTAAAACAAATAATACCTTGCGCTCTATCCTCACACATACCAAACCGTTTAACGCAACCCAGAGTTCTAAAAATTGTGTGTACAGTGTTTTGTGTGACTGTGGCCATTCTTATACCGGTGAAACTTCAAGACCTTTAGAAGTAAGGAAAAAAGAACATCAATATAACATTTCCAGAGACATGTGGACAAATCAAATTTGGCCAATCATATATTAACGAGCACCGGCAGCCATAGGATAGACTGGGATAAAACAAAGATCTTGTTGAAAGAAGAAAACTTAAAAAGAGAAAACTTAAAGAAGCCAGCTGTATGATGATAAACAACACTGAAATCGGAGCACCTTCAGCCGACCTTCATTTGGACTGAAGAATTTACTGCTAACAGAACAAAAAAAACGGTAACCTCAGCGTCAAGTGATCGCCAAAACGACAAATTGTCAGTGTCAAATTTTTTGACAAACAATAAATTCAAAATCAAAGCGAAAATTTTTAGAAAAAAGCTCGAAAACAACACTAAACGATTGACAACGACTCCAGACTCGGAGTTGAAACGTCTCCATACACAGATAAGTATTACACAATATACAATACATTACTTATATACAGGAATACTGGTTGATCATTATAGACATCTCTTCTCTCAGAAAAACTGTGAGGAAGAATCTCTGTACAGACAACCAGTAATCCGGGCAATTTTACGAAATTGCCTTACTACACTTTGTTCTACATATACAATTTTTTAAATACTTATCTGTTACAGGAAAAAATTTGGAGGAGAGAAAACCCATGAATAGACAAAATAATCAATGCTTGATCCTTAAATCCAACATATTTAAGTATTACTAACAAGAGTTCCTGGTTGATAGTGTCGAACACTTTAGAAAAGTCCAAAGAACTTATGCAGTAACTAAGTTTTTATCAATGGAAGTCAATATATCATCAGTAACAGTTGCTGATGCTAGGCTTGGGTCGTTCGTGAATGAGTCGTTCAAAACGAACGACTCTTCTACATGTGCCACGAATGAGCGGCACAGTTAAGTCAAATAGCTTCAGTTCGCCATTAATAGAGTCATTCGGCTCGAGCGAGTCGAGAGTCATGGGTTGTGCTAAACGTTCAACGTTCAATCACGAACTAGACTCGTTGACTTGTTCATCGTTCAATCTTTCGACCGGCACAGTCACCTCGGCTCGGAGCAGTGGAGAGAAAAGAGCCGTCAGCCGTCTGGTTCACGAGATGAAAGGTATTTTAAAATTTGGTCGGAAGATTTTATTTTCAACGAATCGATGAATGGGTATTTTAAATTTTTATTATTACAGGCACTAAGGCACAGGATTGTTATTGTTTTGCAGTGTTTTTGTTATATAAATTTCTATTTGGGTTATAAGTAAGCATAATAATTTTGTTTGTTTTAAATGTTTAGAGTTTTTTTATTTTTGTTACCAAATAATACACAAATAAAAATTTTGTATTTACGTAAATTAATGATTTTTAAATTATGACTCAGCAAAACTTTAATATTAGTTTGAGCAGTAAACTAGACAAGTAGAGACATTATATAAATCCGCCTAAGGGTAAACGGCTGTGTTTTAGGAGATCGTTCAATTGAACGACTCATTGTTAACGACTCGTTTTGGTGAGCTGAACGAAATGAGCCGGCTCACTAAAAAGAGTCATAAAACCCAACGCTAGCTGACGCAACGCCAGTACTTACGTCTCCTCTGAAGCCACACTGGGTGTCTGGAATTATTTTATATAGATTGCCATATTGAATTAGCTGGTTATATAACACTTTTTCAAACACCGTAAATACAACTGGTAATATACTAATGATTCTTAGATCATTGAAATTAGTTGGATTTGTTACTTTGGGTACAGGTTTGCCTATAGATATTTTCCACCGAACAGAAAGTAGTTTATTTCATCTCTATTCTTTTTGGTTTCTGAAATTTTGCGAAAGTTAGTTACTAACTAATTGCTCAGTCTTCTAACCATGAGGACAAGGGTTTTTTGTTTTCTTCTCCTACCCTTAACCTTCTTGTTCTGCTCTTTTAGAAATTTCTGAGCTCATGTGACACTCATACTATAGTCATTGGTGAGCACTCAAAGACCTTCTTTGGGGGCGTCCATTAACTATCTGAGCTCTCAATGGGGGTAGCGGTATGGCCACGATACACTTATAACGGTAGGCCGATGCGCATCCGGCAGTCGTTCGGTTTGACGTCACGTTGGAGTCAAAATTTAAAATTCTTAAAGCTAAACACATAAGAGAGTAGCGTTTTCGTATCAGTAATTAGTTTCAAAGACCTATTTTTGTAAACTGATATGAATGTTGGATATATTATCGAACATGTGTAACAGTTAATGCTTGAATGTAAATGTTAGTTTCCACTCAATTATTATAAAATTAAATAAACATTTTTATGTTTTCGACAAATGCGATATTTATTTTTATTCATTTGCTGAAGGATATCTGATGGCCAAATTTTTCTGGTCAGCATTTACCTTTGAAAAATATGTTATATCATGTAAGAAGTACCAAAAATTTAAAAACATTATCTCTGAACAATAAAAAAATTGACTTATATTGTATTTGACTTGATTCTTTTTAAAACATTAATATTATTGTTAATAACTAAAGTATTCAAGTGGATCTATATTCTGTTAAAATGTGAAGGATGTTGAACTAATATTTCAACAACTACAGGGAGAATTAATCACATAGAATAAATAAAACTACAATGTTAAATTGTTTTCTGAATGATACTTGTGGTATATTTTTTAATGTCTAAGTGCTTCTTGGGAAATAACACCACAGTTTAAAGAAAATTGCTGTATATTCCAAACGTTTCGGGGTCTAGGTCTAGATCTACCATGTTCAATTACTCAATTGGTTCCAACGCACGCACAAAATATTTAATACTGATCAGTTTAGCTTTTATTCAAAATTCGGAATGTGCAAATGTAACATGTCTCGATTTAACAAAAATCAACATATATCAAGCGTAATTTTACAGGGTGTTCTGTATATAGGAAACTTAGAGCGGAGTAGAATTACATGGATTTAAAAAATCTAAAAAAAATAAGTGGTGGCAAATAAGTAGTTGCATATAAAAGGTTGTTGAAATATAGGATGGCTTACAGTTAGAATTATACAGGGTGGGTAAAAATGCTAGAAACAATTTGTTATATAGCACTTGCATATATAGAGTACCTGAAGTATGGTGCGCAGTAAAGTTATAGTTATACAGTTTCATTCAAACAAGGTTAGAAAAATTTGTAAATGAAGGGTGGTTTAAATGAAGTGTGAAAAGAAATTATACTTTAATATATCTTGAAAAAATAAAAGGAAAAAATGTGAAATAGCGTAGTTCGTAATAACTTGCAAAGATAGGATAGTTGAAACATAGGGTGAAGAAGTGTTATGATAATTATTTAATGTATTAGTTGTAATACATACAAGGTGATTCAAAAACATGTTGAACAAAATTGTTATTTTCGGTGCCCCATAAGCAGTTGCGGTTTTGGTGAAATATATTTGACATTGATGGATTTATAGTTATTCAGGGTGGTAAAAAAATGTTACAATGGGTGGCCGATAAGTATTGCAAATACAAGGTGACTGAAATAGCGGATGGAGTAGATTTATAGTCAAACAGGTTGGATATATTTTTTTGTAAGATAGAACATGAGCTGTTTGCATATCTGCAATATTTGAAACATGGATCGAAGTAAAATTATAGTTCATACAGTGTGATTAGAAGTATTTAAAAATTTTATATTTGTTTGCCCCTAAGCAGATGCACATACAGGGTGGTTGAAATATTTACTAGAGTAAAATTATGGTTATAGAGGGTTGTTCAAAAATAAGTTGTAATGTTTGTCAAATTGGCAGCGGTGTATACAGGACGGTTTTAATGTAGATTGAAGAAGAGTTAGTTATACAAAGCGGTTAAAATTATTTTTGAATAAAATTGTTGTATAGGGTGGCCAATAAGCAGTTGTTTGGGTGAGGGTTTAAATAAAAGTTTGGTGTTAGGGTGCAAAACTGTGTTTTTATATTTGTGATTCACGAAGGGTTTCACATCATTTCCATTAGGATGGATCAAAAAAGTTTAAAAAAAATTGTTAAATAGGGTAGACCATAAACAGTTGCATTCTACTATATGGAATATCTGAAATATGGGGAGAAGCAAGATTATAGTTTTAGAGTGTGTAACACAATTTGAGAAAAAGTTGCATATAAAAGTTGATTAAATTATAGAGTAAAGAGAAATTTTACTTTCAACGGTTGTTCAAAAAATATCAGGAATAATTGTATACAGCGTAGACCATTAGCAGTTGCATAGCTGAAATATAGGCTAGAGAAGAGTTACAGTCAGGTGTTCAAAAAGTTATGTTGGGTGACAAATAAAAGCAGCATACAGGATGGTTGCAATATAGGGTGAAGTAGAGTTACAGTTATTCAATGTGATTCAAAAAAATGTCGAATAAAATTGTTATATTGGGTGGCCCATAAGTACTTGCAGTTTGGGTGAAATATATTCGGGATTGGTGGATTTATGGTTAAGTAGAGTGGTTCAAACAAGTTAAAAAATTTTGATATAGGATAACCCATATGTTCATAAGTTTTTTTTTGCGAAGGCTTAAACATAACGTACGCGGGTGAAACCGCGGGTAACGGCTAGTATTGGATAAAATAGTCAATCTCCAACTCAATTAGCAAAATCACGTCGATACTTTACTCTGTTGTTACGTGAAGAAAGGACCTAACTTAATTAATAGAGATGATTGCTACATAATATGACTAACAGGCAAAGCCAAGAATCATGTATTGGGAAAACATTGGAAAGCTTTGGTCTGTGACAAATGTATAAACACAAAGTGTTGTACGTAACACTCAACTCCTTTTCAACAGCAACCTCTCATTATCATGCAGTAAACTAAAACCATTTTAGATGTTTACACATCCAAAGCCTCATGATTCATATTCACCTGCGTTCTAATTCTGTTTCCATTTTCGGCAAGATTTTTACGTCTTGCACAGAAAATCGTCCTTAATTAATGGACGAAAAATTATGTCCTATACCTAGTCAATTAACTGCATTCAATATCATGCTAAACAGATGCTAATTTCATCATTCAATACTAATATTTCGTCTATGTTAGTTTCATAAAAGCTAGACACGTTTCGTCTTTCACTTTCAATTTGTTTTGTTGTCCCTCACACTTATAACAACAATAACGCAAGCAGATGATGCTAAAGTTCCTGATACTCCTCTTCCTTTGCATTCATATTTATTTAAATTCCCAATTCTAAGGGATGATTGCATTAGGAGATCCATAGAGACACCCTAAATATGAATAAAGCGCGGATTGATAGGACGTACAAAGTGGCTATTCTGGTCACGTGCCGTCTCAATCAGAACGTACAAAAGCCAAAATTGTGATCCACACCCCGACGTCGTCCTCGTCGCTGACGTCCTTATTCGTATATCATATATATTCCTCGGGTTGTTCTGGTATCTGTAAAGCAATATTGTTCATAGCAAGTGAGATTCTTGTCATATAACGGGTCATAAAAAAAATTAGTGGTTTTCTAACGAACTATAAATTATTTAATTTTGAACAAATATACAGAGTGTTTTCTAATTGAATGTCAGTATCTTTTACCCAGAAATAAACCATATTTGAAATGAGTTTTAGTTTAAGCGGAATCAGTGGCCTACTACGAGGGTGAATCAAATATGAACCGGACTTTTGTTTTAAAAATTTTATTGGTACGATCAATACAAATTTTAATACATATTATTTTTCTACATAGTCTCCTCTCTTATGTATACATTTTCTCCACCGAATCGGAAGTTTTTTAATACCTTTCTCAAAGAATGAAACTGGTCGTGTCGATAACCAATTGCGCACAAACGTTTCTACACCTTCGTTGTCCTCAAAGTGGTGGCCTCGCAGTTCTTCTTTAAGTGGCCCAAACATGTGGTAGTCACATGGTGACAAATCAGGACTGTAAGGCGGGTGTTCAAGGGTTTCCCAATGCATTTTGTTCAATTTTTCTTGAGTTAATGCAGCTGTATGTGGCCGACCGTTGTCATGCAACAGAATCACACTTCGGATAGACATATCCCGCCTCTTTTGCCGATAGGCAAGTTTCACTTGTTGGAGTAGTTCGCAGTAATACTCAGCATTAATTGTACGGCGTACGGCGTTCGTGTTGCAGAATTTTCCCTGCAGAAAGACGGGTCTTCCACTGTCTCTCGGCCATCGGAAAACTTTTTGTGCCAGTCGTAGAAAGTGTTTCATGCCGAACTGTGCACGACTCAGCGGTCTAACGCCCTCCCGCGCCAAACCGTTGCGCACGACGTACTCTTGCCTGACTAATGCTACTCTTAACGCCTCGCCAAACCGACGAACTCCCTCTTCTTACATCCCTAACATATATCGAGACGTCACGCTACTCGAATTACCTACAAGGCGAGAAACAGAAAAGTCCGGTTCATATTTGATTCACCCTCGTATCACTGTTTGCCAAAATATGCATGTCAGATTCTGCACGAACGTCACTGGTTGAAATAAAAAGAAATGTGGTACGTCAAAAAATGAATCTTGATGCGAAGTACTTGTATACCAAATTTTATTTAAAAATTAATAAATATTATTAAAAAATGATTTATTGCTAAATATTTGACCACCATATATCTCAAAAGTTAAGACGATTAGGACGCACACTCTTATAAAATTTTCTTCTTAAAATTAACATACGGATCACTCAACAAATATTGACATTCACTACTAGAAGGGAAACAAATTTAAATAGTGGAGATTGCAGGTCAAAATATACAGGGTGTTTTCAAGTTGAGTGATTTATTTAACAGTTGCAGACACACCTTTACAAAATTCTTATATATGAAAGTTGCCTTCACATTAAATTTAATTTTTACGCTACTAAAAAATAAGCTTCCTCGAAATTAATCGCCAGTAATATAAACTGCCTCTACGAATAAACAAATTAGTAACAAAATCAATTCCTTTGAATGCACGATTAATGATAAAAGGTACCGGAATGACTGTTTCGAGAAAAGTAGTGATGTACGTTAGAAAGAGTACATGGAAACGTTCGACACTGATCTATCCCGACAGAAACCGTGCATTATATGTGGATAGTTGAAATTAATTACTGTAATTAAACCAAAGAAACAAAAGTTTAGCAAAAAAACGTGTTTCTAGTCTTTGCAAATGCGGATATAAAAAAGGGATCGAAATTTCCAGTATTAACGGGATTTTTCAAAATCATACGTCGATACTTTACTAAGAACAATTTGTTGCTACGAAATTTATGAAGAAAGGACGTGGATTTTAAAATCTCAATTTATCAAAGCAACTACAAGTTGCCGATAAGCTGGCTGAGAAACTTAGCCAGTTCCTACTACAAATAGATGAAATCCAACAAAGGTTGATATCAATTTTTGATGAGAAATTGATAATTTTTAACCGCTATGAATATTAAACAACAAACTGTGATTACCACCATGAAACATGAACAGCAAAACCCTGTTTATGCAATGGATGATCTCATGTATTGACCAACAAATTACTAAATGAAAACATTGGAAACTTTTGTATGTGACGTTTGAGATGTATAATACACAAAGTGGTAATCCAACCAGACGAAAGACCAACTTGAAATTTTAGACACAGCTTCCTTACCATATATCATTAAACAAAGATAACACTCAACTCCATTTCAAAAGCAACGACCACGAGGTATAGGTGCTTGATTGGGAAGCTTCTCCATAAGAAACGAAGTGATTGTTACAACAACAAAAATCTGCAGGTGCAGATTAAACGTTGATAAGGCCATGGCAAACTAGATTATCATAAAGCAACTACCCTCTAAGTTTGAATTCGTTTAACTGATTGATAGAATGAACAGATTATTGCAGAAATACATTACAGATCTACCACAGATCCAAAATCTCACGTCGATACACTTTGTTGCTAAATTTATTAATAGTTACCCTAATAGGCAAAGCAAAGAATAATGTATTGAGAAAACATTGGAAACTTTTGTATGTGACAGATGTATAAACACAAAGTGTTGTACTTAACACTCAACTCCATTTCAAAAGCAAAATTCTCTTTCATCTAAGGGTGTTTATTCCATTCCATGCTCGTGTGGGACAGTATACATACATCGGTGAAACAGGTCGATCTATAAACACTCGTCTATGTGAGCACAAACATTGTTTGAAAACGGGCCTGCTTTCAAACTCTGCTGTAGCTGAACATCATCACGAAACGGGCCACCAAATCTTCTTCGACAGCTCCTCTGTCGTGGCCAAATATCTGTATTATTTCACCAGAAAATTCCGTGAGGTCGTTGAATTCGCCAAAAATCACAAGAATTTTAACCAAGACAAAGGTTTTGAACTTTCGCCCATCTGGCAACCCTGCATTAACAGAAATCTCATCAACAAAATAAATCATTACCTACTAATAGAATTCCAGGAACGTATACAAAATATCATCACACTCATACAACAATCCAAGATAATCCAATTAAGTGCTTCCTACCCATCTTTTACCTGAAAATTTCGAGGGGCCAATTATTATTTCTTCGTACCTATTAGTCATTTACTAGTTCTGCGTCAGTGTGACAAGTTTAATAAAAAAGTGAAATTTCTAAGTGTGTTTGTGAGAAAAAGACTAAATGAATGGAGTCGCAGCAAGGTAAGTAACATTTTTTTGTTTTTTCTCATCCTTGAAAAAGCCCCTTATAAGTGTGGGCGAAAGTCGGAAAACTTTGATTTATGCCGGTTTAGGTATATAAATAAACTAATTAATTCGAAAAAATGACGCTGTCCAAATCAGGAAAAAGCAGAATCAGTAAAGATCTCATCATCAAGGAGTAAACTAAAAAGATTTTAGATTTAGATATTTACACATCCAAAACGTCATGATTCATATCCATCTGCTTTCTAATTCTGTTTTAAAAAATTGTTCAATTTTCAGCAAGATTTTTACGTCTTGTACAGAAAAGAAAGGCTTGATTGTCACAAGGCTCCTATCAAATACTGCATCGAGAAAACACCGTGAAGGGGTTGAGTTCCACCCCCTCCCTCAACAAAAGAGAGCGTGTTGCCTGGTATAGTCAGTCCGACGGCTCCTGATTGTATTCAGAGGCGTTGTTCGACTTGGTCTTTGTTACTTTTTTCTCTGATTTCCGTTTCCTTTACGACGCGTAACCCTTTCGTTGCGCCGAGCCATGTCTACCGTGCAGCCGTCGGAGCTACATTGTTAGGCCATTGTCAGACGGCCGATAAAGTAGCAACGTCGATGATGTAACGCCGTAATGGACCTTTCAATTCTTTCAAATTGCCTCTTGTCACACGCTTGAGTGGCTGCTCGCTTTTTCTCTCGATTCACTTTTTTGTTTTGAAGGGTCGAGTTTATCAGTAGACGCTGTCAGTTTGTGACGTTTTATAAATTATTGTTTGCCAAAAACATGTAATCACCATCATCCATATATTTTTAAGGCAGATAATTTATTTAAGGGAAGTTGTTTAAGTTAAACTCTAAACAACAGAATTACTGTTACCTCTATAGTAACGCAAAAAATACTACAGGAAGCAAGAAAGACAAAACTAACTAAAGGGTGTTCCAATTTGAGGTTAATTTTGAAATTTGCCGCCATTTATATTTGTACTGGAATATAATAGGTTTGTTCCTACCCGATGCGAAAGCATGCATGTGACCATCACCGTCATGCGCATTCAACAAAACCGGTTCCAACCAAGTTATGACGGTTCGGTAAACGATGCATCACGGTGTTTTGAAAATAATGTACCGTTTCTCGCATCGTCTTTTTAATCGTTTGGTGATTCTTACTAATCATGCGCAGTAGAAACTGTCAATAAATTAAGGTTATGGAATACAGGTCGCAGAGTTCAGACCACAAGCTTGTCAGAAAACCGTTCCAACTAATATTTTTTGTGATGGTACAATGGTAGTACGTTGAACAAATTCGATGCAGGCGATTCCGTGACAGTTTCATGGCGGTACGGATACTGCAGGTAGGAACAAACCTCATATGTTATTTGACAGATGACAAGTAGAAATATTCCCGTTATTAAAAATGGAGAGATATACGATTGAGCAAAGCCTGTTTATTATTAAAAAAATTTTAAATTTGGTGCAGTTGTACAGAAGTTGAAAATTTCGTACAGAATAGGAAGAGAAAAATTGTCCGTCAATTGTTACCATTGGAAAAATTGTTCAAAAATTTGTGGAAACTGGTTCAGCAAAAGATGAAATAAGCAAAACATATCATCGTAGTGGACGTTCTGAAGAAAATATTGCAGCTGTTACTGCTAGTGTTGTTGAATAACCAAAAACATCAATTCGTCATCGTGTACAGCAATTGAACATTCCAAAACCACTTTATTCAGAATTTCGCACAAAGATCTTCATTTAAAGGCGTACAAGATTCAGATAACGCAAGAAATAAAGCCAACAGACTTTGGTTTACGTCGTCAATTCGTTAATTGGGCCATACAACAGAAACTTGAAAATGTGAATTTTTTTCAACATAATCGGTCAGCGATGAAGCAAATTTTGAATCGGGTGGATTTGTTAGCAAGCAAAATTACCGAATCTATGGTGAAGCAAATCCACGACAAATAATGGAAAGACCGATGCATCCACAAAAAGTAACTGTTTGGTGTGGTTTTTGGCTGGTGGAGTGATTGGTCCATACTTTTTTGAAGATGACAATGGAAATGCTGTTACTGTGAATGATGATTACTAACTTTTTGTGGAATCAGTCGAAGCATATTGATGTGCAGAATATGTGGTTCCAACAGGACGGTGCAACATGTCATTCAGCTGCAGAAACAATCAATCTTTTGTAACAGAAATTTGGTAATCGAATAATTGCTCGAAGAGGAAACAATAATTGGCCCCCTAGATCTTGCGATCTAACACATCTAGATTTTTTCCTATGGAGCTATTTGAAAGAAAAGGTCTATGCCAACGATCCACAAACAATTGGTGACATAAAGGAGAACATTATTGAGTGTTTTCAAAAAATTGAACCGCAGTTATGCCAGAAAGTTATCGGATAATTTTGGCAAAAGATTAGAAGCTTGTCCTACAGGAGCAGGTGGTCACTTACAAGATATTGTTTTCCATTACTAAACCGAAACAATTGTACTATCATTTGAAATAAAAGATTTGATCATTCTCAAATAATTTGTGTATTTTATTAAAAATTTAAAAATTAACCTCAAAATGGTACACCCTTTAGTAATAACTGTTGAAAAATACAACGTTTATCCTAAATAATGTTACAAATGTGAAAGTGAGTTTGTTTGTATGTTACGCTTTAAGGTCTAAACCGCTGAATCGATTATGATGAATTTTATTTTAGCGATAGATATTCTAGAGATGGTTATTGGATACTTCAACTCGTGTAAAATTTATATGGAGGGGAGAAGGAGGGGCGAATTTTTGTATAAAACTTTTTATTGCGTTTTCCGATTTGCAGAATTTTTGTTTATAATTAATAATTAAAGAACGCATATACATTTTAAAACTCTTCTTAAAAGGGGGTTAAATGGGATTGTAAAGGTAATATAGAGAAACCTGATGAAGCTAAAATTTGGCAGATAGGTAGTTGATAGATAGTAGACATCAGCTAAGATATGAGTTTTGAAAATGCACACTTAAGTGAGGAAAATCGCATAGCGAGGTTGAACCTTGCATGAAACCTTTTCGTGGCAACGTCTAAATTGCTTGGAATTTTACAGAAATGTTTTTGATGACAAATGGTTAAGATATGCATATATTTTTTGATACTACTCCTTAAAGGTTGTGGAAAAAATCTATTTTAAAATGATTACATTGACTAATTCAGCCCTGTCCACTTATCCCGTTAAGGTAATTAATAAAATTGTCTTAACAAGTTTGGTAGTATGTACTGAAATCATCTAAAAACAGCATTTTTACTAAAGCACTTTTTACGTTTAGTACTATTACAATTCGACAGATGGAGCTGAGCAATTTGGAGATCGCTCTACGGATTAGTTTTATCAGAATAAACGATATAAGGAGTTCATGTTTTTGATTTAATCAACATTGATTATTTATCAACATTTATTTGTTACTATTGTATGTATTAGCGCCTAATGGCCTACAATATAGTATATGGCAGTATCCTGAAATATTACTTTATTCTCTACACGTGACTGTAATCGCCAAAAACAAGTAGAGTTAGTACGAGATGTTATAAATATAAACTTTAAGATTGAGTGGGATCTTTAGTTGACGGTGAGGCAGAACCCATAACTCTGTAGTTAACTTTTTCTTTTTGTAAGTATTTAATCTCTGCCCCTATGGACAATAACAGGTATTGGTTAAATTCAAATTAATACGAGTGAGGCCAAGGGTAGAAGCTAATTAGAAAGAACAGAACAATTTTTCGGGGAAATACGTATTCGCGTTCAAATATTTAATTATATTTTTGAAGTAGGTATACAATTTTTTTTCGAAATTTCAGACTTCTGAGGGAAGCGTAATCGATGATAGGTCTCAACTAGAAACGATATTCGACAAAGTTTAATTCCAACTGAGATTAAAATAATCCGTGCTACTGCTAGATGCTATTTCACTCGATTGGGAACTGCATCCAATGAGCTGGCTGCACCTACCAATTGAGTGAAATAGTATATTGCTCTCTCTATTGCCCTCTCTTTCCATCCTTGTTACGACATTTGCTTATGCTGTAACAAAGGCCGGGCTGCCCGTGCTAAACTTTACCCCTTAATAGGAAGAGGGAGCAAGCTGGGACTCTTAAACAAGCTGACTCTCATCAAGTCAGTCATCTTGCCAATGCTGACGTACGCTTCAAAAGTATGGGGACACACCAGCAAGAGCAACATGCAGGCCATCCAAAGGCAGGAGAACCTATGCCTACGCCTCGCAGTCGACGCACCCTGGTTCGTTCGTAACACGGTGATTTTCAACGATTTACGACAATCAACCAGTGCTTGCAGAAATGAAGAGGAGGGCCAGAGAGGCTTACGCCAAATTGGAACAGCACCCAAACTTTCACCTACGATAACTAATCGACTATGACCCCAGATAAGCCCCTTAGCGAAGGGGAAGAGGACGACTAAGCCCAGAGATAGAAGACAGGTAAGTATAAAATGAGGTATATAACGTTCTTTTTTTCAGCAGACAACAAGGGGGGCCCGGGGGGAAACCAACCTACCATGCAAAGTGATGGCAGAAGAACACACACCCACAAAACAAACGACGACAACGTGCACGCCCACAGAAGGGTATAATTACCTATATATCATAGCAAAGAATGAGCCACGAAACACAACTAAGACAGTTGCTGTAGTACCAATAAGGTAAAGCAACGGAACCAAACCAAAGCCAAGCTATCCCAACAAGACGACAGTGATTATGCAGAAGGAACACTGCGTTAGCGTGAGGACCTGAGTTAAGTCTAAGGGGGTGTATGGCAAGGGGGCTGGAAGTGTTTATCAGTAAAATTTTCTGAAGGACAAATTTAGTTCCTGGGCTCGCGCATGGGTGTGTATGTTAGGGACATTTGTTCAGAAGGTTTATGCTGTAAGCATTATTGGCTACCTCCAGAGGTATATGCTCTAAGATTTCACGGCAGGTTTCCCGTGTGAATCAATGTTTGTGGAGGGGCACTTTGTGCAAATTGGTTCACGGCATGAATTCCTGCCTTGAGTTTGCGCCAATAGTGTAGAGCGGCATTACAAATTACTCGTTATTAGCTGAGGTAAGAAATAGAGTCTTTTTCGGTACTAATAGATAGTTGCACTATTCGGTACAACGTAGGATTACATGTGACACCGAAATCTCTTCCTTTTATGTTTCCGAAATATCATTATCATTCTGAGATACATGACAGGATTCATGATACATAAAACTGCATTGCTAGTTGGCGCCAGGGGAGTACCCAGCTTTTGGTTTGGGGAGGGACAAATTAGAAAAAAAAAAGTTCTAGAGGGTGGGGGCAAACTAGCAAGTTTAAACTTGCTTAAGCTTAAGCTTTAATGGCTCGCGGCAAGTTTTTCCGGTCCAGGGGGATATTAACCAAATCTGATAATTTAGCTATAGCTAAATCAAATATAGATACAAATATTTTTCAATGCACTGACGTGTGCCAGCAACTAATCAGTATCAAAACGGTAGCAGTTTACTATATTGAAATTACATATAAGAATGTATCTGATTACTTCTTAAGGGGTTGTTTAAAAACAAAAAAATATTGCAGATTTGAAAGTTGAATGTCGGCAGAAATTAACAACATAACTCCCGTGGTCATACAAATCATTGTACGAGAATTTCAAGATCGCCTTACTTATTGCCAAAAAACAACGGTGGTCATTTTGAACATTTATTTAATTGTAAATTAAATTAAAAAATACTTCCTAAATATTATGTGACATTATTTCCTTCATTGTTTTCATTAGGTATACTTACGTAAAGTAACAAAATTTTACAGTATCAAACAAATTTTCTCAGTTATTATTGCAACAAATTTGAAAAACTTATATTTGTGAACATAGAATGAAAATCCCGTTCAAAACAAGGTACCACACTCAATTAACATTTTTGAAAGGGGTAATATTTTCATACGGTAAATTTTAGAAATAGATCTGTTTTCAGGTTTTTTCTAACGAATTCATAAAAACGCTCAAAAAAAATTGTAATCGTGCAAATTAATTTGAAATATATTCCCCAGAAGATAGAAAACCCAGTTAGTCGAAACTATTATTGTCAATTTGAAGTATCCTATTGAAAACAAGCCAGCGGAAAATTTAAACTCATAAAACGGTAAACGCGAACATAGAAAAACCGCATTCGGTATTTCAAAAAGGAATTATTTGATGTGTTTGTGCTTTTCATTTCGTATATATTTCAAGTGAAGAGATTTGAACGCGCTCAAAGGAAATTTGAATTTTCCAGATATGCGTTTGATTGGCGTGCAACGATTGAAAGCTTTTACCATCTTTGAGGATGTCAACGAATTGTGGAAATTGAAAACGATGTCTTTCAATGTATTTCCTTTCACGTGTGTAAGAAGAAGGCTTGTAGCAAAGCAAGAACAAAATCGAAAAATGAATAAACATAAAGCCGTGATATTGAAACATAAACCTTTAATATTAGAATTTAAGGGATCAAAATTGAGAGAAAAATAACTTAAAACGATTTAAAAAAATTGTTAATGAATTAAAACTATTTATAAGTAGCAAAGTCGTCACCAAAATCATTTTGTCTATTAAAATATATTAAAAACAGTAAGATATAAAATAAAAAAGAGCAACAGTCATTTGAAATATATTTCCTGTCTCTCGTTATCTGTCCATCTCTGTTTCTTTTCTTTTGTGTCATTCTTTGTAATCTTAGAGCATAAACCTTCTGGAGGTAGCCTGCAATGCACAAATGTCGTGCCAAGGACAGAAAGAGAGGGCAATAGAGAGAGAAAGAGGCTATTTCACTCCATTGGTAGGTGCAGCCAATGAACTCATTGAATGCAGTTCCCCAATAGAGTGTATTTCCGTCTCTTGGCATGATATTTATGCACTCCATGTTATCTCTAGGAAGTAGATGCTCTAAGTTTATAATAGACATAAATTTTAGAAAAAATAACATAGTTGTCAGTTGTTCATGGGCGGATCCAAGGAAGGAGTGGCAATCGCCCCCATCGGGAGCCTCAAAGTTAGTAAATTTAATATTAAAACGAGGTAATCATAACTTCAAGAGCCTAGAAGAAGGTATCATCTGTGGTTTTAAACCTCAGAACGACTATTTTTAATGTAATAACCTAAGAAATCTGAGTTTTAAATTTTAGTTAGGTAATTTTAGTATAGGATCGTCGCCCACCCCCTGAAGCATGAAATTGCCCTTCGGAATCACGTGTTTGGATCTGCCCCTATTTAGTTACGACTCAAGTATTATTCTTAATGTGTAATTTATTTCTTAATTTAAATATAAAAAATAAATTTTAATGGAAAATGATGTGGAAAATATAGAGAAGATTAAAAAAAAATTATAACAAGCCTAATATAAAAAAATGTTCCTAATGGAAAAGTGTGTCTGACAAATGAATCTGTATATTTAACAAAGAAAAATATAACCATGTAAATCACTTACATCAAACAATTAATCAAAATTTGAGGGCATTTTATTTTGGGCTGCTGAAAATAGGAAACCTTCGATAAATTATTAGTCTTAAATAATAACAAATCTTGTGAATAAAGAAACTATATAAACCATTCATTTAAACAATGTCGAGAAAAAAAAGGGATTCCCGAAAATACTGTTGATAGTAAAAAAGGCTTTCGTATCCCATTCCCGAATTAGAAACTATACATGTTAGCATACCAAAAGAGACAGACAAAACGTCTCGATCCACTGTGAGGTTATATTGAGTTGAGTCGAGAGCAACGTATTGATCATCTGTTCGGTATTAGTAATCGGTTTTGATGTAAATATTTGAAAGTCGATCGTATTGTGATTTATTTTGGTGCGAATAAAGACATTTATTTTGCTGTGAAAAAATTGTTTTGAAAACCCACGGTCTTTGTAACTTAGTGGAAAGTTCATAATAATTTTTATTTTAAAAATCGAAGTTGTCACAATTGCACAATCAAATTGAATTAAATCTCTGAATTATATACCTAGCCCAAAATACTAAACTGCTAAGATATTTAAGCGAAGTAAACTGGTCAACTAAAGTGATAAAAATTTTCCATTAAAAACATATTTCATAAAATTTCACAATCAACTGATAAAATTTCAAAATAATTTTAATAATTTAATAATGGGTTATTGATAAACCAAAAATTAATAAAATAATTTAGTTACTAAAAAATTAAAAATTTCAATCAAAAATAATTAAAATTTCAGAAATAATGTTCATAGATATATTCTGTTTTCCTCACATGAATACAAATCATGTTGAGAAACTTCAAATATCCTAATTGGGACAGGTAGGCAATTGTTTTACAAAAAATACAATTTTGTGGTAATTGAAATTCGCATGGGAATTCATAGTTTGATTTATATTTTAAATGAAGAGAGACTTGATTCATCATTTTAATTGTTGTTTATTCCATTTCAAAATATGCAATAAACACAAAATTTATTGCAAATCCTACAAAGGTAATGAAACCTGTGCGTAGGACCTGGACAAAATTACCTAAAACTAAACATACATAACTAACATTAGTAACATATAGAATATACACATATAAATTACTATACTAAATAACTATAAACTAAATTATATTTAAGTATTGCTAATTTATTTATATTTATTAAATATTAATTAATACAAGACTTAATAGTACCCCTTTATACAGTGACAGGATGCATGTTGTATTATAAAAATATTTAAGAAACATACAACAACAAAACAATAATAACAAAATTAAAAAGGCCAAATTTAGTGTACTCACAATGTGTTTCACAAATTTATCCTAACTTGTTATTAAGAATCCATTCTTTTATTTTTCTTTTTGCTATTTAAGATTTTTAACTTACTTGACATGCTATTAAAAAGTCTAATAGTTACAATGAGGCCACTTTTATTACTTATTGTTTTCTTGATAGTAGGCATTTGTAAGTTTTTATTTCTGGTTAAACTTGTCAAATAGTTGTTTTATATTTATTGGATTAGCCATAAGTACAAGTTTGTTATTATGTATTACTTTCAAAATTCTGTTTTTGGATGTTTTCTAACAACATTCTAAAGTTCGTGTAGGCCCCTCCCCAGGCTATTATTCCATAATTAATTATGCTGTGAAATAAGGCGTAATATATCATTCTTAGAGTTTCACAGCTCATTAATCTAGATAATTTGGAAAAATGGAAACAGCATATTTGGTTTTGTTAATAATGTATTGAATATGTTGATCCCATTTTAAATTCTGATAAAAAATAATCTCTAAATATTTACAATTTTGTACTCTAGTAATATTACAACCTTTTATTTGTGTATTAAATATAACAGGAACACTATCAGAATAATTCCCAAAGGTCATACATACGGTTTTCTTCGTATTTAAGGAGAGTTTGATTAACATAAGCCAGTCAGCAATGTATTCAAGATACTCGTTCATTTTCATTTTACCTCCTACCCAATATTTCTCCGTTGAGATAACGGCAGTATCCTCTGCATACGCTATTATATTGATAGGCATATCCATCAAGTAGTCATTAATGTATAAAATAAAAAATAGTGGCCCCAAAACTGGTCCCTGAGGAACCCATGTTATGACGTTAAAAAAATTTACTATAATCTTCATCTATCTCTGTGTTACCTATTTTCTAAGTAACCCAATAAAAGTTTGTTAGCAACGTGTGGGTTTTTATTGTTTTTAAAATTCAATATTACGAAAATTGAACATCTTGTACGCAGAAAAAAGAATAGAGTTAATTCATATTGAGAAAAGTTTTCATGGGGGGGGGGTTTATTTAGAATGTAACCAATTTCAACCGTTGAATACTTTGTCAAATATTTTGACATCAAAATCACATACGAAACCTTTCAATGCCGGTTTGTTATACGCCTCAAATTACCCCCTAAGTTGATACAGTCGTCTTATCCTTGTAAGAAAACCGAGTTATTAACAGCATAGCCTGAAGTGGCTGTGGATTATGCGCTCGATAATGTTTTCCTTATTAAATTTTCTTAGCGTACTTAATGACGTGCTGATACGTTTAGGGGTTGCTTTAATTATACACGTGAATAATTGACTTGGAACGTTAATATTGTGCAATTTATCTCTCTTAGTTTCCCATTTATTTCCTATTTCCATTAATTCGAAATTTAGTTAACGAAACCAGAGAGAGATTGTATATTAAAACTTTAACTCTGAGTCGAGTGAGTATCATCGGCTGTGTTGAAATTTGGATTTTACAATGATGAATGATTGGGGTATTGGGAAAATGTATCATGTTTTTTCTAAAATATATATATATATATATATATATATGTTTTAGGCGGTTTCCGGGAATTCATCCGCGTAGTTGATAACTGATCCCTGTCGGGATCGATGGTAAAATGACGACGTTTCGGCAGAGTCACATCTGCCCTCTTCAGGTCGGTTCGCATAATTCTCGTAGCCTTCTGCTTTCGCTTCTAGTTACTCGAATACTCAGTATTCGAATACTCAGTATTCGAATAACTAGCAGAAGGCTACGAGAATTATGCGAACCGACCTGAAGAGGGCAGATGTGACTGTGCCGAAACGTCGTCATTTTACCATCGATCCCGCAGGGATCAGTTATCAACTACGCGGATGAATTCCCGGAAACCGCCTAAAACATTTAGTGCCCGCGAAAACTTAAAAACATATATATATATATATATATATATATATATATAGTGGAGAGGAAGACTTGAGATTTGAATCACAATAAAATTCACATTTAAGTAGTTACAACATTTGACTGAGTAGCCATTTATAACTAGTGCAGCATTGTGCCAAGTTTAAAAGAGAATCATTGAAGTGTGAGGTGAGAGAAGAGGATACTAGATGTAGCCTCTGCAAGGTGAATCGACTTCTTCCTTGAAAAAGCCTCATAAAAGTGTGTACACTATATCCATGTTTCCCAGAGATGTCCTGTTTACTTAAAAACCATTTTTAAAATTTAAATCACAACAAACGTGTCACTAAAACTAGTGGCGGTGTTCAAGTGTGACATCAATCGTTAGTAAACAATAATCCACAAACTGGGGTAATACTGGTGTGTAATGTTGGAGAGTGTTTGTTTCCTAAAAGACGGCATAAGTGGTAGTAATTAGCACAGTATCCTCAAGACAGCACAACTCATAACATCAATATATCATTTCCAGAAAACATGTGGACAAATCAAATTAGGTCAATCATGTACTAACCAGCACCGGCAGCCATAGGATAGACTGGGATAAAACAAAGAATTTGTTGAAAGAGGAAATTAAAAAAAAACTTACAGAAGCCAGCTGTGTGATAACAAACAATGCGGAATTCGGGGCACCATCTATCGACCTTCTTTTGGACTGGAGAAATCTATTGCTAACAGAGCAAAAATGGTACCCTCAGTATCAAGTACTTGCCTAAAGAAAATTGTCACTGTCAAATTTTTGACAAACAACAAAATCAATGTCAAAACCAAATTTTTTAGAAAAAAAAAACAAATAAATACTAAACGATTGAGTCGGAGTTGAAACTTCTCCAAATACAGATAAGTATAACACAATATACAGTACATTATTTATATACAGGAATACTGGTTGATTATTTTCTAGACACCTCTTTCTCTCAGAATAACTGTGAGGAAGAATTTCTGTAGACAGCCAGTAATCCGGGCTATTTCACGAAATTGCCTGACTACACTTTATTCTCCATATACAATTTTCAAAAATTTATCCGTTCCAGGAAAAATTATGAGGAGAGAAAACGCAATGAATAGGCAAAATAATTCAAGACCTCCTCAAAAATCTTTTCGAAATTACTTAATTGTTAGTATTCCAATTATAAAATCCTCAACAAATTAGTGTTAGCCAAATTACTTAAAAACTACTAGCTGAAATTCGCTTCAGTGAATCTCCATTCCAGGTCATAATTCAATGTTCTATCTGTTCATACAGCATGTCATTGTACAGTGCCGTGTCTCTCCCATCATCCCAGTGGGTGACAAATGAGCCGTGATATTACTTGACAGAGAAGGAATATTGCTGTTCTATATCGGAACAATTACTAGCTAATTTGGATTTCCATAACGCCATTGTGCTGTCGAACACCAGTTATAGGTTACAGTTACATCACTAAAATGCTCTAGAAATAAACAGAAATGTGTTACTATTAGGACGTTATAAGTAAATCATTTAATTATATTTCTACATATCTATACCTTAAGTTATTACTAAATTCATTTCTCTATGCTCCAATATTTTGTAAACCGGAAGCTGCAGCAAGTATCCGAAATCAAAATACGTGTATTAAACTAGATTACCTACAAACATTGGCGTAGCGAATTTTTCAGTTAGGATGGGTAAAAAAATGTAAAATGTAGGTACCAGAAACCGCTTTATACCTTACGTAAAAAACAACCGTATCGACATTTATAAAAATAAAATATATAATACTTTTTAACTTTTGTCCAATTGAGTATTGACTTGAACTACAAAATAACACGCATGACTCAGCCAGTTAGTCAGGCAGAAGCTCCACCCGGCCCCACTGTAGCAACACCTATGCCTACAAACCAAGATGGTTTGATTAGTCGCTAGAGGGCGTCAAAGTCGAATAATAACTTTACTAATTATGTTGTTCAAAGGCAGTGTATTCCATAATATTAATATTTATTTATTTATGAGAAATTCAAAAAGAGCCACAATAAGGTGTATCCAAAGTCAAAGTTCCCTAAACTGGTCTAATAATTCAATACGACTTCAAATTTGTTTTTCTTATATATTTTTTAGTTTACTCATTAGAGGTCATTTTGTTTATTTACGAATGACGTAACAGAAAACATTCAAAGCTGACCATCCCCCACGCCTTTACACCACAATCTAAGCCATCAAAAGCATTTCTCAATCCCGAACTGCATTCAATTTTCCAAAAAATATGACTACATATATTCTGGCATTTTCCCCGTTTCTATTAAGATAACACTTCAACACTAGAAGAAATATTAAGCGCTTTTGGTCAACGTCAGGAAATACAAGATCGGTATCGCGTAACGTAGTGTCCTGACTGACCGGCCACTTCCTCTTATTTATTTGATCTTTGGTGTTTATTCAACATTCCTCGCTCCTCTGCCTCAATAGGGTCTCCGTCGTATTTTTTTCCCAGCAGGAAATCTTGTCCTGAACGGGTGTATAAGGATAACATGATAGCTTATAGTAATGCGAAATGAAGAGGGATCATCTCTATTTTTGTGCCACTGAAAAATGCGTTTAGATGTTTAGAAGTCTTCGTGTAAGTGAAGAAGAGTTTGATAAGCAGGTAATGTATAATATATGTATCTGATATGTATCTTTCGACTATCACATACAGCATTAGCAGCTACTTTTATTATCTGTCTTACATGACCAAGCTCGCGAAACTGCTTTGCTATTTTGCTAATTGTTCCTTGGGATACAGGCGGAGAATTTGGAAAATTTTCGAGAAATAAGCGAGAAACTTCCATTTGTGTCCTTGTGTTATCGCCATAATCAATCATTTGTAGAATGGTTATTTTGTGCATTTCTGTTAAATGAACCATCTTTCTGATATTATTACGTACCTACAGTTAACGAAATCGAAACGACAATAGCAATGACACTGATCACCACTGTCATGCATGCAGACAAGAAAATGCTAAAGCTATGAGTTTTGACGAAAATAAACAAAACTGTTTTTTTTTCATATCAGTAAAAGGTACGCAGGAATGGTTTTTGCTTATATCAATATCAAGAGCTAAATGGGAATTAAGTATTGAGTGTAATGTAGCGAATTTGTGAAAAAAATATTTTTTTAACGTTATTTTTTGTAATAGAATCTGAAAACACTTAATATTTCCGAAACAGTTGAAGATTGGTGTAGGACATTGTACATGAATTTTCTGGGAAAATCGAAAAAATAAATAATATAGAGAGGCTTGCACTGTCAGATGACACACCCTATATAATTTTTTTGTTGAAAAAATGTGTCCAAGCGTTTTTCCCTACAAGCTCACCTTTATTCGTTCTCAATTTATTCCATTTGGCTGCTCCACACTGTATTTTGAAAAAGCAAAATCTTAAAATTGTTTTGGTAGTTTGAAAAGTAACATTAATGGAAAGAATGGCAGTTCTTTACAAAAAAAGTTATCGGTTAACCAGGTTTGTGTAACCGCAAGTTTAACTTTATTTTAGTAACATCTTTTATCATTCTCATTTTTAGAGTTCAGCACAGCTGATGAATGGAATCACTTATTGGATCACACTTGTGTCTGGTCGTCCGTTACAGTCTATTTTCTCTGAAACTTCTGGACGAATCAAATTGAAATTTGGTATCAATACACAGTTTGGTGACCTAATCAAGAGTACTTAGCGTAAATAAACTAATTCTGAGTTAGGGGGTACTTTAAGGAAGAAAATTTACGAATATATGTAATATATCAGATGAAGGGGTTCATTATGGGGAATACATATATAAATTTTTGAAACCTGCGTAGGTTAAAAGATATTAAAGGAAACATACCAAAAAGAACCATTAAAACTACTAAATACGGAACATAAAGATCATTTATAACTAGCAGAAAAACATAAACGAAAATGATTCAGTTGATATTAGAACCTAAATTCGAAAATAATAAAGAAATAATTTAATATCATTACCAAAAATAAGAAGAAATAAGAACTTGGTAGGTATTAATTGTGAAAATTGTTGATAAATAGGATTATTGAAAAAAACGGAAGAAAGGTTATTTGTATAACTGTGACATTTAATATTTAAGGAGTGTAAACACAAAGTTTTGTAACCTAACACCAAATATTCCTTTTTCACTCAACGCACGTTTCAACAGCGAAGCTGTCATCATCAGGACTCAGGAGTAAATTAAACCGGCAAAATCCCCTGATGGATAATGGTTTGGGGGCTGGTGGAGGGTTAGTCAGCATTCGCCCCCTTATGCTGACTGGTTGACGGTCGCTGAACATGTTATTGTTTTGTTGGTTACCCCTGGTCGGTGATCGTTCAGATAGACTCATTCTGTAGTCGCGTTGGAAGTGTCCTGTCCATCCACAAGGGTAACATGCTCCTGTGTTGTCAGTTTTTTGTGACCGCTCTACTAGTTTATTCATACCAGCCAACAGCGCTTGAAATGGTGACTCTGACTCATCCTGGTTGAAGGAAACTGCTCGTACCCTCGGCTTGGACATGTTCATAACGGCCTCTACCTCCTAAGCCCGGAGCAAAGCTTCGTTACTCCTCTTGATGCCACTAAGCCTTCGATTCCTTTGCTCTTCAATGTACCTGATGCCATTAGTGGCCCATTTCTCTTTAGTTTGCCATGGAAGATCTGGGTAGAACATATGTACTAATCATCTAATCTCTGCTTCAAATTCTTGTACTGTCTTCCCGGATTTTTGCGTTTTTCCACTGAGTTGCAGTTGGTTTACCTCGCTCAATGATTGATTGTCGTATCTTCGAGGACTGCGAAATGTTTGGAGAAGTTCTAATGTTGGGCCTCTTAAAGATATTACCAGAGAGGTAGATTTTTCTTGGTTTTCCTACCCGTTAGCTGTAGCCACGGCTTCAAATTGCCGTTTGTACTTACGCCAAGATAAACTACCATCAAATGTGGGTGGTTTACTAAAGGAACCTTTGGTACTCACGGTGTGCTTGTATTTATCTTTCTGCAATTGTTGTTGTTTAATTTCGGTTTCCACCTTGTTTTGGATGGCGCTGATTTTAACTTGTATTTCTATTTTGATTTCAAGAGTAACCATGGTATTTTTAGAATATTAATGTCATCATATATCTCTTTTATGTCTGACTCCACAATTTGCATTATGTGATTAACTAATGAAGCAGTTAACTTGTATAACTATTTGCATTAATTGTTCAAATTGTTGTTGTCTTTTGAATTCAGTTTGTTCTTGATTTTGTTGAGATTTCGTAAATAACCCTTCAACGAAATTTTGTTGTTTTTCATCTAAATTTTGTTGCCTTTCATGTAAGTTAGGGACAAGATTTTTTAACTCAACTTTAAATTGTTCATCAAAAGATTTCACTAATCTTTGCTGGATTTCTTCTTGATGTCATTCCTCCTTCTTGTCACGTTTTTCCAGGATCTGAGCTATTTTTTCGTCTAGTTTATCCGTAACCTGTTAGAATTTTTTTGTAGTCTTGTCAATTTTTTCCATATTTCGAATTGTAGCCATAAATGAGTTAACTTCAATAAATTATGTACTATCCTTGATCTCCGCGCTCGTGCTAACTGTTGTGCGCTGTTTATTTTGCTGTGTACAGTCAACGATTCAGGTAATACTCTTATAAATTTTTTGAATTTTCTTACAGAAACAAACTAACATCAAACTGCATACGAAAATTAGTTAGTATATAGATGATTAAATAATACAATGCTACTCCATCTAAGCATTTTTAAACTATAAAAAATATTTCTAGAAAGATTGTTGAGGAGGCCTGTAGTTTGTACCAGTTTGTACATGCAAAAAAAAGCATTTGAAATTGTAAATGAGGAACAAAGTGCAGTAAGAAAATTTTGAAAAATTGCTCGAATTACTGGCTGTCTGTACAGAAATTCTTCCTCACAGATATTCTGAGAGAAAGGGGTCTGCTAGAATTTTTTTTAAATGGAAATTTCGGTTTCGGGTACGTATCCGGACCCAGCCAAAACTACTGCAGCCACCGAAATTCGCTTACGGTTTCTGTTCCAGTTAAAAAAGCTAGTTTCGGTTGGACATTACTACTATTTCAAATACAATCAAACGAATTTGTAATTTCAAATACAATTCCAAAGCATTTTAATAGTTTTGCATATGTTATTATTAAATGAAGCTGGAAATTTAAAACGGGTTACCAGACATAAATTTGTATATTTCATACGTAATTAAGTGCAAATGTTTAATGCTGGAAATATACTTGCGGTTTAACCGCCGAATATTATAAGACCCATTTTCCTATGTCGAGTAAATACCGCATCAAAGGCGGCATTATGAATTGCAACATGTTTGTATTTTTCTAATTCCCGATCGATTCCGTTTCGGGGGACAATAGAGACACTCTTCACGGTGTATCACCGCACAGATTTTCGATGAATAACACCCTTTGTGCCGATTCCCTGAATTGTCACAAATCAAACAGGATTTGTTTTCACACATGTTGATTTTCGTCTATAGATTTGAAGAAATAGCGATTACAGAGAGAGTAAGGGAGAAGGAAAGAGAAAGAGCGATGGTGCTCTAATGCAATTGACAATACGTTGAATTTAAAATCGTTTTTAAACTATTATCAGTTATACAGCCTTCTGCAAATAAGGTAATTTTATTGATTTTATGCGAAAATGCTTAAAAATTATGTAAAACAATTTTTTTTATTTTTATTGGGATACATTTTTTTAGGCCAATCTAGTAAGGGTTATGGCTAGGGCTTCTCACGACCGCGAGTCTTTTCTCGTCTTGGGTTCATCTGGAAAAACCGAGAGCACATATTTCAAAATACGAATAAAACGAAGAAAAAAGTTTTTGCTCCAATGTCTGTGATATACAATAGTTGAAGGTTTTTTATTTTGAAGGATTTAGAGAAAACGATAAGGTAAACAAGAATCTCATATGGATGATACAAAGTTAATTTTCATTTAGAAATTCATTATTGACAATTGAAAAAAAATATTAAAGAGCACTGGGATTCCGCAAGGATCAGTACTTGGCCCTACATTGCAATATTTTGCACGACAACCTATTGGACCAGATATTAGCTGAGAGTACTACTATCAGCGTAGATCTTTTAATGAAAAAAAAAACAAATGACGCAATATACGTTGTAAGAGATTGGATAATGAAAGCAATATTAAAATGTATAACAAACAAAAGTGAGGCAGTTCTGTTGCAAGATACATAAATGGCTAAAATGACACAGGGTCCTCATATATCCGGTAGCTTAAACTATACTGTAATATGGGGTACCAGTATGGTATAAGAGTTTGCAAATCATGAAGTACAGTAGCTATTAAATCCAGACGAAAGAATCATCAAGATATAACTGGATTTGTTTTGCTACAGACGTAGCTATTAAAAGTTCAGAGGCAGACCATGTTTAGGGTTAAAACAAAACAATTTCAATGTTTTTTGAGTAAGAGTCACACCTCTACATATCTGTAATGAATTTCCGCAAATAAAAAAAAATGAACACACATTAGATAGTTAGGTCTACATAGAATCAAATCTAGAGCATACCTACACCCAGAGAAAGCAGTATTCCTCATTGCTTTACTCATGCGGCTCTAATAACTTCGTTTTTTCGCAGAGAAAGAAATAAAGCCGAGACAGTAAGAAGCATCAATCTAACTACTAAAACAAAGTACACTAGGACGTCCAATTTGATCATGACAGTTTTTAGAATCTTTCCATTAGATCTAAGAAACCTTACAGACATTATTGAAAAGTGGTGCGGAAATGCGGAACCATATCTTTAACTACTAAAACAAAGTACACTAGGACGTCCAATTCCACCATAACAGTTGTTTAGAGTCTTTCTATTAGATCTAAGGAGCCATATAGACATTATTGAAAGGTGGTGCGGAAATGTGTTAAAAATCAGTTACTGAAATGTCTTCGATGACACATTACATATAATATCCAAAAAAATGTATGAATTAGATGACCTTTAGCGGAACAATCAATAAAACATTGTATCGTCGCGTAAATTAAATCACCAAATAAAAGTTATCACTGGCCTTTTACGTCGAAGCTCTGCAGGTGGTGTTTTCTTGGTTCTTCTTTCTTCAGAAGCTTGCCCCGCAGCGGCAGGAACTGTTTTAGAGCTTCGTCTGGACGACACGTTACACAAAAACTAGCGACGTAATGTTCATTGATTGAGCAAACAAAAACTGCGGGGTTAACAAACAAATGATGCTCTTTTGTGAACACAAAGGAAACAAAATGAAAGCGGTTTAGCGGCTCTTACGACCGGAACTATAACTCGCGAAATCGTAACACAATAACAACAAAAAGCGGTCGTCTTAAGGCGGAATCAAAAGCGTCCGTATAGTTCGGAAGTCAATACACGAATCACGAATACTGTCTTTATTTTACATGCAAAAAACACTTAAAATTAGCATTAGCGCGACGGAAGGTTTTAGAAAAGGTGTAGAAGTTTAAAAACCAATGAAGTAATTCAATCAAATGTAAACAATACACTAAACAAATTGCGGGAACGCAACAGTTACCAACAAATAAAGCAGAGACAGTAAAAAGCATCAATCTAAGTAGTAAAACAAAGTACACTAGGACGTCTAATTTGATCATGACAGTTGTCCAGAATCTTTCCATTAGATCAAAGAAACCATACGGAAATCAAATCATTTACCAAGAAATAAAACCTAGACTGTAAGAAACATCAATCTAACTACTAAAACAAAGTACACTAAGACGTCGATTTGATCATGACAATCCATTAGAATCTTTCCATTAGATCTAGGGAACCATATAGACATTATTGAAAGGTGGTGCGGAAATGTGTTCAAATCATTTACCAACAAATAAAGCCGACAAACAAAGTACTAAACTAAGAACGTCGAAGTTGTCAAGATCTAAGGAACCATATAGACAATTGAAAGGTGATACGGAAATGTGTTCAAATCATTTACCAACAAATAGAGCCGAGACAGTAAAAAACATCAATCTCTACTAAAACAAAGCATACTAGGACTTCGAATTTGGTCATGAGAGTTGTTTAGAACCTTTCCATTAGATCTAAGGAACCATATAGACATTATTGAATGGTCGTGCGGAAATGTGTTCAAGAACCGCTCTTCGTGCTTTTCACTGAGCATTTCAGAACAAGGAGGAGTAGAGAAAATGATGCATTCGAGTTGACGTTTTTTGTTACTCACTCAAAACATAAAAAAATACACTTATGTAATTATTTCAAATGCAATAAATTTTATATTCTATATAGGCCTCTATATGGACGAATAACTAAACACAAAAGTTACAAAAAAATCGAACACTCAAAAATACTAGTCCATAACATTCAATTTTAAAATTCTGTCATATTACACAATGCAAAACTAAATACAAAATGAAAGCTGAAAGAGTCTACTTTAAATTTATTGAAAAAAGCGCTAGTTCTTTCATAGAATTCATCCACTGGTGGTCAATAATCAAGGTTGAAATTAGTAATGATCTGAACAATCCTAAATCGGGATAGTTCACAAGGTTTTTTCTATCTTTTTTCTTATTACTTTAATGAGATATGTGAAACATCAGAAAATTTATCACACTTAGGTGTGCCACATAAATTTCTGAAGATAACTTTTTCAAATTCTCACTCTCTTTAACATCTTCTTATTAAAGATTTACATCTACATGCCTTTATAGTCCAATTGACTTCACGATATTGTCACAACTGAATACAGTAACCATTGGCGTTCAGGGACTCCGCCGCACTCATCGACGACACCTTTATATACTTTTATCATCGGTGTGCCGTATGCGTAGAATGGAGGGGACCGTGTCTCTCAACTAATAATTAATGTTAATTTGTAGTTAGTTGTATTATACCACCGGAATAGACAACTCTTGTAACCAGCAGATAATAAAGTGTATTCTGACCACCTAACAATGACTTAGGATAACTTAGCCCCCAGAACCCCTTAACATACGTAACAATATTTTGCCAACAAACCATGCTAAGCGAAAGGAGTCTTCTTTGAAGATGAGAAAGCTAATGTATTAAAGAGAATGGCCAATGTTATCGTTCTATGATAACGCAGTTTTTTGTGCCTCACTCGGAACATGTAGTTCTAGACGACATGTGGCTTCAACAGGACGGTGCCATATGCCATACCGCTGGTGAAACATTAACTGTCTTAAACGATATTGCTCCTAGTCGAGTCATTTCCCGGTTTAGTGATTAGAATTGGCCGCCGCCATGGTCTTTTGATTTAATACATTTGGACTTCTGATTGTCGGAAATCAGAAGTTCATAACAAGCGAGCACCGAAGCATTGAGAGCTTAAATTTTTCTCAGATGTTGAATTGGGGGAGGGGGCTTCAGCCTAATAAATCTAACCCTGATTTGGAACTTATCATTTACCAATAAATATTTTAATCCGTTGTTTCAGAAAACTATGTTTTTGGGTTGAACCATAATAATTTGCGCTCTTATTGGAACACCCCTCATTTATTGTGTTTTATTAAGTTTGTAATTTCTTTATTCAGTTGTGTTAATTTTTAAGTGATTGAGAACACGGTTTGCATGTAGACCGTGAAATGGTTGGAATATTTTAAATTTACAGACTTTTCCAAGAAATTCTAAACATTCAAACTAGAAATACCACAAATATAATTCTGAAAACAACCAACCTGTCTTTTGTTTACTCCTATATCATGCATAAGTTTTCTTTCCATTCCAAAACTAGGAAAATTATATTAAATTTTTGTTATTATTTTCGTATTATGGTTATTTTTTAAAAATGTTATTTTATCTATATGTTTTAGTGCATGAAATATACATGTAAACTTCTTATATAGAATGCCTGAAACTGAATAAGAGCAATTCTAAAATTCCATTTTCTGAAATTTATGAGACACTCTCAAAAATGTTTTCTATACCTTTTAAAAAAGCGAAATTTATAAAAAACAGTCAGTTTACTATATACATAATGTCGTTAGTTTGTTTCTCTTTTCCACCACAAGGAAATACGTTAATCTCGGCAATTTCCCAGAGATTTTCCGGCACTAAAATTGGATAAATGTCGAGCTCGAAGAGTGATAATGAAATATTTTACCGGAGCGCCAAAAACGCATTCTACCGTGTAAAATTACAATCACGTTGGAAAAATAGAAAAAACGACAAGGCGACAACGAGATGGAAATTAGTGAAAATTGACGGAAAATATCAACCGAGCTTCGTGGAAATATTGTAAAATACATTATTATTATTCGACAGTTTTTTAAGAGGTGTTCATCACAACGCCCTGAGGCTTCCAAGTAATAAAAAGGGCAAAATGGGCTATTAGTTTTAGAGAAAATTGAAAACAGGGAATATTTATCAGCATATTATGGCTTCCTGGTAATATAGTGGGAATATTAATTTCTGTAAATAGGGTAAGATTTACATTTATATTATATTATACATCTATACTTAATACAAATTAATATCATCCAGCGTATTTGTCTGTCTTTTGTCTGTACATACGATTTCCAAGGACCATCAATATGTTTTCAACAAGTGATAGACTGGTTTACGTGGAACTGACTGATTTATGCTAATGATCATGTTGAAAAAGGTTGACTAAAATATTTAGGTTATATGAGCTAGAAATTATTTTTCGTATTTATATACTTGGTTCAGCAAAAACGTCTAAATTTACGAGAGAGTGTGGTATTTGGATTTCTCTGTAAATTTTACGAAGACATACACCATACATGTCACTTAAAATGCACCGTTTGGGAGTTATTTGTTATTTTGTCAAAATTTTGACATCTAAAACCAGGTGAATATTATAGCTGTCTGGTATCATAGGAGGCTTTTATTGGTGGAAACTATTGACCACCCTCCATACTCTCAAGTACTAGAATGACAATGATGAAGTCTTTTTATTGTGCCTATGGTCACTTCAATTTTGAAAAGTTTAACCATGTATAATGGTTTTTTTTAAATGGATGGTTTTGGGTATCTTTCTAACAGTTTCTTCAGAAACCAAGAAATCAAAATGATTCATGCCTTTGAGTGATTTCTTATTATTCATAAAATATTTTAGATCTTAGAAAGCCGTGGAGTTAAATCTCCATGCCATCGAATTTGAAAGTTCATTATCTTTCCAACGTTATAATAATTATCTATATCTATTGGTAATACTTTCCTTTTAATCCCATCCTGTATACATGAATAATTATTTGATTTCAATTAAATGAGGGAAATGCAACTGTGAAGATTTTCCACCAGAAACAATATAATGCCTAAAATTTCAAAAAGTTCCAACACGACGTAAAACCGATAAGTAACCGGTCATCGTATTGTGCCTAACATCATTGTAAACGGTAACTCGTCACCGCGCACGTAGATTACCAGTTGTGTATCGGTAATTCGTTGTGTTGGAACGAACCTCATAACTATTGTTTACATTGATACACGTAACTATGGTTTAAAAAATAAAAATGCAGATGGCGCAAAGGTCGCCCACCAAAAATACCTTAGTGCTAAATAACATAACTTTAACCGATCCTAAATTTTTGAAGCCCTTTAAGTTCGGTTGGCGTAGAGAGTTGGTTTGGCGGGGTAGTCTCGATTCTAATGGCGCCACTTCACTTGGTGTAGCGTATTCGTATATTTGCTATATTTGTCCAAAAACGGCGATGTGTGGAGAGGTTATTCGCTATTTTTGCTTTATTTGAACAAATACGTCGAATACCGTTAAGAGCAAATACACCTTACCGTCACTTGACGGTTTTCAGAACACATCAAAGGAGTCAAATAAGCCAAATAGTTGCTTTAGCCGCCCACACTTGGTTCATACAGTTGCACGCGGCGCTTCGATCGTGATCAACTAGTGTTGTTTTTATTTGCAAAGTAGTGTTTGTAGCAAAATGGCGTGGTCGAACAATAACATCATGAAGTTTCTCGAGTTGTACCAAATGCATCCTTGCATTTGAGACCCCAAACATACCGGCCACAAAAATAAAAATAAAATAAATGATGCATGGACAGATATCCAAAACAATATGGGACAAACATGCACAATTGCTGATTTAAAGAAAAAGAGGGAATCTTTGATGTCAGCGTTCAGGGGTTATAACATAAAAATTAAGAAAGCAGGAGCAGGCACGTCTAGCATATACAAACACACATGATTTGCTTACATAAATACATGAATAGTTTTCTGGGAGCCATCTGTAAATGCAACCCATCTACGAATACTGAGGTAGGTAAAAAATAAATAAAAAACTTTTTCATTAAGTTTGTATATTTACGGTGAGGCATGTGTCGCATTTACTGGTATTCAAACATATTTGGCATGTTTGAGTGTTTTACGATATGTGTGGATGGCACGTTTGTAATATTTGCGAATACATAAAATATTTGGACGAATATAGCGATACAAAACAAAAATACGCTAACACCAAGTGAAATGCCGCCATAACAATAAACGTACCGGAACAATGTTTTTGCAATATCCATACAGGGAGTCGCAGTCCTAGAACCTGATTTTAACACGACCGGAAACGTATCAAACCTACTCTGACTATAACAGCCGTTCTAACTAGTCACCTCGTAGGCCTTACTGCAGTTTTTCTTTGGGAATTTCTTAAAAATAAAGTTTACGTCTCAGCAAACCAGATTCAGTTGAAGAACTAAACGAAAATAGATGAATTTGAATGCGAAACATTCCATCGAAGACTTGTCGAGAAGTCATGAAAAATATATGGTTCAGATTAAGAGTGTAAAAATAAAGTAGACTCACACTGTGTGATGTCATGAACAAATAAATCATGAGTTAAAAAACTAAAACCCGACTACTGAAAACAGCAAAAAAAACTCCACAAAACAGAAAAAAACCTATGTTGTGGGCACTAAAAAGAAAGAAAATATTTACCATATCCATTATGGTTAAAAACATATTAGTTTGTTTTGAAAATCAGATATAGGTCTAGGCCGCACTACGGCTAAACCGCCGAGATTTTTAACCGCGTAATTTTGTAGTTCATTAATTCTTACAGAAGCGACCGCACTTGCGGTTTTTTCCCGCGACTGATTTTAAAAACGTGAAATGTTACAAAATGTCTCGCGGGTAAAAGCCGCGCTAAAATTTGTAACCCATAAAGCTTTGTTGGTACGCACGCACTACGGTTTAACCGCGAGCGGTTTCTTGGCCACGGATTGGAGGATTTCGCTGAAGACCTGAAACTTGAGATGACTCATTAAGCTGTTTGCCATCATGTTACAAAGTTATGCAATATGCAACTAGCTTTAATAATGTGGTCCCAAAAATCTAATTTCACGTCTAAGGGTCTATGTAAAATACGCCATTTATTTGCTAAAATTCCAAATGTACATTCGACAGACCTTCTGGCATAAGATAACCTATAGTTAAATTTTGTATCCATAAAGGATGTATGTATGTATTTGCAAAATTTTATTGAAGCTGACTATTGACAATCGAGAATAATTGAAAAATTTCCTCTGGATGTTTTCTCAAAACTTGATAATTCTTATAGAAAAAACCCTTCTTAAATCTACAGCTTGTCAGCGGATGGATCCAGTATTGGCGAAATTTTTACTGGCGTCTTCTTTTTCTATTTCTTATTAACCGACTTCAAAAAGAAGGAGGTTCTCAATTCGTCTGTATTTATGTTTTTTTATGTTTGTTCACCGATTACTCAGAAACGGCTCTAGGAATTTCGACCATTTTACCGGATCCTGTTTGGGGGGATAGCGAAGTGGTCCCATATTTTTTTCATTATAATAGCTTGTACCGTTTCTTAGAAAAAGGGGAAAAACTATTTTTAATTTCATTAATTAGGATGATAGTGGGACGAATGACATTTCTCACAGAAATTTGGCGGAATGTACAAATAATGTCTTATGAAGAATGGTAAAAAAGGGGTGTTAATAGAAATATGTATATACAGCTGTAGGATAACTCATTAGCATTCCATTACATTTACAGGATGGTTGCTAATACTAGAACATGGTACAATATAGAATTATAATATAAATATATCGAATCTCATATGCATGGTGACTCAAAAAAATATGGCAATAGGTGGTCATAAGCAATGTATGCATATACAGGGTAGTTCAACCATATTGTGGAATGTAATTATAGTATACAGTGAAATTATAGTGGCTAATATAAATTAATGATAGCACATACAGTGAAATAATCTTATGAAGGATGACTGTAGGATAATTCATAAAACATGTGTAAGCACATGGTGATTCAAAATATTTTATGCATATACAGGGTAGTTCAAACATATTGAGAGTGTGACTTAAAATGTGTAAGCACAAAAATATTATTTGAGAGCCTATAAAAAATTTTATATATACGGTGAACCGAAATTATAATTATAGAATATTGAGAGAAGAATTGAGTAGAATAGCAGTTATACAGGGTGATGCAGTTGCATATATAGGGTGGTGGAAATATAGGGGGGAATAAAATTATAGCAACACCATGTATTAAAAAATTTTAAGAAAATAAGATTATATTAGATTGATGATGAAACCTTGAATTTACGAGTTAAGCTTGGTCACGGAGGTATCTACCTACGCTATTGCACTAAAAATTGTATAATAAGTATTTCTTTCACTTTTCCCAACTATATACTAGATTTCAAAAAATAAATCAATTTTGTTTAAAGGTGAGCCTTATTTTTTTATAACATCTCAAATTGTTATCAAGCCAAGTTTATTAGAATTGAAAACTGCATCCAATTGTCACGTATTATTAAAAGTTGTAGTAAATTAATTAATCAACTTCAAGGTAGAGGTCCTCAGTTGATTTCTATATACAGTGTGTCTTCGTAAGTTGAATTCAAACGGAAAACTTCTTAAGAAAAGTATTTAGAGAAAAAAATGTTTTCATAAAAAATGCATTGTCAAGAAAATATACTGTAATCATTATATGTTACTTTTAAAACTTTATAGCAAGTTTGTCAGCAAATATGACTTTTGCTTAAAAGTCATCATTTTTCATAATATATAAAAATCTTATCAAACAGGGGTAACAAGAATTATATTAAAGAAACATCTAATTATGCCATATCACTAAAAACTATATAATTGATCTTCAGGTCACTTTTCCAAATTGTGTAATAGGTTTAATAAAGAATATAAATTTTGTTTAAGTTAAATAACTTTATTTTTAATGACATCTCAAATTATTATCAGCCAAAGTAAATTATAACTAAAAACAACGTCCTACTATTATGTTATATCAATTAAAACTGTATAACGATTTATTATAAAATTCCCCGGAGGGGAGACTATTAAATGAATGTCAATATAATTAACAAACATAAAGAATGATGATACTCTAATCGTCTGCAATATAGCGGATCCACCTAAGTTAGAGTCGTATAAAAAAATTTCTTAATACATATACATATCTACAAACAAGGTATTCTATTGGTCAAGCTAATACATGACAGTAAAACACCTTATGTTAGGCGATATGGAAGGAGTTAAATAGAGTTGAAAATTGCATAAAATTAAGCCATTGCATTACTGAAAATTGTAAAATCAATACATTAAAAAAAAACAAAAATTAACTAAAAAGCATAAAATAATATTTTGCTACAATTAAATACTTTTTATGAAGTCGGTGCCAAGCGAGAGTGACAATATTTTGTGAGGTACATTGATGAGTCGTACTTCGCAACTTCGCTGTTCAAATTGGCACCGACTTCATAAAAAGTATTTAATTGTAGCAAAATATTATTTTATGCTGTTTAGTTAATTTTCTTTTGAAGTCGGTTTTTGTTTTATTAAAAATGTATTTATTTACCCTTCGACTTGGTCATAATTCTTCAAAATGATAGGCTAATTGTTTAAAAGCTGATGAGCTAATATTTTTTCATATTAACCATAGGCTTGTGGAAAATATTGAAAAAATAATCAATATCCATTACAAAATATTGCGGTACCATCTTACAGGGGGTACCTAAACCATAATAAAACAGTATCGGTCAATGTGAATATTAGAGCTACCAACCAATACATGTGACATCAACGCATTGCATTTATTTGATTGATTTTAATATTTCCACATAATTCGAAAGTTATAACTACATGAAATAATAAAAAATATTAAACTGTTATTATATTAACTATCTGCATCTGCCATCTTCCAATGAACAGCAATCCCGATGGCCAAAATTATAAAAAAAAATATTTTGAGTTTGTCTTAATTTTCAAGAGCTACAATGAGTTTGTAATAAAAATATATGGCCTATGGCACAATTAACATGTCATTTTTAAAATCGGTTTGCTAGGAGGGAAGCTAGAGTTGAACATCTATACATACATTCATAGAGGTTAAAATCATTACCCTTCCTTTGCTTCGCCATATTCGGGTAAAAAAACATTCTTTAAAATACTATAACCAAAATAAATCTAACACCAATAGAAATAAAATAAAAAAAATATTCACGACAACAATAGGATTAAGACTGGGTTGTTGGATGTCCGACCTTATTTAATATGCTTATGTGAACGAACCTTTAAGGCTATGAAATAAAAACTGTAGAGCTATGGAAATGGCTAGTGGGGATATGACTTTGTATATCCCACACTATACAAATGACCAAGCTTTAATTTAACAGAATAACGAAGATCTAGAACATATGTCTAGAAAACTCAAGGAGAATACCAACAGTGAGGGTTACAACAAAAAGACGCAGTATGTGTGCATAGGGGAAAAAACTCACCGAAGGACTTGGATCTATAAGGAAAGATATAGAAGCTGTAAGGAATGTGTATATTTAAGTATAAAATTAACATTAATGCGAGCAGTGAAGAGGTTTTTAAAGAAGGAATGTCAAATATCACAGTTTATGCGTTATTGAAATGGAATTTTGTAGAAGAGCAGCAAGGGAATCCAGACTCGAACATATAAGAAACAAATAAATAGGCAAAGAAAACACCTGAAAGTAGAAGAAACGTAAACAGAAGATTTAGAAAAGCAACGACTGAGATGTTAGTGGCTCGTGAAACGAATGGGCGAAGAACGATTCCCGAAAATAATCTTATTGGGCATGGTTCTTAATTATTCGAAATCCACACATTGGAGGTTCTATATAGGGAATGTCAATAATTAAAGAGTTTTTATGTTTATCTATAAATAAAACAAGCAAAAATTGCATTTTAATTTACTTTGAACTTCCCAAGATGTTCTCGCGGACCACTACGGGTGTTTCTAGGTACCACCAGCAGTCAATGTATAACATGTTGAGAACCACTGTTACAGTTCTTAATTAACATAGTGAATTGCTATTTTATGGCCCTTTGAAATGTTAAAAGACTAGTGGTCCACCCCGTACATGTGTTTTTGTTCCTAATTAATACTTTCCATGGTCATCTATTCCAGAAATACCCGACATTCCTTTGAATAAAAAATATAATCAAATATAACCCATCCAAGCAGGCAAGCTCTAATAATTAACCAAAAAAAATCTCCAATAATACTAAGCTAATAATAAAGCGACTCAATTAGCGATTGTTCTTCATTAAAAATTGCATAACTGGCGAAAAATGAAAATCTCGCAGATACACGCGCCCGAGCGGTATTTTAATATCGGGCGCTATGAACGGGCACTTCATCTTTAAATGAAACATTATTTTTTAATTTTCGCTTATCCCCCTACGCGAAAGCCTTCTCTTGTCCCGTCTGTATGCCGCCCCGATTTTAAAGGACGTTCCAGTATCTAGTCGACTGGAAAATGGGATTTATCGATGGGATAATGAACGTTTTAGTTCGAGTTAGAATCTTTTTTCAATAGGGTTATGAGATAAAATAAATCGTTGGTTGAATGTCTAAAGTTTGTCAATATTCCTGTACATTAGTTGGTAATTGAGTGAAGATAGTTTTTAGATTGAACTAACATTTACTCTATAACCCTGATAATCCTCAAATGGAGCCTTAAGAAATAAAAAAAGCTGTGAATGGCATGAAAAACAACAAAGCCGCTGGACCAGGCAACCTAAACTGTGAAAATATAAAGACAGCGTCCAACACCCTTTATGAGTAGCTAACAATAATCCAAAGTAAAAGTAATAATTTTGAATCGTTAGTTTGTTTGAATGCGCTAATCTTCGGAACTACCAGTCGAATTTGTGAAATTCTTTTTGTATTTTATTGCCTACTTAATAAGGAATCTGTCTAACATACTTGATAGGTGGTTTTGTGGTTATCACATGTCGATACGATGGTTCATAGCTGTGCTATGCTAGATTCATAAGATATATTTGTTTTGTGGAGGCGATGGTTTATGGCTGAGCTAGGATTTTTAGATGGCTCTATGCGGATGTCAGTTATCTTAATTTTCTCCATCCAGGTCATCAGTTTCTTCAGTTTTTCTTATTTCAACAATATTTAGAAGTTAGAACTCTCTGTTAATACGTTTTAAAACGAATGCACTGTTCAGTATTGAAAATTTTCAGCAGTCGTTGGAAAAGCCACATTTCAAAGGCCTCAATCTTTCTAGTGGTTGTAACCAGGTCCATATCTCCATACCATATAGCTGTCATGAATTAATACAACCCCTGTTTTTTCTTAAATTTAATAAACTCTGTAAGCTTTGTGAATTTCAGTAATTTTAATAGTATCGTGTATTTATAATGTTCAATCCCCATTTGTTATGGAATTCTTAGATATTAGAGAGCAGACGCTTGAGGCATACTCTATCTTCACTATTATCTCTACGTCTGACCTTTATTTTTTCGTAAACCAGCATCTTAAGTGTTTAAACTTGATATTTTGCTCTATTTATTGTTAATTTTATTTGTATATACCCTGATGCGCTTAAACACAAAAGAAACATGAAAGCTTTAGCGGTTTTACGAATATCAAGAACTCGCGTATGTAACGCTTAACAACAAAAAGCGGCGTCTCTTCAGACGGAATAAAGCTCCGAAAAGTTCGGAGTTTCCGAAACTCCCAAGTTTTTGGGATCCAAAACACGAATCACAATAATGTCTATTTAACGCAAAAACACACTGTACTCTTTAGCGCGACGGAATTTTTAGAAAAGGTGCAGTAATTTAAAAATAATGAGTATCGTCAAATTGAACACAATACACTAAACAAATGGGGACTCCCCATTATTCCTTAGACTGAACTGAGGTAATATTCACACTACATATTTGTTTTGTCGAGATAATGATTCATAGCTATGTTATGATTCGATATATGTTAGTGATCGTATAAGTTTTGAGCGTTTTGATGGACTGAATTCATATTTACAGTAACAATTGTCGAGAGTCGTAGTCAAGTTATTTGCTGGACCTAGGGTTGAACAACTTGTCGTTGCCAAGGGCATAATAACGTCTGCTGGTTTTCTTATTAATTATCACATATACAATACAAAAATACTTTCACACTAGCAAGTTTTGACATTGTGAATCTATACAATAATGTTCCTGTCACCAAAACACTTCCCATAGTAAAAGAACGATTAGAACAAGATTCTTTACTAAATCAACGTACTCAATTGTCCATTAATACAATAATGGAACTACTAACATTTTGTACAAAGACAACATATTTTCAACTTAATGATGACTTCTACCAACAAGATTTTGGCATGGCAATGGGTTCCTGTTTGTCTCCCGCTTTAAGTTACATTTTTATGGAAAAATTTGAAGAACAAACAATTTTCTCAAGACAGATTAAACCTTTGGTTTGGTGGCGTTATGTTGATGACATATTCGTTGTTTGGGAACATAATCTTGAGGATTTGCATACATTACTTAACGACTTAAACAACAGAAAACCAACTATTCAGTTTACACTGGAGCTTGAACAGAATAACAAATTACCATTCTTAGACATTTTAATAACCAAAACACAATCGACATTTGAAACAGAAGTTTACAGAAAACCAACTCATACTAACAGGTATCTTTAACTTTAACTCTAATCATCCAAGTTCAGTAAAAAGAGGTATCATTAAATCTCTATATGACAGAGCAAAAACCAACTGTTCTAATATCAATAAATTCAATGAAGAAAAAACGTTTATAAAAAATGTACTTTCTGCCAATCATTACCCAAATAAATTTATTAATAACGAGTTAAACAAAATGGAATACCAAACAATCCCTAACAACCAACATCAAACTTCACCAAGCAACACTGACTTCCAAAATAATCACATTAATACAATAACTATACCATACATATAGGGTCTATCAGAAAGACTAAAAAGAGTGGGAAACAGATATAATATCAAAACATCATTTAAGACAAGAAATACACTAAAATCAATTATATCAAAAACCAAACCAAATAACACAACTCAAAATACAAAAAATTGCATTTATAAAATCCCGTGTGAATGTAATAAATTCTATATTGGAGAAATCTCTAGACCTCTGAATGTTCGAATAAACGAACACAAAAATTACATAAAAAACGACAATTTGAAAAACCCAAAATTTGTGAACATGCTTGGGCTTGGGACCTTGGTCATAAAATACAGTTTCAAAATTCAGTTATATTACACAAAGAAGAACACAACACCAAAAGAAAACTAAAAGAGTCTGCTTTAAATTTGTCAAATGAAAACGATTGTATCGCTACTACCTCCGTAGAATTCAGTCGTTCCTGGTTACCGATGATTAAGGAAAAAATTGATAATGGTCATGTCCTTGTGAACAACCTAATATCGGGATAGTTCATAAGGTTTTTCCTAGGTTTTCCCTTATGATTTTAATGGGATCACTGAATCAACACAGTTCTTTGGTCGCATTTTTAACAAAGTCGCAACTAGGAGCGCCACATAAAATTCTGAAGATCTCCCTTTCAAATTCTTCCAATTTGAAAGAAAGTTTATGATTATATGATCTTTAGAAATTTCTGTGCTACCCTGTATATTACAAATAAAATTCTCTTAGTTACATCAAAAAATCAAATAATATACATTGTCAAATATTCTAATTTACACTTTAGAATTGTGCCTTTTTAATCCGTAGTTTCTTAACCATTGACAAGTGGGTCTGATCTAGACCCCGAAACGTTTGGAATATACAGCAATTGTCTTCAAACTGTGGTGTTATTTCCCAAGAAGCACTTAGACATTGAAAAATATGCCCCAAGTATCATTCAGAAAACAGCTAATAATAATGATTCAGACTAATAAATTATTGATAATAATTGAGTTGTTTGAAACAACCTTTTTTGTGTTATTGGTGATGTTTAATAACATATAGTTTATTAAACATTTTGGGGCAATTAAGAAATTAATTAGTTTTTCGCATTATCATGACTTTACATGAGCTAACAGCCACATCTTTCAATACTGTAAGCAAACACAGGCCGTTAATCAAATCTGGAATTGTATTTGGAAAGATTTATATTAGGTTAAAATTATAAAAAAAAACATAAAGAGAAAATATTTATTCTAAATAACAATTATGTCAAGTACATTCATTAATTCTTTTCTACAATTTTAAGATATTTACAATAACAAAACGTAAACAAAGACAACAGTTTTTCGCTTGAAACAATAATTAAATTATTGAAACTAAAACAACTTTTTTCTCCATGTTAATAGACGTTGGAAATATCCTATTGAAATGCTAAAGTTTTTATAATTATACAAAATTACATTTCTGATACATAGTGCTGTTACTTAAATAATTTAATTGCACTAATCCCTTTCAAATTGTGAAAAATTAACGATAATATTTCGAGAACATCGGAACAAAATATTTTTTTTTAATAGGTTTACTGCCATGAAAAATTTTAGAACTTATGCCGTGATCATTATAAGCATGTTTTAAATCAAATTTAATTAACATTTTTTATTTTATTTGAAAACGATTTAATTTCCCCGATAAGTTGAGACAGTCACTGCAGAATAGCATAGATTTCTAAATAAAGAAACAAATTCAAAATGGTGTTAATTTTTGCTGCATCAATGACTGTTTATATTTTTGTAGATAAAAAACTTACATAAATGGCAGTCATTGATGCTCTATAACATAACTTTTAAATAAGTAAATAATGGACAAAATAATAAAAGTTTTAACACCTTCCAAATGAATTATTGTATGCAGAAATTTGCAAAGAAAATTAAAGACTTTTTGATACTGCTTTCTCCTGAATCTGCTAAAGTCGATATTAATTTTCCCTTAAAAAATCAAAACTTTAGCATTATAAGCAATTATATATTAATTTCTAACAAATAAAATGAAAAATATATATAATCTGTTTATTTGTTAATAAAGTTTCATTCAACAAATGGACTGAAAATTAAAATTAATATTTCTAACACTACCTTTGTATATTAAAAAACTAACAATTATTTAAATTTATAAGCTCTATTTCCAACAAAAACGTAAGTGAAAATTATTAATAAAAGAGATAGAGTTTGGATTTTTATTTTTTTATTAACAACTTCTTACTCTGCAATAATATTTAAATATTTTTTTTTCAATTATTTGCGAAAAAGAGAACTAACTTTTTAGTTTTCAGTGGTTAATTACTTCTTTATTTTTACTAATTGTTTTAGTAATAGCAACAATTGACACCATTTCTAGACATAGAGATAATACTTAAAATACGGTGCGTGACATATGGCCCCTATACACGTGGAACCGTAACGTTGGATGAGAGAGAAAGGAAACTCAGTCGATGTCTCTCTCACTTGACTGACGCAATCAAGCACCAATCAGAAGCAAGCCTTGGGATCTAACGTAGTCTATAGTATGTACCTATTACCTCTATGATTCTAGACCGTTTGACTTTTGACGAAATATAGATTACAGACCAGATAATAATATTCTGGAGTAAATGTCATGATGGCAGTAAACCTGTTAATCAGTATAAAAATAATACAGTTAAAAATTTGAAAGTTGTTTATAACTTCGTAACAAATTGAACTATTTACAAAATTATAAAGATTAAGGTGTTTTGGTTCTCAGTACGATTTTTTGACATAATCAAAGTACCATTTTTCTATGTTTATTCTAGATGACAGACTAACCGTTTTCAACCGTGATATAAACCATCTTTGTCACTCATGTCACAAGGGCTATCACTATCTCTACCGGACTGACTGTCTCTGAACTCTCCGACCTGAGGAATTTCCATAGCACTAGATGTCGCTAGATTCGCCACGTCACTAAACCACGTTCCAAGGTTCAACCGGTGCTCCGGAAGAACCGGAAGCGGTTTTCATATAACGTGGGCAGGCAACGGATCGTTCCTGAACTCTTCATTCTTCATTATGACGCAAACTGGCCTTTTGATAGTTTCTGGACTAGGGGATCGCCTAGCAGAAAAACTAGGCGGACATATGTTACACGGTAAGCTAGTGTTTACATTGTTGGGGATATTTCCTAACGGCCAATTGATAGCTGGAGAATATAAACTATTATTACTGTAGAACAAAGCTAGTTCTGCCGCCAACTTCGATTCCTCAGAATGTCGAAAGGGATGATAGAGGTAGGGGAGTGGGGGGAAGAGAGTTCTTGTAAGTTTTAAGTGTTCATGGTCGTTATGAAGGAGTGGCGGTAGACCAGTCGCTGTGGATATTGGAGGCATTAAACTGCGGGCTAAATTTGGATTTTCTAGGTGACCCGATGAAATTAGAGGTGATATGGAGAAACCGAATTTCGGTTCTTTTTTGAGTACTGGTTTTGGTTTTCGTCGTGGACGGTACTTGTAGTCTGGATGTTCCTTCATGTGTAGTGCTCTGTAACAAAAGAAATTGTTATCAAATATTGAGGAAGAAATTATTAAGTAATTGCAACTCCTAAATATTCATATTTACGAGTTACTTTATCATTTATCATTATGAATTGTTTGGAAAACGGTCGAGATGTTGAATTTGAGTTATATTTATCGTTCTCGCAGATCTATAATCTGGTTAACCAATTTTCCTGAATAAAAAATGTGTTGGGAGATTTTTTGAACTCTTCAGTTGATTTGTAAACGTTTGAAAAAGACGCGTGGGTGTTGAAACTAGTCACGTAGTGACTAGTGATACAGTGATAGAAAACAACAAGATTACTTTCATGTGATCAGAGTAACGGCTTCCATGATTGAGTTTTTGTCTTTAGTAATAATTATTGAGTTAGATTTCTTTAAATTGATACTTATACACACGTCTTTGCTGTGCTGTTCTGCCATACAAAGGAGCGGTTTTAATTCATTCATATTGTCAGCAGTAAGGACCGTATCATCAGCATACCTTATATATTTGATTCACATTCCATTCACCCTGATTCAAATCTCAGCTTTTTATAATTTAGGAGTAAGATTGAAAAGCAGCAGTGATACAGCACTGCACAGCGTTAACTTGTGCAGTTTGGTGGCAATACAGGTTTGCAATACATTTGGTGGTATAATGCTATCATGGTCTATGTAGCTGCGTATGTTGCTACTAACTCCTCACTCGTCACCTATTGTTATAAAAATTCCTGGGTTGATTATATTCAGAAAATTTAGGGAATAAGACTAAAACATGATAAATAGTATAGTCGTTCTGTAAAGAAGTATATACCTACGTCAAAAAAAGAATCTGGCACCAATACTAAAGACAACGTAAAGAAAACAATTCAATACAAATTCGGACCCCAACTCGACATAGATAAATATGGATTGTGCTTTCTCAAAAATAAAAAAGATCAAAGGGTCTGGACCAGATAACATCTTGGCTGAAATGGTAAAAGACGAAAAACGAAATTATGTACACATTAAAAAGTTATTTTTAACCAGTGTTATGATTAGGCTGAAATTCTTTAAGAATGGAACGAAATATAGACGACTTAAAAGACTACAGACCAGTCTCACTCCTATCACAAGTTTATGCATTATTCATATACTAATATAATAACACTACAATTGAAACAAAAATCTGTATATTCAAGGAAAAACCAAACGTTTCCAGGTCTATTCTGACCTCGTTTTTAATGGTTTTAAAATATTAAAGTTTGATATATGACATTTAAGTTGACATAAGAACTTAAATGTCATATATCAAACTTTCATTTTCAATACATGTTAAAGCCATTGAAAACGAGGTCACAATAGACCTAGAAACGTTTGGTTCCTTGAATATACAGATTAATGTTTGGATTGTGGTGTTACTTCCCAAGAACATATAAAACTAATCAAGAATATAACAAATAACATTTAGAAAACAACCTGAAATAGGTATTAAACAATAAGAAAATACTACAGTATCTGAGGATAAGAGTGTTTGATCAGTGTATACTGTGACTGTGCTGCACAAACATATCATAGGTAAAGTAGCCAAAATATGGAGAGAATGAAGCTGTGAGTAAGAATATCACATAACAAAACAAATGAGTGACTAAAGTTGGAACATATAAGGCTACTAGAAGAAGAATATGAAAACTCACAAGACCGATAAGCCGTTGTGTTTTGTTTTTTTTTTTTCGACAAGGGAATGAAAATTGAAGACAGCCACTTCTTAGCATATCTGGCAAGTCTCTTAAATTCTACAATCTATATTGAATTCCAATGCGCCAATGCCTTGCTCGTCTGTAGTTAAGCACTTTCGAACATATTTCCTCAGTGCCCACTGCTATATTGTTCTTAGCTTTTGTGTGGTGTATATTATATGCCTTCTCTGATGATACAGTGTCCTGTTAATAAAATATTGTTTGATTTCTATATATTTCTAGAGTTTCTTAGGAATAACACCACAAATGCGCGAAAGTTCAAATAAACGTTTCAGGGTTTAAATCAATGGTAAGAAAAATTCACACAATGTAATTAAAAAAATTAAAAAAATAAATACTTTGCAAGGGCAATTATAGATATCATTTTCTCATTTATTTTATAAATTATAAAAACGTTGAAAATGAAATCTGTTTCGAACAGCTGCGAGGCTTGCTCGTTCCAATATGATATTAATTCTTCCACATATGTATGGTTGACGAAATATTAATCCTTTCTTGCATAAGTTGTCTAAATCCCTAAAGGATTTTGGTCTAGGATATAGCTCGTTAAAAAATTCAACAATCCCAACCTGAACATGGATTTCTTGACGTGCTATATCCTAGACTATTTGGTTACGGCAATCCTATGGCTGATTTCTAGATGTTTTCTGAAATTATAGGTCTGGAATGTGTAGTTTATATTTTTAGAATCAGAATACAAAGGAATTAAAGGAATTAAAAAATTGTAATTTTCGCAACAGTTATTATAAATGTCAAATTGTGTTTTCTTTAATTCCCTTGTATTAATTTTCATTGCTATTGAGAATGGGATCTGATTTAGCACCTGGAACTTTTAGAGTATTTGAAATATTTTCACTGACAAAGAAATCGCAACATTCAGAAGGAGATGTTTAAATGTAATATTGTTTTGGTAAAACATAGATGCTATAGTAAGGAGTAAGTGATTAAAATTTTAATAAAAAATACCAGAGTTTTTTTAAATAAAGCTTGTTAATAATGCGATTGTCCACCGCAGTTATCTATACACTCTCCAAGACATCTTGACATTGATTCAATAATGTGGCCTATTGCTTCTTGAAGAACACTATCCCAAGCTACCTGTAATTCATGTCTTAAATTTCGGAGCCTTCTACCAATCATATCCCAAAAATGTTCTATGGGCGAAAGATCGGGGGATCTAGGCGGCCATTGCAACAAATTCACATGGCTCTCTTCAAAAAAGTTTAAAATAACTCGAGCAACACGAGGCCGAGCATTATTTTGTTGAAATAAGGGATCCATGACCCGATTAAGGTAAAGGAGTACATACGACTCCACTACTTCCTGAATATAATACTTCCATGTGCAATAGCAACCCATACTATAACTAATGGTTAAGTCGCTCAAATCAAATTTAGGTTGACGTTATAACCTTTCTTCGGTCATTTGTGGTTCTCTTCACAACGGCCGTCGATCTGCGGTTAGAGGTAGCCTGGGCTCGAGACTGATGTCCCGAAACGTTTGGAATATACAGCAATTTTCTTTAAACTGTGGTGTTATTTCCCAAGAAGTACTTAGACAGTCAGTTTATGTTAGAGACGAAGTTATAATCGTGGGAAATGGCAGAAAATATTCCGTTAGTTTATCGAAACGAAAATTTGTTAGATATGTCGACGAACTCTTCTATATGTTGAAATATAAGTTGGAATTGAATTAGTTATACAGGGTGTTTCTAAAAATATTGTAATGGGTGGCACATAAGTAGTTGCGTATACAAGGTGGTTGAAATAAGAGTGGAGCAAAACTAGAGTTATACAGAGCGGATACTTGCGTTATCGGACGGAAAATAATTACAGTTATACAAAAGGCTTTAAAAATTGTCAGAAGTAGTTGAATATACAGGAAAGTTGAAATATAAGTTATATAAGAGTAGAATTACAGTTATACAGGGCGGTTTGAAAATAGTTATATAGTTTGGAACATATGTAATTGCTTATACAAGGTGTTTGAAGTAAGGGTAAAAACATTGTTATTCAGGGTGTATCAAAAATTTGTTATATAAGCATCAGCAGTTAGGAAATTTGAACTATAGAACGTAGGACGGAGTATAATTATAGACATGGGTTCAAAAAAATTTAGAAGCAGTTGAATATACCGGGTGGTTGAAATAAATGGTAGAGTATAGTCATAAAGTGTGGCTCAAAAAGGTGAATTTTGTTATATAAGGAAGACCATGAGCAGTTGCATAAATGGAATACTAGACATATGGGGCGAAATAAAATCACTGGTATACAGGAATAATTTAGACAATTGAAAAATAGAAATAGTCAATAGTGTGGAGAGGATTTATATTTATACAGGGTGGTTTTAAAGAGTTCAGGACTGTTGTTTTATTGTAGATAAAAAAGCAGACATGTATGAAAATAGTGATTGATTGCACACGGTTTCTAAACGGTTTTTATTTTAAGTCAGCAGAAGTCGGTTCTTTTTTAAATATAATATTTTTTTTATATTACAGTCGTTGTTTCTTAAGCAATAGGAGTGCGCCCGTCATCCATTTTGTATTTTTTGTCTCTGGATTCAAGACCTAAAATAATTTAATGATCAGATAATGTGTATGTTTTTGGGGATTAATTTATATCTTCACAGGATTCCTTTTAATAAACAATCAATTGAAATATTTCAAAAAAGGCATAAAACCTTTAGTTCATAAACGAATTTGTTAAAATTTCAAGAACCGAACTACACGAACACAGATTCCAGAACTATGCAGTCTTTGATGCACCACCATCCAACACCATCCCGACTGATAAGTTCTTTGTGATTCACCGTGCCGCGTCTAAGACAATTATCACGAACAGTCACGTCTCGGGATGTGTTTGAATGGAAACCAACCATCCACACTTCGCGACAATGGAACAGAATGAATAGAATAGAATGGAAATCATTGTATGTGTTGCTGGCTTCTAATTGTAAAGCTATCGCTGGAGGTAAATACTCCAATTGCTTCGCACTCGAACAAAGAGAATCGGTAGGAGGCCAGGAGACGGGAATCGGTGGCGAACGGGGAACGCCATTATGTCGGGAGACAGAGGAGTCGCCTAGAAACAATCTGCCGATGAATGGGATCACAGGAGGTGTGCAATGTGTCCTTACAATGGAGGGGTATTATCTTTTGTCGACAGTTTGAATATGTCGTAGGAGAGGCCTGAACCGAAGGCTTAAATAGGCACTTCATTGTAGAAATTTTGCGGCAGCTCTTCGCTGGATTTTATATCAATATTTGTCGAGTGATTCACAGATGCAAACTGCAAACTGTACAAAACTAATGATTCCAGGGAAATAATGCTTTTCAAAATAATTCAGTTTTTGAATTAGACTACTTCGATACTAATCAAATCGGAAAGTTACTACAAATTTCATAAAAAGCACATATATCAGCTTATGTCTACAATTTTACTGACTTCGCTGGTACAGTTCCAAATATTGCTTTTTCCTCTTTTTAACCGACTTCCAAAAATGAGGAGATTATCAATTCCTCGGAAACTCGGCAACTTGTTTTTATATATGTCCAGCTATTATTCAAAAATGGCTTGGGCAATTTTGATGATTTAAACTGAATGTGTATTGTTGTTTCTTTGTAAATATTTTCAAAGGGTTGAATGTCACTTGCGTATATTGTTATATACTCCGTGAGTTTAATTAAAATTTAAAAAAATACTAATATTTACTGTCACTTTTTGAAACTTTTATTTACATCAACAGCTGATTCAAATATTACAAATATAATACAACATAAGCTCTTCATCGCACTAACTAACTGCTGCGATGATGGGCTGCTCCTTTTAAAATCAGCATCGAAAACTCTCCTACAATCCATCATCAATTCTACAGTTGCCGAGCCATTTCGAGACTAATTTTTTTGTCCTAACAGCGATCGATGTACTGCAATAAAACCAGAGCCGGCTTAGGTAAATTTCGTTACAATATTCTTGCGTTTTGTAGACCCATTAAGATTGAACATTTTTCTATAAGGGTACGGACTCTATATAATTAGTCTATCGGCTATATGTCTTTCTAAATCCCTCTTGCTTCACATGTTGGTACAAATTTAAATATAAACTTAAATGATTAGTTATAATTTAGGTAAGTAGTTTATACAGTCAGGTCCTAAAGTCAAGGATAAATCCCTTTTCTAGCTAATAATGATTTTTGAATAAATTTATTCACCTGCCCCTTCAACCCCCTAGGGTTAGTAACTGCCATAAAAAAAAGTAATTGAAAAAGGCTAACGTGTGATACCACGTTTAAAAGTGTTTTCGTTGCTCTATTTTTTTGGACGTTGGTAATAAGAAAAATTTATTTTCAATTGTTTAATTTGTAAAATAATTAATAGTGTCCCACAAAGAAAAAAGCTTGAAGTGATTAACAATATTCTTTTAACTGAAATGTGGGATGGCCAATTATTACTTCGTTGGCTCTATCCAAAGTGTAGTCATTTACAATTTGTGCTTCAGTGTGGAAGGTTAATAAAGTATCAAAGTGTGTTGTGAGAAAAAGACTAAACGAATGGAGTTGACGCCAGGTAAGCAACATTTGTATCTCTCAACGTCGGAAAACTTTGTTTATATGTTGGTTCAGATATGTAAATAAATAATTCGAAAAAATGACTCACGAAAAAACAGAATCAGCGATGATTCTGGCCGCGAAAACCTACGTTCTCATTTCGTAAATGTTTATTATCACCAGCTACTTCTGTTGTAAGTTTCTGTGGGTTAACGCATATCCAATTTCTTTTCGTCATTCAATTTTGATCCCAGAGGTTTGGAAAGATTTTTGGCATTACCAAATTGACGGAATTGTTTGTTCTATTTTACTCACCGTAGACTGCGAAATTTGAAGGTCAGGATACTCATTAAATATTCTGGAAAACTCAGAACACGTTCTTGTTTTATCACCCACTCAAACGACACAGCTGAGGGTAGGTTTTAGCAAAATAAAAACTAAAAAATATACCACGCAGATGAATGTGGGGGCTTGTGGTCCTTGGCCCGTCCCCCTGGATCCGCCAGTGTCAGGAAGGCTCATTAAAAAAAATTAAATTAATGTTCAGAAATTTATAAATTAAAGTTTAATAAGTAAAAATTATTAACACCGAAAAAGATCATTTTAAAGACGTCTTAAATGTCAGAACATTTTTGGCAAAAGATATCTAATACACTAGTACAAACATTTACGTTTTCTTGAGTACCCAAAAATCAAAAAGGCCTATATAGCTAAATAGTAATTGAAAACCCTTTTTCCATTTATAATTTTTTTAGCGGTTAGATGTAGACCGACATCGAGAGTAGGCGAGAGTATCAAAAATCTCCTCTCGTTCAAGCCTCGGTCTCGTTACCAGTTGTCTCGTCTCGTCGCCAGTCGTCTCGTCTCGTGTACGTTTATATAATATTATATAAACTCCTATATCGCTATTATGCACAAGATATAAATTATTTTGTCTATTCATGGGTTTTCTCTCCTCCAAATTTTTTCCTGTAACAGATAAGTATTTAAAAAATTGTATATGTAGAACAAAGTGTACACGGAAGGCAATCGTAAAATTGCGGATTACTGGCTGTCTGTAGAGAGATTCTTCCTCACAGAGAGAAAGAGATGTCGATCAACCAGTATTCCTGTATGTCGTGTAATACTTATCATTCGCGTCTTCAATCGTTTAGTGTTAAAAAAAATGCATTTTGAATCAAAAAATGACACTGAAATAGGAACGTTAAGCTGTTCTGTGATCGAGTAGGAATGCTAAAATTTGTTGTTGAAATTGGCGCAACCTGTAAGTAATTTCGAAAAGATTGTTGAGGAGGTCTTGAATTATTTTGTCTATTCATGGGTTTTTTCTCCTCCAAATTTTTTCCTGTAACAGATAAGTATTTAAAAAATTGTATATGTAGAACAAAGTGTAGTAAGGCTTTCGTAAAATTGCCCGGATTACTGGCTGTCTGTAGAGAGATTCTTCCTCACAGTTTTTCTGAGAGAAAGAAATGTCTATAAAATGATCAACCAGTTTTCCTGTATTATAATGTATTTATATTGTGTAATACTTATCTGTGTATGGAGACGTTTCAACTCCGAGTCTGGAGAATCGTTTAGTGTTGTTTTCGAGGTTTTTTTCCAAAAAAATTTTCGCTTTGATTTTGAATTTATTGTTTGTCAAAAAATTTGACACTGACAAACAATTTCAAAATCAAAGCGAAAATTTTTTTGGAAAAAAACCTCGTAAACGATTGACAACGACTCCAGTTGTCTCGGAGTTGAAACGTCTCCATTAAGTTTATATACAATAATTACTTATATACAGGACAACTCATTTTATAATCTCTTTCTCTCAAAAAACTTGAGGAAGAATCTCTCTACATGACAGCCAGTAATCCGGGCAATTTTACGATTTTTACACTAAAGCTATATTTTTTAAATACTTATCGCAGGAAAAAATATTAGGAGAGAAAACCCATGAATAGACAAAATAATTCAAGACCTCCTCAACAATCTTTTCGAAATTACTTAAGTATATAAATGTTTTTATTTTACAAACTCTTAATTTTATCTTTTAAATTACTCGATGACCAAGAATTTAAACATAAGTAGTGGTCGCGTAGTGGTCGAAATTCGACCCTATTTCATGAAATTGAAAAAAGTATATTTTTACAAGAAACAGAGTTGTGGAGAAATCGAGAAGTAGATGTAATGACCAAAATTGTTCACTCATATTGACAAATCTATTGAAATAAAAAAATTAAAAATGTAATCAAACATCGGTATTCGAAATATTTTTGACAAATGAATGACCCCCCAAATTTTTGGCTGGAACCGCTCATGGCAAAATATTCGATATAATAATTGGAAGATTGGTCTTTGCAACCTAAAAGTTTTCGCCATTTTCGGTTCCAATCAAGTTCAGGAACATTAAAGAAAAGAGAGGACCAACAACCCTAGGAGAACTTAAATATTTAATACATTCTCTATTATCCGCTGTCTGACAATTTTTTACACAACACCATCGGGAAAGATGTGATAATAATATATTTATTATCAAATAATTAAATTCACATTAAAAACAGAATATTTAATATCAAAGTTACTGCAACGCGTCCGAAAAATCAATACTGATCTACTGCATTGACTATTTTACCACTAAACAATAACAACGCTTGCATGCCACATTCAGAAGTACATGCTCTAAGAATATATCTAACGGTCGCTCCTTCCATATATAATTACTCAATATTTTGAGTTTTGACCGTCTGGCAGCGGCACTCTCAGTTGTTTGGCGTTGACAGTATGGACGTAACTAATGAATTTTTATTATATTTTATTTAATGATTGAACCAATATTTTAAATTAAGATTGGGATTCTGCACTGAAGGTCGTCAGTAGTTACTAAACACAACAAAAATGAAGAAAATCGGTTGAGAGATAGAGGAGAAAATGGTGCCTAATCGTTTTGTCTTTGCCTATTTATATATAGAATAGATAACGCTTGCATCACATCATCTTTCAATGATGTACCAGTTTTTGTGTATTTTTGGTAAAGCAATTTGACATAAATTGTATCTCTACACAATAATTGAAACATTTTTATGCATCTAAGTTTGTTACAAATTACTTGCGTATTTGACCGGATCATATACTTCCACAAATGTATACAATACAATAATTGTTCACATCTCTACTACAAGAAATACAAGAAAATACAAAAAATTCTCTAAATGTACCAATACAGACAAAAATTTGAAAACGTGGGTGTTTAGAGGCAATAAAAGTTGTCCCTTAATTATTGAATTTATAATGGGATCAGTCGTATATAAGAAAAGTTTACTGTTCTGCTGTAAATAAGCGGATCTGCAAGGTAGAAAATTTCGAGCCCAAGAAACCCTTTTAATAGTATATACGTTTATTACATTCCAGTTTAATATAGACACATATACTCAAGGGAGAGTAAGGTAATCCAACGATCTGTTAAAAAAATCATTCAAACTTAAAATATAAAAATTTGCCAAGATAAATGTTTATGATAACAGATACTTTACTATAAGCGTTAACAAATTAATGTTAAAATGTGAAAAATCATAATTGGTTTATCAGTCTTTTTTAAATTTACAATAAAATATTTCACAGATGGTCACCCGATTTTATATATTGCAAAATATATTGTTTTCTTTTCTAAATTTTCGAATAATTTCGTCTCGTCTCGTCTCGTTTTTGCGAGAAACGTCTGGCTCTAGTGTGAAGCCCTAGGGGTAGTTATTACCCCTAGAGTATTGAAGGGTCAGGTGAATAATTTGACATTAAAAAAATGTAGTTTTATATATACAAATTATGTAGAAAATATAATTATTTAAGAAGTGAGAAATATCACTGTGTAATTTTGAGTGTAATATATTTGATCAAATGATTGCTCCTGAATCAGAGGAGGGGGGTAATTCCACTAATTGCAGCTCTTAAAACTGATGTGTATTTAAAATTATTCTAATTGGATTGATTCTATAGTTCATTTTGTCTTCGTTTCTGTCAAATTTCTATTCAATAAATGTGGACTAACGAAATCTTATCGACGAACAGCGTACACAATACAAATCAATCGATAGATTATAAATTCCTATATTCCGTAAACAAAATCTTGTTGTAATCTCAAACAGTCCCTTTGAAAAGCGCGATAAGCCAGAAAACACTTCCTCTATCACTAAAAACTCGTTTGGTTCGAGTACACACCAACAACGATGATATTATTATTGAAAAAGCAACAGCTGCGAATGTTGTTCGGGATTTTGTCGTTGTTTGGCCGCCATAAAAGGCAATTGTGTTGATTCCCAGGCATCGTATTTGTCAACTGATAAACGCCAAGAATTGGTATTATTTAAACATAAAGAGAACATTATCTAATGTCAACAAAAAGGTGTATGTACAACGTTGAATAGCTTCGAGTGTGAATTCATAACGAGGGTATTATTTTTTCTGTTGTTTAAGAACAAACAAGGAAACACTTATCAGTAGTTGGTCGAGATAAAGGTTATTTTTCTGAATTGGTTTTCGTACGAGTTTGTTCAAGCTTAAATTTTGAATTGGTTAAACAGAGTCTCGACTGTATGGATACTCAAACATGTATCTTATTTCTTTTGACTCCGTCAATTAGAAATCAATTTGCAACATTACTTTTTATTTGAAAGAATATACTCCCAGAATTAGTCCCATATTACAGTAAAACCCGTTTAAAACGATTTCCTATGGACCCAACTAAAAACGCGTCTTAAGCGAGATATCATATTATTGCAAGGGAAAGGGAAAATAAAGCACACTATTGTTATGCACATACATATGTAATGTATTATTTATTATGTTTTAATTTCGTGTACGCAGGTATTGAATCATACTAGCGCACATTTATAAATTACGTTAAATATATGATGTAATTATAATTACGTCATTCAAAGGAATAACTTATTTTGGTTTTGAGAGAAAGATTTTGATGCATTCGCCAATTACAAGATTTTCAATAACAATTCGACTTTTGCAGTGCATCTTCGCTTTGATTTAAAGAATCTAAATAGAATCTTAAATCGTTAACTGCTGCTAATGCCTGGGCGTTTGACAAAATTGGACTTGAGTCATCTTCGTCTTCATAATTATCACTTAGGGCTCTTTTTCTGTTTCTGTTTGTTATTCACATTCTCAATAAAATTCTTCATCAATGGAAGAATATCTAGGAAAACCCTGCAGTATCTTGGGTTATTCCACGACGTCAACTTTTTTATTTTAAATGGTTTCGAGCTTAATTGCTTTCCATGCCTCTTTATTTGCTTTAGCACTATGACAAATTTCTCACTTGAAAACATAATTAATTGAAAATAAATGTTAATTAACCGATTTCAAGAAAGAGGTGCTCAATTGGTTTGAATATACTATGTTTTCACTTAATTTGGGTTAAAATGTAAAACTCTCTTTCTTATTGATATTATTTAGAAAAAAAAAAGTTTAACTCTATATGAGTATCTTGGGTTCTTCTTCTTATTTCAACACGACGTCAACTCCTTTATTTTAAATGGTTTCGGGCTTAATTGCTTTCCATGCCTCTGCATTGTTTAGAATCGCATCAGACATAGGTCAGAGGCCGTTTGCTATCAGGGGGTTTTTATTTCTTGAAGATAGTATTAGTCTGTCTTGTAGCCTTGTATAAGGACCTTTATGATGCCCGGATCCATCGGTTACAATTTGCTAGTAGCATTTGGAAGTAAGTAAACAAGCTTGATATTGTAGGGTTCAACCCCTTTAAGGTGTGCAGGACAGTTGTCAATGAATTAGAATTATGCGTCTACATTTAATATGGAAGTGATCATCTGAAACTTTTAGCCAGCCGATAAAACGAATGCCGGTCATTCAAGATCTAGATTGTGCATCATATGTCACAGGGAGCGATCTTACGTTTTTGAAACAACGTGGATTTTTCGCCTTGCCAATCACTAGCAGACGTAACTTTTCTGACCCATCAGAATTGGCACAGGCCAGGATAATCAGTCTCTCTTTATTTGCTTTACACTATGACAAGTTTCTCCCTTGAAAACATAGGATTTATCTGGCATTATTTAAAAAATAAACCGAATTCATCTGCATTAAAAATGTCTCGTGGTTCGTAATTTTGCAACAATTCGGGAAGTGTTGCCATCCATGAATCAACATCTTGTTGTTCCACTGTGCCCGATTCTCCACTGATTTGACAAGGTACACAAGACCGTTGCTAAAACGATCTATCCAGCCATTTGAAGAGTTAAAATCAGTGATTTGTAGGCTTTCACCAATTTTACTCACATTCTTCCATATTACGGGCAACTTATGGACAATTTAAAAGCTCGTACTTAATGAATGCCATTCCACTGAAACGTCTTCTAATTCATCAAACTTTCCTACCTTTTGCTTTTTTCTCTGTACACCTCCCATTCTGTATTTTTGTTGGATATCTTCTCTATTCCTCAAAATGGTACGTAACTTGAAAACTGGCAAATTGAAGCTCAAAAACTGAGTTTGATTTTTTGTTTGTGATTTTTCATCAAAAAACTTTCAATATCTTTAATTTGTTCTTGAAGGCACAATACTTTCGCTTAATTGTACTCAATTTGTAAACAAAGAAATGATAGAATAAGAGCGCGCGCGTACACAACATGCAAGTCCACAAATGACGACTGATCATTATTTGTTAGGAGGTGCGGTGACTTGCATTCGGTCCGGCGTATTAAGCGTTAAAAAATGTTTGAAAACATATCTCAAGTTGCAGGCACTGGCGTAAAATGGCGTATTATGCGAGAAATCGTATTAAGCATGTTCGTATTAAGCGGGTTCTACTATACTTCTACTACGTAGAAAAATAGCCCGAAATCTGGGATGAAATAAATTGATATTATTAATAATTAAATCCTAAGTTAAGTTTTTCAAGTCATCTGCATATACAGTGTGCCACTTAAGGTAGAATTAAACGTAAAACTTTTTTATTAATAATATGTAGAAAAAAAAAAACATCTGCATGAATTTGCTGAAAAGTGGCGCTGAATATACAATGTGTTCACTTAATTTGGGTTAAAATGAAAAACTTTCTTTCTTATTGATATTATTTAGAAAAAAAAATATTTAACTCTATATGAGGTTTATAAAAAAAATGTTTTTTGCCTAAAAATGAAGTGTTTTTTTTGGTAACATCTAAAATCGTTGAGAAATAAGTTTATCAGAACTGAAAATTACATCCAGATATGTTATATCACTAAACATTGTAAAATAAATAAAAAATATATAAAAATTGGATAAAACAATTTTGTGATAAAATTTGGCGGAGGAGAGAGTATGAAGTGAATGTTAATTCTCAATCAAATGCCTCCTACATTTAAGTAGGGATCATATGTAAAACTCTCTTATTACATAATAATATTTAGAAAAAAAAAGAGCGCCAGTCATTGAGACTAAATGATGGAAGAGAAAAATTCTTACGAAATAATACACTTCCTGTCTCTCGTTATATCCCTGTCTCTGTTTCTCTTTTATTGTACCATTCTAGGTGATGGACATACACAGGAAAATTAAAATAATTGTCTCTATTTTGTTATGATTTAAATATTAATCCTAATGTGTAATTTAGTTTTTAATTTAAATATAATTCTTAATTAAAATAGAAAAGTTATTGAATTTTATTATTTGAAACCTACTGCACTTATTCAATGTCTGGCCAAATATGAGGTCACTTTAATTATAACAAATATTATAGGTATAGGTACATTTAAGTAGATAGTTTTTAACTATCAATGCATCTCCAGATTATTGGTTTGGTTTGAAATTCAAAGTATTTTTTGACAATACCTAGTAACACACAACGATCGTTTTTGTTTATGCTCTTAAATTCATAAGAAGTTCGATATTGAGGAATTTAAAAATTGAGTATTTACTCGAAACTTAAATATTATTGAGAAGTGTTAGTGTTCTGACTTCTGCGTACGTCAAGTCACTAATTTAAAATATTTCAGAGGATTAGAATGTTTTTTAGAACAACAAAAATCTATTTTTTCATTTTACTACCATAGTGATCATTTTTCTTATGTGTAAATGTGGGCCTCCAATAAGAAGCTTTCGCTTCAAAAAGTTATTATCCATAAAAAATTTCAATGGTCTGGTTAAATTTATTAAAAAAATATCTATTAAGAGCTGATATTAAGGCGTGACTCCTATAGCGTACCAAACCCTGCATTGAATATTGATTTGATTGAACTGTTCTGTGTATGTATTTGTATTTTTTGTTAGTTTTGTTAGTATTGTTTTAGCCTACTCCATTAGCATCCGGCCAGCTTAATGTTATCTATTATTTTTTAATTTGTTTGTAGCTATATCTATATCATTTTTTTTAAATTTGCATAGCGCTCAAACAACGACACTCTCCCAGAGACCTAGAGTAGGAATCGAATCCACTAAATCATAAGATATCTAAGTAGTTCTATCTTATAATGTGATTGGTTTATTTATTGCCTTGTCTGCAATTTTATATTTAAGGGAATAATGTTTTAAAATTAAGTTAATTGCCATCGTGTGCAAATATTTCTGTAGAAACTATACTATATATACAAGAAATGAGATGATATGATATTAAGAAAGTGGTCGCAATCCGCTGATTTAGATTTCAATAATATAATTATCAGTACTGTGAAGACTATTTGGATTTAAATAAACGTAACAATCTTCTGTGTTTACGTACCGTTAGTTTGAGCAAAATGCTAAAGTTAGTAGCTTTGTTCAATTTCTATAAATTTCCCGGAAGAAGAAATTCCCCGGATGAATAATTAATAAAAATATATCACACCGACTACGTATCAATACGGACCAGTCGCCATCTAAGATCGAAAAACGTAGTTGTATCAAGCCAAGAAAGAGCTTCACAAGGTGAACAGTAATTTCTTAGGTTTTTATTAACATTCTAGATATTCTATCATTTTGCACCAAATACAGTAAAGGTTTATTGACCAAAAAACTTAATAAATAAAACTCTGGATACCAATAGTTCTCAACACATAACAAACCTGCTAACAATTGACAACTCTCACACTTATTAGCGTATACAGCAGCCACTATTCCCGCGGAAAGTTATAAAGCAGGTCCTCTGTTTTTATTTCAACATTTTCATGTTAAAATCGTCTAGCTGTTATCCTTGTGTTGGTTTGCCCTAAATAAGTTTTGTCACAGTGTGTGCATTGAATTTCATGCACTTCTTGTGTATCTAAATTAATCCTCTTTTTTGGATGTCTCAGCAGGGTGTAAGTTACCGAAATTAGCAGAGGGGGAGACTAGAGGAGGTAAAAATACGAAATTGAGACCTAGAAATTGTCGAAGGGAAAACATAAATAAAGACATTTCTTAAAGCACAACACTACGTATGAATAGAGATCAGTATCCGTTAGAGATAGAATGAAGTCATAGAATTATCGCCAAGTTGAATAGCCAATTGCCATTTGTAATAATTATATCACATATTCTCGACTTTGTGATAATTGTTCACTACATATTCTAAACGTTTATTGACCAATTTGCTTAATAATCTAAACTCTAGACATTTTCGTTACAACATTTTCGTGTTCAAGTAGTCTCGCTTTTATCTTCCTGCTGGTTTGTCCTACGTAAGTTTGGCCACAGTGTAAGTACGGAATTTCATCTATTCCTTGTTGTTCTAAACAGATCGTCCTCCTTAGATGTCTCAGCAAGATGTTAACTATTGAAATCAGCTAGTGGACAATGAGAGTTAGTGTGGACATGAGTCAGTAAAAACATTCGAAAAGAACAAATAGTCTTGAAACAGAAGATTCCATATGCATAGAGATCAGTTTACAACAAATTCTGCATATTGTAAACGTTTATTGACCAAAACGCTAAATAATCTAGACTCTAGAGACAAATAGGACTGAATACACAACAAGCTCGCTAACAATTGACGATTCCCACACTTATTAGCGTATACGGCAGCCACTATTCCCGCGGAACGGTACAAAGCAGGTCGTCTGTTTTACAAAAGATAACAGCTAGCGTATCAGAACGGGCCGTATGCGCCCCATTAACGGGTCTTAGTCGGCGAGGATTAGGCGGGGGCATATTAATAAAGTCATATAATGCGATGTTATGGGGTAGGTTACGAATTGTGATATTCTTTATGACAGTGCACTAGCGCTTCGCGTGGATTAACTTCGAACAATAAACGGGAGAAGTGTTTATTATATTGCCGAGTTTGTAGTAAGGGAGATGCTTCAGTTGGGTGTACGGTTGATTGATAGATTTTTATTTGAATAAGGAGATTAGGATTAAAAAGAACGGGATCGTTTGTCTTTTGTTATTTGTGTCTGTTTGCGAATGATAATTTCGTTAAAGAACTCTTCTGGAAACGAGTTACCATTAAGTTTCTGCAAAAGTTGCTTTGTAACTTAATACTGAATTTTTATATCGAGTATCTGGAAAAAAATGGGTAATCTCTCGGATTCAGATAGATCATAAAAAAATAAAATGACAAATTCCTATACGCTTTTCCTACAAGCCTACGAAAAAAATTTCTTAAAGGTTGGCGCTGGAATTCGGTTTTTCCGAACAACTTTTAAAGTAATTTAATAATAATATAATCTGATGAATAACGTTAAAGGTGCTTAAAATGGTGTCATTGAAACATAATTAGCTTTTTTAGTTCAATATTTAAAAAAGGAGTCTGAAGAAAATGTAAGAACTATAGGGGAATCAGCGTAATCTAATCGATGGGTCGATTGTATGGCAAGGTTATCAAGAACAAATTAGAACAGGATATCACAGGTAAAATTGGGGAAAAGCAAGCATATATACACAGTCCAACAAGTAATGGATAAGAAAAGAGAAACAATCCATTGTGCATTTATAGATTTAAGGAAAGCATATGACTCGATACATAGATCGAAACTATGGAACGCCATGGAAGAACTAGATATACCATAACAATTGATAACAGCAGTAAAAAACTCGTATAAGAACAACACAGTACGAGTAAAAGTAGGAAATAAACTCTTTAATATCTTAAAAACCACAAAAGGGCTGCTACAAGTTTGTTCAAACATCACCAACACTTATTAAAATATTTTTGGAACGCCCTCTCAAACCCTGGAAGAGAAATTGCGAAGGAATGGGGATCCCGATAAGAAATGAAACCTGTACACACTAAGCTTCGCCGATGATCAGTTGGTTATGGCGCAAGACGAAGAAGACCTTAGCTTCATGGTTAGAAAATTCGAGGAAGAATATATGAAAAATTGACTAGAAATAAACTTTATTAAAACAGAATATCTAGCAACCACAGAAGAACCAGTAAAAGACCTAGAGATAGACGAAAACCGAAAAATAAAAGGGACAGAGAATATTAAACACTTAGGATTCCAAATTTCAAAGTACGGGACAACGGAGGACGAAATAAATAGCCGATTAGGACAAACAAGAGCATGTATCAAACCGCTTAATCAAGTGCTTTGGGATAGACACATAACAAAAAACACAAAAACAAAAATATTCCATACAATAGTATGGAGCATTATGACTTATGGTGCAGAAAACTGGATACTAAATAAAAGAAATAGAAATAAAGTAATAGCCACAGAAATGGAATACTGGAGACGTAGCTGTAGACTTACACAAATGGATTGAGTCCGGAATGAAGAAATTAAAAGGAGAATGGGCGTGACTAAGGATGTTCTCGAGTATATAGAGGAAAAAAGATTAGTTTGGTACGGACATGTCAGAAGAGCGGACACGAATAGATGGGTATCGAGAGTAACGGAGTGGAGTCCCATAGGAAGGAGGAAAAGAGATCGTGGAGAGACAAAATAGACGAGGCGATGGAAAGACAAGATCTATAGGAAGGAGAATGGCAGGATAAAGAAAGCTGGCTACAATGGCTGAAAGTTTGATATATGATATTTAAGTTGCATTGTTGTTTCTATATATACAGGTAGCAAAAAAATCCTACAGTTAAACAGCTTGGGAGAACTCGAAAGAGTTGTCTTTAGATATAAGATCTGGTTACCGACAATTAAGAAAGAAATTACTAATGGTCATCTCCTTTTGAACAACCCAGTATCGGGATAGGTCATAAAGTTTTTCCTAGGTTTTCCCTTATGATGTTAATGGGATCACTGAAATAATAGAACTCTTCGATCACATTTTTGGCGAATGCTCTATCTTATATCAAAGTTGTGTTACGTTATATTTTTGCCGTAGTTACTCAGTATAAATAAACGCGTTTAGGACCGGTCAAAATGTTACTTTTATTCGTCCGTTCCGTTAGCGATCGATAACCTGTAACATTACATTTTTCCCGCAGAGTGTAACTAGCAGTGTATTCCATAAACCCGTAAAAGAACAAGTAAACGACGAAATATCTGAGGTTCGAATTATGCAAAACGTATTTGAAATAGCCTAAACTGGACATTGGATGTGTCATTTATCTACAATAACTGTTTTCTCGTAACTAAAACACGAGTATTGACTTCGAATATTAACACCAACGGATAAGATAAAATTATATTCAAACGTAAATACGTACCTTTTTTATTATTCAGCAGTATTTTGGTTACTGCGATAGGCTTATTGGGTTTTTCGTATTGGAAATATTCTCCCTTTGTATTTGGTATTGATTTGTTTTGATGTTGATGAATTCTAGGTTAAGATATTTGGTTAGATTTTCTTGACGTTCGAGGCGATTTTGCTAAAGGCGGAACCACACGTTCTAAATAGGTTAATGGCATTTATGGAAAGAAGATGTAGAAAAGTAGAGTCGAGCACGGGACATTTCGAGCATAGATGTTGTGGAATGTCGTAGAAGAAGAGCGTTGTATGTAGGGAATTGTAGGGAATTTAAGACGATGTTAGTAGATTTGGATAGGTTGGTAGGATTTGTGAGATGTCAGTTGTCAGAACGGGAGTGGGCCGTCGACCGTCCTCGTGAAAGGTTGCATTTGTGTAGTACCTGGGAAGAGAGGTCATGGTGAATGTGATGATAGATGTCTACAAGGTTATCTGAATTTATACTGGCAATTTTGTGCCATCCATTGATTGGGATTTAGTTGAATACACTTTTATTGTTGGTTCCGTTATTAGTTTTGTGATATTTTGGATTTTAACGGAAACCATGCTCGTGTGAGGATTTAAGTCAAGTTCATCACTCACTCTCTCGTGGATCGGCAGTTTCAGCAACGTGTAATTGATGTTTCCAATTGGCAGTTTGGTGATATTTTTGGAAATTAGTGAAAACACATTCTCATTTGTGAGGATTTGATTGCTGAATATTTGCATGTATTCTCGTTGGCCTTCCTGGACGACTGACTGGTCAACCACCATTTGAACATCGTACGTAACAACTTTAGCCCATCCAAGACCTTGTTTTCCTCAGAGTATCGGGATATCAACTTCACTTAGTTTGCCGAAGTTTTGGCAAGTCTTGTAATCGAGTTCCATTTTGGTTTATTGGGAACAGGAAATCTTCGCTGGTTGCCGTATAGCAACGACGGCGTATGTTTGCTTCGATTCTACAGAGGACAGCTGAGTGTTGTGTCATCTCATTTGAACAAGGTACCTTTGTAATTTGTTTCATTGTATTGTTTTGCTCATAATTTGCTTTTCACATTACAGAGGATTGATTTTTCCGAATAACATTTTGAACTTATTGAATTTAATAAAGAACCTGATTATGTAGTCAAACTTTTGACTGTTAATTTGATCATATAAATTTGATTTTTATGCATTTCCTATAGTGTTAAATTTTGAATATCATTTCATGATTATTGATTTATTGGATATTGATAATGTTTGGTATTTTGTGAAAGCGCCGTGAGAGCTCGAAACGTCGACTTGTTAATTGAATTATTTTGGATGTTTTAAAGATAATATTTGTTTCTAGATTTATGAAATCATTATTGATTTTTCTTGAAGTTTAAATGTAATTAAACACTTTTGTCAGTAACTGAGTTTTTGGCTTCAGATTTCAGAATAACAGTACAGTTATTGAGTTTGATATCATTTTTGAATTATTTTCAGTTTAGATGTCATTATTGACTTTGATATTGTTTTGAATATTGTGCATTTAAGTAACTAATATCTTATTTAAGATATATTGTGCATGTTTACTGATCACAGCAACATTTGAATATTTTGATAACATCTGTTTTTTTAGCTAGGTTCATTTGATCATTAATTCATTATTACATTTGTTGATTTTGGTAATTGATTATTGCATTTGTTGATTTTGCTAATAATTTGACGTAGTGTATCAGGTATGTAATGTTGATTCATGGTTGAACTATAGATATGTGTATGTAGGTACATGAAGTTGGCTACAGGTCGACTTGTGGTTGATATTTTTGCAGGATTGTATTGAAATAATTTAAAAGTTCATTAAATTATTTACTGTTTTATGAAGAGTTTTATTGAAGTAGGTTTGTTGTGACGTAACTGACAATATATACTGAGGTTTTATTAGCCATGGAGCCCTTATCTATAGATTTCTTGTAGCCGCGGAGGATTGGTAGGATTTCTTAGGCAGTTAGCCGGGGTAAAGAGGCAGAGAATCTACCTGGCGCCCAGAACATCTTTATATTGAAAAGTTAACTTACAGTTGGCTTGGCCCTTGTTTGTTAACCCACTCCCGTCTCCACTGAAGCTGCCGTGTACCCTGGTGTGTCAACGTTTACCACATGGGCCGTAATAAGGTGGTAGGTTTGCCATTACATCGAAGGCTATAACAGACGTTTTTGACATTACAGTTGTAGGAACGCTACTTATAAATTCTAAAGACAACCCTTCCAAGTTCTTCTAACTTGAAAGCTGTTTAACTGTAATACATGTTCTTAACCATTTTTATGCCACCTGTATATATAGAAACAACACATTTTTCTATGTCAACTTAAATGTCATATATCAAACTTTCATTTTACATTTTATATTTTCAATACATGTTTCAAACCATTGGAAACGGGATCAGAATAGACCTTGAAACGTTTGGTGTTTCCTTTAATATACAGATTTTTGTTTCGATTGTTATGTTATTTCCCAAGAAAACATAAAAATAATAAAGAACATGCCACAAATAACACTTAGAAGACAAAAATTATCTTGGTTCACATGCAACAGTCACATTACAAAATAATTTGAAATAACAACAATCCAAAAGGTGATCAAGAAACAAAACAAAGCTCTTATCAGCAAACTGCTTATGCACCCAAATGAAGCCCTTAGAAGGTACTTCAGTAGGACCTCATCAACAGAAGCGGAATAACAAGATTAAAACTAGTCCTCACACAGAACTAACAACCAGTAGGCCATTCGAATGCTAAGAGCCAATAAAAAAGAACAGCTAAGTATCTAACATTAATAATGCTCATCAAATGGGTAGGTAAAGGACCATGAAATCCAATCGACTGGTACAAACACACAAAGAACACGAAGAAATTGCTTACATATATTAATTTACTTATTTTTGGATTTCTTGTTGAACTTATTTTAAAATAAAATATGCACATATGAATGTAAGATTATGATGTTGCGTCTTGCAGTGGTTTAGAAGCCATTCTCCCTTGAACGTTGGTCCATTCCAGTTAATAAGATAATACATTTTGTGACTTTCTTCATAAGGTTTGGAAAGAACTCTTGCTGGGGTAACAAGAACACAATACACCACAATTATAGGAAAATATTTTATTTGATGAAAATGACACTTATCAGCACATTTCAATACAAAGAAAACAATCGTGTAGGAAATTTGTCAAGATAAACTTTATATTCATATCATTTACAAAAAATACATTCTGAAGACTTTCCTGGCAGAATGCAATTTGGAAATTAGATACTGAATAAGCACCCAAATAATGTTAAGTTCATTAGTAACATAGTTTTCCTGGATGAAGGCAGGTTTACCAAAAATGGTATCTCCAATTTACCCAATACACATGTAAGGACTGAGGAAAACCTCATGCTACTATTGTTTCGCATTATAACAATTATCTGAATAATCTCTATTGAAATCGTCAGATAGGTAGATGAAGACTTACTGTCTGGCCTCGTCGATTTCCCGATTTAATGCTGTTGGATATTTAGTTGTAGAGGAACTTCTACAGGTAGTCAAATCCACTTCCCGTGGCTACCCAAAAAACTTTCGAAGTCATGGCAGTCGATTCCAGTCCTTCTGGTGACAAGGCGGTGCCCGTTAGTAACTAAGGAAGGAGAGGGTCCCCGGCCCTCGAGTGTGACTTGTGAAAACTTTACACAAGTAGTTCGCCGAACACACTTTCCTTCGGGATTGAGAGCAAGGGAAGGAGGCCGACTTGTTAAGTCTTTAATACAAATAGTCGTCAGACCCATCAATTTTTATATACCAGGGGAATGATTTTGTGTATATCATCAGTCTTGTTTCTGCCCGGAACACTAGTTGCCCTCTTATAGTTTCCACAAACTGCCCTTAGATACTACAGCTTGATATTCAAGTACTTAACTTATCTGTATTTTTTTAGATACAGAAACCATTGATTTGATTGATTGCAAAAAGACTAATACTTACGCCTGTTTCCTTCAAACAGTAAAATTAGGATTTATTTTATTCTTAAGTATTCCAAAGGTAAATCAAAATCAAAATAAAAAACCTTTTATGAAAATGAACATTCAAAATAATCATTTACCTCCTCAATCATTTAGAAACTACTGAAAAATAACTGTGAAATATGTTACACGTCACCGAAGTAATGGACAAAAATAATTAATAGCATGGAATGGTTATTAGTGGTTTTATTTATTTGAGTCAGTCATTAAAAAACCATTTGTTGTTGCCTATTATTGGCTACTGAAGTGTTCAAGTAGTGGTTTTTAATAAATAGTTATATACTTTTATTTAAAGACATTAAGGAATTGAAGGAAGTGGGCAAAGTAGTTAAAATGAAAATGATGTTGTCCAAAGGCAAGCTCTAAAAATGAAATTATAGAATCTCAGCAGTCTAAAACATAGGAAAAGATATGCTCAAAAAATAAATTCTATTAATATTGGAATATAGTTGATACAAGAATCATTCGGTTTGTGAAAAATAGTGATAAATAAAATCGAAAATCCAAATATATCCTTATAAAACAATTACCTATTTATCAGATTAATTTTATGAGAATTTTAACGAATTTAATACATGTTAAGCTACTAAATAATGAATTGGCATGACGCCTATTACGTATAAATTTAGGGTTGAATAAAAAACATCAATGTTAAAATTAAACTACGATTAAATATTTTAGTTAGCTTTTAATAAACTTACATCTACCTATATCTCGTGAGTGGTTAAATACTGTTTATATATACTTTAAACAATGATGGGTTAAAGTTGAAAAAATATATTAAAAGTTATCAAATATTTTAAAATTTGTCAAATACTCTCATTGAAAGACATCATATTTGAACTTCAAAAAAAGTTTTACCTGATTTTTTTTTATTTATAATAACGTTCAGTTGTATTGCCATGTAAAAGGTAAGTATTATTATTAAAACGATTAATACCAAGGCCAAGATCGAGACTGCTTATACCGGACCAAAACCAAAGCTTGAAGAATTTGGCAAGTTTAATATAAAGACCAATAAGGCTAACCAAGATCGATACCAAGACGGATCTTCCGTTTCTTATCATTAAATGCTAGATATACTTAACAACCGAACCCGTTAAGATACTGACATAAAATGACAGTAGGATATAATATGCTAATGTAATATTTAAAATCATTTCGAATTTTCTATAAGCTGCAGATTTCAATTCTAATCAACACTTTTCCATAAAAAAATTGCAAATATATCAAAAATAAAGCTTTTAATTTTAAGCAAGATTCATATTTTTGATACATTATTTTTAATTTCGCAATAGTTCTAGATCATGCAGAACTTTTTGAGAATTAAATGTTTTTTCTTAATATTAACAATAATAAATATTTTCATATGATCCTAATTTAAGTTCACACACTGTCGATCATTTAACATTTAATTACATTCTATTTTCAATTAATTTCTACCGTATTTGGGGGATGCGCCAACAACAATTTTTATCATAAAATTAACAGTTCCAAAAATTTTGAAAAATGGTCTGTCACTAGTCATAGAAAAATGTAATGGACTACTCTGGTATCCTCCTTGATAGAATACAGTTTAAACAATTGAAATCGTTTACGCCGTTTTCCAGCAAGAGCTAAACATACCAAAAAAATATACACGGGCAAATTGATATCCTGCTTATTATTTTGAATTGTGATAAAAACTAAAAAGTAATTTAATAATAAATTTTGACAAATAAGGTTCAAGAATTACATGTAAAATATTAAATCACTTTAAACGTTTTTTTTAATTTAACGTGGAAACTCTTAAAATTAATATCGACTGAATCACTTTAATAAAAATCTTCCGACAATATGCCAACATAATAATTTATAAACCTTTATATGAAAATTGCGTCATTGCCTGTAGAATTGAATAAGCAATAACAAATAAACACATGCTAAACCTACCTCAATCGTTTCGCTTCATCAATAAACGGCCTCTTTTCACCTTCACTCAACAGTTTCCATTCTGCACCCAGACGTTTCGAGATCTCCGAGTTGTGCATCTTCGGATTCTCTTGAGCCATTTTTCGTCTCTGCCCTCTAGACCACACCATGAACGCATTCATAGGCCGCTTGATGTGTTCTTGTCCGATTGGTTTCGGCGAGGACATTATCGACACACCGAAATTTTAACAATCAATAAAACAAAACCAAAATCTTAAGCAGTTTTTAAAACATTTGCATAGAACACATTAATAATCATGGAAATTGTTGTTTCGTGTTATGGAAAAAATCGCTTATTAAGCGCTTTCGTGCCGTGGAAGGTTGTGTCACGTGGTTTTGTTGATTTTCAACTGAGATTACCAAGAGACATCGAGTTTCTGATTGCGATATAAACTTCCCCGATTTAAATGCGCTCTCGACAGTGGGGGTGAATTGTAGGCGGGGTTTTTCATCGAAGTGTGCGCTGGATTATGAGCGTTTAACCGCGTTATTAGCGGTTATGTTCGGGAATTGGTTAATGGGACAATTATAGAGTGCTATGTTAATGAGATTTCATTTTGTACGAAGCGTTTACTGATTTTTTTTGTTTGCAGGAGTTATTTTTCATTAAAAATGTTTTCTAATAGATCTTGGTTTACTTTTAGAGACCCATTAATTACGTAGCATATACAAAGGTTAAGTTAATAATTATTTTGAAGTTATTTATTTTTACATTTTTTTTGCTGGCATATTTATTTGTTTGTTCTGTAGTGAGCCAGGCAATTTTGTTAAAAATGTGAATATTTCAATATTTGAATAGGCATTTCAGTAGTTTTAGAATCCAGCGGAGTGATGCTGAATATAGGTATTTTATCGCAAAATGTATTTCATCTAGAAATTTCAAGGAAAACTGGTTCACAGACAACCAAAATCGGGGAAGTCGTACTGTGTGTAACGCCGTTTCCTTGTGATATAAATTACAAGAAAGAATGAGAAGGTAATTTAAAACCTATCAAAGCATTTATGATAGTGACTTCGAGATTTTATAATCCATTGAACGCATGACAATATATTGTTTCTAGCCGACAACCTTCATTAGTTGCGCTTTCCTCAAGTGACTAAACTTGCGAACATTTATTTATGTTTTTTTTTCATACAACTAATTGCACATAATATTACTTCCGATTTAGGGTCTCTTTTATATTTTTTTATGGACTAAATGCGTAAAAGTGTGACAGAAAAAAACGAAAAAAAGACTATAAAATGGCCAACCCGAATTCTCGTTTGAGCAGCAAGCTGAAAAGATGTAATACAACATTTAACATTTTGCTGTCATTATAAAAACAATTTAGCATCAAATATTTGGGTCGGTCCAGATAACTTTTCGGCGAAGATATGTCGGAAAATGTCTAACAGATATTCTGGTTTCAGTATCTGTGATGTACTTATTGTTTATTCACCTGTCGAAAATAGTGCTGTTGCAAAAGTTACGCGCAATGAACCTTTATTAAAATATGTATCTATGTTTTTAAGTGAAGACTTCACTTTAGAAAATATTTACCTCATTTATGGGCTAATTCTAAAGAGTACTAATGAAACACATATTACATTAAGATGAAATGAATTAATTAGTCAACATATGGAAATGAGGGAAATCAATGTTAATTTATGTGTGCAGTTGTTGCTCTATTTGAATCATTAATTATTGGCTGCTGATTGCCTAATAACTTATTATATGTACTATGTACAATAAGTATAATCTACGTAATAAGATTTTTACCTTCGCGACTGAAAAATTTTGCTCAATTTCACTAAAAGGAAATTCAGAGTCACCTTCTTATTAACCACTTTCAGTTAGTTCTGTGGTAAATTCTGGGAAAGCCAGAACTATATTGCTATCTTCCAAGTAAATTAAAAAGAGGAGACTCTATATTAATTTTAGAGTCCCTTTTTCAACCTCCTATTACTTTTAATATCTACATAGGTATCAAAGTCTTTATTATCTAAACTTGGTGGAACATCAGTTCTAAACTATGTACAATCAATTATCACTCTTCTATCACTATATTTTTCTTTAACATAGGGCCGTAGCCAGGAAATTTTATCGGGGTGGGACGGATAATTTTTTTGATTGATGATAGGCAGATTAAGACTGCAAAATTTTGATTTTTGTTCATGTATTTCCAGGATATATTTCCAGGATTGTATAAATATAATATTTATTCTCATGAAAAAGAGGTTAAAATTTAATCTTGAAACCAAAAATTCCAAAATTACGGGGGGTGTTTGAACCCCCAGACCACCCACCGTTGGCTACGGGCTTGCTTTAACATATTCTGATAAAGTGTTTTCGTTTATAGACAGTAGATATATTTTAAGGTTAAGTAGTGGTTAGCTTGACGTACTTGGATACTAAAAATTTAAATAATGGGTAAATACCTTAATTTATTCATTTACTATACCTAAATAATAAAGAGATAGTACTCTTAATATATAAACTAGTCTCTGTTTCGTATACAGAAAACTAAGTTGTAACGGTACTTAAAGATTAAGGAAGTTTGGTGTCGGTCGGAACGAAGTGTCGAAACAAATGCAATTTTTGCCTTGCATTACCATACTGATCTATTTTGATATATATAAGTGGGGGCCTACGTTAAGAAGCTTTCGCTTCGAATGTTTGCTGAACATACCCACCGATTAATTATTTAAAACTGGCTAAAATTTTTCAAAATTATGTCGATTTGTTGTAAGCAAATATAAATTTCAAATAAAGGCCTGACAGCAATTAAAGATAATCAAGAACTATGCTCATAGCCATAAACTATGGAAGATGACATTCCGCCGGTCTTGAAATACTTGCATTGGCAGTGGAAAAAGTTTTGCATGAGGTTGTTTCAACGAACCAATTACTGACTTGACAGTAGCAACTAAAGCAACACCTTTACCTCGAGGATGGTGGTCAATAACACGTCCTCAAAGTTAGTGCTCACTAGAAGATGTGTTTTGCCAAAAATATACAGTATTTGTCGTAACATATTTCCAGTTCATCTACTAAGTTGGTGAGTGGTACGTAAATATGTTACTTTCTGGAGGTGATGCCAATGATTCCATGACATGAAACACTTCAGGACTTGAGAGATGATAAAATCAGAGGGATTGTTGGTATACGGACTAATTGATGGGCAGTGAAGCACAACAATAGACAATTATTCGAAGATTGAAATCGCAGATGCACCTTTTGACTAAATTTTCTTTCATAGGTTTTATCAAACTGAGAAAAATCTGCTTGTGTGTTGTTGTAGTAACTATAGCACCTCGGGCGATAAATAACTGAAAAAATGAAGAGACTTTGCTCCAGAGTTTATTGTTTTCTGAATGATACTTGTGGCATATTTTTCAATGTCTAAGTGCTTCTTGGGAAATAACACCACAGTTTAAAGAAAATTGCTGTATATTCCAAACGTTTCGGGGTCAGATAGAGTATCTCTATCTATCTCTATCTATATACAGCAATTTTCTTTAAACTGTGGTGTTATTTCCCAAGAAGCACTTAGACATTCCAGAGTTTATATCATCAAGTTTTAGCCACGGTTAGAATGATAGGGCAGCACAATTTTTTTCAACATGAAAAAATTAATTCAATTATGAAATGTGGAAAGTAGACAAATTTAGAAAGCAGAAAGAGTTAGCACCATCAAATCATGATCATACTGATGATTTAGCCAATCGCACGTATTGAACAAGAAATCCTGCTTTTATATATTATCTAGATATCCAACTACCTTTTAAAATTACTGAAGTTTTAATTTTAACAAAACGTTTTAATTAATGATTTTAAAATAAATATTAAATACTCGAAAGTAAAATACTCTCTGACAAGAAGTGCTGAGAGATCTTTGGTGGTACACAGGGTGCCAGGCAAAAACTTTTCCCTCCTCCCTCGTATCTTCTGGACTACTTACACTAATGCAAGACCTTAGCCAGGAATTTTTTTTCGGGGTGGGTTTTCGTGGGGGGGGGGTGAAAAAAATGTATATTTTCGTTCATGTATTTCCATGATATATTCAATTGTATAAATATAAAATTCATTCTTATGAAAAACAAAACTACTACTAATAGTATGTTAAAATTGAATCTTGGGATCAAAAAATCCAAAATTTCGGGAGGGGTTGAACCCAGCCAGATTAAATTTGCTTACATTTAGGCCTATTTTGAAGGATAAATTAAATAATTCTTAAAATTATTACTTTACTTTTATACTGTAGTTAATTAAATGAATTTTACAGCATGTACGAGGGCTGCCATTTATATTTCGGGATTGGACAACCCTAGTGTTGCAATCTGACAACTGACAGTTCTATTGTAAAGTTTGACATTTTTGAGGTTATACGTATTCAGAACGTTTTGACATACGAGCGCTATGTGTTGTTTACAGTAACTTAAAGGATTCATCTCGACCAAAAAATGGAATTAAATCGTGAACATCGTACGATTATTTTTTACAACTTTTGACGTGGATTAAGTCAGCAAAAGTGCATGGATGAACTTAATTTAATTTTTGGCGATGAAACTCCATCAAGCCCGAAAGTAAACAGCAGTCGACTGTATGGGTATTTCAGGATGAGCCGAATCCAACAAAAGTTGTTCGCACACGAAGCACTTCCAAGCAAATGATCGCCTGTTTTTTCGGAAAAACTGGACATGTCGCAACCGTACCACTAGAACAACACAGAAGAGTCAATTCTGAGTGGTACACAACCATTTGTTTGCCAGTTGTCTTCCAAGAAATGAGGAAAATCAACCGCCGAAGACGGATCACTCTTCACCACGACAATGCGAGCTCTCACACATCGGCTCAAACAACTGCATTTTTGACCACTCAAAACATCGATTTGATGTGTCATCCGGCGTATAGTCCTGACTTGTCACCAAATGACTTCTTTTTATTCCCGTACGTAAAAAACAAATTGAGAGATCAACAGCTGAAGCGTTCAGATAGCATGTTTTGGAGATACCTCAATCAGAGTGGAAAAAGTGCTTCGACAATTGGTTCCAACGCATACAAAAGTGTATAGATGATCATGGGGAATATTTTGAAAAACAATAAAGCGATTTTCGATGATTAATATTTGTTTTAGTTCTCTAATCCCGAAATATAAAAGGCAGCCCACGTAGGTATTCGAAATGTGCTCTTTCTACTAGGTATATGCAAAAATATTACAACAATTAATACATAAACTTTTTTATTAAAATATTTATGTAAAATATAATAAAATACCAAATGTGTATCCATCAGTGCAAAAAAATAATTCGGCAACGACATACTTATTGCACAAATGAAACAAATAAAGTTTAGCAGTAAAACATTGACACCAATAATTTGAGGATTTTTTTGTCAATATCTAAAGTTTGTATGACAACTCAAGTTTTATATTTTTGTATAATGCGTGGGAAATAAAGAATTATTAAAAAAAACTAATTTGGCATAAGGTGTGCAGTTCTCTTATTTGTTCCGGTGTGAATCTGTGTATAGAATTCCTAGATTGAAAAACTTCTTTTTCTTCCGAAGCTCACCGCATATATACGTTTAGATATACACGAGCCCTATCTGGGGATCATCGCAGATCCGTTGCACAAGAATCGGATTAGCCTTGCCGAAAAGCCGACCACTTGTTGCTCGTTGTTCGCCATGCATCTCTCCCCTCTTCGCGAACCCCTCACGACTGACCCCGCCCACATCCTTTCATTGGCCGCGCTGGCGTCCTAATCGTGCCGCAGCAATCTTAGGACACCTACTGTTTTCCAGATCTTAGCGCATTGTTTACGAGGGCATAAGAAATCAAGTGAGAGGAGTTTGGATATACGTTTGGCGTTATTGAGGAGGCTATTAAGAATTTTAGGTGAGTAGGAGTGTTGGAACGGGGGAAGAATTCGGGGGAGATGTGGCTTTTGATAGACAGTTAGTTAAAGTTGGAGCAAGGTGATGGTTTGCATTTGCGAATTAAGAAGTTTAGGTACTGTGGATAGATAAAGTCTCAAAACGTTAATATCAGAGATTAGTAAAATCTTCTTGAGGAATATGTATAATGTTTTTATTTTAAAACATAATTTTGTACTACAATTCTTTTTGATACATAAGTTATCTTAAAAAAATACGCTTATAAAACCACTCCTGAGGCTGTGCATTTGTCATATCCTACTTTCTTCAAAATTAATGAACTGAAAAGGTTGGGAAGTTGGTACTGGTACATGTTTGATGACCAAATCAGGAGTAAATAGCATAAATGAACCAATTCTGATTTTTGGAAAAACTTCTGACAAGTAATTTTGCAAAATTCCCCCTCTTGTCCCCAAAACTATTAAGCCAAAAAAGAAATACATATGAATTTTGGGGACAACTCATAGAATGAAATGAAAAATAAAAACCAAAAATTTTCTCAAACGCTTCCTCTAATATCTATATCAAATATATATTCCTCATAATGTACCCTATTATGAGGAATATAAATATATAGTTTCATATTTTTATAATTATTTGTTTAAAAGATAAAAATAAAGCGAATATCTTAAATCAAGTTATAAAATTAATACATCAAAGAAAAAGCTCGTTATTAGGACTACAAATATTTTTTTCCATATTTTTAAATTAAATTGTTTAAAATACGGCCACAAAAATAGGCTAATTACCCTTTTTATCTCCGAAACTATTGAGTAAAAAATGTTAAAAAAAGGTAATATAGGGCTTACTTGAATTTTGTAGGAAAAGTAAAGCAAAATTCTAGTTTTTTTGAGGAAACAATTATAAAATTTGATAAAAAAGACAAAATCTATTTTTTTTCAACTTCATTATTTCATTATCGGATAAACGAGCTTATAACGAGGAATTCAAATAGTTTGAGTGCATATATTTTAGGTGGAGATAGTATACACCAAATAAAACAAAAACTCTTGTAACACTATGGTCTATAGGCCTTAAAAAGCGAGCAATTTCCGAATAAATTTTAAGTAAATTATTGTCAAAGCGGCAACTTCGCGGTAAAATCAGATTCACTTTTAGCCAGAATAATCAAGAAATGATTCATCGCAAAAAAATGAAAACCTATGTATTGAATAATTATATTGTAGTCTAAGAGATAGAGCCGGTTTTTGCTCGTCATCGAGAAAATGGACAGAATGTATCGTATTAAGTTCAATTCGTGAACTACATCACGTTTCTAGGCAGGCGCCAGTGGAAGTGATAACCGAGGATAGTTACAGGATTGAAAGTGGTAATTTTTTTTTGGTAATGCTCATCATCTAGTAAACGTTCCAAAATTGGCTGCATACCAGATTGTGATGCATTTAAGTAAATTCCGGGGCGTCTGCCTAGAGCGTTACGATCAAGCTGGCGGACAGAGGTAAACTTGGTCAAAAATAGGGGTGAACTTCGTTATTAAGTAAAAAGAACGCCATTTGCACCATTTTTTTGCTTACACAAAAGAACTCATAATCCAAAAGGACGTACAGCTAAATGACATAAATATATTTTTCATGACGTCATTAATGTGGTCTGTATGACCCCATACACGATTTTTTTTTGAAGCGAATCCACATTTTTCATAACTGATTTGGAAAGAGGGGACAATTTCAGGTCCGAATATGACTCTGACCATGACCTTGAACTTGACCTTCAAGGTCATTCCAAGATCAAAGTTTGTTTGAAAAAAAAACCAATTATAGCCAAAATGAGGTGTACGGGAGTTTACGACGTCGCTGATTTCGAAACTGAAATCAGTTTTTGTTTGAAAAACTGGTCCGCCCCCTTGTATTGCGAAAATCTGATTTCAAATTCGTAATCGTAATCAGATTTTGAAATTGGCAATTTGAAAAAAATCAACCAGCCTACTCCCAATTTGGTATACAAACAGTTTTTGAAAATTTTCAAAACAAATAGTGGCCAAGTCAACGTCAAATTTCTTTTTAACTTGGAATACCCTCTCTGAATCAGTCATCTTTCGGATCAGGATTAAAAACATCGATTACCGTTAATTGGTTGTGCATCAATTGGTTAACTTTTTTCAAAAAATTTGTCCGGCATCTTGTATTGTGAATTTTGAAAAATTGATTTCAGATTCGAAATCAGCGATGTTGAAAACACCCGGACACCTAATTTAGCTATAATTGGTTGATTTTTCAAAAAAACTTTGATCTTGGAATCAGACGGAAGATCAAGTTCAAGGTCAGCTCAAAGTCATATCCGGACATGAAATTTTCCGCTCTTTCCGAATTTTTAATAAAAAATGTGACTTCTCACTTAAAAAAATTATATATGACGTCATACAGACCACATTAATGACGTCATGAAAAATAAATTTATGTCATTTAGCTATACGTCCTTTTGGATTATGATTTCTTTTGTGTAAGCAAAAAAATGGTGCAAATGGCGTTTTTTTTACTTAATGACGAAGTTCACCCCTATTTTTGACATGTTTACCCTTGTCTGCCCGCCTGATGGTAACGCTCTAGGCAGACGCCTCGCGGGAATTAGCTTAAATATATCACAATCTTGTATGCAGCCAATTTTGGAACGTTTACTCGATGATGAGCATTACCAAAAAAAATTACCACTTTCAACCCTGTAACTATCCTCGGTCATCAGTTCCACTGGCGCCTGCCTAGAAACGTGATGTAGTTCATGAAATGAACTTAAAACGATACATTCTGTCCATTGTTAGGATGAAGAGCAAAATCCCGTTCTATCTCTTCTACTATTGTTTCGACTGCCGTTAGATTTATTTAGGTATAAATAAAAATTTATGAAATATTATTTTCAAAAATGTATGCTTTTAATAACTATGTATTGAAATGAATATGTATTTATATTTGGCGATTTATTTTATCCATCAAGTTGAAGAATGATGATAAAAGTTGTTTACATATGATATCAGAATAATTCGATACAAAATAGGTATATTAAGCAAAACATTTCTTATATGTAGTTCTTTTATCTGTTAGATTATTCGAAAAATAATTATTACTTATTAAATTAATACTACATATGTTAGAGAAATCTATATATAAATAGGGTAAGACAAAACGATTAGGTACCATTTTCTCCTCTGTTTCTCAACCGATTTTCTTCATTTTTGTTTTGTTTAGTAGCTACTGACGACCTTCAGTGCAGAATGCTAATCTTAATTTATAATATTGGTTCATTCATTAAATAAAATATAATAAAAATTCATTATTTACGTCAATAATGTCAATGCCAAACAACTGAATGTGCCGCCGCCGCCAGACTCAAAACATTGAGCAATTGTAGATAGACAGACCAATGCTGTTATATACTTAGAGCATGTACTTCTGGAAGTGGCATGCAAGCGTTGTTGCTGGCTGTTTTCCAGCTAACAGAGCACAAGTGATTTTGTGCCGCACAGTGTGGCAATTTTTAGGACGTTAATTGGAACATGGTTGTTTTAAAACCAACCGGTAGAGTACACTGATCACCATAAGGTTAAAAGTGTATTACTTATAGGTTATCAATAGACGTTTATGTGTACGTAAATTATTTACAGAATAATTCAATTCCAATTATAAGAGCCCAACGTTTTTTTGTGACGCCCTGTAGCGTAATTTTCGGGCGTTAATTGGAACATACTTCATGTTTTATGATAAAGTTTTATGGTTATCTAGGAAACCTACATAAAACATCCCAAAGGCACAGTTATTTCTTGTGCTCATTTGTGCGAGCTAGTGCTGTAATTGGAACACACAGTGCTAGCACTGTGCCGCACTGTGCTCAATTGTGCGCTAATTGGAAAACAGGGATTGTTTAGTGGGTAAAGTAATCGTTGTATATTATAATTATACAGGACGATTCCAGATATGTTAGAAATCATTTTTTTCGTGGGTGGCACATAAGCAGTTGCATATATAGAGTGTTTAAAATATAGAGAAGAGTGCAATTATAACTAATAAAATAATTATATAGGGAAGCCCATTAGCGGTTGAATTTACAGGGTTCTTGGAATAGAAGGTGCAGTAGAATTACAATTATACAGGGTGGTGCAAAAAATGTTATACATAGATGCATATACAGGGTGGCGGAAATGGAAATGTAACCCATAAGCAGTTGTATATATAGTTAAGATGAAATATAGGGTGCGAGGAATTATAGATATACAGGATGGTGATAAAAAATGTTAGAAAATGAAATGATTTATAGAGTAGACCACGAAGAGTTCCATATATATATATAATGATTGAAATATAGGTCAGAGTAGAATTATAGTTACAGAAGATAATTAAAAATTTCATAAACAAAAACACTAAATATGGTGGGTCATAGGCGGTGGCATATTCACAATGGTTTACCCGGTGGTTCAAAAATGTTAAAAAATATTATGCCTGGTCCATGAGCAGTTGCATATACAGGGTCGTGGAAATATAATGAGATGGAATTATTATAATGATTTTAATAAATGTTAGAGAATTGAGTGCAATTATAGCTATACAGTGGGGTTTGAAAAAATAAATATGTAGGGTAGCCCATTAGCGGTATATATTTATCTGAAAAAAACTTGAATTTCGTTACTTATTTGTAGAAGCGAGATGTAAGACCGACATCTAGGATTTTCGATGAAACTATCACACAGAGGTTCCGAATCTGGATCCGTTCTGTGTAATTGCTGTTCTCCCTAAAGTCCTAGGATAGAATGTCACGATAAAATTTTCATGTTACTTAACCTGTCAGAGATATTGACACAATTGGTCGAATTTCGACCACTAGGCGACAGCTAGTAAATATAATTAGACGATATGTCATCATGATAGAGCTCAAAATTCAACATTCTTGCTATTACATCTGCTTTCTCCGCAAATTAATAACAACGCAGGTATTTTTAAATGTTTAAGTACTTTATACGAAATTGCTGTATATTTACAAACATTTCGGAGAATTTATTTAATAATTTTATTACAAGGTAGCAGAGAAACCACTAAAGTTCATATAATAATAAACTTCTTCCAATTTGAAAGAGGTGAACTTCAGAAATATTTGTGGCGCTCCTAGATGTGACTTTGTTATAAATGCGATCAAAGAATTTTGTTGATTCAGTGATCCCATTAAAATCATAAGGAAAAACCTAGGAAACACCTTAGGAAACAAATAGAAATTTATAATGGTACATGTGATATTTTCAAAAGTTTTCAATGCGTTTTTCATTATAGTTCATACAGCTGAATATTTTTTAGTTTTATCTCCTTCAGTTGGTAGTGGTTTTCCTGTTCATTTATCATCATTTATTTAATGTAATGGGAAATCAACTTTTTTATGTGGTTTTCGAAACTTTTAAAATGAAAAAGAGTCACTTATCTTACCGGTTCTAACAAAATGTCTAACTTTGAAGACTAACAACTGATGAGCAAAGCGAAAAAAGACACTCATAAAAACTTAGCAAAAATCGCAATATGTAAGCTAATAATAAATTCCATAAACTGTTTCTGACAAACAGTTTTATTTAGCAAACGTAAAGCGAGTAATGTAGGGTTTTTCTTAACAGCTAGAGTAACTGCTTTTAAAAGCTTCCTCTCAGCAATATTTTGTTCTGCAATTTGGTCCGACATGATTGATGGTGGTGAAGCATTCAACTACTGGGAATCAATTTATGTAATTTAGTTACCTACTTCTTTGGCAAATCTTTAGTAATTTTTTCTTTTAGTTTATTAATTTTTTAAGGTGTCTTTTAAGACAGATATGTGCACTTTCTTTAGTTTATTGTTACAAGGAAGAAGTGACCTTAACATGAAATTTTCAAATTCATTTTAATACCTACCTTTTACATCAATATATATATGAATTTGCAGTATATAGAGGAATAGTGTGCTTGGACATTTTAAATATTTGCTACTGCGACATTTATTACTAGCACAGTATTGGGACCATCATCTTATGGAAAATATAGGGCAGGGCGGGGCAAAAAAATTTTCGTAGCATTGGATAGCGGAACCTTTCAGCTATTAATAGTGATAATTGGACTTTTCCAGACTGTGTCTACATGTCAGATATTGACGATATGGCCAGTCCAGTCGAATTGTCCTGAACCAGTGTTAGGGTAAAAAGGACCGGCATTATTGAATCCAGCCTCTATACATCAGATATTGACAATATAGAAAGTGCAGTCGAATGGTCCTTGATGCCTCGCAAGCGGGGTAAAAAGAACCAGTGCTAGGGAAAGAAGGACAGGCATTATGGAATCTGTCCTTCCTCAGAAACACTGTCTGAGAAAGACTCGCAACAAAGTAAAAAAAATTCTTCTTCTTCAGATCTCGAACTATTGCTATTATTTCTACTAATATATTTTTCTCCACTACAGCGTTCCTGTGGACGACTACTCTGTTCTGTTAATTCAGCTTACTATAGCATCTATGTTGTACCAAGGCAATATTAAATTGAAACATTGCCTTCTGGGTGTTGGGTATTGCGATTTCTTTGTAAGTGAGTACATATCAGCAAAATAATTCATTTATTAGATGTTCTGTTCTGATTTGATTATCTTATTCAGGATGGGTTTGAGAATAACTGGTAAAGAGGTCATGTGTGTCTCTCTGGAAAAGAATTACTATAGCACATACGGGGTACTCGACTGAAAAACTGTCATCGAAAGATAGGTTACTCTCCTAGTTTGAGCCTATCAGTACCAGTAAACACATGACTTTACAGCCAATATTAGCACTTATAGCTCTTTGTGTTTCTGTTTTATTTATTCTGACAAATCAGTTATACAGTTTGTTTTGGTAGCTCTTGTATTCCTAAACGAACTGCATACGACAATGTCAAAATAACAAAATTAAAATACAATTCACAGTGTACGATTGCCGGGCAACCACAAAAAGGTAACGCAATGTTGTTACAAACCGTACAAAACGTAAAATAGAAAATAACTGCCTCATCAGCAGGAATACTCATTAGCGACAATGGTCACTTGATTGTATATGAATAATTCCATTAGAGATCGCATTAACGTCATACGTTACGCCGCCGTTCGATTATTATCGTTTTGTCGGTGTGCCGGAGACGTTTCGGCCTTTTCAATCGGGTGTACGCGCGGTACAAAAACTTTTTGATGTTACCTCGATTGTTTAGGTTGGAATGCTGATCGTATTGAATTCAAATCTGATTGAGGTGTAGAACAAAATGCAGTATTCATTTTGAGAAATGAAACGTAACAATAATTGTGTCGATGAAATAAAGGCTGTTTATATTGCATTTTTAACCGACTTCAAAAAAGGAGGAGCTTCTATATTTTTAATTTATATTATATAATTATAAATAAACTTTTATTTGAAAAATGGGTCATATATTTATTTGTGGGACATGAATCGTGCCAAATGCTATCAGAAAATCCAGGAAACTTGATCTTTGACGATAAAATTGGCGAAGGAGCGGGTACTAATTGAACGTAATTGGCGGTATTTAAAGAAATGCTAATAAATGTTAATTAAACCATTAAACATGATGAAAGTTCCCAATTCTCCATAAAAGATCTGCCTGTTCTGAAATCTAGGGCTTCACATGAGAGTATCAAAAATCTCTTCTCGGTCTCGTCAATTCCTAAAAAAGTAGAGTAACTTCGGGTAATATGGTACATCATAAGCCCTTTTGGAAATAAAACTCAAAATTTATAAGATCAAAGAGTTTTTATTGGTTAAACCAGTCCCTTCAACTCAATAGTAATCAAAAAAATAAAAGGTAAGGTTATTAACTTCGAAACCTAACGCTAATAAACTTTTTTTTAATCTTAAATAATCCATAAAATTTAAACATAGTAGGACAATATGACCTAGGGCCATAATGGCCACATTTGAAGTGATCCATATTGCCCACCATAACAAATAAAATCAAAAACTGTATTTTATGGCTAGAATATGGAGGAACTGATAGTATGTGGACATGATTTTTTCTTGTAAGATCTATTAATTCAATATTCCTTGTATGAGTTGGATGTCCATCTAGAACAAGCAGTACCGGAGATTCTTTAGTGGGTTTCACTTGTGGAATAAAATGTTGAATCCACTTGGTAAATAAGTTGGTTTGAATCCAACCTGAAGGGTGACATTCATATATGACACCAGGAGGCGCACCTTTCATTAGAAGCGGGTGATTTCTTTTTCTTGGGAATATAATCATGGGCAGATCAAATGAACTTCCAACGCTCATACTTATCATATCATAAGTTATTAAAGAACCCCTTTCAGCAGATGTTAAAGCACCAAGAACTTAGGGCATTTGTGATGGAACAACACTTATTTCAGTCTCGTCCACATTAAAAATTTTGTCTGGAGGGAACTAGTAGTCATCCATCAATCTCCCATAAAGGTTAAAGAAATGATTCACACTTTCTTTATTAAAGCCCTTAGCCCTGGCAAATGAAGTTCCCGTTGGGCGGCGAAAAGAAAGTTCTGGATACCTTTCTATAAAAGATTTTAGCCGATCTTTACCGGCGCTTTCATTTTTTGTTGAAAAACTATGGATATTGTTTTTTATTGCCAGCTGATTGGCTAAATTCCTGACATATTTTCGTACTAAATCGAACAACTTAGCTTCCATTGCTAACACATACTGAACAAATTGTTTCTCTAGTGCTTGTGCACATAGGGTGGTTGATCTACTTTGGTTGCCAACCATCTTAAAGTTGTTCGGGGTACTTTGTACAATTTGGAACTTTTAGTGAGCCCATTTTCACATTTCGCACATCTTCTATTGCATTTCCGGGAGTCATTGTCTTAAAAGGAAAAAAATCATGTAGAATGTTATGTGTGGCCCATATGGCCTGGTAGACCATATTGGCCACATACGAAAAACCATAATGGCCGCAGGGTAGTTTTTAACAAATAAAAGTCTAATCTAAAATCTAGTTAACAATATGCCTAAAAAATGTAACCAAACTACAGATTAAAAGTTTACCTACAAAACATTACACTAGCAATGTTAAACAAATGATTATTTGAGGAACGAGAATGAGATAAACTTACCAAAAAATAATATCACATAAGGTAATTTTCAATCGTCGCACGTACTGGACATACTCTTACGTGGAACAACATAAGGATCGACTAAGGTAGTCAAAGGAAGTGGGGCGACAATATAGCTGATACTTACACTGCTTGGTGTTGGTTGGTTTCTGAGAAAATACTACTGACCATATTGGCCAACTAGGCCATAATACCCGAAATTACTCTAAGTCTCGTTCAAGCCTCGGTCTCGTCTCGTTATCAGTTGTCTCCTCTCGTCTCGTACAAATAGAGACAACATTTTCAAAACTTCGGTATTTATAGGCAAAAAAGTTGTCCGTTAAGTATTGAATTTATAATATATGTTTATTACTCGATACACAACCGATAATCGTCGTGCGCGGTGACGAGTTACCGTTTACAAATATGTTAGGCTCAATACGATTACCGATTGCTTATCGGTTTTATGTCCTGTTGGAACACGCCTATGATACTCAACCGAGAGTAAGGAAACCCAATTGTTCTCTTAAAAAATATATATTCAAATTTAAAATATAAAAATCTGGGAGGATAAATATTTATGATAAGAGACACGCTACTATAAAAGCTTTAACAAGTTAAAGTAAAAATGTGAAAAATCAAACTTGGTTATTGAGTCTTTTTTAAATTTACAATAAAATATTTCACAAATGGTCACCATATATATTATAAAATATTTTGTTTTCTATGTAGACCTTTTCGAATAAAAACTTCATAAAAAAATTTACGGGACCAAAAACGAGAGTCTTGAGTTGCACTGTATGTGGAACAAGGTTTGTCGAAACAGGAATTTTGCTTAAAAGTAAAATACCTATTTTACCGAAAAAATTAACGGAGATGAAAGTTTTGAATGAATATAATTATTGTTATTCGAATTCGGGCATTCAATGCCAAAGCAAACGTTAATTAACTGCTTTGAAAAAATATGAACGTTCCCAATTCTGTATATACCTACAGTTTCTTTATTTAAGTTGGAATCATATTGAATATTTTAATATTTTTAACTAGAACACAAAATTTATTTTCCATAAAAAGATCCGCATGATCTGAAATTTAAATCGAAACCATTGCGTGTCTCTTTTTTCAACTTCTTAATTGCCCGTTGCTCTCATTGGTACCACTTGAAAACAACGGCGTTTACAGTATATCATGTGAAGACTGCCATACTTCGACCAAAAATGGACGAATATCGAGTCTCCAGAAAAAAAGCAAATTGAAAATAGAAACTGACTACCTCAGTATTATATCGACACGAACAAGAAACGGGACATCAAATCAACTTTAATAGCTGTAAAGAACTCGCAAACATCGATAATAAGAAACATCGAATTATTTAGAGTTCAACCAAATTAGAATCTTAAACCCGCTAAATAAAAAAGATGAGGCTTTGAAGATTTCCTTCTTGAGGAAATCTATCATTCCACAACATGACAAAAATCCAAGAACACTACTATAAGCTTAGGTAACCTGATTAGCCAAATTACCGGCCATAGAATGAGATGATACATAGTATATTTTGAAAATGTTAACGAATATTTTAAGGGAACGTGAAGACAATATTCAACAGAACCAAACTGGAACCAACGGAGGTACCACATATTTATATACTAATTACAAAAATAAAAAATGCCTTGCCATATTTCTTGATATGGCAAAGGCATTCTATATTGCGAATTTTGTTAACTCAACTTTAGGAAGTAGGTGTCAGACGTCCTGTTTTAAATATATTTTAAACATAGGTATTTAATGAATCGTTTCCAAACAGTAATAAAACATTTTTTAAAAAAATATAACCGATTTCTACCTATAACTAAAAAGTTAAAAATAATTATAACAAAATACAACTCTAGCAAATAAATAACACATTCAATGTTGTTAGGTACCTACCCAGGAAGTAAAAATGTAAACATTAAAAGGTGCTCATTCTGTACAAATTAATTACCTACCAATCTAGTATATTTTGAAGCCGGTGCCAAGCAAATCTAAAATCCTTCATTTCGTACTTATCTACTAATTCATCAAACTTGACTGTTGCACCGACTCCAAAAATATACTAGATTGGTAGGTAATTAATTTGTACAGAATGAGCACCTTTTAATGTTTACATTTTTTACTTCCTGGGTAGGTACCTAACAACATTGAATGTGTTATTTATTTGCTAGAGTTCTATTTTGTTGTAATTATTTTTAACTTTTTAGTTATAGGTAGAAGTCGGTTATATATTTTTTTTAAAAAATGTTTTATTTTCAACTTTTTAGTTTTTTTGAACTCAGGCAGTTTTCATTCTTTATTTTTTATTTTGTATGTATAACCTTAATAGACAGAACGAGGTAACATCGAAAGCCTCAACGTTACACAATAATACTTTCTCATTTAAATTGACAGGTAAATCTTTACGAACAAAATGTTCGCGTTGACTTAATAAGCCCAAAATATATTTATGCCTTATGGACTACGCCATGTAACCTTTTTTCAACTTTTTTGACAACCCCGTATAGCTAATTTCACTCCAACCTATGTACCAACCAACCATCCTGTACATACGACTGCCCACGGACAAGCATAAATTTGTTAGCTGCCTTCTGTAAACTATAGGACGGAGTAGAATCCATCCCATATTTACGGAGTCAAATCCGTCCTATATTTCAACCATAGTACATAACTCGTTGTGGGCTAGCCCATAAATTATTTCATTTTTAACATTCTATATTATCGCCCTTTTCACACTTTATGCAACTTCTTATGGGCTATACTGAGTAACTAGAAGCGAAAGCAGAAGGCTACGAGAATTATGCGAACCGACCTGAAGAGGGCAGATGTGACTCTGCCGAAACGTCGTCATTTTACCATCGATCCCGGCAGGGATCAGTTATCAACTACGCGGATGAATTCCCGGAAACCATCTAATACATATATATATATATATATATATATATATATATATATATATCAATATTTACACCCGTATTACTTTCTATTTCGAAGATATTAAATTCTCCGTGGCAAATATAGAACACCCGAAATCAAGACTCGTAAGAGAGGCAATTGAAATAGCGAAGAGGCCTCACAGTCTAAAGCACGCAATGAAATTCAGAACTTATCGAATTGTTGGAAAATCCTATTAAACACCGTACCGGCCCGTACCCGTCCATAACAACTTAACCGAAAATAACAATTCAGCAGGATGGAGCCGTGCCCACTGAACGCCAAGGGCCAATCACACGCAGCCGTTCACGGTGTCAACCGATAGGCGCCGAGTCGCGACTATATAACAGCGCGCTCGCTCCAGAAAATCTTAGTATTCGAGTAACTAGAAGCGAAAGCAGAAGGCTACGAGAATTATGCGAACCGACCTGAAGAGGGCAGATGTGACTCTGCCGAAACGTCGTCATTTTACCATCGATCCCGGCAGAGATCAGTTATCAACTACGCGGATGAATTCCCGGAAACCATCTAATATATATATATATATATATATATATATATATATATATATATATCAATATTTACACCCGTATTACTTTCTATTTCGAAGATATTAAATTCTCCGTAAAACAATAGTGACCTCCATTTTCCCCATGTAGTATTTCAAATTTCGCAAAAAGACGAATCAACTACTACTTCCTTTAAAGAAAGGAATCAACCTGTTAATTCATTTTAGGTTCATGAAGAATAATATATTTTTTAAAACACATTCCCCCTTGCCCCCATGTATAAAATTTAAGTAAACGAAATAGATAATACTGCCCCCCATAGCATGATCAAAAATTTTATGAAAATAAAATATAGTGTATTTACTTGCAGGTTGTCTAGCTTTCTATAAAAGAATTTTTAAAATCGGTTAACTACTTCCAGAGATTACCAAACACGCAAACAAATGTTACGCATTTAGATATTGGTACAGTTTGCTTTCCTGATTCCCTGCCTATTGTTAAGGATTATAATATAACTTTAACTCTGTGTATATTAATCCAATGTTTACTTTTTACTGTTATTAATTATTATTTATTTATTCATACTGGGCCGCCACAGCGGGTTCGTTCGGAATTATTATTATCCGCAAACGATGGTTTACCCGCTTATGTTTATTTTCTTAATTATGATCACCAATTTCTTGAACTCTGGTTTATCGATGTGGATAGTTTGAATTATATTACATTAGGTTACATCTCGAAATGGACCCAATAACATAAAACTTAAGTCAACAGTAATTAGGTCTGTGAATAATGAATTACGTTCCATAGCAAATCCTATTCCAACAAAAACTCCATAAATACCAACAGATTTAATTCTAATAAATAACCAAAAATCAAAATTCCTCTCACATTCCCATTCGAGTGAATGGTAATAAATTGTGATCACGGGCGGCGAGGAGCAAAGTGGCGTAAAGCAGTGTTTGTCACGGCCGCCTATGCATTGTCGACGACACAAAAACAAATTGTCATCGCAAAAACCGGCAATTGTCTCACCAATCAGCGCCAATTGTTCGTTCAAAGCCCGTTTAATCGTGTAGGCTGGGATTGTAAAGGGTGAATAAACAACAACCGTTACATCGTGAGGAAGAGTGTGTTGACTATTAGCCCCATCCCTACGAGCGATGACTGAAATTTTATTACTGCAATGAATATAAAGTTTTATCGATTTTTGAATTATGACACAAATTTAACAACAAACGCTTTCGGATTTTTTAAGGTTGGGAAATATTGTATGATATATAGGAGTAAACAATAGAGCTATACGCGAGATTTTGAAAATATTATAGACGATACGGAGACTGCATACGGTGCAACCAGAGAATCTTGTTTCTGGTCTCGTTAAATTATTTTTCATAATATTTGTAGCTTCTTCAAAGTTCCCGATCCTAGGCATCTTGTTTCATCTTATCGTTAGTTAGACCTTTCATGATGTCAGTTAGCATCCATTCTTTGATCTCCCTCTATTTTTAATACCTTCAATTTCTCCTTCCAATAGTATATAACCTGTCCTTAAAATGCCCAGTTAGCTTTCTTTATTCTTTTAGTTTACATTATTGATTTATCTTCCTTTACTCTTCTCAAGATGTCTTATTTTATTTGCTCATTGATGTTTTCCATTCTTGTCCATAGCCACATCTCAAAATTTTCAAGATTTTTCTTTTTTTTTCTTTTCATCTTCACAATTCGTCTCTATATAGATTTTCAACCGAATTCTTTTATTTTATATTTGTTCAGTCATTACTTGAAAACGGCTCAAAGAAATTCATCCATTTTGAAGTGGATCCCAAATGATCTGTTCAAGGACTTAGGTTATACCGTTTTTTAGAAAACCGGGAAAAAAATTAACAAGCTTTCTTATATCTACTTTTATGGAGGCGCCAGTACTAAAAATGTCTGTGTTCGTAACGGGGCGTGTAATAAATTGAATAATATATATTCAATTAATATATATATATATATATATATATATATATATATATATTGTTTTAAACTCCGTGGGTTCAATTAATTAATTTAATAAAAACTAATATTCACTTCACTTTCTAGAACTTTTATTCACACGTCAAATATTCTCAACAGCTGATTGTAATACAATAACATCGAAATCATAATAATAGATAAGCTCTACTAACTAACTACTGAAATTAGTATCGCCATTTATAGCGTACGCCGAAATTTCTGGTAGTTCTTTCTACCTTTGTTCGCACAGCATCCAGATACACAGTTTTCTCCCCACCCAAGCCTTCTAGTTCTTCTTTTTTTACTATCCCAGCGATTGATGTTTAATTGGGATGAATAATGCTTTACGTTGTTTTGGCCAGGGACGGAGTGGATAAATTTTATAACAATATATACAGTGTGTCCTCATAAGTTGGTTTCGAACGGAAAACTTCCTTATGAATAATATATAGAGAAAAAGTTTATTAAAATTGAAAACTGCTTCCAATTATGCTGTATCATTAAAAATTGTGTAATTAATAATTTTATGAAATTTCGCGCAGCAAAGTCTATTAACTAAAGAGAATTAAAAAACAAGTTACTCTATTGTATTCAACGAGGTCAAAACATGAATGTAATACCTTATTTTTGGCAATTCAGAAAAAGTTAATTAGATTTGAAAACTGCATCCAATAAGAATTGTAAAATAAATACATAAGAATAACAAAAACCGACTTCCAAAAAGGAATTTAACTAAAAAGCAAAAAATATTTACATTCAACAATTAATTACTTTTTCTGAAGTCGGTGCCAAATCAAAGTAGAAAAAAAAATGGAAAATACTTTAATGAATTGTAACTTCCAACTTTGGTGTTTAACTTACTTGGCAGCTAATTCATAAATTGTATTTAGTGGTTGCAGGAAAACATTTTTTTCCTTTATATTTAACTTCCTTCTTTTGAAATCAGGTTGTGTTTAAACTTGTTTAAAACCAGATGTAGCTTTTAGCGAGTCTTTTTAGCAGCTGTATGGAAATTTTTCTTGCTGTTAACAGGCCCTTTACTTTGACAATTCATATTTTCCCCATGGCTATTCTGCTCTTGATTTCTTCACTACAACTACTAGTTGAAATCATTATTCCTTCCAAATATTTAAATTTACTTACTTTTTTTCAGTTGTTGCCCTTCCATGATAACCCTCACATCTTCTACTGTGTTTTCACTCGCATTATTTTTGTTTTTAAAATATTTATTTTCATATCACACTTCTTTTCAGTTTCGCTTATTTTCGTAATTCATTTTTTGTTTCAGCAACGACTGCTTGGTCATCAGCATACTCTCCATATTTATCACTTTTTCATTGCCTACGGTGATCATAGCACTGCCTTTTAATGAATATAAATTGAAAAGTGCCGTGCTATGTAGGAACCTTGTTTCACTTCTCTTCCCATGATTATTTCTTTGATTTCTTCATTTTCCAGCTGTACCACTACTTTTCGTCCTCTGTAAAGCTCTCGAATGAGGTGTTGGTCTTTCCAGTTCACCTTAATAACTTCCAGTATTTTCAATATTGTATTCCAATCTACTTGGTTAAACGCTTTCTCCCAGTCACTAAAACTCACATACATTGCCTTGTTATTCTCCAGCAGTCTCTCTGCTAACACACACCCTATAGCCTGGCGGGTTCCTTTTCCTTAACTAAATCCAAACTGATTTCTTCAATATTATTTTCAATTATTTTCAATAGTATTATTATTACTTTGGTGAGATGACAGATAAAGCTTATGGTTCTGTAATCTTTGCATTGAGTTGTTAATGTGCTCTTAGGTAAGAGAATGAGAAAGATTTTGAAAACACATCACAGATTGTGTTTTTAAGGTTCATCATTCTAGAGGAAGCACAAGGACCTAGTGTTTTAAATGATTTAGATGTTATATAATTGCTGCCCTCTTCTTTGTTGTATTTAAATTCTTTAATTGTACTTTCAAATTTTATGTTTTTCTATTATATACGCAACTTTGTTTGTGTTAGACTGCTCTTATGGCTTTAAATCTTTCATACTTTTGTTTACATTACTGTTATCAAGATCTACATACTCCAGCCATACTTCTTTGTTTTTGTCCACTTTAACTGTTACAGTATCATCTTCTTTCACCATCCTAGTCTCTCTTATGGGGTTAGGTTTAATCTTCGTTAAAGATTTGACTGTTTTGTTTAGTTCCTGTGTTTGGCTGTATTTTTCAAGCCATTTTGTTTTCTCTCATTGTTCTCCCATCCATTGCTTTTTGACGTTATCAGTCACTCTTCTTAGCTCATTTTTATTCTTCTGTACTCAGCAATACCTTTTTCGCTTTTATCATTTTTCCATTTCTTTCTATTTTCCATTTTATCCAACATTTCTTTGTGTTACCCACTCCTTCTGGGTTTTCCTTGATTTTCATTCACCGACCTCAGAAAAGTTATTTGATTGTTGTAGAAAAATATTATTTGCTTTTTAGTCAAGTTCTTTTTTTTGAAGACACTTTTTCTTTTTTTAATGAATTTATTTTACTATTTTTAGTGATGTAATGGCAATATTCATTATTTTCTCGTTTACTGTTGAACAGAATAGAGTAACTCTTTTTTTCTAAAGATTTACATGTTTTAAGAAATTTTCGCTTGACTCCAACTTAGGTTGGCCCACTGTATTATAGAGAATCTTCAATTTTTGTGGTTCTGTTAAGTATCATACATTTTGATTTAATTCCAATTAAATTCATATAATATAATACTCGAATTTTTTTCAGTTTTCTTATTTAAAAAATATCTTCAGTATACAATTTTTGTTGATATAGCGTAATTGGATGCAGTTTCCAATTACAATAAACCTTGATAACAATTTTAGATTTTATATAAATAAAGGTACTTTACTTTTTAGCAAAATTGATATTTTTTGTTAAACAGTTGAAAATATGAAATGAACATGTATTTTATAATTTATAGTGATACGACATTATTAGAGGCACTTTTTAATTCTAGTTATTTTTGAATGATATAAATTTTAGATATTATCAAAAATAATTTCACTTTTTAGCAAAATTCATAGTTGCTGACAAAATCTCATATACAGTATATTATTTATAAAAAAGTTTTTCGTTTGATTCCAATTTACCAAGACACACTGTATATAGACTCCTGGCTCCGGAGAAAGATATTTCCTTTTATAATACTTTTGCCTGCACCAATTTTATGATTTTATGAAAAATGGAAAACTATATATATTTGTGGTCACCCAGTGGTCGAAATTCGACCCTATTTCATCAAATTGTGAACATTATTGAGGTTCGTTTATCAAAAGTATATGTCATGTCATATTGACAAATCTATTGAAATATATGCCCAACAATTGCAATATAATTCTTATTTTAGGTGAAAGTCTTGTAAATTGTAATCTATATATAAATAGGCAAAGACAAAACGGTTAGGTACCATTTTCTCCTCTGCCCCTCAACCGATTTATTTGATTTTTGTTTTGTTTAGTGGTTATTGCCGACCTTCAGTGCAGAATGCTAAAATATATTTACAATATTGATTCATTCATTAAATAAAGTAAAATAAAAAATTCATAATTTACGTCCACAGTGCTGCCAGATTGCGTGGAGAGAAAATCTTAAGACGGATTGACTCGAATGAAAAAAACAAACTAAACTAAACAAAAAACTAAAGGCTAATAGTTTCATAAAATTTAACTAAGATTACAAAGTCTTTGGTATAAATACAAACAGTGAAATTGAAGATAAATAGTTAGATCTGACATCATGGCAATGGTTCTAATTTCTCGACCAGTTCACGGCCAACCACATTGTAGCAGACTGAATTTCAATTTAACATTTCTTAACAGTTAACCGCTAGGTTAAGGTACCTTCTCAATGCAATCAGAAAATTATTAATGTATAATTTTCAAAAATTTTAATTTCAATGAACTTACAAAAATTGTCACCACATGAAGGTATTATTTAACATAAATTAACAGGTGGTGCATTGTATTTCTTAAATGTTTGATATAATCTCTAGATGAAAACTTTTACGTGAGTAAACTAACTATTGAGAGATTATAAAGCTAATTGATACATTTGTATTCAGATCCTTTCAAGTTGAATATGTTTTTTTTTATTTTGTGCCATGTGTAAATGAAAATTGAATAAGCATTAGTAATATATTGCTGTTTTATTCGATATAAGTTAATCTTTTAAATTAATTTTAACATGTCGTCTAAAATATTAGCTGTCAGTCAAAAATTGTTAAATGTTCTTTTAACGAGATGTGATATGCTGCAAATATATTTTTACTTATTTATCTAACAATATAATACATATAATGTTTTGTTTATTTATATATATCTTAACATATGTAATTCTCGCAAACTGCACTATGACTGTCGAAATTGCCTTTCGGGGTTTTGGGGTCTACAAATCGATTGCTCGGAAAAAATCGTATTACCGAGAAAGAACGAGATTGTGACAATAATTATGACAGCTCAGTTTTGAAATTACAAGAGTTTTAATACAGGATGATTTGGTAGCATACTTGAGGTTGAAACTGCTCTTGAATTTCCAATACATATTGATGTGTAGAATCTTATAAGAATTTTATCGCTATTTAATATTTTTTAAGTAAAAATTGCTGCTTAGGCGATTTTTGGATCGGTAAAAAGTTATGTGTTCTCATGTTCTAAATTGACTGACATTTATATGTTGTATATTATAATTACACAGGGCGATTCTAGATATGCTAGAAATAATTTTTTTCGTGGGTAGCACACAAGCAGTTGCATATATAGGGTGTTTAAAATATAGAGTAGAGTGCAATTATAACTAATAAAATAATTATATAGGAAAGCCCATTAGCAGTTGATTTTACAGGGTTCTTGGAATAGAGGGCGCAACAGAATTACGGTTATACAGGGTGGTACAAAAAATATTATACAGAGATGCATATACAGGGTGGCGGAAATGGAAATGCAACATTTCGTAATCCATTAAGCAGTAGTATATATAGGGTAAATGAAATATATGAATTATAGATATACAGGATGATTATAAAAAATGTTAGAAAAGGAAATGATTTATAGAGTAGCCCACGATGAGTTCCATATATATGATGATTGAAATATAGATCGAACTAGAATTATTATTACAGAAGATAATTAAAAATTTCATAAACAAAAAGAGTAAAGACGGTGGCTTATAGTCAGTCGCATTTACAGAATGGTTTACCGGGTGGTTCAAAAATGTTAAAAAATATTATGCGTGGTCCATGAGCAGTTGCATATACAGGGTGGTGGAAATATATAATGAGATGGAATTATACATAAATGTTAGAGAATTCAGTGCAAATACAGGGTGGTTAGAAAAAACAATTATGTAGGGTAGCCCATTAGCCGTTGAATTTTTGTCATATTAAATTAAGAATTACGAATTTGAACACAAATAAAGTCCTATTAATTATATCTGAAAAAGAACTTGAATTTCGTTATTTGTATAAGCGAGATGTAAGACCGACATCTAGGATTTTCGAGAAAACTATCACACAGAGGTTCCGAATCTGGATTCGTTCCGTGTAATTGCTGTTCTCCCTTAAGTCCTAGAATAGAATGTCACGATAAAATGTTCAGGGTACTTCACCTGCCAGAGATATTGACACAATTGGTCGAATTTCGACCACTGGGCGACAGCTAGTTAAATAAAATGCATGGACACAAAGCAGTAACTTACTTATTCCCTTCCTAAAAATAATTGAAAGATTCGGTCTATAAATATATTCAAATATGTAGTTATAATTTTTAACATAAAAAAATAAATCCTTTTAAAAATATTAACATTGTATTAAATAATAAATTAATATTGAATGTAATATTTAAAACAGTAGTTAATACCTACATTTTTCAAAAATATTTTTTGATTTGAGACTGAAAAATTTCAATAGCCTTAAAGTAAGAAATAAAACGTAATAAAAACCTTCATTCTGGCATTTCACTGTTAACGATTTCAGTTCGTAAGCACAAAATGATATCAACCAAATCAAAAGTTAGTATGAAGGTGTTATACATACTATTACACTCCAAATAACTACAAAACATAAGTACATAGTAATAAACTTTCAACCAAAATCTTAAGATCAATATAATTTCATTATGTTTAATAAAACACACTGTAAGCAATGACTATTTTTGTTTTGTATGGAAAATAAAAAGAAATATAAACACCTGCTGTTAATTAATGATAAATAAATAATACTCACATTTGTTAAAAACTTTTCGCCGTGAATGAAGCTGAAAACTTGAACTTACACATTAATTTACAACTTATCTTTACCAATAATAATCTTACGCCAAACAATATTCTGAAATGTCAAAATCAAATCAAGGCGCCACTTCAAAGATAGTCATGGGTTCAGAGCTGCCAGGTCTAACATTCGTCATGAATATTGTCATCTTATTTAAATTATATGAAATTTATACTGTAAAAATTAAAAGAATCTTTAAATTGAAAGTATAACATTAAAATTAATAAAACAGAATTAAATTCATCAATTGCAACATAATTCTTATTTTAGTTGATAAACCATATTTACAAAGCAATGAAAGTTGAGAGAGCCCAATGAATGGCCATTATTATGTAATATAAATTTTCCTGAGTTCTATTTCAATATCATAACTATGTAGAATAACTTTAGGAGCTGGTCAAAATTTGTTACTTTTTAGTTTAAATTAATTCGTCTTTCACATTCGAGTCAATTCATCATACATTTTTTTCTCCAATAACAGTATGGACGTAAATAATGTTTATTTTATTATATTTTATTTAATGAATGGACCAATATTATAAATAAAATTTAGCATTCTGCACTGAAGGTTGTCAATTGCTACTAAACAAAAAAACAATAAAGAAAATCTGTTGACAGACAGAGGAGAAAATGGTACCTAACCGTTTTGTCTTTGCCTATTTATATATAAAATGAAAAAATATAGGACCACTTTGGGGGTTTCAAAAGAATCCGAATTCGATAAAAAAATATATTCAGCTAAACTGACAACCTCCTTCTTATTGAAGTCTGGTTGGAAACTATTATATTGTCTTGTGTTCAACGGATTGTAAAATTTCTAAAAGATGGGAATACCTATTTTTTTTATGAAAAAAACTCAGAAAGAAAATTCTGGCCTACAGGCAAAATGGACTAGTTCATATTTATTTTTCTTGTTATTTTTTATTAAAGAAGGGGCTCATATTCTTTTAAAAAGTTTAAAAGTCTGACGAGACTTCTTTGTGACTTACTTTTCTTTCTAAAAATAACAAAAGTCCAACAATAATATTTACACAACAATATTTTTCACGAAACATAAAAAGGAAAAATACGTGCTATCAGCGCCGAATGGAGACTGTTCCTCCATTCACCTCCTTTTCTCCCGTCGACGACAAAAAGAATCCTAAAAAGGCCGAAATCCGCTTTGGAGCGACATAAAAGTCACAATTCCAAATGGGATTTATAAAGTTTACGATATTATTCCAACGCCATTCTCACTTATAGAAAAGCTTTATCGGGATTTTCATCTGCAACTTTGGTCTTAGAGATGAAGCAGCTCCATTCGAAGCTTATTGGAAAAATTGAAAGTGCGTCTCCGATTCGCCATCTCGTCGAAGATCTTTTTCGTGGAGAAACGACACTTTTATAGTGGATATTCGACAATTTATTGTGCCATTTTGAATGGCAATTATTGAAAGCTTAGACGCTGAGTGATGGTCATGAGGATATTTCGCCTCGGTATATGTTAGTGGTTCTATGAAGGAATCGTTAGCTATAGAAAGGAATCGCGTTAAGTTTAGCGCTATTTTTTAACCGATTTCAAAAATTCGTCTGTATCTATGTTTCTTTTTATGCTTGTTCAGCGATTAATGGCAAACGACGTAAGGAATTTCGACCGTTTATACAGAATTCTGTTTCGGGGGATTGCGAAGTGGTCCCATATTTTTTTCATTAACTTAGCTTGTACCGTTTCTTAGAAAATAGGGGAAACATTTTTGCCGATTTTTTTATACAGTAGGGTAGGGCGGGGCTAACCGGTCCATTTTTCACATATTGTCTTATAACTATTTATTTGTAATATTACTGAATTACATTTTCGTACCATTGGATAGCGTAACCTTTCAGCTACTAATAGTGATAATTGGACTTCTCCAGATCGTGTCTACACGTCAGATATTGACGATATGGTCAGTCCAGTCGAATTGTCGTTAACCAATGCTAGGGTAAAAAGGATCGGCATTATTGAATCCAGCCTTTCCCAGAAACACTGTCAGAGAAAGATTCGCAACATTCTAAACAAAATTATTCTTCTTCAGAACTCAAACTAGTCTTACTACTAATATCTTTTTCTTAACTACAGCGTTCCTACGGACGACTAATCTATACTTCTGCTTATTTTCTGAGTCCAGCGAGGACGCTTCTATTCCACAAGTGTCTGTTAAAATAGCTGTTTTGCTTTATTTGTTCTTGATGACCTTACGAGGTCCAACCTTTGGAAAGAGTCTGACAAGTTCCGGAGAAGATGCTGCATTTGATAACGTTAACCATTGAGGGTCGAAAATAGGTAGAACAGCATTGGAGGTACCCAGAAACTCGGTGATGTAGGCGATTGAGAGTCAATAATCGGAGACACCTGAATCTCTGTTGACGCAGTGGACAACGAAGGTGGATTCTCAGGAATTGGTGTATCCGTCACAAAACTTGGAGCAAAATCGAGATCATCAATTATTTATTTGATATAGACTTTGCACGTCGCTCAGTAGTTCTTTCTGAAAAATAAGATGAACATGATCGAATTAATTACTCATGTGGGATAAAAATATCCAATGTAGGTCATAAAGATTCATACGTGGTACGGTGGACGTTTTTACCTTCAGGGTAGCTTAACGTGCATTTGAGGTTATATAGAAAAAACAAAACAGTGCCTACCAAATGCAACAGTCTTATCCAAAACTTGATAATATTAACAATAATATTCAAGAAAACTGGCTCTTTGATATCAATAATGTAAGTGTGAGACTGAAATCAAATAACAGAAAGCATTTTACTTATGTACCGCATCACCTTCTTAAATCATTCCCTTATTTGTCTATCAGACCTTTAAGCCCCGCCCTACCCTATGCTTTGGTGGAGTCGCCGGTATTAAAATATGGAAAATTTTCTATTCAGAACATGGGATAAATTGAAAAGAAATTGGAATAGTTTCGGGTTAACCCCAAGTGGTCCCATAAAAAAATCTTCTTTCTTATGCAGTAAGCTTTGATGGAGTTGCTGGTATTTATTGTTCGGAACTTGAAGTAAATTGTAAATAACTTGCATTCATCAAAATAAATGTGAGTTAATATGTGTAGACAGTGTGTGTGTAGTCTGTATTCATAAATCAAACGATTTCTTTTTGTTCATAATTTTAAGAGAAAAAGTTATTCTTCATGAACAGATTTGCATGGTGTAAAATGTATACTGTAATCATTACATGCCACTTTTTCAACTGTATACGAGGTTTGTCAGCAAATATGAATTTTGCTTAAAAGAAAAATACCTTTATAAATCTTATTAAACGTGAGTAATAAGAATGATAAAATGCATCTAATTATGCCACATCACTAAAAATTGTATAATAGATCTTCATGTCACATTTCCAAATTGTATACTAGGTTTGATAAAGAATATAAATTTTGTTTCAGTTAAGTACCTTTATTTTTAATAATAACTCAAATTGTTATCAGACAAAGTTTATTAGAATTGAAAACTGCATTCTATTATGCTGTATCAGTTAAAACTGTATTAAGATTTATTATAAGATTCCGCGGAGAGGAGACTATTAAATGAATGTCAGTATAAATAACAGACCTAAAGAATGATGATACTCAGATGGTATACAATATAGTGGATCCTCGTAAGTTAGAATCATATACAAAATTTTCTTAATACACTTATATATTTAGAAAACATTTTTTTCTATTCACCAGTAAACGGGGTTGGTCACGCTAGTAAATGATGCTTTAAAGTAAAATATCTTATTTTAGGCAATATAGAAAATGTTAATTACATTTTAAAACTACATACAGTTAACTGTTGCATCCCTAAAAATTGTAAAATGAATATATTTAAAAAAAACGGACTTAAAAAAAATTATCTAAAAAGCATGAAATAATTTTTTGCCACAACAATTTTCATTTTTCTGAAGGCGGTGCCAAATAGTTTCACTTTAGCTTGGCACCGACTTTATAGAAAGTATTTAATTGTTGTAGCAATAAATTATTTCATGCTTTCTGCTTAATTTTTTTTAAGTCGGTTTTTGTTTTTTTAGAAATGTTTTATATGTCGATAATTTTTCATAAATATTCTTAAGTTTTCGTCTACAAAATAAAATGCTACCAGAGAGTGTGAAGCTTGTCGCACGATGTTCGATGCCTTATAGCCATTGTATTTGACAGCTAACTTCTATTACGAAAATTTGTGACATAAAACATTTTAAACAAATATTAACTGATTCAAAGTGAAGTTAAAAGTCGAAAATAGTTAGTAAAACATAACAATATACAACAAGTAGCACATTCACTGATGTAAGGTACCAATAGACAAAGTAAAGAATGTAAACAATAAAATTTTCGCATTTTGTACAAATTAATTACCTACCTGACTAATATATTTTTTAAGTCGTGGCCAAGCAAGCCAAAAATCCTGAATTGCTCTATATATGCTACTTGATCAAACTTGATTATGGTTTGGCACCGACTTCAAAAATTACTAGATATGTAGGTAATAATTTTTACAAACTGAGTACAGTGAATGCGCTATTTGTTGTATATAATTATATATACAATATAATTTCGTTAACCATTTTCGACTTTTAGTTTCATTGATGAGTGTTTCAGTCTTCATTTGATGAAAATTTATTTCAAAGATTACTTAAAAATAATAAACACTTGGTTAAATTTCCCCTTTTTTACTTCTTTTAATTTGACATTAAAAGAAATAAAAATATGAAAATTTAAATTACAGTTTTTGTTGTTTTTAAGTAATCTTTTAAATTCATTTTGAAGTTAATATGTTTTTGAAGCTGTTTTATTTTCAGTTTTCAGTTCCTCAATTAATTTTATCAAATATATTATTTTCATATTTGTTGTTCTATATTGAAATTGGATAGTTTATATTATTTATTTTCTGATTTGTGTATACAGGTTGTTCCAAAAGTACTGGAACGGTTAAATATCTCGCCCAAATTGTGTTTCGGAGAAAATTGTTTCAAACAAAAGCTATCAATGCAAGGCCATTTTTTAAAATGGAACCCCCTATTTTTTATTACCAACCGTGATTTTGTCCTTGACCATCAAGGTCAGTTCACTATCCGTGGATTGGCCCACAATATTTAGTTTGTTAATCAAAATGTTAATTTGTGACCTTGACCATGACCTTTATTAAGGTCACATCCACGGTCAAATTCGGATAAAGGACTCAGTTATTTCCTAACCTAAAAGAAAACAGTTCCCATTCTGAGTTCATATTTTGAAAAATGAAATATATTAATAATAAATATTAAATATACATTGATATTTTATCCGCGTTGATTTAGGTGTGAATTTGGTGTGCTTTCGGTGGCATTTTTTAAGCATACTGTATTTAATTTCAGTAGAGCCCCCAAACCCAATAATTCCCTTGTGTTATCTGCGAAACAGCGTTACGCAAAATTATCTCATCGGTATCATATTTCCCCATTCTTCACACACAGACAATATTCTTCCCTCTTCATTTTGTTGCTCTTTTCACGGCTCGACAAAGAATAATATATCTCTATAGAGAAAACTCACAATAACGAACAGTCAGACCAGGGCGAGCAAATATCTTATTTTTATAGGGGAACAAATGAATATCCGCGGGATATTTGACACTTTACACACAGAAGTGAGTGTTTTGTTGACTTTTCGCGGGCACGAAACTAACTTATTGCTTTGTAACGTTGGCCATCCTGATGTGTCCGTGGTCGGACTTTCTTTTTCTTTTCAGCTTTATAGCTCAATAACTTTTTCATCCGATGTTTTTGTATGCTCGAGGGCTGTGGTAGTGTCTTTTCTTGATCTTGATATCAAAGTTTGAATAGGAATATTTTTGTTCGTTCTCGTAATCTTTATTTATTAAATTCCTAAGGAAAGTTACATTCATTTTGATATCTAAGCAATAATTACCATTTATATCAAAACTAAGAAGAATACTGTCGAATAGTCTTGTTTATCTATAATTCTGTCAGACTATATTTTAGACAGTTATCCTACAATTTATTGAACATTAGACAATATATTGTTTCTGGTCGAGAACCTTTAACAGTTGCACTTTACTTCTCGACTAATTAGTTATGTGTTTCGTACATACAACTGAATTAAAAATGTTATAATTGTATCATCATTCATTTTAACTACAGTGGGTTTAACTTCCTCACATACGGTTATTATATAAACTTGAACAATATGGTATTCGTCTAAAACTGTTAGATTGGATTTTTTTAACACATCTGTATTTTCAGAGCTAAAATTACATAAATTTCCTTACTACTATGCTCTAATTCTATTTTAATTCCCTACGTTCTTTTTCCTATTTGATATAATATTAATTCCCTAAAATATTCATTATCTAATATATGATATATCCTTTTACCTAATTTCTTATCCTATTCCCAGTCTTCTTCTCTTTCTTCTCTTCACCACTGTTTCGTCCTCTTGTAGTAGCGCTTGCCGTGATCTTTTCATCCTGTGTCTCATGTTCATCGTAGTTGGTTGCTTCTCTCATCAGTGGGTTCCTATGCTGTTCCATCCTGGGTATGGTTTTCTTCGTTCTCTTCGTTATTTCTTCCTTGATTGTAGTCATCTCTAGGTCTCTTCTTAGCTGGTTGTTCCTCAAGTACCATGGGGCGTCCGTCATCCTCCTTAGTGCGTTGTTCTGTAGTGCCTGTAATTTCTTGATGTGCGTTGCTGTAGCTTGTCGCCAGATGCTGGCTCCATATATGATGATTGGCTTCACTGATACTTCGTAGATATTTCTCTTCGTCCTCAGTTGGAGTCTGCTTCTTCTTCCTATCATCGGGTTGAGTTGGTTGATCATTGATTTGGCTTCTTCACTGTCTCTCCTATATGTTAGATTGGATTAAAAGCTTTTTAAAGGGACGGTCTGCTCGAGTTCGAGTGCATGGTGAACTTACTCAATCATAAGAAGTGGTGTTCCTCATGTTTCAATGCTCGGACCCTTACTTTTTAATGTGTTTTTCGCAGACCTGACTTTATTAGTTGATTCCGATTCAGAAAAGAAAGAGCGGAAAATTATGCGTTAGATATGACCTTGACCTTGACTTTGAATATCCCACGGCTATTTTAAGGTCAACAAAAAAAAATCAGTGATCTCGCTCGGACAGAATTTTTGAAGAAAATTTCCGAACACAAATTTTATTAAAATATTAATGTTTACATGGTTCCTTAGATCTAATGAAAACATTCTAAACAACTGTTCTGATAAAATTCGGCGTCCTAGAGTTCTTTGCTTTAGTTCTTTGTCAAATTCCCGCCCGCACTTCAATAATGTTTATATGGTTCCTTAGATCTAATGGAATGGTTCAAAACAACTGCCATGATCAAATTCGACGTCCTATAGTACTTTGTTTTACCACTTTGTTTGATGTTTTTTTAATCTCAGCTTAATTTGTTGCTAAATTGTTTAAACGAACTTCGGCCCGGCTTTTAATAATATTTACATGGTTCCTTAGATCTAATGAAAAGATTCTAACCAACTGTCATGATAAAATTCGACGTCTTAGAGTACTTTGTTTTAGTACTTTCTTTGATGCTTTTTTAATCTCCCGGCTTAATTTGTTGTTAAATTATTTAAAAATTTAACAACAAATAATAATGTTTATATTGTTATTTAGATCTAATGGAATGGTTCTAAATAACTGTCATGATAAACCTTTCAATATTGTTTATATGGTTCCTTAGATGTGATGGAAAGATAAGAGTAAATTTTTAAGATTTATTCAATACGATACCTACTTAAATGTACTTAATAAGTAAAAATATCGAATACAAAGTATCGAGAACAAAAGTATCGGTGCCGAAAAAAAAAAGTATTCGATACCACAAAATATCGGTACCTATTCCGTGTCCCTATGCTTTTCTCGCAGCGCTGCAGCGCTTTAATAAAGTTGCAAAGTATACAAATTCTCTGCTTTACCGCTTTCTAACTAAAACAAATCAGTCAAATTCTTTGTTGAACTATGCAAAAATGCCACCAACAGAGAAACATAAAAAGTGAAAATAACTAGAAAGAACAATCTGCATTCAGCGAAAACCATATACTTACTACTGCTGATATACTGCTATCCAGGGGCGGATTCAGGATTTTCATTGGGGAGGGAGCCTTGATCTCGTTTGGGAGGAGGGGCTTCTTGACGTCACTGAAAGTTAATTTTAGATCAATAAACACTAAAAAGCATACCACTTAGATGATTTGGGGGGTGGGTGCTTCAGACACTTAGCCCACCCTCTGGATCCGCTAGTGTTGCTATCGGCTGTAAGCAGAAGGGTCACCGACTAAGAGAGACAGCAGATTATATCCTGTTACTATACCTAAACCGTTTTGCGCAAGCGTTGCCAAAAATCAAACAGAGAAAAAACATAACCAACAACAGATTAGCCAATTGGGGCATTTTCGAACATGCGCATTAGACCTGAAATATAGTAAAACGTTATAGACATATATACGCCTGGACTGTGATGTTTGCGCCTTCCTCTAGACTCTGCTAGCACTGCTAGCAGTATATTAGTCTTAAGTATATGGCGAAAACAAACCGCCGAAACCCTTTAGTGCTTTAATGGTACAATTCTCTGAATGCACTCAATGACATGAAACACTCGTTATTTTCCGGATATCGATTATCCGACTACAATTTACAAAACTACAATGTGTTATTGGCAATGTGGTTACTTAAAATTAATTAATTCTATTTTCTTACTGAAAGTTTAAATGATTGAACTGTATCGCTTAAATAAGTACTGCGTCTGTTATATGGAGAAGGTAAATTGTTTGTCGCAACTACAAGTGCTGCCTCTCGTCACTAATTTGCATCACCACTTGCTTTCTGGAAAAAGGCTGACTGGCTTATGAAACTAAAAGTTATGCCGTAAAAGGATAGATGTCGGCCTTTCCGATATAATTTTCCAGATCAATATTTTTACATGGACATGGAAAACAGTTTTCAAAAAAATCACTATCTAAGGCTTGTTCACTACCATGCCCATGAAAATAGAAATATTTATTGAATCATAGTAGTTGGGTGTATAATTTTTAAATAAAGTACTACGTTAAAAGTTGAAACGGAATATTGCCAAGAAATCTGCACTTAACACTTCTCAATTCAGAACAATCAATAAATTTTGTATAAGTTTGAAATCAATATTTGTGTAATGTTCGTAGAAACCTTACTTACGCCAGTCATTGGTACGGGTCTACACCACATATCATACAATAGAGAAGTCTACACCGAAAGAGGGTACACGTGACGACTACAATTGTAAAGAATTCAGTTGTGACCTTCTTATTGATTGAACCTGCCGGTTTTCTCCCGAATCGTTTCACTATCAGTTGGTAGATGGCAGGACTGCTATAATAATTTGTAAATGTTAGTTTAGAATAAAACTGATTTTATTTTTTAATTAAAAAAATGTACGCAATGTAGAATTTAACTATAAACATAGAATACCGTGTCGGTACATACTTTTTATTCCTTTCTTCCAAATTAATTCCTGAATTAAAGCGAGGAAAAGAAGTTCCACTGCTGATAAGGTTCGCGTTATATTTTTTGTCCTAAAAAATAATTTAAATTACTGTCAAAATTTTGTTATTACCTAATTATTAGTTATGTCCCATAGTAATAGGGTCGCGTAATATATTTGCGTTATATAACCTACACTCTTAAAGAAACCCGGTATTTTGCTCATAATGACGTTTAGCAAAAAATCATAGTATGGGTAAAATAAATAACGGAGAAGTAAGAATAGATTTTACGAAAAATTTAATAAACGAAAAGTAATTTAATTATATATAGTTGTGTGAGCTTTAGGTCTCAAACCAATGTTATTATCGGGTAAAGCTCTTCCTATACCTTCTAAGTATTTCACTACTCTTCTGCATGCTGTGAATAAGGTGATGAACCTGTTCTTGCTGTACCCGTTCCCATTCTTAATTCTGCGCTATTCGCATCTCTTGGACCGTTTTTTCCATTCTCTCTTTTATCTTCTAATGGTTCACATCTGGATTACAAGCGAGCCATTCCGAAATAGAAATTGTCAGTATGTAGACATAACAACTTCCCGAGCAAACGACGTTCTGGGTGAAATTCAGAAAGTTGTTCCGAACCTGGAGCCGTGACGTGGAATGGCTCCAACAAATTAAAAAAATAATGAATGGTAATTGGAATAAACCTGAAACTTATCGTAAAAACAAAAACACGGAAAAATCTTTTAGTGGTGAATAAAATAATAATTTAAGAACACAGGTAAAATATTTTCAACGTTACAAGTAAACGCCAGTTTTTTCTTCAGTCAATTTAAAAGACCTTCATTGTATCATGTTAGGTATAAATGCTTTTAAAGAAACAAATATATATTTATTACTAATAGTGCAGAACACTTCAAACAGGTATGCAGATAACAGCGCCACCAGTTTTTGCAAAATCTTAAAAATTTCATCCAACTGAACCAAGGAGAAGAATCTCTAGAGTGAGACTTCCCAATCGGATATAATATAAACATTAGCCTAACTTCTTCAAGGAAGAGAGAGAGAGAGAGAGATAATAAAGTAGATCAAAATAAACATTGATTTAAACAAAGTCTCTGGATTTGAGTGTAGAAGTCTTAAATTCACTCTAAAAAGCCATTTAGTTGGTTCGTTCATACAATCATATGATGTGTGACGTGGCAGAACTCATGATAATCTCTAAATGAAGAAAATTTGCTCTACAAGTATCCTAATACTGGCCAATTTCTTTACTGTGACCTATGATATCAAAATGCCAGTCTTAAGCAAGCTTGTTAGCAATAATGAGAATGTTTTCTCATTATTGGAGAAAAGAACTTAATACAAAACATTCAGTTCGGTTTTACAAAAAATCACTCAACAATAGACCGTGTTTTAGAAAATCAAATGTCTATATTCCTTGACTTTGCTCACTTTTTTTTACAAAGGATGACAGAATATAAGAAAATATAAGGACAATATAGTACTGTTGCAACATTTATTTAAAACTATTATATATATCATATACCTCAGACAGTGAAACAAAGGAAAGCATATTCTAAACTAAAAAATCAGAGCAAGACTGCCGTATAACTATAATCAGAAGCATTTGTTTTTCACAAACGACACTGCCATCTTTGGCCTAGACGAACACGCTGCAACTAATTTACATCAATAAACGATGGCGGGAATCATATAAAAGATTTATGAGTCCAAATTTGTACATTTTAACTTTGCAATTACAAAAAAAATCCATATTCCTCAACTCATCAAACTACCTAGACATCACATTCATCGCAAGAAAATGTGCTGACAACTTAGTAAGCACTATTATTTTATTGTTTAGTGCATAACAAAATGCCATATAACTAAAAACAGAAGCACTTTTTTTCCAAAAACGACACTACCATCTTTGGCCTAGACGAACACGTTGCAACTAATTTACATCAATAAACGATGCCGGGAATCATATAAAAGATGTATGAGTCCAAATTTGTACATTTTAACTTTGCAATTAAAAAAAATCCATATTCCTTAACTCATCAAACTACCTAGGCATCACATTCATCGCAAAAAAATGTGCCGACCACTTAGTAAGCACTATTATTTTATTGTTTAGTGTATAACAAAATACTCATTATGCCTTAGTAGGTACATCAGAAATAGTATTCTTTACCTAGACACTGTTGACAAGGCTATTACTAGATTTGCTAGTGCTCATGAACAACGGCTCCATCGACAATTGAACGTTAGAGAGTCCAGTTTCTCGACAATGTCAGTTGCACTCCAGAAAATACAAAAGAGTGAAGCATTTTGAGTAAGCTATCGTGCCAATCTTTTCTATGTTAATAGGTACTGTAATAGTTTTAGAATTTCACCTTAATTAAGTTAGGTTAACCCAGTATTACTGAAATTTTGAACAGATTGCAATATTAGTAAAGGTAATTTTATTAACAGTTTAAGAATTGACTTAATACCAGGAATGTTTTGCGAGAGTGTTAATAAATGCTGCTGCCTTCAAATCTAATTGTAAAAGTTATAACTTCCATATTTGCAACAGACGGAGTTAACGAGAAGTCTTTGGATTGTGTGTGTCTGTATATTTGTGATGTTTGCTTTTTTGTAATTTAAGATACTGTACGTAACGCATAAAAATTTTGATATTGATGCATAGCTTCAGAATAAATAGCCACGGAAATTGACAAACAAATTATTGAGTAGTGGTAATGAAACAATTGTAGAGATTTTGGTCGACTTTTGAGAACAGTAAATGGAGACTGCAGGTTCAAAGTAATGCTCAATATACTGACAAAGCAGAGTTTCTCAAAACAAATATAATCTCACTAGCTTTGCAGATTTTATAAAAAAAACCATTCCGTAGATCCATTATATAATACTTAGTTGTACTACAGGAAAATATTCATAGTCGAACATTACTTGAGAAGCAGTAAATGGAGACCCTAGTACGGTCTTCATTTACTGCAGTAATGCAATTTTCGTCTAATATAGACAATCGGTGAGCGTTGCCGGCAGAGTTGTCTAAGCGGCAGAGGCCAAAGAAGAGCTCAAATATTTTTAATTTGATGGGCTCGCTATTATATTTTCTCAGATTATATATGCTGTCTCTAGGTTTTCCTTTGTCACTGAATTGCTCTATTGGTCCCAATTATAAAAAACCTCGTAGTCCGTACCAAACACCATGTCCTGGGAGCAGGCTGCATTCCAGGAAGAACTTACAAAAGAAAATTAGTGGTCTACATTGAACGAAAATATTCGAGCCCAGCGTTTGGAGAGCTTATCGTGCTTACCTACCAACCTATAAACCCTGATTTATAACCTCCTGCATATATTACATTCTCAAATTCCAATATTTTATTTAGATCATTAATACGTAAAATAAAAAGTTGTAGACCCATAACAGATCCTTGAAGTACACTTGTTGTTACATTGGTTTAAACGACCTGATGTCATTAAATAATTTAAATGTTTTCTGTGAACTAAGTAAGTCCGATAAACCAAATTAAATTGTATACGATCAAAAATTCACCAAGTGTATGCAGAAGCCAAGTGAACATTTAGTCTAAATATAGAATTGTATGATTGTGTCATTAATTTTAAATTGAATGTTTGTCGTGATAGACATTTTTAAACCCATTTGCATTGTCAATTCCTTCGGTGTTCATTGTTGTTTAAAACGGCTTCAGTATGTTACATGTTTACAACAATAATGCATTTTTATGCACAATAATAGGACACGAAAACTCAAATAGGTAACACGATGGACGAGTAAATATCACGAATCATTATATTTAAAGAAAATCGAACCGTTAACAATGCAGGTTTTAATGAAAACACCTGAACAAATAACTCGGCTCATTCTTCCTTTATAAAGATGTACAATGCCCGTATTCCACAGCGCATTTATTTATGTATATTTAATAAATGCCTCTGTGTTTTCTTTCGTTCGTTGTGAATGCCATTGTTCAAATGCGAGAAATAGACTTTTTTCTTGCGGCCATCGGCAACCTTCCAACTGTTGTTCCTGCTGTACATCGTTAGACATTTTTGTTATCGTTGGAATTCCTAGGCGGTTGGAATAATATGCCTTGAGTTAGTATACTACTCCATCGTCATTCTAGTTACATTAAGTTAATTTCATTTTGATTGAATAAATTAATTCAGTTTATAATATCATTGACAATAAGGTTAGATTAGTACCTGGAATGGTATCAGTTTTTTTTAATATACAGTTATTTAAAATTTTATCGCGAAGTTAATATCGACATCTAGCAGTTTCAGGAAACAATTCAGTTACTAAATACGTAAATAACTTAGATATTAGATATCGGTTGAGGTGGCGCAACTGATGAAGGTTCTCGACTAGAAATAATATATATTTTCTTGCGTTCAATGGATTGAACAATCTGAAAAGATTGTATACAGTTATTCGATTTCTCCAAAAACCCTAAAAATAAACTCGGAAATGCCGCAAATAACGTCAGAAATATAAGTCAATGATTTGTTATGAATGTTTATGTTAAAATATTATTGATTTTCGAATGTTATTTGTTTACCAGGGTGGTATCAGAATTCAGTGGAAACGTTCATCAGTTTATTTCCCGTTTTGAGGCTAAAATGAGTAATTTTATAGTGTCATGTTGTGTATTTAGAGATAATAACACTTTCATTCATCACAAAAAACACAATTTAAAAAAAGTTACATATTCCCTTCATCCAATCACTTCTTCAAATATCAAAACGGTTATCAAAAGGTTATTTTCATAAGATCTTCTTCTTCTTCCAAGGGTATCCCTCTCGGGACGGGGGTTGGCTTCGACCCTTTCGATCTTATTAGCCAGTTACAAGTGTAATAACTATGTAGAAAAAACTTCTAATTCTGAATTCTCTATTTCACTTAAAATATTGTAATTAAATTATCCCTCATAATGCAAATAAAACATTATTCCTTCAAATTTGGTAAATGAAAATATGATTCCTTAAATTATGATCAAAACTATTGTATGTCTTAAATGAAATCAAGAAATAACTCGAGACTTATCATTGCAGGGAATTTCCCATAATCTTAACCTTAAGACACGCACACACACACACATGTGGGTACCTCGCCATCTTACCCGGAAGTCCCTTATAAGATCTAAATGTTAAAAGTTCTCAACCAGTGTGAGCCCCTGAAAGTATATTTAAATCTTTATTTTGAAAAGGATATAAAAACCTCCCTGATGTCTACTGGAAGAATTAAAATGTACGTAAGTTCATTTGTTCAATAATTTCCCACAGTTGTTGAAACAAAAAACATGGCATCTCAGTTAAACAAGTCAGCGCCTGAATGACCGACATTTAAATGTAAATAATGTGTGATCTCCCATGCAAAAAATATGTTCCAAATCTAAGGAAATTAAAAAATAATCCAAGTGAATATTTTTACTTCATTACCTAATAAGATAGATATATTTATGTATCGGCACTGCATTATGTTATACCCTAGATTTTTATAATAGTTACAAAGCATTTCCAGAAATTATTTGGTAGTAACTTTTTCAAGAAAGCATGTATTAAATTATTTATTGATTATTCACTACTATTCTTGCCTCCAGCGGGAAGTCATAGAAATTAATAAATGTCAAAACAATTTTAAAACAAAAGAATGAGGAAAAACTCAATAGACTATGGTATCAAGGTCTATGACGTGCGAAAACTAAACCCTCGATGAGGCTATCTAGCCCCACTCCTTCGATTGCTACTGGCCAATCAGGACACGCTATTTCACGACGGTCCTATTCCGCGCGAGCAGTCTACGAAGTATCACTTACTCCCCCACGCCGCTAAAGATGTCTGCCGCTGTTGCAGATAAAACGTTCGGAAGAAATTCCGATAGACCACCGCATAACCGCCTGGAAATATACAGTTTATCTATTGACACCGGTCATGAAAGCCTAGACACTTTGAAAGTAATATAGTTTATTAACAAAAGCGGCAGTCATTTGAGACTGAACGATGAAAGGGAAAGCTCCTTACCGAATATATTTTCCGTCTCTCGTTATCTCTCTGTCTCTGTTTCTCTTTCTTTGTGTCTCTAACAACGACACCTATATAAAATTTGGCAATATATTACGAGGTTACTTTAAAATGATTACATATTGAATTATGGGAAAATTATTTAAGTAGATATTTTTTAAATATCATAGCATCTACCGACCAATCTTCAAAGTAGCTCTTGTAATGTGGTTTAATCTAATACAAGGTGTTAGAGTGCATTAAGATAGGGTGGCGCTGATGTAGAAAGAGGGTGAACTTTACGCAGCACGACAAAAGTTTTTAGAATATATCCTATACATTTTGGAAAAAATATACATTTTATTTAGTGTGGTTAAAAAACAACAAAACCGGTGGTTCCCCATTAATATTATTTCATATTTAGCAGTTCACATCTTACACTCTTTATCCACCAGCTCCATTCTGGTCAATTCTTGAAACTGTTTTTAATGCCTTCAACTGGACACTTTTCATTATAATCCCCACATACGTTTGTTATACATGTCTCTACCATCCATAAACTTGGTAACGTTGTATTTCCTTGTGGAGTTCTAGTAATAGCGTTAATACCTAAAGATAGAGACCGTGAGGTATGAGTGCATGTACAAGTGCAATGTAATGCTGGATGAGAGATGAAGGAAACCAAATAAGCGTTTCTGTCTCTGTCTAGAGCTGCAAGTAATAGTTAGATGTCACTAGACTGACAAAGCAGCAATCAGAAGCGTGTTTAAGGCAGAGTTAGATATGTTCACTTGGTTTTGTGTTACACTTACCTTGCGTGACGTTTTTCTGCAGGCCTGGCGTACTTTACATTTAAGTAATATCTCTATGGTACTAGTTTGTTATCCTTGTCTGACTTCTGATATATATCAAATCTGTAATTTAAAACATTGCAAACAGAAAATTGGAATATTTTTTATAACGAAAAGTGGGTATTGCATGTTCATTGCTTGTTTATTAATTTATTTACTATAATTTATTGATTTTCAATGAACGATAATAAATAATCTAGTCTGTGTTTCTTGCACAGAGGACTGAGTTGTATAGGTACTTCATAGAACGTCTAGAAACAAATGCATTTTTTGTATTTCACTAACTTACTTATCTATTTTACTATATGTAAGTGTGAGTCTCCGTTAAGAAGCTTTTGCTTCAATAAACGCTGTTAATGAAAAAAAATAATGCCATTTAATTCAAAGTATTGTTCTAATATGTTCGACAGTTTAAATAGTATGTCATTTTCACTTTAAAGACAAATTTATATAAACTGAATAGATTTTTAGTTTAAAGCTGAATGTCTGTTCAACGCCTATTGCTCTCATTCAAACTTGGATAATGAACTTATTCTAGCCAAATGTGTCAAAAAATAGAGACGTTATTCATGCTAGTGGCCTGAATATGTGTTGATATACCAAGGAAAAGAAAGTTAAAACCTAAGGTGAAGAGAAAGACGAATTAGAATCATTGGAACAGGTGAAAGTAATATAAACTTGTTAAAAAAGTTAGTACTAAATACTTTAACGCTGTTCAGTTTAAAGTATTGTTGCTTATTTTAGTCTTTAATCTTTTGTCATTTTCATTTTAAAAAAACAATTCTTTATCACGAATATATTATTAGTTTAAACCTGAATGTCTGTACAACACCTATTGTTTTCATTCAAACTTCTCGATAATGAAGTCTACCTATAAATACAGACAACTCTTTTATTCCAACCAAACATGTCAAAAAATAGACAAGTCAATCATGCTAATAGCCTAGCGATGCTACCGCCACCAAACAAAAAGCCATCAGAGAACGCCATACCGGCATCGGAGGCACTCCGAGCAGTAACTCCTGAAAATCCCAATTAAAATTTCACTTCACGAAGCGAACAAAAAACAATTGACTGCGAAACAAAAGGCCACAATTAAAACAAAAAGCTTATATGAACACATGAAAACTCAATGCCTACTATGATGCCTGTGCTGGCTGTACGAGTTTCCCCAGTTAATCACTAAAATGGCGTCTACTGTTCTCCCATGTGTTTTTATTGTGTTGTAAATTAAAACAGCTTTAACAATGGATCGGGGGCGGTTAGGAGGGCCCTTTTCGGGGCACAAAACGGATCTGAGCTCTGCACTGAACTGATTGTAGTCCGAATACTGACTGCGATTTGATACCCTTGGGATTCAATTTTTTTTGCCTCTGATAATGATATCAGAGAATGAGTAGGAACGGTTGTTGTGAAGGTACGGGTGCTACAAATTTAAAAAAAATGTCGTTTGTAGAGATTCATAAATCGGACAATTTTCTTCTTTTCGAAAAAACGCTGTCTCTCATAAAAAAAAACGCCTAAATATGTCAAGCAATTAATTATTATACTTCCAATGATAAAGGGTGAACCATTAATAAAGGCTGATGTGAATTGTAAGTAAAACGTAGAGTAATTAGGAAATGGTTCAAATTTTATTTTCTTCTGATAGGTCATGCTAGTTACGTGTGAAAGAAAATATCGGTGACACATCTCTATTGTCAATAACGCTGAGGCAGAATTGAGGTTCAATATCATTAATATGACGAGTTATCTCAACTTTTAGCTGTAGAATTGTTGTAGGTTATCAGCACACACCTTTTTTTCATACAAATTAAAAAAAAATCTAACGGTGTCAAATCGCATGATCTTGGCGGCTAATAACATTACCACTTCGTGCGATAACACGACCATTAATATGTTCCCTCCAAAGAGCCATTGTTTCGTTAGCCGTATGGCAAGTAAGACCATCTTGTTGGAACCAAATATCGTCCAAATCAATATCTTCCAATTCTGGCTGCAAAAATTTTGTTAGCTTCTCGTTGATAGCAAACACCGAGCCGATGATCTCGCCAATGTATGCATAGCCTGTTACACAAGCACTTTTTGATTCCCATTTGCCTAAAAGCGGCAGTTCTGGTTGTTGACGAATCTACTGAGATGAAAGTATGTACCAAAAATGATTTTTCAATAAAGTCAACATCCACTTCAGTGTGTTCGATCAACCATTCGGCATATTGACGACGCTTCAAATGGTCCGTAGGCTTTAGTCTTGAGATAATTGAACCTTATAAGCTAAATTCAAGTCTTTTGCCAAAATTAGCATCAGCGAGGTCTGTGAGATGTGAAATTGTTGAGCTATTGAAAACATCACAAATTTTAGAAAAGATCATCAAATAACAGGAATTCAAAATGAAAAAAATGTCATATACAGGGTGATTTTTTTTTATGATCAGTATGGGGATCTCGGAAACTAGCGGAGATAATGACGCTTTCGGATTTTTGTAAAAAGTCATGGCTTACTAGATATTTTGAAAAAACTAAATTCTGTCGATTTAGTCAAATCCCTCTAGCTCCTTTGTTTTTGACTTTATAAAAAAAGTGTAAATATCAAAATTGAAGGGAATTGTATCCCGAATGTGATTGCCATGTCCTCGTTTGCGTGACAGCTCTCGTTTTCGAGATAAGACACAAACTTATCTTTTTTTGAATGGCAACCATAGTTGGCTATGACCTCAAAAAATTGGACATTTTTAGAGCTCTTCAACGATATAATACTCGATATAGTTATTCATAAAATAACAGAATTATGGATGGTTTTCTCTCTTATTTTCACTTTTAACATAGTTAGCCATGAAATAGATTGATTTATTAATAACTATTCCAAAAAACATTGAACGATTTTTTTATTAGATATATCAGATATAACGAAAACTAAATAAGTAGGTACTTACTGAAAACTTAAGAAATTAAAGTACATAATATTGGTTACAATTTATGTTCGAAAAGTCCACTGTTGTTATTTAGACAAAAATTGCATCTCTTTAAGATTGACATTAAGGCTTTCCTCACAGGCAGCCTATCAATTTCTTCAATTGCTTGTAATACCGCCTCCCTTAGGTCACCAACTGTCTCATACTTTCTTTTGTATACTTTGCTTTTCAGCGCACCCCACAAATAGAAGTCTATAATTGCCAAAACGGGAGACCGGGGTGGCCATTCGCGTGGGCTATTTCTTCCTATTCAAGAGTTTGGATAGATATTATCTAAGTGTTGTCTTACTAATAACGAGTTATGAGCAGCTGCTCAATTATGTTGGAACCACTCAATTTCTAAACGAGTTCTCAAATTCAAATTATGCAACATGTCTTGAAAAGTGTATTACAAGAAATGCAGGTAGCGCTCCCCAGTAAATGATTCGTCCTAGATAAAAGGCCCCAGAATAGTAGACCTTAAGATACCACACCATAAATTAAAACCAAATTGTCTACTGAACATACCGCAGTTAGTAAATCGAGTTTCATTTGACCATAACACCTTTAATTGAAAACAATTATTTGTGCTGCTTCGTTAATTTGATTACGTTCCTTTGGTGGTTTAGTAAAAGATCCATATCTGCGTAAACTATCGTAAAGCCTCTTAAATGTACATAGAGCAGGTTGACGACGATTAAAATATTTATGAAAGTATTCCTCAGCTGCACGAACTGAATATTTATGGCATATAATATAATATTCCACCATATTCATTTTTTCTTTGTTAGAATATTCCATTTTATCACGAAAACTTGTCAATATCGACTGTCAGTTCAGCACTATTAATGGAATTACTTACAAATGAGGAAACATCAAAGTGAAAACAATCTTTTTCATGCTTACCTACGTTAAAAGTGAAAAGCATCCATAACTCCGTTATTTTTATGAATAACTATATCGAGTATTGTATCGTTGAAAAGCTCTAAAAATGTCCGATTTTTTGCGGTCATAGCCAGCTATGGTTTCCATTCAAAAAAGACCCTGTATAGTTGTTTTTATTTTATTTTATTTTTTGTAGTATCTAAAAATGTAAGATTTATTTATATACAATAAATTGTTTGTTAAATTAATAAATAAATAAAACAAAAATTAATTAAAAATGCGTTTTTAAACAATATCTAATGTTCTGGGAAAACTATGGAACCTATCCAATCCTTTCTTTTTTCGAGTCGATGTTGGGCTCTTCTGCCACACTTTCGATAACCGCAGCAATGTCTTCCGCAGTACGAACTCTATGAACACGCACACGTGTTTTTACAGGCTTCTTCCAACACGACATAAAACCGATAAGCAACCGGTAGTCTTATTGCGCGTAAGATTATTGTAAACGGTAACTCGTCACCGCGCACGACGATTAATGGTTGTGTATCGGTAATTCGTTCTGTTGGAACGAACCTTACATCTCTACAAACTCGGTTTGCTGAAATTTAGGAAACAATTTTTCCGATTGTAGACACATTTGGTCGATTATATTGACCCAAAAATATCACGAAGTGCACGATATACATTTTGATTTGAACACTCATTTTCATAAAAGGCTTCAACCATCTTAACGCGCTGCTTAATACTGTACCTATCCATTGTTGCATTTGCCAACTATTCAGTATTAGAAAGTCACAAGAAATGTTAAACATCAGTCCTTAAGGCTAGTTTACCCTTTATATCTTAAAAAAGGAAAACGTATATTTGTCAAAGTCATGACGTCATCGAATTGCTTTTTAAATGGTAAACCATAATTCCCTTTGTGCCAATAGATAGAGCACATTTTTCTGCAAATGGCAATGTACCTCAATCAAGGGATTACATAATTTCTCTTTCATAGACCTTACTTTGACAAACGAGAGGGTCTGTAGACATAAAATGAAGCTTATACATAAACTTGCCGACTTAATGAAAAATACATTGTCAAACAGATTTGTTAGGGTCCAGCTTAACGGTTAAAGTACTCGTTTTTTTAACATATTTATCTTCGAGCTGCCAAAAATTATTTCAAGAAATTTTATGTACATAGATGACATAGCTTCGATGTGTCAAAATACAAGATTTTCCAGACAACTGAGGATGAGTTTTAAAAGATCTAGAAAAAATGAAAAGTGTACTTTACAACATGACGACTAAAGCCTTCAGAAAAACAGGGTTTGCTTGTTTCCATATCTGAATCAGGTCTGCAAAACTCACCCGAAAGGATCTAGACATGACAATCGATAGAGCTCTACGTTCATTCTACCATTTCGATAAAACCAGAAATAATACTCTTTTCGAGGTCTCATTCCTTTGTAAGCAATCTGGTTAGGGAAACTTCATCAGTTGCGCTTCCTACAATTGAATGTCCTCTCGAACACTTCTTTATATATTTGATACATTTCGTTACCAGAAATAATATCTACACAAAATATCTGGAAGTGACTGGGGAACGGAAGCTCTCCATAGGACCTTAGCACTTGCCCTTTTCGCACGAAGTGGACTATTTCGTGGCAGAGTACGCTGTCCAGTATGGTTAAAGAGCGCTCACACTAATGATAATTGTATCCAATGGCTATCAGCACGGACTCACATTTCACCTCCTGAAATAGGATGCAAAGCAGCGCTGTCGAAGAATTTTCAGAATTGCTGCAATACCGCATTGTTCTTCATTCACCAGGACTGCTTAGATCGAGTCGTCAGGCTAAAATCAAGAACAACGTCGTAAAACTCCACCGGGCTTTGATCTCAGCAGAAGGTTTTCGGTGCTCCTCAACCGCATCCCAACTAACCACGATAGTACTGGATTCCTGACTGCAGTTGCCAAGATTCCTCTCAGACGCTCCAAGTTATTGCCATGAACTACCCAGGCAGAAGAGACCCGGGTTCAATACAAGAACTGTCCAAAACAGGAGCTGAAGTGGTGCATTGGTTGGAATGCAGACATGAAAAGTGTCAACAGTTTTAAGTCGATTTAAGTCGATTGTGCCACACAAATTATTATCAAATAAACCTTATCAAAAATGGGCACTAGAGACGCACTTAGTTACTTACAAAACTTACGGTAAGCTAGGGGATCTAGAAAAGCTATTTAGATAATAGAAAATAGCTTGTTAAAATGAATGGTATTTATGGTGATTAGTGTATAATTAAAACAGGGGTTCCTGTAAGGATCTATCTTTGGTCCGTTACTCTTTGTCTCAACATTAATGATCTGTAAATAAATTTCCCAGAAAACATAATTTTTTTATCTTTGCTGACAATAAAGCAGAAAATCTATCGAAAACTTGTGGCATTGGTTATACCAAGAAATTAAAATATTGTGAATATATATGTTTGGCTAATGTTAAATATACTTTGGTTAAATGTATATATGACGCTGAATCTAAATCTGAAGGTCAGAAAATTTCGTATTACCCTTTAAATTTTTCTGCAAGGGCAAAATCATTCTTTCAAATGGGGTCTTATTATCATATTGTATCTTTTTCGGTATAGTGAAAAATCCTCAGAGTGGGCTTCATCACACTTTCGGGGTAAAAATATAAGGCGTGGGGTAGTAGGAAAAGTACCCTATATCTATCTTTTCAATGTTTTTTTTAACCGACTTCCAAAAAGGAGGAGGTTATCAATTCGTCGCGTATTTTTTTTCACTTTTTTTTTGTATGTATGTTACCTGATTTCTTCTCCTGTGGTGCACCGTTTTGAATGAATATGGTCTTGTTTAATACAGTATATATTCCGGATTGGTGAAACTTCAAATTTTGGAAAAGAATTCTATTAGTAAAGTGATAAAATTTGTGAATGAACACATGCGTGCATGGAAATCGACCAATATCCCTAATATTTTAGTCGATTTTTCGATAACTTCTTATGGATGTGTATGGTTTTTTAACGTTTAATCTATTAAGGAAGATCCTTAGGTGATCTCATATACTTTTCTGCAACGTGCAACTTCCAGTTTTGCAGAAAATCGTCGAAAATTCCAAAATTCTTATCAAAAATATCATCAAAATGATATAACGGACATTTACTCACAGATATTTTCATCCCAACGTAATAGTGCGGTAATTTTAAGCACTGGAAGTTTTAATTGCGAATTTGAAATTTTTCTATGTACATCTCAAGCATATAGGTAGTAAAGCATAGTATTTTCGGCTCCTTAAATCAATGAGTCCCAAGCTCGTTTTGTTGGTATACCAGGTATACCTATTTAAATGCAAATTTTTCCATTTTGCAAAGACGGTGCTTTTGGTTGTCACCTTCTCTCTGCCTAATAGAAAATTCAGTGACAACACATGTCAAACTTTAAACTGCTATTTGCTATGTTTATAGACAGGGTGTTTAGTTACAGCAAACAAAATCACAAAGTAAAGTGATAGAAGGAGTTGCATTTATATGAAGATTGAAATATAACACGGACTAGAATGATAGTGGTCCGTAGGCAGCTGTATATACAGGATGGTTGGAACATAGGGTGGCCTGGACGTTTGGTGTTGGAAAAAATATGAAATTTAAATTATATAGGGTGATTAAAAAACTGTTATATGATGTGGACATAAGCAAATCATATACAGGATGGTTGAAATATATGCTGAAGTTGAATTATATTTATACAGTGTGATTAAAAAAATATTTCTTTTATAGCCCATAAGAAGTTGCATAAAGTGTGGAGAGGAATTAATGTTACACAGGGCGATAATATTAAATGTTAAAAATGAAATAATTTATGGGGTAGCCCACAAGGAGTTATATACTATGGTTGAATTATAGGACGGATTTGACTCCGTAAATATGGGATGGATTCTACTCCGTCCTATAGTTTACAGAAGGCAACCTACAAATTTATGCTTGTCCGTGGGCAGTCGTATGTACAGGATGGTTGGTACAATAGGGTGGAGTAGAATTATCTACAGTTATACAGGGTTGTCAAAAAAAGTTGAAAAAAGGTGACAAGGCGTAGTCCATAAGGCATAAATCGATTTTGGGCTTATTAAGTCAACGCGTACTGGTACATTTTGTTCATAAAGATTTACCTGTCAATTTAAATGAGAAAGTATCATTGTGTAATGTTGAGGCTTTCGATGTTACCTGGTTCTGTCTATTAAAGTTATACATACAAAATAAAAAATAAAGAATGAAAACTATCTGAGTTCAAAAAAACTAAAAAGTTGAAAATAAAACATAAACGACTTCTACCTATAACTAAAAAGCTAAAAATAATTATAACAAAATACAACTCTAGCAAATAAATAACACATTCAATGTTGTTAGGTACCTATCTAGGAAGTAAAAAATGTACACATTAAAAGGTGCTCATTCTGTACAAATTAATTACCTACCAATCTAGTATATTTTTGAAGTCGGTGCCAAGCAACAATCAAGTTTGATGAATTAGATAAGTACGCAATGAAGGATTTTAGATTTGCTTGGCACCGACTTCAAATATATACTACATTGGTAGCAAATTAATTTGTACAGAATGAGCACCTTTTAATGTTTACATTTTTTACTTCCTGGGTAGGTACCTAACAACAATGAATGTGTTATTTATTTGCTAGAGTTGTATTCTGTTATAATTATTTTTAGCTTTTTAGTTATAGGTAGAAGTCGGTTATGTTTATTTAAAAATGTTTTATTCTCGTATAAGTATACAGACTTATATCCCATGAATGCCAGTGAAAAAAGGGGCAGCAGGTAATTGCAGCTTAGGAAAGATATCTTTAAAGGGCTTAGTTACTTGTAAGGCATTTAAATAATTTTTCCATGTTTTCCTTTTTTAATTTCCGGTCAATAAATAAGTGTTTTCATAAGTTTTACTTATTGCCAGATGTCTCTATTTTGTTACTTACTTAGTATTTTGTTTAGAAACAAATAGAAGTCAGTAACTTCCTATATACTTATACAAAGAAAAAACATAGAAGGGGGTGTTTTATGTCCACCCCACTTACACTTTCCACCACGGAAGTGGGATCAGAATTTTGAATTTAGCAAAAAAGTATACAATACGACTATTATATTGTATCGCTTAATAACTCACCAATAATCTTTTTTGCCCTGCACTGACTCCTGATTGGGATGTAGCCTTAAAAAATATATTCAGTTGCCTAAATCAAAAGATTTTTTTTTTGGGGTTTTGGGCTGTGTAATCATTACTAAGACATTTTTTGGAAAATTTCCGAAATATCTGGATGGATGTAATATTGAATAGCGATTACTTTACCGTTGAGTTTCAAAGTTCTTTCTAATATGTGGAATAAACAACAAAAGACAACAACTTGAGACAAGTTGATACTGATTGAACACAATACATACATACATATATATATATATATATATATATATATTGAATTTATAGTGTTTCTGAAACTTCGGTTGCAAACGTATTATTTTTTGATTAATTTAAAATATTACAAAGCCTGTTTTTCAACGAGTCTTAATGTATAAAATTACTTCTGATATTTTATTCTTTGGTCTAGGTTCCGAAATCACCTATGCTTGAAATAATTTTCTTTGTCCATTAATGATATATAAGCAAGTGATTATTCTAATAGTTCCGGGAAAACCTTTCTCATAACATAATAAATTAGTCTTTTATTAAATATCGCTTAGAGAAAATAACGTATTGAGGGAAATTCCGGTCAAGTTCGCGACCTCCTTCCGGCTTTCTTTTTGAAATGGAAATTTACGATTTCTTAGAATCCTTTTGTGCTCTGCCTGAAGGGAAAACAGATTGTTTGAAGTTTCCAGAATTCTTCAAAAAATCCGTGTTCTAGTGGCCATGGGAACTGATAATATAAATTTTATTTGTTCAAAAATTGTTCTCTTGGGAGTAAGTTTTAATTTTGATTTATACTTTCATGTTTCGCTTCGCTTTCAGCAAACATAATTGCAGGCCATGTGAATACTTAACCAGGACCATTTGTTAATTAAATATCACTGGGGAATAATCTTTGTCATCAGTTTGCTCTAGCTTCAGATGCTTACTATATGCTGCCTATTCTGGTTTTTGTGTTACGGCCCGCGGTGCCACTGGAAAGATTTAAATAAATCATGTAGTTCCGATTTTATTTTTGGTTATGTTTCTATAGAATATTTAAAAATGTTTCGCAAAAAAAACGAAATCGTACCTACCGCGCTTTTTTTAGATCGCATAAAATTAATTTTCGGTGTAAAATGCTTATAAAACATATTACGTATTGTAATGTCTTCGAAAAAATTACATATAATAAAAAAAATGATGAATTAGATAGTCAATTTTATACGAAAATCAATAAACACGTAAATTTCAACCAAATACATATCACTTACGATCTGGTGTTTTCTAATAAATGATTTGCATTATTCCAGGTTGATTGAGCTAGTTAAAACCGCAATGAACGCAGCGTCCACTCACTTCTTCCCAAGCAACAGAATTGTCAAATTACAATTTTAGCGCGACGGCAGAAGTAAAAATCCTAAGCATGTTCACAAATTTTTGATAGTCATTTCAAATTGATCGATTTCTTTATGTAATCGCAATCTTGTGTTCACTACGTTTAATGGTCTCGATGTTTCTCCAGAAATTTATTGCATTCGCAAGGAATCTTATATATGCAGTGAGTTCTGAATTATTTCAGTGTATCTTGTTTGGTAATCATTGACAACAAAAACAAAACCCAGAACTCAAAAACTGCATATATAAGATTCCTTTCGAATGCAATATTTTATATTGGAGAAACATCGAGACCATTAAACACGAATAAATGAACACAAGAATTACATAAAGAAACGACAATTTGGTTAACATGCTTGGGACCTAGGCCATAAAATACAATTTGACAATTCAACTATACTTTACAAAGAACAACATAACACAAAACGAAAAATAAAAGAGTTTTAATTCTTTTGAATGAAGACGATTGTATCGCTTCTACTTCTGTAGAATTTAATCGTATCTGGTTACCGACAATTAAGGAAGAAATTATTAATGGTAACCTCCTTTTGAACAACCCAATTATAGTTCATAAGGTTTTTCCTAGGTTTTCCTTATGACGTTAATGGATCACTGAAACAATAGAATTCTTTGATCGCATTTTTCGCGAATGCGCTATCTTATAACAAAGTCGTACCTAGGAACGCCACTTATAAATTCTAAAGACAACACTTTCAAATTCTTCTAATTTGAAAGCTGGTTAACTATAATTCATGATCTTTAGAATTTTTTGTGCTCCCTGTATATCTAAAAACAACAAATTTTCTAATGTCAATTTTAAATGTCATAAATCAAATTTTCATTTTGCAATCTACATCAATAAATATAAAGCCATTGACAACGAAGTCAGAATAGACTTTGAAACGTTTGGTTATTCCTGCAATATACGTCGTTTTATTTCTATTGTGGTTTTATTGCCCAAAAAAACAAAAGTAATCGAGTTTTAAGTTGATTTTACTTTTAGTATCGACGTCAGGGCTTTCTACAAGTGTGCTCTTTAACATCCAGGCGATACAATTCAAGAGTTGAAATATTCCAAATATATAAGAAAATTAAATAAATATTTTCCTTTTGTAGTGACAAACCGATGATCAAATCGGATATATTTCGTTAGAGTTAAAAATTATTAACACTATTTATTGATTATCTTCTAGTACTTTTTGTAATCTTTCTTATTCATACTGTACTTCTCCATCGAATAGTTTAGTCATTTTTGGAGTCTAAAGAAAGATAAATTGGTGTCAGGACTATTTGAAAAAATGATCACTATTGAAATAATTTACTTAAAAAAATTTACAGAATTCAAATAAATCAAAATTTAATATGTTGTAAACATCTTGGGCAACTTACTAATGTAACTTAACAAAATTAAATTTAGAGATTTAGAAAGTTTATATGACATTTCTTTGACGTTTATGGTTTTATACTTTTATTTTCCGATTTTCTAAAAAATATTACGTTTCTTCGTTATAGCACTATTTAGGGAATTCTGAATTTACCGTAATAGAATACAATTTCAATTATTCACTTTGATTAAGCCGTTTTACAGAAGCCAGTGGGATAGATAGAAGACAGTCTCTTAATAACTATTCTTCCGATTTTCTAAAAAATGATCAATCTCATGTTTAAATTATCGAACTTGATTTTGTCGTTTTAGAGTAATCCATGAGCATATACAAATATCGGTTAAAAATGCCTAAAAACAGCAAAATTATTAATAAAAATAATCAGGTTAATGCACATCTGTTGCCAAAAGTTGATGTGAAATTTTTGCATTACATACCCTCACCAAAATTGCAACTTTTGTTATGAGTTGTCAACACTACCTTTAACAAAATTTCAGCTCATATTGGGAATACTACATTCAAAAATCCAAGTAAATTTAGTGTATCAAATAAATGTACTCAATGAGGAAATTATGCATTTGCAGGAAATTAGTATAATGTTATATGATTGCAACATATTACGGACTTTTACTTACTCATTATTATTAGTTTTATGAATAATAATATAGGGGCTCAAAAAATACATTCATAAAAACCATTTTATGCAATTAAATAAAGCGTGGTAAGTACAATTTGTTTTTGTCTGTGAAAAGTCTCTAAATAATGCCTAGAAACCTTTTCAAAAATAAAAGCGGAGGTACATGAACTTTTTATTTAAATCTACTCAAGAGCACCGTTGGCCTATAACCTTCCTCAATAACTGAGCTATTTCAAGCAACTCTTTGGAGAGTATTTAATTTTTTTAAGACAGTTTATGGTGATAAGCAGTGCTCATTGAGCCTAGTAGTACCATTATGCAGTCTATTTGAAGATATGTGTACGCTTGATAATTTTAAAGGTACTAAACCTCTGGGAGGATTCCTCCAAGTAGGTATCCCAGAATAGCTTCATGTCTTGCTATTTTTACATTATATCACTTATATGTCATCAAATGACTTTTTCCTAATCATTGAACAATTAGTGATATCTACCTATAAATCGGGTAATAAAGCAGAATCAAAAACTACATAGCAATATATATGTTCAATGCAATTCCGATATTGTTTGCAATCACTAAACATTTCACCTCTCAACTTGGTAGGATCATTATCAATCAGCATTTTGGGTTTTGTAACAAAGTATCTACAGAATTAAATCTCCATTTCAAGTGTGAAAAGGCGGATGTGCACTGACGAGCATTGTCTTGAATTATTTTGTCAGTGTAATCAAGTTTTTAAAACTGTTAAAACGTTTTTATAATACTGCGCTTACCTCAGGAACCCAAGTTCTAAAAATTTGGACTGGGCCAGGTGAGAAGTAACATCCATTTCCATCAAATTTGGCCAATCATGTATTAACGAGCACCGGCAGCCATAGGATAGACTGGGATGATAATGGAAAACTTAAAGGAGCTGTATGATGTACACACTGAAATCGAGCACCTAGCCGACCTTCATTTGGACTGGAGGAATTTATTGCCAACTTTCTCAAGCAAACGACAAATTGAGTGTCAAATTTTTTGACAAACAACAAATTCAAGACAAAGCGAAAAAACCTCAAAACAACATAAACGATAACACTCCAGACTCGGAGTTGAATCGTCTCCATAAAGATAAGTGCAGGACGATACGGTTGGATCACACTGAATAACTGGAGGAAGAATTTTGTACAGACATCCAGCAATTTTTACGAAATTGCCTTAGTTTACATATACAATTTTTAAATACTTAAGGGAAAAAATTGGATAATAATTCAAGACCTCCTCAGAAATCAGTCAAGTTAAGAATTTCAAGTCACATGCAATAACTGTTCCCAATGGAGTACCTCAGGGTTCGTATCTTGGGCATCTTTTATTGAACAAATATTACCTATACATCTCCTCATAGAATAGACTGCCTTGTGCTGCAGTCTGACCTAGATAGACGTGAAGCTTGGTGCTCTACTAACGGTACGGTATAAGTTGTGCGATACCATCTTGGCTTCTTAAAAAAAAAGAATTACCTAGAAGGAAGAAATTCAATTCGGTTATCTATATCCATAAAATCGAACTGGATAACGGAAATTCTGAAGAAACATGTTCTTTAAAGCTAATATCAGCCTTACAGATGACATCTGACTCAACTATATACAAAACATATTTCCTTTTACAACCCTAGAGGCTAGTAGGGAGAATAGAGACTTTAAACGTTTATTTAAATATGTAAACTCTTCAGTATATTGTCCAGACATCTTCAATCTACTTTAACTCACTTTCAAGACACTCTAGGTCAACAAATACATTCCACGAACTCTTGTCACTAATCTTTTCATAAATTCTTTTATCCTGAGAGCAACTAGATCAGTTTATAGAAATACGAATGTCACAGATTTCACCGGAGGCTAAACACAGTTCTGTGATAGATAATAATTATGATTATTGCAGTTGTTGATATACTAGTTCAACATTAATTTTTATATATGCTTTTCATACAGTCCACTGTGTTACTTTCATCGATTGTTCCATAGGGGTATATGTTTGCGCTTCTTATGTCCGAATTAATAGGACATATTGATCGAATATCCTAGAACAGCTGTATCCACTTTTTTCATGCTTTACTTAACTTCCCGATGGCAGCCCAGGTCCGATTTATTCTACATTTTTCAGTTTCTGTCATTTAGTCATCCGAGTTTTATTATCTAATATATAAAACCAATTACTGGTCGCCCGTCACGCTAAAAGTGAAAATCCGCATATTTGGAAGCGAAAGCCTCTTAACGGGGGCCCACACTTACACATGCAAAAATAGATGAATGTGAAGGAAAAATCTAAAAAAATATATTGCTCAGCTACAGCTACAACAAAGTTTGCATAGAACCGAGAATAGCTAGAAAACATCTTTAGATGTTGCTGGAAACAGCGAGAAAAAATGTTGTGGAGCTACAGGGAACGGACAAAAAAACATTGCGTAGCTACTGAGGACAGCTAGAATAAACAACACGTCGCTACGGAGAATAGATAGAGAGGATATTTCGCAGCTTCCGTTAACAGCTAGAACAAAAGTTGCAAAGCTACTGAGAATAGCTGGAAAGCATATTAAGATGTTACCGGGAATAGCTAGACAGGATATTGTGCAGCTACAGGAAACGGTTACAACGCTACCGGGAACAGCTAGAAAATACATTGAGAAGCTACCAGCAACATCTATAGAAGATATTGAGTAGCTACCGGGAACAACCAGAAAACACATTGAGAATTTACCGGGAACGGTTAGAGGAAGTATTACGAAGCTCCCAGGAACAGCTAGAACCAACATTGGGAAGCTACGGGGAATAGCTAAGCAAAGCGGACAACCATAGATACTTAGTGCTAGCAATGTGAAGACTGAAATTAATAACAACGTCGTAGGGTCAGCTTGTATGTCTAGAACTATATCATCAACAAATCCTTCTACTATTTCTTATAATTTATAATTATCTCAAAAATGTAATTTTTGACAGGAACCTCTAAGGCATTCGTAATCAATTTTCTGGATATTCACTGCTGCGGTTTGTTTCTTCAAGCCCAGTGTTGGCAACTTAATATTTTTAAAGATGGGATCTGTGGTTATTTTTTAAAATGTCGATAAAGCTTGAAGAACTACTTCATCCGTATGCCATACGTTAAAAGCTTTTATCTAACATCCGATGTGTAGTGTTTTTTATTACATATGTATGTAGCTTCAGCGTTCGCCTTTGATTGGCGACCAAGGCTAGATATTTTTGTAGTTCTAGTATTTCAGTTCCTATATTTTTTGGTGCAAGAGTTTATGTTTTTTTAAAGATGTTTAACATTTATTTAATTCTAACTTTATATACATATCACGATCCTTTGTCATTTAATCCGGTTTTCGTAGTGTTGTAGAATAAAAACGGTTTGTCTACGAACGCCTATGAATGATAACCATTCGAAAGAACTACAGATGCTATCAGTTCGATCAGCGGTTGGCTTTCGTTCGCGTTCCAATAGAACCGATGCAGTCTGTTTCATTAGCGGCCACTGTTCTACAAGATAACTACGAAGACTTCCTTCTTGAAGACGATGGCAAATGCCACTCTTTGGAAGATCGTGTGAGCCGTACTCCGCCATCATGCGGGCGTGTGTTGTTTTTCCTTCAGCGCCGCCTTCGATATGATTTACGACACTAACGGAGGGCGGATGTGAGAAAACGGGGGCAAAATGTTTATTGTGGCAATATAATAAATATTATGTAATAAATTGTTTGAATTTCTGTTTGAACATGATAGCCAATGATACATCTCAACAAAAACTTAAATTGTCTACTAAAAGTTATTTGTGGCATGTTTTTGATTATTTTTAAGGTTTCTTGGGAATAACACCACAATTGAATTAAAAAAGCTGTATATTGAAAGAAAATACCAAACGTTTCAAAGTCGATTCTGCCTTCGTTGTCAATGGCTTGAAATATGTAATGAAAAAATCTTAAATTCTAAACAATTACTACAAATATACAACTGAAAGAGAAGTGGTTTGAAAAATGAGACAACAATAGAAAGAAACACCTTTATGTTTAATAATTTATCGCGAAATGTATTGCGACATCTAGGAATTTCCAGATAGGTTTTGGTTAACCTTTGCTTCTTGTGATTTCGGCCTAAGAATCACAGGGAAACGACGTTACATACAGTACGAGTCAAGATTTGGATTCTCTGTGAGCTAGTTTCGTTTAGATGTTGCAACTCATTTCGCCGATAAAATATTGAATTCATTTATATTATTACATACATAAATATTTATTCCAATTTTTCATCACTTAGGGGAGCGCAACTGATGAAGGTTCTTGATACTTGTATGTATGCTATAGTTGTAACTGTAATGTGGTTGTCTTGAGTAGCAGTGTTAATAACACCTTTCTTTACTATATTCGGAAAACTGCTGTTTCGAATGAAGATTCTGTTTTTGTTACTAATATGTCTAGGAAAGACAGTTTGTTATTTTGTTCAATTTCTAGGGTGAATTTGATATAGTTGGTTCTTTGTTATTTATGGCAATTATTAATTTACCTAATTCTTTAAGACTTTGTTCCCAAATTACGAAAATGTCGCCAACGTAACGCTACCAAATTATATCATATTTGTTAACTAAAACTTACATTTGAAATTGTAATGGTAACAGATTCGCAATATCAATTCGTCTGATCTGTTGGATTTATCAAAATATGTTTTTCTGAAACTTCAGATTGAGTGACTACTTCAAATAAACACCTAAATACTATGCTGTGTCGATTCAGGATAGCCCATGAAAATATTCCACTTTATAAACACATATAATTTGAGCCTATAGAAAATATTTACAATTACAAAAATAGTAAGTTTGATTTGAAATTGCTAATTTTACTGGTATAGAATGAAACTGTGATTTCTGAACCTAAATCCCCTCATGGTTGATCAGTATTGATATGGGTCCATCAGTAGATAAAATGATCCCTGAAAAATGTTTTTGTCAAGATTAATATTAGATTTGTACTTTTTTGATCTGGAGGTTAAATTCTTACTTCTGAAAATTATTGACAAGGGACCACTTTGGACAAGACGTCTGGTGGTCAAAAAAGTAGTAGTTTTAGTGTGCATTTGAATACACAAGTAGGTATATTGAATAATCCATTAAAATTAATTTTAAAAATAAATAAAAGGCTTTTAATGAAAAATATAACTCATTAAATCAAAGCTTCCTACAAAAATTAATAGTAGAGTTTATTGTGTGGTGAATGGTTGTGGTAGTAAATCTCATGAACATTTTTGAAATTAGTTTTCATGCCATACCTAAAACTGGTAGCAGTTTTGTTTACACAGAAATTTTTTTTGGGTAAAACAGAAAAATAGATAGGTTTAAAGCCTGGCAACGTGTTATAAAAATAAAAAAATACAAATCCCCATATGAGAGTGTGTTCATTACATTTTAAATAAAGTGATTTTATCAGGCAATGTTTCACCTCAAAGATACCTAAAAATGTAAATTTTAAATTCAATAAATTTAAAGAAAATTCGCTGGTATTATTAGAAATAAATTACAATAACTTTTTAATTTCTTGGTGACATTTGAGGTTAGACAATTTCTTCTCCATAACAATATAATAAAGCAGAAACCACGTGCTTACCAGCCTTGCAAGAGCTTTCAACCGATAAAATTTTTCCCGATTTTGAATCTGATCCTTCAATACCCTTAGATTTTTCTTTTACATGAGATATTTGTGAACATAATGCAGTAAAAGTCATGATTATAATTATTTTTACCACATTTTATCAAACGTCCAATTTGTAGAATTTTTTTCTGCCTCTATAATATTTTTCTGAGCTGGATTTGATCCAGCCCAGTGAAAAAAATCTTTTATAGAAAACATAAATAATTAATTTTAATACAATGTAAACTTATGGTTAATTCTTTGCTTGCACACTAAAACTAGTACTTTTTTGACAAGATGTCGTGGTCCGTTGTCAATTTACTCAAAAAGTAAACAACTTCCATAATTACTTTAAAAAGAGTACCAGTCAGCTACATTTTTGTTTGAAATTGTTTTAATAGAAGATTCAATATCTTTCAGCCAGGTTTGCAATTATATGCCAATTAATTAGATAATGTTATACAAATTGTGTATTTGTAAACTAAGGAACAAATTTCTAAAAACAGTTATATATTTTAGAAATTCTAGTAGGTACCGCTAACAATCTATTCTCTTCATCATGAAACGAACTAATATTTGTGTTAATATACATGATAATTAAATATATTATGTAAAAAATACTACTCACTTTAAGTTTTTACATTATTAGCTACAGAATTTGAACATATTAATTTCCTCTAAATTAAATTAAAACCAGTTTACAGAAGAATTTTTGGCTAAATCCAGTAATCTCCGAATCTTATCTTCAAATTTCAACAAAAGCCAAACTAAACGGACGTCTTATAAGCTAAGTTAAAGCCCGTGGTCGAATTAAAAATTCATACTTTAGAGCAAAAACCATTTAAATAGATGATTCAGTATGAATTCAGAACCAATAGCGCGCGAACTCATCATCAAACCTAGTCAAATTCAAAACAAGAGATTTGATTCATAACACAATTCTAGGTTGCTGTTGTTATCGATGATTGGACAATTTTTATATTTAGTATCTGTTAATTTAGTTCTTTATTAGTACGTTGTCAGTTATCTTGAGTCGCGAACAGCATTTTTAGAAAATTGCGGTAATATTACCGCTGAACAGATTCAGAACTGCTTCCGCGAATGAAGCTAATATTTTCTAGATTTTTTTATGAAAATAATGTAATTGAAGACAGATCCTGCTCAGGAATAAACTTTAATATCTTGTGTTAGAAGGATTCTAAAACCTGGTAAAGCAGATATAATAAAATTAGGTTCTTTACCCTATTCGTTTATTTCATTGATCCAGAGAATTCGCCACAAGCCTCATACTTAAAAGCGTCAGTAATGAGTTTAAAGTACAAATTCAACGTCAAAAGATCAATTTCTTTGAAAAAAATGTACGGCTGAAAGTTCCATAATGCTGCTCACGCATAAAAATTTTCCATGCACAAATTCTTTAAGCACGAGGAAATGGCAATACGAATTTATAGAGACGGAATAAGAAGATGATGATGCTTTAACTTCAAGTGAAACACGCGGTGACGACGGAGCCACTCAACGTTTCCAGTTTTCCGTTTCTAAATGGCTCGAGTATCAATTAGCCTTTATGACAAAGTGAGGTTGACATTCGTTTCACTCTTACGGTTTTTGCTTTTACCCAACATAATTTTATTCGAAATATAATTAGAACGTATCTTTGTGATGGGATTTACATGCGCTTTAACTAAGTGAGATGCTTTTTGTGTGTTTGCACGATTGCCACTTGTTTAATTCGAAGAGGAGTCGTTATCTTCTGTTAGCGGTGTTAGAAAGAACGTGTGGTAAATGCTTTTGAAATTAATTGCTAACATATGCAATATGGTAAAATACCATCAGCACTCTAATTTATAGAAGAATGGAATTAGTAACATTTGATATTAGCTGATCATTCTGAGGCTACGTTCAAACGTACTGTTAGTGATTAGCATGAAAAACTTGTCAATTTTATAAAAGTAAATGGTGATTGAAGTGAAAATACCTAACGCACTTGTCCGGGTTTAAAAGATAAGAGGTGATGTGTACGGCAATCATTATAAAATAGCTTTTTTATTCTGTGTTGCAATTTTATGCATTAAATCACAGGGTCTCAATGTACGAGGGGAATTAGTAAAATAAGGTTCCCATGATTTTTTAAAATAGACAGCTATATATTTTTACTTAGTGTCATACATCAATGATGATCCAACTTTTCTATCCCCATGTTGTAGAATTCTGTCGCCAATCCTTTGAGGAATCGAATAACCTCTTCCTTGATTTCATCATCGGTACTGAAGCGTAGGCCACCAAAATGATCCTTTAATTTTGGGAATAAGTGATAATCACTTGGGTCTAGGTCCGGGCTGTAAGGGGGTTGGGGCACAGTAGTCCAGCCAAAATTTGTCAGCAGTTCTGAGTTTGACGTGAGACATGAGGTCGAGCGTTGTCATGGAGAAGCCTCACACCACTGGACAATCTTCCTCTCAGGCGGCTTTGGCTTTTCTTAATGTGTCGTAATATCTGTCAAAGTTTACTGTTGTTCCATGAGGCAAAAAGTCGATCAAAAGCACGGATTTTGCATCTAGCGGAAACAGCGATAGGGAGCTCCATCTTCGAAGGCAGCTAGGCCGGCAGTGTTAGAAGTAGCGAGGCGCGAGTGGTATGGATATAGAGAGGGACAGCTGATGAGTAAAACATTGTTGCCAGATTTCTCCCAGCACATCGCATTCTGTCTCGGCGGAATAGGGAACCTTACTTTACTAATACCCCTCGTATGTTATAAATAGCATTATGATTTAACCTCCAATTAAAGTACATTTTCCTGTAATTCCATATTTGAGCCTGAAAAAGTCCCTAACCCTGGCCTGTCCCTTTCACGTTTTTAACTAAACCTGCAGACAGTACTTACCTTCTTTAGCACAGTGGCCACCTACTGAGCAGAAATTTTAACAGGTATACTTAAGTATTATGAAGGTGAAATACAACAATATTGTTTATTAGGATTCCGTATATACAATATACGGATACCCTTATATCACTCCGGATTTCTGCCTCTGTCATATCACAGCATTTTCTCCTGAACTACTGGAAAGAAGAGGTTGAAATTTGGTATCAATGTATAGTTTGGTGACCCGATCAGGAGTAAATATCGCAAAAGAAGAAATTTTGATTTTAGTGGTACTTTTGGGGGGAAAAACTAAAAAAAATCATCCGTTCCCCCCCTGAGCTTAAAATTTTGAAAATATAGATCTTTGCCCGAACTTTACAGGAAAAATAAGGAGAAACCATTAATATTAATTTTAAGGGGCAAATTATAGAATTAAATGAAAATTTAAAAATTAAAATTTTTTAAAACGCATCATTACATGACATCAAATGAAACGTCTCATTCTGAGGAACACAAATATATTTTTTTCATATTTAAAAAAAATAAAAGACATTAACGAAAATATACCAAAATTTACCCATTCAGAATTAAAAGGAAAATATAAAATTAAAATTGTTTCTAACGCATCATGTTATATATCAAATGAAAGGGCTCATTATGACGAAAACAAATATGTTTTTTTCATATTTTTAAAATAAATTATTTAAAAGATATAAACAAAAATATAGCGCCTCACCTGAACTTTACTGGAAAAATAAGGACAAACCCCTAATATTCATTTTGCGAAAAAAAATTATAGAATTAAATGGAAAATAAAAAACTAAAGTTGTTTCTAACGGATAATGTAATATATCAAATCACAGTGCTCATTATGACTAATACAAATATTTTTTTAAATTTTTTTAAAATAAATATTTTAAAATATATTTAAAAAAATATTAAAAAAATTAACCATTCCCCCCTTTATTCCCAAACTATAAGACCTAATTTTTTTTATTTACAGGAAAAATACGAAGAAATCTTTAATATTAATATTGGGGGCCAAATTATAGAATTAAACGGAGAATAAAAAATATTTTTTAACGCATCATGCAATATATCAAATGAAGGGGCTCATTATGAGGAATACAAATATATATTTTTCATATTTTTAAAATTAATTGTTTACAAAATATTAGCATAAATATATAAAAAAATCTCATTTCTCGCTTTATTTCCGAAACCATACTACCTAAAATTTTGAAAATAATTACTGGGACTAACTTGAAATTTATAAGAAAAATTATTAGAAAACCTCCATAGTAATTTTAGGGACAAATTATATCTACAATTAAATGGAAAATAAAAATTCAATTTTCAAACGCATTATGTAATATATCAAATAAAAGGCTCATTATGTGAATTACAAATTAACATATTTTTAAATCATTTGTTTAAAAGATATTAGCAAAAATATTAAACATCGACTTAATTCCCATTTTAGAAACTAAACTATTTAAATTTTGAAAAATATATTTTATTTGTATTTTTAATTAATTTGAATAACAGATTTAATAATTTATAATTTAAAACTTGATTTCCAATCTATAGAGCCTCAAAATTCAGACAGTAGACTATAAAAGGCTTCCCTGAAAGTTTATTAGTAAAATAAAACTTTAATGCTAATTTTTGGGGGCCAAATTAGAAAACTAAATACATATGTATTCTTATAAAAATCAGGTGAATCTTGAAGGTGGTACGGAACCCTTAGTATGCGAGTCCAACTCGCACTTGACCAAATTATTTTTAACAATTTTCAAACTTGATTTTTGTCCCGCGTTTTTTTGCGAATATCCCCTGGCGTAATTTTGTCCGTTAATACTAACAGAAATATTGGACAGCCATATTCTAAATAGTGCTCAAGGACGTGCATCAACGTAAAGTGAGTAATACTAAACATAAGAGCCGTTTGATTGCTGCTATTTGTTAGTTGATGCGGTGTAACTGTGCGGTGAGGTGATATATTATTAACTCAATATTAACTTAAGTCAGTTAAAAATTATGAATTTGTTATAAAAACTACCTGGCAAGATAACTATCAGGGGAGATACTCACTGATCAGGTGAGATAATGTGGATTTACAAGATATTTGTGCAAACTAATTCAGATTGTTATAGCTAACTTCTATCAACCTTCTCAAGAAACATTCTAAATCAATATGACTAGATAATTGCGAAAAACGTTGTTTCTTCCCATTTATAGCTTATTACTAGCCGATTTGAGAGTTGGTCATTATTTTACTTTAGGTTTGTTCCAAATTATAACTATTTGAGAAATTACCGGTCAGTACTAGTCTTTGTAAATGGTGGTTGGATCAAGTCTATTATATGGCTATATAACAACACCAAATGGAATTATCATCATGCTATGAATGTTCTCAATTGTCCTAGTTATCGTGTAACGCCATCTCTTGCGGTTTACTGTCTTGTGTGATAGTTACATCTCGCAGCCACGATTTCGTCCACCCTGGGCATGGATCAAAATAGCCAGTTGTAATGTCAAAATGTCGGTAACGCCAATTGTAATGGCAAACCTACCACCTTATTACGGCCCACGTGATAAACGTTGACACCAGGGTGCACGGCAGCTTCAGTGGAGACGGGAGTGGGTTAACAAACAAGGGTCAAGTCAATTGTAAGTTAACTTTCCAATATAAAGATGTTTTTGGGCGCCAGGTAGATTCTCTGCCTATTTACCGCAGCTAACCGCCTAAGATAACCTACCAATCCTGCGCGGCTACAATAAATCTATAGATAAGGGCTCCATGAGTAATAAAACCTCAGTATATTGTCAGTTACGTCACAACAAACCTACTTCAATAAAACTCTTAATAAAACATTAATGAACTTGTAAATTATCTTAATACAATCTTGCAAAAATATCAAACACAAGTCGACCTGTAGCCAACTTCATATATCGACATACACATATCTATAGTTCAAACAAGAATCAACATTACATACCTGATACACTAAGTTCAAATTATTACCAAAATCAACAAATGTAATAATCAATTAATGATCAAATGAACCTAGATCAAATAAACAAATGTTATCAAAAGCATTAATCAAAATATTCAAATGTTGTTGTGATCCGTAAACAGGCACAATATATCTAAAATCAGAAATAAGATACTTAAATGGGCAATATTCAAAATAATCTCTAAGTCAATAATGACATCTGAACTATGAATAATTCAAAATTATGTCAACTTCAATAACCGTACTGTTATTCTGAAATCTGAAGCCAAAATTCGGTTACTGATAAAAGTGTTTAATTACATTTAAGCTTCAAGAAAAATCAATAATGATTTCATAAATCTAGAAACAAATATTATCTTTAAAACATCCAAAATGATTCAATTAATAAGGCGACGTTTAGAGCTCTTTCGACGCTTGCACAAAATAACAAATATTATCAATCTCCAATAAATCAGTACTCATTAAATAATTTTTACAAAAATGTATAAATATCAAATTTATATGAGCAAATTAACAGTCAAAAGTTTGACTAAATAATCAGGTTCTTTATTAAATTTAATAAGTTCAAAATGTTATTCCGATAAATCAATTCTCTTTAATGTGAAAAGCAAATCATGAGCAAAACATAGATAAACTAAATCAAATTACAAAGGTACCTTGTTACACATGCGATGACACAACACTCAGCTGTCCTCTGTAGAGTCGAAGCAAACACACGCCGTCGTTGCTACTGTAACCAGCGAAGATTTCCGGTTCCCAATAAACCAAAATGGAACTCGGTCGAATGATTAAAAGACTTACCAAAACTTCGGCAAACTATGTGAAGTTGATAGCCCCATATACTGCAGATAAACAAAGTCTTGGGTGGGCTAAAAGTCTGACATACGATGTTCAATTGGTGGTTGACCAGTTAGTCGTCCTGGAAGACCAACGAGAGTACATGTAAATATTCAGCAATCAAATCCTCATAAATGAGAACGTGTTTCTACTAATTTCCAAAAATATCAACAAACTGCCAATGGAAACATCAATTTAACGTTGCTGAAACCGGTGATCATCGAGAGAATGAGTGATGAGCTTGTCTTAAATCCTCAAAAGAGCGTGGTTTCCGTTAAAATCTAAAAATATCACAAATCCAATAACGGAACCAATGATTAAAGTGTATCCAACTAAATCCCAATCAATGGCACAAAATTGCCTGTATAAATTCAGATTACACTTGTAGACATCTATCACCACACTACACCATAACCTCTCTCTTCAAGTATTATTCAACATGCATCATTTTACTAGGATGGTCAACGGGCAACAACCGTCTAAAAATCCTACCAACCTATCCAAATTCTAATACCAACATCGTCTAATTCCCTTCTTACAACCTTCTTCTTCCTCGACAATCCACAACATCAATGCTCGAAATGTACCGTGGTCGAATCTACTTTTCTACATCTTCTTCCCATAAATGTCATTAACCCATTTAGAACGTGTGATTCCGCCCTTATCGACTCGCCTCGAACGTCAAGAGAAATCTAACCAACAATCTTAACCTAAAATAAATTTATATCAAAACAAATCAATACCAAATACAAAGCGAGAATCTTTCCAATGCGAAAAACCCAATAAGCCTATCGCAATAACAAACATGCTACAGAATAAAAGAAACGTACGTGTTTACGTTTGAAGATAATTATATCTTATCCGTTGGTGTTAATATTAGAAATCAATGCTCGTGTTTTAGTTACAAGAAAACAATTGTTGTAGATAAATGACAAATCTAACGTCCAGTTTAGGCTATTTAAAATATGTTTTGCATAATTCAAACCTCAGATATTTCTGCGTTTACTTGTTCTTTTACGGTTACACTGCTAGCTATACTCTGCGACAAAAATGTAATGTTACTCAGTTTCTCCATATCGTTTGTCCTGTGAATGTGCTCGAAGAATGTGAGAATGTGTTTGACACAGTGGAAGATAGTCATCTAGGATTATCTATATAGAGAAGTTAGTTCAGTAGGCGCTATATGGAACTCTTAGTATTCTCTTTAAAACCCATATTTCAAAAATATCTATGTGACTAGGATCTGCCTTTTTAACGGTTCAAGTTTCAGAGGCATATAAAAAAGATGATAAATGAATGAAGCAGCATCAGTTTAGTTAATTTTGTGATGGATACCTGCGCCAGTTGTATACGGCTCCAGAACTCATTTTTACAGATGCCCGAATTATTAATCCAGACATACAAAGGACTGAACTACTTGATATCCTCCCATTGACTTTATGTCATAACTTTCGTCCTGTTGTACTCAATACTAACACGAATGGTTACAGTGTAAAGCTCTAAGAGGTTCACAAAAGCTACTAGCCCACTCCTGAAGCGGCAATAAGGTCGGCAAACTTTAAATTGGATGTCTTGTGTTCTCCAATATTTATGCCACCGTGCCAGTTGTCAAGCAACTGTAGCAAGAGTAGAAATTGAACAACATCGGAGACAGTACATATCCTTCTCGAACACCCTTTCTGATTGATTTTCGGTCAGAAAAGATGCTGAGTTAGTTTCAAAGAGCTGTTGAATGAAAAGAAAAATAGAAAATTGGGAAAACCCATAGATAGAAGGATGTCCCAAAGTTTAGACCGCTTTACATATCAAATGCCTTAGAGTAGTCCAAGAAGTACTAAATACTGGAAAATAAAGGGAGCATTATTTTCCTCGATAATTTGCCTCCACAAAATAGAACATCCACAATAAATGCAATCTTTTATTTTACTAAATTATATTTTTTAGGTCTTTACCGACCTTCTGTTAAATTTAGTTGTCTGAATTCTTTTATTTCGCATTTACTTTGTCTATTTTGTGTTGTGAGATTAACACGAAGAATGGATTTATATAAGGGATGTTGAAAATGTTATTGTTAGGCATTATCGAGGTTCATTGTGACGAAAAAAATACTGAAGTAACCCTTAAAAGGATTATTTTCTCCGTAGTAAATAGTCAAGAATAAAAATCCTCCTTTCACAAGTATATTTCTTGGTTATTTTTAATTAAGGTAACATAAAACATCACTCGATTCGTTGTTGATTTAAGCGCTATACGTGGCATTCAGTTAGTAAGGTCGATTGTTTGGACAACAAACACTTCTTTAATGAATTTACAATGAAAGGCAAATAACAGCTGAATGATATTGATGGCACCACTATGGGTAGTATACGTACCTGTCAAATACGTGAAATATTCACTTCGTTCGGAGACACATGAAATTAACGGAATAACAAAAGAGGGAGAAATTAATATTGTTCGAAGGTCAATGTACAGGCTGTATTAGGGGCGGCCGACGTACTTTTATTCAGAAAATTATTGATGGGTATGTAAAGTTGCAAAAGACTTGGGACAAATAGTGATCAAAGTGAGTATATGAAAAGTTCTCTAAACGTAAGTTCATAAATATTAAACCAAGAGAATGTTCGGAATAGAACAATCAAATTAGAAGGCTATTAACTTCCTGCCAACATCTCTCACATTAATAGATTAAATGCTTCATCATGGCTAAAAAACATGAAGTAACATGTGTAGAAAGTAATATAAATAAAATAGGATAATATAAAAAATTGTAAAAACTACGTATAAGCCATTAATAAGTGAAATAATAAAAATCATATCTTGATTAGTTGAATGAATAATTAATTATTAAAATACAAGCTAGGTTGGACAAGAACATAATTCTTAAGACATTCAACGTAACAAAGTGCTAAAAAACAACAAAATTTGTAAACATTACCTTTACCATTACATTTTTTCATTGCTTGCAGGGTTCAAAAATTAGAACATCACAGGAATTTATTAAGACGCATAAGCAACGCATATAGGAAATCTTGAATATATTTATCTATTAAACTTTTTCAAAAGCAATAATTTCTTGTTTTCTTGTGTTAAGAACACGTCAAATATAATGTCAGGTCGAACGACGATTTCTAGTTTGTTGGCAATTTCAACAGTTGTTATTTATGAAGATATTCTTTAATTTATATTCAAAATGTGTATTAGAAGCTAACCATTTCAAATTAATGCCAACCGGGGAGACATCCATTCTACAATATACCATTGTTAATTTGCATTTTCTTTTTTTTTAAATTTATTATTATAGAATTTATGAAAAAATACCTAGAAAATAATAGAATAAGTTCGGAGTCAGCATTATTAGGAAAACAGTTCTTAACTAATAAGTTTGCTATATATTAACCTTAAGTTATTTGAGTCCGTTTTGAGATTCACAGCTTTATATTTGATTTTATTAATGTAAACATTTCCAATATTTTTCTTTTCGTTGTGTTAAGACTCTGAACAACATACAACAGGGTGATCGAAATCAAATATGTGACCAGTTAGAAAGTGGTGGTCAGCCAATGCTGTTCTACCATCTTTTAGTCTAAGAGACGGAGCCGGTTTTTGCTCGTCATTGAAAAAATGGACAGAATGTATCGTATTAAGTTCAAATCCTGAACAACTTTACGTTTCTAGGTAGGCGCCAGTGAAAATGATAACCAAGGATAGTTAGAGGGGATGAAAGTTTTTTTTTTGGTCATGTTTATCATCGAGTAAACGTTTCAAAATTGGCTGCATACAAGATTCCCGAGAGGCCTCTGCCTAGAGCGTTACCAACAAAGTGGCGGACAGGGGTAAACTTGTCAAAAATAGGGGGAACATCGTCATTAAGTAAAAAGAACGCCATTTGCACCATTATTTTGCTTATACAAAAGAAATCATAATCTAAAAGGACGTACAGCTAAATGACATAAAGATATTTTTCATGACGTCATTAATGTGGTCTGTATGACGTCATACACAATTTTTTTAAATGCGAAGCCACATTTTTCATTACTGACTTGGAAAGAGCGGAAAGTTTCAGTTCCGAATATGACTTTGACTATGATCTTGAACTTGACCTTCAAGGTCATTCCAAGATCAAAGTTTGTTGGAAAAATCAACCTATTATAGCCAAATTAGGTGTACGGGGGATTTTTGACGTCGGTGATTTCGAATCTGAAATCAGATTTTGTTTAAAAAACTGGTCCGCCCTCTTGGGTTACGAAAATGTGATTTCAGATTCGTTATCAGATTTTGAAAATTGACAATTTGAAAAAAATCAAACAACGTACTCCTAATTTGGTATACGGGGTTTTTTGACGTCGATGATTACGAATATGAAATCAGTTTTTGAAAATTTTCAAAACAAGTAGTCTCCAAGTTCAACGTCAAATTTGTTTTTAATTTAGAATGCCCTCTTTGAATCAGTCATCTTTCGGATCAGGGTTAAAAACATCCATTACCGTTAACTGGTTGTGCATCACTTGGTTGACTTTTAAAAAAAATTGTCCGCCATCTTGGATTGTGAATTTCGAAAAACTGATTTCAGATTTGAAATCAGCGAGTCGAAAACCCCCGCACACCTAATTTAGCTATAATAGGTTGATTTTTCAAAAAAAAACTTTGATCTTGGAATCAAGCTGAAAATCAAGTTCCAGGTCATGGTCAAAGTCATATTCGGACATGAAATTTTCCGCTCTTTCCGAATAATAAATGTGGCTTCGTATTAAAAAAAATTGCGTATGTCGTCATACAGACCACATTAATGACGTCATGAAACATCTATTTACGTCATTTAGCTGTACGTCTCTTTGGATTAAGATTTCTTTTGTGTAAGCAAAAAATGGTGCAAATGGCGTTCTTTTTACTCAATGACGAAGTTCACCCCTTTTTTGATAAGTTTAGCCCTGTCCGCCACCTTGATGGTAACGCTGTAGGCAAACGCCTCTCGGGAATTTGCTTTACTCGATGATGAGCATGACCAAAAAAAAATTACCATTTTCACACCCTATAACTATCATCGGTTATCACTTCCACAGGCGCCTGTCTAGAATGTAGTAGTAGAATGATGTAGTTCAGGAATTGAACTTAATATGATACATTCCGTCCATTTTCAGGATGACGAGCAAAATCCCCCTCTATCTCTCCTACTATTTAGCCATGTTAGAATTTCGGCAATCATATTTGTGTTGATAAATACGTTTGAATAATTTTTGTTTGGTTTCCTCAATACAGTTTTTATCAGAATTAAGGCAAATAAAAACTATATTGGGGAAACCAAATAAAAATTATAATGAAAGAAAACAGAATTTAACTTAGTTTTTATATCACTTTTTATTTTCATTTTACTCTGACTAGTTTGGGCAAGAGGCTATGCCATTATGAAACAAGAGCGAACTGATTGTTTGATAATAGCATAGCCTCTTGCCACTAAAACTAGTCACAGTAAAGTGAAAATAAAAAGTGATATAAAAACTAAGTTAAATTCTGTTTTCTTTCATTATGAATATGATCGAGTATCACAAATAACGGCTTCCACAATCAATTTTTCAAATAAAAATTATTAGTTTGCCCAGTTTACTTACGTTTGGTTCTACATACCTCTTACCAAAGGACAACCTATGTATATAGGACCCAACTATCTATCAACTAGTCACATTTACTTGCCTTGAAAGCTAATAAGAACTTAAGACTTCAGGCATTAATCACCGTGTTTTGAGACAGTGTGCGCTCAATAATATAGTTGCAGAACATCAAAAATGATGCTCCAGAAACTTTTTGGAGTATATTACAAGAAGATTTCTTTAGATTGCTATAATTTTGCCTTTGAACTCCGGCAAAAATTTAAGTAAAATAACCTCAAACGCCACAATGCACCAAAGTTTAGGATTGAAGATAAACAATTTATTTCATATGTACGATCCAAACTTAAGAGCAACTGCTGATATCCACAAGCAATGAAATAGATGACAAAATGTCAGAAGGACTTTAATTGTATTCATGGATGAAAGTAACGCAAATATATATTTTGGAATGAATCGAATTGACAATTCTTTCTTGAAAAATAACTCCTTTCATATTTAATATTTCTGAAATTAGTGAATGTTCGTTTTAATTAAACCTCCAACTCATCAAATTGGGGTACCTTAGACTACGTATTTTATGATCAAGTCTTACAATCATGTGCCACTAGAGGTTACTATCAATGACTTCATAATACCTCTGAAATAAGTATAAATATTAAAATCACTGTCATCAAATTACAGTAAAGTTTTTAAAATTCTGGTGGATACGCCGGTTACCACCAAAAAAATAGAAGATGAATTTTCCTCCCAATGATATATATCGCATGAAATGCAAATTATTGTATTGTCATTCAAACTGCATACATGTTTAAAGTTTTATTTCGATACGACAATTAGCAGTAGATTAAAATTGACTTCAAAGATTTCATTACATAATTACAAGTGACGTTTATTGGTAAACATTTCATGGCCAGAGTAGGGCCATGGACCCTAAACAAAAAACATGTTTTTTTCGCATTTCGCATTTTATGTAAAATATTTCTTGTAATTTCTTTTTCTTGAAAAACACGCCATTTAGAGTATAAAGATACCTTGCCTGTTCATTGGGTTCGCTCTCCTCAAGTTTTTCTCTACAACAGATAAGTATTTGAAGTTTGTATATGGAGAACAAAGTGTAGAAAGGCAATTTCATAAAATTGCCCGGATTACTGGCTGTCTGTACAGAAATTCTTCCTCACAGATATTCTGAGCGAAATTAATGTCTACAAAATAATCAACCAGGATTCCTGTATATAAATAATGTATTGTATATTGTGTTATACTACTCTGTATTTTTCTACAAAATTTTGCTTTGATATTGATCTTGTTGTTTGTCAAAAATTTGAGTGACAATTTGTCATTTGGCAATCTCTTGATCCTGAGTGTAGCGTTTTTCTGCTCTGTTAGGATATAGTTAGGAATAGATTTCTCCAGTCCAAATGAAGGTCGATTGAAGGTGACATAATTTCCGTGTTGTTTATCATCATAGAGCTGGCTTCTTTAAATTATAGGCCAATTTCAACAACAAATTTTGGAAAATTTAAATAAAAACTTATGAAGCCAGCTGTATGATAATAAACAACACGGAAACCGGGGCACCTTCAATGGACCTTCTTTTGGACTGAAAGAAATCTATTGCTAACAGAGCAGAAAGGGTACCTCAGTATCAAATGATCGCCGAACGACAAACTGTAGTAATTGTCAAATTTTTGACAAACGACAAAATCAATATCAAAGCGAAATTTTGTAGAAAAAAACCTCGAAATACAATACTAATTGATTGACAACGACTCCAGCGTCGGGGTTGAAACGTCTCCAAACACAGATAAGTATAACACAATATTCAGTACATTACTTATATACAAGAATACTGCTGATAATTTTGTAGACATCTCTTTCTCTCAGAATAAGTGTGAGGAATAATTTCAGCACAGACAGCCAGTAGTCGGGGCAATTTTACGAAATTGCCATACTACACCTTATTCTGCATACACAATTTTCATACAATTATCTGTTGCAGGAAAAAAAATTGAGGAGAGAAACCCAATGAACGGGCAAAATAATTCAAAACCTCTTCAACAATCTTTTGGAAATTACTTAGAGTATAAAGAGACTAACCCAAAATTATGTTTTAAGCCTTAGATTTATTTTCTCCTGAACTTGCTTATACATTACATCCAACTGAAAATGATTAAATTAAATGTCGTCTGATATAATTACTCTGAAATAAAACCACAAACCCAATAATTGACAGTTTTTCCACCTAACGGATATTTGGGCACATCTTCAGTATTCTTAAAATAGAAAATTCAATTCTGATTATATAAAAGTAAACCTGCGATTCGTATCGATCCGACCTGACCTCGTGATCGAAGAATACGAGAGTTTCTTTTATAAACAGTACAAAGAGAAAATTCTTGCGACAATGAACACAGAAAGTGTCAAAAAGTATAGATACAATTTTAGTTAAATTAATTATATGCTTAGATGTATTATTTCTACAGCACTGTTCTCTCTCTCTCTATCTCTCTCTATCTTTCTCTCTCTCTCTCTCTAGACAGTGGAGGAAGTCCACTAGCTGGACTGTTTTTCACTGTTATAAAATTGTTACTATCTGTGTGCTACTCGCACATTAGTGATCTAGGAATGCTCAAGGTGTCCGATACCTGATGGCTGGAACGCCCAGCATCGTTTAAAATATATTTCACCACGTGGCATTGTAATGCACACAAATAAAGTTTAAAAACAAGAACTGACTTCAAAAGAAGTAACTTTACAAAAAAGCAATATTTTTTGAAACAATTAAATATTTTGTTGAAGTCGAGGCCAAGTTAAACAGCAAAGTAGCAAAGTAGAATTCATAAATGTACTTCCCAAATTATTTTCACTACAACTTTGCACCTACTTCACAAAAAGCATTTAATTGTGGCATAAAAATACTGTTGCTCTTTAGTTAAGTTACTTTTTCTGATGTAGGCTTTTGTTTTTTTAATGTATTCCTTTTACAATACTTTTAAGAAACATTCATTATTTTGACCAATCTCGTTTACTTTTGAAAAGAATAGAGTAAGTAATTTGTTTTCTAAATATTTACATGTTTTAAGAAAGTTTTATATACCTATGATTCCCACTTTGGTGGACCCACTGTATTGTAGACGAATTGAGAGGTCTGCTAATTATGAGAGATCTTATTTAATTCCAATTATATTATTTAATAGTCTCTCCTCAGCGACATTTTATAATAACTCGGGTTTATCATAAAAAATATATTCATTAGACAATTTTTAGTGATATAACATGACTAGATTCAGTTTTCAGTTCTATCAAACTTTGTTTGATAACAATGTGACATATTATAAAAAATAAAGCTACTTCACTTTTATGCAAAATTCATATAAGCTGACAAGCCTCGTATACCCTTGAAAAAGTGACAGTTGATGATTACCGTATACATTTTTTTATCAAGACAATAAACTTTTTCGGTAAATATTATTCATAAGAAAGACTTTTGTCTTTTAGTGTATCAATATTTTCAAGCGCATATACAGGGTGTCTCTAAAATAGGGTTCCAAACTTCTGTTGTGTATAGAACTCATTAAAATAAGCAAAAAAATTCCTATTAACATGCGTCCTTAAACACATCTTTAGGAAGTTAAATGCCTGTAAAAGGGCTCAAACAAAACTATTTATTTTTCTGTTATTCACAAGACAGTCGAAAATCTATAGAAAAAAATTTATGGGTCTTAGATTACTTTTTAAGCTAACTATTATGTGTTACTCCGTTTGTCGATAAGCGTTCTATTTAGGTTGGTGAAGTGGGTTTTCGGCCCGAATATTTTTTGTTTCAATTTATTTACAATTTTCTCTACAGATTTATAAAATCTTAACAATTTTATGTAAAAAGTATCATGTTTGTCCAAATCAATATTCTTGTAGCTCAGATTTTATTGATAAAGTCAGGGCTTTTAATTAATTAATACTGCCAGTTGGCAACACAAATCATTTATTTTCTCTCACCTTTTTTATTCCCCCAGAGAGAGTGTTTACAATTATATTCTCATAGAGCATAGAGAGTAACTTGTGCTGCCCTCCATGTTACATATCCAACAAATATATCTAATGGTTTCCGAGTAAATTGAGTTTGGAAATTAAACTGCTATTTAAATTAGTTTACCATGGCAAATAAATGATCTACGCTTAACAATTTAATAATTTAACGTAGAAATAAGTGTTTAAGTACTTCTTCGGAAATAACACCACAAGTCACGAAAAATTGCTGTATGTTCCATGAAATATACAGACTTGTGGTGCTATTTCCCAAGAAATAGTTAAACATTGAAAAATATGCCACAAATATCATTCAGAAAACAAGTAAAAAGTAAGATCCACAAACTTTTCTCTATTTATTTTCGACCATTCTGTCAATAACAGCAAGAAACCGTTTTCTTTGAGCCCTTGTAAGGGCATATAACTTACTAAGGACTTTTTTGCTTATTTTAATGAGTGTGGAACGCTATTTTAGAAACACCCTGTATATAGTTATCTGGCATTCGAAAATGATGGTACGTTAAAAAGATCTGATGTATCCAAATTTATTCTTATTTATTAATATTTTTCCATTACACAACTATTTTTTCATTTCTTTTTAATTTCAATCCCCACAATTCTATTTCTTAACGAATGAGAGGTTCTACTGAGTGCGTGGTATCCAAATATTCTTTTGAAGTAACGAAATTTAGATAGTAGCAGATGAAACGTATTTGTTTTGCTATTTATATTCCGGCGTAGGTGTGAATCAACTATTACACGAAGGTATTTCTTTTCGTGTATTGAGTTTAAAGTACATTGTTGATCTTTTGTTGACATAACACGAGAGTACATTGTGTTTATAAATTCGAGATAGAAGAAAGTAAGTATGTCTTTTCACAATTATATGTAAGCAGATGTTGTTTACACCAACTTATGATTGAAATTTTTTTTCTATGTGATTAATTTCATGTTAAGTATTTACTTTATACCATAGTACTTACTGTATGTTTGAAAAGAAAGTAGTAGTGGATTGAACATTGTTCCTTGTAATCAGTGTGCAATCATTAATATTTGTCAGTCGTATAACCTTCAGGAGTTTAAAAGAGTTCCCAAACCCTACAGTTTTTCCAGTGCAGATGATGTAGCTCAGTCAAAACCTTGGCAAAATACAGGAATACTGAATTTCAGGCTTTGAGAGAATCCACTGCGTTGCAGATATTACAGGAGGGACTGCATCGTTAGTAGATCAATCCAAATTGATGTTCACATAATAAAATTTTACAACAAGATCATCAACAGTTAATAGTGCATCTACTATTGGTAGATTTGAAGAAAGTATATGACACTGTAGCTGTTTTATAACATCAGGAGTTCTAGAAAAAAAAACGTCGTAAATGTAACAATAATAGATGGTAATGAATAATTAAATAGAGACATAACATCCAGAATTAAAATAGGCTCTAAAGTATCTGATAAACTCACGACAACACAAGTGTTAAGACATGGTTCCCAATTTTATTTAATATACACAGTAAAATCAATAAGCTGTAGGAACGTATTTCTGTAGGGCGAACGGAGAAGTGGTGGGGGTGCATCACCTAATTGTGGTAGTGGGGAGACTTTTGAAGAGACCTAAATTTTTTCAGCCATGGAGAAAAATTCTAGCAGTGCTATGGCATCAAATTCTGCATTAAACTCGAGAAAACCGGAACGCAGATCCTCAGATTGCCAAGGAATCCTACGGGTATGCTCCCACGATCTCTCAACAGTGTTCGAATCACACAAGCTGCTCAAGGAGGCGCGAGAGCACGTCGAAGACGACCACTGCGCCAGTCGTCGGTCAATTTCAAGGGTTGATGAAAAATGTCAAGGCGCTCTTCGACCTCGATTAACACAGACATATTGTCTGATTGTTGATGAGTTAGGGATTTAGTATGGTAGCGTCAAAAACATTATTACCGGAGGTTTCGCCACGTGAAAGGTGTGCGCCAAGTTTGTGCCATGAGTCTTGAGTGATGAACAAAAAGGGCATCGTGAGCAAATTTTCAGGAAATTCGGTAGTGAGTCCAAGAAATCCGAAAATTCCTTGACAATGGGATTACCGATGAGGAAACGTCGTATTGTAAACACGACCCGGAGACCAAAAGCCAGGGCGCAGAGAAAGCAAGTAAACAGTTAAGTCCATGCTCATCTGTTTTTTTACCGTCGTAGTGTAGTGCACACTGGATTGGTGACCCCCTAAACACGGTGTGAATACCAGTTTTTACCTGTACATGTTTGACAAGTTGCGCAAACTCCTGCGGCGAATCATCGCCAATTTTTGGATGCTTCACCACGACAATACGTAATGCCATACTGTGGCGAATGAGTTGACACATACAGGGTTGATAAGTTGCTTCAACCCCCATACAGTCCAGATCTGGCACCGGCAGACTTCTTCCTCGTTCCTCGGCTCAAGTGGGAGCTCAAGGGGATTCGATAGAGCTCCGTACGAGACGTCCAAGGGGCCGTGACGGTATCTCTGAGGGGAATCCCAGAAAGCGACTTCATCAGGCATATACGCAGTGGCAATAGCGTTATACGCCCAGAGGTGCTATTTCCAGAACTTCTAAGGATTTGTACCGATTAGTTCAGTAAAAAACGTAATTCGGTTTTACCAGTTATTAATCCTACCATTAATTTACAACTTCCTTTCCCGCAGTTAGTAGTTTATGTATCTCAACAGATAATGAAAAATATGATTTACTCCAATGAATTAGCCTTTTATTTTAGGACAGTAGTACTCCGGTAGGGTTAGGTTCGTGGGTTGCGAGTAGAGATGTAACGAATGTCCGATTTTCCACATTCGCGAATGCGAATGCGAATGTGAATTTTCAGTAGGTACCAATATTCGCGAATACGAATGCGAATATCAGATTTTTAAATATGGCGCCAAAATTATGCAATGACAAACACATTTAAATGGTATATTTAAGACTGATTATGTTGAGCCCGATATAATGAAATTAAGTTATGTTGGATCCATGAAAAAATATATCATTAATTGTGAATCGGAATTATATAAATCAGTTATTATATTCTTAGTACAAATACGTAAACTAGAAGAGCAGTGGTATTTTTGGGGTTTCCCAGATATGTAAACACAAAGATTTGGACCCTAACTGCAAACCTTTAGTTTTTACACTCAACGCGGTTTTAACAGCTAAGTTCTCACATTCATAAAGTAAACTGAAAACAAAACTAAAACTTAGTTACTAAGTCCAGTAAATAAATTGTATGTTTTAAGTTTCAAAGAAGAAATGTTAAATTTTTATGTTGAAATTTATATATATTGTTTATGAGACAAAGTGTAAGAAGTTTGTTGTTGTTTTAATTAAATGTATTTTTTTAAGTTTTGAATATAAAGAACAGTTTTGCATCCTAACATCAAACCTTTATTTAAAACACTCAACGCCGTTTTAAAAATTCTATGTTGTGATCTTTATGGAGTAAATCAAACCTTTGGTTTACTTCATGAAGTAATATTATAAACAGGTTTGTGGTTTTTATTAAACAGAATAAATATCCTGTTCATGAGTCAAATTGAAACTACATATTATACATAATGAAACTGATATAACTTACTTTTAGTTTATTTAGGTGTATATTCATCCCCAGTAAGGGTAATCTTAATGGTAGTGGCACCTACTGACAGGATAATTAATTTACTTGGCAGATTCAAGTAAATATTTACTGGTATTGTCAGCAATTACGTAGAATTATAGAAGTTTTTAATAAACATTTTAATTATAAATTCTGAATAAAATATTATTGACTTATTAAAGAGAAGATTATGATTGTTGAAGATATATAACATAAGCGGCGTCAATATATTACACGCAATAGGTTTCAACAGTGTGAACAGTTTGAATCAATTTGTAATTTATAGCTATTTTCATTTATCCTCTGTAAAATTAAGAGCCCCTTCTGAAAAATGTATATAACACAAAAATCTTAAACGATGTTCTCTTTTTCTAACATATGCATTTCATATTACCAGACAGAGAGAAACATTAGATTCCTTCAACTACTTACCTGACAGAATAATTTGCATTAATATACTCAATATAAATTAATCCTGGCAATAAATTTAACTGACAAGTAGTTACTTGACACTTTACTGTTAGGTGAATATACCGGCCCTTAGTATTTAAAATGTAATGTAAGTGCATTTAAATAGCAGAATTCTATTTTTTATTAAAGTTATAATGAAGTTTATGAGGTACTTGCTTGGGCAAGTAAGAATCAATGATCATTAAACAGTGTGCAATTTACCTACATCAAGACTGTATCACAATTAGAAGATTTTTCTTAAGTACAAATAACAAACCTGAAAATTTTAAATCTTAGTAATTGCATAGATATATTATTCGCAAAAAAATTCGCATATATAACCGCGAATGCGAATATGAAAAAACATGCGAATATTCGCTAATGCGAATATTCGTTACATCCCTAGTTGGGTATGTAGACCAGTATAGTTACTGAAATTGATACATTACCTCACAATTTGCTTTAATTATTTTACCTATGGTTAAGAAGGGTAAGAGGGGGTGTTAGCATGAAGGTATGGAGGCAAAGTGGAACTATCTTCATTAAATACAGAAGTTGCATTCAAATTTTAGACGCCTGTAAACAATTTCGTGAATAACGTCTGCAATATTTTAGGTGAGATTTGTTTCTAAAAGCTTATTTGCAAATAGAGAGGAACAGAGATAGGGAGAAAACGAGAGACGGGAAGTATATTTCGTAAGAAGCTTTCGCTTCCATCGTTCAGTTCAAATGACTGTCAGTTTTTTTGTTATTCGGTCATCTACAACAAAAGTTACCCATGGTCTGAAACAAAATAAAAAATGCTAACATCAGCTTGTTATATTACATCTAAATATATCGGTCAACAAGTAAAGAATGAACGAAAATCGATCGGTTTGTATAGATAGAGGGTTTCCGACAAGATCTTAATTTGTGATTTAACATCAATTATGTAGACTATTTTTCCGTTCTTTTTCCTGATAGACGGGCGAGATAGCGCGATTAAAAAGGAAATAATAAAGGTACACAATCTGAAAGGTTGCTATTATTGATAATTTACTTGTCAAGGGTTTGTTTGGAGTTGATCTGATTTTGTTAGAAGTTCGATAGGATAATGGGGTGTTTGGAAAGGAAATTAAAACACTTGTTTATTGTGTGAAAATTACTATGTTTAATTTTTGAGTATTTGACGAGTCCAGGTATCAAACCTTTCATATTTATACCTACATCGTTTCGTATAATTGATTATTACTTCTGAGAGGTACCATATTGAAGGATGTGGCTGTTGATTTATAGCTAGAATGATTTATATAATATTAACGATTTTCGTAGGTTTGTTGTCTTTATCTCAATTATATTTAGGTTCATTATCTTTTTCATTTGAAAATTCGCACATACAAATCCGAACTTATTGCCTAATAAATTGAAGAGAGCACAAATTTTTAAGTTTCGAAACAAAGTAAATTAAATAACTATTGACGAAAAAAGTTATAAGATGAAACTGGCATGGGTTTCTCCTTATGTTTAAAGGTTCTTGTAAATGTGAAGTAAGAAATATCTGTCCGATTTTGAGTTAAAATAAAGTTTTTTGAGACAATGTTTGAAATATGGGTTATTGACTAAACGGTTTTGTTTTAAATAAGATGCATATTTTGTATGTTACTATTGTAACTGTTTGGTAGATTTCTTATTGGCAAATGATGATTTTTGTTGTGATCTATATGACTTCCCTTTATAAGGGTTTAACAATAATTCTTCATCATTGCAGGGCTCCAGCGGTCTCTATATCTCTTTTACTTTGTTAACTTATTTTAATGGAACGTCTGTCTCTGCTCATCACTAAAACATCTAAATTTTTTGGGAATAAATCGAAATGTGAATGCAAAGAATGCTTTTTTGTAAGTTCTTCAGCAAGTTTTTAATCAGTTTGTTATAAGGTTCACACATTTTGTTTTGCAAAAATTCTGTGATAATTCTTTTAAACTGGGAATCTACCCCTTCAAACTGCTCCTTTTTCTGTATTTACCTGGCAAGAATTCATTTTTTAAGGTAAAAAAACATCTGATGTATGTAACAGGTAATTTTTTAACAATTTATAACTTCATTAGCAGTATGACTTTTATAGCTTTGGACCCTGAAGTTGGGGTTAAATTTTTCATTTTTCAGCAATGAGTTTTAGACCAACACCGTCTAATCATTTAAAAAGAACACATATGCAAATAGAATAACACAATTACTTCGTACTTGAAGATTATGAAATTTTATAAAGTGGTATATGCTTCAGATAGAGATCCAACAATCAACAATTATCAAAGATCCAACTAAGGTTATAAATTAAGATACTGGAGAAATTCCAGAAATCACGGTAGATGAGATCAAAAATTTTGAACCCCTAGAGAAGTCGAAATGGTTATTGAGGCTCTTCAATTGAGAGACATTAAATTAGTATTTAATAAATGCCTAATCTAATATCGTAACGTACCACATCAATGGAATAATACAATTCCCTAATTCATAACAGAAGAGATATTACCAACCTTGCCAATCTGTCTGTTGTCGCATATGTACAGTGCATCCCATTTTGGTTGAGATTGCCAGGTTACTCGGTTGTTATTAAAGATAAATAGACAAATAAAAATATATAATATATATAATATAAAAATATATATAAATAAATAAAGATAAATAAAATAAAGATATTAAAGATGGACAACAATTTGAACAGTTAAATCAATAAGGTAATAAATAATGTCCAAAATTAATTTTAAGATAGATATTTGATTTGTAATACTTGTTCTGTTTGTTATACATAATGAACGATGTATAACTATTTATTAGTTGCTTTTAGGTAGCTAAATTTCGTGTTTCATGTTACTGAATTATTGTTAACATTATTTTTCTTTGCTGATAAACTCCTATAAAAAATCTCAAATGGAATTATTTGTTTGATTCTCCTTTTAAATGGAAAATACATGGCTTACTAGCAAAAACTCAGCTTTTTAGTGTTTTTTAGCATTTCTAATAATACCATGTGTATTGTATTATACATTATTTTAAAGGGAAAAAAATATATAATGTTGTGTAGTATCTTCAAAACCATACTCGGAAAAAAAATTTAATACTCCACTGGATTCTATGCAAAATTTTCTATTAGACGTAGTTCTTAGCGCAAGAGTATTTCTAATAACTTCGTAGATATAGAAGGCGTCCAAAAAGTATAAATTATCAAAATCGCCCTGTATCTTATAAATGGAAACACTTATGCAAAATCTGATATGGCCATCCTGAGTTTCACAAAAAAGTAGAACAGGTATGTGAAAACCGCAAGACTCTATCTTCAATAACAACCGAGTAAGCTGGCAATCTCAACCAAAATGGGATGCACTGTACAAATTATAATACATACATACAAAGATGGATTGATAATCATCTTTTCTTATCCATGCAAGGTTGAAAGATCTGAGAATTTTGACCGACACAGCCAATAGCTTTGGTGAAACTGGGTTAAGTACTCCGTGTAATTCTGGAATGGTTTCAAATATTCTGTATCTGTATCAACACCTTCGTTTTGGGGTTTAGTTTCGTGAGCTTAAGTCGATGTTATATTCTTCCTATTTGTTTTGCACAGGTTCAGTATCTTGTTGTTGTTATCCAGCAGCCGGATTCTTGAAACCATTCGACTGCTCTACTAGTCGACACTTGAACATTGACATAATTGAAGTTTATCCTATATACTAAAGTTCATTTATGTCAGTTTTCATACAGCATACGTCTTTTGTCGAGTGGTAGCGCCGTCAAAAGGTTTCAAGAATCGGGGCCCAGGGGTGTTTGATATTTTATTTCAGGTTGTTTTTATTGAAGCTTTTGGTGAGCTCCTTACAAGTGAATTTGAATGATTTCAGTTACGAGTTAAGAGCAATTCTTGCTCTTGACAAGTCTACGATCCCTTCTTCCTATTGAAGTTTTTCCTTAGGTATTAATTGTAATTTATGTTATTCAGGTATTTATCTCGTACTTGATGATTATATTTCGGGGATCTTCATGACGATGTTTCGGTAGAGTGACATCGGCCGACTTCAAGTCTATTCGGCTGTTCGTCTGTTCTCGTTTCTAGTATTCGTAGAGAAACATCCAAAAACCAAACGTTAGTTTCTCAGGTGTAATGGATATCAAATTCTTTACAATAGAATTGGTTTTAACTATTTTGGCTATTAATGAATAAATTCTTTATCACTGACAGATTTAACAGTAGTGAAAACATTTCGTCATAGCAGAAATCTGTTATTTTATTTTAATAAGTCCTCTTACAATAAGTTTACTTATGAGTGTAGGATGACCAAACGTGTAAATGTTACTCCTATGAAGTGTATTAAAAGTAATTGAATTAGTCTACTTATTTACTTCATTCAATAATGTCGTTATATTTATTATTATTCATTAATGTAGTCACTATCATTTTAGTGATGATTGGTTGTTAATCTTGCTAGAAAGAATTTCTATAAAAAGGCAACTAGTATTCCAGACAAAGTATGGACATAACTATATTTTTATTTTTAATAGCAATCATTCTTCAATTAAATGCCAGTCCGATATTTTAATTAACAATCATTCCAGTAAATTAGAAAATTTCTCATGTTTTATATTTTCAATGCCGAATGCAGTCCTATCGATAAAATTCACTTCATTCGTCTATACGACTCTTTTCAATCGAACAAAATAAATCCCTTTTGATAAAAAGACCAAATCCACTTCCTTATAGCAAGAAGATCGTTTTCAGATGAGATGGACCGGTATACAAAAGGTCCATTTGTAGTGAACTCTGAATTGACAAAAGATACACGGACTATGGAGTGACTTGACTGACTGTGCAAGAATAAGTGACATCGGTCCTTTTATCAATCTCGTATTATGGGGTGAATGCTACTTTTACATCGGGGACAAAAGCCATCTTATATGTTATCTGTGCAAGAAGTTACGTGGAATAATAAAAACAGGGTGAAATCTATCAATGGTAGAATTAAACGATTTACATAACATAATATCTAATACGCATTAAATTAGGTCAGAGAAAGTGACCAGAAAGGTCACTCGCTTTTTTTGTTTGAAACCTACATAAGATTTTTATACTATGAGGGTAACAATTACGCAATTATCCAATTACATATCTTGGTAAAACTGTATAAATGTGTAGTGCAGATTATTTCATACGAAAAATTCTGTAAATGTGGATACGTAACATGTTTTAAATCCACCAGTTGTTTTGACAATCATACCTAGTGGTCAAATTTGGTAGCTATCAAACTGGCGATTATGCAATAACACGGTAGCCTCAACTGTATCAGTTTTTAATAATTAATGGTGGTGTATATGAATGGTTAGAAGATTAACTAGAGGGCAAATACCAAAAGGCTACATTCAAGAGCAGGGTATCAGCGGATAAATAACTTGTGCGTAGAGTACCACAAGGTAGTAAATTGGACCCATTGTTGTTTATACTGTATATAAATGATCTACCAGGAAGAGTAAAAAATGTTAATTCAATTTATTTGCGGTTCATACATTGATTTATTTATAGTGTACATAATGTGTACTGTGTAACAAATCTTTGTGTTTATTGATCTTTAAACGAAATGTAAGGAGAAGGAATAGACAAATATCTAGGAGTGATAATAAATAACAATCTGAACTTCAAGTCTTACGTTGAGCATATAAATAGCAAAATAACTAAAACGGTGAATTTGTTGTAAAAACTGAGAAGAGTTTATTCAAGACCTGGAAAAGATACTATAATTTGAGCTGATTGTGTTACCCCACTTTAGATACTGCTCAACGGCAAAGAAGATAAACAAGAAATTGCAGATACAAAAAAACTGTTAGCAGTCCTTAACAAGGGAAGAAGTGAAAATATTTAGAATATGCTCAAGGTAACTGTGTTATCTCCCACTAGAAAAAGAAATAAGTAGAGATATACTAATGTTTGCTTACGGACTAGAAATTAGACTACTGCGACATTAGTTGCGTGGGTATACAGGAAACATAAAGATGTTCATCAGTATTCTACAAGGCAAACTGATCATTTCCATATTGTCAAAATTAGGTGTAGCAAAGGGCTCAAGTCAGTATTCCACACAGGGCTTACATTGGACAATAGCGTGACATAAGATATAAAAAAAGTTCAATCTACAGAAAGATTTCGCCAAAACGTATAGGAAATTGGCTGGAGAGTTAATGTAAATTAAACGTAATAACAAATAAATAAAATAATTTAAAAATGTGGGATCATTTATATTCTAGTAGTATATTAAATTAAAGCATTTCGAACATCTGTGAACCACTAAAATGTACCACCTTTGCAAAGTAATTACCTACAGTAATTTATTATTTATGAACTTTGAACTATCTGATAATTCCAGTTTTCAACTATGTGACACAATACATTCATATATTGTACTATTGTCATCGTCAAATGTTAATTTGCACATGACTTAAGTTTTTTCGTTTCGCAACTTTAAATAAAAGAAGGTATGTTTTCATGAAGAGTAGCTGATTTTTTCAAACCAGCTTTACTGATTTGGATCACTTAAATTGCATTATACTACATTGTATCCTAGGAAATCCCAAAAAATCATAAACGAAACATCACATTTTTATTAAATATCTCTGGAATTATTAGAGATATGAAAATGAAATTTGGAAGGTATTCACCTACTGCAGTAGATTGCCTATTTGTTTTCAATTTTTTTTACAGTTTTGAACTTCCCTTTTTACCGGAAGTAATGTCGATTTTAAAATTTGCAATGAAACCCCTGTATAGTATTTTAGTTTCTGATGAAACATTTTATTGCGAATACAAAAATATTAGGTTTGATATTGTTTACTTCAATACTTACCGAGATATTAACAGAAAAGTAACAAAGGAAAGGAAAAATTCGATGATAGCTAAACTCTGTTCAGATCTCATTTACGCCCGATATAAACAAACCGCTCGGTAAGGATTTGTATTTCTATAGGCCAATCGGTGGCATTATACCGTCACAGCCAACAGCACTACTTGTTCCAAAGTCGAATACACGTGCGTTTGTTTAAATCAGGCGAAAATTAAATCTGAATCAAATTTAGTAGTCCATGAAATTCATTGCAGAAGTGACAGTAGTTGTCAAATAAGTTATTCTTTTTTTTTTATTTGAACGTAAAAAGATCGTATTGTTTTAATTTGATCGTAAAATGGCCGAATTAAGTGAAAGAGAAAGAATAGAAATATTAACGATGATTGGGTATGGGGAGAGGAAAAGGACGCATCAAGAAGTTTGTGACCTTTTTAACATTGTTCATCCGAATACACAAATATCCCGTTCAGTAGTGACGAAAACTTTGCAAAGATACGACACAAGTGGAACAATTAGCAATTTACCAAAAAGTGGATGGTTAAAAAGTGCAAGTAATGAAGGTGTAGCTCAAAATGTTGCTATATCTTTGGAAGAAAATCCTTACTTATCCACTACCGACCTCGCCAATAATATATTAAGGCGCGAAAAATATCATCCATACAAAATTCGCCTCGTTCAAGAAGTCTCCGAAGACGATTTCGACAGACGTTTGCAATTTTGTGAAACGATGATGGATATTTGTAACCGTGATAATAATTTTATAAGAAATGTGGTGTTTTCAGACGAGGCTACATTTTGTTTAAATGGTACAAGAGGCTCATACACAACATCCCCAAAAATTGAACGTGTGGGCAGCATTTAAAACAACAGAATCGTGGGACCCTACAGGAAACTTTAAACGGAGATAGGTATTTACAGCTCTTGGAGACACAAGTTATTCCGGCATTGGAGGTAAATGGACAATTACCAAATAATATCTGGTTTCAGCAGGATGGAGCACCACCCCATTACACACGCATGGTTCGAGATCATTTAGATAGGACATTTCATCACAGGTGGATTGGAAGAAGAGGTACTTATGAATGGCCTGCACGAAGTCCCGACCTTAATCCACTAGACTATTTTCTGTGGGGTTACTTAAAGTCTAAGGTTTATGTTGATAGACCAAATAATTTGCAAGAATTAGATGCAAGAGTAACTCAAGACATCCAGAGAATTACACCAGAAGTAATAGCTAATGTTACTAGAGAATTTAAAAACCGACTGGCTTATTGTTAAGAAGTAAACTGTGCTCAGTTTGAACATCTAATACTTTAAGTTTAGTTAAGTTAAGTTTTGAAAATCACTTAGATTTAGTTAATAATTATGATTATGTATTTATTTAATGGATATTAGGTTTTTCCTTTCCTTTATTACTTTTCTGTTAATATCTCGGTAGGTATTGAAGTAAACAATATCAAACCCGATATTTTTGTATTCGCAATAAAATGTTTCATCAGAACCCAAAATACTATAAAGGGTGTTTCTCTACAAATTTTAAAATAGAAATTACTTCCGGTAAAATAGGAAGTTCAAAATTGTAAAAAAAATTGGAAACAAATAGGCAAACTACTGCAGTATCCACCTTCCAAATGTCATTTTGATATAATTCCAGAGATATTTGCTTGGTTCCACACATTTTCCCATCACTGTATTATCAAACATGTTGGGATATGAATACAGAGAGAAACTTGTTTGTTCAGGGATTGGGAATTTTTTAGAATTGGAAGCCTATATATAACAAGTTTGTAAATTATGGAGGGGAGACACATTAATTTTGAGAAGATCCTTCTATTTGGCTTGGTAGGTAGGTACTGCATTTTCCGTTTGGTATTCGTTGCCCAACAGTACAGAAAGTAGGTAGCAGTATCAAAGGATAAAGCTTCTGTCTTCTCCCATCATTATATAACCAACTCAGGAGTACCCCAGGGTAGGATCTGGGGTCCTCTCTTGTTATTGTTTTTAAAATAATGACTCACCCGATAGCCTGAGGATCTGCGTTGGGTTGTTCGCTGATGATTTCAAATCATGTAAATCTATCTATTAATGACATAAATGATGTTATTGCACTCCAAATGACTTAAACCTCAACCTCAACTGGTGTAGAGAAAACAAAAGGTTTGTTAATACCCAAAGATATTGTGTTGTTTCCTTATCCCGAAAAATCACTCTAACTATTAAAGATAAAGATAACTTCAAATTCAATACCCATTTCAGCTACCTGATAAACAAAGCATAAAAAAGTTCTTGGATAAGTCATACGTAATAGCCAAGAGTTGAGTGTAAAACAACCATAAGACTTTATACATCTATGGTGAGGCCTCATCTTGAGTATGCCTCCAACATTTGGTCACCAAATTCTTACACCCACAGTAATGAAATTGAAAAAGTTCAAAAACGTTTTCAGCGCTATCTCTATATCAAAAAGAATGACATATATCCCTTGATGGTATCTTATAGGTCAATGTTGGCAACCTTCCATCTCTGTTCTTTGAGCACGAGGAGAAAGGTCCATGCTGTTATCTTTATATATAAAATTCGAAATAACAGAAAATATTTCGATTGTGGCTTGATCAATATCGTTTAGGGTCCCCAAAATTACCTTAAGACTACTCTCATCTAATCTCTTCTACATTAACAACGGAAGCCCTTCGCCCTTCACTTATCTACTCAGTGTCTGCAATGATATGCTGTCCAATAACATAGTTCCTGACCTATTTAACATCAAATTTGGTGACCTTAGGCGAATATTATTGCTGCATCAGGATGCAAAGCCTTTGTGATATTAGCATATCTGTGACATTGTCAAATACTTTTGTGTTGTTTAACACTTCACCAAATTTGTAATTACACTAATTACATACATATTTGGTGTTTGTAACAAGAATAAATAAATAAATGAATAAATAATTTATTAAATTACTTCAACTCAACATTGACCATATGTTAAAATATTTTAATGATTATCATTATTTATTAAATTAAACAATGCGACAACAATGTATTTTATTTATTGTTATAATTATTAAATTAAATAAAATTAATTACATTTTCCGCATCTTTCATATCTAAATTACTCCTAGTACCAACACTTTCATTGTTCTGCGTTTTCTATCACTAATTACCCGAAGACAGCACCATCAAGTATTTCCACTTCATCGTTTGTGTAATCTTCATTCCTAAGCAGATAAAAAACACATGGCAACAAGTCAAACACAAATACATTAAGTGTTTATTTAAGCACAAAAGCCAAAGTAGTAATTATAATTTGAGGCCGTTAAAAAGCTGCTTCTGAAGGCGCGAGTGATTATTTTAAAACCTCTCAAATTACGCCATTATACACTTGAGTTTTGTGTTGGCAACACTCAAGACCTATAATTTTTCCTTCATTTCATTTAATGATGAAATTAAAGGCGAGATCCTCTCGAGAGATAACTAATTTTAATAAAAGTTTCAGCCACTGGATTCTTTTGCTGCGCTGTCTCCCGTTTTAGCTCGTAAGGATTCATTATTGCAGTCAGTTTTTCGAGAAAGAAGATAATGACATAGTATTAGTCGAAACAGGTGTAAAACGTTTGAATTGACACCTAAATTACTTGGGAATGAAACGTTCTTTTACCGTAATATAGTAGTATATTCGGATGAAGAAAGCATCTTTGCAACAAGATTGTTATTTTACTATTTTGAGTTGAAGTTGAAGTTAAATTTGCCTGAACTTATTGTTACTTTATATATTTTTTGCAAATTTCATGAATAATTACTGCCCAACGCATTTCTGATGATTAGGTTATGTTACATGATACTAGGGTAGTTTTTTATGAGGATATCAAATTTGTTATTTAAATTTTTTTATCAGCTCTAGTTAAGCAAACATGACACAAGAGCAGTTTTACAATAAAATACAACTTTAAAGTTAATCTTATTTTATTATGTTCTTAAGTTGAAAAAAACGTCCTTTTACAAGACTTCCTTGCAGAAGTTAGAGAGTTGTTCCGAATGCTCCAACAATAGTCAGCCCTGATATGTGCATTTCAGCAGCGTTGATAGCACTCCACCATCGTACGAAGGTCCTGGTGGAAATGCTGACTCTGTTCTTCACTTAGATCCCAAAAAGGAGCAAGAAAATGGTCTAGGTGGTTGTGAAGAACCTGTAACTTGATACTCATCCTACATCTAAGCGTTTGAAAGTGACTCATTAGTTGTGCAACGTGTTGAGAATAGTCAGACACTTTTTTATTACTAGTAGATAAAGGAACGTTCTCAACAAATAGCTTTACAGCACTCCTGTTTTTTTTTTCGGAGTAGACACCCTTATTTAGAGATATTAATAATTTCGTGATATTTTTGGGCGGGATCTTGTTTAATTTATAACTACGTCTGTTATACTATATTTTTTCGTTTCTCATTCTTTTCCTTTTGCCACTTATTATATTAAAACGCAGTAAAGTTGTACACTTTTCCAAAAAAGATGTTTTACAGTTGTGTGAACCGCACTTGTCTACACCACAGAACAGATACTGTTACTGTTAAAATGAACGGTCATCCTTTCGAGATCAATCTAATACATGTATTCGCAACAATAACTAAAAGTTTAGATTGGAGGCATTTTATAACAACCTAGAACTAGTAGTTAAAGAACCCGAGAAACGAGCTCATCAATATATACCTTGGCTGCTATTATGCTAAAGGAGGGTACGAAACAAGACCCTTAGGAACAACCAGGGCACAAGATTTATCTAGTTCTCTTGAGAAATATTTGATAATAGCCAACAAATGGTTTAAACTACCCAAAAAACGACTGAACATCTGGAAATTCTGGCTGTTATGTCAAACCGGTCAAAAATCAAATATTCAACAATAACCATGAACAAAAGATTTTGCAACAGCATTATAAATGCTATGATATACCGTGAATGTGATACAATTCCTATCATAAACTAGTAGTTGACATTGGGAATTAAACTAAAGAAAGCTCCACAATAAAAACAACTACCAAGAATATCATGGGCATTCGCACATTAATATAAAAAGTAACAAGTGGAATGACAATTAGAGAATGAAAATTGTTTATACATAATATAAGTTACCAAAGCTAACATGGAATAAACATGGACATATTCACAGACATAGGGAAGGATGACTGAAATTCGAAAAAGCCCTGGATGATAAAGGAAATAGTAGAATTAATGAATGATAGTCGCAAAGTTAAAAATAAATGTGAATAACAGGTTAGACAAAGACCGATTACAAGAGAATCACTACAGGTTCAACATGAAGACAGAGCATTACACAGGAAACTCAAAGAAGTCACAGGTCTTTCGAAAACCAAGCGTCGGTCAAGCAATCACAAAATAATTAAATAGAACTGGACCTCAGCTAACAAGAGGTTATGTGGGAGAACTATTTGAAAGACTAGTTCGGTGTGAGAGAAGAAAACAGGAATTTCCAAAAATATATAAAGCAGACTATCTGCCCATTGTGAAGAAATCTAAGTAACGAAAACCTATAAATCACTGGGCAAAGATCAGACAACAGCAGAGCACTTCAAACGCATAAGTGATAATTCCATTAAAAACTGACTCAATTTTTGAATAAAGTATATGAAAATGGAACAATCTCAGAAGACTAGGTAACATTCATGTTCATAACCTTACCAAAAAAGAATAAACGTAGACATACGAAGACCACAGAACTTTATATTTGATGAGCCACGCAGTGACCATTTTTATGCGAATAATTTTCGTAGAATATATAACAAATGTGATGATTTTCTTATTAGATGACAATCTGATTTCAGAAAAACGACAGGAACCAGAGAAGCCATCTTGGGTCTAACGCTAATAACAAAGAGATATATGGTAGTCCGTTCTATGCTACGTTGAGTACAAAAAAGCCTTCGATCGAATACAGTACGAAAAATTACTGGAAGTTGTCACTGAAGTAGGTTTGGATGGAAGAGATATCAAGAATATAAGGAACACATACTGGAAGCATAAAGGCTATGTCAGAACAGAAAATGTCAACACAAAATACGTAGGTATACAAAGAGGTGTCAGATAAGGGTACATATTGTCGCTCTATTATTCACCGCCTATACCGAATACATAATTAGAAAATCCATTAAAAATTGTTTAGAGGAGGCAAAAGTAAATGGAAAAATCAAAATTAATGATTAAACTGACAGAAGAAAGTACCAAGATGAGTCTAGGGTTAACACCGTCTAGACAAAATCTATGATTGGCAGAAATCGGACAGATCATAAAAACACCAAAATGATAAGTATCCATACCCGAGACTAGAACTAGAAACCACAAACCAATACATTTCCTTGGGTAGAGAAATGAGCAGCCACCTAGACCACTATAAAAGAAGAAGAATTGTAATAGTTAGAGTTGGTTCACTCAACATTCGGAAGTTCTTTTGTCATCCGAAATTAAAAATACCATAAAGGTGAAGGACTTCAAAACGTCACATAAGGCCCCTATTTGTATAGGGTTGAGAAACATGGACCTCAACAACAACAAACTGTGAAGTGTTAAACAAAATGACCAGTCGTGCGTACCTATTAGGCACTATCAAAATAAGAAAAACAGAACTTGAACAAATACAGTTCACAATAGAATTACAAATCGAAGGTAAACATAGTAGGGGCAGGAAAAGGAAATTATGGCTACGTAATGTACGAATCTAGACTCACACCGGCGGAAAAACAATCCTTATCCAATAAGCTTTGGACAGAGTGTAATAGGCACCTAGGTTCAGATCTGGTAAATATGGTGGGTGTAGAAGGATTTCGAATTGTACATTTTCAATGCCACGATCGGCTTCATTGCCTTTTGGGTTGGTTAATCGTCTTGAACAAACAACTGCTTTTTGTTTGCTGTGAGGCCTTGTCTGCTTAATTGCTGGTCCAATCCATGTAATAACGCAATATTGTAGCCGCTGTTGATCCTTTAACTCTTTAGAAGAAATTCAGAGACCTACTTACCTGATGACTGTACTGGACTGCTTTTGCTCTCACTTCTCTAATCGGCTGGAGCGATTTTCGGCTTTGCCGTATAATAATGAGCCCACGAGTCAACTGTTGTTGTGTATAGATGTCAAACAGTGCTCTTAATTAATCAATTTTTTAGTGTTTTTGAGGTCAGTTATCTCTTGCAATGTCACTTGACGATCGGTCATAACAATTTTCAGAATATGTTTGGATGTGTTCATGTCCGTGCTGAGCTTGGATACGAGTGCTGCCTTTTATATTTCGGGATTAGAGAACAAAAACAAATATTAATCATCGAAAACGCTTTATTGTTTTTCAAAATATTCCCCATGAAGATCTATACACTTTTGCATGCGTTTGAACCAATTGTCGAAACACTTTTCCGACTCTGATTGAGGTATCTACAAAACATGCATTCTGAACGCAGCAACCGCTTCTTCAAGTGTCGAAAAATGTTGACCTCTCAGTTTGTTTTTTACGTACGGGAATAAAAAGAAGTCATTTGGTGAAAAGTCAGGACTATATGGCGGATGACTCATCAAATCGATGTTTTGAGTGGTCAAAAATGCAGTTGTTTGAGCTGATGTGTGAGAGCTCGCATTGTCGTGGTGAAGAGTGATCCGTCTTCGGCGGTTGGTTTTCCTCATTTCTTGGAAGACAACTGGCAAACAAATGGTTGTGTACCACTCAGAATGGACTATTCTGCGTTGTTCTAGTGGTACGGTTGCGACATGTCCAGTTTTTCCGAAAAAACAGGCGATCATTTGCTTGGAAGTGCTTCGTGCGCGAACAACTTTTGTTGGATTCGGCTCATCTTGAAACACCCATACAGTCGACTGCTGTTTATTTTCGGGCTCATTCGCTTAAACCCACGATTCATCACCTGTCACTATGTCATAAACGTGTTTTGAAGCACCGCGATCGTATTTCTTGAGCTTTTCTTTCGACCAATCGACACGAGCCTTTTTTTGAACGATTGACAAATTGTGTGGGATCCAACGCGAATAATTTTTTTTTGCATTCAAATGTTTATGCAATATTGAATGTATGTTGGTCCCACTAATGTGTAAGGTTGACTCAATCTCACGGTCGGTCACATGACGATCTTGCAATATCAGTTCGCGCACATTATAAATGGTTTCCCGAACAACAACTGTTTTTGGACGACCTTCACGAAATTCGTCTTGGAGTGAACTACGACCTCGATTGAATTCACCATACCATCGATAAACAGTGGTCCTTGATGGAGTTTCATCGCCAAAAATTAAATTAAGTTCATCCATGCACTCTTGCTGACTTAATCCACGTCGAAAATTGTAAAAAATAATCGTACGAAAATGTTCAAGATTTAATTCCACTTTTTAGCCGAGATGAATCCTTTAAGTTACTGTAAACAACACATAGCGCTCGTATGTCAAAACGTTCTGAGTACGTATAACCTCAAAAATGTCAAACTTTACGATAGAGCTGTCAGTTGTCAGATTGCAACGCTAGGGTTGTCCAATCTCGAAATATAAAAGGCAGCCCTCGTAGTATTTGTTCCCATTAAAACAATGTTTGACAGACAGACGATTCTCGTTTTTGCTCATCGTTTAAACAGAAACAAATGTAACGTCATAAAACCGAATGTCACGAAACTTTTACACATATCTTTTAAAGGTTGGTACTATAGAAATACAAAAGCGGGTTCATCTTTGTTATCATTATTATTGGTAAATAGTCTTTTTAGACAGTGTGGAACATAAACTAATTTGCAGATTCAAAATATCTTCTAAAATATTCCCCGAATTGCTTTTGGATTAGTAATATCGATGTGCCACAATTTAAGAAACAAAATCCGAATTTCCCCCAAAAAATAATAACTGGCACTTCAATCAAACAAACAGTTTCGGATGTCGACACAAAAAGTTAACAAGTAAATAGCATACGTTGCGAGCCATTGTTGGATTTTATATCGATCAGAGGGCGGCCACCGTTGTGTACTTCAACAAGTTATTAATGCATAAATACATCGTTAAAACTTTTCAGACTTGCTTTTACGATTGTGTTGGCAGCAATGGCAATTCTACTGTATTTGCTGAGTGTATACCTGCCTGACTGACTAGTGGTATAATTATGTTTCGATTTTAATAGGTGGGTACATAATTAAAAACGAGAACGGCATAATTGAATTGAATTGGAGTTTGTGTCGCTGATGACGTTCTGTGCTGTGCTTAGTACGACGGGAAGGTTGGATTTTGGGGAGTTCAGGGAGACCTTCTGAGTTGAAGGGAACGTCGACAAATGCCTCTGAGTTTGGAGCAATAAAATTCAGTATATAGACGTAAGATTAATTTAGCGTAACAGCCGCTTATTTTTTTTTGTTTTGAAACATATAGAAGTATTTTATTTTGATTTTACACTTTATTCTATGTCGTAATTCTCAACGCAGTATGCACTTGAAGAGGAGAAGAACATGACCAAAAAATGGAGCAATATATATATATATATATATATATATATATATATATATATATATATATAAATTTTATGGTAAATTGGGTACCATAGAACGATTTCCAAGTGATTTTCTAGTTTTAGTGTTGTTCCATAGATGAAATGTATGAAAACCATTCAAAATCACATTCACGTGTGTCCCTCTGTTACAGTCTGTTTTCTTCGAAACTTCTGACTGACTTTGATCTCAGTACACTCTTTGATGGCCCGATCAGGATTATAAGGCGTAAATGAAAGAAAATTTTGTTGTTTGGGGTACTTCTGTAGAGAATTTTAAAAAAATTGACAATCTCCCTTAGCTTCGAAAGTTTTGAGCTTAAAAATTTGAAAAATAGCAAATATATATCCTTACCCAAAGGTTGCAGGAAAAATAAAGCGAAAATCTAATCATTAATTTGTTGAGGGCACATTAAAATTAAAAAATAAAAAAATTCTTAAGCCCATCTTGTAATATATTATTATTTTTTTAGGAATAAAAAATAAATTGTGTATTTTAATAATTTGGTCAAGTTCGAGTTGGACTCGCATACTAAGGGTTCTTTACCACCTTCAGGATTCTAATACTCCAGTTTCAGACAAGAAGGGAATGAGTGCATTTTCTTATATTTACCCTTATATCTTTTAAAGGAAGCGTCTTAAATTTATAAAAAATATACACTTTGATTTTCCACACATAGACTTTTTATTTTAGCTGCTTCAGGATTCGCTTGATTTTTATCAGAATACATATGTATTTAATTTCCTAATTTGGCCCCCAAAAATTAACATTAGTGTTTTATTTTACTAATAAACTTTCAGAGAAGTCTTTTATAATCTACTGTCTGAGTTTTGAGGCTCTGTAGATTGGAAGATAAAGGGCAAAATAGGTTAAGTTTTAAATTATAAATTATGAAATCTGTTATTCCAATTATTAAAAAATACAAATAAAATATATTTTTCAAAATTTAAATAGTGTAGTTTCTAAACTGGGAATTAACTCGATGTTTAATATTTTTGTTAATATCTTTTAAACAAATGATTTAGAAGTATGATATATTTGAAATTCACATAATGAGCCTTTTATCTGATATATTAGATGATGCGCTTGAAAATTGAATCTTTATTTTCCATTTAATTGTATAATTTGTCCCTAAAATTACTATGGGGTTTTTCTAATAAATTATTTTCCGTTTAATCCTATTATTTGGGGCCCAAATAATAGAATAAGGGATATTTTTCATATTTTTCCTATAAACAAAAAAAATGAGGTCTTATAGTTTGGGGAATAACGGGGTAATTTTTTTAAAATATTTTTTTAATTTATTTTAAAATATTCATTTAAAAAATAATAAAAAAATATGTTTGTATTCGTCATAATGAGCCCTATTATTTGATATATTACATGACCCGTTAGAAACAATTAAAATTTTTTATTTTCCATTTAATTCTATAATTTGCCCCCCCCCAAATCAATATTAGGGGTTTCTCCTTATTTTTCCAGTAAAGTTCAGGTGAGGGGCTATACTTCCATTTTTTTCAAAATTTTTCAGCTTATGGTTTCGGAGTTAAGGGGGGAGGGGGGTAAATTAAATAAATTTTTACATTTTTGTTAATATCTTTTAATTAATTTATTTTAAAAATCTGAAAAAAAATATTTGTTTTCGTCAAAATGAGCCCTTTTATTTGATATATAACATGATGGGTTAGAAACAATTTTAATTTTATATTTTCCATTTAATTCTGTAATTTGACCCCAAAATTAAAAGTAGAGGTTTCTCCTTATTTTTCCAGTAAACTTCAGGTCAGAGCCTATACCTCTATTTTTTTTCAAAACTTTACGTGTTATAGTTTCGGAGATAAGGGTGGAGGGAATGGGTAAATTTTGGTATATTTTCGTTAATATCTTTTTAAATATTTTTTTTTAAATATGAAAAAAATATATTTGTGTTCCTCAGAATGAGACCTTTCATTTGATATATTACATGATGCGTTTGAAATTTTGTTTTTGTTTTTAAATTTTTATTTAATTCTATAATTTGCCCCCCAAAATTAATATTAATAGTTTCTCCTTATTTTTCCTCTAAAGTTCGGGCAACGTTCTATATTTCCTTTTTTTTCAAAATATTAGGCTCAGTAGTTTCGGAGATCAAGGGGGGGACGGTCGATTTTTTTAGTTTTTCCCCCCCAGAAGTACCTCTAAAATGAAAATTTTTTCTTTTACGATTTGTACTCCTGATCAGGTGACCAAAGTATACATTGATACCAAATTTCAAGCTCTTCCGTCCAGTAGTTTAGGACAAAATTGCTGTGATGTGACAGAGGCAGAAATCCGGAGGGATATTATAAGGGTATCCGTATATCGTATATACGGAACCCTAAAAATAATTTGTTTAAACGATATTAACTGTAATATAAAAAAAATTAATCCACTCTCCTTATTTTCGAAAAGACGTAGCCCAAAATTTTGGAAAAATCAGGAATACAGGACTCACATTTTACACGGAAAATATAGCAGAAATCATAATATTATTTTTACGGGACGACTTGTAACATTGAATCAAACGAAAAGAAATTTTTTTCAGCGCGTCATGGTATATATCACCTAAAAATGCTCATTATGAGGGATACGAACGTATTTTTTCATATTTTAAAAATAATTTATGTAAATATATTATCGAAAATATGCTAAAATCGCTTCCTTCCTTTACTCTACAAAGATTACAGAAAAATAAAGCAAGAATCCTAATATTAACTTATGGGACAAAATAATAAATTAAGTGAAAAATTGAACATTATATTTTTTTATAAAATGTAAGAACTGGTCATAAAGAATAGAAATATATTTTATTTATCGGCTTCTAATTTTTATGTAAATAAAATAATAGCTTTTGTTATTGCTGGATAACATAGATTTTTATTAATGAAAAACAAACAAAGTTAAAATTCATTGTAAGACCTAATTTAGATATACATGGCTGGGCAAATGTGTAGAAACACCTCAGTTCTAGAAAGAGTTTTATTGGAAAATGGTGCGAACAAAAGTATTGGTAAATTTCTTATTTAAATGCTATCACATGTTTTGAGATTTGACGTCACTCGTAGATTTTTGAAAAGGGATCACCCTGTAGATTCTTATATTTGCAAACTGTCATTACAATTATATAAGGTTTAGTAATCATTGAACAAAATATGGCTAATAATAAAAATTAAATTTTTATATCATAAAATATGCATACTAGACCTTCTGAGGGCCTGGCAATATCCTAATCGATCAACTCAAGACCGTAATGAGTTTTGCATGCTTTCTTACAGGCTCACCCTAATTCGATATTCTATGGTCAATAATCAATAGAGTTTAAATATCCCCAAAGAATAAATTTAAAGAATTCAAATCGGGCTAACATGGTGGACTTTCAATTTACACTCCCAGATCTGTTCATCGCTGTGGGAAATATTTCATTTAGATATTGACACATGTTAACTCCGCAATGTTGCGGAGCTCCATCTTGCTAACAAATCTCATCAGCTATTAATGCAGGATTGACTTAGTACGGAAATAAACTGATAAATGCAGGAACAATTTCATCCCGTAGAAGTGGTAAATAACCATTCGCTTTTAAATGTTCTCTAAGGATTAGTTGTGTCTTCAATTATACCGCCTATGAATTAAATTTTTAAAGATATTAATTGTAACTCTCCTCCATCTATCTCTAATGGCGATAGTTGTGCCGATTAACAAATTCATTCAGTTAGAATGTTGCTATATCAGAGAATAGTATATTAGTAACAGAATTGTGATAACGATTTTTGTCACCTATCATATCTTGACTAAACTGCATCCTTTCGTCAGGATCATCTTCATTTCAGTGCATGAATTATCTTGTACTCACTGTACTTTGTATGGATAAAACATATTTCTAGACAATATCTTGCTAATACTATGATATAGATTAGTTTTGGTACGGATTTTTTTGGTTATTCTCGGAGATTAATAAGAACTAGCTGTCGCCCAGTGGTCGAAATTCGACCAATTGTGTCAATATCTCTGGCAGGTTAAGTAACATGAAAATTTTATAGTGACATTCTATCCTAGGACTTTAGGGAGAACAGCAATTACACGGAACGGATCCAGATTCGGAACCTCTGTGTGATAGTTTCCTCGAAAATCCTAGATGTCGGTCTTACATCTCGCTTCTACAAATAAGTAACGAAATTCAATTTTTTTTCAGATATAATTCATAGAACTTTATTTGTGTTCAAATTCGTAATTCTTAATTTAATATGACAACAATTCAACTGCTAATGGGCTACCCTACATATTTATTTTTTCTAACACCCCTGTATAGCTATAATTGCACTCAATTCTCTAACATTTATTAAAATCCTCATTATAATAATTCCATCCATTATATATTTCCACCACCCTGTATATGCAACTGCTTATAGACCACGCATAATATTTTTTAACATTTTTCAACCACCAGGTAAACCATTCTGTATATGCCACTGCCTATGACCCACCATATTAACTTTTTGTTTATGAAATTTTTAATTATCTTCTGTAACCATAATTCTACTCCGACCTATATTTCAATCATTATATATATGGAACTCTTCGTCGGCTACTCTATAAATCAATTCCTATTCTAACATTTTTTATCACCATCCTGTATATCTATAATTCCTCTTACCCTTTATTGCATCTTAATTTTTTAAATGTTTTCATATTAACTATATATACAACTGCTTATGGGTTACGAAATGTTGCATTTCCATTTCCGCCACCCTATATAATTATTTTATTAGTTATAATTGCACTCTACTCTATATTTTAAACACCCTAAATATGCAACTGCTTATGTGCCACCCATTAAAAAAATTATTTCTAACATATTTGGAATCGCCCTGTATAATTATGATATTCAACGATTACTTTACCCACTAAACAATAACAACACTTGCATGCCACCTCCAGAAGTACATGCTCTAAGTATATAATAGCATTGGTCTGTCTATATATAATTACTCAATGGTTTGAGTCTGGCGGCAGCGGCACGCGGCACATTCATTTGTTTGGCATTGACATTATTGACGTAAATAATGAATTGTTATTATATTTTATTTAATGAATGAACCAATATTATAAATTAAGATTAGCATTCTGCACTGAAGGTCGTCAGTAGCTACTAAACAAAACAAAAATGAAGAAAATCGGTTGAGAAACAGAGGAGAAAATGGTACCTAATCGTTTTGTCTTAGCCTATTTATATATAGATTTCCAGTAATTGTCAACATTTGTACCCGTCTAAGGTTTTTGGCCAATTTTTAAAAGTACTCATTTTATTAAGCTTTTGCAATATCCCTGAAGCTGTTGATTTTAAAAAATTTCTACCAGAGATTGCATTCATAATATTGCATGCATTTTGCCTGACTTTCACTTTATCAACATTAGTAACTGCAAATTAAATATTTCATTTAATTCAGCAAAAGGACATTACCTATGGAAAGTGGCCCCCGGGGAATTTGGCTGAAATTTTGATATTTTGTAGATCTCAACAAAATGAACAAATCTTCATGGCCGCAAATGATGGTTTTCAAGTTATGGTTAATTTTATATTTATGGTCAGAATATACCATGAAGAGCTGAGTCGATATGTTTATGAGGTACTACTGGGAATATGAATGTGAAAATTAGTATATTAGGGGTTTTCGAGGAGCCGGTTTTAGTTATATTATTTTCAATTATCTACGATTTTCGGTTCTACCGGAACTGGACCCAAACTTTGTTTTTTTAAATGGAACATCCTGTTTTTTGTAGCATTTTTAGACTCTATGGTGAATTTGAAAACGCGAGATGTAAGACCGACATCTAGGATTTTCAAAAGAATCAGTACACAGAGGTTCCGAATCTGGAGCCGTTCCGTGTAATTGCTGTTCTCCCTTAACTCCTAGTACAGAATGTCACGATAAAATTTTCAGGTTACTTCACCTGTCAGAGATATTGAATACTCGCGTTTTCAAATTTAACGAAATGCATCAAATGCATAAAGAAGTGTTCGAGAGGACATTCAATTGTGGGAAGCGCAACTGATGAAGGTTCCCGACCAGAAACAATATATATTATATTTATATATAATATATATTGTCTTGCGTACAAAGGAATGACACCTCGAAGAGAGTATTCTATGGTGAATCTTAAGATAACTTTATTGGAAACATCGTGTGTATGAAGGGGTCCGGATAAAAGTTATTTCAACTTTTTGAAAATTTTGACACATCAGCTTTTCACAAAATATTATTTTTGTGGAAGTAAATAGGGCCAGATCAAAAATGACCAGAAATAGAAAGAATAAAATTTAAAGCTTCCTGAACCTTTGAAAACTGTTAAAAAAACGGAGAGCTCAGAAATTGGTACCGAATTCAAAAATCCTATAACTCATTTTTTTCAAATGGCAACTCCATTTTTCCTCAAAACTATTGGAATCTAGGCCAAAAAGTAGGAGTTTATGCTTACAAGACTAAATGAAACAGTTTTTATATACATTTGGAGAAATTAAAATTTCCGTGTAGCTATTAGATATATATAAATTATTAGTAGGCTTTTTTTGAAGGAACCATCAAGAGACGTATATACATTACTTTACTGTCTTAACCATTTATGTACAATTCGATATGGTTATAATAAAAGTACCTATGTGAAAACTTTCCAATGCGATCTCCATATAAAAAAAGCATACTCATAACACCATGACACAGATCATTTCCTGGCAATCTACCTTTGTTGTTAGCTGTGCAGCATTGACAATATTTATTATTCGACCAAAAAAAAAACTAAGGAGTCATATCGGGAGAACGAGGGGCCGTCGATGAGGTCCATTATTCTCTATCTAACAATCTCCAAAATGATTGTCTTTAAAGTTATTCACAGGCGCAATATTATGAGGTCGTGTTGAGACAACAGCTATTTCTAAGTCCACCCTAATATTTGAAGACGCGATATGTAAGATCGACATCTAGAATTTTCAAGAGAATCAGTACACAGAGGTTACGAATCTGGAGCCGTTCCGTGAAATTGCTGTTCTCCCTTAACTCCTAGGACAGAATGTCACGATAAAATTTTCAGGTTACTTCACATGTCAGAGATATTGAATGCTCTCTTCGGGGTGTCATTCCTTTGTACGCAAGACAATATATATTATATATAAAAATATAATATATATTGTTTGTGGTCGGGAACCTTCATCAGTTGCGCTTCCCACAATTGAATGTCCTCTCGAACACTTCTTTATGCATTTGATGCATTTCATTAAATTTGAAGACGCGAGATGTAAGATCGACATCTAGAATTTTCAAGGAATGACACCTCGAAGAGAATATCCACCCTAATAGATGTAAACAATTTTCTAAAATTTCGATATATCGCTCACTTAAAAATAACGTGTGGATTAGTATCCCTCCAGTAATGTGGTGAACAATTCCATAAATTTTGCCTCATCCGTACAAATCATTTTGTGTTGAGAATGTTTCTTCCAGAATTTTGATTAATATGAATTCGAAAGATTATTCCGTCTTTGAGCGTCACCTGCTCTTAAATTCTTAACTAATGCAAACGGATGGTTCTTATGTTTTTTAGGATCCTCTGAAAACTAATCATGGATATTCCCATATCTCCTTCTGCATCTACTGAGGAATTTTCTGGATATACTCTTAAGCATGCGAAGATTTTAACTTAATTCTCTTTATTATTTACGACAGGTTTCCCTTTTTCTTGCTTTTTCACAAACTGTCCATCTGTTTTGCAATTGTGAATGAGCCCCGTCAGCGCGTCATGAGTGGGTGTGTTGGTCTATCCGAGTATCGCAAACGGAACTTAGTTACTAAATCCTAAACGGGACATGATTAATGCTTTCTATATAATTGTTTTAATACCAAATTATTAGCAAATATTGTTTGATGACGCTTCAGCATTTGTTTCTTTTGGATTCGTTCAAAAAAGCCTAGTGATAATTCAGATATCTCTCATAACCACAAAAATCTTTTAATTTAGGTATGGCGATTCAAACATAAAATCCATTTGAAAAAAATGAGAATTTCGGGGCCAATTTCTGAACACTCGGTATATTCTTTTGAAAAGTTTCCAAAGATTTACCTTCACGTTTTATTCAGGCAAATTCTGGTAATTTTTGACCTGGCCCTCTTTGTTTCCAAAAAAATATTTTTTTAGAAAGCTTCATCTGTCAAAATTTTCATAAGTTTCAACTGAAGCCCTTCAGACATATGATATTTTTAGTAAAGTTATATTGAGATTCATCGTAGATTCTAAAAAAGCTTTTAAAAACAGGGTGTTACATTTATAAAAACAAAGTTTGGCTCCACTTCCGGTAGAACCGGAAGTCATAGATAACTGAAACCAACTCCTCGAAAACTCCCTGTGTACTAATTTTCAGATAAATAGTCCTAGTAGTTTCTAATATATATATATATATCTACTCAGATCATCGTGGTATACCCTGACATTAAATATAAAATTAGCCATAAATTGAAAACTATCGGTCATCGGACTTTGCGGCCAGGAAGATTTGTTCATTTTGTTGAGATCTACAAAATATCAAAATTTCAGCCGGGGTCCTTTGCAAAATCTGTGCCAACAAGAAACACTAATATTCTTAATCAGTACCACACAAAACATGCCAACGAATTTCATTATTGCATCCAGTATTGAAACAATTGATGACTTGGTAGATATCCAAGACTTCAACGTGACTTAAAAAAATATCTATTGGAAAATTTATTAATATGTAGGGTAGTCCGTTTGACAAAACTGTCGGTGACATAATATCTCAAAACTTATGATTATTGTTCGAAATCAAAATGTACCAAACAAAATACTCCAAAAACTTTTGTTAGGGTCATTATTATAACAGAAATTGTACTTTATCCCAAATTAAGGAGTTCCGAGACATTAGCCCAATACTGTATTGTAACTTTACTTATTCAAATGCCTTACCTACCCATTGTTGTTAATCAGCAAAAAAAAACTTTTTTCCGTGGTCACTCTCAGAATCATTCCATTTTACGGTGCTCACTCTGTCGCGCAAAATGAAAATCTTTGGTGGTTTCAGTAAACCGTTTTTTAACAAATCTGTGACGAGTTTAACGAACAGTTGAGACACGGAAGTATAGCTGTAACACTAAATATAGGCATGAATTGCGTCCTTTCACTATTATATAATGAAGTTAAAGATGTTCTTCACAGAATTTTTTTTATCTTAAACCTCAAGTACTGTTTCCATTATGCCAACATCATTACCGAGCATTGTGTTGAAATCGGAATCATTATTAATCAATATTTTTACAGGAGTACTTAATAGAATCAGTAGACAATCGACGTATTGTGTTTATGCTTTCGCATTTATAGATATTCATTCGTTAGAATATATTGAATAGAACAGATTGCCAATAGAAGTTTCAATATGTCCATTGTCTCGGTTATTGAACAATATTTTGTTTGAGATGTGTTACCTCTGTAAGATACTCGTTCTGGGAATGGTGTTGATGAAGTGGCAATTATCAATTGTGTGTTGGAAATTGTGCCAAGATGAGTTTTGTGCCAAATGAAGAAACAAATAATGATTTATAAGAACTTTTATTGTCTGCACAAGGTCAAATATATGTTTCTATAACAATAATCAGTATACAAAACACGTTATTATCTTTTCAAGATTTTATTGAACGCAAGACAATATATGGTTTCTGGTTGAGAACCTTTGTAAGGTGCGCCTCCATTAAAGGCTTCCCTGTAACGGAATGTATTACTTGTTTCTATATGGAAATTTTGTACTTCCATATAGCGGAGATGAAACAATAGCTTGGTATAATGGAGTTCATCTGATATACAGGGCTAATGTATATAAAAATAAAATATCCTTTTTTCTGTGATTCTGGTACAGTCAGCAAAATTTTATACTATATTTCAGGGTTCTTTTTTGGTTGCGGGTTAAAATTAAATCAAAATGTAAGTATTAAATAGTCATTGGTTCAGAGATATTTTGGTATTGCAGTTAGTAGTATTAGCAGTTGAAGTATTAATTCGGATAATACAATTTTAGAAATATGCCATCCGAATTAGTGTAATGATGTGAAGTTGGTTGTAGATGTCTAGTATAAAGGGTGTTCCAAAGTTTGTTGATTTTATGAAAATAAACTTTATACGAACGTATGTCCTAAATGTCTTAATTTTTTCAAAAAATGAGCCTATTTTTTCGTAACAAAAAAAAAAGTTTATAATTCTAATTGGCAGCTGAGCAAATTTTGATATTAATATAAACTAGTGGTTAGACCCTATTTTGATGAAATTGTAAAAAGTATGATCTTATAAAAAACAAAGTTGTAGATAAATCGGAAAAGTAGATGTAATGACCAAAATTGTTCACTATATTGAGCAATCTATTGAAATAAAATGAAAATAAAAATGTAATTAAATATCGGTATTCGAAATATTTTTGACAATTGAATGACCCCCAAAATTTTTGGCTGGAACCGCTCCTGCCAAAATTTTCGATATAATAATTGGAAGATTGTTCTTTGCAACCTAAAAGGTTTCGTCATTTGCGGTTTCAATCGAGTTCATGAATATTAAAGAAAAGAGATGATCAACAACCCCATGAGAACTTCAATGTGTAATACATTCTCTATTGTCCGTTGGCTGACAATTTTTTACACAACACCTTCGGGAAGATTGTGATAATAACATATTAATCAAATAATTAAATTCACAATAAAATCAGAAAATTTAATATGAAAGTTACTGCAACGCGTCCGAAAAATCAATACTGATCTACTACATTGTCTATTGTGCCACTAAACAATAACAAAGCTTTATGCTGAACTATCCAAGATAGTCTTCGTATGATGGTCTGAAAGAGTCTGTCAGCCAATCTAATCATAGAGCTTGTAATTCCTTGCGCTAGCCAGCAATGCACATATATCGTGCCAAGGCTAGAAAGAGAAAGACTATTTCACTATTTCATCTCCCAATCGAGTGAGATAGCCTCTTGCTCTCTCTATTGCCCTCTATTTTCAGTCTTGGTACGATATTTGTGTATTGCATGATACCTCCAGTTGTACATGCTCTAAGAATATAACAGCATCTAACGCTCGCTCTAACGCTCGCTCCCTATATATATAATTACTCAATGTTTTGTGTTTTGACCGTCTGGCGGCACTGTCAGTATTATTTTTTGGCGTTGATAATATGGACGTAAATAATGATTTTTTTATTATATTTTATTTAATGAATGAACTAATATTATGAATTAATATTAGCAGTCTGCACTGAAGGTCGTCAGTAGCTAAGAAATAAAACAAAAATAAATTAAATCGGTCGTGAAACAGAGGAGAAAATGGTACCGAACCCTTTTCTCTTTGCCTATTTATAAATAGATTAATAAATCGTCATAAAGATGATATTTTGAAAAAGTAATGAGTAATTATTAGGGTAGTTTACAAGAATGACTCCATATACAAATACTGAAATGGCTAGCATGCAATTTTTTTACTCTCTGTGTCGAGCTTTATCCAAAAAATTGGTCATCATGCTCCAAAGCATCATGCAAATTCATACCTGTTTGGAAGAAACTGGTGTTTTCGGCAGATATCATGGAAATACTTAGAACCGCTATTACAGTACAGTTCGAAGAAGAAGTACTTGCTGTTGTTTAAAAATCGCCAAGTAAATAATGGTTCCTCTTTGACTGTTTTCAGAAGACTGAAAGAATACTTATGGCAATGTTACCTAATGTTTGTGGTGTAATGAAAATTCCCCATAACACACTTGTACAATATTATTAAACAATTGTAGTATACAAATATTCAATAAGTATCAACCATTTCTAGTTAACGTCATTTTCATTATCACGTATTCAAATATTATGTAATTGCATTATAATCGACCGTATGTAGTACTTTGATAGAAGATGTTCAATCACAACCTTCAATCGGTCAGTTTGAATCTTTTCATTATTATAAATAGACATAACTAGCTTAACTATGTAACCCAGTTATTAGTTTCAATAAATATGTAGCCCTTACAACTTGTATCATTGGTCGAGGCGCCTGGGACATTCATATTCTATTAGCGGCAATTCTAAACCAAACAATAACCAACTCCAGTGCGGTATTAGCAGTGGTTTTCTTTATTGCTTGATGCTAGTCCCAAGTTTATTACTAATGTTTCATTATTTCCAGAAAATCGATTATAAATCATATCTTTTCCGATGAAAATAATTTAATAGGCCCCCCATATACATAGTTTTTGGTCATAGATCTAGCCACTTTCTTAGATTTTGTTGTACACCAGTTGTTAAATAGACGTGGGCCTTAAGATTGACCACTGCGAACCCCTGACCTTAATGAGCTAGATTGTTTCTTATGGAGCACATAAAGGAATTGTTATATGCAATACCGGTACAAAACGTTTAAGATTCGCCAAACGGTATTATTCAGATCTGCGAGTCGATTCAGCAAACATTTGGAATCTTTCAAAGCGTAAAACAGAACATTTTGAAACGAATTGAATGTTGTACTATAGCAAGCGGAGGACACTTTCAACATTTAATTTAATTTATTACTATGCTCATTTAATTATTTCAATTTCTTATTAGTTGTTAGTACATTGCTTAACGTTCATATAATAACTGTTTATACTTTTTAACATAAATTTTCAGCTTTAGCCACATGACCTTGAAGAGAATTGTTTTTTGTTATTTTACGAGAAAACATTGTGTCGGACGAAAGAACATTAAGAGATCAAATGTGCTCAGAAGTGAAATTACAAAAAAATACGTAACGAGAAAAAGCAGTGCTATATTTTTCTTTAGAAATATTAAGTTCAAAACTCGCCTAGGTGTTACTACAAGAAGTATAAATGAATGTTGACAGAAAATGCCCCAGTCCATATATATTACAAAATGATCATTTTTTGAAAACTTTACCACCCAGTATGTCAAGGTTTAAGACATTTAAGACCTACGTTCATATAAAGTTTATTCATAAAATAAACCGAATAATACCCCATAAATATTTTACCTTATGTTGAAACACTTTGTAAGGAGACTATTTTATTTTCGGTATTGAAATGATCAAAATGGGTCCCTTGGTTGGTGACTCCTTTTTTGTTTTATTTCGATTTTTTAAAAGTTTCGAAGTTTTTTAAATTTTAATAATATTAGTTTATATTTAATTGATTTAGTTCATAAGGTGAATGTTGAAAATCACTGGTAGAACAGGACGGGTCATATATAGTATGCATTTCTGAAATAATAGTTTGACAGCCTAATATCTATCAGCTTGAGAGCGTATACTTTGAGCTGTCTTAAAGGAAATGATCAGAATAAATTGTAATCGTGATAAGGGAAAAAGTTGATTAATTCGATCTCCCGCAGAAAGTCTCCAAGTAATTAATAAATATTTTAAATAAAAGTTATTTTTTCTAGGAAGATAACCTTTAAGAAATATTTCCAGTAAATAGATTATTCGTAATTTACTGAAAATATAACTTTAAATCTAAAGAGGTTAATAGTCAAAACAACTCAGGCAATGTTATATAATCTGAATATTAGATTTAATATTTAATTAATTGAAACGCTATTTCACGGGTAGATTTGGTACAGAAAGTAGAAAAATACTAAATTGTTAGCTATTTCTTGAGGTTATAGGTTTAAACATAAAAAATACATCTATAAAAATATTGATTTTATTCCAATTTGTATGTTTTATCCTTAGAATATGTTGAGCAAAACTAATGTTTTAAACTATAGTTCAGTCAACGAAGGCAAAAAACGGTAATAATGGGTAATTTGTCCAAACAGCACCGATTTTCCTAAAAAATTGGATTTAATTTCTAATTGCCATTTACTTTAAAGTTGAACCTGTGCCGGGGGTTGTTTTTTTACCATTTCTTGGGGGTGAAAAATATTATATGAAAAAAAGTCCGAGAATGAATAAATTAACTAATTTTAAGCAACTTTTGTTCTATAAAGTTTTTTCTGAAACTCAATTCTCTTCAAGTTATTTAAAAGTATGTTTTTCCTAGTCTCTAGATTGAAAATTAAACGAGTTATGACATAAATGAGATTTTTTTTGTTTTATCGCAAAAATGCATAAATTACCCCCTAAATACCAATTGAAATTAATTGCTACCACTTCACAAATCACCAAGTTGTAGGTTTTCTTATAAGCTAAAATAGTACTATTTAGGACCAGGTACAAACGTTAAACGGTCATATCTAACTTAATTTTTATCATACAAAAAAAAAACATAAAATAAAAAAAAACCTACAATTTTGCCTACCTCTCATAGATTTAATTTTATTTTCAAAAAAATACAATTTTTTGCAAGATCACAAAAATCCAATATTCTCTTGAGGCTCGACTTTTTCAAAACTACTTACTTTAAACCAGTTAAACTTTCTGGGCCTATTTAAAATAAGTAAGTCAATTGATTTGTGAAGTTGTAGCAATTAATTTCAACTTGGGTGGTATCTAGAGGGTAATTTGTATTTTTTTGTCAAAAAAACAAAAAAATCATCCTTAATTATGTCGTAAATCGCTTAATTTTCATGCTAGAAACTTTTATAAAAAACAAATTAAACGATTTTTAAGAACTTTAAAGAAGTATTTTTCCCGAAAAATGCTTTGTCTTTCAGTTATTTCACTATAAATCTTTCAAATTTTTTGAAATAAAAACAAAATTTCAATAAGCTATAACCGCGTTTGTATTGGTTCTGCAGAAACGACCAACCAAAAAACCGTATGAAAACTAGTTTTTTTTTTGGTTAAAAAATCGATAATTTCACTTGCGATTAATTCGAAAAGAATTGACTTTCAGAAAAAACTTTATAGAACAAAAGTTGCTTAAAATTAGTTAATTTATTCATTCCCTTTTTTTCATATAATATTTTGCACCCCCCGAGAAGGGGTAGCATCCTCTCCCGGTAAAAAAACAACCCCGGCACAGGGTCGACTTTGAATCAGAGGGTAAGTAGTACTCAAATCCAAATTTATAGGAAAATCGGTCCTGCTTGGACAAATTACCCGGGAAAATTGTCATTGGCTGGATTGCTACTTTACTCTTGGTTTTGCTCTGCTATTAACCAGGCGTGAATGAGGTCGGGTATCTCATACCTGCCGATTTGTAAAACACTAAATATTTTTTAACTGTTCTATTCCTTGAACTCGGCAAGCTCAGTAGCTAGAGGGGGTGGTGCTGGGAGTGATTTTAAGTGAGAGTAGCTGTGTTATGCTGGCGGCAGAGTGAACTACAGGTGTGCAAACATAAAGCAGGTACGTCATACCCGACCTCACAGTCGGTGTAAGTATTTTGTGTTGTGTTTATATTACTCCAAAATGTATTATGAGTAAAATCAGAGACAGCTGCGTCAAATAGAAGCATTTTCCAGTGATGAAAGTGGCAAATCAGGCAGTAATGAAGAAATTGATCACTGCTCTAAGCGTAGCGAGGAAAGTGATTCGGAACAAAATGCAGATTCTGATGTAAATGACGCCCATGGTCACATTCTACAGTCAGAAGATATTGAAGTGTCTACAAATGTGGTACGTGGATCCTATTTTACTACTAAGGATGGAACTAAATGGCAAAAAGTCTTTCAGCGAACAAACACCCACACAAGATCGGAAAATATTTTGAGATCAACCAGGTGTGGTGTAGCTAAAAGTGCCCAAAAATACTTTGGATTTTTAACACTTTTCATTGCAGATCCTATGTTAAATAATATATTCTTCTATACAAATAATGTGATAACCAATATGAGGATTTTGTGTCGCATTGGCAATAAAAAGAGCATATGAAAGACAATACTTTGGAAGAGATGAAGTCGTTTTTGCGACTTCTGTATTTAGCAAGTTTGAATCGCTCTAACGGACAGATATTTTTATATGTACAATGAATCTATGCAGTTCTATTTTTTGCAGATTTGTCTTCTGATCCGATGTTGATTTTATGTTATGACGAATCTAAATTATATAAGACAGATTCATTCTTTTATTTTGTGTGCAAAACAGATCTCAATTTCCTCAATTGTTAGATATTAAGTCATAGTTTCAAAATATTGTTGATTCGTTCTTAAAATATACTACATTTATATAGGAATATAAATACTTTTATAACCAGAACTGGGTTATTTTATCATATTACCTCATTTTCCTAATGTTAAATAATATATTACAGTAATAAGTATTATTCTAAAGTTATTTCAGTTATCAAGATTCTATATTATGGTATGTCATACCCACCTCACAGCTGGTGTAACAATTTTTCACCTCATTCACGCCGGGTTAATTTTGTTATCATGTTTCTGTAAACGACCTGACCTATCACAATCAACCATATAAACGAGCATAGAACCCGAGCAAGCCTAAAGAAAGCAGTGTAGCCGAGCCCTAATGTATTTGTAACGATACTATAGAGTTGTTCTTCAATAAAACATAAAAAAAATATAACCGACTTCTACCTATAACTAAAAAGCTAAAAATAATTATAACAAAATACAACTCTAGCAAATAAATAACACATTCAATGTTGTAAGGTACCTACCCAGGAAGTAGAAAATGTAAACATTAAAAGGTGATCATTTTGTACAAATTAATTACCTACCAATCTAGTATATTTTTGAAGTCGGTGACAAGCAAATCTAAAATCCTTCATTGCGTACTTATCTACTAATTCATCAAACTTGATTGTTGCTTGGCACCGACTTCAAAAATATACTAGATTGGTAGGTAATTAATTTGTACAAAATGATCACCTTTTAATGTTTACATTTTCTACTTCCTGGGTAGGTACCTTACAACATTGAATGTGTTATTTATTTGCTAGAGTTGTATTTTGTTATAATTATTTTTAGCTTTTTAGTTATAGGTAGAAGTCGGTTATATATTTTTTTAAATGTTTTAGTTTCAACTTTTTAGTTTTTTTTTTGAACTCAGGCAGTTTTCATTCTTTATTTTTTCTTTTGTATGTATAACCTTAATAGACAGAACCAGATAACATCGAAAGCCTCAACATTACACAATGATACTTTATCATTTAAATTGACAGGTAAATCTTTACGAACAAAATCTACTAGTATGCGTTGACTTAATAAGCCCAAAATATATTTATGCCTTATGGACTATGCCTTGTAACCTTTTTTTGAACTGTTTTTGATAACCCTGTATAACCAGCCTGTACATACGACTGCCCACGGAAAAACATAAATTTGTTAGCGGCCTTCTGTAAACTATAGGACGGAGTAGAATCCATCCTATACTTACGGAGTCAAATCCGTCCTATATTTCAACCATATATATATATATATATATATATATATATATATATATATATATATATATATATATATTATATGTATATAACTCCTTGTGGGCTACCCCATAAATTATTTCCGTTTTAACATTTTATGTTATCGCCCTGTGTAACATTAATTCCTCTCCACACTTTATGCAACTTCTTATGGGCTATAAAAGAAATATTTTTTTAATCACACTGTATAATTCAACTCCAGCATATATTTCACCCATCCTGTATATGATTTGCTTATGTCCACATCATATAACAGTTTTTTAATCACCCTATATAATTTTAATTTAACATTTTTTTCAACATTTTTATACCACCAAACGTCCAGTCCACCCTATATTCCAACCATCCTGTATATACGGCTGCCTACGGACCACTATCATTCTAGTCCGTCCTATATTTCAATTTTATATAAATGCAACTCCTTCTACCACTTTACTTTGTGATTTTGTTTGCTATAACTAAACACCCTGTCTATAAGCCACCAAGTACCACCAGTTTAAAATTTGACATGTGTTGTCACTGAATTTTCTATTAGGCCGGGAAAATGTGACAACCAAAAGTACCGAGCTTAGTAGAAAATTTTCAAATTCGCAAGTAAAACTTCCAGTGCCTAAAATTACCGCACTATTACGTTGGAATTAAAATATTTAGTTTTTATTAAATATCCGTTATGTCATTTCGATGAAATTTTTGATAAGAATTTTGGAATTTTCGGCGATTTTCTGCAAAACTGCAAGTTGCACGTCGCAGAAAAGTATATGAGATCACCTAAGGATCTTCCTTAGTAAATTAAACGTTAAAAAAACTATACACATCCATAAGGAGTTATCGAAAAATCGACTAAAATATTAGGGATATTGGTCGATTTCCATGCACGCATGTGTTCGTTCACAAATTTTATCACTTTATCAATAGAATTCTTTTCCAAAATTTGAAGTTTCACCAATCCGGATATATACTCTATTAAACAAGACCATATTCGTTCAAAATGGTGCACCACAGGAGAAGAAATCAGGTAACATACATACAAAAAAAGCGAAAAAATACGCGACCAATTGATAACCTCCTCCTTTTTGGAAGTCGGTTAAAAATTTAGGAAAAAAAGGATACATATTCTCAGATTTAACGAAATTTCAAAAGCTGGTAACTCCATATACCTTTAAATATTTTAAGACAATACTTGATCAAACAGTTGTTCCAAACTATTGCGTTTTAATCTGATACCCTGCATACCACTAATGAGACAATTATTCCACTTATGAATAATTACGTACGAAACTTGTCAACGAGAAAATCATGGTCGTAATTTGCTAATACGTAACTCAAATCCTAACCAAATTTCTCCCACCTCTCTCACTCATTCGAATCGCTGCACGCTCGATGACGGCGACGACGAGATCGTCTCTCGAAAAGCCGGGGAGAAAAAAGAAAACAAAATAAATCATTAATTCCCCCAATATCTTCCGCATATTGAACCCGACAATCATTAAACGAATATTACTCGTCATATTAACTGAAGCGCCAAGACGACAACGCGACAACGAGAACAGCGAACGGCGCTGATAAAAGGGGGAGAAGAAGAGGAAAAAATTACGAACAGTAGCGGCCCTCTAATCTCTCGTTACTTGTAAAAAGGATTCTGAAACGTCATTCATTAACCGTTCTTCAAAAGCCATTAGTTTTAATAAAGAAAAAAAAAATAACCTAGATGTTGGTAGATTTGAATTTATAAAAAACTACTACTTCACTATGAGTAGTTTGAGTGCACTAAGGATGTAGTTTTTGAAATTTGGTTTCTAATATGACATCCGCGGAAGAGCAGAATTTGTCTTAGCCAGGTAAACTGAGTGTGAAAATTAAAGTGTATGTGGAACTGACAACAAAATATTATACTAACTTTTCGAGATTTTTCAATCCCTTGAACGAAAGACAATATATTGTTTCTAGTCGAGAAACTTCATCAGTTGCGCTCCCCCAACTGATTGTATTCTCGAATAATAATTGATGTATCTTTATATATATAAATCTTCTGTACGTGTGTATTCCAGGGGGTTTGAGGATGGTTTAGATTCACAATACGGTCAACTAGATATTGTTTTTTTAGTTAAATTATTTATTTAAAAATTGTTGTTGATGTTAGCACAACTTACATAGGATCCGGCAGATTGCGCTGTAGTCGCTGTGTCAAATATTCAAGAGTGTGCTTTAGTTTTAGTTACGTCTGATAGATGGCGTTCACATTATATTGTTACAGCTAATTTTTAAAAGTTTACATGGGACAGGACGTCTGTCGGGTCCGCTAGTATATTATATATAACTGAATTTAATATTTCGCGATAAAATATTAAACAAAATCTTACACAATTGTTAATGAAAGTATAGATTAGGTATAGTCAGTTTTACGGATACCTATTAGAGATCCATGTGTGGATATTAAGGCTTTATCTATTCTCAGTCCTATTATATATTGCCAGTCAATCCCCCCCCCCTTATTTTTTGAACCGTTAAACTTACACTAATGAATCTTGGAAGCTGAAAATTAACAGTTGTAAACTTCTCTACTAGTGGTAATAGATGACGTGACGGTAATAGATCACATTACTAGGCCACTATGGCCAGTAATTTTAAAGAAGACCTCATGTCAAGTGATAGCTCATTTTAAAGGTATAGAATACCGACACAGCAAATTTTGAAGGATAAACTAAATAAATATTAAAATTATTATTTCATATTTACACTGTAATTAATGAAACGAATTACAACATATGTTCAATATGTATTCCGTCCAGTTGCTGACATGAATGCCCATTTTATTCGCAAATTCATGTCATACTCATTTGAATAGGTCATCTGAAATTGCCCTGCATTTTTCAATAATTTTAATATTACCTACACAGAATAAAATCTAATACTGTCAGATCGGGTGATCCTGCTGCTCATTCTATGGGACTTCGCCAGCTAATCCACTTATCACAATATTCTTCATCCAGGTAACTTCTTACTGTACCATCATAGTACGCAGGACCAGCACCTTGTGGAACTGTCATTTTAAATTTCCGAATTCATCACTAAAGAAAATGGTTTTTGTGTAGTGTTGGATTCGATTAATTTTATTTGTCATAATTTTACAGAATTGAAGTCTTCTGTCGGGGTCGTAATCTGAGAGTCGGTGCATTAATTTTAATTTGTATGGATGAACTTAGTTTTTTACCAACACCCTAAGTACTGTACTTTGACTAACTTCACAGATACACGAAAGTTCAGCTATAGAGGAAGTAGGGTTTATTACCATTTGTGTAATTAAGCCAATTTTGTGCCATCACCAACTGTTGGGCGACAAGATCGTTTGGCATCTTTAACTAAACCTGCTTTAAACATCTGAAGAAGGTCCCTCCAGTAAGTCCACGATATAGTACGATCTGGGTACTTCTCATTAAATAAACGTTTTGCTTCATGGAGATTTTTTCTACTTGTTTTCTTTTATTTCGATTGTGGTGTTATTTCCCAAGAAAACATAAAAATAATTTTTTCTACATTTACCAATTATTAAGGCAGCTGCTACTTTTTCAGTTAAAATGCATTTGATCTTCTGAAACTGAACAAATATAAAATGAGAAGAACTTCCTTAGCAGGTTTTTGAGTTTTAATCACTTCAGTGCCTTTCAAAAGAAAAATCAAAAATATTTCTTTTCATCCATCGTTTTTTGTTGGTTCTCAGTGGGTAGCGGGATTCACCAGATTAAATAATGGTGTAACTGTTGCTGCTTGTGTTGCTAAGGATACCACAGGATGTTAAAATGCTATGCTGCGATCTCATAAGTCTCGTGTCAGAACAGAACCTAGCCATCGTTGATTCGTACTCTTCTTGAAAGGAAATCCCAGATGATATTTTTTACAAATTATACAGGGTGTAAATAGTCTGTGGGAATATATTATAAGTCAAATTAAACAAAAATTTTTATACCAATATGGTCTATAGACCTCAATAATAAAGAAAATCCAAAATATATTTTAAGCAAATTATTGTCATTGCGGCACTTACATTTCTTGACTTACCTACCGTAGCCTATCTAAATAGCTGTGGCTATGAAAAAAAAACACCTGCAATTATTTAGAAATTATAATATTTGTCGATAATTAGATTTATTTCGGTATTAATTTCTGGGAGAAAAATTCGAGAAATTATCTTAAAAGACAGAAGGATAAAAAACTCTCTATCTATAGAATGTAATGTAAAATGATCTATTTTAACCGCTTAATCACTCGTAAACACATTATTTAACTTCAAATCTTCCGGTTAAACAAAAGCAACTATTTACCTCATAAGTAAACTCCGAGGTTATTATTTACAACAGAAAAAACTGTACCAAACAGCACTATCTAATTCATTTATTGCAATAATTTAACCTTTTTCATAATCAATAAATATTTCACTAAGACCTCACACTTACAAACTAGCAGCCTTGGAGTGTAAATAAAACAACCAGTACGAAAACAGAGGGTATATTTGTTAGAAGGAACATCTGATTTATTCACGATGCTGTCATATCTTTTCAGTCAGTTTGCGGAATATTTTTAATTATCAAAAATTGTTTTGTAAATGTTAGAGTGCTTAGTAAAGCTATATGATCTGTTTAACTATATTTGAAGGTTCAGAAGCCTTTTCAATGCCAAATTTTCTTTTTGTGACTGTAAAAATGGTTCCGAAATTCGAAATATTTAATTTTTTTTGGCAAACTTATAGCATTTTAAAACGGTTTTGATTTATTTTCATCTCAACCGTTACTCCTCAAACGGGGTGAGTGTAACTACACTTATATCGTTTATACCCTGTAAATGTGTTGTAGCAATGCTTTCTTTGGGTTCTAACACTCTTATTGGACGGATCGGTGCAATAAAATCGTAAAAACAAGTAAATATATGAAAAAGTCTGAAGAATGCAAACATACCACTAGACTAGTCACCAGAGATTTTTAAGTTACACAAATGCTTTATTATAGAATACCTTTAAATTAATGATTGTTTATGAAAATTCATTTATCAATTACTGTATTTCCAACTTCTGATGAAGCCAGACATGGGGAAACATATGTCAAATTAAAACTAAATAGTGAAAATTTAACCAAGTGTTTATTTTCAAGTAACCTTTAAATTAGTTCTATTGACTAATAGGTTAGACTATAACCAGGGACGGCTGTTCCCTTAAGTGCACTCGTGCGCTGAATCATCAAATTTAATAAGCTTTTAATAAGGTTAAAAATCAGCATAAAATATTTAATAAATATCAGTTCAATAACAACGAATTTATCAAAAAACAATATAAGCTCTAATTAAAACTTTTATTAAGACTTATACTCGCTTGAAAGAATATTTCACCGTGCACTTCGGCTAGCGCACTGTGAAACCTATATCGTTTCTATGAGATACGATATAACACGCTTAGCGCTTGAGATAGATGATAGTTAATGCAAACTATATGGAGTAATGGGCTAATTCTCGTACGCCGCACGGAGACACCGAGCTCTGCTGATATTGACCGGACGTATCCGAACGTTTCAATAGCTCAATTTTTTTTTACGTGAATTTATTAGTGGTTGCTTTGTTTTTGTTCTCTTAGTCTATGAAATAATATATAAAAATAATATACATAGTGTGTGTGTGTTTACATAACTGTGAAAATGAGTATCAACTTTAACATTGACATTAAAAACAATAATAAATCGTTTCAAAACGAATTAGATTTAAAATTGAGTGGTCCACCTAGGCCATATATTAAATGAAAACAGGAGTGCAAAATGCAAAATAAAGTATTTAAGTGAAGTTTTAAAAGTGAAATTTATAATAAAAAGAAATGGTTGTGTGGATGAGATCGCATCAATAAACAATGTGTTTTCCTTGCATTATTTATGGCGGGGAATCAATTTGGACGGAAACTGGAGTGAAGGATTAAAACGTTTCTTAGAAATACGATGTCTCAGGACTGGCTAAATGCTCTTTCTGTGCTTAGTATTGGAAAAAAATATATTCAATCAATGCCAGACGTTAATAAAAACGTCATTGAACATTTCGCTTTCGAAAAAAGTCGCGGAATATGCAGTATTAGCAAAGCCATAGCTTGGTTTGTTTTGTTGCATCTTTGAATCCCAATATTTGACCAGTAAAGTGCACCACCAGTTTCATACCACCAACCGCCACTGACTATAACAATTATCAAACTTGACAGTTGCCAAGATCGGAAGGCTTCAAAATCATGATAATACGATGATTCACTGATCGAATAGGTATTGGACGAGAATAAACAAGAAATCCCCAATTTCCTATTTCACGAGATGACAAATCACGGTCTGTGAAAGCCAGTATTCTTTAGTTTCTGTATTGAATCAGGCTTGAAAATAAAGGAGATCTTTGGTTGCAGTTTTGCTTTTCTCAAATGGAGTTCGCTGATGAAACATATTGAATCTTCCAATTGAACATTTTAAACTATAAGTGATAAACCTACCAATGGTTATTATTTTGATTACGAATGTTCCAAAATCTCACCAGGTCTTACCTATTTAAAACGTCTGAACATTTTACGACATTAATTTAAACCCTTCTTATGGATTTATTTTTCTTCTCTTTTAGTATATCTTTAGTCACAGTTTTTTGACCTCCTGCCACTGATGAGCACAAAACTCAATGTACAAATAAATGTGATTAGGAGCCCTTAACGACACGCTCCGCTGAAATCCAACCCGCTACGCCGTGGATCTCTCTCATCCCTTTTGCCCTTCTCTTGAGCCCTTAATAGCTGCAAACATATTGCTTAATTCCGAGCTAGTTGGCGCGTTGAAAGGCTCGCGCGATGCTCTAAGTACCCGCTAATAGTCCTCTTCTCTTGTGCTCCCTTTAGGTCCTGTTACAGCCCTGATTTATGACTAACTACTCTTTGGAAACATTATTTCCGGCGATACGGTTTGATGATGAGATCAATCCGGGAGTAACGCCGGATTTAAGAAAATTGTGCCATATGTAATAATAAAATAACAAAGTAGCTAACTCGTAATACAGCAATTAATAACGGAATTTACATATGAGCTCTGTAAATAAGGTGTTTATAATAAACTATTTAAAAAAGTTAACTGAAAAACATCGGTGGCAACCAAACTTAAAAAATACTTATTTTATACAGAGTATTCCATCTCAAACGAGCCACCTTGAATATCTTGGTTATTTAAAAAATATTGCAATACGAAAAAACAGTACTCTCTTCTTCATTCCTTTGTACGCAAGACAATAAATATTATATATAAATATAATATATATTGTTTCTGGTCGGGAACCTTCATCAGTTGCGCTTCCCACAATTGAATGTCCTCTCGAACACTTCTTTATGCATTTGATACATTTCGTTAAATTTGAAAACGCGAGATGTAAGCCTCTTGAAAATCCTAGATGTCGGTCTTACATCTCGCGTCTTCAAAAGAAAAAACAGGTTGATTTTTGTTTCGAGGGGGAAAATTTTTGAGGTGAATTAGCGCTTGCGCGCATTCAACTTAAACAGGCCAATTCAATGACCTTGAGATTTGAGATAGGGAAAATAGGTGTTGTCGTATATCACTTGAAAGCCCTTTTTACGGACTATACCGTCATAATAAAAATTTTTATTGCAATTTCTGTACAAGTAACAGAAAACTTAACGGATTATTAAATTAAAAGATTTCACTGCATGAAAAAGTTCTTGTATAGTACGCTCTTAAACCATCTTATTTCACTGCCGCACCTTCTAATAACACACAATACAAGAAAAACTATAAATGTAAACATTCATTTATTTGACATTATTTTTTGCTGATATTTACAGCAAGTTTGTTTATCTGTTCTGACCTTTATTCGATCATTTGAAGCATTATACATTTATCTGTCAAGTTATTTCTTTACTGATTTGTCGAAAATTTAAAAGATAATTATGGTATACACATTGCAAGAACGTGTTGAGCTGGTAAGTCTTTATTACCAAAATCAAAATTGTGCTCAATCTGCTGCAAGGGTTTTTATCCCAAACGATCCCGAACGTAACGTTCGTCATAAATACGTATTGGAGTTGATTTTAAAATTTGTTGAGACCGGCTCAGTAATGAATAAATAAAGAGGTCCCATTGGAACTGTAAATGATGAAGGGGTAGCTGTGGCTACATTGGGTCATGTCCAACTTATACCAAACACGCAGTCTGTCCAGCAAATCTCTGCAGCTTCCAGTATTAGCAAAACTAATGTTTTTAGAATTTTGCACAGATTCAAATTCTATTCGTACAAAAATGAAATTACTCCATGAATTGAATGAGGATGATTGGGATCGAAGGCAACAGTTTTGCGAAATTATGACCAAGCGTAGGATCGAAAACCCGAATTTCTTGTACAATGTTTACTTTTCGGATGAATGCACTATTTCATTTCATGGGGAGGTTAACCAACATAACTGTCGATTTTGGAGCGATACAGATCCTCATTTATTTCGAGAAGCTCATAGTTAACATCCGGTAAAACTAAACGTTTGGGCAGGGATTTTGGGAAATCATCTAATTGGACCCCTGTTTATTCCTGGTAATTTAAATGGTGAAATTTATCACAATATATTGGAAAATGAAATTAATGCATTGATAATAGCAAAATTAGAAAATGATCCTCTACTACATGAAGAGCAATTGCATTTCCAACAAGATAGAGCTCCTCCTCACTACGCCGCACCAGTTAGTCAATACCTCGATTTGAAATACCCTGGTCGCTGGATTGGAAGAAGCGTTCCCATAGAATGGCCTGCCCGATCACCTGATCTGAACTATTTGGATTTTTTCTTGTGGGAACATGTTAGTTCAAAATTTTTATGACTCAATCTGAATATTTAGACGAACCATGCCAACGAATTACAGCGGAGTGTCGTCAGATAACACCGACTATGCTGAACCATGTCAGAGACGGCTGTGAGTCAAGGTTGTACTATTGTATGGAAGTCAATCGAAGTTACTTTGAACATTTGCTTTAGAGGCATTGAACGGTATTGTAAATTCGTTTTTTTTAATACTCTTTCATTATTACATGCACAGATATTGCAATAAAAAATTTTATTATGGCGGTATAGTCCGTAAAAACGACAACAAGTATTTTCCCTATCTCAAATCACAAAGTCACTGAATTGGGCTGTTTATGTAATGAATGCGCGTAAGCGTTAATTCACCTCAAAATATTTCCCCCTCGAAATAAAATTGACCTGTTTTTTCTTATTGCAATAGTTTTGAAAATAACAAAGATATTCAAGGTGGCTCGTTTGAGATGTAATACCTTGTATTTGTTTTATTAATCTTCGCATTACTTCGAAATCCTTACTAATATTATAAATGCAAAAGTGAGTTTGTTTGTTTGTTACACTTTGACACCTAAACCGTTGAAATGATTACTATGAATTTTGGTACAGAGATAGATAGGACCTTGGAGGCTATTTATTCTTGCGAAAAACGTATAGGGGGTGAGAAGGGTGTGGGGAAAATTTTTGCATGAAACTTTTTATTGGTTTGTCTGATTTGCTTCAAACTTTGCAGAATTATTGTTTAGAGTTAATAATTAAAACATGCAGACATTTTATTTCAAAATACTCTAAAAAGGGGGGTGTAATGGGGTTGTAAAAATAATATGGAGAAATCGTATTCATTAAGCTAAAATTTGGCAGATAGGCAGTTGGATAGTAGACATCAGCTATGAAAAGATTTTTGTAAATTCACATTCTAAGGAGGCGGGGGTTGAACTATCTATATATAAATAGGCAAAGTCAAAAAACGATTAGGTACTATTTTCTCCTCTGTCTCTCAGCCGATTTTCTTCATTTTTTGTTTAGTAGCTACTGACCTAACCTAACCTAACCTTCAGTGCAGAATGCTTATATTAATTTATAATATTGGTTCATTCATTAAATAAAATATAAAAACAAAATTCATTATTTACGTCCATACTGTCAACGCCAAACAACTGGCAGTGCCGCCTCTTTTATCTGTGGTGGCGCCACCACCAAACGGTCAAAACTCAAAACATTGAGTAATTATATATGAAGGGAGCGATAGTTTGATATATTCTTAGAGCATGTAGTTCTGGAAGTGGCATGGAAGCGTGGTTATTGTTTAGTGGTAAAATAGTCAATGTAGTAGATCAGTATTGATTTTTCGGACGCACTGCAATAACTGTCATGTTAAATATTCTGCTTTTAATGTGAATTTAATTATTTGATTAATATATTATTATCACAACCTTCCCGAAGGTGTTGTGTAAAAAAATTTCAGATAGCGGACAATAGAGAATGTATTATTAAATGTTTAAGTCTCCTAGGGTTGTTGGTCCTCTCTTTTCTTTAATATTCCTAAACTTGATTGAAACCGCAAATGACGAAAACTTTTAGATTGTAATGAACAATCTTCCAATTATTATATCTAATATTTTGACAAGAGCCGTTCCAGCCAAAAATTTTAGGGGTCATTCATTTGTCAAAAATATTTCGAATACTGATACCTATTTGATTACATTTTTATTTTCTTTTTATTTCGATAGATTTGTCTATATGAGTGAACAATTTTGGTGATTACATCTACTTCTCCGATTTCTCCACAACTTTGTTTCTTATAAAAATATACTTTCTACATTTTCATAAAATAGGGACGAATTTCGACCACTGGGCGATCACTAGTGTACTAAAATTGATGTAACAAGTTTGGAATTATCCAGTCAAATCACATAATAACATCATTTTTACTAAAATATTTTTACGTTTAGTACTATAACAATTTGAGAGATGGCCTGAGCAACTTTTAAAACGTTTTATGGTTTTGTTTTCTCAGACTAGCAGATAACTGAAGTACATGTTTTTGACTTATTATTGACTGGTTATCAACATTAATTTGGTATTATAACATATAACATCGTTCGAATATGTTTTTTTTAGTATTATTGCATAATATCAAAGAGGTCCAGACCTTATAAGCTCAATTAATGTTTGATAAGATGATACCAAATGTACATTGTAAAATAAAACAAAATAATTCATTACGTTACATCTACAAGTATATGACTGTGTCTAAAATTAGGTCCAGACTGTTTTTAAAGTTATTTAATCTCGTTCCGCAAACCATAAATTCTGTTAAAGCATTCTATCGAAAAAAAATCTCTGTTGCAGAAAACCTACACATAGTCACAAATAATCACCACTTGTTTCTACACAACCCAATAAGATACTAAACAGCTCTAGAAGCAAGTGCAAAAAACAAAACCAACCATTCAGTAGGGTATCTCGGTTTGCAACATAATCTACGAATATCTGAAGACTAAAATTATGACAGTTTCAGGGTCGCAATTCAAAAATTGTATTAAATAAAAAAGTATAGAACAAATAGAACACTTCAAATATCTAGGTTGTGATATTAACTACTTCATGTTAATTTTAAGTTATATCAATTGTTCACCAGAACGGTGAGGTATTTAGTATTCTCTTCGAGGTGTCCTTTGTACGCAAGACAATATATATTATATATAAATATAATATATATTGTTTCTGGTCGGGAACCTTCATAAGTTGCGCTTCCCACAATTGAATGTCCTCTCGAACACTTCTTTATGCATTTGATGCATTTCGTTAAATTTGAAGACGCGAGATGTAAGACCGACATCTAGGATTTTCAAGAGAATCAGTACACAGAGGTTCCGAATCTGGAGCCGTTCCGTGTAATTGCTGTTCTCCCTTAACTCCTAGGACAGAATGTCACGATAAAATTTTCAGGTTACTTCACCTGTCAGAGATATTGAATACTCTCTTCGAGGTGTCATTCCTTTGTACGCAAGACAATATATATTATATATAAACCTCTGTGTACTGATTCTCTTGAAAATCCTAGATCTCGGTCTTACATCTCGCGTCTTCAAGAGGTATTTAGTGTCGTGCCTACAGAGGACATCTTTACGATTTGTCTTGTCAGAATGATACGAACAAATAAGAAATTAAATTAAGACTAAGCTATGAATAAAAAATCTGAAAACAGAAAAAATACTCGTGCGATGTTTTGATTGACAGAAAAAAATACGATATAATAATTGTTCAATAAATAAATAATTATTAGACTATAATATATCAAACGCTTAGATTAATATATGACCAACTAAAATCAGCTTACAAAAATCCACTGGAATATTCCAGAATACGATGACTATTACATATTAAAAAAAAGATCTATGCAGGCTAGTACGATAACAAAATTTTAATTTCAATTTCCAGAAAATAATATCTAGTTCACTGAGCATATTTGGTAAAATCTGCTGCTGCTTTACATTATGAAGTATAACGTAATGTAGGGGAATCAAATAAACCAGACCGAAGAAATAAACTTTGATCGTCAATTGTAAATGAGAATAAAAATTTTAATAAACTATAAATTCGTCAGTTTGTTGTATTCGAGGATGTTGTTTTGCTTAATTCAGATTTGGTGATGAATTTTGGCTTAATTAACTTTTGAAGTACCCTCTTAAAAGAAAATCAAATTACAAAACACCAGCTTCCTGCGGCCACAGATAATGTGTTTTTGAAGCAAGCTGGGAAATAAATAGACTAAAACAACTTCATACCAAATGTGATAATCCCGTCCCTGTCAGAAGTTACTCTATATCTACCACACAGGCACCGTAAAAAGTCAATAATGTATCTTTCTAATTGATTTCATCAATAAAATAATTTGGTTAAGTGCGAGTTTGACTCGCATACTAAGGGTTCCGTACCACCTTCAAGATTCTAATATTCCCGTTTCAGACAAGCAGGGAATGAGTGCATTTTCTTATATTTGCCCAAATAACTTTTAAAGGAAACGTTTTAAATTTATAAAAAATATACACTTTCATTTTCCACACATAGACTTTTTATCTTATCTGCTTCAGGATTCACTTGATTTTTATAAGAAAAGATATGTATTTAATTTTCTAATTTGGCCTCCAAAAATTAACATTTATTTTACTAAGAAACTTCCAGGGAAGCCTTTTATAATCTACTGTCTCAACTTCGAGGCTCTGTATATTGGAAGATATATAGCAAAATTTTAAATTTAAATTATAAATTATTAAATATTCAAATTATTTAAAAATACAAATAAAACATATATTTCAAAATTTAAATAGTGTAGTTTCTATACTGGAAATTAAGTCGATGTCTAATTATTTTTGTTAATATATTTTAAACAAATGATTTAAATATATGATATATTTGTAATTCACATAATGAGCCTTTTATCTGATATGATGCGTTTGAAAACTGAATTTTTATTTTTTACTTAATTGTATAATTTGTCCCTAAAATTACTATGGGGGTTTTCTAATAATTTTTCTTATAAATTTCAAGTGAGCCCCAGTACCCCCAATTATTTTCAAAATTTTAAGTAGCATGGTTTTGGAAATAAAACGAGAAGTGATAATTTTTTATATCTTGTAAACAATTATTTTTAAAAATATGCGTTAAAACATATTTTTTTATTTTCCGTTTAATTCTATAATTTGGCTCCCAATATTAATATTAGGGATTTCTTCGTATTTTTCCTGTAAAAAAATAGGTCTTATAGTTTGGGGAATAAAGGGGGAATGGGTAATTTTTGAAATATTTTTTTAAATATGTTTTAAAATATTTATTTAAAAAAATAATAAAAAAAATATATTAATATTCGTCAAAATGAGCCCTTTGATTTGATATATTACTTGATCCGTTAGAAAGAAATATAATTTTTTATTTTTCATTTAATTCTATAATTTGCCCCCCAAAATGAATATTAGGGGTTTCTCCTTATTTTTCCAGTAAAGTTCAGGTGAGGCGCTATACCTACATTTTTTTTCAAAATTTTACAGCTTATAGTTTCGGAGATAAAGGGGGGGGGTAATGGGTAATTTTTTAATATTTTTGTTAATATCTTTTAATTAATTTATTTTAAAAATATGGAAAAAATATACTTGTTTTCGTCATAACGAGCCCTTTCATTTGATATATAACGTGATGGGTTAGAAACAATTTTAATTTTATATTTTTCATTTAATTCTGTAATTTGCCCCCCAAAATTAAAAGTAGAGGTTTCTCCTTATTTTTCCAGTAAACTTCAGGTCAGATCCTGTACCTCTAATTTTTTTCAACAATTTACGTTTTATAGTTTCGGAGGTAAGGGGTAAATTTTGGTATATTTTCGTAATATCTTTTTAATTAATTTTTTTGAATATGAAAAAAAATATATTTGTGTTTCTCATTTGATATATTACAAGATGCGTTTGAAATTTTTTTTATTTTTAGATTTTCATTTATCTATAATTTGCCCCCCAAAATTAATATTAATGGTTTCTCCTTATTTTTCCTGTAAACTAGCGCAACGATCTATATTTTCTATTTTTTTCAAAATTTTAGGGCCAGTAGTTTCGGAGATCAGGGGGGAACGGTCGATTTTTTTAGTTTTTCCCTCCAGAAGTACCCCTAAAATCAAAATGTCTTCATTTACGATATGTACTCCTGATCGGGTCACTAAACTATATATTGATACCAAATTTCAACCTCTGGATACTGGATACTGGATTCCACGAAATATCACATGAAGGCCGATTCCACTAAATATCGGATGAATTGCCCTCCCAATATTGACATTTATAAACCTTCATTGCAAAGAGCGAAATTTTAACAAAATCTCTATAGCAGTTTTAGCTATTGATATTTACAGGATAGGATGATAGAAATTTCTAATATGTATAATAGTTTTTAGGATATGACGACATAAACCCACCAGTTTACCCACGTCAGATTTTTACATTTTTAGTCTTATATTTTGTAATACTGTATTAGTTCTAATACCCTATTTTACGAAATGTGTTGCTGAAAATTTCCAGCATAAAAGGAAAATCCGTCTACCGCTTTTATGTCAGAATTAACGAGTATCTTTATTCCGGTAAGTCGCGACATCAATCAATGAGTTTGGAAATTTATTTCCAGCTGAATAGGTGGAAAAAGAAGGTCGTTTTGTGTTCGCCAAACTTGTGAATTTCCATTCCAACACCACAATTCTGTCGTCTTAACAAAGCACGTCCGACCATTATAAAAGGTGGAAATATTTACAGTGTATGTTTGGAAAAAAGAATTTACATAGCAGAAAGAGCCCATTGGTATGTAAATGAGCGTGGATTGTGAGCCGTTCGCCTCGCATTGTCGATGCCGTCGATAAAATATAAGATGGCAACGATGAATGGAGAGAACTCAGGACGCCGCCGTTTGATGTATCGAGAATGGGGGCATTTTTGGCTGGCAATCGCTTGTTTTCCCGGAGAATTCCAGCTAACGATATGCCGGAAGTCCGGTTTTTCTATTTCAGCTTCGACGATGGAATAAATCAGCCATTTATTTCACGTCCCATTTGCCTGATGAGATTATGGGTGCGGATCTAGCTGACGGCTAGACTGAGACGATGTTACGAGAAGGGACATAGTCAAGTAATAAATTCGAAAAAGTCTACGAAACCTCTAAATATAATTTTGAGTTTTTATCAGTGCTGCATAAAATTTTTAAAAACTCGCATTTCCTTACTTAATTTGAAGCCTCGTTTAAACTGAGATCAAATAACCCACTGGGTTCTCAACCCGGTTTTATTATTTATGTATGTTACCTCAGAAATTTCTCAATTGCAAATGAATGAATGAATAATTCATTTTTAGGGATCCGTATATACAATATACGAATACCCTTATAATATCACTCCGGATTTCTGCCTCTGTCACATCACAGCAATTTTCTATACTGTAAATTTGTATCAATATATAGTTTGGTTACCCGATCAGGAGTACATTGCGTAAAAGAAAAAAAGTTTGATTTTAGAGGTACTTCTTTCGACCGTTTTGATCTCCGAAGAAAAATAAAAAAATTGGAAATATAAAACGTTGCTTCAGGAAAAATAAGGAGAAACCATTAATATTAATTTTGGGGGACTATAGAATTAAATAAAAATTTAAAATTAAAAAAAAATTCTAGTATTTATCGAAAGGTCTCTGCACAAATATATTTTTTTCATATTAAAAAAAAATATTTAAAAAGATATTAACGAAATATACCAAAATTTACCCATCCCCCCTTATCTCCGAAACTATAAAACGTAAAGTTTTGAAAAAAATTAGAGGAATAGGTTCTGATACGATTCCGTACCTAACCCATCATGTTATATATCAAATAAAAGGGCTCATTACGACGAAAACAAATATATGTTATTCATATTTTTAAAATAAATTAATTAAAAGATATTAACAAAAATATAAAAAATACCCATTTCCCCTCCTCTTATCTCCGAAACTATAAGCTGAAAAATTTTGAATAAAATGGAAGTATAGCCCCTCACCTGAATTTTACTGGAAAAATAAGGAGAAACTCCTAATATTTATTTTGGGAGGGGGCAAATTATAGAATTAAATGGAAAATATAAAATTAAAATTGTTTCAAACCCATCATGTTATATATCAAATGAAAGGACTCATTATGACCAAAACAAATCTATTTTTTTCATACTTTTAAAATAAATTAATTAAAAGATATTAACAAAAACATTAAAAAATTTACCCATTCCCCCCTCCTATCTCCGAAACCATAGGCTGGAAAATTTAAAAAAAATGGAAGTATAGCCCCTGACCTGAACTTTACTGGAAAAATAAGGAAAAACCCCTAATATTCATTTTGAGGGGGGGGCAAATTATAGAATTAAATGGAAAATATAAAATTAAAATTGTTTCAAACCCATCATGTTATATATCAAATGAAAGGACTCATTATGACGAAAACAAATCTATTTTTTTCATACTTTTAAAATAAATTAATTAAAAGAAAAAAAAACATTAAAAAATTTACCCATTCCCCCCTCCTATCTCCGAAACCATAGGCTGGAAAATTTAAAAAAAATGGAAGTATAGCCCCTGACCTGAACTTTACTGGAAAAATAAGGAAAAACCCCTAATATTCATTTTGAGGGGGGGGCAAATTATAGAATTACATGGAAAACATAAAATTAAAATTGTTTCTAACCCATCATGTTATATATAAAATGAAAGGGCTCATGCTTATCATATTTTTAAAATAAGTAAATTAAAAGATATTAACAAAAATATAAAAAAATACCCATCCCCCGCCTATCTCCGAAACCGTAAGCTGACAAATTTAAAAAAAATGAAAGTATAGCCCCTCACCTGAACTTTACAAAAGGAGAAACCCCTAATATTCATTTGGGGGGGGGCAAATTATAGAATTAAATGGAAAATAAAAAATTATAATTATTTCTAACGGGTCAAAATATATCAAATCACAGGGCTCATTATGACGAATACAAATATATTTTTTTATTTTTTTTAAATAAATATTTTAAAATATATTAAAAAAATATTTTAAAAATTACACATTGCGGACCCCAATAGTAATTTTAGGGACAAATTATACAATTAAATGGAAAATAAAGATTCAAGTGTAACATATCAGATAAAAGGCTCGTTATGTGAATTACAAATATATCATATTTTTAAATCATTTGTTTAAAAGATATTAACAAAAATATTAAACATCGCTTAATTCCCACTTTAGAAACTACACTATTTAAATTTTGAAAAATATATTTTATTTGTATTTTTTAATAATTTGAATAACCAGATTTAATAATTTATAATTTAAAACACCTATTTTGCCCTTTATCCTCCAATCGACAGAGCCTCAAATCTCAGACAGCAGATTATAAAAGACTTCTCTGAAAGTTTATTAGTAAAATAAAACTCTAATATTAATTTTTAGGGGCCAAATTAGAAAAATAAATACATATGTATTCTGATAAAAATCAAGCGAATCCTGAAGCAGATAAAATAAAAAGTCTATATGTGGAAAATCAAAGAGTATATTTTTTATAAATTTAAAACGCTTCCTTTAAAATATCTATATTACGGTAAATATAAGAAAATGCACTCATTCCCTGCTTGTCTGAAACTGGAATATTAGAATCTTGAAAGTGATACGGAACCCTAAGTATGCGTGTCCAACTCGCACTTGACCAAATTATTTGTTTGAAAGAATAAACTTCCTACTAGTATTTATCGATCTGCAGAAGGCATACGATTCCATACCGATTGTCACGCTTTGGGAAGTATTACATCGAAGCACAGTTAACCAGGCTCTCATCTAAGCAATCCAGAATAACGTGAATCGTCAATTAAATTAATGTCGGAAATACAATTTCAGAAAAAGTTGATGTTAATAAGTGGTGAAAACAGTCTTGCTGCTTATCTTGCTCACTTTTTAAAATCTATGTTACAAAAGCTCTACGTCAATGGAAAATTACTTGCGGACGATCAAGTCACATGCGCAAGCGATAAAGACCACATTGAGTAAATGACCAGAAAACCAAAGGTATAATACACGAAATGGGGACTGGAGATGAATATGGAAAAGACTTAATACTTGCGTATGGGAGTCTTGTCACCTGATCTTGAAACAACAAAGCGTTATATTCACTAAGGAAAGAACAGGTGAAGTGAACAATCAGGAAAGAAACAACAAAGTAAGAGAAATAATAAGATATTTGAACGGCATAGTAAGAAGTACAGAAATCACTAGAACACTGGGAGTTAGAATATATAACACAATGATTAAAAATACACTAACGGAAACCTGGAGACCAAGGCAAATATGAGAAAAAAGTTAGAAGCACCTGAAATGGATACCCTAAGAAGATTGGCCAGAACGTCTAAGTTAGAGAGGATTCAAAATGACGTCATTAAAGAGCCAATGGGAGATCAAGAAACGATTTCAATAAAAATATACAAAAAAAAACTTAGTTGGTTTGGACATGTCCGCAGCATGATTGACGAAAATAATAATGAACTGGACATAACAGGAAAATAGGAAAAGAGGTAGACCAAAAAGGACATAGATAGAGAGAATAAATCTAAGTATGAGTGAAAGAGAACTAACTTACAACACAGGACTATGAAAGCAGATAAATGATGGCTCATGAGCATTGGACAGCCTCCTAGAAGGCTTTAAACAGTAAACCGTTTTTCAGAAATTGGAAAAAATTGGTGTTTTCCAACGTATTTTGGCTAATGCGACAGCTATCAAATAAAAGTAAGTATCGTTATTCTAAATCTAAGAATAAAGTGACAGTAGGTTGGAATTATATCAAAATTAGTGATAATTAAATAACCTCAAATCGTATGCATAAATATCCGTTGAATTGGATTCAGATGGAAAATTTTCTTATAACATATTTCCATACAAAATTCTACTTTGTCTGAAAAATTGTGGAATAAATAATGTTTTTAAAGCACAAAAACCGACTTAAAACACAAAAGTAAATTAACCAAAAAGCTAGAAATAGATAACTTTTTATAAAAAAAATAGCACTGTAAAGTAGAAAATATCTCAATAGGATATTTAAAAGAAAAAATATTTTACCGAGTGATTTATAAAATGTATAGGAATTGTGTATGAAACAAAATATTTTGTAAATTACCCCTATGGTTTAATTGGCATATGCGTACTTTTTTGAGAAAAGTTGTAACATTATTGTATACATGTGACGGTATTTCATTGTTACATTGTATAATTTCGGCCTTCAGTGCCTTGGTGCTCGTGGGCTTATTGGTATAAACCTGAGACTTCAGGTTATCCCACAGACAGATGCCCAAAGGTATTAGTTACATCACAAGACAGTGGCGGCAAATTAATCCGGGACTCGACCAGGATTAATCTCCTGCAAGACAGATAGGCTAGGAGCAAATTGTGACGCCTATAGCTCGTGTGACTTGACACAGCATAGAACGAGTGACCTGACACGGCACAGCGCGAACTTTTGTAACCTATGGGATTCAATAGAACAGCGCCAATTTGCATGTTCCATTAAATACAGTAGGTTACAAAAGTTTGCGCTAGGCTGCGTCATGTCGCACAATCTACATGCCTCTCAATTTGAGCCTAGCCTTAGTCTTTCAAGAGCGCTATGACATGTGGCACCCTCATGCGGAAAACACATGTCGTCAAGAATTATATGTTCCATCTGAGGCACAAAAAACTGAGTTATCACGATAACGTCCGCCATTCAATAATTCATCCAGACCATAATTCGCAACAAACAGAGGCACATTTTGGATGCATTGATTTTTGATGAATCTGTCGTAGATTTTTTAAGCTCCAACAGCCATCGAGGTGAAAATAGGCCTAATCACTGAAAAAAATTATGTTCGCAAAATCGGCATTCACTTCTGTTTGTTTAAGGATCTCTTTACTTTGCATGGTCTGTTGGAAAAAGTTATCGAATCAGTTGGACTTTTTAGACATGTAGATGTAAATCATTAGAAATACGCTGAAGAGTCAATACGCAGCGTAGCGAGTTGACGTCTCTGGTCTTTCGGTCACACTCTCGCAAAGTACCGTGATGTTTTGTTGTGAACAACTTCTATGAGCTCGTGTCGTGTATTTCACATTACTAACTGGACCAGTACTTTCGTATGTTCCGTTTATTCTTTTCATAGTAGATGAATTCTGAACATTCTATCAAACGAATATTGGCGCACTTTACGAATAGTAGCAATCAAATTTTCACTTAGAGCATAAACCTTCTGCAGGTAACCTGCAATGCACAAATGTCGTGCCAAGGATAGAAAGAAAGGGCAATAGAGAGAACAAGAGGCTATTTCACTCAATTGATAGGTGCAGCCAATGATGTGAGTGATAGATTCAATTGTCTTAGTGACACGATCCCATCTGAACTCAATCTTGATCAAACTCCAATGTTTACGTCAACTTTCAATTACGTCATGTCTTTATGGTTCGAATCTTGCGCCCTTATTGAAAAAATCTTTATCTACTAGAAAATTGTCTGAAGTTGGTGGGAAGGCTGAAAAAATTATGTTTACGTTGTATGAATTTTTCAGGAATGGAACCAGTTTCAGTTGATAGTAAACTAAAAAGGTAACTTATTTTATTACTTTTAGTCCTTTTATAGTCAAGATTCTCTTAGCAGGTATCTAATTTGCTTGTTTCATTAATTTTTCTGCCATATTTGTTCTAATTTTCAGTGTTTACTTGCTTAATTGTTTCTTAGACCTTATTTCGTTTTTGAAGTGAAAGCTTTTTAATGGCGACTGATACTTAGACTCTTTTGTTTATGACAAATCAATAAATCGTAGTAGACATACAAATATAACAACCAATTAATATACAGTATCACCCCAAAATTAGCTTTTCGTTCTAATAAACATTCTGATTCTCTGATATTTTAAACTAGAGACTTGAAGTTCTTCAGAAATCATGTTACCACAAAAAGGGCACCTTTACCAGCCGTTGCTACCAGTTAACATTACATTTCTGTGCTGACCAAGTTCATATTATAAGGTAAACATTTTGCATTAACACTTCTGAATAATATTTAAGTTCAGAGTCCATATCCTATTTTAAAATTCTTGAATTTTAGAACATATACTTCTGGAAGGTAACGTGCAATGAACACTGATAAAGGGCCTTAGATCATATACTTCATATGTCTTTAGGATATATATATATATATATATATATATATATATATATATATATAGTAGAAACAAACAAATCGTTTTGAGGTATTAGGACTGTCAAAAAATACTTTGAATTTGAAACCAAACGAAAAAGTTATGTTCTGTGCAGATTTGTCTCTTTTTGTGTGGCCAACTGATAACTTTTTAATTGTGAATTTACACACTTAGTTCATTAAATTAAATAAAAATGTCTGGTAATTAACAGACCTAAAAAAGATTACTTTATTTTTTAATTGGTTTTTGTATTTTCAAAAATGAATTTATATGGACCATATTCAGGCGGCATCATCGACAACGAATTCCGCATCAAAATCATTCCGTGGTGTAACTTAATCTAGCGATAAATCGAAAATATTCAATTCCCGTCTTCGGCGAGATGGCTTTTGACCACCTGGAGATCTGCTCCAACTACTCCAGAGGCTACAATTATACCAAACAATGACTCGAGTGTGGAGACAATGAATGAAAGCGATTCTTAGATTGAATTCGATCTGAATTGAACTCAGTGTGGGTCTCATTGTTTGGCACAGTCGCCGCTACCGACTTCTACTCGTGGGCTTAATGAGAAAGAATAAGATCATAATAATAATAAAAATGCAGATCATAGCAGACGAGATTAGGCACAGTCATTCTTTTCCAATTTACATTTTAGATGGTAGGACGAACAGTGAAAATTGCAATGGTTTCTTTCTTTTTGGTTTTAAAATGTTAAAATGTAATTAATTGGATTATAAAAGTCGATTTTCATTAAAAAATTCCGGTACGACCAATTGATGGGTTTTAATATCAAACTTAACCTAAAAGCGTTATTAATATCTCAAGAACAGGCATTCATTTGCAATTTACATTTCAGATGTTAGGAAGAAATGTAAAAATTGCGATTTTGTCTTTTAATTAGGTTTTAAAAAATTAAAATTGAATTAATTTGTTAAAAATACCGATTATCATTGTAGGAAACGACACGGCACGACAGTTACATATGATGGGTTTTAATTTCAGGCGTAAACTAAACACTATATATTTCAGATAGTAGAACAACAGTAAAAATCGCTATTGAGCGTGATTCTTTTTTTTTTGTTTTAAATAATTTCATAGTTTCGAGTGCCGGTAGATTTATTTAGGTACGAAATTATTATGTGTACGATTTATTTTATGCATTTCGACGATTAATGCGATACTCGTAGTTATGAACATACTTTCTTATCTTAGACACACCTGCCGGAGCTCTTTATTTACCAAAATTATTACATAAGCATGTTCTTTAAATTGTACACTGTTTGTCAAAAGAACTCAATTTTTTAGGATATAGCTAAAAAATTGGTATCCTTAAAATAAATAGAAACAGAGTTTAAATCAATTTATGGTGTAATATTCAGATCATGTTGATTGTAATGGGGTATAGTTGTGTGAAAAAATCAATCTTTGCACGGGATACCTATAAAAAATGTAAATTATTTAAATTGAAAGAAACATGAGCCGTGATGAAAAATTCTATTGTTTATATAGGAAATCAATTTCATTCATATAGGTCACATGATGCAGGAGGGAATATTGGTATAAATTATCTGCAAATGACCAGATTGGAGTTGCATTGTTGTTAAAATGTCTAAGATGAAAAAATGACAAAAATATTAAGAAAATCTAAAATATTATAAATGACGAAATTATTCAGAAAACCCTCACAATATCCAAATTTTTGAAAACGTCAAAAAATAATGAAAAGATAAAAATGACACCACATGTATTGTCAAAAATGTGACTGGTGTCAAAAAAATGTCAAGATCGACAAAATACATGTTTAACATGTCAAAAACTGTGTCCAAGATTTCGAAAATGTTAACAATGCCAATAAGGTCAAAAATGTAAGAAATGTTAAAAAATGTCAAGAATATTGAGAATTTCAGGAATGCCAATAATGTCAAAGCTAACAAAAGTGACATTAATGCCAAAAATATCAAAATCCCAAAAATTGTCAAGTTCAGAATGCCAAACTGGTCAGAAATGTCATTAAATGTTAAAAATGACAAGAATGTCAAAAATATTACCAATGGTATCAATGTCGGAGCTGACACGTACAGTTTTCCATTGACTATTTTAAATTTCTATTATTTTTAGTGTTCCGTATATAAAATATACAGATAACCTTATAATATCACTCCGGATTTCTGCCTCTGTCACATCACAGCAATTTTCTCCTAAACTACTGAATGGAAGAAGTTGAAATTTGGTTTCAATGTATAGTTTGGTGACCCGATCAGAAGTACATATCGTAAAAGAAAAAAAATTGATTTTAGGGGTACTTTTGGGGGTAAAAACTAAAAAAACTACTGTTCCCCGCCCTGATCTCCGAAACTACTGAGCCCAAAATTTTGAAAAAAATAGGAAATATAGAACGTTGCTCGAACTTTACAGGAAAAATAAGGAGACACCATTAATATTAATTTTCGGGGGCAAATTATAGAATTAAATAAAAATTTAAAAATAAAAAAAATTTCAAACGCATTATGTAATGTATCAAATGAAAGGTCTTATTCTGAGGAACACAAATATATTTTTTTCATATTAAAAAAAATATATTTAAAAAGATATTAACGAAAATATATCAAAATTTACCCATTCCCCATCCCCCCTTATCTCTGAAACTATAAAACGTAAAGTTTAAAAAAAATAGAGGTATAGGTTCTGATATGAAGTTTACTGGAAAAATAAGGAGAAACCTTTACTTTTAATTATGGGGGGCAAATTACAGAATTAAATGGAAAATATAAAATTAAAATTGTTTCTAACCCATCATGTTATATATCAAATGAAAGGGCTCATTACGACGAAAACAAATATATTTTTTTCATATTTTTAAAATAAATAAATTAAAAGATATTAACAATAATATAAAAAATTTTACCCATCCACCCCCCCCCCTTATCTCCGAAACCATAAACTGAAAAATTTTGAAAAAATGGAAATATAGCCCTTCACCTGAACTTTACTGGAAAAATAAGGAGAAACCCCTAATATTCATTTTGAGAGGCAAATTATAGAATGAAATGGAAAATAAAAAATTATAATTGTTTCTAACGGGTCATGTAATATATCAAATCACAGGGCTCATTATGGCGAATACAAATATATTTTTTTAATTTTTTTAAAATTAATATTTTAAAAAAATATTTTAAAAATTACCCATTTTCTCCCATATTTCTCAAACTATAAGACCTACTTTTTTTGTTTATTGGAAAAATATGAAAAAATCCCTAATTCTTATTATTTGGCCCCCAAATAATAGAATTAAACGGAAAATAAATTATTGGAAAACCCACATAGTAATTTTAGGAACAAATTATACAATTAAATGGAAAATAAAGATTTAATTGTCAAACGCATCATGTAATATATGAGATAAAAGGCTCATTATGTGAATTACAAATATATCATATTTTTAAATCATTTGTTTAAAAGATATTAACAAAAATATTAAACATCGACTTAATTCCCACTTTAGAAACTACACTATTTAAATTTTTAATAATTTGAATAACAGGTTTAATAATTTATAATTTAAAACTTGACCTATTTTGCCCTTTATCTTCCAATCTACAGAGCCTCAAAACTCAGACAGTAGATTACAAAAGACTTCTCTGAAAGTTTATTAGTAAAATAAAACTCTAATGTTAATTTTTGGGGGCCAAATTAGAAAATTAAATACATATGTATTCTGATAAAAATCAAGGGAATCCTGAAGCAGAGAAAATAAATAGTCTATGTGTGGAAAATCAAAGTTTATATTTTTTATAAATTTAAAACGCTTCCTTTAAAAGATATAAGGGTAAGTATAACTCATTCCCTGCTTGTCTGAAACTGGAATATTAGAATCTTGAAGGTGGTATGGAACCCTAAGTATGCGAGTCCAACTAGTAGTTGACCAAATTATTTTTTAATAGAGTATAGAGGAATTGTTGTAATGAACCATAATGTAAAATTTCTATTCAAGGCTACAGACCAACATGCGACAACTTGAAATAGTCGTTTCAAAGCACTAGACCATCAAATAGAAAAATAAAATTTGATTTGGAATATTATTATCAAATCATTTTGATATGTTTAACTTGTTAGGGTTTTCACCGGACATTGTAAGGCAAGTCATATAAGCTTTAAGATAAAGAGGGAAAATTCAAGAATGCGTTTTACATGGTGTTGTGGAATGTAAGTCATTTATTTTAACAGGTTGCTGAAAGAGAATTACATTTACCATCTTTTATATAATATGGAATTATAAATTCGTCATATAACAAAAGTTATTAAATAAACCAATAATTAATACTAGTGGTCGCATATTCGACCCTATTTCGTAAAATTGTAAATGTATATCTTCATAAGAAACAGAGTTGTGGAGAAATCGGGGAAGTGGATCTAATGACGAAAATTGTTCACTCATATTGACAAATCTATTGAAATAAAAAGAAAATAAAAATGTAATCAAATATCGGTATTCGAAATATTTTTGACAAATGAATTACCCCCCAAAATTATATTCTCTATTGTCCGCTGTCTGACAATTGTTTACACAATAGCTTCGGGAAGGTTGTTATAATAATATATTAATCAAATAATTAAATTCACATTAAAAACAGAATAATTAATATGAAAGTTACTGCAACGCGTCCGAAAAATCAACACTGATCAACTACATTGACTATTTTACCACTAAACATTAATAACGCTTCCATGCTACTTCCAGAAGTACATGCTCTCTGTGTAACATCATCTAAGCAACAATCAAGTTTGATGAATTAGTAGATAAGTACACAATGAAGGATTTTATATTTGCTTGGCACCGGCTTCAAAATGTACTAGATTGGTAGGTAATTAATTTGTACAGAATGAGCACCTTTTAATGTTTACATTTTTTACTTCCTGGGTAGATACCTAACAACATTGAATGTGTTATTTATTTGCTAGAGTTGTATTTTGTTATAATTATTTTTAGCTTTTTAGTTATAGGTAGAAGTCGGTTATATAATTTTTTCAAAACAAATTTATCATGTCACATGTTTACGTAGTTGTTAAAGCCTTTACAAGTGATATCTTTAGCTGTCAGTGGATGATTTTAAAATAAAATCAAGAAAAGTATACATAATATTTTGTTTTTGTAACAATGCCAATTTACCAAAAGCTCAAAAACGTACAATGTATTGTTGCATGTATTGATAATTTTCTATAGTTAGACCAACGTGAATTAATGGATACCAATAATTCGGTAAATGAAAGTCATTATCTTAAACCGTTTGAGTACAAAGAGAAATTATTTTCGCAATTATTTACAATATTATTCAACACATCGTTATTGTAAACGCCGAAGTATTAATAACCTTTTAAACAAACACCATTACCAAATAAGTGAGAAATTACAATTCATTCTCTATGAAAGCCACTACCAGTCAAGAACGCTACGTTAATGGTCATAGACTGTTAATAGTAATCATTCTATGTCAACAATAAGAGGGTATTTAAAATAACCATAATTAAGGAATACATCCTTAATAGACTAGCGGTGTTTATGTTGGAATTATACAAAACTGACACTCAACCGACCCTGACAAAGAAAATTAACTATTACGAAGTTCATAAATCATCGCCAAATGACAGCGTATCGAATTGGCATGGAAAGTGTTTGAATACCTTATCGGTGTTTGTTGGTTGCCTAGCCGGTGAATTTTTTTAAATATTTTCCCAAGCAGTTTTACGCTCGAACAAAAATGAAGGCATACATGGAAGATTATTGTCGTAAATAAAAATGTTATATAGGTACCTACTTTACAATTACTCAATAGACGGTAGATGTCACCGACATCTATTAGGTTCAATACACTGACTGTTGTCTTACTGATGTGTATAACATCCAAGTATTTCACTTTAGAACTTGTCATTCAAGGAAGCGTATCTGACGAGAACTCCTGGTTCGAAACGGCTGTCATACGTTGAATGATATAGTTCTAAATATGTGGATATATATATCTGTATATATATTTACTTATCTGTTTTTATATAAAACACTCGAATCATCTGTCAAGAGTATGGTATATGTTATAGCATAGTATGCCTTCATATACTTAAATTACTCAATAGACGGTAGATGTCACCGACATCTATTAGGTTCAATACACTGACTGTTGTGTTACTGATGTGTATAACATCCAAGTATTTCACTTTAGAAATTGTCATTCAAGGAAGCGTATCTGACGAGAACTCCTGGTTCGAAACGGCTGTCATACGTTGAATGATATAGTTCTAAATATGTGGATATATATATATATATATATATATATATATATATATCTGTATAAATAAAATTATTCATTGAAACTTTTATATATTAGGTTACAAGTACTTATGAAGGTTAATAGAGGCAACACAGCATTAAAAAATGGTATAAACGTAAATTATCAGTAGCAAAAGAGAGAGTCCTAGATGTTTATAAATGTCCATAATATGAAATAAAGTACCATTAAATGAAATTTAAAATGCTCACGAAGCAGGGGTCAAAATGCCTAAATTTAATAAATTTAGTTCGTATTCTTAACCATAACTAGTTCATAAATATATAAATATAATTAGGGAAGCCTCTCAAAACAAACAAATTCGTCTTCCTACTAATACTTAGCTATATGCATTTGTTTTTAAATCGTAATAAGGATCCGTATGAACTGTGTGTACCAAGATTTTATTAAAACGTTGCTGTTATACTCTCATAGCTAGAAATAAGCAGCGGTAATCCAACAAGGCAGTCTTTCATTTGTACCGAGTTCCAAAAAGGACGAGGTTATCAATTCATCTGCAATTTTTTTTATGTATGACGAGCTATTATTCAAAATCGGCTTGGGCAATTTTAATGATTTGAACTGCATTATATTAAGGAACATTACAGAAAGGTCCCATATAATTGTTTGTAATACAAGATTTAGGGTTTCCCAGAAAATTAGAAAAAAAAAATAATAACAGAGTAGATTTCAGCGATTTTTAATGAATCCTAACTGTTTTCTCTAAAACCTCTCAAGAAATTTGAATATTATAAATTGTGTTCTACAAAGATATGTTCCAGCTTGATTTCGTATATTTTTCTATAACGTAATACTTGTTTTCTGAATGTTATTTGTGGCATCTTCTAGTTTATTTTAGATTTTCTTGGGAATAATACCACATCAGAGTTCAAACTTGTGTATATTTTAAAACCAAACGTTTCAAAATCCTGTCGGATTTCGTTTTCAATGGATATAAATTTATAAAGTAAAATTGAAATATATGACAATTATTTTGACAAATATGTTTACGTTACTATGGAATTTCTTTGATTTTAAATATACAGGGTGCACAAGAAATTCCAAAGATCATTAAATCAAAAAAAATTTTTTTCAAGTTGGAAGAACTTGAAAAATTGTCTTCAGAATTTATTTGTGGCGTTCCTAGGGACGACTTTCTTTTTAAGATAGTGCATTTGCCAAAAAATGCGATCAAAGAATTCTGATAATTCAGTGATCCCATTAAAGTCATAAGGGAAAACCTAGGAAAAAACCTCATGAACTATCCCGATATAGGGTTGTTCAAAAGGATATGCCCATTGTTAATTTCATCTTTAATTATCGGCAACCAGACATGACTGAAATCTACGGAAGTAGAAGCGATGCAGTCGTTTTCATTTAACAGAATTAAGGCAGATTCTTTTAATTTTCGTTTTGTGCAGTGTTCTTCTTTGTGTAATATTGTTGTGTTTTGAAATTGTATTTTATGGCCTTGGTCCCAAGCATGTTCACAAATTTTTGATTTTTCGAACTGACGTTTCTTTATGTAATTTTGATGTTCATTTATTCGAACATTAAGAGGTCTAGAGGTTTCTCCAATATAAAACTTATTACATTCACAAGGAATCTTATAAATGCAATTTTTTGAGTTTTGCATAGCGTTTTTTGGTTTTGTTTTTGTTATAATAGATTTAAGCGTATTTGTTGTTTTAAATGTAGTTTTGATGTTAAATTTGTTGCCTACTCTTCTCAATCTCTCTGACAGGCCCTGTATATATGGTATTGTTGTTGTTATAATGTGGTTTTCCTGGTTGTCAGTATTATTAGGTGAAGTCTGGTGTTGGTTGTCAGTTGTTTTGTGCTCAATTTTATTTAACTCTTTGTTAATAAATTTTTGAGGGTAATTGTTTGCAGTTAGAACATTTTGTATAAATGATTTTTCTTTGTTGAATTTAGTAGTATCTGAGCAGTTAGTCTTTGCTCTGTCATATAAAGATTTAATAACACCTCTTTTTACCGTATTTGGATGGTTCGAGTTAAAATTGAGATATCTGTTAGTGTGAGTTGGTTTTCTGTAAACTTCTGTTTCAAATGAAGATTGTGTTTTTGTTATTAAAATGTCCAAAAAAGGTAGTTTGTTATTTTGTTCGATTTCTAATGTAAATTTTATGGTTGGTTCTTTATTGTTTATGTCGGTTAATAATTCCTGTAAATTTTCCAGATTTTGTTCCCAAATAATGAATATGTCGTCAACATAACGCCACCACACCAACGGTTTATTTTCTTTTGAAAAAATCATTTGTTCTTCAAATTTGTCCATAAAGATGTTACTTAAGGCAGGGGACAGACAAAAACCCATAGCCATGCCAAAATCTTGTTGGTAGAAATCATCGTTTAACTGAAAGTAAGTTGTTTTCGTACAGAAAGTGAGTAATTCCATTATTGTGTTAATAGATAAACGAGTTCGTTGATGAAGTGAATAGTCATGTTCCAATAATTCTTTTACTATAGGAAGTGTTTTAGCTACGGGAACATTGTTATATAAGTTTACTATGTCAAAACTTGCTAGTGTAAATGTATTTTTGTATTGTATATGAGACAATTTTTCTAAGAAATCTGCACTGTTTTTAAGATGAGAAATTGAATTACCTGTAAGTGGAGAAATAATTTTCAGCAAAAATTTTGAAAGTTTGACAATTGGTCTCAAAGGGATGTTGGGTTTATGAATTTTTGGTAAGCCATAGAAGTGTGGAGGTTTAGTATAATGTGGAGTGAGTTTTGCGTTCTTGGTCTGTAAATTCGTGTTTGTGACTGTAGAGTAAACGGTATATTTTGCTTTCTACTGAACTTGTCGGGTCTTTGTTTAGTTTAGTGTATTGTCCTTGATTAATTATGTTCATAATTTTGTCATCATAGTCATTTTTATTCAAAATCACTGTTGCATTGCCTTTGTCTGCAGGTAAAATTTTGATTGAATTATCATTTCTTAATTCTTTAACTGAATGTAATTCATTTTTAGAAAGATTATTTTTGATTCTTAAAGGTTTTTCTAGTTCAATTTTCGCTCTAATCCTGTATTCTTCAGCGTCACTTGAATTTAATTTATTTGCGGTTTGTTCAATAGCACTAATAAAGTCAAATTTAGGAACTGTTTTCGGGGTAATTGCAAAATTAAGGCCTTTTTGTAAAACTGAAGTTTCAGAAATGTTTAGTTGTTTGTCAGAAAGATTAATAACAGTTTTTGTTAAAATAAAATTCTTGTCTCGAGTAGTATTTGTTGATATGTTTTTATTTAAGAGAAGTTGATTGAATTTGTGTAAATGTCTTCGTTTTTGTAATATAAATTCTCTGTTATAACTAGCGAGAGTACTGTTTATAATTCTGTTAAACTCATTTTCTGGTATTTGATAAAAAAGGAAGTTCTGTACATACCCTATATCTTTTTCTAATTTAAACTTATTATATCGATGAAATTGAATTCTATCTCTAATTGCGGCAAAACTTGCACGTTCCAATATTTCGTGGATTCTTCTGCCCATGTATGGCTGACGGAACCTTAAACCTTTTGGAATAATTTTCATCTGCCGACATCTGCACAAGAATGTCACGCTATTTTTGGTCCGGGCAAGCTTCTTACATAACACTTCTAAATCTCTAAATGCTTTAGTTACTACAGTCCCATGGCTGATTTCTAATTGTTTTCTGAATGTTATTTGTGGCATCTTCTTAAAAAAATTGTCTCATATACAATACAAAAATACATTTACACTAGCAAGTTTTGACATAGTAAACTTATATAACAATGTCCCCGTAGCTAAAACACTTCCTATAGTAAAAGAATTATTGGAACTTGACTATTCACTTCATCAACGAACTCGTTTATCTATTAACACAATAATGGAATTACTCACTTTCTGTACGAAAACAACTTACTTTCAGTTAAACGATGATTTCTACCAACAAGATTTTGGCATGGCTATGGGTTCTTGTCTGTCCCCTGCCTTAAGTAACATCTTTATGGACAAATTTGAAGAACAAATGATTTTTTCAAAAGAAAATAAACCGTTGGTGTGGTGGCGTTATGTTGACGACATATTCATTATTTGGGAACAAAATCTGGAAAATTTACAGGAATTATTAACCGACATAAACAACAAAGAACCAACCATAAAATTTACATTAGAAATCGAACAAAATAACAAACTACCTTTTTTGGACATTTTAATAACAAAAACACAATCTTCATTTGAAACAGAAGTTTACAGAAAACCAACTCACACTAACAGATATCTCAATTTTAACTCGAACCATCCAAATACGGTAAAAAGAGGTGTTATTAAATCTTTATATGACAGAGCAAAGACTAACTGCTCAGATACTACTAAATTCAACAAAGAAAAATCATTTATACAAAATGTTCTAACTGCAAACAATTACCCTCAAAAATTTATTAACAAAGAGTTAAATAAAATTGAGCACAAAACAACTGACAACCAACACCAGACTTCACCTAATAATACTGACAACCAGGAAAACCACATTATAACAACAACAATATCATATATACAGGGCCTGTCAGAGAGATTGAGAAGAGTAGGCAACAAATTTAACATCAAAACTACATTTAAAACAACAAATACGCTTAAATCTATTATAACAAAAACAAAACCAAAAAACGCTACGCAAAACTCAAAAAATTGCATTTATAAGATTCCTTGTGAATGTAATAAGTTTTATATTGGAGAAACCTCTAAACCTCTTAATGTTCGAATAAATGAACATCAAAATTACATAAAGAAACGTCAGTTCGAAAAATCAAAAATTTGTGAACATGCTTGGGACCAAGGCCATAAAATACAATTTCAAAACACAACAATATTACACAAAGAAGAACACTGCACAAAACGAAAATTAAAAGAATCGGCCTTAATTCTGTTAAATGAAAACGACTGCATCGCTTCTACTTTCGTAGATTTCAGTCATGTCTGGTTGCCGATAATTAAAGATGAAATTAACAATGGGCATATCCTTTTGAACAACCCTATATCGGGATAGTTCATGAGGTTTTTTCCTAGGTTTTCCCTTATGACTTTAATGGGATCACTGAATTATCAGAATTCTTTGATCGCATTTTTTGGCAAATGCACTATCTTAAAAAGAAAGTCGTCCCTAGGAACGCCACAAATAAATTCTGAAGACAATTTTTCAAGTTCTTCCAACTTGAAAAAAAAATTTTTTTGATTTAATGATCTTTGGAATTTCTTGTGCACCCTGTATATTTAAAATCAAAGAAATTCCATAGTAACGTAAACATATTTGTCAAAATAATTGTCATATATTTCAATTTTACTTTATAAATTTATATCCATTGAAAACGAAATCCGACAGGATTTTGAAACGTTTGGTTTTAAAATATACACAAGTTTGAACTCTGATGTGGTATTATTCCCAAGAAAATCTAAAATAAACGTAATATTTGCCATTTTTGTGAAAATCGGAAAAATATATGCAAAAAAACTGTAAACATCATGGTTAAAAAAAATTTAGAAGCAGTTACATATACCGGGTGGTTGAAATAAATGGTAGAGTAAAATTATAGTCAAAAAGTGTGGTTCAAAAAGGTGAATTTTGTTATATAGGGTACACCCAGAGGAGTTGCATAAATAGAATACTAGACATATGGGGCGAAGTAAAATAATTGGTATACAGGAATAATTTAAATAATAGAAAAATAGAAAGAATCAATAGTCTGGAGAGGATTTATACTTATACAGGGTGGTTTTAAAGATATCAGGACCGTTGTAATATTGTGTTGAGTTGAATAAAGTTGTACAGGGTGATTCAGGAAATAATAGACCAATCAGTTATATATGACCAACACACAGAACCATATACAGTGTGATGCAATATAGAAAGTGGTCCAAATAATAAAACAAATAAAAATATTTGGAAAATATTAACAAAGAGGGACAAAGAGAGTGGGAGAAAAAGAGAGATAAAAATAAAAATAAGTTTTCAATTGAATTGAATCAGATAAAAAAAGATATGTCGGAAAACAGTGATTGATTGCATACGGTTTCTAAATTATTCGAAATATGTTCTTTGCAATTTAGAGTTTCTTTATGTGATTTAGTGTATTTGACACTTACAACCTCAACCGATTGACAGATAAAATTGTGTTAGAACAGTTGAGATAAATCAGTGAGTCTATTTATATGTGACACTTAATAATAAGGTAATTTTAAGGAGGTAGCGACATATTGTCTGATGCCTTGTTAAATGCAAAAATTTATTAGTCAATCCACGAGGTATTAACCAGGTATAAAGCTGCCGGAGCAAAGTGACTAAATTTTTTAAAGCCTTCTTCTTTTGTGAATCTAAATAGAGTCGCATTATAGGGAATTAGCTTTTTATTTACCTTTTTTTGCTGCCAATTGATTGAGTTTAACTGATATACTATAATGAGTATTTTCAGCAGTGTCACGTCTTTAAGGAACCATTATACTATTTCAGTTGGCGCTGTTGATACCCCTATGGCTATTGCGTTTTAATTCATAGTTGATGTTTTTTTTCATATCAATCATAACTCAAAAAAGTAAATTTTTCAAAAATTGCGAAAAACGGGTTCCAACTTAAAATGAGATTCTAAAATAGTATAATATAACTTATTTACCGAGTGTTACGTTAAAGTATACGAGCGTAAAGTATTTTTGGTTATTTTACTTTTGAGCCCAAAACAACACCCTTTTTGAATTATGACGGTTTATATATAATTCGGACCTTGTGTAGAATGAATGATTCAAAGTTGTGACAGTTTTGAGTTTTCTTTTTTAAACCAACATTGTTATGTGACATTTTTGTTGATATATTCAGATTATTTTATAGAGATGTGGAGGTTTTTAATATCCATTTTTTTCCTCTGGATGATTCAGTTTCTGTTAAAAAAAATAGTTCTTGCTGAAAATGTTTATAAAAATGAAACTAGCCAAATTTGGTACATAGTAAAATTTAAAAATGCATATATAAAACTTAACTTAATACTGAAAGTAAGTTAATAGAAAATATTTGTAAAACAACACGTAATAATGTGTTTTTACTATATTCTTTCACAATGTGAATGTAGAGCTTTCTTTTTGACATCAGTTCAAGCCAATTTTCTTTTTTAAATTCCATATTTGCATATGAAGTTTTATAAAAAAATGTATGAGGGTGTTTTTGTCCTATCTTAAGGATTCCTATTTCATGCCACTTCACTTTTGTTCTATCAACGATTATGGAAAAGTTATTGTCCCTTTCTTCTTTTAATAAATGAGGTCCAAAAAGTCATCGCGTATTTGAGTATCGATATTTGGGTTTTATAACTTCAGTGTACCTAGAAATAAATTCTCTTTGCAGCTGCAAATTAAAAAGTATTCAGTAATTCATAAAAATTGTTTGTCTTTCTTCGCCCGTTAAGTTTTTTATTGCAACCCAGCGTATATGTCCACAAAAGGACGCATTTTTCTTGCAGCGACTTCTTGCTTTTTGAAAGAGATACATAAAATTTACCGGAATTTCTCATCATGTGACTTTTTTTGTTATCCATTTGTCAGGAAATCCCCACCTGTTCTTTCCCTTTTTCCCTCTGGATCCTCGACTTCACTTTCAGATTCAACAACTTCCTTAGTCCTACGGATATAGAAATTATGAACTGCATTGAAGCCTAGATTTTAATCCAGATCACTGTCGGAATCGTTGAAGACACTTTATTGGGTTTCGACAGGAGATATGCAGTACTTTTTATTGGCAGTGTGATCAAATGCAATTTGGGAAGGCGATCAACATTAGAGAATATAGTATGAATCTCTTAATCGATTGCTTTTCTTTAGAACTAGGAATCGTGGAGATCATAAAATGTTGTTCGGCGTTTTCACAAGGATCACTTAAACCTGATGATAACTTTCACTACCATTAAATTTACTTCATAAAGCTTTATTTAGCATAGTGTAATCAATATTTTCTTTGATATAAGATCCTGCAACGGTTAATTTAGAACATAATGTGTACTATCTTGATAATTTTCAGCTGTTATGCACGAATCTGGTGCTAATCCTGTAGGAGCTTTACGTTTAGTAGTAGAGACTCATTGTTTGTCATGCCAATATCACAGTTCGTGTTTGTAGAATTTTCAGTTAAATGACATTGATAATTTCATAATTTTAGCTAAGCGGCCTGGCTGATTCATTTCGATAAATTTATAACCCACAAACTTATTTATCAAAAAGTACATAATTCAAAATGATAATTCAAAGAATAATTTTTCCTTTTTTTAAACCTGAAAGTCTGTATATTTCAAATGTCCAAACGTTTAAAGATCTAAATCAGACCTCGTTTTCAATGGCATGAATACAGATTGAACAAAAAATTAAAAAATTAAAAAATTTAGAGGACTAGCATAACAAATATCGATATCACAATTTGACATTAATGTTTGACAATAAAACTGTTACTGCAAATTTGATATATACAGCACAAAAAAAAATTACCTTCTACGCTAAAATAGCACATTTCAAAATGTAACAATTTATTGATGAAATATTCTGCCCAATACTAAATGCATCATGCATCAGACAACAATTGTTTTGCTGTCGATATGTTATACCCAAAAGGTAACGGGAAAAACCCCACTTCTGTCACCTTTGGTCCAGAAGATGCAGCGTTAATATACTTTAGACGATTGATGGATTTATTTGTTAGAAGTCTATTTCCGGTATTAACTCAAATATAATGATTTTTGAGTTGTGTCACTTTTGTTGCAAGGGTGCGATATATTTACCTGTAATATGTCCAAATGTTAAATGCGAGGAAAGTAAAACTCCTTAGTAAACAATCACATTCTATTTACTGTTTTTTAAATTTAAATTTACATAACGTACCGTTGGTTATTATAACATAATGTTTTTTTATTAAATCTAAGATCGATTTATGATATAACAATGTATATGTTGCATGTACTTTTTAAGTATGATATATTTCGTGGTAATAGGAACGAAAAATTAAACAAACATTTATATAAATAAAATAAACTTTGTACAACAAATAAAAACTAGCAACAACACATGGCGTTTGCGTTTCACTGAAACAAAAGATTTACACGTAAGGCTGATTTCTTGCACATAGATTTGGAGATAGAAGATCATCTTATAAAAGTTTATTTTTGGTTATCCAAAGATTTTAGAAAAACGTGTTTTATATAGCATAGTGTTGGTCACAAACTCAAAACGTTGTCAATTTCTGATAAGCGGATTTGTAAATACCATTAGACACATAAATTAGTATTTAAAGAAGAAGAAGGGCGAAATTTTGCTGCTTGCAAACAACTCGTAAATATTTATAGGCTTTTAATATAAAATACTTGTATAAACAAACCAAGTCGATTGATTATATACTTTTAACAATCCGCTGAAAAAAAAGTGTTTAACTGATTGTTAATAAAATAATTCTATGGTTAATTCGCCATATTTTGCAAGAATACTAACGGTATTACCTTATCACAACTACATAATATTGAAATCTCCTAAATTGTTCTGTTTATTATTTATTAGTTATTATTTTTTTACAAAAATCTAAACAATGAACTATGGTTTTTATATAATTAATTATTTCGAGTGTACTTGTTTATATATGAAAATATTACTTACTAGATTTGTAGTTACTTATTTAAAAAAAATTATAAACAATTTGATTGATTATAAATTTTTTTGAATATGTTTGTCATATTAAAAATATGAATTATAAAATTAATTGTTCATAATTGTTTTTACGTTGTTTAATTTATTATTTAAATAGCAGAGTAAGCAAAGTCACTGTATTTACAAACTTTTTTATCATAACGTATTTGTTTAACTAATAAATAGTTTATTATAACAAACCCCTGAAGCTGTTCATATTTTTATTTTGAAAAAAAATGCAAATATTATTTATTATGGAGTCGTCCAAAAATTTTAGACTTCTACTTTTGCAGAAAAAATTTCAACACAACTGATTCATTGATAAAAGGTATAGATATGTGTAACAAGACTGAAACTACTAAATGAGGTACTTTATGGATAGCAAGTATGAGTAAAAATGCAATTTAATTATTTTTAAATATCATGTGTTTTTCGACAGATCTGATTAATTTTTTTATTTTTCTTTTCAGCGATTGGTCATAAAAAACCAATTACTAAATAAACAAATAAGTTATGAATAAAACAGTATTAAGTTGTTTCTTAATTTATTGTTTAAATAATAAAAAAAAAAGATTATAAACGATAACAAAATAAACTGTGTTTTAGTTAATAATGCAATAATATAAATATATATGTAATCAATCTAGTGTTTATAAAAAGTTGTTAAATAAATAGCAGTAAAAATTGAATATTTATTTAATTTAATAGCCATTTTCGTATATTCAACCAGCTCTAATAAAATTACTATTATAAAAAACTGCATTTTTAATTTTTTAGTATTTTTTTTGACTTTTATGAATTAATAACTAATACATTACAATAATTAGTAACACCCCTATTTTTAATTTATTATGGGATAGTGTATGTGGTAAGAGCTCCATAAAACGAAATAATTCGTTTAACACTTAAATCACATTGGTAGTTATTAAAATATGTAAATTTAATATGTTATACTATAAAGTATAGCATAATAGATTTATTACCGCTTAATTGTAGCCAATTTGACACGTTTTCTTGTTTTTCAAAATGTCATTGCGAATCCTATGGGATCTCGCCTATATATTTACGAGCATTCGTATTATCATTGTGAGTCTCTGACCTAGACACATATGTTTATGAATTTAAATTTAAATTCTAAGAGGACGCTATTGAGATCGAGTTCCAAAAATAAACAGAAGACATTCTTAAATCCCATTATTCAGCCTATAAAAAGTGTGTAATTTATGTACACACTAACAAATATATACATTTTTTACAAATTCTCAACTTTAGTGATATTTTTTTAAATTTAAAAACGAGATTTAAAAAAATATCAGTTTAGGTAAATATCGTATACAAATTGCAAGTTACATATTTTTGTGCTGTTATTTCAATTGATTTTTTCACATTTTTTGGAAGATATAAATAAACTCAAAAACCGCCCAAAAGACAAAAAATCGAGAACATTAAAATTATAGTTTTTTGCAAGATTCAATTTTTGTCTATTTATTCAATTAAAGGATAACCCTGAAACAAAACTTCTTTCCAAATTCTTTGAGTTCCGTACATCCCATGTAAAAAGTTCTGTTAGTCTCTCAAAGTCTGTTTTCGGGAAATCTACAAGACTAATGAAATGTGGTACCTAGCTCTAGAGTTCGATGACTAAGGGGTAAAATAATTATTCAAAAACAATCTAATGACGTAGTGTGACACAAGTTGATCTCCAAAAGTTATGGTATAAATTTTTGATGAGTATAGAGCTTTCTTAGTTCCTCATCCCAGTTTTCTGATGGGCGTAATTTTATCCAATCCAGTTTATACAGGGTGAGCCAAAAATTTGGAAACCTTTAAATAACTCTTCAGGAATATATATTTTTGAAAAATAATAAATACAAAAGTTTTAGCACTTTTTCCTGGCTATCTAACGCTCGCCAAGATCTTGACCTTTTTTCAAATGAAAACCCCAAATTTTTATTCCGGTTTTGAAAAGAGGTTTATGTCCAGAATGACCTTGACCATGACCTCATTCATGACCTTGCCCGCTACCAAGATCAAATGCTTTTTTATTGAAAAATCAATAGTTTTTCACCAAAATCGGTGTACGGTTTTTTTTGAGGTGGCTGATTACGAATCTGAGGTCAGATTTTCTAAATTAAAAATGGCTGGTTCAAGATGGCGGACGCAAGTTTGAAAAATCAATAGGTTTTCACCAACATCGAATGACCTTGCCGGTCGTCAAGGTAATTTTCGTAAGTAAAATGTGTCTGACGTCAGATTCGTAATCAGCGACCTCAAAACCGATTTTGGTGAAAATCTATAGATTACTTAGTAAAAAGGAATTTGACCTTGGCATCAAGGTCAGGAACGAGATCATGGTCAAGGCCACTCTAAAATTTTCTGCTCTTTCCGAAACCGGAACAATAAACTGCTGTTATAATTTGAAAAAATGCATTTGACCTCGATATGACCGAGAAGGTCTCCGTTAGATAGTTACATACTATTGGCGGGCCCTGCGTATGTACATGAAGTTCTAAGCCTACGTAAGATAAAGACGAATGGGACTTTTAGCGGATAAATAACTCTGCATATAGTACAAATATACAAGTAGTAATTGCACAGGATAAAGCAGACCTGGAATACATATCTAGAAAACAAAAATTCATAGTTGGGGTCACAAGTCAACATTAAAAAGACGCAGTTTACTACATGCAACTCAATGGAAAACCCACATGAGGACTTATATTTAGAAGGTAAAAATTAAAAGTTGTAAGGAATATAGTATATCTGGGCATACAATAAGTTAATACGAGTGAGTAGACAATTAAAGACAGAAAATATCCAACATATCTTTGGTTAAAAACAAAGGCGAAACCGGTAGCTTAACATTAATATTGTTTTATATTTAGTAACTCACCCCTTTTTCTACACCAGCGCCATTCTGATCACTTCTTGAAGTTGTTATTTAATGCTTTCACCTGGACTCTTTTTGAGTTTAATCCCCATTATAAGTTTGACATAGTTGTCTGTACCATCCATAAACTTAATAATGATGCATATTAGAAGGAAAAGCAAATTTTGCGCTGGTATTGTATATAAATGGATGTTATATTTGCTTATTTACTATAATTTATTGATTTTCTACGAACGAAGAGACTGTTAATATATAGCCAGGTCCCTGTTTCTTAGACAGAGTACTGAGTTGTATGGGTATTTCAAGATCAAAGAAGTGTCGTGTCAGTCGGAGCGAAGTTTAGAAATATGCATTTTTGCATTTCACCACCTCAGTAATCTAATTTCGTAAGTTCAAGTGTGGGGCTCCAAGAAAGTAGAAACGTCGTTAGTAGAAGACGTGTACACATGCGTCGAATGGGCGACGATTAACTCCCAAAAATAATCGTAGAATAGAACATAATAGAATAGAAAAGGGGGTAAGACCACCTATCATAAAGATACAGGGGATGACCAAGGCAATGTGAGAAAAACTTTAGCGGGATTAAAGCTCGGTCACCCAGGTGTTTAAGTTAAGTATGTATATTCCTACAACCTGTTTAAATCCTGGGAATATTGCCATTGGTTAATGCCGAAAATATTAGTATTCAAAAAGTTGTTTGATATGGCAACCTTTAATTTAGACCAATGGAACCTGCAACTGTTAAACGTCTTGTTAGAATGACGCTTTAATAAACACCTACGAATTTTACAAGAAACTGCAACACTGCTACTTTCTTATATAATTATTAAGTCGTCAATCTATACCGCAGATGTAATTGTGAAATAAATAATCTATCAGTTGAATAATTAAGCCGCCTACGTTAAGTAATGTCTTGGATGGTTATATGCTACTGTCTAATATCTCAATTATTTAAATAAATTAAGATTTTATCAATTATATTTGCAATTCAAAAAGTTAAACTAATAAACACTTTACAACTTTCATTCCGTTACAACTTAGCAGTGTTATCTGTTAATTGATCTTATTCCATCATAAAGTGCTTACGTTGCAGCTTTGAAAGTAATAATCGTGGAATTGTGTTGAGTTATTTTGTTTTGTAGAGATTTTTTTGATCGTTCGACAAGTGGGCTGGATTTGTTGAACGAAACTATAGAGATTAGAAACTCAGTAAGATAAATAAACATAATGTTTTGTACTCTACTTCCCACATTATACATTATAAAACGGTTTGAGTGCAAAGATTTTGAGGATCATTACTTCAGGTCAAAACAAATCAAAAATCTTTATAACATTTTCAGAAATAAACTATAGTTTTGCCAAAAAAATAAAGTTAGAAGTTACATAGGCTTTATTACAGTGAATAATAGACTGTTTCAGGCTTCAGAATGCTTGTTAAGCTAAATATGTAAATATTCAATAGCTTATACACCTTTAATAATCGGATTAACAAACAAAATTAATATTTAAACACTAAATATTGTGTTATAATTTGCCGTATGTTTCTCAGAACAGATGTGGCAACATAGCATATAAACATGCCTTACTTAGTACATGTTTACTTTAACTACAGCTGATCGCCGCCACGATTGTTTTTTTTTCTGCTTCGGATCTTGTGAGAAAATTAATATCTAGGTGAAAGTGATTTTCGTGATATTCGATGTAGACCTGGTGATTTGATATTCATATTAAAAAATAAACTGTAAAAACAAATAAAATCGTTTGTGAATTGTCAGTTGGAGTGGACAGTATTAATTTGTGACAAATAGAGAAAGACTTGACATCTTGTTAATTTATGGGGAAAGCAGATGTAATAGCAAGAATGTTGAATTTTGAATATTTACTATGAACAATTTGTTTTTTATCCTGAGTTCAATCATGATGACAGCTCCTGTAAGTACATGGGCATTTATTTGTCTAACATAAGTAATATTCAGTTAATGTGTAATATTCATATTTCGAATAATTTAACAGATAAAAGAACTACATATAAGAAATGTTTTGTTTAATATATAAATATTTTTAAAAATATTTCATAAAATTTTATTTACCTAAATGAATCTAACGGAACTCGGAACAATGTAACTGATCCATACACAAAAAATCACAGGTCATTTCTTTTGTGGTGAATTATTTCTTTATTATTCGAGTTAAAAGTGAAACTAACTGATTTAACAGCGATGTTGTCGCATTGACAATAATTTACTTAGCATGCATTTGGAAATTTGTCGCATATTAAGACCATTGTGTTTTTTGTTTTATTTGGTGTAGACTATCTCCAGCGAAAATATATGCACATCCTGTATACACTGGAGCAAAAGTGAAATAAGTGTATGAAAACCCTTAAATAACTTTTGAAGAATGAATTTTAAGGGAAAATGTTTAAATATTAAGTAATTTTTTCTTAGCTAACTGACCTTGACCACGACCATGAAAATTATATAGAGGTCAAATTATTTTTTCAAATATTAACCCGGAAAAGTTAATACACATATCGGGTTAATACTTGAAACAAATTGAAGCCTTAGCAATGAAGGGAAGTTATAGTAGTTGATGATTGTGTTCTATCAGTAGCGATATACGGGTATGAAGCATTGATATTGAAAACCGAAATTACAGGAAAACTATAAGCTACTCGAAGATCTACGGAGAGGTGTATCGCTCAACATAACAAGGATATATCGAAAGAGGATAGAGCCGATGGGAAATAACACATGTCAGAGTGAAATCCAGAAACACAATGGAAAATATATTTTGCAAAAGCCCAGGAAAATTAGTGGATTACCAAAATCACTGACTGGTATCCCAGTGTTTGATGATCAATGCCCTAATTACGAAAATAACAGGCACAATATGACTGGTAGTGTAAGTATTAGATAGCTTCAGCTTCAAAAATATTAGCGTCTAGTCGATTATAAGTACTGTGAATCCAGTGAAGCTAATAACAATTTGAATAGTCATTTCAATTGTAGCTTTAGATTTAATTATTTTGAATAACTGACCCACTTTTCTTTAGTATAATATGATGATGAAGATGATGCTGATGATGGTGAAAATAATGATGAATTACCAGAAGATGGGTGATTGCTTTGTGATTTCTACAATTACTTATATTTGTAAAAAGAATACTACATCTAGAGATAGCTTATAAGCACTGGGATAAACAGGGTGGTTGGAATATAAGGTCGAGTAGAACGATAGTTATATAGGGTGGTTCAAATATATAGTGGGATCAAAAAATATTAGAACAAAAATGTTACATATATTATATTTGGTAGCTCATCAACAGATGCACATATATGATGATGGAGTATAGGGCGCAGTAAAATTATAGTTACAAAGGGTGTTTAACAAATTTTAGACACAAAAGGTATTTATAGGGTGACCCATAAGCAGTCACATATACAGGTTTGTTGGAAAATAAACAAGACTAGATTTTAGTTATGCAGGGTTGTTAAACAATGTTGGAAACGATGTCATCATTGGTGGTCCATAAGCAGTATGTATGGGGTGATTGAAATATATTATGAAATGGAATTATACAGTGTTTCAAAAATTTTAAAGAGCTGATATTAAACTGAGTCATGTCGTCTTGGGAAAAATTAGTTTATATATAGAAAATAACCGATTATTTGGATATATGTACCAACATTTTCAATGCAACCTTGAATTTACGAGTTTTTATTTCATCTATAGAAGGAAAATAGTGCATCATTTGTAAGATTACGTAATAGCATCAACCAATACAACAATTTGGAAGATGATTTTCATGTTTCAAGATTAAGTATTAAAATGATAAAATGACGGTGAAAAAAATTAGTTGATTCAAATATTTGAGAAAAACTATAGCAATAAAATATAAATTGTAAGTAAAGAGTATGACCCATAAAGAGTTACATATACTGGGTGGTTGAAATATGTTGTGAAGTAGGATTACTACAAAGTATTTCAATAAATGTTTTGGGAAAAATTAGTATTACAAATCTCCAATGATTTAGATAAATATACCCACAACTTTTATGAAACCTTGAATTTAGCTTACCATTTAATTATAGAAGAAAAAATTATATATATAATTATAGAAGAAAAAATCACATAATGTGTAAGACTACGACATAGCATCACCCAATACAAGCAACTATGGAAAATGATTTATATAGGTCTCAAGACGAAGTATTAAGGTGGTAAAACTGCATGAAAAAAAGTTTATTCATTTATTAGCAGTAAAATAATTTTACAAGTTATCTGAACAAGTAGAGAAAGAAATATAAAAATACGTAAATATTTGTAGAACAAATATAGTAGTAAAATAACTGAAGAATGGGATATGGCTGGGTCCAAGCGGCAATGTAATACTGACATTTAGTAGAGAAATACTGTAAAGGAAAACAGACAAGGTTCTAAATGAAAACGTAGATGCTCTTAAATTCAAATATTATAATGAAGAGATAGAAGACTACTAAACTTGAAACTTAAGAAGGTTTTGAATTTAACCATCAGTATACTACACAAACAAGACATATTACCTTTTATACTGGACGTTTTTGGCATATTCAGTAGCGTATAGAATCTGGATACGTTACAGCTGATGAAAACTAGGAAGCTTTGCATGGTCACAGTAGTTTTCAGCAGTAAGTTCTTCGAGACCTATAGTGGATTCTAGAATGTTCTACATCAAAGAATTACAGAAATATTTAATTATTTTTCATACTATAATTTATAAAGAAATATACTTTATTTTTCGGGTTTAAATCCAGCACAATATTCTGCCACATTAGAATAATGTGGAAATTACAGGAAGATCAGAGAAAACAATTAAACCTGTTTGAATTTTTAGAAAAAAATTAAAAAATATTAACAATCAAAAATAAAAACCGCCTTCCTAGCTAGACATTACTGCCCTAATACAGATATAGCATTCAAGAGAATTGCCTATATTTTTAAACATGCTGAAAAATCATAAGCTAACAGTTAGAATAATAAAAGTCCGATAGGAAAATTTGACAGTTTTGTTTTTGAGGAAACACTTGTCACTGTCATGTTACGCTATTGTTTTGCCTTAGAAGGGCAAAAGGAGTTGATATTTTTGTGATGCGAAATTTGTTTAGGTGTATTTTTGAGTGCTCTGAAATTGAAAGTTTTCTTGCAGTGCACATTACGGCGTTAGCTCTATGAGCGGTTTATGGAAACTCGACTATTTATGGAAAAATATTTTCGTTCATATGAGTGTTATATTTCATATATCAGAGGTGCTAAAAGACCAAGAAAACGCCGTAATATACAATCAGGAAAATATGACAACCATAACTTGGTTCCAAAAAGCTAAAAATGGAGTTAGATCTTGAGATTATACTGGAATACATTTAACTATGATGATTATGATAGTATTTTGGGACATTTTTCACTTTTATTTATATTTAATAATTGATATGATTATCAGATTATTTTCTAATAATGTAAAAATAAAAGTTCCAGAGAGTGTATTAACTGATATAGTGTTCCGTAAAACCGTACAAATAAAATAAAAATATTTAATAATACGTTGATACAATGTATAAAGTTGCTCTTCTTATAACCATTATTCTACAAGAAAAATAATAGATAACTGTTTTGCAAATGTGCAGCTTGTTTCTGATATGTTACACAATGATAATATTAACTGTGGTCAGAACAATAAAAAAATAGGAATATAGAAGACTAGGAATTTTTAATATTAGATTAATAGCTCTATTTGTTGATTTATTAAAATGGCATTTTCCTATATTGCAGTACGTATTCAAACAGTATTTGATTTGGAAACAGATGAAAAACTGAAGACTTTTCTAATGAAACTAATGTAGGTGTAAACGTTGTTGAGATGTGTGAGTTTGCAGCGGTAGCAAAAAGCCTAATAGTTGGCCCTTGTAGTTTTTTACAGCAGATTAAATATTTGAAAGAAATTGTAGATTAACGCGAAATTCGTACAATAGATACAAAATTAATTAGTTATATTTGAATAAGGTGTTTGCATTACTGTTCTTTTTTTTTGTGTTTATGTTAGTTCCTGTTTTGTCTTGGAGAACATTTGCTTCAAAAGAAGGACACAAAATGGGCAACGTTTAAATACTCACCTTCTATTTATATTCTTCCAAAAAATATGAAATCATAAATTTATTCAATAATATCACCTATAAAAAATTGAATTCAACAGACAAGACTCTTCAAAAACCGTAATATAATCTTGAAGCTTCTGTCATCTATTAAATATCTAAATTGTGTTGAAATCGATAAATTTAAAACCCTATTTGCCGCTAATATACACAGAAATGCACCTACTGATATCACTATTCACGCTCACGAACTATCTGGTCAAAATATAACCGTTAATGGCCGCCTGAATTCGCTACCTGGCGTCTGAGTGGGGTACTGGCCTGCGTACTGCGCCATCGGAATCAGTCCAGCGGTGCTCTGTTGCATGGTACTACCAGGATAGTACCCGGGCAACCCCCCTGGAGACGCACCTGCTGAAGAAGTGGTTGTAGAGCTGGAGGACGACGTTCCGTCCAACCTCTCCTGGGTAGGTTTGACTCCGTCCGGCGAGTCGGATGACCTGGGGGAGCACAGCGGAGCTTGATGGCTTTGCTGATGGGGATGTTCCGAATACATTTTTCCTATGTCCAGTGCTGGGTACGACCTCGACGAATCGGGATTGTACTTGTTGGCGTCCATGTACATCTTGGAGGATTCGAAGTATGCCTTAGTGAGTGCCGAGGTGGAGTCCAAGTAGCCTCGTTCGAGGTAACTTTTCGATGAGGAGTCCATGTATTTCGGATCGGAATACATCGACATGGCAAGTGTGGAGGGAGGCATGTATGGGGAACGGTATTTGTCGGCTTCCATGGAGTACTTCATGGCGTCCATCGAGCTGACAACCTGGAACAATAAAAGAGGTTTAAAAGTTGTCATATTATTTCTATACATTGATATTATTTTAAAATTATAGTTTGCGTAGGAATTTAGCTCGATAATTTCACTTTTATGTTTTAGATTATAATAATTATGGAGTTTTGGGAATAACCATCACACTTAAGAGGTAGGTTTGTAAGTTTCAAGCTCTTAATATGACTTCGTTGTCAATGGCATCAAAATCTGAATAAAATATAAATTTCAAATTGAGAGCTCGATCGTTTTGACAATTTTAATGACACTACTAAGGAAATTTGTTGTATTTTAGATATATACATAATACAGTAAAGAAAGGTGTTATTAAGAGCAAAGACCAACTGTTACCCCACAAAATTTATCAAATACAAAGTTAAACAGACTTGACCAGAGAACAAACGTTCCGAATCAACCCAGAACTTCTCTTCTACAACTATACCATACATACAGGGTCTGTCAGAAAGATTGAAAAGAGTGGGCAACATATTTAATGTTAAAACAACATTCCAAACTAGAAATATACTAAAATTACTAATATCAACAACAAAACTCACAACTCAAAAAACTGCATATGCAAGATTCCTTGCGAATGCAACAAATTTTATATTGAAGAAACATCGGGACCATTAAACGTACGAATAAATGAACACAAGAATTACATAAAGAAACGGCAATTTGAAAAATCGAAAATTTGTAAAAATTCTTGGGACCTAGGCCATAAAATACAATTGAATAATTCAACTATAATTTACTACGAACAACATAACAGAAAACGAAAAATAAAAGAGTTTGCCTTAATTATTTTGAATGAAGACCATTGTATCGCTTCTAGTTCTGTAGAATTTAATCGTATTTGGTTACCGACAATTAAGAAAGAAATGGTTAATGGTCAATCTCCTTTTGAAGAACACAGTATCGGGATAGTTCATAAGGTTTTTCCTAGGTTTTCCCTTATGATTTTAATGGGATCACTGAAACACCAAAATTCTTTGATCGCATTTTTGGCGAATGCGCTATCTTATAACAAAGTCTACGTAGGAACACCAACTATAAATTCTAAAAACAACTCTTTCAAATTCTTCCAACTTGAAAGCTGTTTAACCATAATACATGATCTTCTTTAGAATTTCTTGTGCTACCTGTATATACAAAAACAACAATTTTTTTTATGTCAACTTAAATCTCATAAATCAAACTTTCATTTTGCATATTACATTTTCAATACATATCAAGCTATTGACAACGAAGTCAGAATCGACTTTGAAACGTTTGGTTTTCCTTTAATATACGTCGTTTTATTTCAATTGTGGTGTTATTCCCAAGAAAACATAAAATAATCGAGAATATGCCACAAATAACATTTAGAAGGCAATTAGATACACCCAATCGTTCTCTGTAAGTATTTGCAAACATCATTCTAATACGAGTATGATTAATGCTGAAAGTTTTAATAGCATTACATTTCTTAAAGACGTCTGTACACCGATCAATCTATAAAGGACTTCTCATTGATCTTAAAATTCGATATTGTAAAATTTAGTCCCTGACGATAATCCTCAGAAAAAACACCATATCGGAGTCTACTTTCAAACTGAGCATAATACAGCTACAATAACTGATCAATATATAGGGATCTCTTAAATAACATTTAACTTTGAAATCAAATAATGGTTTTATGTAAATTAATTAAAATTATAGTGAATCATTATTTTTATTGAAATAAAAAGCTGTATATTGAACGAGATAACCAAACGTTTCAAAGTCGATTCTGACTTCGTTGTCAATGGCTCTATATGTATTGAAAGTGTAAATTGCAAAATGATAGTTTGATTTATGACATTTAAGTTGACAAATAACATTTGGAAGATAATTAGGGAATAATTCTTTAACTTGAAATGAGAACACATTGCATTCTTTGAATATGATAAAATCTTGATGCTTGTGTTTTGAGGATTTAATCAGCTTAAAACTACGCATTTAAAGAAAACCGATTCAAGTACGAATATTACGTAATAACATGTCTGACGTATCAGATAGGAATAATGATGTCTTATCAGCGTACATCCTGAAGCTTGCCGATACCGGTAGTTGATTCAGGTCGTTGGTATAAATCAAACATAGAATTGGTCCTAATATTGACCATTGAGGAACATCTATATCTATTTATTATTATATACACAATTTTTCTACGTGTATATCGAGATTAACAAAGTTTGAGAAATGAATCACTTACCCGATATGTCTAACGTTGAAATTGTATTTGTTTGTAAAAGCTGCTAAACTTGTACGTTTCAATATTATAAAAATCATAGATATGCCTTCTTAGGTTTCTAACCATGATAAGCAAATGGGTACAAAAAATAAAATTAGCCTTCAAAAGGTAGTAGTCTAAATTAAGCAAATAATTGTTTACTGAATGATACTTGTGGCATATTTTTTCAATGTTAGAGGTTAGAGAAAATTGCTATATATTCCAAACGTTTCGGGGTCTAGATCAGACCCCGTTGTCAATGGTTAAGAAACTATGAATAAAAAAGGCACAATTCTAAGATGTAAATTAAAATATTTGACAATGTGTATTATTTGATTTCTGACGTAACTAAGAGAATTTTATTTGTAATATACAGGGTAGCACAGAAATTTCTAAAGATCATATAATCATAAAGTTCCTTTCAAATTGGAGGAATTTGAAAGGGAGATCTTCAGAATTTTATGTGGCGCTCCTAGGTACGACTTTGCATTCGCCAAAAATGCGACCAAAGAACTTTGTTGATTCAGTGATCCCATTAAAATCATAAGGGAAAAACCTTATGAACTATCCCGATATTGGGTTGTTCACAAGGACATGACCATTATCAATTTTTTCCTTAATCATCGGCAACCAGGAACGACTGAATTCTACGGAGGTAGTAGCAATACAATCGTTTTCATTTAACAAAATTAAAGCAGACTCTTTTAGTTTTCTTTTGGTGTTGTGTTCTTCATTGTGTAATATAACTGAATTTTGAAACTGTATTTTATGACCAAGGTCCCAAGCATTGTCACAAATTTTGGATTTTTCAAATTGTCGTTTTTTTATGTAATTTTTGTGTTCGTTTATTCGAATATTCAGAGGTCTAGAGGTTTCTCTAATATAGAATGTATTACATTCACACGGGATTTTATAAATGCAATTTTTTGTATTTTGAGTTACGTTATTTGGTTTGGTTTTTGATATAATTGATTTTAGCAAATAATATTGTATTTTTTTTAAACAAAAAATAGTAAAGGTAGGGTAGCTTCCACTTCAATACCAGATTTTTTACTGAATACTACAGGTCCGCCGTATAGAAGTCCTGTAATTAAAAAGCAAACGGTTGTGAATGTTTTCGTAGTCGTTAATGGACCCAGTTTCTAACGATTAAAGAAAATCGAATTTCATCGCTAATGTCAATATGATTTGCACTTTTCTCCCAATTCTTAAGCCCTTGGCCGAACCGTAGGCAGCTTTAAAATTGATGTCTCTCCTAACAAAGGGATAACAAATTGATGACTGCCTCGAAGAGTCCTTAATCCCTCGAGTTACACGGGTAGTTTGATATTCACTGGAACTAACCGAGTGTGAGAATTGACGAGTGAGTTTTTCGAATTAAAAAAAAATCGCCGAGTCATTGTCATATTGAGGCGGTCATTAGATCAGCGGGAAAACGGCCAGGTGATGACCGCGTTGAGTAATATGGTGGTGGTGGAGGGTAGGCGTGAATTTATAAATAGTATAGGCGAGTGTTTTAGATTAAATTAAATAATAAATAGAAACTGACTTCAAAGAATTAAAGTTAAGTAATTTAATTAAGAAGAATTTTTTTGCGACAATTCAATTATTATTAAGAAATCGGTGCAAGTAGAACTAACAAAATATACTCACTGACAAAGAAATCGCAACACCCAGAAGGGAATTGTTGTTTTGGTAAAACATAGATGCTATAGTAAAGAGTAAAAGATTAAAATTTGGTAAAGATTTTTTGAATGTTTTTTCCTTTATTAAATTTACCAAAACACAAACTGTTTGATTAGATCTAAAATCAATGGTTAGATATGTTGAAATACCTAAGTGAATTTGAAAGAGGTCGAGTTATTAATTTACAGGATGCGGGTTTTTCATTTGGAGAAATCGCTAACCGCACGAACAGAAATCCAACTTATGTTATGAGATGTTGTCAAGCGTGGTTTGATTATACCCAAAATGGGGAAGAGTACGCACCGGACGTTGAAGGGGCACAAAGAAGTTCAAGATCAACGTCTAAGACTTATGGCAATTAGTAACCGATTTTCGACAACTCGAAATTAGGTGATGGGTGGTTCGGAGAACAAGGTCATCTAGTAAGTGTGGTTTACCACCGTATAAGGTCTTTTGGACTGCAGCCTATCTTGTGCTACGTATAACCGCTGAGCATTGACGACAACTACACTGGTGCAGGCAACAACAATGAAATGTGGAATGGAATCAAATCGTGTTTTCTGATGAATCTCGATTCTATTTGGGTGGACATGATGGCCGAAGAAGAGTTAGACGATGTCAAAGACGTCAACCTCAATTTGATGTTTGAGTGACATGTACACCGAACAATAAGCGTTATGGTATGAGGTGCTATTGAACCATGGAAGTAGGTCACCTTTAGTCTTTGTTCGAGACAACTTGACAGCTCAACATTATCTACAGGAAGTAGTGGTGTCGTATGTACTCCTTTAACTTAATCGGCTTATAGAGCCCATATTTCAATAATAGTAGGAGAGATAGAGCGGGATTTTGCTCGTCATCCTGAAAATGGACACAATGTATCGAATTAAGTTCAATTCCTTAACTACATCAAGTTTCTAGGCAGGTGCCAGTGGACGTGATAACCGAGGATAGTTACTGAGTGTGAAAATGGTAATTTTTTTTGGTTAGGTTCATCATCGACTAAACGTTCCAAAATGGGCTGCATACAAGATTGTGATATATTTAAGCAAATTCCCGAGAGGCGTCTGCCAAAAATAGGGGTGAACTCCGTCATTAAGTAAAAAGAACGCCATTTGCACCATTTTTTTGCTTACACAAAAGAAATCATAATCCAAAAGGACATACAGCTAAATGACATAAATAGTTTTTTCATGACGTCATTAATGTCGTCTGTATGACGTAATACACAATTTTTTTAAATGGGAAGCCACATTTTTTATTAAGGATTTGGAAAGAGCGGAAAATTTAATGTATGAATATGAATTTGACCATGACCTTGAACTTGATCTGCTGGGTGATTCCAAGATCAAAGTTTTTTTGAAAATCAACAAATTATAGCCAAATTAGGTTCACGGCGGTTTTCGACATCTTAAATCAGTTTTCAAAATTTACAATCCAAGATGGCGACCAATTTTTTGAAAAAGTCAAGTCAACTAATTAATGCACAACTAATTAATGGTAATCGATGTTTTTAGTCCTGATTTGAAAGATGACTGATTCAAAGAGGGTATTTCAAATTAAAAACATATTCGTAATCATCGACGTCGAAAACCCCGTATACAAAATTGGGGGTAGCTTGGTTGATTTTTTTCAAATTGCCAATATACAAAATCTGATTACGAATCTGAATTTTTGACAAGTTTACCCTTGATGGTAACGCTCTAGGCAGACGTCTCTCGGGAATTTGCTTAAATGCATCACAATCTTGTATGCAGCCAATTTTGGAACGTTTACTCGATGATGAGCATGATCAAAAAAAATGACCACTTTCACCCCTTGTAAATATCCTGTTATCACTTCCACTGGCGCCTGCCTAATAGAAACATGATGTAGTTCAGGAATTGAACTTAATACGATACATTCTGTCCATTTTCTCGATGACGAGCAAAAACCGGCTCTATCTCTTAGACTATAAGATAATGCTCGGCCTCATGTTACTTGAGTTAGTTCAATTTTTTTTTAAGAAACCCATGTGATTCTCCCGAATCTTTCGCCCATATAACATGGTTGGGATATGATGTATAGCAGGCTGGGAATTTTTCCCAAGCCCTCACGGGTTTTTGTTGGTTCTAAGAATGAAATACAGGTAGCTTAGGATACTATTCTTCAAGAAGAAATAGACGACCTTATTGAATCAATGCCAAGATGTGCTGGGGACTGTATAGATAACAGCAGTGAAAAATCTATGAAATATATGCATAACGCGAGCGCCTGAACATGGCCGAGTAGTGGGGGGACATGGTTTTTAAGTGGAATTATATAGTAATAAATAATAGAAGCAGTTCAGTATTTGTTTTAGTTTAATATAAACCGTTCGACTTCAGGAGAGCTCTACAAAATATCATTAATCCTAAATTTTCCTACCACCTGTATACCGCTAAATCCTTTTCTCAAAACGTTGACACTGTTCTTTGTTTTATTCAGTTTTATACCATTTCTGGAATTCTGAGATTGCGAGAAGGCGGAAACTGAAAGATTCCGATTCGATTTTGTTTGCCAGGAAGAATGGATACAAGGAGTCCGAATGGTACGATAGTAGATAATAGTACTTTTTTTTTTGTTACTCTTGGCGTTAATATTCCAGTACGTCTATTCTGTTTTTAATATAAAAATACAATTCTATTGGATTTCAGGATTTTTGTATAAATTTTTGCGACGCAATTGTGGAGTAAGGATCGAGTATTTGACTGTATTAAAAATATGGTTCGGGCTGGTGAAATTTCATTTATGATCATTTGATGGATGTAAATTTTCTTAAAACATACTATTTAATTTTGTAACAAAGCCAAAAACGCCCTGAAATTCGTCGTGACGTCAACAACGTAATTTGTATAGAAAAATGACTTAAAGTAAGTTCTGTGTGTGATTCTGTGTTCATATACGGGTTCACAGCTTAGAGCATATAGTTCTGGAGACTAGCATACACCACACCACACACCACAAACGTTGTTTGAAAACGGGCCTGCTTTCAATCTCGGCTGTAGCTGAACATCATCACGAAACGGGCCACGAAATCCTCTTCGACAGCTCCTCTGTCGTGGCCAAATCTCCGTATTATTTCACCAGAAAAGTCCGTGAAGCCTTTGAACTCGCCAAAAATCCCAAGACTTTCAACCGAGAGGTTTTGAACTTTCGCCCATCTGGCAACCCTGCTTCAACATTTCCACAAAATAATCACTTACGTTACCGAGTAATAAATTTCCAGGAACGTATGCAAAATTTCACCACAATCATAAAATAATACCATTAAGTGCCTCCTACCCTTCTCTTACCTGAAAATTTCGGGGGCCAATTATTATTTCTTCGTACCTATTACTCATTTAGAATTTGTGCATCATTGTGACAAGTTGAATAAAAAGTGAAGTTTTGAAGTGTGTTCGTGACAAAAAGATGAAATGAATGGAGCCGCCGCAAGGTAAGTAACATTTGTTTTGCTTTTTGTCTCATCCTTGAAAAAGCCCCTTATTAGTGTGGGCAAAACGTCGGAAAACTTTGTTTATACGCCGGTTTAGGTATATAAATAAATTAATTCGAAAAAATGACGCGGTCCAAATCCGGAAAAAGGAGAATCAGCATACACCATCATCGTAACAAAACTAGAAAGAAAGGCAAAAAAGAGCGCATTGTGTTTCATATGGTGGCTAGAAGCTGCCAATCATCTGTAGAAGCAGCTCCCAATCGAGTGAAATAGACTGTTACTGTCATTATAGCCCTCTGTATCTGGTCTTGTCACGATATTTGTACATTTTAGGCTACCTCCAGAAGTATATGCTCTAAGCACTCGACGCAGAACAATACAAACACGACTTTATTTTTATTTGAAATTAATTCCCCATTTTTTGAGAAAACATTAAACATTATAAAGAAAAAACATACTGCAAGCTCATTACAATATTAGTGTCAATTTATGATGGTTTACAAAAAACTGTGAAATACCCAATTAATAATTATATATTAAACGAGTAATAAACAGTAAGTAATTGGAGTCATTTTTAGGGTTCCGTATATATAATATACGGATACCCATATAATATCACTCCGGATTTCTGCCTCTGCCACATCACAGCAATTTTCTCCTAAACTACTGGACGGAAGACGTTGACATTTGGTATCAATGTATAGTTTGGTGACCCGACCAGGAGTACATATCGTAAAGGAAAAAAAATTGATTTTAGGGGTACTTCTGGGGGGAAAAACTAAAAAAATCGACCGCCTCCCCCGGATCTCCGAAACTACTGAGCCTAAAATTTTGAAAAAAAAAGGAAATATAGAACGTTGCCTGAACTTTACAGGAATAGTAAGGAGAAATCATTAATATTAATTTTGGGGGGCAATTTATAGAATTAAATAAAAATTTAAAAATAAAAAAATTTCAAACGCATCATGTAATATATCAAATGAAAGGTCTCTTTCTGAGGAAAACAAATATATTTTTTTCATATTTAAAAAAAATATTTAAAAAAAATTAACGAAAATATACCAAAATGTACCCATTCCCCCCTTATCACCGAAACTATAAAACGTAAAGTTTTGAAAAAAATTAGAGGTATAGGTTCTGACCTGAAGTTTACTGGAAAAATAAGGAGAAACCTTTACTTTTAATTTTGGGGGGCAAATTACAGAATTAAACGGAAAATATAAAATTAAAATTGTTTCTAACTCATCATGTTATATATCAAATGAAAGGGCTCATTACGGCGAAAACAAATATATTTTTTCATATTTTTAAAATACATTAATTAAAAGATATTAACAAAAATATAAAAAAATTACTCATTCCCCCCCTTATCTCCGAAACCATAACCTGGAAAATTTTGAAAAAAATGTAGGTATAGCCCCTCACCTGAACTTCACTGGAAAATTAAGGGAAATCCCCTAATATTCATTTTGGGGGGCAAATTATAGAATTAAATGGAAAATATAAAAATAATTTTTTTTCTAATCCATCATGTTATATATCAAATGAAAGGGCTCATTATGACGAAAACAATTATATTTTTTTTTCATATTTTTAAAATAATTTAATTAAAAGAAATTAACAAAAATATAAAAAAATACCCATCCTCCTCCCCTATCTCCGAAACCATAAGCTGGAAAATTTTGAAAAAAAAATGGAGGTATAGCCCCTCACCTGAGCTTTACTGGAAAAATAAGGAAAAACCCCTAATATTCATTTTGGGGGGCAAATTATAGAATTAAATGGAAAATATAAAAATAAAATTGTTTCTAACCCATCATGTTATATATCAAATGAAAGGGCTCATGATGAAGAAAACAAACATATTTTTTCATATTTTTAAAATAAATTAAAAGATATTAACAAAAAAATAAAAAAAATACCCATTCCCCCTTCTTATCTCCGAAACCATAAGCTGAAAAATTTTGAAAAAAATGGAAGTATAGGCCCTAACCTGAACTTTACTGGAAAAATAAGGAGAAACCCCTAATATTCATTTTGGGGGGCAAATTATAGAATTAAATGGAAAATAAAAAATTATAATTGTTTCTAACGGGTCATGTAATATATCAAATCACAGGGCTCATTATGACGAATATAAATATATTTTTAAAATTTTTTTAAAATGAATATTTTAAAATATGTTAAAAAAATATTTTAAAAAAATTACCCATTCCCCCGTTATTCCTGAAACTATAAGACATAATTTTTTTTGTATATAGGAAAAATATGAAAAAATCCCTAATTCTATTATTTGGCCCCCAAATAATAGAATTAAACGGAAAATAAATTATTAGAAAACCCCATAGTAATTTTAGGCACAAATTATACAATTAAATGGAAAATAAAGATAAAGATAAAAGGCACATTATATGAATTACAAATACATCATATTTTTAAATCATTTGTTTAAAAGATATTAACAAAAATATTAAACATCGACTTAATTCCCACTTTAGAAAATACACTATTTAAATTTTGAAAAATATATGTATTCTGATAAAAATCAAGCGAATCCTGAAGCAGATGAAATAAAAGGTCTATGTGTGGAAAATAAAAGTGTATATTTTTTATAAATTTAAAACGCTTCCTTTAAAAGATATTAGGGTAAATATAGGAAAATGCACTCATTCCCTGCTTATCTGAACCTGGAATATTAGAATCTTGAAGGTGGTATGGAACCCTAAGTATGCGAGTCAAACTCGCACTTGATCAAATTATTTTAACGTGAAGTTCAGAGACTTGTTATATCTATACTTGTGTTGTTTGCAGGTAAAGGTCTCGAATTTTCGACTTCTCGGGGCAAATTTCTTCGTCTCGACTTCCAGTGGAGTTCTTGATTTTTCTTGCTTCACGAAATTTCGTAACAGTAGATTTATCCATGTATTTTCAACAATATTTCTGTTTTCTCTCGCGAGTCAATTAAAAGTCAACGACAACAAATAATTGTATATCAAATGACAGTAGCAAAACACGATCCTACAAACCATACACTCGAAAAGAACGAAGACGACGTTCGATATGCATAAAGTAGAAGTGAATTTAAAACCCGTCTGATGGTTTAACAATCGAACGCCCCACACAGCAAACACAAATCATCCGTTTCTGTCTCCTTCTACAGAGAAAGAGAAATACGGAGAGAATACGGTGGTTCGTCTCTTCTATATATATTCTTTTTATTATATATTTTTTTCGAAAGTGAGACGAAGCAGTCACAAACAGGCCGCTAATCCTGATTTAATAATCTTTGTCTGCTGGCATACATATCCCAGTGACAGCATCCACTTCCAATCAGGAGAGTCGACTCCCCTGCTTTGCTATAGCTGGGAGACGCGTATCATTTGAATAACAACGTCAAATCGTGGTAGACGACATTGGGGTAGATTGTCTATAGCAGTGGCGGAGGATAACTTAGTTGCTAAAACAGTTCTTTGGTAATCAAAACGATTGCTTTTAAACATAAATAAAGTATAAAAGAGATACTCGTTTGTGTTACCCAATAAGCATGTATGGGGTCGTTTATAAAATAGGTTCTCTTACAGGTGTGTTGGGGATATCACTTAGTTTCACATCATGTGACAGGGTGGGTGGAGATTGCTATTTGTTTCATCTTTGTAAATATATAAATATTTTTTAATCCCAATAACATATAACTTAGTGCAGTTCATCGTATTCAATTCTCATCCTAGGGGCCTTCTCTGTTGAGGTAGGCTTTTAATATGATGGATAAGGGCGTTTCCGGCCAATTCAGTTTTTTATATAACGCAGCCAGCATTTTCATTTTGTGGCCCTGCTACTTTTATCTTCGATTTTGCCGTTTATTATGAACTGTTACTGTTTCAATTCTGCGTTTCACCTTATATGTTCGAGGTAGGCTGTTTTTCATATATTGATTGTGTTCATTTGATTAAACACATTAGTGTTTGTCGTTCTGGAAGTCCAGCTTATTCTAATCATCACATATTACATTCAAACTTCAAAGACAATAATAACTTTTTTTTTGCAGTAAAAGTAGGGGCCATGTATAACATTTTAGTGTACTTAACGTCGTTGGTATTCCTAATTTCAGACCATGTAAAAACTTCCGCATGTTGAGAAAACCAGGTCTAACTATTTCAATTCTTCCTTAGATTTTCTTAGAGTGGTCTAACCGGCTGTTAATTTCTCTGCCTGGTTTCCAGCTGAACGCCATTCATCAAGAAAGATTTTCTCTTGACGATGTTAACATCTAGACTTATCTTTTTATTTTTTTCTGTCAGTTTTTTCATTTATCCATGAAGATCTGCTGGTGCTATTCGGATTCTGATAATACCGCGGTGTCGTCTGCTTATGTTATATTGTTTATGATTTTTCCATTTATGTTTGCCCCTTCTGGACAAGTTAAGTAATTATGTTTTCGGCATATACATTGAAGTTATACCAAAAGTTATTTAACACTTGTGAATAGTGTAGTTCAGAAAAAAAAAACAATTAAAACATTTATACCCAAAACGGAATAAATAAGTTCTACTATGCATATTTGGGGTACAGAAAATGCAGGATGGATAGATGAAGTAAATGATAGGTTTGATATAATCTTTGGTCTTCCGATAACTAACAGTTTCTTTCTTTCGTCTTCATTATTATGGATGTTTGTTCATTTCTTCAAATTTTATTACTAAGATAATCAATTTTAATAAGTATTAATCTGTTTCTAGCTTTGACGTAATATTTATAAGGGGGTGCAGAAAGTGTGGTGCAGTGTGACGAAGACAAGCAAGGTTGTCCAAAAAGACAAAATTTAGTGTGACGTATTTTATGAACGACTCCTAAGTGTAGGTCATTAGAAAGCGCTACATATAAGGAAGAAAAAATACCTGATATTAATATGTTCCATTTTCTAAAAAGCTTTTGGTTGCTAAATTGATTTTAATCAATACTAAGACCGAAAAATGCATGGTGCAAAGATATATGATTTATGCCTACATGATTTTTCTGTATTTTTGTAAAAACGGCCTCTGTTCTGGAGCTAGTCCTGAAGATGAAAATAGACTCCTAGGTCTTATCAATGCTTGAACATAGGCATTGTTACAGAAATAATTTGGTACAGTGTGAGTAAATAAATAAGGGTTCCTCTTACCTTCTTTGAGATTTCTTATAGGCCGGTATGATCTTTGACAAAGATCTTTGATAAAGAAATGTTTCAAATATAAAATACCAATGTCAAAACAAATTGCATTAAATAGCATGTTATACAACATAAAATATTTTATCAAATATTTTTTATTTATGCTTGTGCTGCTGTGGTGTTTTCTATTTTTACAATTTGTGTTATTTAAAAAAAAATAATGTAAAGTAATACGTGCTTAGAAAGGTATAGAGTACATGCACCAGTAATCGGCCTGATAAACAGAATATTTTCTAGGGAAATATAATAAAATGTTAATTCTCGGATTTTGGTTTTAGCTTGGTTAATACTAAAAGTGTTATTTTAGTCATGATGTACTTATTATATTAAAATTTGTATATAAAACTTAAGAGGTTTAAATAAGATATTAGTGAATAAACTATGGTTTCCAGCTGTTTTGTTGTGGTGTATTGGATTTTTTCCGAACGTTTCATCTACAACTGTTGCAGACGTCTGCAGAGGCCTGGGCATAGGTGATAGCTCGTAGGAGAATAGAAAAGTGACCAACAACTGCCATCAAGTCTCTACACCTGAACTGATTATGTAAGCTGAATTAGAAGGCAGGAATGGCCCAAAACCAACCAACTTATACCTGTATTTCATGTTAATTCTCTCTAACGCCGCCACTGGTTTTGATCTGACTTAATAACAACACTCGGCTATATTGTTCTGTATCATATTTACATAACTCGGGGATTCTCTTTAGATTATAAGTCCGAAAGGACTTTTCCATTTGTTGCTTCACCTTATCTCTTGTTGACACTAAACCGTTTTGTTTTCGTTAAATAATTGGATTTACTATTATTTTGTGTTGTGAACCTGTCAGATCTTTGATCTCGGAAAATGTAAGGTGGGCGTTTATATTTAGTATAATAACATTACGTAATTTAATACTTTCAACTAATCTTAGAGAATTGTGTCTTCGGTAAAGTCATAGTAGTCGAAAGTAATTCTTTGATATTTGGTTAGGTAGTCTTAAAAAAAATGTGAAACAAAATAAACTCGATCAAAAGGTATTACTAACAAAACTGTAGCCGTATAATGTTTGGTGTTAAGTTATATGAACTAACAAGTAGTGCAAATCGAATGTTTACTAAATGATATAGTGCGTTTCAAACACATTGCACCCATTGTGAAAAATCTAACAAGTTTGTACATTACTGTGTCTTAAATGGTGCTTTGTGTAAAGTAATATTATTACCAGGGGATTGTTGCTTCGATCTAGCTTTTATCACGATTAAAAAAATTAGGATTTATTAATGTCTACAACCAACTTATTGGAACAACAATTTCTGGTAGTATTTTAGAACAGTGCAATTTCTTCTCAATTGGTATGAACACAAATACTATGTACAAATTAGTCTAGAGATTTCAGGTTTCAAAAATTCCTCTTTAAATTCAAATGAATAGATATTTTCTATGATTTTAAAATATTTCTCTACAGGATTAAGCACAAAAGCGAATATTTTAAATTCTGATATCATACGAGTCCGGGCCACATGCAATTGGGACTGTAAAAAGCACTGAACGCTTAGGTGAATTACTTTTAACTTTATTAATTGGCATTCCAATGGCAGAAATATAGAGTCCTAACAGAATACTTATTCTATGTGAGAACCTATATAGGTTGATTTAACACAAAGCGCATCGCAGCTGACGGTATGTCGTCCATTTAGTCTGAGTGTCAGATAATAATGGAACAAAGACTAAATTACAAGTCTAGTAGTAGAAGTAACATTATGGTCGAAATGATTCGTATTTTGTTACCTTAATAAATTACTTAAACTGAAGTTTATTTATCATGAATTTTGTATGTTATTTAACTATGTATAACAAGTTTGTGGTAATAAGTAAGAACTTTTTTTGAGTGGAACAATTGCTTTTTACCTTATGCTAGACGACATATTTTGACATATTTATAAATGTATCTTCAAGAAATTAACGCTTAATTATGAGATATAATATATAAACTATGTTAAAACGCACTACCTGGGAATCACCTGGGATATTTGTATCGGTGGTGGACTTAGAGCATAAGAACCATAGGGGGTAGGGTGCAGAGTAGGTGGGCCTTTGTCGTCCACAGAGCTACAGCCCAAGAACACAACAGCCATTACAACCATTTTATAAGCAACAACGTTGACCATTAGCACCAAGCGCTGGCAGAAAAAGATCAATTGCTCCTAATCACAGAACCTATGGAATTGTATACAAACATTGGCAGACCGGTTTGTCTCTAGAAGAAGAAACAACACCCAAAATTGGGCGACCTCTTACACCAGCTGGAAGAACTGGCAAAGCTAGGTACGCTGGGATTAGAGAGTGTCTTTTGGAAGCTGGATTAGAACTGCAAAGTATTTAATATAGAAGGGGAGTATCTCAACCATTTGAGATATTCTGTAGAAGTTATCAAAAAATCAGAATAGAATAGAAACAAACCTAGAAATACGTATCAAGTAAACGAAACTAAGGTAGACTGTACTAGTAGACACTAAGAACATCACAAATGAAAAATACAACCTTGGAGGCAGTAAAATAACATAGATACTTCGGTCATTTAATACACATATACCAGGTTCGCTACTACAGGAAATAAACTAAAGATCTTAATTTGCATGGGTGTCATTAAGAAGAAAATCAATAGTTTTCAAAATTAGAAGGCCAATTTTGTGTCATGAAATAAGTACCTGATCAGTATGTTCTACCAGTACCGAGATACGAATTTGAAATATGGATTCCGAAAAACTAAATTACTGGAAAAGTGTAGATGATTGGAATAACAAAAAAAAGAAAATCTTTAAAAAATGAGTGCAATAAAATAAATGTTAACCACAGAATAATATCTCTGAAATGTAATTTGGCAAGATGATAGGTCAATTAGCGGGCAAGATAAATCCAACATATAAGATAGGGCTATGATGCCAGGAAAATAAGAGGTATTATTTGGTCCAAAAAAGCTAAGAACGAAAGTGCATAGAAAGAAATGAGAAACGAGCATATATGGAATATTGGTAGAGTATTGCTGAATATGATAAATATTGGATGCACTGTATGTTTCCGGGTTATTTTGCCGTGGTCTATTGGAATGTCTTCCCAACATTTTCTCTGCAACTACGGCAGACATCTTCAGCGGCGCAGTTGCAGAGAAAACGTTCGGAAGACATTCCAATAGACCACGGCCAAATAGCCCGGAAATATACAGTGCATCCATTGACACCGGCCGTGAAAGACTTTGATGATGAAGATTAATGGTAGATAAAAGATATAATATTTGGAAATTAATATCTTACGAAGAGTCTAGTTTGGAATATCATCCTCTAGAGATAAAAGGGTTAAAATCTCGGTTTCTTGTTAGTAGTTCTATAATATTGGTTTTTATTATATTGGTTTTTTATCATTTCTTTAATAACTTTGTTAGACCTATACCATATAACGTTTAGATTTTTATAAATGGAGTTCTTAATCACAAGTATGGTGTTATTCCACAAACTAGTAAAAATAAAATAGAAGCTGGCAGTTTTTCAAGAAAAATCTGACATATGAGTAATTTCGAAAAGATTGTTTTTTTTCCTGCAACAGATAAGTACTTAAAATCGAATTTGGAGAACAAAGTGTAGAAAGGTAATTTCGTAAAATTGCCCGGATTACTGGCTGTCCGTACAGAAATTCTTCCTCAGTTATTCTGAGAGAAAGGGATGTCTTAAAATGATCAACCAGTATTCCTGTATGTAAATAGTGTATTGTATATTGTGCTATACTTATCTGTTTGGAGACGTTTCAACTTCGACTCTGGAGTCGTTGTCAATCGTTTTGTTGAGTAGTTTTTTCAATAAATTTGGATTTTTGTTAAAAAATTTTGATACTGACAATTTGTCATTTGCCGATCACTTGATACTGAGAGTACCATTTTTTTGCTCTTCTAGCAATAGATCTCTCCAGCCCAAATGAAGGTCGACTGAAGGGGCCCCGATTTCCGTGTTATTTATCATCATACAGCTGGCTTCTTTAAGTTTTCTCTTTTTTAAATTTTCCTCTTTCATCAAGATCTTTGTTTTACCCAATCTATCCTATGACTGCCGGTGCTGGATAATACATGATTGGCCAAATTTCAAGAAGACATGTGGACAAATCAAATTTGCCAGTAATCCGGGCAATATTACGAAATTGCCTTACTACACTTTGTTCTCCAAATACGATTTTAAATACTTATCTGTTGCAGGAAAAAATTATGAGGAGAGAAAACCCCAATGAACAGGCAAAATAATATATGGGTGACTTATAATGTTATCAATTATAAACAATGTAAATGAGAATTTTGGAACTTATTATTGGAGCAGTAGGTAATTTTGTGAAAATTTACTAAAATTTAGTTCTATAATTTCTGAGATAAGTCGATAAAGGTAGGCAGAATAACAGAAAAACGCGGCTTGGTACTTTATGTATCGATATTTTTCTTTTCTATGAAGATCGAATTATTTTAATTGGATTACTCATCATACTAAGATATACAGGTACAGTGGTATTATCCGAAACACCGAGGTATAGTGTTCTGAACCTTATCTTTGACATTTCAAATTTCTCTTATGGCTTGTTGAGTAAATAAAAGCAAATTTAAGAAAAAAGGTTGGATGTTATCAAAAATCTAAACGATTCAAAGTATTCGCTGTCAATGGCCTTAAATATAGCCATTACAATTTGTAAACTTTTATTATCAATTACCTTGTTTTTAATCTGAGATTTTTACTTTGGTAGCTGTTTTCTGAAACACACTGTACACCACCGGTGATCATGAATCATTAGTAAAACAAGCAGTGATTCAGGTAGTAACCAATTATCACACTTAAAAGAACAACAACTTGTGCAGGGTATAATTCAATTTTCACTGTGCCGAGAAAAAACCGAGAGGCATACAATAATACGGTCGACGATAATGCATAATTTGTGACTTTTGTCTATATTTGTTGTTTTAATATTTGCCTTGGTTAGTGGTTTTTGTCTGTGGAAACATAAGTAGCAGCAAATGAAATTAACGCTAATTTGTATGAGGAAAAAGAATGTTAGCTTGTTAGAACTCAATGGTCTGTTAAGTTAAAGTAAATTGTCAAGGCTGAAGGTGTTGTACTCTCTCGGTAAATCTGAATACTTAATAAGTTTTCATAATTGGTATGGTTAATACTTATATTTTGTCTTAATTTTCCAGTTACTTCTTCGACGTTATTGTAATTTTGTTCCCTTTTTAATGCTGGCATTATGATGTATCTTCAGTGAATGGAGATCGTTCTTGATGTCAAAAATCCTTTGTGATGTCACTAGAGGCTTTCCATTCTTTGCTTTTAGCTGCTAGTTTCAGTATGTAAGTTTCGACCTAGTCTTTAACAGGAGTTGTTTATTTGCATGTTTCTTGAGTTTTTGGTAATAGATCTTTTTTTTCTAATAATTTTACAGGTGCTCTTTTATGAGAGTTATAATCCATTTTAGATTAAAACTTTCCCATAATTCACTTTTTGACTTCTGTTTTTGTGTTATTCCGATTTTTAACTTGTCTATACTGGGGCTTCTATATTTCTGAATGTTTTAGTGTTTTTGCCTTTGGATTCTTCAATATCGCCACGGTATATATTTTTTCAAAACTACGTTTTTTCGAGAGATGATCGATTCCTTCTTTAACTTCTGCCATTAAAATCACATTGTTAGATATTAAAAATTGGGCAAATAAATCTGAACCGTGATTAGTTCACTAATGATATTGAAATTTTATACCAGTCAAAAATGAAAATATAACTTTTACCGATAGACTGTTTCGTTATTCAATTCCTCTGAAAAAATAAAGTTTAAGCTAGTTTTGCTAACATCTTTAGAATTTGGTATCTCCTACCAAAAATTTGCAATTAGGGCAAAATGAATTTTTCAATAATACAACCATTAATTAAAAATAAGAAAAATAAAAATGTGCCACTTAAATCTTTTATTTATTTATAAACTTAAAATTCAACCGCAATTATTAGGTAATTATTGCTAAGATTTTAACAGCAAACTCGTAGAGGTAAACTACTAAAATAATAAAAACAAAGTTCTTTTGTTTTTTGCTTCATTCATTTATTGATACATCCTGATTGGATCATTTTTTACCGAGTAAACGCAGAAAAATTGGTCAAAAGTGGATTTTTTTCAAAAAATTATAACTTTCTGGTAAGTAATAATGGAATATTAATCATCGTCAAAACGATAGTTTATGATATTAAGTTTATATGGGCTCACGATGTACACTATTGAATAAGTAGTTTTTGAACAATTCGAATTGAAATAATTTAGAGTGTTATTTTGCACATCTCACCGTATTAACGAGATTAGTCCGACCGGGATATACTAAAAATATTTTGAAAGTTCATAGATTCCACTTCAATTTGTCTACCTTGGTTTTTCGCTATAATGCCGAGAAGTTGGGTTAAAGTAATAGTAAAGATGGCATTAAATGTACGAATATGCGACAGCTAGACAGCGGTGCACTGACAATAGCTCTCACGCTGTCAGGGCACATGGACGGATCTAGAATTTTCTTAAGGTGGGAGCACGAGATGAAAATTATGGTAAATTGTATTATTGTATATTTTTTCTCAGCAAATTATTACGTTTTTATTTACATAACAATAGCTATCGTGGGTAATACGATATGTCCTGCAAAACATTTTTACAAATTATTTAAACTGCAATTCTGCCAGATCTACTTAACGTACAATATCGATCTCCAGCGTTATTGAGGATGTTTGAAAGCGCTCTCGAGAAGAAGACGACAAACAAGGTCACGCTGTACTTTAACATAGGAATTTAAAATTAACACCAACCTGGAAAACTTAAAAAACACCAACCCCCATTCATAAAAATGAGATGCTACCGTACGAATGGATATACTAAAACCTGAGAATGCAATCTGGCACTGTTACGAATCTTCGTTCTCTTTCTAATTGCAGTCAAACACCTGGAATTAATGCTCAAAGAGTCCCCCAAGATTGTATATATTACTCAGACATAAAGATAAATTGAAATACTATTATCAAAATATGTATTACTGAAAAATGATAAAAAACAAACAAAAGTAACGGTAAAGGATTACAATTCCTTTGAAACAAATATAATATGCCGGATAACATCTAAACCCAGCGTGTTGTTGAATTTGAGGACAATATCTTTTAAGTTGTTAGTGCACCAATATCAAAGAATAATGTATGCTAATAGAAATTTCAAGGAAGAAATTAAACAAAAATTATCAACAATGAGTTAATACTAGTTACTGTAATATTAAATATCGTCTAATGAAGATATTATAAATGACTATAGCATTTACATTAAATGCATAAAACGTGAAAATTTTGTATTTTACTATTTTCATATCAATAATGAAATAATTCACTTCACTAAACGCACAAGATTTTGTTACCGTTTCCAACAAACCTGTATTCATTATTTATTTTGGCTTTTGGAACATAAATCAACGTTGTGGCCACAAGTTACATTCAAATTACGCGCGGTACTTGAATAAGCATTCAGATCTGATAAAATTCTGTTTCTTATTTTAATTAACTAATAAACTAGACGGTAAGTGTCGGTTTTTTCTATTTCATATGAAAGTGTAAAATTTAAGCTATCGATTAAGGAGTTTTTTGTAACTTTCTTAACATTTATTAAATGTAATATCACTTTTATCCAACAGAGACATGATTATCCCAGAAGAGCCCTTGTATAAAGTGGCGATTTTGAAAATAATTTTCTCATAAATTACAAGGTCAATCAACCCCAAATTTTTTCAGTTTTCAGAGTTTTCCCAACATTTACGTTTTGCGTTCGATCATCCTTAATCGCAACGTTATAAGTTATCACTAGGAGGCAGATTAAGGTTCCAGCTGTTATTACAACCAAGTTACGAGGGTGAATCAAATATGAACCGGATTTTTGTTTTAAAAATTTTATTGGTACGATCAATACAAATTTTAATACATGTTATATTTCTACATAGTCTCCTCTCTTATGTATACATTTTTCCCACCGAATCGGAAGTTTTTAATACCTTTTTCAAAGAATGAAACTGGTCGTGACGATAACCAATTGCGCACAAACGTTTCTACACCTTCGTTGTCCTCAAAGTGGTGGCGTCCCAGTTCTTCTTTAAGTAACCCAAACATGTGGTAGTCACATGGCAACAAATCAGGACTGTAAGGCGGGTGTTCAAGGGTTTCCCAAGGCATTTTGTTCAATTTTCCTTGAGTCAATGCAGCTGTATGTGGCCGAGCGTTGACATTCAACAGAATCACACTTCGGATAGACATATTTTGCCGATAGGCAAGTTTCACTTGTTGGAGTAGTTCACTGTAATACTCAGCATTAATAGTAGGGCGTTCGTGCAGAAAATCGATCAGCAGTACGCCTTCAATCAGCTCACGAATTGCGTAGATATTCGCCTCAATGATGCTTGTCGTGGGACGGCGTGCATGAGGCTCATTTTCCACTGTCTCTCGGCCATCTGAAAACTTTTTGTGCCAGTCGTACACTTGGGTCCTTGAAAGTGTTTCATTGCTCAACTGTGCAAATAGTCGACGCAAAATTTCAGACGGTCTAACGCCCTCCCGCGCCAAAAAATTGATAGCAACACGTTGCGCAACAGACGTATGCACCTTTTGCTCCGACATGATGCTACTAACAGCGCATCGACTACGCCTCGCCAAACCGACGAACTCCCCTCTTCTTAACATCCCTACCTAACATATATCGAGACGTCACGCCACTCGAATTACCTACAGGGCGAGAAACAGAAAGGTCCGGTTCATATTTGATTCACCCTCGTATATATATTTTTAAATCACTCACTTTACATCGTTCTTTGTCTTTATGAAAAATGTATGTACATTCATTTTGAAGATTTTCTGATTCTTTACAACTTTTTTATTGACGGTATTATGAACAGATCAATACTTTTTACACTATAATGAAATAAGTAACGAAAATAACCCATATTTGATATTTGACTTATAAACTATTATTTACGTGATGTCATATGCGGTTTGCTGTTCAATTTTATTTCACCTAAAAATCTCTATTAACTGGTGTAATACTTAAAGAAGATAGACTATAAGCAACCATACCTAATAGTAATTATTAATAATTAGTGTAATAATAAGGTGAAATGGACTGCTAATGTATGTCTTAATAACGAATTCCAAGATATTTAGATATTAGTGTTGTCAGTCCGGTTTGTTAAAACTGCGTATTGTTCCAATTTGTAACAAATATGTATCACATATTTTGCATAAAGGCTTTTCAAAATTTAAATTACATGATAAAATGCACGCGTATGATTTTAACACCTAGGTATGGTTGAAAATTACTCGCCACAAATTATTTTTTAACTGATTAGTGAATTTTTATATCACTACAGAATTATTCTAAAATATTCCAGATAAATTAAATACAATATTACTCTTAACTACGTATTTGTTTCTTTTTTCTATTGTTTTTAAAGAATATTATCAGAAGAATAGAATATTGAAAGTATGATGATCAGGGATAGTCAGTATTACTCCTGAAGGTGTAGATATATAAACATTTCAAAAGATTTAAATTATATAAAATATAGCGGCAGCCATTTGAGGACAAACGATGGAAGGAAAGCTTCTTAGGAGCCGTTCATAATACGTCACGCTAAATTTTGCCTTTTCGGACGCCTACTCCTCCCTCCGTCATCCTATAAAATATTACATCACAAATCTAGAAGCCCGCCCCCCGTATATGATAAATCGCGACTAATACTAACATTACACAAATATTAATATCATCCCTCAATAAGCATAGTAGATCTCCAGAAGGAACCATCTTACCTTTTCTTCAGTTTTGGATCTTTATTTTTTTATACTGAATTGTTGCGGCTGATACTTGATGTAAATCCATAATGAGAAACACAAAAACGAAAATTATATTTCTAATTAGAATGACTAGAAACTAACAGGTATAAATATTCAGGTAGACTATTAAATAACCAATTAGATCTTAATCCATCCCCACTTTTAAATCTTTTTAATGGCTCTGTATAATTAGTTTAGTTAAGTAATATGTATATATAATGGTGTAGTTAGAATAATAGTTTTAGTATTTTGTGAAACTTGATAAAGGCATTGCATGCCGAAACACGTGTCGTTTATAAAATAAAGTGTAAATCTCGCAATATAATTTTCGTTTTTGTGTTTCTCTTTATTTTTTTAGTTGCTTTTTTGCCTGGATAACATTTTTGTAAGTAACTAAGCGTACAAAGTACAAAGCGATTTATATTTAGAAAAACCGAGTCCAGGTTCTGTTGTATGCGAGAAATGATGTGTCTATAATAACACTATTATACAGTGATGGGCAAATGTGTGGAACCAAGCAAATATCTCTGGAATTATTAGAGATATCAAAATTAAATTTGGAAGGTGGATACTGCAGTAGATTGTCTATTTGTTTCCAAATTTTTTAAAAATATTGAACTTCCTGTTTTACCGGAAGTAATGTCGATTTTAAAATTTGCAATGAAACACCCTGTATAGTATTTTAGTTTCTGATGAAACATTTTATTGCGAATACAAAAATATCGGGTTTGATATTGTTTACTTCAATACCTACCGAGATATTAACAGAAAAGTAATTAAGGAAAGGAAAAATCTAATATCCATTAAAGAAATACATAATCATAATTATGAACTAAATCTAAGTGATTTTCAAAACATTGAAACTTAAATTAACTAAACTTAATGTATTAGATGTTCAAACTGAGCACCGTTTCCTTCTTGACAATAAGCAAGTCGGTTTTTAAATTCTCTAGTAACAGTAGCTATTACTTCTGGTGTAATTCTCTGGATGTCTTGAGTTATTCTTGCAGCTAATTCTTGCAAATTATTTGGTCTATCAACATAAACCTTAGACTTTAAGTAAGCCCACAGAAAATAGTCTAGTGGATTAAGGTCGGGACTTCGTGCAGGCCATTCATCAGTACCCCTTCTTCCAATCCATCTGTGATGAAATGTCCTATCTAATTGATCTCGAACAATGCGAGCGTAATGGGGTGGTGCTCCATCCTGCTGAAACCAGATATTGCTAATTGTCCATTTACATCCAATGCCGGAATAACTTGTGTCTCCAAGAGCTGTAAATACCTATCACCGTTTAAAGTTTCTTGTAGGAAGAAGGGTCCCACGATTCTGTTGTTATAAATGACTGCCCAAACGTTTAATTTTTGGGGATGTTGTGTATGAGTCTCTTGTACCCAATTAGGATTACTTTGCGACCACTAGCGGCAGTTATGTCGAATAACCGTACCATTCAAACAAAATGTAGCCTCATCTGAAAACACCACATTTCTTATTAACTTATTATCACAGTTACAAATATCCATCATCGTTTCACAAAATTGCAAGGTCTGTTGAAATCGTCTTCGGAGTGTTCTTAAAAGAGGCGAATTTTGTATGGATGATATTTTTCTCGCCTTAATATCCTTCCTACTGAACGACGGCTAATTCCATGCATATTGGCGAGCTCGGTAGTGGATAAGTGAAGATTTTCTTCTACAGATATAGCAACATTTTGAGCTACACCTTCATTACTTGCACTTTTTAACCGTCCACTTTTTGGTAAATTGTTAACTGTTCCACTTGTGTCGTACATTCGCAAAGTTTTCGTCACTACTGAACAATGTTAAAAAGGTCACAAACTTCTTGATGCGTCCTTTTCCTCTCCCCATACCCAATCATGATTAATATTTCTATTCTTTCTCTTTCACTTAATTCGGCCAATTTACGATCAAGTTAAAACAATACAATCTTTTTACGTTCAAACAAAAAAAAACTAATAACTTATTTTGACAACTACTGTCACTTCTGCAATGAATTTCATGGACTACTAAACTTGATTCAGATTTAATTTGCGCCTGATTTAAACAAACGCACGTGTATTCGACTATGGAACAAGCAGTGCTGTTGGCTGTGACGGTATAATGCCACCGATTGGCCAATAGAAATACAAATCGTTACCGAGCGGTTTATTTATACCGGGCGTAAATGAAATCTGAACCGAGTTTAGCTACCATCGAATTTTTCCTTTCCTTAGTTACTTTTCTGTTAATATCTCGGTAGGTATTGAAGTAAACAATACCAAACCAGATATTTTTGCATTCGCAATAAAATGTTTCATCAGAAACTAAAATACTATACAGGGTGTTTCATTGAAAATTTAAAAATCGACATTACTTCCGGTAAAACAGCAAGTTCAAAATTATAAAAAAAATTGGAAACAAATAGGCAATCTACTTCAGTATCCACCTTCCAAATTTCATTTTGATATCTCTAATAATTCCAGTGATATTTACGTGGTTCCACACATTTGCCCATCACTGTATATGCAACTTTATTATATTATCGACCGTGTAAGTCTTACTTTCATTTGCTATTGAATAGAGAACACAGAATCTGTGGAAGCGCTTGTTTCTATTATATTGAATATACACAGGAACTGATTGTGAGGAACTTAAAAGCTAGCGCTGATGTCCAAAAATAGATATAAGGAAATATTCCAAATACTAATCTATTGTGACTAAAATACATAGGTAAAAAATTTATAAAATTACAGAGATCAAACGTACGACTTTCTATCGTAACAGAAAAGTGAAACAAAAACGAGAGAAAACTTAAATTAGAAATGTTTGCATTGCGACTGTCACGTTTCCTTAGATCCCTCCATCCCCACTTGTCAGATCCCGTCACACTAACTGAGACCCCTACACCCCCTGTATGCGAACGTATTTTATGAATGGCCCCTTATGAAAAATAGTCCCGAGTCTCGTTATCTTCTTGTCCCTGTTTCATGGTGTCATATCTAGTAATGACTATAAATTTCAGACAATTTAAATAATTGTACCTGTTTTGTTACGATTCAAGTGATAATCCTAAAGTGTAATTTAGTTCTCAAGTTAAATATAACTGCAAAGGAACATGTGAAGTTTAAGTTAATTTTCAATTAAAATATAAAATTTGTTGAAATATATTAATCCAAACTGTAAATAAAAGCGACAACATAACGGGAAATATTAATTAAGAAAATGCCGAAGCTAAGAGAGCAACGAAGCTGAGAGATCGACTTAAGTAGACAAAGATGAAGGAAAAATAGGTGGAAATATGAAGAAGTATCGCAGAAATGAAACCAAAACAGTAGTAAGTAAGTTATGATATGCATTGAAGGTTATAAAGGATTATGAATAACACGAAGAAAAATTTAATGATTATCAGCATTAAATTCTTCTTCGTTTTATTCATAATCCTTATTAATAACACTTTGAAACAATTATTTTGTCTGTTCATTGAGTTTTCTCTCCTCCAATTTTTTTCCTGTAACAGATTAGTATTTAAAAAATGTATATGTAGAACAAAGTGTAGTAAGGCAATTTCCGTAAAATTTCCCGGATTACTGGCTGTCTGTACAGAGATTCTTCCTCACAGTGATTCGGAGAGAAAGAGATGTCTATAAAATGATCAACCAGTATTCCTGTATATAAGTAATGTATTGTATATTGTGTAATACTTATCTGTGTATGGAGACGTTTCAACTCCGAGTCTGGAGTCGTTGTCAATCGTTTAGTGTTGTTTTCGAGGTTTTTTCTAAAAAAAAAAAATTCGCTCTGATCTTGAATTTGTTGCTTGTCAAAAAATTTGACACTGACAGTTTGTCGTTTGGCGATCACTTGACGCTGACGTTACCGTTTTTTTGTTCTGTTCAGTAAATTCCTCCAGTCCAAATGAAGGTCGGCTGAAGGTGCTCCGATTTCAGTATTGTTTATCATCATACAGCTGGCTTCTTTAAGTTTTCTCTTTTTTAAATTTTCTTCTTTCAACAAAATCTTTGTTTTATCCCAGTCTATCCTATGGCTGCCGGTGCTCGTTAATACATGATTGGCCAAATTTGATTTGTCCACATGTCTTCTGGAAATGTTATTCTTTTTTCCTTACTTCTAAAGGTCTTGAAGTTTCACCGGTATAAGAATGGCCACAGTCACACAAAACACTGTACACACAATTTTTAGAACTCTGGGTTGCGTTAAACCGTTTGGTATATGTGAGGATAGAGCGCAAGGTATTATTTGTTTTAAAAACAGTTTTAACGCTGTATTTATTTCCTAACCGCTTAATTTTTTCCGATACACCTGGGATATATGGAATTATGTTCATAATTTGGTTGTCTGTTTGTGTTGGGTTGGTATTAGTGTGATGGTTATTTGTGCTGGTTTGTTGTTGCGATTTTCTTTCCAATTTTATAATAATTTATAGTATAGACATGTGGACAAATCAAATTTGGCCAATCCTGTATTAACGAGCACCGGCAGCCATATGATAGACTGGGATAAAACGAAGATTTTGTTGAAAGAAGAAAATTTAAAAAAGAGAAAACTTAAAGAAGCCAGCTGTATGATGATAAACAACACTGAAATCGGAGCACCTTCAGCCGACCTTCATTTGGACTGGAGGAATTTACTGCTAACAGAACAAAAAAACGGTAACGTCAGCGTCAAGTGATCGCCAAACGAAAAATTGTCAGTGTCAAATTTTTTGACAAGCAACAAATTCAAGATCAAACTAATTTTTTTTTTTTTTTAGAAAAAACCTCGAAAACTACACTAAACGATTGACAGCAACTCCAGACTCGGAGTTGAAACGTCTCCATACACAGATAAGTATTACACAATATACAATACATTACTTATATACAGGAATAGTAGTTGATCATTTTATAGACATCTCTTTCTCTCAGAATAACTGTGAGGAAGAATCTCTGTACAGACAGCCAGTAATCCGGGCAATTTTACGAAATTGCCTTACTACACTTTGTTCTACATATACAATTTTTAAATACTTATCTGTTACAGGAAAAAAATTGGAGGAGACAAAACCCAATGAACAGACAAAATAATTCAAAACCTTCTCAACAATCTTTTCGAAATTACTTTGAAACAATGTCAGTTAGAAATATCTTTATCCCTACTAATATATTAAAAGTGTATGTAAGTTTGTTTGTTACGCTTTCACGCCAAAACTACTCAATTATAATGAAATGTTATATACATATTCTTAGAGGTGTTAGAAAGAATATTTTTTACAGAGGTAAAAAAATATTTTGGCAGACACGATTGTTTAAAAAAATGTAGCAACTTGAACGCCAAATAAGTTCAAACTCAAGGTGCTGTATTACCGACCTTAAAATTAATATCTTATTGACTATAGCTTCCGCTTTTTGGATTTTTTTCTATGTTTAATGTTATTTTGGTCTATTCATATATAATAACGAATATAAACCCTTATAGAAGCGCACGTCTTATGGAAGGAATGTCCTTTGTTTACATTCGCTTTGTAATCTTATGTGTTTCATTTTAATCACGGTGTAAGATTACACTGTGATTTTCATGAGACTCGTATATACTATCTTCAAGAAGTATAACCAAATAAAAGGGGTGGTCGAGCGTCTAAGGCTATAGAGCGAAAAATAATTCTCTTTATAAATTGTTAGAATTCAAAACTAGTTATTTTTCTTGTAGTGGAATACATTTTAATTTTTAATGTAATAAATTATTTCGATTAGGCATATTGTCAGTTTTTGAAACTTTATTGTATGTAGTAATTTTTATACGGAATCACATTGATTCAGTTTTATAGGAATGTAATGACCATTGATATTTATTTAAGGGCTTCAATGCTAGCGAAGCCGCAAGTAAAAGCTAGTTTTAAATAAATATTAAATTTAAATTTAAAACTGCAATGAAAAATTAAACATTGTAAACTATGGTATTTGTAATTAAAGAATTTAAAATTTTATTTGGTCGAATTTTAAAGCCTGAAGTTTAGTATTTGAATAAAATATATCCTATTTTTTAATTCCTTACAAACTCTAAACGTTTTATTAATTCTACTATATAGTTAACCTAAGTCTACATTTCGTATATATTGATCAATTCGAAAAATGTTGTAGACAAAATAATTACAGTTTTTAAGTTACTCACCTGCCCAGGTGGTGTAAGTCCAGCAGACATGGCTGCAGCTGACTGTTGCGCAGCAGCTGCAGCTGCCGCCATTGAAGCTGCGCTTAAATGCCCATATGCAGCGGAAGGATTATAGTAAGATGCCATTGACTGGCTCATACTGCTGGCTGCCATGCCTGGAACAAAATTAAACAATTTTAGTAAAACTTTCAAAACAATTTAAAATTATCAATAATCGCTTTGGGAATTAAGAAACTCAATATCTCGTTTGGAACATTACAGACTGTAATCTGTCATAAGGTGCAGAACAAATAGTCGAGTTTGCCAAAAAAAAAACGTTAACTTAAAAGATGCAAAAACGTGGTATAGTGGTGAGATACATTCTGTGCTTAGAGTATCTACTTCCTAGACATAGACTGCAGTGCATAAATTCGTGCCAAGGCTAGAAAGAGGTGGCAATAGAGATGATAAGAGAATATATCACTCGATTGGAAACTGTTTCCAATTATTATTGGCTGCACCTACCAATCGAATGTAACAGCCTCTTGCTCTCACTATTGCCCTCTCTTTGTATCCTTGGCATGACATTTATGCAATGCAGGCTACCTCTAGAAGGTTTATATTCTAAGACTCTATGTGACCATTCCATATGTGAAGTTGATATAATCGATTATTGTAAATAGTCAAGATCACTTATTTTTATTTTGAAGAATGGAGACAATCTGAATGTTTGAGGGAAAAGTCTTATTCACTACAGTGAATGTTGGTTGACCAAAGAAAACATCTTTTGTAACCTGTGCCCATATTTCTGCTATTTAGTTTTCTGTTCTATGATTTGGAGCTTGAAGTTTATGTCCTATGTTTGTTGAATTCATGAGCTCGAACGTTGGAGGAGTGGGGCTGATTTAAACTCCGCCATTACCTACTTTTCAACTTTTGCATATAATTTGTTTGTTAGGTGCCCCAGGTATATAGAAATATGACAGAGGCGAAAACGAAGAAATGTGGATTGAAGAAATGTGAAAGGTGAAATTCTGTCTCCATTTCTTTTCAGTCACAGAAGTGTGTAAAGATGATAAAGTGTAGTGGAGTAAATTGCAAAAAATTGCCCAGATTACTGGTTGCCCTCTATACAGAAAGTTTTCCTCACAGAAGTTCTGAAAGAAATCTCTACAGTGTGATCAACCCGTGAAAGATAATAAATAGTTATTGAAGGTCAGAAAGAACAAACTAAAAATATTTACGAATCTATAAAAGTATTATTGGAGGAAGATGTTAAAAAAATCATATAAGAATCAACAGACAAACATTAAAAAAAAATCAAAGAACCAACTCAACATTTTTAACCGACTTCCAAAAAGGAGGAGGTTAGCAATTCGTCGCGTATTTTTTTTTGTATGTATGTTACTTGATTTCTTCTCCTGTAGTGAACCGTTTTGGATGAATATGGTCTTTTTTAATATATATATATATATATATATATATATATATATATATATATATATATAGTATATATCCGGATTGGTGAAACTTCAAATCTTGGAAAAGAATTCTATTGGTAAAGCCATGAAATTTGTGAATGAACACATGCGTGCATGGAAATTGACCAATATCCCTAACATATTGGTCGATTTTTCGAAAACTCCTTATGGATGTGTGTATAATTTTTTAACGCGTAATCTATTAAGGAAGATCCCTAGGTGATCTCATATACTTTTCTGCGACGTGCAACTTGCAGTTTTGCAGAAAATCGCCGAAATTTCCAAAATTCTTATCAAAAATTTCATCGAAATGACTTAACAGACATTGCCTCATAAATATTTTAATTCCAACGTAATAGTGCGGTAATTTTAGGCACTGGAAGTTTTAATTGCGAATTTGAAAATTTTCTTTGTCCATCTCAAGCATATAGGTAGGAAAGCATAGTATTTTTGGCGCCTTAAATCAATGAGTACCAAGCTCGTGTTATTTGTATACCAGGCAAATACCTATTTAAATGCAAATTTTTCTATTTTGCGAAGACGGTGCTTTTGGTTATCACATTCTCCCGGCCTAACAGAAAAATCTATCTATTAAGGTTATACATACGAAATAAAAAATAAAGAATGAAAACTACCTGAGTTCAGAAAAACTAAAAAGTTGAAAATAAAACATTTTAAAAAAATATATAACCGAGTTCCACCTATAACTAAAAAGCTAAAAATAATTATAACAAAATACAACTCTAGCAAATAAATAACACATTCAATGTTGTTAGGTACCTACCCAGGAAGTAAAAAGTGTAAACATTAAAAGGTGCTCATTCTGTACAAATTAATTACCTACCAATCTAATATATTTTTGAAGTCGGTGCCAAGCGACAATCAAGTTTGATGAAGTGGTAGTACGCAATGAAGGATTTTAGATTTGATTGGCACCGACTTCAAAAATATACTAGATTGGTAGGTAATTAATTTGTACAGAATGAGCACCTTTTAATGTTTACACTTTTTACTTCCTGGGTAGGTACCTAACAACATTGAATGTGTTATTTATTTGCTAGAGTTGTATTTTGTTATAATTATTTTTAGCTTTTTAGTTATAGGTGGAAGTCGGTTATATTTTTTTAAAAAAAATGTTTTATTTGCTGTTGGTTACTATGTTGTAGTACTGGTTTCAGAAAGTGATAGGAGAGGTACAACGCCAAGAAACTGATTTTTTTCTAACCGCCCTAATCAATATATTTTATTAATAGTTACATTAAAAAATATCTATTTTTTTAAATATAAGATTGACTCAACAATTTTATGTGATCATATTGGAAACACAAAATTTTAACAAACCATATACATAAGTTTCTTTGGTTACTGATACCATAAAGCAACATTATAACTTTAAAGATTGTTTTAAGTCGCATATCTACGTGTTACATCTCACCTGCTTGTAACCGCAACGCAGGCTGATCAGGATTTTCTTTGTCGGAAGAAATATAAAACCATCTTTAATACCTCTAACACGATTTAAAAAAAGCCATTAAATTTTACAACAATCCTCTTACTAATTGGACACCGGCATTAACAGAACAATGACACATTTTTCGGAAAAAAAATCAATACAAAATGTTTATATGGAATTGGAATAATAGATAATAGGGATCTACCGGAAATTGTTTATAAAACGCAAAAAAGTGTAATTGAAATATGTTGGAGGAATTTTTACCGTAGAAGGTAGGTTCGTATTGGCCATACTTGAATATATAATTGTAATTGCAAATTTGATAGAATCTTATCGTCCTCGGAATGTGATGTTAGTTATAGACGATGTAACCTTTTTCTAATTTTTTTATTATATATTTTTTGCCGAAGGAAAATCCACATTTCGGATTTGTTTTGCGTCATGACATTTTGTATGTAAAATTCATGTCAGGCCAAACACTTACTAAACGACCTCTAATTGCAGTCTGAACACCTGTAACCATTTGTAGTAGATATACACCCTAAAACGCTCCTTACATTTTTATCTTTTCACCTCACACCGCACACCAAACTTCAGCTAGCTCTTGTTCATACCTCACTTTTTCGTTCGTTACTCATTCTATGAAACCGCTGAACTTGTTTTTCTTACTCTCAATTATACAGCCAATCCCACACTCTATGCGTCAATCTTGCACTTAATGTCTCTTTCCATGCGTTTCCTCCTTATCTTCCACATCCAAACAGTGTGGTCGGTTGTATTCTTCTCCAAACAGCAAACGCAAAAATCAAAAGAATCAAAATCGTTTAAATGAAAAGGTACTAGTGTACAGTATAGAATATACACAAACACACAATAAACAAATTTGGTACTGCAATCCATAGCTATTGAAAGTAATCATGGATTATAAAAGTATTTTCAAAGGAAGCCCCAATTACATATAAATGAAAATTTGTAAATGTTGATTTATCCTTGCTACCTATATCCTATTATAAGCAGCTGTGTTTAACCAATTCATGGTGTAGTATATGATGAAATGAGCTGAAGATAGAGGAGCTGAGAAACGGATCAGCAGAAGTTATGATCTTATGGGATCAGCTAAAGAGCTTGAGGTCTTTTTGTAGGAAAAATTAGAACTGAGAAGATGAACAATTTTATAGGGATATAAACGTCAAAACAATGGTTTAGAACTACGATAAAATTTGATAGGTTAGGTTAGATCAAATTATAAACAAAATCTAGATGGAATATATGCAAACGAATAAAGGTTGTAAAATGCCGGATATAATTTGCAAATAAATGGCAGATTTATGGCAAATTATGTATTTTGGGACTTTTTGAGGGCGTTGGTCACGTCAAAGACCAAAGTATAGTTCCAAGATACAAAATTCATAACTACAATGGATAAAGTTTAACAAAATTTTTGGGGAATTTGAAGAAATTATTGCCCAATGAGCTTCAAAACATTTTTTGCACTCTTACATCTACAAATTGACAGACAACCGTGGATAATACACAAAGACATTAAAGTGATGGAAAATCGATTATGGAAAAAACCTTTAAAAGATCATTGAAAGAAAAATGATCACGATATACCTAATAGAAAAAATTAAAAATAGTGAAAAAATGAAGTTTAGGCTCTGCTAAAGCAGTTAAAATTAAATTTGGATATTAATAGTAGTAATATCTTATTTAATAGGATTGCAGGTTTGGAGATTTTAGGCTAGGATTGGTTACTGAATTTGAGCTCGGACGACTTAAGATTTTTCATTTCAGAAAAAACATTTGTAGGGATATGAACTTGGACAGGGTATTTTCTCCAAGGTCTTTTTTATTTCTGTCTTGTGAAAGATAATGGGATTTTGAGTTACGGATATTGTTCTAAAGATAGGTGTTAGGGGCTAGGTTATTTAAAATTTGAACGGTATTCCTATAATAGGGATTTCAGTTTTCATATTTTTTGATGTTAGGAAAAAGGTAAGTATGGAAAAATGTTGGTACTGGATTCATGATGAGTAGGCAAAATTACTAAAGAAACCCTATCGGATGAAAAGTATATTCTATTTTTTTGTGTGTGGATGTGTTATTAGGGCTAAATTTTTTTTTCATGCCCTTTTGGTAAATTTCACTTTTCCTGCTAAAACAGTGACTCGAACAGTGACTCGAACTATAAAAATATATATAAGTTGATTATATTTGTGATTTAATTTTATGAGAGGTTAACAGTAGTGCTGTATTGCTATACTAAAGAGTTTAACTGTTTAATTTTATTAGTAAAATTTAAATTTCTAGCAATGTCATTGTTGTTTAATTTTTCGACCACTTCGGGTATGAATTGCCAAAAATATGGTGGGGTCATTAAAAAGATCGCTGCAAATGTCAGTATATACAGGGTGAGTTTTTTTTGATGATCAGTATGGGTATCTCGGAAACTAGCGGAGATAGAGCCATGGTTAAATTGGGAAAGATTTGCAGTTTTACTGGCCCAATTTAATGACACTTTCGGATTTTTGTCATGGCTTACTAGATATTTTGAAAAAACGAAATTCTGTCGATTTAGTTAAATCCTTCTAGCTCCTTTGTTTTTGATTTTATAAAAAAAGTTTAAATATCAAAATTGAAGGGAATTGTATCCCGAATATGATTATCATGTCCTCGTTTGCGTGACAGCTCTCGTTTTCGAGATATGACACAAACTTATCTTTTTTTGAATGGAAACCACAGTTGTCTATGACCTCAAAAAATCGGACATTTTTAGAGTTTTTCGACGATATAATACTCGATATAGTTATTCATAAAAATAAGGGAGTTATGGATGCTTTTCTCGCTTATTTTCACTTTTAACCTAGAGTTAGCCATGAAATAAATTGATTTATTAATAACTATTACAAAAAACCTTGAACGATTTTTTTTATTAGGTATGTCAGATATAACGAAAAAATTAAATAAGTAGGTACTTACTAAAAACTTAAGAAATTAAAGTACATAATAATGGTTACAATTTATGTTCGAAAAGTCCACCATTGTTATTTAGACAAAAATTGCATCTTTTTAAGATTGACATTACCGCTTTCCTCACAGACCGCCTATCAATTTCTTCAATTGCTTGTAATACTCCCTCCCTTAGGTCACCAACTCTCTCATACTTTCTTTTGTATACTTTGTATTTTAGCGCACTCCATAAATAGAAGTCTATAACTGCCAAATTGGTAGAGCGGGGTGGCCATTCGCGTGGGCATAATTGACTAAATCGACAGAATTTCGTTTTTTCAAAATATCTAGTAAGCCATGACTTTTTACAAAAATTCGAAAATGTCATTAAATTGGGCCAGTAAAACTGCAAATCTTTCCCAATTTAACCATTGCTTTATCTCCGCTAGTTTCCGAGATCCCCATACTGATCATAAAAAAACTCACCCTGTATATACCAAGATTCATATTTACACAATATAATCTCTGTGCTGAACAAAATGGTTCTGGTGAATGCTGTCGTTCGAAAGATGGCACTATTCTTGTTTTCATTTTGTCTTGGCTTTTCCATTTCATAAGCTAGTTAAAAATAAATAAAAGTTAGTTTCGCTAAAGTCACCATTTACGAAACAATGAATTAAAGGAATAAACTGCCATTTACGTCAAACTGTATATCGAGCGTTCTCTGTCATGCCCAATAAAATAATGACCCACCACCTGCTCCACAAGACACTAATGAATTTATCTTTCTCTGGCAGGTCGATAAAAACGTAACAGATTTATATCAAAAGCAGTTTTATCCTCGATATACATACACCAACGACCGAATGTCGCAGAATACGCGCATAACATATAGCTCGGCCATTAAGTGATATTATTTAGGATTACTCTGAAATGTTGTGGTGTTTTGTATCAGGATGGAGGGATCTCGTCAAATAATAATTCACCGTAGTGGAAAATGACCTCGCGTGCCATTGCGGCCATAAATTCGAAGTCAACACGCTCCAAGGGATGCCGTTGCGTTATGTGTAGGTACGCTGAATAAACGATCTACTAATGAATCTTGGATGGTACAATAGTTTGTGTTCTGTGATTTTGGTATTATCTCCCAACATGTTAGATTGGTGTGCTGTTTGTGCGATACTATAGCCGGTTTTATTACCAGATATTTTTGGAAAATATATTTTTGAAATGCGTTGTTATTGTATTTGAAAAGAGAATGTTTCCTCTTCTTAGCGTCATTAATGTAGGTTGTTCACTGTTTATTATTATTCATTACGATGTAGTGTTTCACGCAGTAGGAAAATGTGAATATCTGATTGGAAATAAATCAAGAAAAATACGACTTTGCATAATAATAATTTATTACGATCAGTGAACTCGTTATTATTAATTATAAATTATTACTGCTATACTTGTACGGTCGGAGTCAATGGATTTCGTGATGTTTAGCCGTGGTCTAGGATATATAGACAAGAGACTGTAGACACTATTTCAGCAATATTATGCAGGATAAAAACTACACTTTGGTATGGAAGCAGACATTATAATAGTAAACCAAAAAGCAAGCCCGGAGTTCGCATATTTCTTTAATGGGGTACAGATTGATAAGAACCTCAAAATTCAACTCCCTAGCTCCTCCCCCTCTCCATGCTGGCAACGGCCTTCCCAACAAGGAAACTTTAGCAAACCTACAGAGACTTACTAGTTTAATGAACCACATAATGTATAGAAAGTATTATTTTGAAGAGTATTAAGGAAGAAGATGAGCAGCTAACGATCATAACCAGCAACCAGATGATTTGGGGAAGACACTAGATAGAAGATCAAGTGAGAACGTAAGTATTCGCGACCAGAGTCATAGCTGATTCTGCTCTTTCCGGATTTGGAACGCGTCATTGTTTTGAATTAATTAATTTATATAGGCCCACACTTATAGGGATTTTTTTTAAGCATGAGAAAAAACAAAACAATTGTTACTTACCTTGCAGCGACTCCACTCTTTAGACGCATTTAGACTTTTCTCAGAAACACACTTTGAAACTTCACTTTGTGCGTCAGTGTGACAAGTTTAATAAAAGTGAAGTGTCAAAGTGTGTTTCTGAGAAAAAGTCTAAATGAATGGAGTCGCCGCAAAGTAAGTAACATTTGTTGTGTTTTTTCTCATCCTTGAAAACTTCCCTTATAAGTGTGGGCGAAACGTCGGAAAACTTGTATATATGCCGGTTTAGGTATATAAATCCGAAAAAAGCAGAATCAGCTAGAAGATCAAGTGATTCGTATGATAGACATCCAAAACAAGAAAAATATGGAATAGTAGGTACTCATCTGGCAAGGCGGGCGGGAAAAGGCTGCATAATAGGATGGGCATTTAGGATCAAGTTAGATGGAAGCTCATCAACATACATGAAGATCAGAGCAGGAGTACTTGTATCAGCACTATCACCGGCATTATACAACATCTACACCAGTCACCAAGAGGGACGAGGCACATAAAAATTTACGTAGAAGCAGTCCTCAAAGAAATAGTGGCAACATTAGTGGGGGCGGCCAAGGCGACATGATAGCTACAGCAAGAAATTTAGGAACTTTAACACTGGGTGAAGAAATGGAATATCAGTACCATAGTAATGACAAAAACCAAGCTAATCAGCAACCTAACAGTTAAAAGAGCAAAACCCATCAACTGGAAGAAGGTTGAGAAATATCAGGTATAGACCTAGACAGGAACTTATCAAGGAGAAAACATGTCGAGGAAATGGTAATAAGCTTCATCAACGCTATAATTGGGCGGAGGAACGAGCTACACATGAGGATCAAGAAGATGATATGTATCATATAATCATTAGGACTAGGTGTAAGGAATTCACACTGATTCATATAAACAGGAGTTGAGGCTGACGCAAAAAACAGGTTCTACATGTAAGGAACTATAAGTGTTTATTCTCAAACCAGGATAAAACAAAGATCGTATTTAAAAGAAGAAAATTGAAAAAAGGAAAACTTAAGGAAGCCAGCGGTATGATGGTAAATAACGTAGAAATCCGGACTTCGCTTTGGGACGGAAAAATGTATTATTTTAATAATAAAAAAACAGTACACTCAGTATCAAGTGATCAGCAACCACCAAACTATCACTGTCAACATTATTTGACAAACAGGGAAAATTGGATCAAAGCCAGAATTTAAGAATAAACCTCCAGGTAAAACACACAGCGATTGATAATGACTCCTGATTTGCAGCTGAAACGTCTCCAAACATAGGTAAGTATCACACAATAAACTAAACATATTTTATATACAGGAATACCGGTTGATCATATTGTAGACATCTCTTTCTCTTAAAATGAGGAAGAATTTTTGTGCAGATAATCAGTAATTTTACGAAATTGCCTTACTATACTTTGTTGAGAAACGAGAAAATATCCTAATGAACATGCAAAATAACCAGATCAGAAAAATTACTTCTATATCTTCAAATCTGTGTTGTTAAAATCTGTTAGAAATATGTTTAGTTGATTAATTACTTTTGTTCTTTGTAGAGTTAGGTTAGTTTCAACTTCTTTTCTGATTTATCTGTTGAATATAATTATTCTGTGCTATTTTCAGATAGAAAAAAATTATGTAAATATTGATATACTCTACTTAATTAATTTTTGGTAGGTACATAATTTGAATACATTGTATTTCAGTTACTCTAAGAATATCAATTGTATTCCATAGTATCTACAGTCAGCAGCTTCCAGTTATTAAATCCTAATGAATTCTAGAATATACAAAGTAAGTCAATTACTACTGGGTGTTCCATTTTTCGTAGCACTTATCCTTGGAATTTGCCACAATTATCATAAAAAACACGACCGCACAAGTAGACTCGTCCCACAAAAATTACCGTCTTTTTTCCCAAAATTGCCATAGCAAACACCATTAAATAATCAAAAAATTACAACAAAAGAATCTGTCAAAGCAAAAAAATGCCAAAACAAATATTTATTAAAAATGTCGTAATATTTCATTAGTTCTTTACGTTCATTGTGCGAACATAGGAATGCACACAAGGATCCTTTTGTAGTAACAGGACCGATAATAAACATTTCAAATAAAGTAGCTTTTCATGCGATGTCAGTATTATTAATATATTATGGTTTTGTGTTACTGTGCAAATTGACGTTGTATGAAAAGGCAATGAACAATTTAAATATATCGAACAGACATTCGCGGAATTGTATTCAACAAATGCTTGTGATAATGATGTGGTAAGTACAAATGGAAATATTACATTTAATGAAATGAACAAGTACGTGTGTCCTTTGTGAATCACACCAGGTGGAAAGCTACGATTTTCAAATCAGTTACGTCGATTGTGTGATTAAGATTGTCTTTATAAGGTTTTGTTAATATCTACGAGTAATTGCGTTAAATTAAATATAAAACCGACTTCAAGAAAATAAAAAAGTAACTAAGTAATGAGGAAGAAATGGAGATTTTCTGCCGAAAAAAAAATATATGTATATATATATATATATATATATATATATATATTCTTGTTCAGCGTTCGTGTGTATCTACTCGCAAAGGGCTCACTGAATTTCAACCATTCATACTCGATCCTGTTCCCGATGATGGCGAAGTGGTTAAATATTTTTTAAAATAACATAGCTTGTACCATTTGTTAGAAAATCTGGAAAAACTTTTTTACCGACTTTCTTATACAGTAAGCTTTGGTGGAGTCGCTAGTATTAAAAATATGGATTTTTTTGTTTTGGAACATGGGATAAATTGAAAAGAAATTAGATTAGTTCCGGGATATCCCGAAGTGGTCCAATATTTTTTCAATAACATAGATTGTACCGTTTGTTAGAAAATGGGAAAAAACTTTTTTACCAACTTTCTTATACAGTGAGCTTTGGTGGAGTCGCTATTATTAAAAATATGGAAATTTTTCTTTTCGTAACATGGGATAAATTGAAAAGAAATTGGATTACTTCCGGGATATCCCGAAGTGGTCCCATATTTTTTTCAATAACATAGCTTGTACCATTTGTTAGAAAATCTGGAAAAACGTTTTTACCGACTTTCTTATACAGTAAACTTTGGTGGAGCCGCTGGTATTAAAAATGTGGAAAAACTTTCTGTTCGGAACATGGGGTAAATTGTAAATAAATTGAATTAATCGAAATAAATGTCAGTTAATCAACTTCAAAGTGAAGATTTTCGATTAGTCTGTATATACAGAGTTTAAGGAAAAAAGTAATTCTTCAAAAACATTTATTTGCATAGTCTAAAATGTACACTAGAATCATTCCATGTCACTTTTTTATCTGTAGACGAGATTTGTCCTCAAATAGGAATTTTGATTAAAAGTGAAGTATATTTATTTTTGTTAATATCTAAAATTATTTTCAAATAGAAGTAATTATAATTAAAAACTGCATCTACTTATGCCTTGCACTTAAAATTGTATAATAAATATTTATGAAACTTTTCCAACTACATTCTAGTTTTCAAAAAAATATATCAATGTTGTTTAATAGTGGAGGTACCTTTATTTTTTATAATATCTCAAATTGTAATCAAACAAAATTTATTGGAATTGAGAACTGCATCAAATTGTGCTGTATTATTGCAAATTGTAATAAATTGAATGTTGATTGGAAATATATCGCAATAAATGTCATTTAATCAACTTCAAGATAGAAGTTTTCAGTTGGTTTCTATATACAGTGTTTCTTCATAAGTTAGATTCAAACCGTAAACGTTCGTATAAATATTATTTAGAGAAAAAGTTATTCTTCATAAAAATATTTGCATGGTCAGGTTGTAACAAAAATAAATTTTGCTTAAAAGTAAAATACCTTTATTTTTCATAATATTCACAATTCTTATTAAACAGGAGTAATAAGAAATATAAAATGCAGCTAATTATGTCACATCATTAAAAATTATATAATAAATCTTCATGTCACATTTCCAAATTGTGTACTAGGTTTGTTAAAGAATATAAATTTTGTTTAAGTTAAGTACCTTTATTTTTAATAATAACTCGAATTGTTATCAGACAAAGTATATTAGAATTGAAAACTACGTCCTATTATGGTATATCAATTAAAGCTATATAACGATTTATTATGGTATAACGTCATAATTGGAAGAGGTTTTCAATTCTAATATATTTTCCAATATTGCAAAAATTAAGGTATTTTACCATTTAACAACGTTTATATTTTTTGAACCAAACTCGTTTACTATTAAATTTCAAAACACGCAGTATAACTTTTTTTCAAATATTGAGATGTAAATTTTGCATATGATTTCAGCAAACAGACACACTGAAATATTATTAAGAACCTTGATCTTTTTTGAAGTCTATTAATTAACATTTAATTTGATCAAATTAAATTCACTTGGTACTGTCTCCTTCGATAAATTTTATCGTAAACGTATTTTAATTAAAAACATTTATTTTAAAATCAAGAGATATAGCATACTTGGAGTGTTCAGTTATAATTAGTTTTCTCTCATAACAATTTATGTAATTACCAAAAATATTATTTGACAAATCCAGTATCTAGTTGAATTTATATTTTTTCTAAATATTATTATTAAATATTTCTCCATTTCAATTCAACTAAAGTGAACACGCAGTGTAGGCAGAGGACTTGTGAACATGTACTTTGAAACCGGTTCATTAACATTTATATTAATTTAATTCAAACCTATTTTCTATAAATTTTATCCCACATTTCGAATAAGGAGAATTTCTTTTATTTATACTTGCGCATTCATCAAATGTTATTGTAAATTAGGGTATTTCCGTTTCTCTAAAAAACGGTTTATGCCATGATATTTGGGCGAGTATGTGGCCATTTCAGGATCTCCCTATGGAATAGAATTTAAACCAGGCAAAGTTGTTGAGTCGTTTTTGAGTTATCGGTGAACAACATACAAAAAAGAGCAGTTCAGGTGAAATATATCAAAAACTGTCAAACATTTTTCAAAACAAGCTATAATTTTGTCAAAAAATGAAAATGTTACGATTTTCGCACCCATTTTTACAGTCACAGACAATTTTGCACTGAATAAACATCCGAAAACTTCAAATGTAGCTACTAAAAAGATCCCATGACTTTAATAACCACGTTAACATTGACGAACCTTCTTTTGATAATAAAAAATCTATCGGTTTCATACAACAAAGTGATTGAAGACATATTGCAACATCGCCATTAATCATATGTTTCTTCGAAACGAAATATGTTTGTTTTGTTTACATTCTACAGGCTAGGTTGTAAGAGTATAGTTTTCGTGAAACGTTTATTTACAGTGAAATACTACATTTTTACAAGAAGAGGATTAAATGGTTCAGTTTGGGGGATTGGTCTGTTGAATGTAGAATTCTTTGCAAAAAAATAACTTATGAATCATATGTGCTATCCAATATAACAATTTTTTCTAACTTTGTTGAACCACCTTATATAACCATAAACCTACCAATCCCGAATATATTTCACCGAAACTGCAAGCACTTATGGGCCATCCTATATAACAATTCTATTTAACATTTTTTGGAACCACCTTGTATAACTGTAACTCTTATATAAGCTGCTGTTTATTTGTCATCCAATATAACATTTTTAAATTACCTAATTATTTTTCTATTCCACCCTATTCGTCACATAACAATTATTTCTGATCTTATCTATGCTATTGCTTATGGACTACGCTAAATAACCATTTTTCTTACGCTTTTTAACCGCCCTGGAAAATATTAATTGTCTCCTCCTTATATGCCAACCCCCTATCACATACAACTTTTTTAACATTGTTTTAATCACACTGTATAACTATAATTTTAATATTATATTAAAATAAATACACTGATGTAATTTTCACTTAAATTTATTTACTATTGACAATTGTTTCACCAGGTTACTGGCTTCTTCAGAATACAACGTAAGACTAACAGTTAAATGCCTTAAACTATTACAAAGAACTATGGTGATGCAATTACAGAGGTATTTAGAAGATTATTGACACAGGTAGGAGGGGATTATCAGTATTATCAGAAAGTACAATGGATAAATTATGGCTGTAATGAGTTAATATAATTCTATTGAAAAGATTAAGTAATGGGTATGAATTGGTTTCAGTTTGATCATTCAAGAGGTATTGGGAATTTTTGTTTTTGTTAATTTCTAATGACTCTAAAAGATATAATTTTTTTTTACTTTTAAGTTGTAAATGTAATACTTCGAATGTATTCTGAGGTACATGATTTTCATTCAATAAATGGTCGGGAAAAGTTGACTTATTATAATTGTGGCACTCAAAAGCTTTTGAGTCATTAGAAATTAACAAATACAAAAATTCACCATACCTCTTGAATGATCAAACCGAAAAAAATTCATCCCCATTACTTAATCTTTTCAATAGAATTATATAAACTCATTACAGCCATAATTTATCCATTGTACTTTCTTAATGGTGATAATCCCCTCCTACTGCGTCAATAATCCTCTAAATACCTCTGTAATTGCATCACCATAGTTCTTTGTAATAGTTTAAGGCATTTAACTGTTAGTCTTACGTTGTATTCTGAAGAAGCCAGTAACCTGGTGAAACAATTGTCAATAGTAAATAAATTTAAGTGAAAATTACATTAGTGTATTTATTTTAATATAATATTAAAATGAATTTTCATCAAGTAAAGACTGAAACTATCATCACTATAATTTTACTTCAGCCCATGTTTCAAATATTGCTTATATGCAACAGCTCATATTCTATTGTAGAAAATTTTTTGTACCACCTTGTATAAATATAAATCCATCACTTCCTAATAAATTTCACCAAAACTGCAACTGCTTATGAGGCACCCTATGTAACAATTTTTCAAAAATCCTATTTGTGAATCTAATTATGAGCTACGCTATTACCTCATAATTTTTGAAGCACAATATAAAATATAATTTCTCTCCACACTTCATTTAAACCATCCCTCATTTACAACTTTTTTTAACCTTGTTTGAATCATACTGTGTAACGATAACCTCATTTTGCCCCATAATTCAGGTACTCCAAAATTCAAATATGCTAAGTGCTTACATAACATATGTTTTTATCCACCCTTTATAAATCTAATTCTATTTTACCATTATCTCACCCACATTATATATGCAACTAATGTCTCTAACAATATAACATTTTGTTATCCGCCCTTATAACTCATTTCCACCCGTTTTTCAACCACCTGGTATATACAACTGTTCATGGTCCACTCAATATATTTTTTTTGAACCACCCCGTATAACTTCGCCCTTATTTCAACCACATTGTATAAATGCAACTACTTACAGCCCACCTATATATCTTTTCTTCAAGATTTTTTAAATCCATTTAATTCTACCTATCCTATATATGAAACACCCTGTAAAATGACACTTGATATGTCAGTTGGCATTTTTTTTAAATCGAAACGTGTTACATTGGCATATTATGAATTTTGAATAAAAGCAAGTATCTAAAATTTGGTGCATGCGGTGGAACCAATTTACTAATTGTGTATGTATTACCGAACATGGGTAGTAGATTTTTCCCAATATCTACCTCTTTCTTATCAATGTAGGGAGATAAAATGCAGACCAGATTTTAAGTCAAACTATAAGCTTTTCAACAAAAAAGGATTCAGCAAAATCACTTCAGTAGTTCTTACATGATGAGGTAACAAACAAACAAACATATAACTACAATTTTATAAAAGTATATAGATATCAAAATAGTTTTCTAATTATATGTTTTTCGACAATGACATAGAGTTTAATGCTCCAATATTTTTTCTTTTTAATAAGACCAAGTCTCCTCAATTCGACAGCTAAACAATTTTTTGAAAATTGTATGCTCCATCGACGAGGAACCCATATTTCTTTTTCGGATGAGATACTTTTATATTGTTTCTAGTCGCTAACCTTCATATAGTATTTATGTGAAAATCATTTTGAGAGAACCAGTAGATACAAGCATGTAAAGAAAAACAAAAAAGTCATTAAAAATGCATTACAGCTATCGCCAAATAACCTCAAAGGTATGAGTACATTCATGACGAACAGATATTTCGTGTTGTAAACAGTTACATAAGTCATTAGGGTGGCTATTATTCTTCGGACATATCATCGAGGAAAACAATCAATCAATTGTTGATATTAATTAACATCTTCACTTTGGAGGTGATTAATTTTGAATACGGATGGCTGGTTGACTGATTGATAGATGATACTTACGTAAGAATTCTCGAGAATGAATATATCGGTAATTAAGTTTGACATCAAATTGGTTTTAACGTAAAGAAGCTCAGTAAGTGTTCATCAAGTATATATGTATAAGATGTTAACAAATAGAAGGGTTCTTAGTTAAATATCAAGTACGATCTTGTGTTTATTATGAAATATAATTAATATAACCTTTGTTAAATAAACAAACGTTTTAATTAATTTATGAATTATTGATACTAGTAAACCTATTCAATCGATAATTAATGGATATTCATCATCAAAACTAACGAACACAAATTACAAAAGATATTTTATAAATCTTTTCCATTTGAATTCTGTATAAACACTTGCTCATTTCACGAAAATCACCGCAGCCTAATACTTGTCGGCTGATTGGATGGACTTTTGTTGCGTTCAGCAATTAAAATGTGATGGTAAAGTTCTTGGCTTTTGACTAATTTATGTGACAACCTAACTCTACAGTATTTTTTAAAATGTCCAATTCATCCTAAGTAGAAATACTTGGCTTTGGTAGGCTCTATACAATTTTCCATCTGAGTGGCATTTCTTTGATACTTTTGTTCAAACGACTCTGTTCTCATTTTTTGCTTATTGACATATTCCTGGGAGCTTCAATTGCTCAAATACTGGGAGGTAGTCTGTTGTTGCATTCTTTGAAGGACAAAGACTAAGTAATTGTTTGTCTTCTGGAATGACTTGGGGTAATGCAAGCTCAGATGCTGTTAAGACAGTTATAGAAGTAATCTTTCATGATTGTGTCATGCTTTTGTTTTTGCACCTGTGGTTATAGAAGTCAGAAAGAATTTCCATAAACATGTTTAAAGTTTTGTATTAACACGTTAAGCGCCATTTGTATCCTTTTGGATACAAGTAACCTTGATCATTTGGGCCACTTGTATCCAAACGGATACAAATGGCTACTTTTACTTTAGGCTGGCTGAATTCAAACAGATGCAATACATGCAGATACATTATAGTGTATTTATTATTATAATTTTTTGTAAGTGCTTTTACAAATAAAATTTATAAAAACTCATATTTATTGAATTAATCCTGATTTATGGGTAAGAAAAAACAATTCAAACAATAAAATTTTTCACAGCAACTACATTTGTAGCGAGTTTGGGAAAATTTGGTTTGGGCATATTTCCAGTCATGACTATTTTTTGGTCTTTCATAGAAAACCGAACATCTTCTTTTCTTATTATCTAATCGATACAAGTGGCCAAAAACGTTAATTCATGAAAATGGGCTTTTTATGAATAAACAAACAATTTAATACATAAATTATATAAAAACAGTTAAAAAGAGCATTTTCCATACATTTTTACAAAGTTTACACAGTGGTCCACAGGGATTATTTTTTTTTAACATGGTGGCGCTTAACGTGTTAAAATTACATTATTTTTAAATGTCTTAAATAAGTACTAATAGTTATTTCAAAAAATAAATTCCTTGATTACACTTTTTATTAATTCGCTTTCTTTTCTCTCCGTTCGGTACAAATTTGGTAATCGATGATGTAAATACTTAAAACTTTGAGCAGATCACAGAAATGGATGAAACGTTTTTATTTAACATGTTAAACTAATCTCAATCATTTTTTTATGTAATTCTAACCTATAAATTCATGAATATGCTATATTTATAGTAATAAGACTAGTAATAGTAGGAGTCAAATGTTTGAGTAGGTATTGACGCACCTTGAAACTTCGTGATAGGTAAATACAGGGTGAACTCCTGGGTGAAATGTTGCGGAAGTTAGCCGACGGATATATTTTTAAAATTATGCTTTCTTTAATTATCAAAAATTCTTGAGGTATTTTGAAATTTTCATATTCTCAAATTTAATTTTTGATGGATTCAAAAATACGAAAGGGATATATTTTTAATAAATTTAATATGCAGCCAGATTTTTTGCAAAATTATTTTTTAAAACATCCAAAAATATATGTGAGGCACTTTAATATTTGCATAACATTCTTTGTCATTGAATTGAAAATTAATAGTTACAAAACGCCATTCTGGTGGATGTGCGAGTGATGAGCACAATATAGCTAAGTTGAAGTGTGATAGAAAGCGCATATCGGCAGATATTGACATATTTGTCTCTTCATCGGTGTTGCTGTTTCATCTTCAACTTGTACATTAACTTGAGATGGTGATGCTTCACACCTAATTTACTGGAGCGATTTATCCTGTGGTGCCGAAATACTTGCAAAAAATCATCGTCAAATAGTTGTTTTCCATTGGCACCTTTCCTGGTAACCCTTTTGAACGGTATTTCTTCCACTAAATATATCTCCACAACAATTTAAAGTTTGGAACTACGCGAAAACAAAAGCGGCCCGGTATTCCTGTTCGCCATCTGTGTTTCAATCCCGGCCTTTAATGACTCATGTAATACAGATGAAAATACAGTTCGACTGAAAATGGAAAACCGGGAGCCCATAAATTTTTCAACTTCTCTTCTACTTCTTCTTCTTCGTTTTCTTTTTAGATCAAAACTTCAATTATTTGGTTACAAGGTTACATTTCTAACTATTTTTCTCCGTTGTAGGCGCTGGATGAAGCTTGGTTTATTCTTAAATCAATGGATGCGCTTCTTTAATCTAGCGTGTTGGTGACTTGCCTCTGGGCCTGGTACCCCCCACTGGCCCTGGACTATTAGTCTTCTTTGAAGGTGACCAAAATATATGAGGATCCGGACTTGCACTATTTTAGATAGCCATTCAGGTTTTTTAATTTCTTGAAAGATGGATGCATCAGTTGTTTTTGCTGTAGAGGGAATTCGTAGGATTTTTCTCCAACAACAGAACTCAAACGCATCGACGGCCTTCAACGAAGTTTCTGCCATGGTTTCTGAAGAGCATGCAATAGATAATAATAATTTGTGTTTACAATAAAAACAGTTCATATCATCAATATATATATATATTAAATATTATTTATCACAAATTTATGTATAAGATTAGAAACATGTACCTATGAGTTTATAAATCTTTATGGGGTCCCCAGAAATTATTTTATTTCATAATAATGACCGCGGAAGCCTCTCTTTGCATAAGATTACATGTACCTATGAGTTTATAAATCTTTATTAGAAATTTCAAAAATTATTAATTTCAAAATTACCTTATTCTGTAATTATCTGTGTGCATATTTGAAACTTTCTTACATTTTTTTCAAGTTCATTTCATTTCGAATTCAATGAGCTCCCTAGTTTTATTTTGTATAGTGTTAGCAGGCACTAACGCTTGTGAACTAGACTAAAAGTTCCATTTCTTTATTGGATTCTACAAATGCCCACTGCAACTGTTCGTGACTTGCATCATTAACTCATTACGAATTCATTACGATTATAATTAATTTAAATAATAGCGAACCTGTTTTCGTGTATATGCATATGAATACGAAAACCAACAATGCCAAAAAAATTACGTATTCATAACCATATTCCTAGCTTTTGTGTGCGCCATTCGTAGATTTGTGAACATAAAACCTCGTATTGTACGGAATTTATTGCTACATTATGACAAGGTTTTTTATTTTTTCTTCCTTTTGTATACGTAAAGGAATTGTTATTAAACCGGAGCATAGATACTGATTTATTGTGACATTTGACAGGTTTATTTGCTTCGTTGATACGAAAATAAATTTTCACATTACTGGTTTATTAATATCTCAAGTGCCACCCACTGAAAAAGGTCAAATATGTAACGGATGCTCAATAAAAAAACAAGGTAGGTTTGTGACATTCAGATTGGAAGTTTATCTGAAATAATTATTTTAGCCGTATCTTAATAAAAAATAGTTTGTGCATAGCAAAAATATTCGTCTAATCAACTCAAATTTTTAGCATATTTTTCCGAATTTCCGACTTTCTATTCGTTTTTCTCCAATAGTTGTTGAAATAGCCCCACAAATGTTTTTCAGCCCATTCAAACAGGATTTTTTTTTAATTTTCAGCAAACTGTTGGGAATTTTTTCGATCCACTCTAAATGCACAGTGTTTGTGATTGTGGACATACATATACACGGAAACTCCAATGCCCGTAAGAATACAGAAAAAAGAACACCACTATAAAATTCCAGAAAACATGTGGGAAATCAAATTTGGCCAACCACCTATTATCCACCACCGCCAGGCATAGGATAGACTGGGATAGAACAAAAAAACTTGTTGAAAAAAGAATATAATCAAAAGAGAAAACTTAAGGAAGCCAGCTGCTTAACTAACCCGAAAACCTGGATTTGGGATGGAGAAATCTATTATTAATTTTTTTTTTGACAGCAAGGAAATTTGTGTTAATGTGGGCAAGAGAGAGAGAGAGAGAGAGAGAGAGAGAGAGAGAGAGAGAGAGAGAGAGAGAGAGAGAGAGAAGAGAGAGAGAGAGAGAGAGAGAGAGAGAGAGAAGAGGTCAGACGTAACAACAAACCCAGTTTAAGAATTTAAACATGAAAATAATGAATAAGTACTTTCGAAAAGATTGTTGAGGAGGTCTTGAATTTTTTTGTCTATTCACTGGGTTTTCTCTCCTCCAAATTTTTTCCTGTAACAGATAAGTATTTAAAAATTGTATATGTAGAACAAAGTCTGTACAGACAGCCAGTAATCCGGGCAATTTTACGAAATTGCCTTACTACACTTTGTTCTACATATACAAATTTTAAATACTTATCTGTTACAGGAAAACATTTGGAGGAGAGAAAACCCAATGAATAGACAAAATAATGAAAATAATGACTATATGTTATAGAAAACAGGTAAAGTGAAAAGGACAACAGAAATTTAACAAGTTAAATATACCGAATGGGGCAAAGTAAGAAAAAAATTGCAGGAAAATAATAAGTTTTTTCTTATTATATTGCCCAATTTGGATTGTAGAAGACCCTAACAACTAACACGAAAATCTCATAATATCCCAATAGTTACTATACAAAAATGGAAACTATTAAACGTAAGAAATAGCATTAATAGAAAAAACATTAGAAAACAGAAAGAAATAACATATAAAAAACTTCACCAAATTCTATTTATGAAGAAAGACAGAAGAAGTAGAGTCAGCTGTGAAGAATACAAAAAATTGTAAGGAATAATAAGTAATGTGTAAGAACCAGACACATCCAAGAACAGAGGAAAAGCATTTGTATTGTATTCAACAAAATGGAAGGCACAACATAACACTTTTAGAGTTATAGACCGGTAAGTATTCTGCCGTTAGATACAAAGTAGACCAGATTCCGTTCAAACGTAAGCTGGATTTCTTATCGACTCTCAGTGCAACTAATCACATATAAACATTAGGGGGAGTTATTAGTCCAGACAAAGAAAAAATCGAGTACCCTTTGTCTTGACCTCTATCCATTTCAGGAAACCATAATAAATGAAGTAAATCTAAAGACAAAATCAGGATATATGAAGGTAGTCCTAAACTTCTCATTAACAACAATAACACAAGTGCAAATGACTTTACCAGTTGAACGGGTTCTAATATTCTGTTTTCTTTACTGGCTTCAAAATTTTTAATTAAAGTATTTGTGTCTGTAAAAATGGTGCGAAATTCTCATTTTATAACACATAAAAAATGACTATTTGTGTCGTAAAAATGGGTGCAAAATTCGTATATTTTCAGAGTTTCAGAACTTTTCAATGTAGAGTTCCTTGCTTACTGTACACAAATACTTGTAGAAATTAAGCCAGCTACGAAAAAATGAACAGCTGTTAATTTTTATTCAGAAATTCAGTAATTAGAATAGAATTTGATTCGTTTCAGTAAATAAAACATGTGTAACATAGATCTGTAATAGATTTTGTCTTAGTTATTAATTTTTGGAAAAATATCACGAAATTCTGTGAACAGACAGAAGAATAAGAAGCTGTTTACATATTTAGAAATTTAATTCTCTTAATTATTCAGAAACGCATTAGTTAACTTTAAATCACTCGGCTAGATAAATGTAAGTATTTAATAACTAATAAATAAACTCAAAATTTATTATTAAGACACAAAAACTGCACAAAACTGCACGAAAAATGGGTGCGAAATAACCCACATTAAATGACTATTTGTGTCTGTAAAAATGATATAGAATTTTTCTTGACTACTGTAAAAATAAATTCCCCATAATGCCTAAAAAAATGGGTGCAACGTAATATTTTCAATACAAAATATGCACGAATACAGACGAGTTTCATTCAATGTTGGTCTGTAAAAATGGGTGCGAATATATTTTCTTTTATAACAAGAGTTACCGTTTTCGATTTTGCAATGGGTGCGATTTTTTCAATCAGTTTGAGGTGTCCTATAGATTTATTTTGATTTGACAATGTTAAAGTGATATGATCTGTTTAGTAGCTACAATTCAAGTTTCAGAACCGTTTTTAATGGATAAATGACTATTTGTGTCTGTAAAAATGGGTGCGAAATTTGTAATATTTTCAGTTTTATAACAAGAGTTTCAGAACCGTTTTTAATGAATAAATGACTATTTGTGTCTGTAAAAATGGGTGCGAAATTCGTAATATTTTCAGTTTTATAACAAGAGTTTCAGAACCGTTTTCAATGCATAAATGACTATTTGTGTCTGTAAAAATGGGTGCGAAATTCGTAATATTTTCAGTTTTATAACAAGAGTTTCAGAACCGTTTTCAATGCATAAATGATCTGTAAAAATGGGTGCGAAATTCGTAATATTTTCCTTTTTATGACAAGACTAAATAATTTTCAAAAATTATGTAAATCAGTTATTTTATGTTAGAAATTCTATATTACTAATTTATGAAGTGTTACTGTAATATTTTCAGTTTTATAACAAGAGTTTCAGACCGTTTTCAATGCACAAATGACTATTTGTGTCTGTAAAAATGAAAAACGGTACCGTTTTCAATGCATAAATGACTCTGTAAAAATTGCGAAATTTGTAATATTTTCAACAAAACAGTATAAAGTATTGTAATATTTTCAATTTTATAACAAGAGTTTCAGAACCGTTTTCAATGATAAATGACTATTTGTGTCTGTAAAAATGGGTGCGAAATTCGTCTTATAACAAGAGAACACAAATGACTCTGTAAGAAATTCACAAACAGTTTTGTTGTATTCAAATTCAGGTTTCAGCCGTTTTCTCAAAATGACTCTGTAAAAATGGGTGCGTTCGTAATATTTTCAGTTTTATAACAAGAGTTTCGGCGGTAACCCCATCTCTCTCACTTAATCGTACCATGACCTTCATGACACAGTGTCTGTAAAAATGTGCAAAATTTTATTTTCTTTTATAACAAGACAGCTCTAAGAATTTGTGTCTAAATGGGTGCGACGTAATATTTTCTTTTATAACAAGTACCTTCGTAGACTATTTGGGGTCGAAATTCAATATTTTCGATATCTTAGACAGATCACCGTTGTTTCATCTTCAAGACTTTCACCTCTTTAAGTGGGTACCAGATGGTTGAACATGAGCAATATTGTATAGCAGGATATGTAGAGGATATATCTGAAGAGTTACTTTGAATTTGCGTATCTCATCCCGCAACAACACAATCACATCAGCCGCCAGTATCTCGATGTGAAATCACTTAAGCCATATTGTTTTATCATTTGTACTGACGTATCGAATATAATACCTGGCCGTTAAAAATGATACGTTCTAGAAAGTTTTTAAAACTAATAGTAGCAATACTGTATTTCTAATAATTATTTTCATAACAATTTTTTTACCTACTACAATTTTTAGTAGTATCAAAAATTAATAACGCTCAAAAAGTTTTTAAAGCAGGCCAATATAGATATAGTTGTGAAAACTCAAATATCTAATTACTGTATAATAACAATGCTGTTGTGAAAATTTAATCAGGAATATTGATAAATCAAATATATACTTTGGACAAAACTAAATTTTAGGTGCTATCTAATACTATAATACGAGCAATGTTTGTATATATATATATATATATATATATATATATATATATATATATATATATATATATATATATATTATATGTAATTGAGTTCTGGAAAACGGCTCTAACGATTTCGATGAAACTTTCCCATTTGGAAGTTTCGATGGACCGAAATCGATTGGCGATCTCATCTTTGGGAAAAATCGTTTTACAGAGAAATTAAATTATTAAAAAAATTATTGACAATCAAGGCGGCTGCTTTGTAATTTCAAAGCGTTCAATACAGGGTAATTTGGTAACCTACGTAAGAGTGACTCCGGTTGTAAAAATTCTAATACAGGGTGATTTGGTGACCTATTTGAGAGTGAAACTTTTTTTAAACATTCTTTCAATAAAAATTGTGTTTGTATGTTCCGAATATGTAACTATTTTATGCCTCCGTCATATTTTCCTATTTCAGAGTTTCGCATATAATATGAATCGGTGGTGTAAAATTATAATTATACAGGGTATATATAGTTGCTATGGTTAAAATATAGCGTCAAATGGAATTATAGTATAGTGAGAAAAAAATGAAGAAAAAGTAATTTTATTGGGTACCCCATATGCAGTTGGAAATTAATGATAGCTGACATACAGGGCGGAGTAAAAGTATTGTTATGCAGGGTCGCTAAAAAAATGTTAATAGAATGTTATACCTATAGGGTAGCTTATTAGCATTTGCATTTACAGGCTGGTTGCAATATAGGATGTAGTGGAATTATAATATTGTATTTGTATGTTCCGAACAGGTAACTATTTGATGCCACCGTCATATTTTCCTAGCATTACATTTTTATAGCTAGACATTTCAAGTTTTCAGGGTGAAAAAATTGGCAAGGTAGGCAATTTTTGGATGAGTAAGATCTCATGATTTCGCATGTTAATTTGATGCATTTAATATGAATTGGTGGTGTAAAATTATAATTATACAGGATCTAACAAAATATGTTAGATGGTCCATAAGAGTTGCTATGCAGGATGGTTAAAATATAGTGTCAAATGGAATTATAGTATTGCTGAAAAAAAGCGAGAAAAAATATCGTGATACCCCATACGCAGTTGGAAATTAATGATAGCTGACATACAAGGCGGAGTAAAAGTATTGTTATATTAATGGAATGTTATACCTATAGGGTAGCTTATTAGCATCTGCATTTACAGGGTGGTTGCAATAAAGGATGTACTGGAATTATAATTATACATGGTGGTTCAAAAAATAATAGGTGGCCATAAACAAATGCACATAAAGGGTAGTTGAAACATATGATGGTGTAAAATTATAGTTATACAGTGTGATTTAAAATATGTTATATTTGGTAGCTTATAAAAAGTTGCATATATAGGGTAAAGTGGAATTATAATTATACAAAGTGTTTACAAAAATGTTGCAATATAAATAAAAGAACTGGAAAACAAAAGTGTTTGAAGAATGGCTAAAAGCGGTCGCATATACAGGGTTGTTGGAATATGGAATCGAGTGGAATTGTAGCGTGATTAAAATAATGTTAGAAAAAAATGTTTGGATGGGTTTTTCATAAGAAGTTGCACATATAGGGTGGTTGAAATATAGGGGTGGAGTTGAATTGTAGAAACACCAAGTAAATAAGAAATGTAAGAAAATAATATTATGTTAGGGGAGCTTAAATTAGTTTACATAGCAACTGTCCGATTATTTGGACATATGTACGTTTATCATAAAACCTTGAATTCTCGTTCACCCAGGTACTACTTATTTAATTAATTAAAATCAAAATACTAAACAGATAAAATAAGAAGGCATTAATATATAGGGAATGTTTGAATAAATTAATCAAATCTCCGAAATATGACAATTATTCAAATAAAATTAACCAATGTAGTTCTTCTTCTTCTTCTTCTCTATTTCAAGTATTAGGATACCAATACTTCTTCTGTCTCTACATGGATAGTTCAATACTTTCTTAAGGATTCTATCATCTTGCATTGTGTCTACATGCTGTTTCCATTTTCTTTTATTTTCTGAAATCCTTTCCTTTATGATGAATATGTTCAGTTCCCTTCTTATACAATGACTTCTTATTCTGTTCATACGTGTGCGATATTTAGCTCTTCATTTTATCTTTCTTGGTCATTGGTCCTTGTGCAGGTCTCGATGTCGAAAGTCAGGATTGGGACACCGATCTTCCTATAAAACTTTATTTGTAATTCTTTTCTGGTTTTATGTTTAAGTGTTCTAGATATTGTTCCAGACTGAAATGAATTTTTATTAAGTTATTCTTCCATGTCATAATCTCAATGATGTGCTATAGCGTAACCTAGATATTCAAAATTTAATTCCTGACCTAATATTTCATTATTAACCACTAGCTCAGATCTGACACGGTATTTACCTGAAAATGGCATTTTTTGGTGTTAGTAGATGACCGTTTGAGGTTATAGATATTCTGTACAAATTTGTTACAGATTGCGTATTCCTACTTGCAGGTCATCTGATTCTGCCATTAATAGTAGGTCATCTGCATAAAGAATCGGGTTTAAAACAGTATTTTTGTCGAATTAAATTTCTTTTTCGAATTTTTCTTAATAATTTATCCTTGCCTGTTATTATTTCTTTTCCGTTTATATCGATTAGTACTTTAGTATTATGGAACAGGCTTCTTATTGCTCTTATTAGTTCTTTTGGATATCCCAGATTTTCCATAATATGCCATAATATTCTCCTATTTAGGTTGTAGAAGGCTTTTGCTAAATCTATGAAACTGATAGGTGTCTCTTTATTAACTTCTCTATTGTTGAGCGTCATTTTCTGAAACTTATTTGTTCTTCTCCGATAATTATTTGTTCTGTTATGGGTTTCAATCATTGGTTAAAATTTTGGCATATATTTTGCAGGCTGATTCAAGCATATAGTTGTTAGTATTTTCTTCATAATATTAATAGTAGTTTTACTTTTTTCATTCTTCTGGTATTCTTTCTCCAGCATTCATTATATAGGTGGAAAGAGAATTGCAAAGGTGTCCCTCCATATTTCCGCAATTCTGAATTGATACTATCTCTTCCTGTTGCTTTACTGTTTTTTTTGTAGTTTCTCTTATTTCTTATAGATATTATCTAGACCTCTTACATCTGCTCTTTCCATTTCTTCATAAGACGTTTTTTACCATTTTACCATTTGCAATCTGGATTTGTAAAAGATAATACAAAAATACGCTTAAATTCGCAATTTAAAACATTGTATTTTACCTTTCGAATATTTGTGTTCGAACGCTTAAAAATCATTGTGAATCGTACCTGCTGCTGTATGCACGTATAGTAAATTATGAATTCAAATTAAAAATTTTTGGTAATATCCTTTTGTGTTACGAGAATACGGAAAAGGAAAATAAAATCAGTGTATATACATTCCCTTAATTATCCAAGATATTTATAAGGGCAGTTTGCAAGGGCGTACACAGTTTTTGGTTTAGGAAGGGGCAAATTAGGGGAAAAACCCTAGAAGGGAGCAAATCGGACAAAATCTTGTCCTAGAAAGAGAGAGAAAATATATGGGAAGGTTTAATGACTTTTTAGGGTCCAGAGGAGGGAGGCAGCTGCTCTCCCTTGCCCCCCCCCTCTCTGTACGCCTATGGCAGTTTGGGTCGCTTTATGAAGATTTGAGGCCTTATCCTGATACTAATTTTTTTAAATATTTTCGAATGTCTTTAAGCATATTCGATGTGTTTTCGGCAATCAATTTGAGAATTTATACACAAAAACAATATTTTTAATAAATAACTTTAACTAATGGTGTTAATTATGTAATAACTACAGGTCACTTTGCATTAATATTTAATAATTACAATAATTTTCCTTTCGGGTGCAGCGCCAGCGCATTTTTAACTGCCGTTACGGAGTTCCGTATGCTCAATTCGATTTAACGTCCAACGCTCAACGTCGATAAAAAAGCGTCGTAACGTGTGAATAAATGCATGGGTCCGCCCGTTGAAAAAGCGCTCGTGCGAATGAGGCCTAAGGCAGAACAATATCAAAATTTCGTTAATTCTTCAAAAATGAAAGGAGAAACAAATGAAACAAATCTTTTTAGGAGCTGTAGGTTGTTCGAGAGGTATCTGAATATTAACAAAGATTTATAGTGAGGTCCAAAAGTACGAATGTAAATGAAAAATCCTGAAAATTGTAAATTTTTATATATGCAACTACACTTTTTGAATAAAATTGTTCATCTTATTTCTATGCCACAAAAAGATCTGAATTTGCTTTTTTGGTGAAAAAGAAATAGTAAATCGTGTTATTAATTTGACTCGAGGGCTACCTACTTATTTCTTCAGTATTCACGTCCAAAAATCAAAAAGTCCTATTTTCCAGAATAGAAAATTGAAAACCTTTTTAAACGCGGTATCACCCTCTTTCTATTAAACTTTTTTTAGGGGTGGTTATTACTCCTCAGGGGTTGAAGGGGCATGTGAATAATTTTATTCAAACTGTAGTTTTCATAATTCCTTAGAAAATAAATTTAACCCTTACTTTAAGACCTCATTGTGAAAAATATCTCTAGAAGTAATGCAAATGTTGTGGAACCTTTGGTGTGTCACAAATGTAAAAACAGAGTTTTGCACCCTAATACCAGACCTTTATATAAAAACTCAACGCCGTTTCAACAACTCTAAGTGGTCATCATCAAGGAGTAAACCAAAACTCTACAAGTAGAGTTTATATAAAGAGTTTAAGGCAGAATCCGGTCGGAAATAATCTAGTATCTTGTATTCGAATACTTTATAAAATCTTGAAAAGCCCCTATAATAACTGCCTTAAGAGTTTAATTACCCTCCGAATGTGTGTCTTGTTATTTCTCATCACGGAATAAAAAGAGGATACCTTTTTATAGAGTAGGACTCCTGATTTCGAGTCTAAGGTAACTAGTTTTTTGAGTCTACTAGATCTACTAGATGCAGCAATTTATCAGTAACCTGAATATTGTATTAGACAGAATGCCTTTCAAACTGATATCACAACACTACTAAAGTTTATACGTGTGAATTTACTTTACAAAAATTTTTATTCACTACTACAACAGAAAACTACATGATACTCAAAATAAACCAACAAATTGTTCCTCGTAAATCCTAACAAGGTCGATTTCGGAACACATTTTGTCTCAAATTGGTCGATTTTCCACCAACGACATAACATTGAAGATATCTCGTCGTGGAACGTTAAAATTATTGGACTTTCTTAGCGTGTTATGTCCATACTTGTCATCTTCGCTTATTAAAGTTGTTATTTAACGTTCATCTCGCCTAAATTTCTTACAATATACCAAAATTTATGGACGTATCTCGTGTATATGCAAAACAGCGCGATCACATAAATAACTATGTAGTTGAATTCATAATTGTTTTAGTCGTTTCATTTTTTCTTCTCCTTCTATTTGCTTGACGTCTGTTGATTTAATGACGTCGGAATTGAATTAAGGAATTTATTTCTGAGGATAGGATATTCGTAATTGTAAACAGTTGCAGTTACTATACAACATTTAATAAGTCTTTAAGAGAATAATTTATTCGGCTATGGTAAAAGAATAATTTATTCGATTATAATATCCACTCTCTTCTACGAAGATTCTCAAAGCATTTTAGGATTAACTTTTTACGTAGAATACTACTGCTACTCTACATATTGTTTACAATAAGATTGCAAATGCGATAATATCAAACACCGGCTAAATATAATAAAGCAACAACAACGAAAACTTCGGTTAATGGAAAAAAAGCCGACGTTATTCCGAAATCGAATACCATATACACTGACAGATCAGAGATGACCGTTTATGCATGGAAGTTTGAGTAGGAAGCATGTAGCACATCAGTTGATGGTATTAGTTACTTTGTTTTGTAAATAAGTGATTTATTTTGGTAAAATAAAGATGATTAAAGTGAGTGTGTATATTTCTGCATTTGAACCCACGAAATCTACAAGAACTGGTGTCTGGAAGTGGAATTATGTGCTGTTTAAAATATCAATTGATTAATGGTTAGAACCAGAAGTATGGCAGATTTGAAAGACGCTAGCAAAAAAAATTAAACAAGTTACCGATCCTTGAAAAACGCAACAAAAATGAGAAACAAAATCAAGAAAAAATCCATCAAAGGTTAGTGAAATCTTTTAATAAAAAAACGTAAAATTGAATTACAGAACTTTGTAACTAATAGAGACTAAAAGCAACAACCATGTCTCGACTTTGAAAAGTGAATTTAATTCAAGGGTTATTTTAGAAATTTCAAGAAAAACAAGAAAAAACTGATTTAAAGAGACAGATTGATAAACTAAAAAGATAATAGCAATTTGAAACTAATGTAAGAAGTAACGCAAGTTAATGAACGAATGAAAATAGTGGACTCTGATATAAAGTAAATAAATGATGAAATGAAGGTAATAAATATTTCAACAGATATTTTTGTAAATAAAGTAGATGACCTCGATTCCGACCAAAGCGAAGTATAAGATAACATCAGTGCTATCCATAACAAAGTCGAAACACAAATTTAAAAAATACACCAAGATTTGCAGAGCGGGAAATACCAGAACACCGTAAGTACTGAAGATCCCTTTAACAAACCACCCACATTTCATGGTAGTTCATCTTGGCCTATGTACAAATGACAAATTTCAAGCAGTGGCTATAGCTAACGGATGGGATAGGCACGAAAAATCTACCACTCATTTCTTCAAGAGGTCCAGAATTAGAACTCCTCCAAAGCATTCCCGTAAATGAACAAGGTAATTTCGACTAGAACATTGTAAACCTAGTTAAAAATACGGCAATCTATCCTTGAGTCAAGTATACCAGGTGCAACTAAGTGTAAAAACGCAGAAATCTGAAGAGAGTCTTCAAGAATTCGAAGCAGAGATTAGACGATTTGTACACCTGTAGAAGCTCGAACGGTCACCAAGAACAAATAGAGATCTTATAATATTTATGATAACAATACTTATCTAAAGCATTTTATTTACATATATCAATGATGTTTGGATAGTTTCAGAAAAGATGAGTTTTGCTTAATTCTAGAATGCAGAAAGTATTTTAAGAACTTAAGGTATATCCCAGGAAAAGAAATTAGACAAATTAATCCCAGAAAGCAGAATTCGAGCTTTGTATGTCATTCATTAAAATTGCAAACTTGAAATTGATGTGTACCCTGTCGCTGTCAAATAGTATTGGTAAAATCATACAATCAGACAGAGAGGACAAGACAAAGAGAATTTTTCTGCTGACCATATTCTGAAACAAAGAAATATTTATGGTTCTTGTAAACTAACCACTTTTTAATATTCATTCAAGACTTATGAATAGGGTCTGACCTAGACCCTGAAACGATTAGAAATATCAAGCATTTTCAGGTTTTGTGGTGTTGTTCCTCATAATTACCATTATGTTGCCATTTCCAGTTTTTCTGGAGTTTTAGATAGTTTCACACTAATGTTGAAATGTTTGCATATTACATTGCCCATAAAATATATATTGTTACAATGTGTAAATAATCCATGTGAATACTCTCGGACAAGTTCACGATAGGGTATCTTGTAAATTCGTCTAATCTCTTTTTGGGTTCGGCTTAACGTGAATTTGACTGTATATGTAAAACTAGCAGTTAATATGACAAGAGTTTTTTATTTCTACTTGGAAATCAATCACTTTCGTTCTGATAGCACTGCGATTAGCGTACCTAGTCATTAAGTCGTTGACTTGTTTTGGCCATTAAATAATTCTGCAAATATTATTTTGGAATAGCAAAAAAATATATAACCTTATTACTATAGAATTCCGCCCCAAAGGTTGACACGCGTGTGGTGTGATTGCCAACTATGATTTCACTGGTGGAACGACGACAGTTGAGGCCTGGCTACAAAGTGACGCAAAAAAATTGAGAAATATACGAGGACAGTTTAACCAGGCAATTAATTTTTCAATTTCATTTTCTTTTGCAATTAAATGTTATATTCCTCAACATAGTTTCATTTAAGTTACATGAGTAAGTCCAGTGTTTTCCCAGTATTTTGTTTATTCCAAATAAAAGATTTCCTCAATACCCTCGAAGTATTTGTTTGTTTCAAAGATGACGTGTTCTTTCCAAATCATTTACCGTCCAGATATTTCTTTAGGAAATAGAAAGTAGTCACAGGAGGCTAAATCTGGGGAACACGGTGGATATAGGGGACTACAATCGCATTTACCAGTGCATTGATGGAACTCGCTCAATAAAGGTACCTACAACCTAAGTAAGGTGGCTGAATTTCATTTTTACTCTCAAGATCTCCATGGATTTTATCGACGAGATCTGGAGCTGGGGAAAAATCTTACAGCTAAGAACTCAAAAATTAAGTAATTTTTGTGGGTTTAAAGAGGACGATCCTTTCATTTCGCGTATATTTATGCTAGTATGAATAATAGAATAAAAATAATACTCAGTAAACCTACTTAACCATTGCAGTTGGTTGTGATGGGACAGCATAGTGTTTATTAAGCCTTATTAAGCCTTTCCTTGTGGCTGCCATGGTTTTCTACGCAAAAAAATAATGCTAAATCATAAAAGACATTTAAGCATTTAAAGTTACAGTCAGAATATCTGAAATTTGTCACAAAGGCTTTCCTAATATCGCTATCTTCGGTCACAATTGATGCAATAGAATTTTTAGCTTACGCTTACACAAAATGTGAATTAACCTTCCGATTGGATGCTACAATCACCAGATCTGAAGGTATTGTTTGCCAAAACATGTAAAAAATTATTCCTGTGATAGATATAACTCTCTAGTATAGCATATATACAGTGTAATATATTCAATTTGGGTATATATTTTTATACAGTTTCGTATATGTAAGGCTTGTCAGTTACAGGGCTAGAAACAACTTTTTTGCAATATTGATTTACAATAAATTCATTTAAGTTACATTAAGAACCGTTATTCCACTTCTACTTCAGTACCTTTCATTCATTGGGAACGAGTTCACAAAACCAGTCATTTGTTCTGTGTTCTATGGCTTTGAATGTTTAGAAGCCGCTACTAGTTCATCATTAGAGAGATTTCAGAGCGAACTTAAGAAGACAAGTATGTAAAAGACGTAAGATAACATAAAGTCGAATTAATTTTACACATTGACACACACTAAACCTCTCGTATGAGCCCAACATATTAATTGTTAAAATTTTCAAGACTCACGTCAACAGAATTTGCAATCTAACATGATAGATAGGATCTAAGATGAAGTAACACGTCACAAGGCTTACATAAAAACACGATGGTACCAACACCACAACACATTCCTGTACTGCACCACCAACTTTGGCCTGTCAATCAAGCCTCATTTAAAATCGAAGATTTGACACGGCGATATCGGGACACGAAAAGCACCGGTGATTTATAATCGTTTGGTGTAGACAGAAATTCTTGTAATTGACAGTTATATGTACGTATATAATGTATGGTTACCGCAATAGCGCTCACCTTAAAAATATGACATTGATGATGACTTTATTCTTGTCCTTAGAGACTTCTTTTCCACTCGGCCCAATACTTGTAACTGATTTGATTAATCGTTTCTCGGTTTCGCTTTTTTTATATGTGTATATGTCGAGGCTGGGTGGTATCATTCTAATGATTAAGTGACCCGTACTAATAGAGTATTATCAACGGATCGGTCACAGTGCGATAAAAAAGAAACAATGGTATGAAATGAGAGGTGAGCTACACTGGTGTTTTTTATTGCTGTAAAAGAATAAGTCTCTCAGAATGAATAATCCAGTACTACGACTATACTATTGATGTGTCTATCGCATTTACCAAAATGACGGCCAGAATTACCTTTAAAATGAAAAGGCTGCTAAATAGTTTACATAGTATAACAAAATATTGGGAAAAACTCAAGCTGGGTATTTTGAGTTAATCAAAGAAGAGTGTGGAAACTAGAACCCTCAAGAAAAAAATTGAGCAAATACAAGTGAACTCCATAAAAATGGAAGAATGCATAAAAACTCTAGCTCACAGGGACTCCAAATGAAAATTTATAGTGAAGAATTCACTGGTAACAGAAGATTGGGATATACCTATAATCCAAGTTTATTTATGGTAACAATTAGAGGCACGGACTTTTCTGTGGACAAGACTAGCAAGGCAATTTTCAAAAGAGTCGAAAAGGAATTCAAGAGAGGTTAGTAGCAACTTTTCATGACATTAGAAGCTCATGTCACTACCATGAAAACCGAAATCACCACCTTTCAACAATAAAACCTAACGGAAGGTCAAATTAGACGAAAAATAGCTGGCTGAAGACAACTTAAACATTTATACTAATAAGGCAAGATGAATTCAAAATGAAAAGGGAACAATTTTAACAATTAGTATCACAAACTAACAAAATAGTCAATCGGAATTTATAGATAAAAAAGTATTAAGATTACTTAAAAACAACAAACGCAACAAATACAATTGAATTTCCAATTTCTGATGAAGCCAGAGTTGGAGAAAGATATGTCAAATTAAAATAAATTAGAAAGTGAAAATTTAATCAAGTGTTTGTTGTTTTTAAGTCACCTTAAAAATTAATTTCCATCAAGTGAAGACTGAAACAATCATCAAAAGCTAATAAATGATAAAATTGAGATTCTAAAATGTTCAATTGACAGTCTCGAAATATGATGTCAATATAATTCTATGCAAAGTACTTCAAATTGTGAATGCTAAAATTGTTATTGCAAGACTTTTAATTTTTTAAATTTCGATGAGTTAATTTTTTATTTCCATTGAAACGGGGTGTGATTTAGACCCTTAAACGTTTAGAATATTCGAAATCTAAAGACTTTCAAGTAATTGTGGTATTATTTACAAGAAGTTCTAAAAATTCAACAACCCTTCTTTACGTTAGTTAGAGTTGAAATTTAAATATCTTCAGTGTTCGTATGTTTGCTATATATATTTGTGTATATGGTGCCACTTTTATTTTTTATTGTTGGTTCTTGACTAATGTTATAATCCAGAAATGAGTGACGGGTTTAAACACTATATTCCCATATTCCATAAATTTCGTCAACGTTTCTCCACCATATTTTTGATTTCTCATTATAATTCCTTATAGTTGCTTCCTTAAAAGGTATATTAAATATAATGATAATTGTATGTGTCAATAAGAAAACCCCTGCCAAATCAAAATCTTTCAAATGGAAAATTGGGTTTTAGTTTCTGTTAGTTCTAATTGTGTCAATGTAAATTATGTAGGTTGTCTAATAAAATCTCAGGTTCAAATTTGCTACGAGTACATTTGTAAAATGACTATGTCGAAAATAATCATTGCTATTAATATTAATATTTTATATATAGACTATTTTCATATGTTTAAATAATGTTGACTATAAACGATTACTTACTATAGACAGAAAAAAAATTACGAAGCCAACGGAAACACTACCGAAGAGGAAACAGATGCACAAGGCTAACAACAGACAACAACAAAGAATGAAATTATAAACGAAATACGAGAACTGAAAAAACAAAATGCCCCAGGAGAAGGTAAAATTACAAAGGAAGAAATTAGTTATTCAAGACCAAGTTTGAACAAGAGAAGGTATCTCAAGAATGGAAACAATATCAAAAAACTTTACCAAAATTGTAGCCGAATACCTAAGAACAATAAACCCTTCAAGCAAAGAAAAACTGATGATATCTTCATAATTAATCACATAGTAGAAAAATCCATAGAATACAATATTCCGGCTAATATGTGCTTCGATAAAATAAGACTAAAGAACATAGTAAATATACTTAAAGGGAAACAAGTAACTTGACTTTGAATTCAATAAAAACAAAAAAAGAGTAGTCTGAAGAGATAAAGACAAATACTGGAATAAAGCTAGGAGACCAGGTTATGGCTGTTCCTGGTTAACCTGATAACGGACAAAATACTTGAAAGTGAAAACACTTACGGACACAAAATAGGAAACAGAAATATCACCATTATATGCTACACAGACAACCTACGTAGACCAAAAAAATACTAAGAGCCAATAAGATGCAACCTGGATGTCTAAGATATAGGTAAGAGAGAGAATAAAGAAGCCTCTGGATTCAACACGTAGCCAGAGTGAAACCTAAACGAAATCAAAAATCGAGTGAACCAGGAAAAACAGCAGGACTAAACAAATCTGGTTCAGAGATACTAACCCAATTCTCGTCAAAACATGAAATGAAAAAAAATATGCTAGATAAGCGTATCATTCATATTTGAAAAATGGAATAAGAAGAAATGTGATCAGTGCAATCGCTTGAATGACCATCCTGTATAGGAAGGTTATAAAAAGTAATCTCAAGGAAACTATAGTCAACAAATTAGACCAAGATCAGGAGGTTTGTAGATGCGAGATCTAAAAAACGACATCTAGGATTTTCGGGGAAACTAGCACACAAAGGTTCCAAGTCTGGAGCCGTTCCGTGTAATTGCTGTTCTCCTGTAACTCCTAGGTTAGAATGTTAAAATTTTCAAGTTACTCCACCTGTCAGACATATTGAATACTCTCTTCGATCAGAAGGGTTCATTCTCAGCATGGAAATGATGCATAGGTTATATGTAAAAATGCATTAAATTCAAATTAAAGCTTTGATTGTCCCAGAAATCAAAGAGAATATCAGCAAATACAGGAGATAAAAAAAATATGTATGCGTATTATGTATACTTAAATCTAACAATTCAAGTCAATAAATATTATTTGAAGACGCGAGATGTAAGACCGACATCTAGGATTTTCGAGAGAATTAGCACACAGAGGTTCCGAATCGGGAGCCGTTCCGTGTAATTGCTGTTCTCCCTTAACTCCTAGGACAGAATGTCACGATAAAAATTTCCGGTCACTTCACCTGTCAGAGATACTGAATACTCTCTTCGAGGTGTCATTCCTTTGTACGCAAGACAATATATATTACTAGCGGACCCGACAAAAGTTGTCCCGTCCGATGTAAACTTTTAAAAATTAGCTGTAACAATATAATCTGAACGCCATCTATCAGACGTAACTGAAACTAAAGCACACTCTTGAATATTTGACACAGCGACTACAGCGCAGTCTGCCGGATCCTATGTAAGTTATGCTAACATCAACAACAATTTTTAAATAAATAATTTAACTAAAAAAACAATATCTAGTTGACCGTATTGTGAATGTACACCATCCTCAAACCCCTGGAATACACACAAAAAATTTCATCAAAATCGGTCCAGCCGTTTAGGAGGAGTTCAATAACTAACACATGTACAGAATATTTATATAAAGAAGATTTATAATGACACCTCGAAGAGAGTAATAAATATTATATTAAATGTAAGAAAAATAGTTTATAAAGAATTCATTTAGAGAATATGAGATAAATTAGTGCCTGACTGTCTGTATGGAAAAAATGATAGTGTTACGGAATTTACCCAAAGCCGACCCTGTGTCATTCAGCACGACAACAAACGCTTTACGATAAAAAAATAGGAATCTCGAAAAGACTCGGCAGCGGAAGGAACGATAATGATTTCTACTGGAGAATTCTAAGCTGGTGATATAAAAGAAGCACACCACGATCGCCAGTTAGTGATACCGCGACGACTAGCTTATATGAGATTATTATTGTATTTTTGAATCAGCTGTTTGGATGTAAATAAAGTTCTAGAAAGTGAAAGTAAATATTAGTTGTTATAATTTTTAAATTGAACCCACGAAGTATATAACAATTGGTGTCAGAAGTGGGATTAGTGCAGTCAACATCCTAAATTGATTTATGGAAACTCGTAGTATGGAAAAGATAGACGAAAAAAATAGCACAGATTCTAGGAAAACGTGACAAGAAGGAGAAACAACATCAAGAAGAAATTCAACAAAGGTTAGTGAAATCTTTTGATGACAAAATTAAAATTGAGTTAGGAAATCTTGTCACTAATATCGATGAAAAACGTAAATTAGAATTAGAAAATCTTGTTTCCACGATGAAAAGTGAACAACAAAATCTGATAGAGGGATTATTCTCGAAATTGAATGAACAGCGACAAAATGATTTTAAAATATTTGAACAAAAACAAGATCAAATTGAATTAAATCGACACGAAACTGAACAGAAAAGACAACTGCAATTCGAACAATTAATGCAAATAGTAGGACAAGTTAATGAAACAGTTAATGAAAGAATGCAAATAGTTGAGTCAGATATAAAAGAGATAAATGATGACATTAAGACCATAAAAAATACCGTGGATACTCTTGAAACAAAAGTAGATGATCTTGATTCCATCCAAAGTCAGGTAAAATTTGAAATCAGTTCAATTCAAGATACAGTTCAAGATCAAATCAGTTCCATCAAGCAAACAGTACACACTGAAGTACAAGATAAAATCTGTGCCATCCAAAATAAACTAGAAACAGAAATTAAAAAAATGCAACAGGACTTACAGCGAGGAAAATACCAGAACACCGTGAGTACTAAAGGTTCCGTTAGTAAACCACCCACATTCGACGGCAGTTCATCTTGGCCCATGTATAAACGGCAATTTGAGGCCGTGGCTACAGCTAATGGATGGGATAATCATGAAAAATCCACATCTCTGGTAATTTCCTTAAGAGGTCCGGCCCTAGAACTCCTCCAGAGCATTCCAGTCGATGAACAAGGCAATTTCGACAAGATCCTCGCTATCCTAGACAAACGTTACGACAATCAATCCTTGAGCCAGGTATACCAAGTCCAACTGAGTGGAAAAACCCAAAAATCTGGTGAAAGCCTCCAAGAATTCGAAGCAGAAATTAGACGGTTAGTTCACTTGTCCTACCCAGACCTGCCAGAGGAAACGAAAGACCAGTTGGCCACACAGAGTTTCATAAACGGCATCAGAGATGTGGAAGTACAAAGAAATTTAAGACTGAGTGGCGTCAAGAAAAGTAGTGAAGCTCTACTTCGGGCTTTGGAAGTAGAGGCCGTCATGAACATGTCCAAGCCAAGGGTCCGAGCAGTTTCCTTCAACCAGGAAGAGTCAGAGTCACCATTTCAAGCGCTGCTGGCTGGCCTGAACAAAATATTAGAACGGCCACAAAGAACTGGCACCAGAGGGGCATGTTACCACTGCGGACGGACAGGGCATTTCCAACGTGATTGTCGAGTGAGGCCACCTGAACGATCACCGACCAGAGGTAACCAACAAAACAGTCACATGTCCAGGGACCGTCAGTCAGTCAGCATAGGGGGGCGAATGCTGACTGTCCCTTCACCAGCCCCCAAAACGTTATCCATCCGGGGATTTTGCCGAGATAGCGGCAGTCTAGTCATCAGAGGCACCATCAATGGGCGAGCAGTTACCATCACCATCGACACCGGCGCCGCTGTGTCCATTGCCAAGTCCAGGGTTTTGAGAGCATCAGAAATTCGGCCAGTTACCAATAACATCCAGCTCAGAACAGTCACCGGCGAGTCCATGTCAATACAGGGTGAGGCAGATGTCGTGCTACAGATAGGGGACAACATGATCCGGCATAGGGTCCTGGGAGCGAATATTGAGGACGATTTTATACTGGGAATGGACCTAATTAGCCAGCATGGATTTATGTTCGACCCGAGATATGATGTTCTTCGGTTCCTGAATGAGGAATTTGTATCGACACGGCCCGTCAACACATCAGTCACGCCCATAAAAATTGTGGCAAAGTCTTCAGCTAGAATTCCCGGTCGAACGGAACAGATTATTCATGGGCAGCTAGATAGCAATCCTGGGAGCTGCGTTGGAATGGTGGAGCCCGTACACTCAGCTCATGACTGCTTAGTTGGACGGGCTATAGTTAAAACCGGACGAGATATACCAATCAGAGTCCTGAATCTGTCCAACAACGACATCAGAATTACCAATGGTCAAGAGATAGCTTGTTTCGAGCCAGTAGAGACCATCATCAATTGCGAAGAAGAGTACCAGACGTCGGTGAAGGAAACAGGGCCCGATAAAGAGTTCCTACAACAGTTTGCTGACCACTTGACACACTTGACACCAGAGAACCAGAAGAAAGCCAAGCAATTTATCACAAAACACTGGCAAATTTTTAACAGTAAAAATGGAACTACCGTCGCACCAACATCATCCAGCATCGAATAGATACCGGAAAGGCTCAACCCATCAGAATACCACCTAGACGACTACCATTGGGGCAACAACAGGCCGTCGAGGAAAACATCGAGTCCATGTTACAAAATGGAGTTATTGAGCCATCCATCAGTCCATGGTCTGCTCCCGTCGTGCTAGTTAAAAAGAAAGATGGAACCACCCGATTTGCGTGGATTACAGAAAGCTGAATGATGTCACGAAGAAAGACAGCTATCCACTACCCCGAATCGATGACACTTTGACCACACTAGCAGGCTCCCGTTGGTTCTCCACACTAGACCTAAAAAGTGGATATTGGCAGGTTGGTCTGCACGCAAACGACAGAGAGAAGACAGCGTTCTCCACCAGTAAAGGGCTGTTTCAGTTCACGGTCATGCCCTTTGGGTTATGTAATGCACCCGCTACATTTGAGAGGCTAATGGAGTATGTACTGAGCGGGTTAAGATGGAGGACGTGCTTAGTGTACCTTGACGATATTCTAGTCATGGGCCAGACATTCGACGACCATTTGAAGAACCTGGGCGAAGTATTCTCCAGAATTAATAACGCCAACCTGAGACTCAATCCGAAGAAGTGTTCCTTGTTTCAAAAAGAGGTAGAGTTTTTGGGCCACGTAGTGTCTGAGTCAGGAATCCGCACCAACGAAGACAAGATAGAAACCATCCGTGATTGGCCAGTTCCAAGAGACAAACATGAACTCCGAAGCTTCTTGGGCCTCTGTTCATACTACCGGCGTTTTGTTGAGGGATTTGCCACCATCGCCGCCCCTCTACATCGGCAGACCACTGATAAAGAGACCTTCCATTGGAATCAGGATTGCGAAACATCATTCAGGCGACTGAAGGCAGCACTATGTTCCATCCCAATCCTAGCCTTTCCTACACAGTCCGTCAAGTTCATCTTAGACACCGACGCCAGCAACACAGGTTTGGGGGCCGTCCTATCCCAGGTGCAAGATGGTGAACAGAGGGTGATCGAGTACTACAGCCGTGGATTCTCGAAGCCAGAAAGAAATTATTGCGTCACCAGAAAAGAACTTCTTGCAATAATAAGGGCTGTGGACCATTTCCATAAATACCTGTATGGTCGCCATTTCTTAATCCGAACAGATCATGCCGCACTCAAATGGCTGCTGGACATGAAGACACCGGAAGGACAACTGGCCAGATGGATGGAGAAATTACAGCAATACGACTTCAAGGTGGAACACCGTGCCGGTCGGTTGCACAATAATGCCGATGTCCTATCGAGAAGACCCTGTAGAGCGGAATGCAAGCATTGTCTGAAGACGGAACAGCGAGAGGGTATCTCCATCAGGCAGATTCGAGTGCAGGCCAATGAAGACTGGACAACGGAACAGTGCATCCAGGACCAAATGGCTGATCCAGACATCGAACCAATCTTGTCACTCAAAATGAGAGGGGCACCCAGGCCACGATGGGACGAGGTAGCTAGATACTCCGGCGTGCTGAAATCGTTATGGGCTCAGTGGGACTCTCTAAGAGTAGACAATGGAATGCTCAAGCGAGTTTGGGAAAGCGCTGATGGACGAGAAACCAAGTCCCAACTGGTAGTTCCGAAGAAAAAGGTACCAGCCATCCTGACCGAAGTACATGATGGAATTACCGGAGGCCACCTGGGCATGAATAAAACCCTAGACAAAGTTCGCCAGCGGTACTACTGGGTGAATTACTTCGAAGACGTCAGCGCTTGGTGCCGCAAATGTGCCACCTGTGCGGCCAGTAAGGGCCCGAAAACCCGGACCAAGGGCAGAATGCGGCAGTACAATGTGGGCGTCCCATTTGAGAGAATTGCCATCGATGTCGCCGGTCCGTTTCCCGAGTCTGAGAGGGGGAACAAATACATTCTGGTCGCAATGGATTACTTCAGCAAATGGCCTGAGGCATATGCGATACCCAACCAAGAGGCAACCACGGTAGCGATGGTGCTAGTAGAACAACTTTTCAGCCGGTTTGGCGTCCCGATGGAATTACATTCAGACCAGGGGCGTAACTTCGAATCGAATGTATTCCAGAAGGTCTGCACGATGTTGGGGATCAGGAAAACGAGAACAACACCATTACACCCACAGTCAGACGGAATGGTGGAAAGATTCAACAGGACCTTGGAACAACACCTATCAAAGGTCGTCAGCAATAACCAGCGTGATTGGGATGAGCATATTCCCCTATTCCTGTTGTCATATCGCTCTGCTGTACATAATAGTACAGCCCTGACCCCAGCCAGGGTCTTATTCGGAAAGGAGCTGCGACTACCATGCGACTTGGCATTTGGCTCCCCTGAAGAACCTCCCCAAGACATCGAGGATTATGCCGACCAGCTCCGACATAACATGCTGGCAATACACGAATTAGCCCGAACGCAGATGTTGGCCACCAGTGACCGGATGAAGACGCGATACGACCTCAAGGCCAATTCAGTCGGGTTCCAGGAGAGGGACAAAGTCTGGCTGTACAATCCCCAACGGAGCAAGGGTAAGTCCCCAAAGCTTACGCCCGCCTGGGATGGTCCATACGAAGTGGTCAAGAGGCTAAATGACGTCGTCTACCGGATCCGTCGAAACCCCAAGGCTAAATTGAAGGTGGTTCACTTAGATCGACTCGCTCCCTACCATGGAGGGGATGTTTCTGATCGGGACGATCAGAATTAAAGGGGGAGCAGTGTTACGGAATTTACCCAAAGCCGACCCTGTGTCATTCAGCACGACAACAAACGCTTTACGATAAAAAAATAGGATTCTCGAAAAGACTCGGCAGCGGAAGGAACGATAATGATTTCTACTGGAGAATTCTACGCTGGTGATATAAAAGAAGCACACCACGATCGCCAGTTAGTGATATCGCGACGACTAGCTTATATGAGATTATTATTGTATTTTTGAATCAGCTGTTTGGATGTAAATAAAGTTCTAGAAAGTGAAAGTAAATATTAGTTGTTATAATTTTTAAATTGAACCCACGAAGTATATAACATATGTTAGTAACATACATATACAATATACAATATGTTGTATTGCAACCATTTCCTATGTATTAAAAAATATTGTGAGCATAAATAAAATCAAAGAAATGTAAGTCAATATGTTAAAAGGAACTTTTACATATTACAGTTTTGATGATTAATCAGTGGAGATAAGTGTTCGAAGTGTTAAAATATCAACTTGTAAAAATTACACCAAATTAGAAATCTAACGTAATGTAAAATAATGCAAAGTAATTTAAATTAATGTAAAGTCATCTAAAGTAAAGTAATGTAAAGTATCTACTATATTGCAATGTAACGTATTAAAATGTAAAGAAAAGAAATGTAATGAAATATAAGGCAGTATAATGTAATTAATTGTAATGTAACAGCATTTACTTACTTTTTACCTAAATATTAAATTACTCCATACTTATGTACAGAAGGCATGATATCACTGCGTTGATATATTGATACTTTGTATTGAAATTAGCTCACTTTTCAGTTATATTCTCACCACATTTGTCCAGATTTCTTCCGACATCTCATCTAACATTTTAACAAAAATTATAATAATTTGCCTATGAAGTTACAGAATTGTAACAACATAAATCATTTAAGAAAAATTGTAGTGAATATGTAGAGGAAAAATTTAGATATACGCTTCGTAACGAGAGGGATTGAGGGGAGATTTTTGGAATATTGTAAGGATTTAGTGTTGTAGTATCAACTTTGTAAAAATTAGCATCATATAATATAATGTAATGTAAAGTGATGTAAAGTAATGTATAGTAGGGGAAAGTGGGGGAAACTCGAACACCTAAGGGAAACCTTAAATAAAACAGTGGAATTTGATCACAGAGTTTCTTTATTGGGTAGTTACACAGTTTACCCATCTCTCTAACTAAATCACTAATCAGCATTTATATTTTTTAATAAATTGGAAAAATATATAAAAAAAAACAAAACCCTTAGTGTTTGGTTTTACCCGACATCAGTTGGGTAAATACGAACCCCAAGTGGGGTAATTATGTACTAACATTAATAACGACAATAATCAGATTTATAACCCAAAGATGTTGACTGTCTGTCAGTGCAATTCTCGTGAGCCCAATTTTAACACAAGTAGCACATAACCCAGTCTTCAACGGGGGATCTATATACTTATCTCTACAAAAAATACAAAAGTAGTCTTCATTTTCCTTTTCTTCTTTTTCTCTTTCTTTTTCTTTCGTATTTTGTGTAGAGTCTATTATAGTCTTGATTTTCTTTTTACTCTTTTAGTCGCTTTGTTTAAAGGTTTCATATCACTACAATCCTCCAGTCTTTTTATGTGAGATCCTTTTTTGGCATTTTTTCTGTTTTTTTCTTGATTTCTTCTGCTTTAGCTCTTTTTCTGTTTTCCTTTTCCTCCAACTGGTCCTTTATAGGTGTGCTGGTAAGAATAGTTGATCTTTTGAATAATATATAATTCAACGATCTCGGGTAGGGAAATTGCATGCGTGCTTGTATCATCGCTTGGTGAATTAACAGGACCTGTATCGGAATCCTGGACATCAAGATCTTCAACACTGTGAACTTGGGCAACTGCAGTTTTATCCGCATGATCGTGAGCATCAGGATTTTGTTGAACGTCAGTTGCTTGACTATCTGAAGGTTCAGTATTCAAAGGAGTGTTTTGTGTTGGATTTATTGTTGCTTGTGCGGTATTCGGAGATATATAAGGCTGAATTGAATCTAACTCGATGGGGCGCAGGGGATATATTCCTGCAGATCTAAACGCACTTGAACTTTTTCAAGGTTACTGCAACGGTTAAAAGCTTTTGTAAACAATTCGACTATATGGTATGTGTAATGGGCTCTCCAAATCCATCTGCCATATGATTCTCACATTCTGGATTGTATGCAGTCTTAATAGAGCCAAAATATGTCAAGTCCAAGGGTTGGAGTTTATGTGATGTGTCTGGTCGTAGAGTCACCATGTTCTCTGCAGAGTGAAAATGAATCAAGACTTATATGACTCTCATGGTTATCTAAAATGATCAAAACAGGGTCTGCCTTTGAAGGCTTTGCATTTAATATGAAGTGGTGTAACCAAGCCACAAAATAAATTTTCATAAAAAATATAAACGGCCAACCATCAAAAGGGAGGCGGGTAATGGCGAACGTTCGGGATTGCCCGACATGGAGTGTTCGGCTTTACCCCACTGAACCGAAAACAATAAAATGGATGAACTAATATGTAAGTATTCCACTATGTAAAAGTTAAATTACTATTGTAGATAGAAATAAAGCAATACCAAATTGAATTTACCAAAAAAATACATAAAAAACATGCAAAATATTGAAAAATGCATGCCTTGACAAGTACGTGCGTCCGCCTCTCTCATGCTGTGGAGTGGTATTAATGGTGGCGTGATCTTCGAAACGGCCACAAGTAAAATATGGCTGTCTCTTTCTAACACATTAGAACCATTGGATTCGAGATTACCCCGCGTTCGCGTTTCCCCCACTTTCCCCTAATGTTTATTTTACATTACCATACATTACTTTACATCACTTTAAAACCATCATATAATTACATTATTATATGATGGTAATTTTTACAAAGTTGATACCACAACACTAAATCATAACAATGTAATGTAACATAATGTAATGTAAGGAAATGAAATGTGAAGAAATGTAATGTAATATAATTTAGTGTAATGTAAGCATCTACTTAGAATTTTTTCTGAAGATTATTTAACTAAAAATAAATTTATTTGCTCACTTTAAGTTATACTCCTGTCAGATTTCAAGAAACAAGAATTTGTCCAAATTACCTACAACATCTTATTTAACATTTTAACAAAATTTTCGAGTAGCTTTTAGACACCTGCATGAGTTTAACATAAATAAACCCTTCTACAATTCGCAATAAACCGACCATGTTTAGCGTTTCATTCGCACCAGTAAAAACGCCCTGTCACATTCGAACACCGCCGTATTTTCTCTACGGGTTATTTCGCATTCAAAGTGTTACTACTGAATTCAGCCGTGTTATTGTTCATAAAATGTTTAATAGGAAATCCAATATTCTACCTGCAGTTTTACTACTGGAAATTATGTTCGTTTTCATTAACATTTAAATTCGCTTCGAATGTTCACAAACTTGTTCGCCTTTGTGTGGAATCTCACTATATTAGTTCGAAAATAAAATTACAAGATCGTTGAAAATGAGACGCGCACTACTATATAAGCTGAGACATCTGAATGTAGCTGAGTATCGTAATAAAATCGTTGCATAGCTTGATATAAATTTTAAATGAAACTTAATGAGCAACAACATCATTATTGGAATTAGAAGTTTGCTCATACATAAATATGTAACTAATGTTGATTCCTAGTTTATTCTGAAACTACAAATTTTCGTTTTTTTTAAGAGTGTTAACATGTTTTTTCCTTAAATTTGAAGACGCGAGATATAAGACCGACATCTAGGATTTTCAAGAGAATCAGTACACAGAGGTTCCGAATCTGGTGCCGTTCCGTGTAATTACTGTTCTCCCTTAACTCCTAGGACAGAATGTCACGATAAAAATTTTCAGGTTACTTCACCTGTCAAAGATATTGAATACTCTCTTCGAGTTGTCATTCCTTTGAAGAGAGTATGTTTTTTCCTGTCATTTTAGCTTTAAGTAAAATCGTTCACAACTTATCATATTGATATTGGAAGTATATTTTGAAAAAACTGACAAATAGTACAGTTGATACACAAAACAAATAAAAAAGAGGAATCCAATTTTTGAAATAATTTTGGGTATTTTTTGCCTTTTGTGCGTGTGTCATAGGTTGAGGGTAGAGGATAAGCCTATTATCCCAATAGTTCGCCTTATATCAATACCAGCTAAAACAGCAATACCGTGACCGTCCATGTAAGCTATCATTTTCACAACCAAATATCTCGTAAAATATCCCACACCAAAATTTATCAACAATACCAAGAAGCGTTGTCTTTCAAACACCGTCCATGGTATTTGTAGATACGAGAATGTAAAGACCAAAAAAAAATAAGTATTCGAGAGGATATTTTTTTGTGGGAAGCGCAACCGATGGAGAAGTTCCCGAACCCGAAACAATATATATTATATATATATATATATGTTTTAGGTGGTTTCTGGCAATTCATATATATATATATATATATATATATATATATATATATATATACATATATAGGAGTTGCGTACAGAAGAATGACATTTCGAAGACAGTATTCAATTATCTCTGACAGGACGGCACCCGATGTGGAACCTCTGTGTGCTAGTTTTCCCGAAAATCATAAAATTTATCGATATCGATTTATTCTTAACCTAGGAGTTGCGAGATGACAGCAATTACCTGGAACGGCACCAGATTCGGAACCTCTTTCATTGTGGGAAGCGCAACTGATGAAGGTTCTCTGACCAAAAACAATATATTATTATATATTGTCATGCGTACAAAAGATGGGTACCTCGAAGAGAGTAGTTAATATTTCTGACAGGTGAAGTTAACTTGATTTTTTTTTTCGTGGCATTCTAAGGAGGTTCAGGATGACAGCAATTCCATGGAATGGCTCCAGATTCAGAACCTCTGTATGCTAGTTTTCTCGAAAATCCTAGATGTAGTCTTTACCTCTCGCGTCTACAAATTATAAATCATGACATCACTTTTATATATTAGAAATTATGACTTGCCTTACACTGCAATATTAACTTCAGTAGACTCACGGGTAAATTAAAAACTTCTACCGTTCTTGAAGGTCTATTTATATTTAATCTTGTTTTATTTAATTTATTATACTAAACTTCGGGTAATGCTGTTACTGATTTAATAATTGGCGGATACGCCAGTATCAAATTTTATCATATACTATATTGCTTTAAGGTTTTCCTGGTACAGTATGTCTCACGATGCCATTGAAGATCCTGGGGCACTTTGGGATTCTTCATATATGAATACGGTTTATTAGATCCTCATCAATGAAGCCGTTTTCAAGTAAAGCTGAACTCTGATAAAAACATATTCATAACGACGGCAAACTAAGAACCTCCTCTTTTTTGAAGTCATGTGATATTAAAAAACTTAACTTTATCCAAGATCATATCTAGGCTTGAAAACATTCCTTTCTTTCGAAGAGTCTACTAATAACATAATGTCTCGGAATGATTGCTGAGATGGCATGTGATTATTTTGCCTGTATAGCAGGAATTCCTCTCCTCTGCTAAGGTATTTGAAATTTGTAAATGGGGAATAAAGTGAAATAAAGTAATTTCGAAAAATTGCAGGGAATATTGGTTGGCTGTACAAAAATTATTCCTCACAGATATTCTAAGAGAAAGAGATGTCCACAATACGATCTACCAATACACCAGTATGTAAAGTGTTAAGTATATTTCTGTGATACTTATCTGTATTTCGAAAATTTAGTGTTTCAACAGTTATAGTATCACAGAATTTACCGAACACTTATTTATATATAGAATATTTGTGAAGAAGACTTTCTGTTCAGCCAATCAGTAACCAGGACAGTTTTGCATTACCATGTATTACAAATTTCAAATACTAATCTGTTGTGGGAAAAAACTGAGGACAGAAACCCAAATGAAGAGCTAAATAATTAAAAAATGTCAAAAATGCCAAAAAAGTCAAATGTTTCAAATACCAAAACTTTTGTACTAAAGTTGGGATTAGTAAGCTGACAAATGTCGAGTAAGAATACAAGCAAAATACAAACAGTGGAGACGGACTACCTCAGATCCTGTAGAGTTTCAACATTAGAACGTGTCCAAATTGAAGAAATAATAAGACGATGAATAGGGATGGACGTGCTAACAGGAGGTTTTGGTGTTATTTAATCAAGAAACCATGAAATAGAACCAACACACTGTTTGAGCAACACCTGGTGATAATTCGCTGTTAATATAGTTTGTGCAAGTTGAGTTCGTCGCCATTTCTGCTGCTTCCTTCAAAAGACTACTGAACAAGGGTAACTTCTTGTGACAATGTTCATTTTGGCTTATCAATCAAAACTGACACATGTATGGCAACTTGTTGATCTGGTAAGATTGAAAGCGGATTCATTATAGTTCGTAGAGTCTACCAGGACGGTATGCAGTTCATCTTTACTTATTATTGTATACAAACCAGCAAATTCGAAAAAATAAAACTAATTTAAACAGTGGATACTTGACTCATCGATAGGTGTTACAACAAAGGGCACTCTGAAAACAAATAAGTTTTCCTGCAAGAAATATGAGTGAATGCCCACGAGATAAGCTTCATACTCAGATAATATGTTAAACAAATTAGGAAGCGAGAGACAAGAAAAGCAACACTTTGTTTAATTCATTAGCGTAGTCTAAGGTCCAATACCAATGAAATTAAACTGGAACTTTGGAGCTAAATCGAACTGAATTAGTAAAATTGTAGGATTTTGTTCTCTAATATTATATGAAAGGGGCAATTCAGAACAAGAAGATCATGAGAATTTTTGCTCTGAGCACCAAAAACATAATATGCGCACACCAAGTTTGATTGAAACACAATTTTCTAAAATCATAACTATAACATCTTTTTGTATTTTGAGGTTCAGAGGACGAAGATCTTTTTGTGATTAATAATTTTTCCCTGAATATTAATAATACAGCTGATTCAAACATTGTATATACAGACGAACTGAAAACGTCCATATCTTTTGAGTCTAGTTAGTTAATAATTATTTTTATTTCTTTTCATTTAATTTTAACCTGGAATTCGAACAACGATAACTTTCATTTAACACATGCTCCTCCGCCAAATTTTACGATAAAATGACGTTTTTTCGATTTTCTGAATTCCGGTTTCATCTCTTTGAAAAAAAAGAAAAGAAAGCCTCTTCTGAATCCTCCATAATAGACTACAGGCAAAACAATATAACGTTTGATGTACTAATAAGAAAAAACACTAATGTCATCCTCAAACGTATTATTTCTGCGATAACGTTTACAAAACACATGCCAAGACGCATACGAAAGAATACGACCCGAACAATATCAATAAATAAAAATCATATGTGATTATCGTCGCATTGTAGACATTAAATCCAGTTGTCAACGTCGATTTATTAAATATGGTCGATTTATTCGAGACTATAAAACCGCACGGTGCTATCCGATGTCAAAGCAAATTTAATTCGATAAAAAGAATGACTTTAAAAACCTTCTCTCTTCGGATATCGAGGCTCCCCACCAAGTGCCAAGACTCGGTCAGTACCGAATTCCTCACACCTTTCCTGCTGCGTGCCGAAGATCCCGCTGCTTCTTCATTTCTTCTTCTTCGCGGGCCTGCGGTCGACGAAACTGAAGATTTTTGAAGCAGCGACACCACAACGAACGTGGCAGACAGGCTGGGGTTCATTTAGGACTCGTCTTACGCTGAACACTTCGGAGATGTGAACCGCTGCTGGGCCATCTGGTTCGACGCGTTATAGGCATTCCGATGTTCGTTTTAATGTGTTTAAATTCATAATCGGGTTCCATTCAAGATAAAATAACCTAAATTAATTACAGGTCCTGTCAGGTTAAATTCTCTTTAGGAGAAATATGAACTCGATTGACGGCAGCACTGGTCAATAAAAAACCTTTTAAAACCTTTAACTGATTATGTTAGGAATAAGGTTTAGTTTTGTTAAATAGTAGCGACTTCGTCCATCAATACAATTAATATCGCAAGTTAAGTAGGTTTTCTTATAATGCTAGAACTAAGGGAAAATAATTCAAACGTCATTTGAGGCTTGCCTATTTGGATTTATATGTCAACTTTGACCTGAAACATCGAGGCTGAAGATACTCTATTTATCTCTGCCTAAGTCAGAGATAAATAGATCTTTTTTCGATATGTTAAGCAAACAGTGGTCTGGAAAAAATGATCGGTTGGTATTATATCACCACTTATATTAAACTTTTTATTTCTGAAAAAAAGATATATATCCAAAAGTGTCCTAGGGTTTTATTTCTGCGGCTACCTTCATACTGCTTCGTTGAACCAATGTTTATATCTAATAGCTCTTTGAGTACCCTGTCATTAAAACTGTCTTGGGTTAATTACCGTTCTCATCGGCTCCTTTCAGTACTATATTATTCAATGCATGGAATACAAGATGACAGAACTCGCTGGCTTATTTGGTTTGTTTGAAAACAACAACGAGGGATAACAGTATGTTAGAGTTTATAACGAGTCATTTGAAATAGATATTTCATAACTTTATATTATTTTTAAGGTAAAGTACTTAACAAATTCATGTTTTACGTTTGAATTGTCATGTTTAAAGGAGTGAGTCGCTAGAGAGTATTATAGTCACTTCTTGATCCCAAATAAAATCTGTTTCCTATTTCCTACAGTCAATAAATGTATCGTTTTATCATCTTGTGCTTTTTGAACCAGTTGTACATCATACTGGTGACAGAATTCTTCTTCTCTGCCTCAGTGGTTTTACGAGGGCTGCCTTTTATATTTCGGGATTTGACAACCCTAGTGTTGCAATCTGACAACTGACAGCTCTTTTGCGATAAGCAAGTTTCATTTTTGAGGTTCGTACTCAGATTAATTGTACGGCGTTCGTGTCGATCAGCAGTACTTTCATCCCAAAAAATGGAATTGCAAATCGTGAACATTTTCCCTGCAGAAAGACGGTGCGATGCCTCTCCAGGTTTTCGCCACTCCAAATGCTTGCGACGTTTGGACTTAAATGTCACCCATGTCTCATCACAGAGTGACAATGGATGTCTCAAAAACTCATCCCCCTCTGCTCGAATCTTAACAGTCTTTCACATGGCAAGACGGATGCTTTCTGAAACTCTTCCCTTAGAAGGCGAGGAACCCATCTTGCACACACTTTTCGGTAACCCAACTCATCTGAAATGGTTGATTGAGCACTCCCGATGATATTCCAACGTGTTCGAGCAATTGCCAATCGTAGATGGCGGTCACTCCAAGATGAATTTCGTGATGCTTGTTGTGGGACGGCGTACATGAGGCTCATTTTCCACTGTCTCTCTGCCATCTGAAAACTTTTTGTGCCAGTCGTACACTTGTCCTTGAAAGTGTGCCGGAACTGTGCATTGATAGTCGACGCAAAATTTCAGACGGTCTAACGCCCTCCCGTGCGAACTGATAACAACACGTTGCGCAACAGATCGTATGCACCTCTTGCTCTGACCTATCGATGCTACTAACAGCGCATTGACTACGCCTCGCCAAACCGACGAACTCCCCTCTTCTTAACATCCCTACCTAACATATATCGAGACGTCACGCCACTCGAATTACCTACAGGGCGAGAAACAGAAAAGTCCGGTTCATATTTGATTCACCCTCGTATTTAAAGGAGTGAGTCGCTAGAGAGTATTATAGTCACTTCGTGTTCCCAAATAAAATGAGTGTTCCTATCCCACACAATTTGTATCGTTTTATCAAGAAAAGGCTCGTGTGCTTTTTGAACCAGTTGTGCATCATACTTTTTAGTTGAATTATTGCAAAAGCTAAAAAAATACAAGTTTATCGCGGTGCTTCAAAGATACGTTTGTGACATAGTGACAGTTGATGAATCGTGGATTTACGGGTATGACCCCGGAAGTAAACAGCGGTCGATATATGGCATACATTACAGTTTTACAAGATGAGCCGAATCCAACAAAAGTTGTTCGGCCGAAGCACAAGCAAATGTCGTGTTATTTGGAAAAACTGATGTTGCAACCGTATAGAACAACGCAGAACGGTTTCTAGTGTAATTTGTTTGCCAGTTAGGTCCACGACAATGCGGCACTCAAACACTATAACTTTTTTGACCAAAATTTAATATAACATCTTCTTGATTCATCCACTGCCGTATAGTCTTAATAAGGCAGTAATAAGTAGTATCTTGAGTCGGTCACAATACCGGATATACAATTTGGAACATATTTTTATTCCCGTACGTAAATTGTTAAACAAATATGAGAGGTCAACGTTTTTCGACACCTGAAAAGCGGTTGCTGCGTTCAGAATACATTATGGTATCAAATTTATTATGTGTATTCATTATTATCAAATCTGTGTTACAGAACATTGGACCTGAAGTTTTTGGTAAAATAAAGACGTTTTGACAGTCACATATCTGTAGGTCAGTTCTGATTGCTCTCGTATCAGTTGGCTCAGGTCTTACAACTAGAAGCACACGTTATTGGTTGATGTAGTAGTTTTAACAAATTATTAAACAAGGTTAAGTTAATATGTTTAACATTTGCGATGTTTGACATTTAATTCATACTTGACATTTTATACGCCTGCGTATTTTTTGCTTTTTGACATTTTGTGATGTGAACATTTTAGTTATTTGTTTTTTTTAGTATTTACTACACTTATCAGATATGATGTAAATAGTTTGAACATAAAGTTTTACGTTTATGAAATCTTAAAAGGCAGATATTACTTAATACACATTTTTATTCTTAAATTTCTATAATAACACATTGTAAAATGTTTAATGGTTTTTAGAATGTCGATATTTCATAGTTTCGTGGCATTGTTGCCAAGTTTGTTTAAACTGATTTCCAAAATAGAGGAAGTTGTCAATTCGTCGGCATTTTGTTTTATGTATGCTCAATGAATCTTCAGTATTATCTCAAAAACCTCCTAATCAATTTAAATGTTGTGATTGTATTCTGTTTATATATAGTCCGAGCTGATACCCTATATTCTCCTATAACATAAAAATACTGTTTTCCAAAATATCCGAAAAATATGAAGCAACAAAACGGAATCGCCAATTTCTAAAATTAAAAGTCAAGACACCTTAAAAATACACTGATGGGCCAGAGGTGTTTGTAACACTTTTATAAATTTCCAGTAAGTTTTTTTTTTAAATAATAAATAAATACATCTGTCTATAACGTAACACATATCAATTTACAGCAAGTCGGAGAAATAAAGAAAGGCAATAGTCAGTAAACGTCAAACTAATTGTCACAAAAAATTGCTGCCCAAATTTCTATATCTAAAGGTTCAGATATATCAGAAAATAACTATTAATAGTACTGTTTTCATTTTGATTTATTTCAAGTCGGTTCTTTTTCAAATATCGATTATTGGTATTAAAGATCATCTTCAGAGATCCAATATTTTAACACATGACCCAAAACGCACATATTGACGTCTATAAATTTTTGACATTTTTGACATTTTCGACATTATTCACATTTTTGACTGTTTTGGACATTTTAACAATAACAACGTAGTTCTGGACGTTCTTGCCATTTAAAATGAATTTATACCAATCGACACGTCTTGCGTTCAATGAATTGTGAACTCTCGATGAGATATCAATACAATACAATTTTGAGATAACGTCGATATTTACTTAAATTCTATATTTATTTAAGCATGTTTCACTTTAAATTTGTGAGATGATGATAGACAAAGAATATAAATTTGAAGACGCGACATGTAAGGCCGGCATCTAGGATTTTCTTGCGTACAAAGGAATGACACCTCGAAGAGAGTATTCAATATCTCTGACAGGTGAAGTAACCTGAAAATTTTATCGTGACATTCTGTCCTAGGAGTTAAGGGAGAATAGCAATTACACGGAACAGCAGATTCGGAACCTCTGTGTACTGATTCTCTTGAAAATCCTAGATGTCGGTGTTACATCTCGCGTCTTCAAATTTAACGAAATGCATCAAATGCATAAAGAAGTGTTCGAGAGGACATTCAATTGTGGGAAGCGCAACTGATGAAGGTTCCCGACCAGAAACAATATATATTATATTTATATATAATATATATTGTCTTGCGTACAAAGGAATGACACCTCGAAGAGAGTATTCAATATCTCTGACAGGTGAAGTAACCTGAAAATTTTATCGTGACATTCTGTCCTAGGAGTTAAGGGAGAACAGCAATTACACGGAACGGCTCCAGATTCGCAACCTCTGTGTACTGATTCTCTTGAAAATCCTAGATGTCGGCCTTACATCTGGCGTCTTCAAATTTAACGAAATGCATCAAATGCATAAAGAAGTGTTTGAAAGGACATTAAATTGTGGGAAGCGCAACTGATGAAGGTTCCCGACCAGAAACAATATATATTATATTTATATATAATATATATTGTCCTGCGTACAAAGTAATGACACCTCGAAGAGAGTAAAGAATAGAAAGATTAATATTTTTCACGGATGAAGATTCTTAAAATGAATATTAAATAAAAAGAGAATTTGACACTTCACAGTTTGTAGTTATTGACATGCAACTTCATAAATCAAAGATGAGAAACATTAGACTTGGTGTTCCATAAATTCCTAAAACGGAAAGCTTCAATCACACGTTTTCTCACTACAACATTTTGGCGAAAACAGGACGAATTTCATATCATTTCTTCCATATCCAAAAATAATCCATTAAACCTAAAACCCGAAGGAATTTAACACAAAACTCGTTGTTTGAGACAAGAAATAAGATCATGGTTACTTTGACCCTGATATAACTTCTAGCCTTTAGTATTAACTTATCTGTTTATTGAGAATGGATCAACTCCTGGGTAGATCAAAATGATTTTTTTCTTTATCTTTTCTGTACATGATAATAACTCCGTAATATTTGAATCTTACATGCAATTTAGTTAGCTTGCTTAGAGATAGTATGGAGAAATACAAAACGCCCGAAATATCTTACATCACGCAACCATTGTCGCTTTTAGAATCAAGTTATTTTTTCCTAAATATACTTTCACAAATAATGACCGTTGCTTTTCTTCGTGTTTAATTAATCGGTTGCTTGTACGTCACTTATGTGTTCTTGCCTCCGGTTTATTCGAATCCACATCACAATTAAAATATTGGTGAGTCAATCAAACTAATAGGAGGCACACCTTCTGACAGAACTTATTATTATTCAAAAAATCTTTTTAATCTTAATTGGTTGTCAACGTCTTTGAAAAAAAATACGTACTTATTTGAGTTCTACTTTATAATGCAAAGCGGTTGATTGTTAGTAACTGTATTAAATATTTTTAATTCACTGCTTTTGATACAGAAGTAGATTAGAGGACCTTTTTAAAACTGTATAATTAATAAGAATTGAGTGGTGTTATTGATTTGTAAAAAATATTTGTACGGTAGCACATAATTTAGCCAATCATTCATGAAGGCGTCTAACTGCCTATTTAAAGGCTGGTCAAATTCACAAATAATTATATATTATATATATATATATATATATATATAATAACACATAGCAGTGTTAGAGTTGTTCTATTTCATTATAAAAGTATTTAGCAAATAGCTCGAAAACTGTAGATGTAAAAATTGATTCTTGAAACAGACGAAATTTTCATAAATTAGTCAATCTTCGTCAGTTATATTTACAATGTAGCGGTGGTTTGCTGCCTCTACAGGTATCGTGAGATTATAAGTTTAAATTATAAAAAGTATTATAAGAAATCTAAACTACAAATCTTGGTTTATATTCAAATCCATCTGCTATGAATCTAATTACCTAGCCCTAGCTCCGATATTTCATTTAAAAATGAAAGATTACAACCTCTTTCATCAGAAAAAATATTGGAAGTTGATTATTGTATTGAGTTGGCATGATGAATTCAGTAATAAGTAATACTACTGATTATAAACTGGCACTTTATTTAAAAAATTGTGACAATTGTTTCGCGCCCGAAAGAGCTTATTCGTACAATGTACAATTGTCACAATTTTTAAAATAAAGAGCAAGTTTGTAATCTCTTTAATTCGTTAGTAGTAATTCTTACTAGCTGACTTGCCCCCACATTGCACGGGTAGACAATCGGCTTATTGTGATTAATTATCCATACTTTAGTTTTCATATATTCTTTATATTATTGACATTTCTGATATTTTTGACATTTTCGACATTTGTGCCAATTATTTTCGACATGTTTCCACGTCTTTGATATTTTTGTGTTGATTTTACATACATTTTGACATTTGTGCCAATTTTGACATTTTCGGAAAAATTCTTAAATCAATTGTTTGTATGACATACATTAATAATTATGCGAGATCTCATTCCGTTAAGGAAGGTGCAACTAATGATAGTTTTCTACTAGAAATAGTATATTGTCTTGCGTTCAATGTATTGCAATATTTTTTGTATCTGTTGTTGAATTTTGGATAATTCGATTATTGAGATTTTTCGTATTTTTTTATTTACCATAATTTTAGGTTTTCTTGCTATTTTATCATTTCTGAGAGTTTTTCGTTTTTGAATATTTCAACAATAAAGCAAGTTTCTAAAAATACTCCATCTGCCTCTAGCGGAAAAATGAATTTTCACAAAGTAATTAAGCCCGTTTCTATTTATTTTTGAGAAGAGTACGTATATTGATTTTCACCCTTATATCGTGATTGTGATTACGATATTTGTCAATGCGATTCCTTTTAATTTTGTAATGTTTTAACTTCTTGTTCATTTTGTGTAATACCACTGAATTCGTGTAAATCTTAAGATAGCATGTTCCCAAATAGTGAATATATCGTCAACGTAACGCCATCAAACTAAAGGTTTATAGTCTTTTGTATAAATTATTTGTTCTTCAAATGTTTCCGTGAAATGTTGCTCATGGCAGGGGACAGGCAAAAACCCATGGCCACGCCAAAATCTTGTTAATAGAAGTCATCGTTGAGTTGAAAATATGTTTTTTGGTACAAAATGTTAGTAATTCCATTATTGTGTCAATGGATAATTGTGTACGTTCGTTTAGTAACAAGTCATGTTTTAATCGTTCTCTCACAATTGGAAGTGTTTTGGTGACAGGGATATTATTGTATAGGTTTACAATGTCATAACTTGCTAATGTGAAAATATTTTTGTATTGTATATGGGATAATTTGTCTAAGAAATGTGCACTATTTTTAAATGTGAATTGGAATTACTTCTAAGTGGAGAACTGATCTTTAAAAACAGTTTTGAGAGTTTACTGCAAGGAGAATTTTGGAACTGACAATTGGTCTTAAATGGATGTTGCCTTTATGAATTTTAGGTCAACCATAGAAATGTGGAGCCATGGAATAGTGTGGAGTAAGAGTTTGCGTTCTTGTCCAGTAAATTCATATCTGTAATTGTCTAGTAGGCGGTATATTTTGTTTTCAATAGAAAATTAAACGAAAATCCAACAAGTTCTATTGAAAACAAAATATACCGCTTACTATACAATTACAGACATGAATTTACTGACCAACAACACATAACTCTTACTCCACACTATTCCAAGCTTACACATTTCAATTGTTGACCTAAAATTCATAAACCCTGTAAGACCAATTGTCAGTTCCATAATTTCTCCTTGCAGTGAACTCTCAAAATTTATTCTAAAGATCAATTCTCCACTTACAGGTAATTCCAATTCAGATTTAAAAACAGTGCAAATTTCTTAGATTAATTATCCAATATACAATACAAAAGTTCTTTCACATTAGCAAGTTTTGACATTCTAAACCTATACAATAATATCCCTGTCGCCAAAACACTTCCTGTTGTAAGAGAACGATTAGAACATGACTAGTTACTAAACGAAAGTACACAATTATCCATTGGCAGAATAACAATTTGTTCGAAATCAACATATTTTCAACTCAAGGTTGACTTGTATCAACAAGATTTTGGCATGGCCATTGGTTGCCTGTCCCCTGACTAGAGCAACAGTTTCATGGAAAAATTTGAAGAACAAATAATTTTTACAAAAGAGATTAAACCTTTATTTTGGGAACACTCTCTTGAAGAGTTACATGAATTATTAAACGACATCAATAACGAAGAACCAACTATAAAATTCACACCAGAAATTGAGCAGAATAATACACTACCTTTCTTAGGCATCTTAATAACAAAAACGCAATCGTCATTTGATACATAAGTCTACAGACTTGACTGACTCACATAACATATGTCTCATTTTTGGCAAATCTTACAAAAAGGCGTAACTAGAAACGCCACATGAAATTCTAAAGATAACTCTTCCAAATTCTTCCAATTTGAAAGAAATTTGTTATTTCACATCTTTAGAATTTTTGATTGTCAAACATTAATATCAAATTGTGATTTACGAAATTTGTCATTACGAATCCTTTTAGTTTTTTAATATCTTGTTCATTTGTGTTAATACCATTGAAAACGGGGTCTGATTTAGACCTTGAAACGTTTGGACTTTCAAGTTTACGTGGTGTTATTCCCAAAGAATTCAGAAAAACTAAAAACCAGAGATGTCACGATTACCATCCAGAATATTAACAAGAAAGAGAAACATAGACAGGACGATAACGAGAGACGGGAAGTATATTGTGTAAGAAGCTTTCGCTTCCATCGTTCAGTCTCAAATAACTGCTGCTCATTTTAGGGTTTCGTATATAGAATACACGGATACCCTTATAATATCACTCCGGATTTCTCCGTCTTTCACATCACAGCCATTTTCTCCTAAACTACTGGAGGAAAAAGGTTGAAATTTGTGTGTATTTTGGTGACTCCATCAGGAGTACATATCGTAAATGAAGAAATTTTCATTTTAGGGGTACTTCTGGGGGGAAAAACTAAAAAATCGACCGTCCCCCCCTTATCTTCAAAACTATAAGAAGTAAAATTTTGAAACAAAATTGGGGATATAGGGCCTCACCTGAGTTTTACCGGAAATATAAGGTGAAACCTCTACTATTAATTTTAATTAAATGGAAAATATAAAATTAAAATTGTTTCTAACACATGGCGAAAACAAATATACTTTTTTCATATTTTTAAAATAAATTATTTAAAAGATATTAACAAAAATATAAAAAATACCCATTCCCCCTACCTTATCTCCGAAACTATAAGACGCAAAAATTGGAAAAAAAATTATGGATATAGGACCTAACCTGAACTTTACTGGGAAAATAATATTAATTTTATGGGGCAAATTACAGCCTTAAATAGAAAACATAAAATTAAAATTATTTATAACACATCAAGTAATATATCAAATCGAAGGGCTCATTATGACGAATACAAATAAATTTTTTTCATATTTTTTAAATTAATTGTTTACAAGATATTAACAAAAAATATAAAAAATTCTCATTTCCCGCTTTATTTCCGAAACATACTACCTAAAATTATGAAAATAATTTGGGGAACTTGGGCTCATTTGAAATTTATAAGAAAAATTAGTAGAAAACCAAAATATAAATTTTGGGGACAAATTATAAAATTAAACCTAAAATAAAAAATAAATTTTCAAATGCATTATGTAATGTATCAAATAAAAGGCTCATTATGTGAATTAAAAATATATCATATGTTTAAATCAATTGTTTAAAAGATATTAACAAAAATATTGAACATCGATTTAATTCCCACTTTAGAAATCACACTATCTAAAATTTTGAAAAATATATTTTATTTGTATTTTTATATAATTTGTCTAAACTATTTAATAACATATTATTTAAAACTTGACCTATTTTCCCCTTTATCTTCCAATCTACAGAGCCTAAAATTCACACAGTAGATTTATAAAAGGCTTCCTTGAAAGTTTATTAGTAAAATAAACTCTAATGTTAGTTGTGGGGGGCAAATTAGAAAATTAAATACATATTGTTATAAAATTCAAGCGAATAATCTAGCAATGTGTGGAAAATAAAAGTGTATATTTTTAATAAATTTAAACGCTTCTTTTAAAAGATATTAGAATAAATATAAGAAGATGCGCTAATTCCCTGCTTGTCTGAAACTGGAATATTAGAATCCTGAAGGTGGTACGGAACCCTTAGTATGCGAGTCCAACTCGCACTTGACCAAATTATTTTAAGAATAATTTTCAATATAAATTGTGGAAAAATTAAAAATATCCACTTCAATTGATGAATGGTGATATTTTGAAACATAAAAGACAACACTAGTTTTTTATCAAAAACCGGATTTTTTATTGGGTCTTTTGATGCCTTTGTTGTCTGTTCAATTCAAAAGAGATTAATAAATAATTCGCGAAGGGACGAAAAAAAAAGTCATTCTAAATATATGTTGTTACGTATTTTACAAGCGTAACATAAAACACCTGTACGTACGTTTCGTTATTAATCTTCATCATTACTTAACGAAATCGCAACTTTGTAACACGCATATGGGGCTATTCACAAACACTATATATACGTACGTATACGCCTTCGTAATAAAAACGGCATCGTCATGATTTTCACAATGTAGCAAAGTAAAATACATATCCGACAATTTCCTGTTACAATGCTGGTATAAAGCTGGCACTAACACATTTAAAACTCCAATAGCGGTAAATGCTCAGCCGACAGGCAGAAATTACAAATTGGCAGTATGAACAATTTATTTTAGCTAACAAATAATTATTTTCTTTACATTGTTAAGGCGATAATGATTAATTCAAAAGTGGTAATTGCAGCGCCATTTGTGTTTATGTGTTTACGCGAAGTAATTCATCAAAATTGATAATTAACATTACTGGAAAGATGTAAATTGAACTTCATTAGTTTATGAGGTAAATTATGGGGGCGTTTTGGTTGTTGAAAAAAATAAATGAAGACGGACGTACGGGTATTGAATATTAATCAGTCGGAAAATGTAAATATATAGATTTTATAGTTTTAATTATTCCGTTTTATAAAAATTTAGAATGCAATGATATACGTGTTAAGGCGTAGGCAATGTCAATGATGGATTAATATAAATTAATCCCGCATGTATTTATTGATTCTTAAGGTGGGATTTTAATAAAAATTGTAAAATACTGAAGAAAACGTTTAGCCGATCATGAAAGTAATTAAACGGTTTATCATAATTATATTCATTCTGGGCATAAGACCAGCACTGCTACACTTAAAGGGTTACAATATGTTGAACTCGCAATTTCCTGCAAAATCTCTAATTGAAGAAAAATTTTGGTACCCACAATTAAAAAAAAACTTGAGAACTTCAGTATTATTAAATAAAATATATAGTGCTATAGATCCCTTGAATTCAATTAGACACCTTTGTCTATCACGATGAAAACAAATCCTTAACCTACAAATTTCAATACAAAATTCTTAAAACATAAAACACAAAACACCATTTACACTTAGAGCATCTACTTTACTACTAATGATACTCAACTGAATTGATGACGAAACTAACTAACTAACGCTCACATAACCTATTTATATACAATAACTCTATGGTGCTATTTTCGAATTCTGTGGATCTTTCCCGAACTGACAGTTAAACTTGCTAAATCCAAATAACATCTCGAAAATATACAAATGTAGCGATTTTTGCAGGCTTCTTTGTTTGCGATTTGATTTTGACGTGGTGGGGGTAAACGAACGCTAGAACTAGATGAAGCGGCCCATGAAAAACTTAACTAGTACGTGGTCTCATATTCTGTGTCCAAAACATTATCTGTAAGTGTGTGAGTGTGTCTGTGTTCAACTACACAAAAAATCGATCCCACAGAATGAATGGAGAACTCTCTAAATCCATATCCAGGCGCTGGTTTACCCCCATGTCAGGGTTTTGAGCAAAAACTCAAAATTTTTATGGTATTGAGATGGTTTTTATGTTAGATTTGTCCCTAAAACACTTACTTGGTAGAAAAAAACTAAACACGGACATAGATTCGACGACCCAAAAGAATTGTAGAGTACTTGGTCTTATCTTTGGTATCGAAAACTTGTCTTGCAGTGTGTACCCATAAAAATTCGATTGCAGACACTCTATATTTCTACTCGGTCGCTAATAGCCAAATCCATTTACAACACGCAACCTTTAGTTTTTACACTTAAACCATTGACAACATCGAAGCTGCCTTCTTCATGTGATATTAATATTCGGTCATAAACAGAAATTACTACCTAGCTACACAAGTCGTTCGATACTTGCGTGTGAATTTGTCTGGTGCCAAGACGTTTTATCTATAGCTGTAGTCGTTGTTCATCACACTGTGTGTTCATTGAATTTTGCTGTATGCGAAATTTTGTATAAAAAAACAAAATTATCACAAACAACTATTCTTGAACACAAAAAAAACCCTTAAACAACTCCCGTCACAATCAACCTCCAATAAGTAAAAAATACTCATTTTCCGGACTTATTACTATTTTAATTTCATTAAGTGGGTCCAGTATTTATGTATTATCTCTACCACGGCTTCAATTAAACACAGAAAAATGTCATCAAAATCGGTCCAGGTTTTTGGATGTTCAAAAAATATATATTCCTAGACTCCGATCGTAGCGCCATCTTCTGGACCCAATTGTGAATCTAAACCTTCCAAAGCTTAGAGCATATACCTTCTAGATGTGCCTGGAACGCATAAATATCGTGTCCAAGGATAGAAAGGGAAGGCAATAGAGAGAGCAAGAGACTATTTCACTCGATTGTAGTTCCAGTTCCCAATCGAGTGAAATAGCCTCTTGTCCTCACTATTGCCCTCAATCTTTCTGGCCTTTGCACGGCATTTGTGCATTGCAGGCTATCTCCAGAAGTCCAAGCTCTATGATCCAGAGACGCACTCAAACACACATGAATGGCATATATGTCATAAATGGTAAAATATCAAAATGACAACAATGTCATAAATGTCAAAATGTGAAAATTTTCATATATGCCAAAAATACAAAAAATTTAAAAAAACTGAAAAAAGAGTAAATCTCACTGTTAACTTGCACATTCAGTCACTTGATTACCTAAAGCCTGTAGCCAAAAAGTATCAAAGCTAGAAAAAGGAAGCTTCAAAATACTTTTCAACAACTCGAAATACAGCATTTTTACAAATCACTAATAATGAAGGATATATATAAAGTTTAAAATGAATGTTGATCAGTTAAGATCAAACACTCAACATATAGATATGAAGAAACACAGAATAAACATTATTCGCTTTAATTTTCCTTGTATCTGAACCGATTTTGAAACGCGACTTTAAGTAAACAAACCGATTTATTAACAACGCATTCTTTCTGGAAAGGCAAAAATACCTCGGACGATCGAAACCATTTCATACCCACCGATCATTTCGAAAGAGTTATACTCGCCATAACATAACCGTGTGACTGGAACAGGTCCCATTAATACCGTCCAGTCTAACTTGACATTTAACAAGCCAGCAATGTTGGCAACTTATGAACATAATCATACAAACAAGTCGGAAACATTTAAAATTCAAATCCTTACAAATCGCCGACGGTAAATCAAATCCAAAAGGGACATAAAACTTTTCGAGATCGGTTCACATATTAAATTGGTATACTTATTTCTCTAGCCGGGGAAAAAAATCGTAACAAATCCCATATCCGCCAGCAGTTATCGGAGTACTTACTAGATAAATGACGAAAATAACTTGTCGGTTTTTTGCGTTGGTAGATTTATGGAACAGGATTGCGTTCACTGGATGCATTTTAATGTACAGAAGAAGGTGAAGTGAAGAGAGTGCTAAGCAAATACGAATAATTTAAACCCAATTATCTCTTATATATGGTGAAGAAATATGAAACTGACTGAAAAAAGTGCGAACAGACAGAGTCAACCAGATGCAATGCCATTTACTATACTAGTGATAACAAATGATAACAATGCAAAAAATTTGAAAAAAAACAAACCATTTTAATTTTGGAAAGAAGTTCTTTCTCCTGCAATACATTCCGGATGCTTGATTTGGAAAAAAATTAAGGCCAGTTTTTTTCGAGTTCCCACATAGTAGACCACACTTGCAAGTTTTTCACGCACCTGTAATCCAGCTCTACCCTGACCAAACACGCTGGTCACAGTCATTCGTGTGACCTTCTGTGTGGAAACAGCTATGCAGAAATGTTTATAATCTATACGCCTATACAGTGTGGAACAGCTAAATGGAATCAATTCGATAACGAATGAAGGAGGGCCTGTTGGGAAAAACGCTAGGACACGTCTTCTTGTATTTTTTATTGCGACTTTTTCCAACAAAAAAAATATATAGGGTGTATCATGTGACAGTGGCCAATACCAACGTTCTTATTTTAAATGGAAGCTCCTGTATATTATTTATTTTTTGAATTCTTCACAAAATTCTGGACATAATTCATTTATAATGTCCTACACCTATATTCCGAAATATTAAATATATTCAGATTTAATACAAAAATTATCATTAAAAAAAAATTATTTTATATTACAAATTCGCTACCATTGCACTAAAAACCTAATAAGTAATACTGATTTATTCTTAATAATATAAAAAAAAACCATTAATGTCAATGTAGGAAATGTTCAAAATGCTCGCCGCGAACGACTTGGCAACATGCTAATCTGGTATAGAAATGTCTTCCAACGTAACGCAATATCTCAAGCGTGACTGATCTAATCGCAAGCGTGATTCGTCTTTTCAGGTCATCTAAGTTGACGGGTTTAGTTTTGTATACAGTACTTTTGATATATCCTCACAGAAAGTAATCCAATAGCATCAAATCAGGAGGTCGTGCAGGCCATTCTGTCGAACCGCGCCTCCAAATCCACCGATTTGGAAAAATTTGGTTCCGGTATTGCCGGACATTGATTTCGTAATCGGGCAGTGCTCCATCTTGCTGAAACCATATTGTATTGGCAGGAACTTCTACTGGATCAGGATATAAGTTTGTCAAAGTTAGGTACGACATTATTTTGGAGCAGTTCTAAATTTTTATCTACATTCAAGGTTGCCATCAATGATAAAGGGACCTACGATATGATTTCCAACAATTCCTGCCCAAACATTAACTTTTTCAGGATAATGCGTATCTGTCATCCTGTGTGCTATCATTAGAAAACAAAACATCTTCTAATTGGAACACATTGTTATCTAACCTTACCATCATTTGTTCACAGAAATACGTTCTCCTCTTTAATACTCGAAAAATTGATGTGTGGCTAACGTTGAACAGTGGGACAGCTTTTCGACCAGAATTATGTAATGATTGTAATGTAGCGAATTTGTGAAATACAATAATTTTATTTTTTTAATGTTAATTATTGTAATAAATCATAAAACACATAATATTTCCAAAACAGTTGAAGATAAGTGTAGGAATTTTCTGGAGAATCCAAAAAATAAATAATATACAGAGGCTTTGCATTTAAAATAAGAAAGTTTTGTTGAAATAATGCGCATTATTAAAAATACAAATCGACGTGTCCAAGCGTTTTTCCCTACAAGCTCTCCTTAATTTGTTATCTAACTATTCCATTTAACTGTTCCACACTGTATATGTCATAAAAACATGGACAGTTCCATTATAATCATTTCACTTTCGAGCTCCATGACGAACTAGAGGACTGGAAATGAATGCCACATTCTTTTCCGCCAGTCAAGACTGCATGAAATAACGCAGGAAAATTAAACCCATCCTATCCTCCGGCGGCTGACATTGAAGAAACGCCCAACATCTACCCTTTGGGCAGGAATTCACGCCGCGTCTGGCCTATACGATTTGCAAAAGTAAAGTTTTTTTGGGTTTTTTCCTGCCGAACCGCAAAAAAACTCAAATACAATAGGCCGTACTATTTCAAATCGGCAAGGCCAGACGCGGCGTGAATTTCCACCCAACGGGTCAGTGTCGGGGGCATCTTCAAGGTCAGCCGCCGAAGGATAGGACTGATTTTTCTGCGTTATCTCACGCTGTTGAGTGGCCACACTGGTAGAAAAGAACGCGGTATTCATTTCGTCATGAATCTTGACTAAGCAGATGGTACGCGAATGACTGCAACCGGCGTGTGTGGCCAGGGTAGAGCTGGATTTCAAGCGCGTGAAAAACTGCTAGTGTGGCATACTATGTGAGAGCTCGAAAAAACGTCGAAAACGCAGCATGAAATTCCGCCAATCTGGCCTGAGCCTAAGGCTAAGGCCAAACTTCAATTTGTTTTTTTTGTGTAAACTCAGCTTGTCTACAATGGTACAAATAAATTTGTTTAGTGTATAGACATTTTAATTATTATTTCAATACCGCTAATACTTTAATTGGCATTATAGGAACAAAGTTTCACAGAACTTAACATCACACCAAGTTATGTAGAAAATGTTTAATAGTTTGATGTTAATTTTCCTTCTACTGAATGACCTTTTCATTTAAGCATATAAATTAGCTGGTAAACCAAGAGCTTACTTGTTATTAACATTCAAGTTATTATTAGAAAAAAACATTTGAAATAAATATGTTTTCATTCGTAAATAATATAATCAAGTTCAAGTTCTATATCTGTTCACTCGTCTTCGGAAACTCGAATAACTAACCGTTTGTACATCTCGCCTCTACTGTACTTTGTTAAAAATTCAAAACATGATCGTTTAATAGGCACATCACAAAGACCAGGTGCGTCATATTTGACGGCCAGAGCTAAGCTTTATTTAAAATTGAAATGGCACAATGGGAGGAGTACGTTCGAGAAATCTTTTGTGTGTATTTCCAATCAATAAGTATTACAACCGTCGAATTTCGTTTTCTGTTATAAATTCCAGGTAGACGGGAAACGGAGTCGATAAGAAAGCAGAGGTGTAAAATTATACTATATACTTTATTCTGTGATAAATAAACAACTGATTGTGATGATGGAGTTGTGTGGCCGAAACTATAAACACATTCATTCGATGGGTAATTTTCACACAAGTTATATGTGATTGTGGTTAAGTGATTTAGTCCTCACATTTCACTTTCACTCTAAACTAGACAATTTCGTTAGCCAATGGAGGCAATTTTGGCCCTAAAACATAAGACCAATTTGCGAACACCATCACGTCAGTAGAACTAAAGGGTTTTTGTTTTATAGAGGTATAGAACTTTAAGTTGGCAACACTCTTTTAACCGGCGGCCATCTTGTCAGCTGTCAAGTGATTTATGTTTAGTTTGGTTTGGTATTTCATTTTGAATAGACTGACGCCTGAACAACGCTTTCAAATTGTGCAAATTTATTTTGAAAATCATGGTTCTGTTCGAAATACATATCGCGCACTACGTCCATTTTACGGTCAACATAATCCTCCATCAGAGCAATTAATTCGATTAACTATGCAACGTTTTCCCACCACGTTTACTCTAAATGATAATTCTCATCCATAGAGATGTCGTACAGTGCGTTACAGAAGAATCCCTAGCTGCTGTAGAGCATAGCGTAGAGAAAAACCCGAATCAGTCTATCCGCCATCGTGCACAGGAATTGGATATGTGTCTATCCACTTTATGGAAGATTTTGCGGAAAGATCTTGGTTTAGGTGCTTACAAAATTCAACTCGTGCAAGAATTGAAGCCACACGATCATCTAGCAAGGCGTACATTCGGTGAATGGGCCCAATACAAGACTGCCGTTGATCCCGATTTTCATAAGCGAATTCTGTTTGGCAATGAAGCTTACTTTTGGTTGAATGGATACGTCAATAAACAAAACTGCCGTATTTGGAGTGATGGTCATCCTCAAGTTCATGTTGAGACACCGTTAGATCCAGAAAAATTGACTGTTTGGTGTGCTTTATGGGCTGGTGGAATAATTGGTCCGTACTTCTTTAAAAACGATGCTGGCCAGAACGTTACAGTCAATGGTGATCGCTATAGAGCCATGATTAGTAACTTTTTCGTTCATCAGTTGAACAATCATGATGAACACGAGCTATGGTTTCAACAAGACGGGGCAACATGTCACAATTGATTTATTGCAAAGAAACGTTTGGTAGCCGCATAGTTTCACGTTTCGGATCCGTGAATTGGCCTCAAAGATCCTGCAAGCCCCAAACGATTGACCACTTGGAGGACATTCGCCGCGTTATTGCCGATATACGGCCACAAATGTTGGAAAAAGTCATCGAAAATTGGACCTACAGATTAGACTACGTGGGAGCCAGCCGTGTCGGTCATATGCCAGAAGTCATATTCAAATTATAATGCCAGAAGATTAACTTTCGAATAAAGTAAATTTCATGTCAATTAAAAAAATATATCCTTGTTTTATTCGATTTCAAAGTTCTATACCTCTAAAAAACACCCTTTATATGGGGACAACTGAACTATGTAGAAGGAAGTTTTTGAATCAATAAAAACGCGACCTTATGTCGATATTTTTGTTTTTTTTTTGCTTATATTATGTCAATGGAAAAGTTGTAGAGAATCAGACAATCTTCAAAATAGGCGTATATATTTTCTAGAATTGAAGTAAGGTAGGGCGGGGCTTAAATGTCGACAGGTAAAAAGATCCACTCTGTATATTTCCGAATCTAATTGTCCGTTTGAGAAATAAGTGACTCGAGTAAGAAGGCGCTGCGGAAAGGGTATATAAGCCCTTTAATCGTTCCTAGACAGTTAGTTACTGAGAGATGGTGGATTTGCGAACTAGTGAAGTCAGAAAATTTCACAAAGTAAGAATCATTACGTTATATGATTTCGGTCTCAGACTCATATTATTGAGATCAGAAAGCCAATTTTTTCGAATATTGGGTTTTATAGTATCAAGTTTTAGATACCACTGTTGTATTTTGTATGCACTGTTTTGTTTTTACTATATAACTTCAAATGTACATGAAGGTATCCTGGGGGTAAAAAGATCCATCTTACCTCGTATGGAAGTTTATGCCCCACATTCGACTTTCTATCTCACATGAGCAATTAATTCGAATCTGTTCATCTTTTTTTAGAATGAGGAATTACAAAAGACTACTGAGTGAGGTACAAAGTCTGTGGAGTTGAAGCAACGAGCGGCCGAAAGAATCATTTGACGATCTCAATTTTGCTCCAAATTTTGACGGATAGACCAATTCCTGAGAATCGACCTTTATCGCCAGCTTCTTGGGCAAGAATTGCTGTATATTCCATACTTTTCGGGGTTTAGGTCAGACCCCGTTGTCAATAGTTAAGAAAGTACGAATAAAAAAGGCACAATTCTAAAATCTAAAATTAAAATGTTTGACAAAATTATTATTGTCAAACATTTTGCCTTATTAACTACGGTGATTTCATGGCGGCTTTTTCTAAATTGGTATAAAACATTGGGTGCTAAATATTTTGAAGTGAAACATTGTCCCTCGACAACATCTTACATTCTGTGACGAGAATTCATCCGATATATCGGGGAACCCGCAATGTTACTCTTTCGACCCGAAGTCGGCGGCTGGCGCTAACGGAAACTCATGGAATTTCTATGACTCTTCCAGAACTCATGAAAGAAATTTCCTGACGGCTCTTTATCCTTCTAGAGAATTCTGTTAAGATAAATTGTAAATATTTCTGTGAATATAAATTAAAGTAGTGGAAATAAAGTATACTGAGTTTTTAAATAAATCCAAGAACTGAACTGAACACGAGTGTGAACATAAAAACATTACAATTCTGTCAAAAGATGTACGAATCAATAAGTCAATTCACTGGCCTTTGAAGGAAAATACTCGCCTAATCTTCAGATTTACTATATGCAAAACGTTAATTATACAAATATAAACATACACACAATTATTTCAAAATTTTGGAAATATATATTATTTAAGTACACTATATTTAGTATTTCCTACAACTGGAATTAATTCATTTAATAAAAGAAATTTTCACATTTTTTTTAATTTGCATATTTTTATGCTTGTAAATGATTTTTCTACAGTAACAGGAAAAATTGCATAACTCAGGCCTAAAAAGGACATAATTATGAAACATGTATTTGCTTTTGTCGAAAAGCATAACAACTATAGTGATTATTCTGTGTAACTGAATACCATAAAAAATAAGTACGTCAAATAATAGACTCTCATTTTTTTGTACAATATTTGTAATAAAACAAATGAATATTTTAAAATGCTCACACGTTCCGTTGTGTAAAAATTCAATTCCATGCAATAAATTATTTTATAGTATATTCAATGAACAATGGTAAATACTGCAAATAAAAGCTCCCTTTGAAAGAAAATATTTTTACTGAAAATGTCGTTTGTTTTCACTTCATCATTATGTAATATTCGCATAAATGGTTTTATGTTTTTCCACTGAATAAATGTAAAGTTGAAATAAAAATTTAAGCATCAGTTAACTTGAAACTCAAAAGTAACAAATATATAGGTACAGTTAAATATTGAGTTGTTGTCATTAACGAAATCGGACTCATATTTTGAACCCTAGTGCAAAATTAATCCATTGAACACAAGACAATATATTGTTTCTCGTCGGGCACTGTCATCAGTTGCCCTTCTCTCAATTTATAGAATTCGAGAGAGTCAGCTTGGTTTTTGTTTCAGTCATTTATATTTTCCCCAGATTTGGGTTGCGAATCATAAAGCTGAGCTTGATTTTAGTCACTAAAGTTGTTGATTTTAAAAATTCAACTAGAAAATTTGCTAGATTTAAGTTAAATTAACATATATAAATATGTAACTGACATGGCGGTGTGGTAGAAACGTTCCCAAAGATATATAAATTCACTAAAGTCTGTTATTTGGTACCTAAAATGATGGCCTATCAATACAAATTTTAGGGAAAATATTGTAAGAACTTAACCACAATAATCTTCATAAAAATCCATATCAATTTGCACTTGTACGCCTAGAGTATATCCAGCCCCAAGTAATATACGTATTATGTTGTAAAAACATGACTTACCTGCTCTTAGAGGCATCCATGGGTACTGAGGGGTAAGGTATCGAATAAGGATAACCTTCCTTTCGTAAGGTTTTAGGTTTACGCCTCGGGCGATATTTGTAATCAGGATGTTCTTTCATATGCATTGCACGTAACCTTTTGGCCTCATCAATGAAGGGCCTTTTAGCATCCTCAGTGAGCAATTTCCACTCAGCACCTGAAAAGAATAACATGCTGTTAAGTATACGAACACATTCTACTATAATTATTTTAACTGATTTTAGTACAAGGAAATATTTAAATAATCTATGATGATCATCCAACTGGAGTTGGATTCAAGATAGGTTGTTGTAAAATATTTCAATTTATAGTACTCAAAAATGTTCATCTCGTTTTCCTGATACTTAAAATTTATGGCTGTGTATTTATTTTCGCATTATCATTTTCTTCTATGGTTTATGGATTAGGCTTAGCTTATTTCTCATGCCATCTTTTTATTCTTCTTCCTTTGGGTTTATTACTTATTTGTTTAGGGAATCTATGGTCGTTCATTCTGTTAGTAGTTCTTTATTTTATCTCTTAATGCCCAACCTTTGATTTACCGAGAAATTTTCATTTCTGTTGCTTGTATTTTTGTCCAGCATTAACAGTCATCAAGTAGAAAGGTGCTGCCGTTGTTTCATAGAATTTTCGTGTTTTTCTGAATGATTTGTATATCGTTCCACATATGCATTGTTATCTGTGGGGTTAGCTCAAATCACATCCCAAGTGTGATCAATACCGGAACTATTATTAAAGATCTTACATTAAAAATACACAAACTATAAATGCAAAGGTGGTGTAGTGATGTTTGTATGTCGTCTTCGGTTTGTTGTATAATATCTAAGTAATCTGCAAATAGGAAAGCGTTTATGTGTGACGTTATATTGATTTTTATTGCCGGTTTAACCAGCTTTTTACCGACTTCCAAAAAAGGAGGAGGTTATCAATTCGTCGTCAGGTTTTTTTATGTATGCTCAGTGATTATTCAAAAACGACTTGGGCAAATTTGATGATTCAAACGACATTGTATTAAGGAATATTACAGAAAGGTACCACTGAATTTTCTGTAACGCGAGATTTACGGTTTTCCAGAAAATCAGAAAAAAACAGTAATTAAGGGCCTACATTTCAGTGAATTTCAAGAAATCTACACTGTTTTCTCTAAAACGGCTCAACCAATTTGAATATTTTAAATTGTATTCTATAGAGAGATATTTTGATTCCGTATATTTATCTATAACGTAAAACATACCGGTTTTCTGAAAATCGTAAAAATATATGCCAAAACACGGTAAACATCAATGTAAATGTCAAATTTTCAACATAAATGTCAAGATATGCCATGAGAGGATATCGAACAGAATATTTGTAACGGTTTTCATTGAAATCGCGTAAAATTGCACAAAATATTCCATTAGTGTATCGAAAAGATTTTTTTTATGTGAGCGAGCGATGTTTTCAATTTGGTATTCGGTGGTAGGTGTGTGAGTGCATAAAAATTCAAGCAGCAAGTAATGTGGGCAGTTTAAATATGTAATAATAAATGTGATATTGGGAGGTACATAAGCAGTTTCATATATAGGATGGTTGAAATATAAGGTGAAATAGAATTAAAGTTGTACAGGGTGAATCAAAAAATGTTGTATTGGGTGGTACATAAGTAGTTGCGTATACAAGGTGGTTGAACTAAGCGTGAAGTAAAGCTATGTTTATACAGAGTGGAAAAAACTTAAAAAATGGTTAAATAAGCAAATGCAGTTAGAAGCAGTTGCTTCGGGGCAAATTACAATTTGAAGACGCGAGATGTAAGACCGACATCTAGGATTTTACAATGTTTGACAGCTCAGTTCTGACATAATCATGCGAGTCGCCATCTAGGAGTTTCAGGGAAATCCAGTTTACATAGACCCAAATCGGTAATCTTACTGTATATAATGCTGTTTCCCCATGATTCCTCGGATAGAAATCAAACGAAAGTATTCATAGCTAAAACCTATCAAAGCAACTATGATACTATATTTTAGAGATTTTATTAGCCATTTATTATATATAAACTGTTTCTAGTGGATAATCTTTCTGAGTTTCGCTTCCCTCAATGAATTGAAATCTCGAATAGTAGAGTATACACTAGAGTATATTTTGGCAGGTGCTAGTACTGGTCAGTATGAAGTATACTTTAATACATCTGGCAACCATGCCGTGCGGAACGGAAAAAGTATATTAAAAAGTGAAATGTATTTAATTTTTATATTTCTGATGGTTTTTAGATATATGTAAGTTTTGTATTTATTGTATTCATTTATGAGACAATATTTTTCAAAAGAAGACGTTCAATGAAAAAAATAATGTCAATATGATATGTTTGATTTACTGAAACATAATAAGGTAATTCTTTACAACTTCTCCTTGCCTGAGTAAGCATTTAGTAATACTTTAGTCAGCTACATTGAAATTTTGAAAAAAATCAACCCGACTCCTAAAACGTATCATACCCGACTTTAACAACTTTAACAAGAATTTGCAGTCGTAAAAAAACTCACCAATATTCAGAGGTTTTTTAATTAATAATTCTGTGCTTAACATTTGCACTGTTGCACACTCATGTCTCGTAAACATAAAGAAAAATTTCACAACTTCACATGGTTTCCTAAATGGTAGTTGTGGTGGCATTTTTACTAATGTTTATATAACTATTTGGAATCACACCACAATTGAAATAAAACAATTTGCCTTGAATGTAATATTTTGATATTACATTCAATGCAATACCATTACCTTCTTTATTACGGTCTGTGAACGTAAATTTAATCCGATGTTGCCATCATCTCTGTTCTATTAACTATGTTGGAAAAATATTTTTTTGTTTCAAATATCCCTTCATTTGATGAAAATTGAAGAGAAATTTGTTTATTATAATGTTCAGTTGATGAGTTTGTTATAGTTTTGTAAAACATGGGTAAATACACATGTAAAGGTGGACAACTCTGAACAATTTTTACTCGTAAACCATAAACTTGTTGACATGTTCTATAGACTTTTTTATTTATACTGATCAGTTCTATCCAGTGCATTATGTTACACCCTGTATAATATAATAGTACATGTAACTAAATTAAATATTTAGCTAGAAGTAAAACTAAAAACTTGCTCACAGACTGCCGATACTATTCATTTACAGAAGAAAATTCTAAAATCGACTCCGCACTTGCTCCCTTTCGGATAATGCATTGTGGCATCGTGACTACAAACGGAAATTAAAAAAGAATTTAATTTACATTTTAGAGATATTTTTTATAGGTAGCATGATCTTAGATACTGAATGGAGTAAGAAAAAAATCCGGTTTGTATATAAAATTACATTATTTTCACTATTTCAGGCCCCACTAAATATAGAGCCAAAAACATTGTTAAAACCTCGATTCGTTGCACTTCATTATTAAATCTAACTGAACACAATGTTGATACGGAAATGCCAGACGATAAATAGAAAAACGTCCAAACAGTCAGATCATAATCGGTTTTGAAACTCTAACATCTTATTCGAAATTAAAGCCCTTAAAGATAAATATCTGTAAGCACCTGCTAAGAGATGCCTATGTACCCACGTCATTCTTCGTATTGTAATGACGAAATTAACGTCACTATCCTAATTGGACTAGACACCCTGTGTGTGTGCCTTGTGTTGGAAATACAGTAGTTCAAAAATATTTGCCCTCGGCGTAAACGGGATGCTTATAAGCGGTTTGTTTGATCAAGGGCGCCACACTTTCCGTTTGTAAATTGTTAGACGTCTCAGTGGATGTTGCTTCTGACTTTTCTCTCTTTTTAGAAAGCTGTCAAGGTATCTATTGAAACTATCTAATGAAATGTAACAGGTTATCGAATAATACTAGAAAGAGAGCTTTGAAAAAATACTAAATACAAGCAAAAATACTTCGCTAGAATTTATAACTTATTAAAACCTGATTATGCAAGTCAGTTCCACGTTTACGCCGAAATAGCAGCAAATTGTCAGCATTATATCATAAGTTTGCACCATAAACGTGTAGAATTTACACCTAACAGCTCCTCCTTAATGAAGAAAAGTTGATTGTGTAACAATAAATTTTAAATTAAATTGGACGCTCTGTTTGGGATCCATGTTTAAGTGGTCTAGCTTTAGGAGGTTGAGTCTGGGATAGCTAGTTTTTAGGACTGAGAAATGCAACAGTTTTATGGAGCTAACAAAGGGTAAGGAGCTAACAGATGGTATCAATTGTCACATTTTTTTTAATTTTTGAGGGTCTGCTTTAATTATTGTGATTCCACGAAAGCACTAATCTGTGTTAGAACTATTGTTTTGGTACCTATTCCCGCACCATTAGTTGTCATACGTAAGGATTCGAACAGTATAACTATCCACGTATTGGTTTCTAGTCTCTGGACATTGTATTCCCGCTAAATACAATGGAGCTTTAGCAACTTTCGGAAACGCTACAGATGTTCTTCAGAAGTTGTGCTTTACATGGTGCATTGGAATCGATATGGTATGCGTACAGCTCAGAACGCAGTTTTTGTTGTGAAGAGACTGGATTGCATGCATTTACTTACTAAGTATGTTCATTAGAAAATCATCGCTTCCCGCGATTTATAATTGTTTGAAGAAAAGAATAATGAACACCAGTTCTGTCATCTAAAATTGGCTTCGGGTATAAGTGGTAGACGATATAGAGATGTTGTTCAAAAGGGATTTTCAAAATAAGGAATAAATCTGACTTAGTTTGAAACGCTTCTAATTCAATTACTTGTAAATACTGCGCAACAGTTGACACCTAACAGGCAACGCTAAATTGTTTTTACAAGATTTTGCAAAATTTCCTGTGCTGCTCATTTTTGGAATTCAAAATATCGATTAGAGGTTATCCTCAAGCAATAAATAGCTTGCCATCAGTTTCTGGCATATTTCCAAAAATGACTTGACTGTATTAAGGCTATTTTTTCGTTTAGGGCATGTATTGATTAAGTCCATGTATCGTTAAAGGTTGTTTTGTCGATATGGAGTTTCTAAAGAGTTTCGTCAAAATTTTGATAATTGAAGTAGTTACACTTATTTGGTTCTCAGGAAATTCTTTATTGGTAATTGTCGCTGGTTAAGATTGTTAACACTACCCGTGACGAATTCACCATCAGCTGCGTCAAGGTTAACGATAGTTCCTACACCGTTAATTAGTCCTTGTTTGGATCTTTATCATCAATAAATACATATAATAATTTAGTTTTAAATTGAATGGGACATTTGGGAAAAGAGATAGATGTGAGTTTGTACATTAATACGGAACGCAGTTGTGGTCATAAAATTTGAAACCCTGGGATGGGATCGACAGTGTTTTCGAGAGTTTTGAGGATTTTGTTGTTGTTTTCTACGATTTATTACGATAAACTAGCAATATCCATTTATAGTAGGAGAAGATTATTCTAGTTTCGTGGATGAGTGTTCCTGGTCGTGGCTGCTCACAGTGATATCTAAAACAAGTAGTTCTTGTCCATGATGATTTGGAAATCTGCGCAATTAGTTAGTAGGTAACTACGTGTTTGAACTGTTAGGTAATCCTACTGACTGCGCTAATTTTATATCGCTTTTTAAAAGTATCTGCTATTTGAAGCATGAACAAAAATTTAACAAAATTAACGTGAAAAATATAAAACTCGAATGAACAATAAATATACTACTGGACAAACTAAGAAATTATAATGACGACCGTGGGATCGCTTTGCTCGTATTTATATATTAATAAAAGCCGATCAAGCAAGTAAGCAAAACGACCTTCACACGATGTGTGTCCACGTTTACTTCGAAATACCAGCGTAATATGATAGATTTGCATCATACACGTGTGTAGAATTTACACCTAACATATATTTTAAAGGGAAACCCCATACAAATATGTCCAAGACTGTAAAATAAATAACATAGATAGCACATAAATATGCCAATGTCATTTTAATTTCTGAAAATACATAATTTGTTTAGTTGTTCTATTATGTCATACAATTCGTTTAGTTGTTTCTCAATCAGACTAGTTTACGAAAAAATACAAAACAGATAGTTTCCTTTGCAGTACTGCACATTGATTTTATTCAATCTATACAAAAATTAATTTTTGTGTCTGCATGTTAACGATTTTTCCAAAAAAATAACAATTATTGAAATTTTTGTCTGTTTTTTCAGTTTGTTCTTCCACTGCGTGCGAAATTGGCAAAAGCCTCCCATTAAGTAGACATAAATAAGTATTGTTTCGTAGATAGGTTTAGTTTTTAACCGATGTCAAAAAAAGATTAGGTTCTCAATTTGCGTTTATTTTAATGTTTGTTACTATGACCCAATTTTGTTAATATTCCGTTTACTTGATATATTCCAAATTGGTCCCATACTTTTGTCGTCAACTTGAAGCGTAGTACAAATCGGGTAAACCTGTTTTTTGAAGAAAAATTTGGGGAAGGTATTAATTGATAGTAATTAAATTTCATTGAATTCTAGAATGAAACTAATTTAAGTGGGATGAAAATAAATGAGAATATAGTGTGTGTATTTAAGTTGGAAATATATGGAAAATTTCTCATTATTATTAATATTAAAGAAAATGTTATTCTACACAAAACGATGTGCGTTGACTGAAACGTAACATTAAATCATCATATGTCTCACTTTTAATTGTTTAGGGTAACATTTAGCGGAAGAGAAAGTATTAAATGAACGTAATTATTGTTAAAATGGACCAAACTGCCAACAATGTCAGAATTGTCAAAAATGTCTTTACTGTCAAAAATGCCAAAAAAGCCAATTACAATACTTTAATTAATTCATACTTGCAAAAAATTTAACTGTTTTGATTGTATAAGAAGTTTTTCAAAAATTAAACTCTTGCTTAAAACTTAATTAAGTTTTAAAGGTAGAATTTAGCAAGAGAAATTTAAAAATATCAAAAAATGCCAAGAACGTCGCAAATGTCAATAATGCCAAAAATGTTAACAATTTATAAAATGTTAACTGTCAAAATAGTAAATATTGTCACATTTTATCGCGCAATGAATTCCAACATTCAGGAGTTTCAGGAAAATCTAGCTCACAGAGACTCCAAATCGGGGGTCGTACTGTGTGTAACGTTTCCCTGTGATTCCTGGGATAGAAATTACACGAAAAAATTCGTAGGTTTACTAAAACCTGTCCAAGAAATTACAATACTAACTTTTCGAGATTTTTCAATTCTAGGAATCATATTCAAATAATTATTCGAAAATTCAATCAATTGAGGGGAGCGCAACTGATGAAGATTCTCTACTAGAATCAATATATTGTCTTGCGTTCAATGGATTAAAAAATCTTCGAAAAGATAGTATCGTAATTTCTTTGACAGGTTTTAGTAAACCTACGAATTTTTTCGTGTGATTTCTGTCCTAGGAATCACAAGGAAACGGCGTTAGACATAGTACGACTCCCGACTTGGAGTCTCTGTGAGCTAGATTTTCCTGAAACTCCTAGATATCGGAATTCATTTTGCGATAAAATATTAATCGTCATATCAGTTGAGGGCAGCGCAACTGATGAATGTTCTTGACCAAAAACAATATGTTGTCTTGCGTTCAATGGATTGAAAAAAAATGCCAAACAAATTAACTAAAACAACTTAACTTAATTTAAATTTGCAAAAAATGTCGAATTTGACAAGAATGTTAAGCGTTATAAATGTAAAAATGCAATAAATGTAAGAAATGTAAAAAAACAAAAATCTGGTTGACCATCAATCTGAAGGAGGGAGTTTGTTAATGATTCGAGTAGGTAAATATCTATTTTGGTTGTTCATTTAGATTTTCCCTCTTCACAGTGACAACTTTTTTTCAGAACAGGGAATAATCAAGACAGTGGGTTTCAGTGTGCACCAAAGAAGACTAAGTTGAGTATGCATTCCAACAAAGTCATGGCTATACTTTTTTTTGTTATACACGCTGTATACTTCACCTCAATAACCTTGAAAAGGGAAAACCGGCGAATATTTTTCCACCAAGACAGTGAACGAGGCACAAGTATGTAGTCGTCATGGTAAACATCCACAAATTGGGCTACGAACTGCTACCCTATCCAGCATATTGTCCAGATTTAACGTCTTGAAATTATTTCCTATTACAAATGTGACGAAATGGCTTTGCGATACTGACAAGCGCGTTTTCTGGGGCCTTTAGGAAATTTATTATTTGGAAGGAATAATAAAATAGAAAAATCCTGAACTAAATCTATCCTAGGGATGTCGGAAAAATATCGATATATCGATATATCGATATTTTTTGTTTTATATATCGATACTTTTACACGATATAATTTTATTCGATATATCGATATAAAAAGCAAGTATCGAAAACTTATCAAAAACGATATTTTTCCGTATGTTTGTTACGTGTTATATACAAAGAGCTTAATACGTAGAGTGAATTAGGTATGAGCGTTACTGTAAGTGGCAGTGTAATAACAATAGAAAGAGAAAGAAAATATCAGGGAGCGCTTGTTATGTCTCTACCCTACCAATAGTAGGCGTCACCACTGACACTGACCAATCAGTAACGACACGCTTATTCTCTCTCTCTCTCTTTCTATTGATATTACATGAATTTCGCTACTTCAAGTGCTCTACAGTATTAACCTCTTTAGTTATAAAAAATAAATACTAGCTGTTTTCCAATTACTAGAGCACAAAGTGTTTTTGTGTCGCTCTGTGTCGTAATTTTCGGGCGTTAATTGGAACATACTTCATTCTTTATGATAAAGTTTTATGTTTACTTAGTACTTACATAAAACATCCCAAAGGCACAGTTATTTCTTGCGCCCATTTTTGCAAGCCAGTGCTGTAATTGGAACACTTAGTGCTCAGCACTGTGCCGCACTGTGCGTAATTGTGCGGTAATTGGAAAACAGCCAATATATTGTCAAACAAGTTGAGATACATGATCTTTGTACACAAAGATTAGCAGAATTCTTTCAAGTATAATTAATTTATTATATTTATGCTATATGTTGCCTAAGTGCTTGAAGTTAAAATTAATTTTAAATATGTTTCTGATGCATGAGGTAGAGGGGAGGTATATATGAGAGTGTATAAATGATCATTAGAACGACATCTAAATTTTCAGAAAATATGAGAAGTAGTAGTATATAGTTAATTTAACAATATATTACTACCTTAAGCTGTGAAAAAGTCTCAAAATAAAATATTTTTAAATTTTGTAAACCAGTCTACCTACCACCTATCTATAAATGGTTTGCATATAACTTTATCAGATACACTAGTTAAACAAATTAGTATGTATATATATATATATATATATATATATATATATATATATATATATATACTACTGTTCTAAAATAGTACCGATATATCGATATATCGATATTTTTTTCTCGATATATCAATATCGATATTGATACTTTTAAAAAATATCGATACAATATATATCGATACTTTTTGACAGTTCCGACATCCCTAATCTATCCTGCTAAGGAGCTATGTTGAAAAAGATGTCTTTTATCCAGAAAGTCAGCTGACTTATTTAACAATCTTCGTAATTAGATATAAATGCAACTACTTTGCGAAATATGTCAAAGAATTATTAAAGTTTTTTTTTGATAAATCGTATACCTTTTTGTACCGATAATAGTCGTACATCGCCCACTGCGTTATAGTAATTACAAAATCGATCCGATAACGAAAACAATGCGATCCCGAAAACAAAAAATGTTCTTCGAACGGAAAAAGCATTAAATTATCTTTTGAAGGAAAATGAGAAAACGAACAAAAGAACATCATGGCTTGTAATTAATTCTTATCTCGCTCGAAGAGTCGCGACACAAAGGAGCCCTACAAAAGGCGCTTTGCGAAGTTCTAGACACAAAATGACAAAACACAAAACAAAAACCGCTGTAATGTTATACAGCGTCTCTATTGGATGCCACCGAACGCTTTGTGGTATTGTCTCCTCCAATGAGGGGGTACCGGCACGGTTGGGGAATAGATGGGGGATGCGTTTGTCTGGGCTTTTTGGGTGAACGTGATGCAAGGATGATCGTTAGAGGTTCGTATTAAATTGTTGACGAGGGCTGCAATAATGATGATTAAGTAGTTAATATTAATGATCACTAATGTCAATCAATGGGAGCCTGATAAATATAAAGCTCCATAACCTCAGATCTGCATATTATATCGTTTTGAGAGTAGAAGATGCCGAAAAATTACAGTTTGGTTTTCTCCATGATGATGAACTTAGAGTTATTGAAACAGTGTTGAGTGTTTAAATAAAGGTTTGGTGTTAAGGGTGTTAGGTGCTGTTACAGTTAATATTGACAAAGCTGGACAGAATAACAATTAAAATCGTCCTACTTTTAATATTTTAGCGCGATATGTATAGCGACATCTAGGAACTACTACAGCAGTGACCTCAAATCGAGAGTCGTACTGCAACGCTCTTTTCTTATGATTCTTAGGCTAATATTTACGCGAAAGAATTCGTAGATAAAACACATTAAACAAATTATGATAGTATCTTTTTGAGATGTTACGATCTATGAACATATAGTTTCAAGTCGAGAACCTTCAACAGTTGCGATTCCCTCAGCTGAGTGAAATCTCGAAAGATAGTATCACAATTATCTTGATGACTTTTTGGTTAAACTACGAATTTTTTTTATGATTTCTATCCTAAAAAAACGATGCAGCTACGCTCTAGATATTAAATCAAGGTGTCCTAACAGTTCTTACATACCAAGCTCAAACTAATTTCTTACGGAACAAGCAGAGTACGAACTAAGAGTGACACAAAGGGCAATAGATCGTCAAAATGAAACTACGCATGCCATGCTATGATAATGCTGAAATAGAAGACCTATTTGAGGAGAACATTTGGGGGGGAGCGATTACAAGATCAATTCATAGACATTACAAGAGAAAATAAAAGCCGTTTTGGTTGAAGCCCTATCACAATGTCCTAACAAAGATTCTAGAAAAAGAATAAGAAAGCTAACAAAGGATTCCAAAATAATTAGCACATATTGGAGAACTAAAATAAAAGTAAGATTGTGCCAGCCAAGGAGAGAAAGGAGAATCGTCTTATCTTTGTTTACAGGCTTCTTGAGTTTTTATCTTTTCCTGATGACGAAGCCATTATTTTTCCCATAATTCGGGATTCTTGCTGATTTGAACACTACGGAATTCAATAGTTGATCATGCTAATGAATAGCTTGATCTTACTGAATCCTGTTAAAGTATAAAATACCAGGAATACCCAACAAAACATTATTCATTTGAGTTTTCATTTCCTCATTCAAGTTTATTTAGGAACTCTTTTAGAAAAAACCTCGAAAACAACACTATACGATTGATTGACAACGACTCCAGACTCGGAGTTAAAACGTCTCCATACACAGATAAGTATTACACAATATACAATACATTACTTATACACAGGAATACTGGTTGATCATTTTGTAGACATCTCTTTCTCAGACAGAGAGCCAGTAATCCAGTCAATTTTACGAAATTGCCTTACTACACTTTTTTCTCCATACACAATTTTTAAATACCTATCTGTTGCAGGAAAAAAAACTTGAGGATATCTCCCCCAATGTACAGGCAAAATAAGACGTTTAGTTTCTTGAAAACTAGTATTAGTTACATCTAGGCGATCTTCCCAAGAAGTCTGGGTTATGTTCTATGGCATGTTATGTGTCCGTATAAGCCACCATCAGTTTAGATTACATTGCCAACTTCTCAAAAAACCTATTTTGAAGTGAACAGATATCAGGGCGTGCATGCGCCATATAACAGTGGTGATTTTTCATGTAAAATAATATCAGCTTCGTTATTATACTAACACGCAAAGGCAAATTCTGGAGGAAATTCAATCTACTTAAATATATAGAATAGATATAAAATAAATAAGCTGTTGAGAACTAAAACTGAAAAATTCGGTATATGTGCACATGTCGTCCTTTACTTCATCTCATTTTTCATTATATCAACTCATTTCCTCAAGTTTTTTATTTCTCTCACTACATTTGTGCATTAGTTTAACTACCTTCCTCAACTTTGTACTATTTTCCCTGAACTTCTGCAACTTTTCATCTACTTCTAATTCGTTTTCTCAGCAAAATTAGGAATAGAAATTTAAAAGCAAACTACTCCAAAGCATAACTGAAGGCATAATAATTTAAAAACCAACAAACAATACTGTTAAAGATCATTAATAATAATAATAAATTACTAAACAATGGAAATTCAGCAGCTCTGCCTTCTACTACTACTATACTTGTTTTTTAACCTCTACATCTGTTTCGTCAGCTTTTAAATTTCTTCCTCTGCTTCTACCTCTCATTCTCTGAATGTTGCACCTCTTCTTGAAATTCGGAAACTCTTATTCAACTTCTACGTGCTTAAGGGAAATTATGAAGCAAGAAGCAACTCGGAAGAACTTGAAATAAACAGTGGCCAACCATATTATAATTATGCATGATTTCACAAGAGACCTCAAAAACAATAAATACTAAAAAATTGTAGTAACAAACATATCAACAATAATAATTTGAAATTTCTTATTTTTTCTAGCACACACATCTCTCCAATTCGTAACCCATTTCTTGAGTATCATTAAGATGACAATAATTTGTAATTTATGTCATAATTTGCATCATACAAAAGCTGTTATTCTCTAACACATCATCGCCAAAGAATGAAGCGCGGATTTGCAAATATTTATAAGCATATGCTTGATTACTGTCTGCTACTGAAAGAAGAAACTGCTCAGTACGTTGACCTTGTAGCTGTCAGCACGCAGATTACCCGTGTAACATCACATGAACAATATGCGAAAAACTGTTCATACAACTTTGTGATAAAGTTCTAAATAAAATTATAAACTGGATAATTTTAATTTTTCGAAAAATGCCGAAACATGTCAGGAGACTAACCTTTTACGGTTATTTTTTGACAAAATTGTGGAAGTGATGACGTCATCGAATTTCTTTGCAAACAATAAATTCATCTTCTTCTTCTCAGAACTCTTTGACCAGTTTGTTATTAAAAACAAAATGTTCGTAAATATGACGTAAAAAAATAAATTCTTTGAGTTGACTTTTATTGTTGATGTAAATTTGTTTGTTTGCAATATATTGTTTCGTCAGTTCTTACAAATTTCACAACACGGTGCCACGTTTTATAATTTCGGGGGAAAGGAGAGGAGAATTGGTAAATCTTTTAATACTTTTGTTAATATCTTTCAAACAATTTATTTTAGAAATATGATTTGATATATTACATGAGTCTATATTTTCCATTTAACTCGGCCTTCAAAATATACATTGGAGATTTCTCCTTATTTTTCTGCAAAAATTCAGGTGAGGCCCTATATCTTAATTTTTTTCAAAATTTTACGCCAGTTTCGGAAACAAGGGGAGATGCGTTTTATTTATATTTTTGTTAAAACAAATTAAATAATTTATTTAAAAAATATGAAAAATTTATATATGTATTCGTCATAATGAGCCCTTTCATTTGATGTATTACTTGTACCGTTTGAGAAATTTTTAATTTTTCAATTAATTCCATAATTTGTCCCCCAAAATTAAAATTAAGGATTTCTCCTCATTTTTCCTGTAAAGTTTGGGCAACGTTCTATATTCCCTATTTTTTATGCTCAATAGTTTCGGAGTAAAGGGGAGGGGGCGGCTTTGTCGACTATTTTTAAATTTCCCCCAAGAAGTACCTACCTCGAAAAACAAAATTTCTTCATTTAAGAAATGTACTTCTATTCGGGTCCCCACATTATAAACTGTGACCAAATTTCAACCCTCAAGTAGTTTCGGAGAAAATTGCTGTGATGTGAAAGACAAAGAATTCGGGAGTGACATTATAAGAGTATCCGTATACTGTATACACGGAAGCCTAATAAAATTGTTGAAAAGGTTAGTATAATTATTTTTTTAATGTCCATTAAAGAATAATAAATTATTGAAGATCTCCTAATTTTGTCCCGTATATTAATGGTCAATATTGCTTTATGAGCACTTGAAAGTATTTTTTTTTGGTACTGAATTGATTCGGCCGATACTTGTTGGATATTCATTATAATAATTAACTGATACTACAATTGCAATTGCAAGGAACTAGACTAAGTTAGTCTAGTTCCTTGACAAAGGCATTAGTCGAAACGCGTCGGACAGTTTTCAAAAAACGTAATTTGTGGAAATTGTAGTATCAGTTAATTATTTTTTTTGGTAGGTACACTGACATATAATTATTTATAACAGCATACGAACATAAGAACTGTTTTTTAGGTTTCCAATGAGTATTATATGAATTGTTTTTTGAACAAAATAACATAAAAATTCTGCCCTGTTCTGAAATATTTCTGAATTTAATCAATATAAAAAACAAAACTAAAAAATCATTAAAATTAGGTCTGTTTTGAGGACTTTGAAGAATGCCTATTTTGCATATTTATTGAATCTCCTGTATTATCGTTTTATATTACATTTTGTTAAGGTACATAATAAAATATTCTAAAAGTGTCAGCGAATTACTTTTATTTTGTAATAAAATAAATTTCCATAATATTTACAAAATTCACCACACGCCAGCTAAACATGCATAGATTGTGAGAAAGCCAAGATGTTTGTGTAAGAAACAGCATTATAGTGGAGAACAGCCGGAAGGAAAAAATCTAACGGTGACGGTGACGATTTGTATCGGTTCAGTCCCTGACAGTACAGCGATTCAATAACCTCTTCGTTACTGCTAATACCGATATACTGTAAATTTCTAAGTCACAGATTAGCTTCATAACATATTTAAATAATCAGTTTTTCAACAAAAGTAAAGTCATTCATCAGATGTACAACGTTGGCTTTTCACTTTAACTTTGCTTACCATTGTGCACAGAATCCAGTTCGTGAAATGAATGGCGAATGAAGAAATCCGTTTTGCACGTTTTATTGAGATAATTGTCGCTAACTATCTCTGTGTCGATATTTTCCAATAGATTCGCAGTTCAAACCGTCCTTTTGTCTGAAACAAACAGTGACTGAATGGCACAAAGAGACGAAAGCGATGTCTCTTTAGTTGGCCATTGTTCGTCGATATTGTTCGTAGAATAGACACTTCAAGTAACATCATTTCTAAGAGATTGTCTCTGATTGCATTATCTAACTGGAGGGTACAATGAGTGGTGTGCGGCAGCTCAAAGTTTTATATAGAATGGTGAAACAATGACGCAATTGTTGGAGGAATTGAGAGAATTTCGTCGTTTCTGTTGTTACACTATCGAACGAATGGTGGGATTACTCTTCGGGAAGTAAATGTAATTTTCTCTTTCTTGTTTGGTTCGTCTGCAGCACATAGTTTTCCAATCTTTGTTGCACCAATGTCTTCTTCAGTAGAAAAGAAATATTCAACGTCTCCTTTACCGTAACAGTTTATTAAACCAAATACTAAAATATTGTTGGCTAACTATTAATAATAGCTTTATTAGCGGAAGCGGTTCAAACCTATATAAAAATTGGCAAAGTTAAAACAGTTCATTCCGTACAATTTTCTCTTCTGTCCCTCAACCCATTTTCTTTATTTTTGTTTGTGTAGTAGCTATTGAAGAACTTTAGTGCAGAAAGCTACAATTAAGTTATAATATGGGATCATTCATAAAATAAAATAAAAAAAATATTGTTTGCGTCCATTTTTCCAAAGCCAAATATAACAGTGCCCTCAGATTACTTGGACACAAAATCGTAAAGATGGATTGACTCGAATGTGAAAGACAAACTAAATTAAACTGACAAACTTTGACCTCTAGAAGTTATTTGACAGTCATGCTATTGAAATAGAACCCACAAATTTATATTACATAATAATCGTCGTTTATTGTGTAGTTGGGTAATTCTCATGAAATCTCGAAATTACCTCTCAATAAATTAATGAAAAATATTTTAATTAATTTATCTCCATTTGCTCATAAATTTGTACTATTTATCTTACTAGAAGTGAAAAATATCGTGGTCCCCAAAATCAATGAGTTTGCCGCTGACATCTCTTCCGAAATTTCTCTTTTTTTCGAGTTTCTTCTTTTAGTTTTTTTTCTAATTTGGCAATTTTAGCATATTGTATTGCTCGACGCTTTCTTAGTTGCTTCCTTCTCTGAATAGCTACCATACTTTGACGCTGAGTATTGTGTCGATGAACAGGTTCTGTCAAATTCTCACGTATTTTAGCTTTTCGGTCTCTATAGTTTTGACTATTTTTTTTCCAATTTTTTCTTTTTAGTTTTTTTTTCTTTGGAACTCATTGTAGCTATAGATTTAACTTGGCCTTTCTGTTTTTTCTTCAGGTATTTAGCTCTTTCTTTCTCACGAAGTTTTTCTAACTTTGCTGGATCAGACTTCATTTTCTCTCGACGCTTTTTATCGTATTCTTTTTTCTCAATTTAGCTTCAGCAACAGACAACTTTTTACTTTCTGCCATTGTATATGGCTCTGAAATAAGGCAAATTGGTAATTAGAAATATTAAAATGAAATCTTCTTCCAACGATTACTCCAACAAACTTTAAGTTAATTCGCTACTCCAATCAAGTTACCATACTACCAACTCTCAAAAACTAATGAGAGTGTTACCAAAGTCTTTAAAAATATACCTACTTATCGACTGTTGGTAATGCTGTGAGGGAATGATTATTTTTCATGGGACAAATATTGAGTTAACATTAGAAAAGTTGTTGATGACTTATGATCCCAAATTCAGAGAAATTGTAAAAATTTGTTGTATTTACAATAGACAAGTCATAGTTACAAACAAATTTTTTGAGAACTTCTCAATTAAAAGTTTAGACAATGTTCTAATCTGGAGTTTGGGACATAGTGAGGGAATGATTTTCAGAGTATTATATATTTATTATTCCTTACAAATGCCCGTAAATCCCAAAGTTATTACCAATATTTTTAGCCTTGATGATGTTCTTTTGAAAAAAAAACTTCCTAAGTCGGTTAAGATTATTCTAAAAACTGCTAGGACAGGAGTTTCAGGATTTCATGAGAATTACCCAGTTATAAGTTATGTTACAACAGATCAATCAATTTCTTATAATATTTATTATTTAAACATATAATTTTAATTTAGATTCTTTTTATTTTTACCGGTTAAGTTTGGTATGATTTGACTAAGATTACAAAAATCGTGAAATTATGCATATATCTTAAGATTCAAGGTAAATAGTTAGATCTGGCAACCCTGACATTGATGGGCATCATCGTTGCAGTGAATTTGATTCGAATTTCGTCATTATATGACTTTTTAGCCATTATGCAAAATTTTCAATTACGTCTGAAAAGTGGTCAATGTATTATTATCAAAAAATTGTCAACAAATACAATAATTAATTAACACTAGGTGCCTTCGTCTTTCTTTATAAGTACAAGTAAAACAGAAATCGCCATGTGTAAGTGTGTTTAACTCGGAATAAGGAAAATACACTTAATCTTAAGATATATTATAGTTCAAGTTTTATTAATATCCACTTCTGTATTGTAATTATTTGTAATGTAATAATCGTGCTTCACATTCATACTAACTGTTGAGATATTTTCTTGCATTTTCTTCTTACGAGTTGAAATCGTTACCGTAAAATGTCTGGATAAAGATTCTTATTTCGTTCTATTGTATTGTTTCAAATCAAAAATATTATAAATGAATCTGAAATTTTTTATATTAAAATCTTATTGAAAATTATATTTATTTTACATCAGATAATCCTGTTCCTGCAAAATTTTGACTTTTTTAATACATTTGACTTATTTTTACATAAAATAAACATATCATTGACATTTTAACCTCTTGAGACCTGATTTTTTTTTAAGGGAAGAAAAAAATATTTATTGATATATTTTATTCAATATTAGTATGTTACATAGGGTTAATTTTGTTGTTTTTTTATAAAAAAAATTGTGTGCATAATTATGCACAATATGTATCAATAGTAAATTTTTACAAAAAAATAATATAATCACGGAACAACCAGAACCAACTATCGTCTATGATACATGGCAAATAGAGTTGCCACCTGTACTATATATATTGTCTCTTACTACATTTTACCCAATTGTACTACATTATTCAGAAAAATAATATAGAACGAAATGTACTATATTTTCATTGCTAATAGCTAATTCAAATGTGGCGTTTTTTAATAACTGTAAGTTGGAACCCATAGACTATGCGCCGTGGAAAATTTTAGAACGAAATTAACAACAATAATCTCTTTTGTTTTACGGTTATCACACAAATAATTCACTCTCTGAGTAGATGTATGTACAGTGAATTCACCATGCTTTGGGGTTTGCCAGTTGTCAACTTGTCATAGCCTTTAAACGTCAACTGCCCGTGGTTATTTTTTGCTGCTGGATTTTCGAGGTTTTGTAAGATTGATCTTAAAATAAATAATATATAAAAAAATTATGAGAAATAAATGTGTTCTATTTTTTTTTCCTAAATTTCCCAAAAGTACCATATTTTTGTAACTTAAAAATGTATAATCTATATTTTCTTCAGAAAAAAGTGGCAACACTAATGACAGAGTAGTTCCTCTCTTATTTAATACATATGCAAAAATTGAAGGGGTCGTATTTACGTAAAATAAAATAAAAACTATTTTTGAGACTCAATGTTCACAATCATGAACATTAACGAAAAAGCGGTCATCCGCCATTGATCAGTTAAAATTTTTGCCAAAATACTAATTTAAATCATTGTTTGGATCTTTCACCTAAACTATAATCAAAAAAATATATTTATATTTCGAAGTAACTAAGTGATTATTATAGATTTGTATTGACTTACGTCTCATGTGTGTCATCGCTATAGCAGGTAACCATTGATAGGGCTGTATTTACCCCATTTCCGTTAGGATGGCAGCACTTGTATCATTAACTGATGTAAAATATATTCATTATTATGCCCATTCAGTCCGAACGTTGTCAGATTAAACATCTTTACAAAAATTGAGTTTGATGAAACTGTGCATAATTATGTACCAAGGGTCTCAAGGGGTTAAAGATGTGTGTTTAAAAAGAAACGAAATTCAATGTACCTACCTATTTATTAGGTGAAGTGAATTTTTATTTTAGAGTACATATATATTTTTTTCGGGCATATTTTTCTTTTGAAATCTTACATATCTGGTGTTGAAGCTGGTAACCAAACAATGTATAAAAATTTTAAAATTCAAAATATCTCTACCACGATAACAGTCTGTAGTCAAACTACTGAGAAATTATATAGGGCTTTCATTTCAAAACTAGCCACCCAAAAGTAAAAAAAACAAGTTAATTTAAAATTAAGGGGGGACACATTTTACACGTATCGGTCCCTAAGCGGGGGTGAATATCACTTTTACAAGTAGGAGTATCATGTGATATCTCTTTTGAAAGGTCTCTTTTTTGTCAATCTTCTGACACATAATTGTTTTAAATCAGATTATATTTCACATGTCAATTCTCAGAAATAAAACTATGGGTCCTTTATTCATGGAAGAAAATTTAACTGGGGAATTGTATTTGGACTTATCAGAAATTGTGATAAATCCCCTTATAACCGAATCTTTAGAAAACGAAGGAGATCAAGATGAAACTTGCTAGACGAAGAAAACATATTTTTCAACAGGACAGAGCACCCCCACATTATGCCTTGCTTGTACGAAATTGATTTAATGAGATATTTCCAGATAAAAGCAGCGCTATCGAATGGCCAACAAGATCACCCGACCTAACGCCCCTTGACTTTTTTATGGGAACATCCAAAAACTGTGGTGTATAAAGTTTTATACACCACAGTTCGCGATATTCCTCGATATTCCTGAACTTAAACGTATAATAGTGGAGGAGTTTGAGGGGATTACACCAGACACGATTCAAAAAGTGCGGGAGCTGCGACTTTACCATTATCTTATCAACAATGGCAGACAATTAGAACATCTAATTTAAATACAAGGTAATTCTAATACTATTAAGATATTAATAATGCAAATACACAACAACATGTCCAATTACACCACCACACCACAGATCAGAAACTGCTGAAATGGAAAGAGAAGCCCCTTCATGGAAGACATATAAATGACGTCAACCAACTACTACAACTACTGGTTGATCTCTGGTCATATGTTTCCTGAAACGGAAGGCTTTATATTGGCAATCCAAGATCAAGTAATTCCAACTAAGAACTACCTAAAGTACATGGTTAAAGATCCTTCTATTAACAACGACAGATGCAGGTACGGTTGCCAAACATCTGAATCTATCCAGCATATCACAGGAGGTTGTCAAGTGTTCGCTGCAACTGAATACAAAGAACGAGACGATGCTGTGGCAAAAATACTTCACCAAGAACTAGAACTGAAACATGAATTAACACAGTCGGTAAGACTACCATACTATATATATAAACCAGAATCTGTTTTAAAAAAATAACAACTACAAGCTGTACTGGGACCGCACGATACTGACCGATCGGTCTGTTGCTCACAATAGAACAGATATAGTTTTGGTAGATAAAGTCTCTCGGAAAACAACTTTAATTGACATAGCAATTCCTAACATACAATAATATAAATATCAAGCAGGCTGAGAAAATAACCAAATATAGAGATTTGGAATTTCAAATAAAGACTCAGTGGAACATGAACAACACTCGAACTGTACCAATTGTTATGTCAACGACAGGACTTGTCCCAAAACATCTATTAAGCAATTTAAAATGCCTAGGTTTGGACAAACACCTTTACAAACAAATGCAAAAAGCCGTCTTGTTAGAGACAGCCCGGACGGTCAGAAAATTCATGGGAAACTGCCGCCACGACTCCAACCACGAGCCTGAAAACCTGGCAAGGGCTCCCACAGAGCTAAACCCTTTTGATATCTAGGATATCTGGGGTTTAGTGAATTTCCCCCTAAAGGCACTCATAGCGTGCCTTAGAGGGAGTGTGATACCATACATTGTATGGTCAAGTCGGGATACAAATACAATGTAAATAATAATTATTTTAATTTGCAAGTTTAAAATGCTATTACCCTGTAAAAAATATTCTGATTTTAAAAAAGAATGTGTCAAAAGATTGGCAAAAAAGAGACCTTCGAAAAGAGGTATCATACGATACCCCTTTGTATTTAAATTTTTAGAAGTCATATTCACCCCCCTCTTAGGGGTCGAAAATGCAGGGTGACCGATACGTGTAAAATGTGCCCCCCCCCCCGTAAATATAAATTAACCTCTTTTTTTTGTCTTGTTCTTTTAAAAACATTTTAAAAGTTACTTGGGGTGGTTATTTTTGAAATGAATGCCTTGTATATGTTAGATTGGTTCCTAGCCACTACACATGGCTGTGTCAGGGCAACGCTTTTTCAGATCATCATTTTATGACCACTTTTTACTGTCCAGTGTCAAAGATTGCCTGTAGTTAGGAATAGCAAAATAGTCAGTGTTTCATATAAATTGTTTTTTGTAAGTATTTGTGGCGACTCTACTTATTTCATTAATATAATATTATTTTCACAATAGTCCGAAGGTATTGTGTAACAAATCGTCAATCATTAACAATAGAAGAGATGTTAAAGATTGTTTTCATTGGATTGTTTGTCATCTACATTTATGAAATTTGTTGAAACTGTAAATGACGGACATTTTAAGGTCACAATAAAAAATCCGCCGATAAGTACATCGAGCATCTTGCATAGACAATATTAAATTTGTAATGTATTATATTTATGTAAAAATAAATACATACCCGGAATAATATATGAACAAAAAATAATTGCTGTAATTATTTCTATAAAATTAATCCAAATGAAGTAATTGGGATAGCAAAGAATTCGCCAACTTTTCTGATTTCCCTCCAACTTTATTTGCTAGAGAAATATACCCTTTGACAAAAGAACCTCAATTATGCTCAACTTAAAAAATTTAAGGTCGAATTTCGACCACTGGGCTATCGCTAGTAGACATAAATCTGCAATTAAAAGACTAGGTACTAACTAAAAAACAAATATAGGTTTGATTTCACATATAACGAGGCGCTAATGATCGGCAGGAGAGGACTAGGGAAGGACAGCTACCCCTGTCTCTGCTCGGCGACGCCCTTGGTACACACTGTATATTAGATGCAAGCTTGATGAAATTCTTCCATTTAAAATTCTAACTTTCGACAAAACTCTCCAGTAGCAACACTCCCATACCGAAACGATAATCATAATAAATAATTCAATGTTTTGCCGTGTCAGGAGGGTATTACCACACATATATACAAGTATAAGCCTCTGTTTGCCAGGTGTGTCGCTTTCGAGGAGTCGCATTCAATAATATCTCGCCACCCTCTAATGTTTAAACAGAGACAGTAATATCCACGAAATCAACATTCCACAATGAACTTCGTATTTGAACAGTATCGCATCACCCCATTGTACATTCAAATTAATGCTTTCCGTGTGCATGAAAAGAATTAGTTAGAAAGAAAAGGACGGTCCGAAAACAAATATTTGGTTAGGAATCTGAAGATAAAAGAGCATATTATTATTGTATGTATGTGTGTGTGTGTGATGGATTCCGTACCCTATTCAGTTGCTGAACTGAAAACCTCTACGCTGATGCTGTTCATAGTCGATACCGATTTCAAAATGTTATTATAAAAACCGAACTTTGCATATGAATGGGTTTTGTATCCTGTAAAACGTCACATTTTAAATGGGTTTCCTCCCTAAATGGCGATATAAAGGCATATCATAACACATTGTGTTACTCTATTTGTGTAAGTGGGGAGTCTTATGCATTATTCATACCCTACACATATATATGTGTCTATAATGTACGATATTATTCAGATCATCATCAACAGAGGTTGAGGTGATCGACAAGTGACAGTCCACAGCTGCTGTTTCACGGCTATATGGATTTTTAAGTGTTTTTATATGCACCTCGCCCAGCCCACTACTACTGCTGACATATACTGGGTGGCCAAATAGTGCATTGGGTTGTACCTTTATTATCAAATAATAGGAGAAACATGCATAGAAACTTATAAGTCTTATAATTTAAAATTATTTCACAGTATACAGGGTAGGTCTTTAATACAAGGTGAAACAAAGTTATAACTTTCTAAATGACACGCCTTATATATTATCGAAGTTTTAAAATCTACTCGTTTTGTTCATTAACCTGCTATGCTATACAGGGTTATTTAGAAAATATAGGGATTTTTATAATAAATTAACAGCAAAGCTACTCAAAGAGAGGAACTAACAAAACTAATCACGCCTAGGACGAACACCATAACATCAGCTGAGACCAGGCAAGGATAGTAAAAGAAAATCCATAGAGACGCCATACATAATCTCTAACGAGATATAATTAGCAAGCCCAGCGTCCAAATTAAAGACGTTTGGAGCCACTTCCGTTACGCATCACCGCCAACCAATTATCTGAATATCCCATCATTCACATGATGATGATAGCATATTCAAAGCTTGAAACGTTGTGAGATCAGTCACTTCAAAACGATGGAAGTCCAAGGAAAATTCGAGGAACGCGTTACATTGTCTTCAGACTAACACATTAACAGTAACTTCGACGGTCTGTATAAACCAGGGAATTTAAAATAGAGCGTTATTTAGCAACAGGAAATTGGTACCGTAATTTTACTTTGTAATCGTAACTTTTATATTGATCTAATCATTGATGGGTGAGTAACATACATAGAAAAAAATTCTGAATTATTTAAAATGAAACACCCTTTAAACTATAATCTTTTTATTCTATTGATAACGACTTTCAAGTTTTATTCAGTTTTTCCTATACTTAAGTTCAATATTTTTCTAGATATTTGTTATTTGCTGGATACAAGCTTCATCATACTTTTAGAAGTTTTATGGTATTTATAACTTTTAGTTAAGTTTAAGAGGTTTACCAAATCCATTGAATAATATAAATCGTAAGTCAATTTAAAATCTTAACAAAACAATACACTTTATCCACTTCGTATTCACCTACATCAAGCACACTCTCTCCAAGGCACGCATAGCGTAACTATAGGGGAAAATTCACTAAACCCCAGATATACTACATATCACAAGGGTTTAGCTCTATGGGAGCCCTTGCCAGGCCCGTGGTTGGCGTTGTGGCTGCAGGTTCCTATGATGACCGACCAGGCTGTCCCTAACAGGAAAGCTTTTTGCATCAGTTGGTAAAATGTTCGTCCAGACCGAGGTATTTTTAATTGTTTAATAGATGTTTTGGGACTACTCCTGTTGTTGACATAACAATTGGTACCGTTCGGGTGTTGTTCATGTCCCATTGTCTCTGTACTTGAAATTCTAAATCCCTATATTTGACTGCTTAATATTTAAATTATTGTTGTTAGGGATTGTTTTTCTAAAGACTTTATCTACCAAAACTATATCTGGTCTATTGTGAGCAACAGTCCGATCGGTCAATATCGTCCGGTCCCAGTACAGTTTGTGGTTGTTATTTTTTAAAATAAATTCTGGTTTGTATATATAGTAAGGTGTTCTTACCGACTAGGATAGCTCAAGTTTCAGCGCTAGTTCCTGGTGCAGTATTTTTGCCAAAGCATCGTGTCGTTGCAGCGAACGCTTGGCAACCTCCTGTGATATGCTGGATAGATTCAGATGTTTGGCAACCATATCTGCATCTGTCGTTGTTGATAGAAGAGTCTTTGACAATGTACTTTAGATAGTTCTTAGTTGGAATTACTTGATCTTGGATTGCCAATATAAAGCCTTCCGTTTCAAGAAACATATGACCAGAGATCAACCAGTAGTTCGACGCTGAACTGTTGACATAATCTTTTTTGACATCATTTATATGTCTTCCATGAAGGGGCTACTCCTGTAGTTGACATAACAATTGGTTCCGTTCGAGTGTTGTTCATGTCCCATTGTCTCTGTATTTGAAATTCTAATAATTTTTATGATTCAAGAATTACATGCTGTCAATGGACACAAAAAAATCACTAAGATCGATTGTTTCCTGATAATGTTTTATTTACAGATGACGAAACGTTCCACAAAAATGATTTTGTGAATGGAAGTAATTTGCGTTACTATTCTGTATATAATCCACATTTCATTTGATATTAGAGTCAAAATAGACGGTCTCTAATCTTTTGGAGTGATATTATTGGTCAATATGTTGTGGGTCCATGCTTTTGCAAAATATTCCAAATATTCCTACAGAGATAATGCGGTTTCTACAAGTTAAATCACTCAGTCGATTACACTGTTCCAATTCCCCATTATCTCGTCAATGAATTTCCGCGATAGGAGGAGGGGGGGGGAGACTATTAGCTGGTAGCCTAGATCAAGGATATTTTACAACGGATTGCTTGATCAATGTTTAAAATTTTCAAAAAAAAAAAACAGCAACCTTGTGACGTATCACCGTGTGTTGGGCCCGCTCTCGAGTTATTGTGGCGCTTTGTCTGTTGATAGTTATAAAGAGTTTTTCAAGTTTTGTTTATCTGTTTAATGTGGTATTGATAACAACTTTATTAGAAAAGGTTGCGGTGCAAATTTTTGCAGCCACCTTGTGATGAGCTTTCGGAAAAATTTACATCTATCGGGCAATCCTTTGTAAATTATCCTTGAGCCCAGATCACCTGACTAATTTTTTATGGTGCTATATGAAAGACGAGTTTTAAATGCCTTTAACAATTAAAGTAGAAGGGTTGAGAGGAGATTTAAGGAATATTTAAAAAAATTTATAAATATATATTCATTGAAAACGAAATCCGACAGGATTTTGAAACGTTTGGTTTTAAAATATACACAAGTTTGAACTCTGATGTGGTATTATTCCCAAGAAAATCTAAAATAAACTAGAAGATGCCACAAATAACATTCAGAAAACAATTAAGGAATATAGATGTGAACAAATTAGGAAATGTAAATCGAAGGTCGTCTGTAGTTCTGTTTAGATGTAGTTGGAGGACATTTTGAGCGTATACTTTTATTTTTTATTGTTTCGTTTAGTTTGTGTTGTTTAATTTTGAAAGTGTTGCTTTACAGGTTTTCAATTGTATGCTCTAAATATTATTTTGGGTTTCTAATGTCGGTTGCAATTATTTTTAGTAATCCTGACAAAATACTTATAATTATTAAATTACTTCCGAATAATAGATTTTATTCCACACCTGCATACTGCAAACCAATTTTGATAGAAAAAAATAAAAAATATCTAGAAACGTTATTTTTTAAGTTTAGCGTGGTAAAAACTTGAGAGACTTCACTCTTTTGCCAAATTCAAGTTTTTGGACAAACCTCATATACACTTGTAAATGGGACATGCATATTTATTATACAATTTTTAGTGATATAGCACAATTTATACATTTTTTAATTCTAACTATTTCTGTTTGATAACAATTTCAGATATTATCAAAAATAAAAGTACTTCTCTTTTTAAAAGTAAAGATTTCAGCAGTATTGGTTTCAAACCATGCAAATATTTTCATGAAGAAACACTTTTTGAAATAGTTCTTATAAGACAGTTTTCCACTGGATTGCAACATATGAAAGACACATTGTATGTACAGACGAATTGAGAACCAGGATCTTGGAGTTCCAAACTACTTTAAATTTAAGGGACCACTTCGGGACCCTTTAAATACTCCAAAACCTTTGAGCAGGTTCAGGAAATAGCCAAACAGACATAATTTAAAAAACAAAACAGACGAATTGAGAACCTTATCATTTTTAAAGTCGATTAAAAACAAAAAGACCCTTCGAGTTTAACACTGAATTATTTCAGTGTTAACCAACGTTCCGATGTACAATTGGATTGTTCTTAGTTGTTGATTGTCACAAAACTTGATATCTTTATAAAGTTAATCAATATAATATATGTCCGTGGATTTTAAAGCTATTTAATTTGCACCGAAAATAAGTCTTTCTTTTCATCACAAATTCAGAATTCACTAGACTAAAGTTCAATTATTAACGATGAGTCAAATGCATATCAGTTGCTCACTTCTACTAAACTGCTCTTGTCGTATGGCAGAATTTATATCCTGTCCCTGTGATTCTCGAACATTCTTGTAGCCTCTTTGTCTGTCTAGCGTATATGCCGACCAGCCTCGAAAAGGATTGTCATTTTGTTTTTTTTACAATGCTGCATAATTTCGAGATAACTCTTTTGATACTGGGGCCAATTAATCATTTTAACAACAATAATAATATACTTAATAACGATATTATACATCGACACAGTGTTTGGTAACAGAATAAACCAAGATAAATCTCGAATTGCCTCATCGTTTTTGGGTTTTGTACATTATGTGTCTATAATAAATAATATTTTTCAGATAATCATCATCTGAGGTTAAGGTGATCGACAAAGTGACAGCCTACATCTGCTATTTCACGGATATATGGATTTTTAAGTGTTTTGATAGGTATGCACTTCGCCCAGCCCACTACTACCGATTGCATATATTTTTTAAATAAAGACCTTTAAAATTGTGGTATTTGTCCAGTTGCGACTGAAACAACATACGTTCGGGTACTTTCACTTTTTTATGATTGATGTGACGAATTTGTTAATAAAGAGTTTTTTCACACTTACAGATTACGTTTGGTTCCAGTAGGCAAACAGGTTTTCAGCTAACATTTGCATAACGATTAATAACTGTAGATCAGATAACTAATTGTGTGTAACTTTAATTTAGTGATTTTGACGGGTTTTCGACTATTTCCTCATAAATATGTTAGTCTAGACACGTTGGTAGCAGAAGTGTTGAAATTCAAGTATGGATATTTGGCGGCATAAAATATTGGAATTTAAAATTTTCATGGGTTTCAAGCATAAGAATTAATTTTGAAATTTTATGTTTGTCACTTATCCGTATATACCAATAACTGGTCTTGATACTACAGTGTACGCAAATCTGTTCTATAGCAGGTCCATATAGTAAGTGCCAAAAGTGGAAACGATACAATTTTTCCAAGCAAATTTTTAATTTGATAATTTTAAGTAATTTAATTATTCTAGTTGATTTTTTAACTTTCTTTTTCCGTTTTATAGGTAAGCAAATTGTTTATTTTCTTCGTTTCTTTGCCTGATCTCAATTTATTGGGAGGTTGTTACTTCATCATATAGACGATTTCTCCACTTTACTATTCTGTCCCCGGTCATGCAGATAATATATTCGCTTCACTCCTTCTTTATTTGGGGTATCCAGTCATAGATGTTATCAACTTTTAGATTTTTCGATAATTTTTTTTAATCACAGTTGTTGGGCCAATTATTTTGTACACCATTTTCATCTGTGTTATTTCCAGTATTGTTTTTTTTTAGGTGTCTGGTCTGGTTTTTGTAGTATCAGTATGGGTCGATTGCTGTTTTGTAGATTCTGAATTTAACTTTAATTCCAATGTATTTATTGTTCCATGTGGTACTGTTGGGGCATGCTGCTGATCTTGCTGATTTGATATCCCCTCATCACCTTTTCAACATCCCCTTATCCAAATATTCCTATGTCGAGATACTTAAACTTTTTCTGTTGTATAATTTTATTTTCAAAGTCTAGTTTGCATCTGATTGGTGTTATAGATGTAGTGAAATAAAAAGCATGATACTACAGAATCAGGTTTTTTTTAGAACCAGATATAGTGATTCCTCAAGTCTGGAACTCAGAGGAAGAACAAAATTGAAGTTAGTGGTTTTCACAGGTTATTTTAAGAAGAACGTATTGTCAACAGAATAGATAAACATGAACACGTGTTTAATAAGATAAGGTTTTGATAACTAATGTAAAGATGTTCATTTAATTACTCCATGTGAAACGAGAAAACTTTGAGAAAACAATTCATCGGGATTATCCAAGTATCCAAGTAGAGTTATAAATATTTTTGGCTTTCAGTATAATTGAATAGACATAATTTCAAATTTCAAACGACTTGCTGCATTCTGGTGTGCAGAATTCACTGTCAAAATTCTGCAGGATGCCTACAAATCATCAAAACCCACATAGAAAATTGACTGGTAAAAGCTAGAAGTACATTGAAACGATAAAGCTTATTACCATTTGCTCGTGGTAGCCTTTGGAGTTTGGCTTTCCTGTAGGTTTCTACCAAAGAAGTATATAAAGGATCGAGAGATATACAGTGTTCGGAATGTACACAACGTGGCTGCTAATATTTGCAACGTAACCTTCGCTAATTAACTTGTTACAAATTTTCAGTAGAAATATTGTAGTTTAACCCTTTCGAGCTTAGTGGTATATCTAATATACCACAAATCTCAAAGTCAATCTTGGTGCCGCTTTGCGGTCTATTTTACGTACCATCGCTCTAATACGCATATTAGTATGTGAACGGCACTTCCCGCCAGAAAAAACTTCCGTGGAAGGACGAATGTAATAGTGATGTATTAGTTTGTAAGGTTAAGTCATTGGCAAATCTTCCAGTGTTTTATTGGCTTGTGTGAACAACGAAAAAGTGAAAACAATGTCAAGTAAGTATATCGGTATGATTGTTGGAATGTATTAGTATGTAAAAATACTATAAAAGTAAAGGTTTTAGTAAAGATGCTGCTTTTAGTGGTTATTTTTTTGTGGTATATTGAACATACCTCAACTCACCAACATAATGAAGTATGTGAGCAATGATTTTTCTTTTTTGGTTTAGGAAAAAACATGTGGAGTTTCAAAGATCTAGAAGAGCTTGATGAACTTCAAGTAGGTATAATGTTGGCAGTAATTCCTTCAGATGGAGATTCTGTAGATGGATTTGATGACGACGATGACGAGGAAAACGATTTCATGGATGTGGTGAATCGTACAGATGAAATTTCTGGTAGTCCACACAAAACTTATCAGACTCCGAGGATGGTGAAGACAATCTCCCATTATCACATTTTCTACCAAAGGACAAGTTTATTTGGAAACAACCGGTAACAATAATTCATACAGGTAGCAATGGAGATAGTTCTTCAGAAAATATCGGGCCCGCTAATATATCTGATAATATAGTTGATGTTTTCAAGTGTTTAATAAATGAACAAATGATCGAAAATTTCGTATTTCAAACAAACCTTTACGCCACCCAACAAGGAAAGACATTCGTACCTACAACTGTGAGAGAAATTGAAATATTTTTAGCTATAAATATTTTGATGGGAGTGAAAAAGCTTCCCAGCTATCGGGACTACTGGTCAGCACAACTGGAGCTGAGGGACTCTTATATTTCAAATCTAATGAGCCGCACGCGTTTCGATTGGTTGCTAGGAAACTTTCATTTGAACGATAATGCTCTTCAGCCAAACAATTATAAAACAGTAGTTTCTTTAGAGAAAAGATAGGATCAGTCCTTACACATGCCTGTTTATGGCACCTACAGACAATGTGCATCATGTAGTACCCGTGATAATCAAAGGCGTTAAAAATAGGCTTGTGAGACTTACGGTGTTGCGTTGTGTTTATCTGATAAAAAAAACTGTTTCCAGAACTTTCATAAATATAATTAAACTTGCTTGTTTGTGGCTTTGTGGTACATTAGACATACCACTTTTTTTTTGTAAAATTCATGTATTAAAATTTCTGAAAACAATACAGTATATTCTTTTATACATTTTCTTCCCAGAGTAGGCAAAACAATATATCAGAAACAATTATATCTAAATGCTGCCCGCAAAGGGTTAAAATAGTGTGGAGTTCTTGCATTCAGTAAATTCATCTGTAATTGTTTAGTAAGCTGTAATTTTGTTTTCAACAGAACTTGTTGGACTATACACATTTCTTAGACAAATTATCACATATTCAATACAAAAATATTTTTAATTGGAAGTTTTCACATTGTAAACCTATACAATAATGTCCCTGTCGCCAAAACACTTTCTATAATAAAATGACGATTATAATATGATCAGTTACTAAATTAACATAAATAATTATCACACAATAATAGAATTACTAACATTTTGTAAGAAAACATATTTTCAACTCAACAATGACTTCTACTAACAAGATTTTGGCATGGCAATGGGTTCTTGTCCATCCCCTGCCATTAGCAACCAACTGGGCTGATATCAGTAGATTTAATGAAGACAAAACTTTTATAGAAAATGTACTATTTGCTAATACTTATTCTAACAAAATCATCAATAAAGAGTTCGATAAAACTGAACACTAAACTATCACTAACATTCAACACCAAGCTGCTAAAAAAACAATAGGTACCCATGATGATCTCCAGAATATTTAAAAAGAAGGGGCAGCAGATTTAACGTTAAAACAATATTCAACACATGAAATACACTTAAATCAATTATATCAAAAACTAAAACACAAAACGAAACCCAAAACTAAATTCTTTGCAAATGTAATAAATCTTCTATCGGAGAAACTTCCTGACGTATAAATGGCCGAATAGATGAACACAAAACTTATATAAAGAAAAGACAATTCGAAAAATAATAAATTTGTGCTAGTACTTCTGAAGAATTCAGCCCTTCCTGGTTACCAATAATTAAGGATCAAATTGATCATAATAATGTCCGTTTAAACAACGCTTTATAGGGATAGTTCAAAAGGTTTTCCCCTTATGACTTTTATGGGATCTCTGGAACATCAAAGATTCTCTGTTCTCGTTTTTGGTGAATGAATCTTGTAACAAAGTCGCACCCAGGAGCGCCACATGAAATTCTGAAGATAACCCTTTCAAATTTCTTTCAATTGAAAGAAGCTTTGTAATTTCACATGATCTTTAGATTTTTTTAGTGTTACCCTGGATATATCAAACTTTTAATGTCAAATTGTGAATGCTAAGTTTGTTATTGCATTTTTAATTTTTAAATTCTTTATTCAGTTGGGTTAATTTTTTATTTCCATTTAAAATGGTCTCTGATTTAAACCATGAAATGTTTGGAGTATTTGAAATATTAGAGACATTCCACTAATTATGGTATTTTTACCAAAATATCATAAAAATGGTAATTATAAACTAAAGAATATAACATTACAATTACTATTCTTAAAATTCAATAGACTTAGGAGGAAAACCTTTTAGAACTCTACCAACTTAGAAGAAAATAGAGCTAACCGATATATAATGGAAAAGGTTCCCCATTTCATGTTTTTTAAGACATTTATTGATTGAAAAACGTTTACTACAGATGGTTTTCTCTGATTTCCTGGTAACTGATTGTTTTTTTAACCCCTTGCTGTCTTTAACATGTTCGTGGAAAATGATATTTACAAATATTTCTTTGTAGTGTTTTCAGTATTACTTACCCAGTCTTTTCGATATCTCCGAATTATGCATCTTCGGATTCTCTTGCGCAATCTTGCGCCTCTGCAGTCGCGACCAAACCATGAACGCGTTCATCGGTCTCTTGATGTGGTCTTCTTGTTTTTTCCCTTGCGTTGCCGCCGACGCTGATTGCAACGCTTGAGGAACGCCGAGGGCCGCCGCTGCCGCAGCAGCAGCGCCACCTAGCGACGCCATTCGCGACAGTCCTTCAGCGGCGGCGGCGCTGCCAAACGTCGCAGCGGTGTCGCACATCTGGCCCACCGATCTGAAACAATTCCCACGATCTTTAGACTCGACTAATTTTTAAATAGTGTGGAAAATCCAAAAAAGCACCCCTACCACGATTATTAAATTAAATCCCTCTCTCTCTCTCTCTAATTTGTATTTTTTATATTATCCACATATTTTTTAACTTTTTCATTTGCTTTATTATTTAGCCAACTTTTTATAAGTGTAACTTTAATTCACCCTATATTGCAACCAACCTGTATATATGTTTATGTGTATTGGTCACAAATATAAATTATTTGTCTATTATTTTCTGGATCACCCTGTACAACTATGATTAAACGCTACACGATATTGCAACCGCCCTGTATAAGTAATAAGTATTTACTGTTTCTATTTTTCTATTGTTCAAATCACCCTGTATACCTATAAATTTAATTGGCCCAAAATGCCAAATATAAGCAACTACTTATGTTCCACACTATATAACATTTTTTAACCACCCTGTTTAACTATAAGTCAACTCCACGTTATATTTTGATCATTCTGTATATGCAACTGCTTCTAAGATTTTATAAACCCTCCGCTCTAAAACTCGAATATCCTTACTGCATATCTTATTTAACCATTTTTTTAAGTTTTTTTATCCACTCTGTATAACTATAGTTTTACTTCACTCTTATTTCAAGCACCTTGTATACGCAACTGCTTATGTACGACTCAATATCACATTTATTTATAAGATATTTGGAATCCACCTGTCTAACTGTAATTTTACTTCTCCCACTATTTCAACTGCGCACATTGCCTACCATATATTCTCTTTAAGCTCAGTTGTTCGAAGGTATAAGAAGAAAATGGTCGAATTTTGTAATATTTTTTAAACTTTTTACCAAACTGTTTTAAAATATGAAAAAATATTCTAGTGTTCTTCATAATAAGTCCTTCCATTTGATATATTACATGATGTGTTTGAAAAAAAAAATGTTCATTTAATTCTGTAATTTGCCCCGAAAATTAATATTAGGGGTTACTCCTTATTTTTCCTGTAAAGCTCAAGTGAGGCCCGTTATTTTAATTTTTCAAAATTACAGTTCTATGGTTTCGGTGGTAAAGGAAGGAATAAGATTTTTTTATATTTTAGTTAATAACTTTTAAACAAATTGTTTAAAAAATATGGAAAAATATATACGTATTCCCCATTATGAGCCCTTTCATTTGATGTATCACGAAATGCGTTGGAATAAAGTTCAAGTAAGACCATATACAACTATTTTTTATAAAAAATTTAGATCTTATAGTTGACCAAGTTCACCTTATAATTAAACATTTGATATTAGGACTTTTGAATAATATTTTAATTTAGAGTAGCCTATTTTTAAATTCCTTGATATCGGACTTTAGAGCATATATTTCTAGCATATATAATGGACCTTACAGCATATACTTCATACCTAGCGCTTATACTTCTGCAGGCAGCCTGCAGACTAGCAAGAGTCTGTTGTTAGTAGGTAATTCCAAAAAGTCCACTGTCGCAGTTGCCTTGGATAGTGAAGTACGGGTGCATTATCTTACACTGAGTTAAGATTGACTAACCAAAACTTATTAGATTCTAAACGATGCCAACTCGTTCACTAGATTTGACGCCCCTCGATTTTTGGAGGGAAGATTGGAAGTACGTTACCGAAGCGAAATCAAGAGGCATTTGTGCTACTATTTCACCAAAAATATTTATAAATCTAGAAGTGGAATTTCAGGACAGGCTAGTGTATCGTCAGGAGGTGAAGGACAATATATTGAGTAATTAATCCATTAACACAAATAGTAAGTTACTTTTAGCTAACAAAAAAGCATTGAATACACAATAAAAATAACTATTATTTGTCATAACAAGACCTTTCTATTTGACAAAAAGCTGATAGTGTCCATTTGGCACTGGGTAATGTAATATAGGTACATCTCAAATTTGTATCAAAACTTGATTGACCATGTTTTACGTGGTTTTTGTTCAAGATCGATATTTTATATACAGAGTACCTATACCCAACACATGGGAAACTTTATTATTAATACACCTAAGTAAAATTTTACTTATCAACTATCTTGTGCTTAGAATTTAAACAAAAACGATGCCAAAAACTCTCAGCAAGTTACTTTTTATAGCTGTCAAAATTGAACTTACTCCACAAAAGTGTCGGAAATTGGCATTTTTGGCCGAATTTAGGAAAATTTTACATAAATAAGATGTTTCTGGTACATTTTAGGCATGCGTGCAAATTATGAGCCAGCTAGAATAAAGTTAATTTTTTTCCTAAATTTGACCAAAAAAAAAAAATTTAATGTAAGTTTACCAAACAAGAATTACTGTATTAACACTCAAACATTCATCCCGCACTGCTATTTTTTTATAAATTTCTGACTCAGATGTTTATTTTTTAACAAATTCATTAGTAAGAAATTTAAACATTTCTGTGGCAAAGTTCGAATAATTTCACCAATTTGTAAGCGGAAACCATTCAGAAACAATCAATTGTGAAAAATGCTACGAAAGTTGTCAGTAGAAGAACTTTTATTCGTATTAAAAGCAAAGATTTACATACAGAAAGGTAGTTTGACGGATGTTTAAACGCTTCACATTATTGGCAGTTTAAGATTTTGTTAACTTCAAGACTTAGTATTGTGTAGGTACAAACTCTAATTTTGAATTCTTGTCACACATTGTGCGAACCAGCTTTTTTCAGTTGTATTTAACATAGCCGATTTCAGAATCTAATAAATTTAAGCCTTTTTATTATACTCTAATCGATGGATAGGTTGGCCCGGTCTCATAAAATAGCCAACTCGTTCACCAGATTTGACGCCACTCTATTTTTTTAGAATATAATGAAATTTAAGCCTTCTTATAGTTGTAATAATTCATGACTTAGTCTTCGCAAAAACCCGTGGACAGTAATTTTATAATGTGATACAAAAAATGTTCTTCATTGCTATTTATAATGAATTTATTATAAAAAAATATAAGATACCTGCACTTATTTAAAAAATTGCTGAAGTTATTGGAAGTTTGCTTAGATATTTCATAATTTTAAAACTGAACTTATGAATTGATTGAATATGAGTTGTTAAAAAGAAAACAAGTGAATGGTTAAAATAGGGAGAAAATTAACTTCTAGATGGCTCCCATTTTTTACATATAGGTATGTAAAATGAAATTAGAAATAAATTATTTAAGTAAAATTTTTCGCCTGCTATGAAATATTTAACATTTAGTTTAAATTCTAAGCACAAACTGGTGGCTAAGTAAAATTTTACCTTTGTCTATTAATAAGAAAGTCTCCCATATGTTGGGGAGTTTATTGGTGTCAGTGTATACGTAAGATAATTTTGACACCACAAATATGAATGTAGACTATTTGAAAAACATTATAGTCAATAAAAGTAACGAGTATCATCAATGTATGAGTAAAATGTGAATTAATTGGAAACAAATCGTCCCATTAGGCACATAAATCACCCGAAAAATTCAACAGGTCCAGAAATTTCACAAACATATCCGACGGGGCAGAACTTAACTGTGTCCGATTTTTCTTTCACACCATCCAGTCTTTATCGCCCACTAAACATCCAGCAGACCAAACCGAACGTTTATCCCGTTTATTAGGTTGGGGTTTTGAAGAGCTTCGTGTAGTCCACTGGAATGTCCTGCAGGGATTGTTTATCCCTGTTTAGAGAACGCCGACGGGGACTACAGGACTCATTGACCGGATCTGGAGTCCGTAAAGGACTTTATGGCTCTAGTTTTGAGTTAATTTGGGCCTTTTTAAGGGGTTTTTATTTCTTTATTGCTCGTATTTGTTTGACAAAAGGTGAAAGTCATAGTTTTTTTTGCGATTTATTAGGGGTCGTTGATTTCATGTTTCTCGGAATGAGAGGTAACCGACTGAAAAGAGGTAAGGTGACAGTAAATTGTTTATTACGCTTTTACACAGAAAATGTTATTATAGATAATAAAATTGTAAATGTGAAAACGGTACTTTTTTACAGTTAGACACGTGCAACTAACAAGCCCTAGGTACTGCGAATTGTTACTTTTAAACAGACAAATACAAAATTAATAACACGGGTCTACAAATTAAAAAATCGGTTCTTTTTCTTGATTTTTGCAGAAATTAAACCAAACTTGAGAATAACGTAATAGTATTAATACCTAGATTCCAGATGATTAAAAAATTTGGATTTTTCATGTCTGCATGAATTTTTAATGTTCATTTATTCGTAGAAGAAAGCTCCTATAAGTTGCCCCAATATATTTTTTTGTGGTATATTTCAAGTCTGGAATATGGGTGTAAACGGAATCTCATTAGTCGGTCTCTATATATGGAATGTATTTTTTTGTAATACGGTTGATCTGTGTGCCCGTATTGCCTACTGTTTATTGTTCTTATTTTCAGGGATTGTTTGTGCTCTTTATTAACTTATTTTCAGACAGAATACTATTAATAATTAAATTTTTTTGTTGAATATGTGGAGCGTTCTTGATATTAGTGTCTCAGCTGTTAAAGTAACTGTTTCAGCTAGTAGGTAATTAAGGTATTCGAATCGCACAATTAAAGTAAAAAACTAGACGCAGACAAAATATCAGATATGATAAAAATCGGTTGTGGCGTAAAAATATTGGGGAAAAACCTTCCCTATTGAAGGCAGGTAATAAGATGTAGATACAACGCAATTTCATTGATGTAACAAAAAAAGGCATTAGGTTAAACTCAGTGCAAGCAATCTAATAGTTTGAACAGAGATGCAACAAGTAGAATTTCTCTCGAATTTACGTATTGAATAATTTACGATAAAAATATCAGTTTCAAGAAACAAATATGTTACAACTCACTACATATTATGGCTAATATGTTTAATAATTAAATAAATAAGCTCGAAATCAGGAGATTATTGTGGTTCCACTTAGGAACAGCTTATGCCTATCAGGTGTGTTAATGATTATTTTGTTATTATACTGACATTTAAATTTGGATATTTGGGGAAAAAGGGTGACGATAACGTTTATGACATTACAGCCTTCATTTTTTAGATTTTTCCAATAAAAAAGTAGGTATATTTTATCATCATAAGATAATGCTTAATATAAAATAATTTAAACCATTGAACAGCGACCTATGACTCGTGGTTCAACGAATCATCTATTTGATAATTTCAGCTGACCCAGTTTAGTGACTTTAGTTCCTAAAATAACGTATAATCTGTAAACTAGGCGTCTGCAACCAACATAACATCAATATACTAATTTGGGTGGCATATCTGTCAATACAAATAATACATTATACAAAATAATACTATTAACTACAATGTTTTCAAACTTGTCTTGTAATATAATGAAGAGAATGCCAGTTGAAATGAAATAGATAGAGAAATGTTTGTATTATTTATATACTATTCAGAACCATTACAAATATTCTTTATGATGTAATTATCTTCTTTATAAAATACCTCTTATTATTTACTAAAAAACTGTTTTAATACAAACATTTCTCTGACTGTTTGCCGAAAACTGCTTTAAACTATCAGTTAATCAGTTTTAGATAAACTAATGGTCGCCCAGTGGTCGAAATTCATGATATTGTAAAAAGTATATTTTTATATTTTTATAAAAATCAGAGAAATAGACGTAATGACCAAAATTATTCACTCATGTTGACAAATCTATTGAAATAAAAAGAAAATAAAAATGTAATCAAATATCGGTATTCGAAATATTTTTGACAAATGAATGACCGGCCAAATATTTGGCTGGCACCGCTCCTGGCAAAATATTCGACATAATAATTAGAAGATTGTTCTTTACAACCTAAACGTTTTCGTCATTTGCGGTTTCAATCAAGTTAGGGATATTAAAAAAAGAGAAGACCTACAACCGTAGGAGAACTCAAATATTTAATACATTCTCTATTGTCCCCTGTCTGACAATTTTTTATACAACACTTTCTGGAAGGTTGTGATAAGAATATATTAATCAAATAATTAAATTCACATTAAAAACAGAATATTTAATATGAAAGTTACTGCAACGCGCCCGAAAAATCAATACCGATCTACTACATTAACTATTTTACCAGTAAACAATAACAACGCTTGCATGCCACTTCCAGAAGGACATGCTCTAAGAATATAATACCATCTAACGATGGCTCCATATATAATTACTCAATGTATTGAGTTTTGACCGTCTGGCGGCGGTGGCACTGTCAGTTGTTTGACGTTGACAGTATGGATGTAAATAATGAATTTTTATTATATGTTATTTAATGAATGAACCAATATTATAAATTAATGTTAGCATTCTGCAGTAAAGGTCATTAGTACTAAACAAATCAAAAAGGAAGAAAATCGGTTGAGAGACACAGGAGAAAATGGTACCTAATCCTTTGGTTTTTTTCTATTTATATATAGATCATACATAAAAAAGCGTATAAAATAGTTTTTTAACCATTTTAAAAGTGCATAACATTTTTTAAAGTATCTACTTAATGACCCTGATAATATTTTCCTCCAGTAGCCATTTGACTTCATTGTTTTAGATGTTCCAATACTTAGTTAAAAAAGTTTGAGAACAAAACCTACCAGTGGTCAACAAATCGGTCGTTTTTGAATGATCGGAACGCATTTTGTTACTTTTTGAAAAAAATTCGAAAGCCTATATCAATTTTATGAAAATCATATAGGTTTACTTGAAAATAGTAAGTATAATTCAAATAATTACGTCTAATGAAAGATAATAACTACGGGATCGAAGTACTTACTTGAGGACACCCACAAAAGTAAAAGCCTACTAAGAACAGTTTAGATGAAAACGCTGAAGTCAATAACGGCAGAATTAACAACGGTGATACCAGAGAAGTGTTCAGGATACATGATATTCTCAGACGGGGCAGACGACGAAAAGATAGTGGCATGCCACCTGAGAAGAATGTCAAGTCACATACTGCCCAAAGATATCTTTATAAACAATTCTCCAGCTCCAAACACCAAATTACCAAAGAGAAGGCTGATAATCTATGTCCCATGATTTACCCAGACATATCAAATTGTAGTGATGTGGCGTTATTAACATAGCTGCTATTAAACAACTATTATTTACTCGATAACAATAACAACTGTTATTGTCCACTAAAAATAACAGATAACAGATATATGTTTGTTACTGCTTAGCGCTTATCGAACAATAACATAAACAGGCCTAACCTCAACTGCCTTTTCGAATAGCAATAACAGATCGGTCGAAAACTAAACGACTGAAAAAACAGTTGTTCTGTTTCGACCACATAACTGTGGTTTTCATACTCAACGTTTCTGTTCGTAGTTTTTGAAAACAAACGTAGGCTGAATACCAAAAGCTGTTAACTGATTCGTACTGATCACGCTGAATGGCCAAGCAGAAAAATTTATCAGGAGTTTTTTTGATCTTGCAAATGTAATAATAGCGTTCAAATATACTTTCGTTCATTGTTGTCATTGTTAAAGTCTTGACATTGTAATTATGAGGGAATTGAAAATACATTATGATTGATATATGTATAAGAAACTATATTAAGGGTTTATATTTTATTATTATTATAATGTTCTTAAAAAATATATATTTAAATAGTTTCTACAATATTACATACAGTGAATTAGTTCTTTATATTAATCCTTAGTATTTATTAGTAATTCATAAATCATTATTCATAATAATATTGAATTGGAAAATATATTAACAGAAGACGAATATTAACAAGCCATAAATAAGACTATTCTTTATATATGAAAATAAAATAACCAATCTTTAATTAAAAAATAGTGGTAAGAAGTAAGTAATTACAAATGTTTCAAAATCATATTTCTTTATTGATTCTTTCAGTCTTCACTTGATGAAAATTCATTGTTAATTAAGATTACTTAAAAACAACAAACGCTTTATTAAATTTTATTCTTTTTATTTATTTTTAATTTAACATATGTTTTGTTTTTTGTTTGTTGTCAAGGCTGTACATATATTCCTGTTCTGTTAAAAAGATTTGTTGAATGTGATAGTATGGTATAATTTAGGTATTTCTTTGTTTTTTACCTTCTATGACGTGAGTTTCCAGTTTTTGAGAAAAGTCTATTATCACACAATGACTTAATGACAGTGCCAAACAATCTCTGCACACAATAATAGTTACATTCATTAATATAATTTAGAATTACGAGAGAATTAAATATATAATATTTCCATAACAACACTACCAAGTATTGCGCATAAAAAATAAAACGTCAGAAGTTTGTTTAGTGTATTTCTATTTTGGTTCTGAATTTGCAGTTTAATATTAATCGCAAAAATACAAAATTACAGGAATAAGAAGTCTTACAAATATATGATATATCGTACTAAATGCAAAGATCTCTATCATATTAGTAGCCAACAGAGATAAATTGTGCATATTTTAGTTTCTTTCCAAGAGATGGCGAAAGAAATTTTCGGCGTAAAATATATAACTGTTATCTGTTATTTTCAGTTGTTATTTGCAAATAGCAATAACAATAGCAACTGTTATTTAAATATAGTAGTTTTGCCCATCTCCATCAAACAGACCGAATAACCCAAAGTAAGAAGGGGAAGATGTATCGGAAAAAGGATAACAACCGTACTTACTTGAATTATAATGTTAAATTCTGAAATTTTTATTTCCCAAAGATTGTTTTATCACCTAAGGATGCAGCAAGAATGGTGGAGTTATAACAATGTATTTATCTGTTCCTAAATGTAATTCGTATTTGTGCGAATTGATGGGGGGTAATATTACTATTACAAAGGAATATTTTCCTTTACGGATATTCACATATTTACTTTTCCACCATTTATTATACAACAATGCGCACCTGCACTTTCTTACGATCTCTATTAATTTTTTGAATGAAACCAAGATTCACATAGAGATTGGCCCGCTTATAGCTTTGTTCTGAATCCTCTTCATCAAACAGAAAGACAACTAAAGCGTGTATTTCCTAAACCAATAGTTAAATATATCCAATCGATGAAGAAGGAATATTAGTTAAAATGAGTGATATTTATATGTACTGATTATTTCTGTTTTTCCAGGAATTAAAACTGGTTACTTGACATATTTTGAGACACTACATCATCCCAAAGAATAATAAAATTTGGTATATTTCTAAACAGATCTTACTGTTTCCTACGGCTTTCACCACCAACTAAAATCTATGCATAAAATAAAATTTTAACTGGTCGATATCTGTACATTATAGATATAGAAGGTAAAGTAGGTAATATGAAGGGTTTTAATTAGAGCAACAGAAGTCAAAACAATAGCTTTTAGAAATTTTGACTGTACCTATGTTTTACTGTATTTTTGTCCAAGTATTATGAAAAAACTATTGCATAGAATTGTATGGAGTTTTCATTGATGTATTGCTAACGATCTACCTCAAAATATAGACTCCATTTTACCGCAGGAAAATGTCTTATTTCGTTTGTTTTAAATTTAATATTGTCCATGTCTCACGTTAATTAATAAACTTAATGTGAAATTAACAGACTTTAAGGAAACTAGAGTCGCACTTCCATGAAAAGATAAATTATATCTACTTCTGTATGGTTGTTACCCAAAAAAATCACAGATGGTGGGGTTTATGATTTTTCATGCAATATGCGGGTAAAAACGCTGGTAATAACTAGTATGTTAATAAAGTATTTTTTAATGATTTTTTTGCACCTGTAAAATGGTGATAGCAAGGTCCATCTGGGATACAGCAAGAGCAACTTACAAGTTCTCTTCAGCTACAATCTCTTAACTCTGAAATTCGTTGTCGTGCCCTCTTGAACTTATTTCTTGCATACAAAAAGCATACATAATATTCCAGAATCTTCAAAAAGCAAATTTTGTTCTTAGAAATTACAACAAACATCCAACTGGAAAAATAGGTAAGTAGGTATATCAAACTATGCCAGACAATAAAAAAAGAGTGAAGAGGATTTTATAATTTCTATTAAAAACTAGTAAAATCTGCTGCTGAAAATATAAAGAGAGAACTGACAAGTATGTGGATACTCGCATTTTACAATGATCTGTACAACTCACCGAACTCTAAATATAAATCTAGCGAAACAAAAGTTAAAAGTATAAAAATTGCAGTGATGGAATAACAGCAGAACTACTAAAATATGTTGGTAGAGAACCATGGAAATATATACATAGGTATTTATTAACAATCATACATATAGCTACAAGAATATTAGAACAGCGTTTTTATGGTATTAATCAACAGAAAAGGTAGTAAAGAAGATATACAGAATTACAGGCGGATAAGTGTTCTTGGGGTAGTACAGATAGTATTCAAACATTTCATACAGCAGAGAATACCAAGTACACTAGGTATAGGAAGTAGGGCTATATGAGGTCCTCAGGGCGACTGATCTTACCTATATAAACTTCATGGGAAAATTGTGGTACCAAAGGATAACTACCCAATACCTGTCTTGGTCTTCATGATTTTGAGAATACCGTCAACAACATGCATCTGAAGTGACTAACCTGAGTGAATAAGGTGTAGATAAGCCATACATTGAAACGTTAGTCAATATATATTTAGCAGTTAAAGTGAATATCAAAATATGTGAAGGTGGATGAATTTTGGAAGTAACTCCTTACCCACCTAACGTTTAAACCATAATGCCAGTCTACCTAAGATTAACGTATTTGATCAATGATTTATACCAGAAGAGACATACGTAAAATTTCAAAAAAAATACGGAATGATGATCAAGCGATATCAAGTAGGTACAGCGTAAAATTCCTGAAATGACATTGGGCCAGGCAGTTAGCCGCACAACAGGACCATTGATGGACAATAAAAATCAGTAACCTACTGGTATTTCAAGTGGGTCTGAAGTTTGACGTTTTATATAAAACAAACAAAAAACGTATTAATATTGTATTCCAGATCTCGATAAATCAATATATATTTACACACGAAGAGTTCTATTGTTATTTTTGGTCCTGATAAAAATACTCAACCAAAAATTTCTGTCAAACATTTTTTATAAACCGTTACTTCTTTTTAAAACCTTAAGTAAATACATAAGTTCTTTCAACTTTTCACTGCAAACGCAACTGTTAAGTAATTATTTTCGATAATTAATGACATGAATGCATTTAAATGTATGGTAATATTACAAGAAGTAAATATGACATTACCATCAAAGAAATTATGTAAATTTGTATTTTCTAAACATCACAGCAATAAATAACGCAAGAAAATATAGCGTCAGTACCGTTTCAACACATTTTTTACATAATTAACTAAATTAACACCTTCTATATAAGAGCAGCTTAAGACAAATTAATATTAATTTTACGACTTCCACACAAATCAAAATCCAATAGGAATTAGCATTAAACTATCAAGGTCGTTGTCATTTTTAAAAAGATGACATCCAAATACACACACACACACAACGCATACGTTATGCTAATTAATTTCCATACCTCACGGCATAACGCATGTACGACACAAGATTTATGTATTGTTTACATAAAATTACCTGATAAAATGGCCGTTAGAGGCCTGCCTTTGAAGATCCAGATCAATTTTGAGGCTGTCTTTCACAACGCGTTTCCGAAAAACAATAATACAAACACTAATTCACTCAACACAATAGTTTTTATTAGAATCAATTCACGGATTTCTCAGACACAACGCTTACTTCCTTACAATCCACGGCACTCTATGCAATGCTGTGCCAAAGCAAAGGTAAAATTGCACAGAGCATGCGCCCGCTGCCCGACCAGCCTTCGTCCAATCGACACTGGAGGCGGGGACTCGGTCTTTATCTCGGTATGTTATGCTCGGAAAACATAGTGGGCTCCGCCTTACCATTGTCATGTTAATTATTTGTCTCTTGTACCATTGTACAGGTGTTTCGGGATTTTGTCAAGTATACAAGGAGTAAAGGAGTTTCTTTTGTAGTTTTGTGGATGGAAAAAAGTATTCGATACAGAAATGGGTGACTGTTTCTTTGAGTTGATCGAGAAATGGGATCCTAATAGGAGGCAGTGGTAAGTGAAACCGATTTGGGCTTGTTGGGTATTGTTCTGGAGAAATTAGTTTTAATTAGTGATTGTTCTTGAGGTTTGCTTTCAGTTTCACAGCATCTTCTAAGCGAAGGGACAAGATGGTAAAGAGGGCATTAGGAGAGATTGTTAAATCCAAGATGAAGTAAGATGTGCAGGAATAAGTTTGAAAGAAATACACCGGAAAAATATTAAATCAGAAAATAGTAAAGAAGGCCAGTCATGGAATAACAATAACGCAATGACCTTAGATAATAGACACACCATCTCAAAAGAGGGAAGAATATGGACATCAATATCACAAATTGAGTCCATATGATTCCGAAGTCAAGAAGTTCTTCTTCCTGGACATCTTCTGTTATAAACCTTTTCTGGTAGAGCATTAGTTGATTTCATTGTGCATTATGTGGCCTAAGTATTTAAGCGTAACCTCCTTGTTGTTGAGATGGTCATTTCAGCAGCTTTTAAGTAGAGGTCTATATATAACACTGCATGATAGAGACAGCGTTCATAGAAGCTTCGGATAAAATCTACGACTGGGCTCAATACAAGAGGTTTGAGGACACGTAACATCTCAATTAGGGTATACCAATAACCAAAGGACCGCAAACACACCACCTCAAAGTTTGAAGGAATATGGACATCAATATCCCAAATATGCTCCCTAGAAATGCCTTTCTTAACTACTTCTATTATTTTTCTGATATGCCTTTAAGGTTGAGAGTTCTGGAAGTCTGGCCTTGTAGGATATAGTTACATATTGTTACATACCTTGGCCTTTTCTTTCTTTTCTATGGACTTTATCATAATACTTATTTCAAAGCTATTAACATCTACATATTTAAGAAAAATTAAGGTTTTTTTATTTTCTAAAATCTACTTTAAAATTATTATCTACCATGTTGAGCCATGGACTGCAGTTTAGTCGTTTCTTGTATTAGGAAATGGCTCGTATTAGACACTAATTATTATGGCCCATACAGGTAGGTATTTTTTTATTTCTGCACGTTTATTTAGGCATTTAATTATTTCCCGGGTCAATTTTTAAAATATGCAATATTCGAATGTTCTCTTGTTAGTTAACTTACCTACATCAATTCTGAGAGATTAGTAAATGAAGTGAAAGTTTTTTACCATAATAGTGACTTGTAAATGTAAAAGTTTATTGGGAAGACTCTAAAAGAGTAAATCTGGTTCATTGGGATATTGCGATTGTAAATACTCCCTTCGAGGTGTGATTCCTTTGTACGCAAGACAATATACATTATATATTATATATAACATATATTGTTTCTGGTCAGGGAACCTTCATCAGTTGCGCTTCCCACAATTGAATGTCCTCTCGAGCACTTCTTTATGTATTTGATACATTTCGTTAAATTCTTTGTACAAGGAATGACACGTCGAAGGGAGTATTCAATATCTCTGACAGGTGAAGTAACATGAAAATTTTATCATGACATTCTGTCCTAGGAGTTAAGGGAGAACAGCATTTACAAGGAACGGCTCCAGATTCGGAACCTCTGTGTGCTAATTCTCTCGAAAAAGACGCGAGAAGTAAGTCGGTCTTACATCTCGCGTCTTCAAATGTAATACAACTAAACTGGAAACTGTTTAGCCCATTTCTAATGTAGGTATTTTGTTAGCCGGAGTATTGTTTTCTCCAGGGGCGGATCCAGATTGTCACTTGGTTGGCTTGATTTCTTTGGGGAGGGGGGCTGGACATCACCGAAAGTTGATTTTAGCACAATAATCACTAAAAAAGCATACGACTCAGATGATTTTGGGGAAGGCTTCAGCCCCTTAGCCCCCATCTGGATCCACCAGAATATATGGCTTAGAACACTGTGGATGCTATTCTTTGTTCTAAAGTCTTATAAAAATTATTATAAGGGGCTCACTACTAAATTAGCGAAGCTTCGATTTTAGTTGCCTCTTGTATGATCGTACACATGTTTCGCAATTTTGCCAGGTAGGTACACAACTCAAGTAAAGGTCTTTTGTACTTTTATAGATGTAAAAGATAGCTGATGTACAAATGTGGTAGATTTGGACGTGATAGGAATTGCTAGGGAGAAAGAAGTTCTAATCAGCGAAGGTTATTGAGTTTTTAACTTCACATTATTTAGGTACATAGGTCAGAATTGTGACTCTATGCAAACTGATAACGTGGTAAAAGTTGTCTATGTTAGACAGAAAACTATTTCCAGTGTTTTGATATGTTGCAATGGCTTATCATTTCAATTTGTTACTAAGAATGCGAACTAATAATATTCTTAAGGGGCCGACAATAAGATAATATAGTACCAAATGCCAGAGATGAAAACAATAAGAAATAAAGCCTATGTGACATTAAAAGGAAAAAGGACATTAGAAGAAATTGTTAAATCCAAGATGAAATAATATTACAAAATGAAGAGATTGGAATGAACAGACTGGAAGACAGTCAAATGAAATATGGAATGAATTTGATCATCAACATTACAAGAGGGCACAAGTGATAGACTTAATTTATGAGGTAGTAGAATTTCTGTTTTCCTTAATAGCGTTATTTGCTTTTGTTTCCATGTTGTATGTAGTCTATCTCGTTTTCTTTTTTCCGGGAGAAGGGGTTCATTCTAAGATTACTTCAGAAATCGTTCTTTGCGACTTCCTCTTACATGCTTCATCATCTGAGTTGTTGTTTTTCTTTGTCTTCTACGAATGTTCTTTCTAATTTCACGTGTTTTCTTATTACTTCCTTTCTTAAATGTTCGAGTCTGGATCTTCTGGCTGCTCTTCTCAAAAATCCATTTCAACCGAACATACGTTTGTTTTCTGAAAGAAAGTTGTGGCATCTCTGGTTTGAATTTCTTCCTGATTTGTTTGGGAATAACATCACAATTAACTGAAAGATTTAATCAAATAGTCCAAATGTATCCAGATTTATTTTAAATATACAGACTTTCAATCAATTGTGGTGTTATTCCCAAAAAAATCAGAAAAAATATTAGAGCTTGAAACGTGTGGACTATTTGAAATATACAGACTTTCAATCATTCGTGGTGTTATTCCCAAAAAAATAACAAAAAATAAGGACATAAGGTGTTTTATTGTTCCTGCTAACTTCAAAACCCATCTTAAGGGCGTCTATAAATGCTTCATTAATGACCATTAGTTTCAGATATACCATAGCCAGGATGATACATGAGAGATACAGGATGAAAAGACCACGTCAAGCGCTACTAGAAGAGGACGAACCAATGGTGAAGAGAAGAAAGAGAAGAAGACTGTGAATAGGATAGGAAATATTAAGGAATAGGCTATATAATATATTAAGTAATGAAATATCTTAGGGAATTAGCATTGAATCAATATAGGGAAAAACGTATGGAATTAAATTGTATTAGAGGGTGCTACCCTTTAATACAATTTAATTAAGTAAGGAAATTTTTGTAAATTTTAGCTCTGAAAATAAAGATATGTTAATAATTAGTTCCAGATATTCATTTAGCTTTGGAAGTTCTAGTTTTTGTATAAACTTACGTTGGTTAAATAAACTGGAGCTTACTTCATTGTCTACTGATTTAATGATTTATTGATTTCAGAGGTATAATTGTTTTTCTACAGATTTACTAAATTCAACTTTAAAAATATTATCAGATTAACCCATGGACTGCAGTTTACAGTATTAGCAAGTACCTAAATAATAGTTGCAAATGGTCTCTATCAGGCGGCTATTGTGGCCATACAAATCCTGTCAAATATAATAATCTTTTATTTCTGCACCTCTATTTAGATGTTCTGTTTCTTTAAGCAAATTTGTAAGAAGAGTAATGTTCTCCAGATAATTAACAGACAAAACTCTGAGAAAAATGTATATTTTTTTCCGAAATAGTTTTGAAGGACTTAAAGTAAAATTCCTTAAGATAATTGATATCCTAAAGATATCAGAAGGTAGAGTATCTATTTACAATTTTATGTGAGAACTGAGGAAAATGAATCCACGGCTACCCACCAGAATCAAAGAGACCATCATTTGAGTAGAGAGCAGCTAAAATTCGTCCAAAGCCACTAAAGACTCAAAACTCTAAACTCAGTATGCAAGAGAAAAAAGTAGTATTCAAAGTTTTACCATAACTGAGACCTATTTTGGGAGCAGAGAAAAATTGTATTACAAGCAAGGTTTCCATAAATCAGTTACATTCTTGGAATAAACTCTTGGATAAGAATGAAATGAAGCATATACAGATCTAATTTTACAATTACTGTAGGTACTAACCATAGATTAAAAACAAAAATACAAGAACATCGTAGCACAACTCAAAAATCGAGGTTTTTAAAAATGATACAGGATTGTGTGACCTTAAAAAAATCAAAACAAAAAAAAAGAATAAAACGAACTACCTCACATGAAGAAAAATATATTTTGTCAAGGTATCAGAACATTTTTGTAAGAAAATTTTACCAAAATTCGTGTGACTTTCTAGGACCTGTACCTGTGCAGTCTTTTCAGCTTATCAAATGATGAAATTATTGTTTATTCTAAACTAACATTTTATATGTATAACTGTTTTTTCAAAATCTTAAAGTTGTATCACAAGTGATAGCTGAAAAAACTTCAAAGCCATGTCCCATATATTAAGCCGCTGTTAATTTTTTTATTAATATTTGCATCACAATAGACATTATAGGGTAATTATAACAAAATATTCATGTCGGCGTTGCGACTTGCCATATTAATAATTCACTGCTACCCTTCCCATAGCCCTGTACCTCGAGAGTCCTCTGGTGGATTATTACGTTTTCATTATACCGCTCTTTTATTATTGTACGTATTATTGTTCGAGAATTACGCTCTTGTAAAAATGGATTTGCATACGTTAAAGTGACGCCATGAATAACGTATGGTGTGATTAGTTTATGATTTATTGTATTGTAAAAAAATTGCGGTGAGGTTCTATGCGTAATATCATTCATCTGGTGGCTAGGCTGTACACAAAGTTCTGTTGTATCTAGGTATCTAATTCAGTTGTGAAAAATTCAGTGCATATTTATGGATTGTTGGCTCAATTTATAGATGCGATTGATCTAAAATTCAGATCAACCTGACCGTATTTTGGACAATGCTTATTTTCCTCCAAAGATATAAATCATAATTACATTTACATTACGTCAAATAAATACCTTTAAGCAAATTACCCAATTGATGACACTAAAACGTAAAAATATAACTTAACTAGATATGTAAAAACACAGTTTTGCAGCCTAACCCCTTATCTTTATTTTAAACACTCAACTCCGTTTCAATAACTCTAAGTTATCATCAAGGAGCAATCCTAGGAGTTTGATTTACTTCTTGATGATGATAACTTAGAGTTGTTGAAACGGAGTTGAGGGTTTAAAATAAAGGTTTTGTATTAGGGTGCAAAACACACCAAAGGTTCCACAGCGTTTTTATTAATAACTGGATATGTTAAACAAATAAATATTATGTCAGCTGCAGAACTGTTTTTGTAGTTGGTGCCAAGCCTTATAAATACATATAGGTATCTAATTTATTAAGCTTTTTAAATAAGAAATTTCTTGTTATTAGTTATTAAAGCTATTTATATTGCTATATCAAGCATTCATTTTTCATACATGATACCAACATTATACTTTACATACAGTTTTATGGGATATTTTTTTTTGTTTATAATATCCAGTTGGGTTATAATATATATTCATGGTCATTATTGTTTACTCTCTTCGAGGTGTTATTCTTTTGTACGCAAGTCAATATATATAACATATATCGTTTCTGGTTAGGGAACCTTCATCAGTTGCGCTTCCCACAATTGATGAAGGTTCCCTAACTAGAAACAATATATATATATATATATATATATATATATATATATATTGTCTTGCGTACAAAAGAATGACACCTCGAAGAGAGTATTCAATATCTCTGACAGGTGAAGTTAACAATTTCATCGTGACGTTTTAACCTAGGAATTACGGATAACAGCAATTACATGTAACGGCTCCAGATTCGGAACCTCTATGTGCTAGTTTCCCCGAAAATCCTAGATGTCGGTCTTTACATCTCGCGTCTTCAAAGTCATTATTGTTATTAGGCCTATTAAGTAGTTCAGTTGTTTTTCAAGGACACAGCTCATACGGTTTTTTAGAAAATCGAGAACAACTTGTTCTTACATAGTACCTTTGGTAAAGACGTCTTTGTTAAAAAACCTAATGTCTATTCAAAATCGGGGGTGTAAAATAAATTAAAAATACATCGAAATGAAATCAACATAAATGTCAGTTAAACTCGTTCAAGATGGATGTTCTCAATTCACCTCGAGATTCAGTGTGTATTCATGAGTTGAAATCAAATGTAAAAGTTTCTTATGAATAATATTTAGAAAAAAATTCTTCATATAAAGATTGGCGTAGCCTAAAACCGAGATATATTGTAATCATTACATGCCACATTGTCAACTGCATACGAGGTTTATCAAAGTAATGACTTTAATATTTTATCGAGTCTCTGAGCTGGATTTTCCGGAAACTCCTGGATGTTGAAATTCTTTTTGAGATAAAATATTAAATTCAGTTATATGTACTATAGACATAAATTATTATTCGAGCGTTCAATCAGTTGAGGGGAGCGCAACTTATGAAGTGTCTCGACTAGAAACAATATATTGTTTTGCGTTCAATGGATTGAAAAATCTCGAAAAGTTAGTAAAGTAATGACTTTTCATAAACCTTTGGCTTTTTTTAGTTCGATAGACCTTGCTAGTAATTTTTACTTTTTCATCTTTTATTTAGGAATTTGTAAACATTTATTTATCTCTTTTAATGATCCTTTCTGAGACAAAAGAGATCTTAATAATAATCGAAGTGGGTCATAAAAGAAGAACGTTTTCTGCAGAATATTTAATGAGAAGTACCTGTATGCTGTTAAATTTTCAGGAAAAGCCACACAAACCACAAGAAAAGTAGGTGGTAATAATGACCTGTATTGAGAATTTTGAATAATCTATATTTCAACTGACTTATAATAAAAACAGTTCAAAAACCGTACACAAGCATTCAATATTTTCTGACATATATTTTTCTGTTTATCGGATTTAATAGGTACACTTCTATTAATTATTTTAGTAGGTATATTCTTATCTTTTTCTCACTTTCTTTTTCTCTCTCTCTCTCTCTCTCTCTCTCTCTGTGTGTGTCTCTCTCTCTCGTTCTAATTTATAGGCTTTTTCTATATTTTTCACATATTTTTCTATTTGCTTCTTCTTTCTATTTGTTTTATTATTTGGACCACTGTATATAAGTGAAATAATAATTCACCCTATATTGCAACCACCATGAATATGATTCTGTGTATTGGTTACCCAATATCGATATTTGTCTATCATTTTCAGAACAACCCTGTACAACTATAATTCAAATCCACACAATGTTACAACCGCCCAGAGATTATAACACCACCCTGAATAAGTACAAAATCCTCTTCACCCTATTGACCATTTCTATTTCTATATTGTTTGAATCACCTTGTATACCTATAATTTTACAGGGCCCCAATATGGTAAATATTAAGTATTCTAAATATGCACCTGCTCATTGTCTACCCTATATAACAAAATTGGTAACATTTTTTAACCACATTGTATACCTAACTATAATTTTACTCTACCCTTTATTTGAACTACCCGGTAAATGCAACTACTTCTAAAATTTCTTGAACTCATTTTTATAACTATAATTAAATCCCGCCATTTAATTCAAATATCCTAACCGGAATCCTTATATGAGAAATTTTTGTAGCACCTTATGTAACTATAATTCTATTCCACTTTTTATTTCAACCATCGTATATATAAAACTGCTTGTGTACCACATTTACTTGTAAGATTTTTTGAACCCCTCTGTATAACTGTAATTTTATTTCATCCTATATTTCAACTGCGCACATTGCTTAGGTACTTCTTGAATTTCGATGCACGCACACACACACAGACACGCCTACAACCCTATACCGTATAGAAAAGTTTGCCGACATAAGAATTTTTTTTTCGATCCACCAATTGAATATTTTCTGTACTTTCACTCGACTGTAAGCCCCGTAATAGAACCTTTTTCAAAAAGAAACTGACTTCAAACGAATAAAAATGAAAACCGTTAAAATGAAGTTTTCTGACATATCTTGACATTTAAGCTAGATATTTATGTGGAAAATTTGACATTTATATTGATGTTTTTTGCACATATTTTTCTGATTTTCAGAAAAACGGTATGCTTTACGTTATAGAAAAATATATGGAATCAAGCTGAAACATATCTTTGTAGAATACAATTTCAAATATTCAAATTTATCGAGCCGTTTTACAGAAAACAGGGAAAAATCATTTAAATTCACTGATGAGTATTCCCTTAATTACTGTTTTTTCTGATTTTCTGGAAAGCCGTAAATCTAAAGGTATATAGTCCCTTTTCGTAATATTCCTTAATACACTGCAGTTTAAATCATCAAAATTGCACAAGCCGTTTTTGATTAACCACTGAGCATACATAAAAAAAGATGCCGACGAATAGGTAAGCGCCTCCTTTTTGGAAGTGTGTTAAAAAACATACCATCTATATAAAATTAAACTGATTCAAGAACTAACTAACGATGATTCTTATCGTAGATAAAAATTTTGCGAAATGGTTATGAGTAGATGTCAAGGAATACCGATGATTTCCAAAAATATTTTGGTTTCTCCGATTAGGCAACATGTAGCTACCCTAGATGGAACTGACATCAACAAAAATTGAAGTCCGGAAAGTCCTCACTGGAGGAGGCAACTTTTTTCGCAGATTTTCAACACCGCATTAATAGAAATATATGGTTACAACAAAATTAAGCTACAATACTGTGGAAATTTACCTAAGCCGGCCCTGTTTTCATTTCAATACGACATCGACCGCTGGAAGGATAAAAAATTAATATCGAAATGGCTCAGCAACTGTAGAATTGATAATGGATTTTACGAGAGTTTCCGATGCTGATTTTAAAAGGAACAGCCCACCATCGCAGGAGTTAGTTAGTACGGCGAAGAGCTTATGTTGTATTATATTTGTGATATTAGAATCAGCTGTTTCTAGAAAGTGAGAGTGGAAATTAGTTTTTAAATTTTAATTGAGTATATAACAATACTGTAGAGATCAGTAATACGCGCTTATCTCAATCAAGTTTTTCCGCACCGATGGATCGGTAGACGCAGACATGGGGAAACTGAATGGCCTCCCCGTTCTTCCGATCTGACCCTACTGGATTATTTTTTAGTGGCGCTATTTAAAAAGAAAAATCGACAAGAGTAAACCAACTGATACTGATGATATAAAACACCGAATAAGGCAAGAATATAATCAAATTAGAACAGAGATATTGCAAAACGTCAAAAGAATGACACCTCGAAGAGATTATTCAATATCTCTGATAGGTGAAGTTAACCTAAACATTTTCTCGTGACATTCTAACCCAGGAATTACAAGACAACAGCAATTACATGAAACGGCTCCAGGTTCGGAACCTCTATGTGTTAGTTTCCCCGAAAATCCTAGATGGCGGTCTATAGCACCATTAATTATTTTACAAATGAAACAATTGAAAATTGTCTTATGGTTATTATAATTGAAAACCATTTTAAACGCGGTATGCACGCTACCCATTTACATTTAAAAAATTTTTAGGAGTATTATTACTGCTAGGGGGTTGAAGGGGCAGGAAATTTACATTATTCAGAAAGTGTAGTTTTATATATAAGAATTGACGTATTCCGAATTTTTTTATTGACATTCATAATTACCTAGAAAATGAATTTATCCTTTACTTTATCTATATCTGCTATAGTTATATCATTAGTATTAAAGCAAAAAATAATTCATTATTTTTATTCAAAATCTGAATTAATTTTTTGAAAAATAAGGTTTCTAACTTGCTGTGTAATACCAATCAAATAATTATTGTTATTTCAGAGTATAAAGTGTTTCATTTCACTTTATTTCATTTAGCTTACGAATCGATTTACATTGATATAAAATTATTATTATAATTAAAACAAAATCAAAATGACACCTCATTCTTTCTTTAATAATTTTAATGAGTGAATGATAGTGGGGAACGATAAAATCAAACATAACCAAAAGAATTTAGACATAAATGACTTTACTTTGATTTGTAGTTGGACAAAATTTGTTACCTTCTGAAACATATAAGACAACACAGAGATTGGTACAAATTGTAAAACTTACCATAGTGAAATATAGGGGAAAGTGTTCTAGTATCGACCACCTAAGACCTTTTCACGAATAAAACAAAAACTTATTAGAATTTTAAACTTTTTAATTACTTTTATGTTTTTTTGGGGAATAACACCACAATAGAAATAAAACTACGTATATTGCAGGAATACCAAACGTTTCAAAGTCTATTCTGACTTCGTTGTCAATGGCTTTATATTTATTGATGTAGATTGCAAAATGAAAATTTTCATTTTGCAATCTGTCAATTTTGTAGAACGCCAAAAATCAAAACATATATGGAGGAAGCGATCCTTAGATATATTTTTAGAGCATGTACTTCTGGAAGTGGCATGCAAGCCTTGTTATTGTTTAGTGGTAAAATAGTCAATGTTGTAGATCAGTATTGATTTTTCGGACGCGTTCCAGTAACTTTCATATTAAATATTCTGTTTTTAATGTGAATTTAATTATTTGATTAATATGTTATTATTACAACCTTCCCGAAGGTGTTGTGTAATAAATTGTCAGACAGCGGACAATAGAGAATTTATTAAATATATAAGTTCTCCTAGTGTTGTTAGTCCTTTTTTTTTCTTTAATATTCCTGAACTTGATTGAAATCACAAATGACGAAAAGTTTTAGGTTGCAAAGAACAATCTTTCAATTATTATATCGAATATTTTGCCTGGAGGGGTTCCAGCCAAGAATTTGGGGTGTCATTCATTTGTCAAAAATATTTCGAATAACGATATTTGATTACATTTTTATTTCAATAGATTTGTCAATATGAGTGAACAATTTTGGTCATTACATCTACTCCGATTTCTTCACAACTCTGTTTTCTTATAAAAATATACTCTTTACAATTTCATGAAATAAGGTCGAATTTCGATCACTGGGCGACCACTAGTTTTTATAAAATGAGATGAATAAATGACATATCATTGTAATAGTTATTACACCATTGTAATATTTATAACGGGACATGAAGTGGGAATAATTTTTAGGGTTTACGCATTACTGTCATTTTTTATGCTCAAACAAAAATACTAAAATTATGTTTGTTACAGTGGCTATAGTGGGATGGTTTCAGTAAAAAAATACTAAGATTATGAAATAAAAATAATAACGTATAAAACTGGGACACGATTTCGTATTTTTATGAGAGTTAGTCTCTTTTCTGATATATGTTTTTTGTTAATTTTATTTATTTCTATACATTCCCCCCTCATTTTTTCGTTTTTGCTATAATGTACGTGTTATAACATGCAGTATTATAACAAGCAATATACAACTTTTTAAACTACCCTATCTAAGCAAATTTTATCACCCACTCATCCGGATGCGGTGCATATGTTATACCGTCTGTCCTCCATAATGTCCCCCGAACACTGTGACAATTCGACAGATAATGGTGGGACTATTGCGTATAATATATGCAGAAGAGACCTAAAAGACATTAGCTTTTTTCGAGATGGAAATATATAGAAGTAAATGATGCGGAGAGAATGCACACGTGCGGGCAATGTATATCGCTAATTTAATTATTATGTTTATACAGAAAGGGTGGATGGATATAACAAAAGGGGGATTTTATTATTATTTAGAGAGATTGTTCAATATGTCATGCAGATGAGATGCTGTCGTGTAATCGTCGAGAAAATTAATGCGAGTATTAATATCGTTTTGTTCCGGTGCTATTTGTAAACGTATCCATTTGCTTTTAATAAATGATGTGCAACGTATTAGAGGTTGTTGATGCTTAATATTTTTATTTACATTCTCGTATGGTTTGTGTTGCAGTGTGAATTTCGTGTTTTTGTCTATTTCTCATGTAGTTTGCAAGTTATGTTGACAGCACAATAAAATCAATTTATATTCAAGTAAGTAATATAAGGGAGAATGATGATACATACGCGGAATGGCAAGTCAAAGGTAGAAAGTTATTAGAGGATTCCTTTAGCGTTAACAAAATGATTGATGTTGAGGAGGTTGATGATAATTTTCTGTGTTCGTTGATATTTTCATTCTTCGTTCATTTTCTGTGGCAGGCATGGGATTGTAACATGCTCCCAAGAAAAATGGACATTGGTGAACTCACGAACTCTGATTTGTGGAGTCACTCTATGTTAACTGGAAAAAGAATCTAGGTAAGTTTAGACATTATTGGACTAACTAACGTTTTATATATAAATTATTTTGAGTACCTGGTTTTGAACTACTTCACATAAAATTCGCGTAATTTTCAGGTTACTTGAGGGGAGATCGCGAACTCCCCACAACAGACTGCCAATTTATCCATTACAGAAATATTTTGTTGAATTAGTTATTACATTTAGTTCTCTCTGGTTTGAATTTATGTTATTTATGGTTTATTAGTTTAAATACCTGATAACTCAGTCAAAAGAGAGAATCAGAATATCTTCAAAACGTGTATTAAAAGTCCTAATCTAAGAAACCGGTTTTAACTGGATATATTCACATTCATTTATTATTCGTTTGTAATAAAAACTCGAACATGTCCAGATTAATTAGACTCAAGATGGATATTGTATGTTAATTAGATTTTAGAGCATAACAATTTTAACAGTATTTTAATATACGTAGATATTTTTTAAAACAGCCGTGTTAGAAAATTCAAGACTATGTTTTTCATTTACCAGCTGCCGCCCACTGGTCGAAATTCGACAGTAATTCATTAAAATTGTAAGTTGAACATTATGGACTTATTTGGCTCTATAAGAAGTATAGTTGAGGCAAAATTAGAAAAGTAGGCCAGGCCTTTGCAATCATTTCATTTGCATTACATTTGTAGACACTAGTGGTCGTCCAGTGGTCGAAATTCGACCCCATTTCATGAAATTGTAAAAAATATATTTTTATAAGAAACAAAGTTTGGAAAAATCGGACAAGTAGATGTAATGACCGACATTATTCACTCATATTGACAAATCTATTAAAATAAAAATGTAATCACATGTCGGTATTCGAAATATTTTTGACAAATTTTTTGCTGGAATCGCTCCTGGCAAAATGTTCGATATATTAATTGGAAGTTTGTTCTTTGCAACCTAAAAGTTTTCGTCATTTGCGGTTTCAAACGAGTTCATAGATATTAAAAAAAAGAGATGAGCAACAACCCTATGAGAACTTTGATATTCAATACGTTCTCTATTGTCCGCTGACTGACAATTTTTTACACAACACCTTCGGGATGATTGTGATAATAATATATTAATCATACAATTAAATTCACATTAAAAGCAGAATATTTAATACGAAAGTTACTGCAACGCGTCCAAAAAATCAGTACTGATCTCCTACATTGACTATTTTACCACTAAATAATAACAACGCTTTATGCTGAACTATCCAAGATACTCTTCGCATGATGGTCTGAAAGAGCGTTCGCCTGTCACTGTCAACCAATCTAATCACAGAGCTTGTACTTCCTGGCAGTAGGCAACAATGCAAAAATATCGTGCCAAGGCTAGAAAGAGAGGCCAAAAGGGGATTATTTCACTCGATTAAGAGGTGCATCCAAAGAGCTATGTGCAGAATGTAGTTCATTGGTTCCATGTCACAATCGAGTGAGACCCTCTTGCTTTCTCTATTGCCCTCTCTTTTAACTCTTGGTACGACATTTGTGTATTGCATGCGACCTCCAGAAGTAAGTGCTCTAAGAAGATAACAGCATCTAACGCTCGCTCCCTCCATATATAATTACTCAATGTTTTGAGTTTTGGCCATCTGGCGGCACTGTCAGTATTATTTGTTTGGCGTTGACAGTATGGTCGTAAATAATGATTTTTTTATTATAATTTATTTAATAAATAAACCAATATTATAAATTAATATTAGCATTCTGCACTGAAGGTCGTCAGTAGCTACTAAACAAAACAAAATTAAAGAAAATTGGTTGAGATACAGAGGAGAAAATGGTACCTAACCGTTTTTTTTTTGCCTATTTATTTATAGATAATTCATGAAATTAGTTTTTATTTATTTATCTACACACAATGTTCGATGTAATTATTGGCGGATTTTTGGTTGCAACCTAAAAGTTTCCGTCAATTACAAAAACACAATTTCAAAAATAGAATGACTAACAACCCAATAAAAACTCTAATCTTTAATGTCATTTCTATTGTCTCCTGATTGATGATTTGTTGTAGAAGGACTATTTTGAAACTAATATTATATTAATGACATAATTATAATCACAACAAAAAATACAAATATTATTTTCTAAGAAAGTTAGTACTACGTGCCCGAAAAATCAATAGTGATCTATAATTTACAACATTAAATATTTTCCCAGAATAAATAAACCTAACTTAACCTAATAAATGGGTAGGTAGTAGGTACCTTTTTTATATTCAAACAATTCTTTAAAATGTCAATGATATTTTTCTTTTAAGTAAAACTTGGTCACCTGGTTCTAAAAGTCAGAACTTTACAGCAATGGGCCCATGTAATGTAAAATAAATGAACTTTTAGATATCCAGATTGTCAGAAGACATTCATTTTCTATATGATTTTCAATATAAAAAATTTCAAATATATTGAAAATATAAAGAAAAACGAACCACATAGCAAGCAAGCTCCTGTATATTATTTTTTTTTGGATTAATTTTTCGAGAATTAAAGGAAGGTAAGATGCATCCCTATAAAATGATGTCTACTCAGGAAGACGATTTCGATAGATGAACGAATTTCTGTGAACAAATTATTGTAAGGTTAGATAACAATGTGATCCAATTGAAGATGTTTTGTTTTCTGATGAGAGCACATTTACACTTCACGGTCATGCTAATCGTCAAAATTGCCGCTATTGGTCTAATGAGAATCCTCACTGGATGACAGAGAAACATACGCAATATCCAAAAGTTAATGTTTGGGCTGGAATTGTTGGATATCATATCGTAGGTCCCTTTTTTCATTAATGGCAACTTGAATGGAGATAAATAGAACTGCTTCAAAATAATGTCATGCCAATTTTGACAACCTTATATCCTGACCAGTAAACCCGCAAGTTCCTGCCAATACAATATGGTTTCAGCAAGATAGAGCACCGCCCAATTACGAAAACAATGTCGGACAGTACCTGAACCAAATTTTTCCAAATCGTTGGATTGGGAGGCGTGTATCGATAAAATGACCAGCACGATCTCCTGATTTGACGCCATTGGACTAATTTTTGTGTGGATATGTGAAAAGTGCTGTATACAAAACTAAACCCCTCAACCTAAAAAGACGAATCACGTTTGCGATTAGATCAGTCCCGCCTGAGACGTTGAGTAACATTAAAAGATATTTATATACCAGTTGAGCATATTGCGGCGAGTATTTTGAACACTTCCTACATTGACATTAACATTTTTTTTTTTTTTTTTTTTATTATTAAAAAATAATCACTATTACTTATTAGGTTTTTAGTGTAGTGAATATGTGAAATAAAATAATTTTATTTTTTTAGTACTAATTTTTGTTATAAATCTGATATTTTCGAAACAGTTGAAGATAAGTGTAGGACATTGTATATGAATTATGTCTAGAATTTTCTGGAAAATCCAAAAAATAAAAAATATACAGGAGCTTGCATTTAAAATAAGAAAGTTGGTATTGGTCACCGTCACATGACACACCCTATGTAAAATGCGCTTTTAAAAATACAAATCGACCTGTTGAAGCGTTTGTCCCAACGCCCTTCTTTATTCGTTATCGAATTTATTCCAATTGGCTGTTCCACACTGTATGTGTCTAGCCGAAATATTTGAATGCAATAACTAATGTGTTTCTGAATAATTTTGTGGGTAAAATAGATATTTTTTAGTTACTCTATATCGGGTTATTTCTCAATAACAAGAAGGTATTTACATATGTGCAAATAGCTTCTTGACTTGATAAAACAATTATAATTATCTAATTGCCGAAGAAAACTTATTGGTGTTCAATTTTTTAGCCATTTTTTTAAGTATTTCTGCAAGACAGCACGACTCGACTTTGCCGCTTTGACATTACTTTACTTAACATGCATGTTGAATTTTCTTTGTTAGTAATATCTTTAGACCATAGTGATATAAAAGCTTGTTGTTTGATTTCGTGTATACCATCTCCACCTAAAAGGTATACACAAAAAATATTTATACCCTGTTTAAAATAAATTGTGTTAAAAATGGATTATATGCTTTCTTTATAAATTGCTTTTGTAACCTCAAAGAATGATACCTGCACAAAAAAATAAGTTAATTTAGGACTCTGTTAAATCTGCCCTTCCGTAGAATTTCATCCCCGACACTGTTGAGCTACGTACTCAATCACGAACGTTTAGGGAACAAGAGATAAAAAAATTAAAATATTCGGCGACACGTTGTCTAGCTCGAAAAATGTTAAGGCCCATTCGACCGATACGGCCGGTAGGTATTCCCCAAAAATTCTCCGAATCACTTTTATTATTGCCTATTTCGAACAACCAGGTGCTATTGATTGGACACCTGCATACGGCAAGAGAACAATTGAATATCGTTGCTAGGTAACGAACGATCATCTCCTTCGTTTTGTGTTGCTTTGCACGCTTAATCTGAGGATTTGAAAATCTGCATGCGCGAGAATAAGAATTCGCAATGAGGAGACACATAACGCTGGAGATCTTTGAGAACTCATAAGACACCGGCGACGGACAAGGTTGGAACATCTTAGTGTGAAGGTTGTGCTTTTGAGTAACTCTGCTGTTAACTTTCATTAGAAAAAAAATCCATCCGTGGGCATTAAAAATTCACTATTATGTTTAGTATATTGTTTCCTTTCAACAACGATGATTTCAAAATTTTAACATAAGAAGCTAAGTTAAACATAATCCTCGATTTTTTACAAAGGTAGATTGGCGTTTGATAAAAATACAAAAGTTTTTTTTTCTCAAAAGCTTCACTTGAGATCCCGGTGTTTTCACGCCCCCTTCCCCCCTCCCCGGACCTGTAAAATCTGCCGTATCTGCCGTGAGCCTACAAAATTTCCCATAAATTTGTTGACTTGCCCCCTATAGACCAAAAAAAATTATAATTTTCTTTCTAGAACATTTTTTTTTCTTATTTGCCTCTCCCTAAACCAAAAGCTGGGTACGCCCCTGATCTCCATATAGCATACTGTTTTTTCCTATTTACCGATATTAGCCTCCTACTTTTTTTAGACTCGTGCGCTTTCTACGGATGACTTTAAATTAGACTTTAAATTGGATCATATATTATTAACAATGGCAATGGTTAGAGAAGAATTTTTTTACGTTTGGACTCAATTCACCTTAATTTCACACTGGAGGTCCGACTCAGGGCCAAAAATCAACATCTCCCATTACGTCCAATAACTTGCTAGTTTTTTAGAAGTACTATTCACTCGGTGGCCTCTATTTTCTGGTCAATTGGTTACGACTTCGCAGGCTCATATCTTTATCCTCGATTTCTGGTATACTGCTTTGAAAATATCCCTTTTGTTATGTTAACAATTTCAAAAAAATATCTCAAGGTGAATTGTGCACTTTTTCCAAAAATGCCGATGGTTGTTTGGAAAAACCCCAGCTAAATACCAGCTGACATGTACATGTTTGGGATTCCTCATATCATCTATTTTTTTCATTAAGGTAGATAGGTAGTTAGTCTCTTGTTCTGATGCCTCAGTTATAATATTTTTCTTGATTTTGTACAGTTATTACCCAAATACTAATATTTTTCTCTTGCATTGATATGTATTCACTTTTGACGAATTCTCTACCTACAATGTTTGCGGTAGCACCTGTATTATACACTCAAACATACTATTTTGTTTATTTGTCTTTTGTCAACTGATCCTATTTCATATATATCTTTATTTTGCTTCTGATTTCGTATGGCATAGAAGTGGCATATTTTATTTCCATACTATATCATCGTTTACCTAACGTATATGCATTCTGCAGAATAATATAAAACAGAAAATAATTAATTTTATCGGTTATATGGTTCGGACTAGTGCAATCTTAAAAGATAATTATTTAGTATGTAATAAAGACAAAAGAAAATTAACAGTTTTAAATAGCATGTCATATTATCGAAAACACTCTAACTATCGTCGTAACGTAGTGAACGTATCACAGAATTCCATAACCGATCTTGGCGTATCAAATTCTGTTAGATTTGTAAATTATCGCCCAATCGCACTTCTCAGAATAAAGTCAAGCCAGATTTAGAAATGGTAGAAGTTTTGCGAGGGGATTCTGACTCTTAAACTAAGCAGTATTCAAAAAGGAATGAAAACCTCAGGGGTGTTCATAGTTCAGCCTGGTCATTGGGTGGTTTGGCGTTTTGATGCTCAAATTGAATATACTTTTATTAAAATGACGAACCTGATAGAGAATGTTTGAAAAAAATCACTATTTTAAATTAACAGTGGGAGAACTGGCCACCAGGTCGTACAGTTCTAAAAAGGGGTTACTACAGAGTTCAGTCCTGACCCTGCCCCTTTTTAACTAATGTATAAGTTACATGCCCACAACTGACAAAAATTTGACTCTGCCGATAATAGCCACCCGGAATAAAGCCTTTAAAATACCTTTAAAATAGAGAAGAAATTTTTATTATTAATCTGGAGAGGCTGGATCAGTATTATAAGAGGAGGAGACTTAGCCCTAACCCGAACAGTAACTAACTAATCAATTCCCGAATACTGATTTAATGAGCAACTTTTGCGGGAAGGAATTAAAACATAGTCGTCATCCGAAATATCTGAGCATAATTATAGAAAGCACTTTGACGTCGAAAACACCAGTCAGAAAATAAAGACAACAAATAACGAAAACTTGTGGGACCAGCTGGAGAGCTAACGCTACAAGTCTAAGAACATCAGTATTCTCCCTTGTGGACTCTGGTGATGAATATTGTACACCGGTTTGGAATGACAGATGTAACACGAACAAGACAGACATCTAGCTAAACGAAGCAATGCGAATAGTGTCAGGAACCCCAAAGTCCACACCATTGCCTGGGTTCATGTCACTGCTGATATTGCACCATCAGACCTCAGACGACGTCACATAACAGTTCGTCAGTGTAAATAACAACACGTTGATATCACGGGAAATTCCTATCCATAACATTCTGGACCACTTTCCACGTACAAGACTGCAATACCGCGTAAAGAGGGACTTCAGTCTGCGCGATCATTCAATATGGTTCAAGAGTGGAAAGCCAGATGTATACCATCAATCAGCCCAGCTTGACCGAACTATCCCTCTTACTGTCATGAAATTACCTAGAAAAATTTGGAGCCGTATAAACGGAATGAGAACTGATGTAGTTATTTCTTCTTCCTCAATATGAGTGTGGAGCACCTCAGCAGACATTTAGACACATAGTACGAGAATGCCCTTACAGAAAATTCCATGGAACCAGAGACGGTTTCGTAGCAGTGACGCCCGCAGAAGTTCAGTGGGTGGAAACATCAACTTATGATTCGATAATGTAGATCTCTACTTTCATACTCACAGATACAAAACTTTTTAAATCATTTTCTTTTCTCTAATTGTTATCCTTTAACTTTGATAATTGCTTGTTATTTACATATACTTGGACATTATTTAATTACACATATTTCTATGCACTATTTTTGTACTCATTAATTTTTATTTTATTTATTTTTTCTCTGTTTATGTGCCAAACGGTAAATAAATGTTCTGTGTGTGGTTCTATGGTTATGCCTGGGTTATGTTTTGTTACTTTAACCTTCAAATGATAAATAATTTTTATAAATATTATTAATAGTAGATAACTATAACTGTTTAGTGTAAGTACAACATGTATGTTTAGTTAGATCAAAGTTGACAAACAGGTATTAGAACTTTTACAGAGAATTTTAACTGACAGTTGAAACTAGTTTATTCGAAGACGCTAGATGTAACTCCTAGGTTAGAATGTCCCGATTAAATTGTCAGGTTACTTCACCTATCAGAGATATTCAGTTTCTCTTTCTTACAAAAGAATGACACCTCGAAGATAGTACTAATATCCCTGACAGGTGAAGTAACCTGAAAATTTTATCGTGACACTCTAAACCATTCTAAATCGTGACATTCGGTCTTACATCTCGCGTCTACAAATTTACTGTTATGTATCAAATACATAAATTAGAGTTCGAGAGGACGTTCTATTGTGGGAAGTGCAACTGATGAAGGTTTCCGGCCAGAAACAATATATGTCATATATATTGTCTTGCGTACACAAGAATGACACCTCGAAGAGAGTAATCATTATCTCTGACAGGTGAAGTAACCTGAAAATTTTATCGTGACATTCTAACCTAGGATTTACGGGAGAACAGCAATTATATGAACAGCTCCAGATTCGGAACCTCTGTGTGCTTATTTCCCTGAAAATCGTAGCTTCTACAAATTTACTGTTATGTATAAAAGACATAAATAAGTGTTCGAGAGGACATCTCATTGTGGAAAGCGCGATCAGAAACAATATATATCATATATTTTGTCTGTTCATTGGGTTTTCTCTCCTCTAAATAAGAAACTAGCACGATCACAGAATAGCTTAACGTTCCTAATTAAATGCCGAAATGAAGGAATAATTCCAAAGGGGTTGTTACCAAAATGCCATTCACAGACAGAGGTAGTATTAGAATTCAGTTGAAAACAGGTAATGCTTTAGTTAGAAATAGAATACAACACCATCGGAAATTGAAGATAAGCCTTAAAAATAATATCATTATATTAGAAAACCAATTCAAAGAAACGCACATTCCATCAGACTATAACCGCATCTTCAATTGTTTAAAGGATTCATACAGCTTGGAATTTCAAATATGTAAACACAGAAATATAAATAAATTTAAACATCTCTTAAATGAAAAACACAAAAAATCAGTAGGTACTTACACCAAATACAAATTTCATTAATAAAACTGTTATTAATTTATCAACTAAACACATTACACCAACAGAACAATACGTACTTTCTAAGGGATTAAATTATTCAATCACTCCACAAAATATACCTAAACTAGATCTCATAGTTGCGATTGAAGACACAGCCCAAAAACTCCCTCCAGAAGTGTCGAGTGAATACCGAATAAGAAATAAATTACTTCTAGAGAAACAACACAAAATGAAACACAATCTTACTCTTACAGAAAAATATGCCGTAGAAAAACTTAAAAAAGACAACACAATTAAAATTCTACCTGCCGATAAAGGTAACGCTACGGTAATACTTGATAAAAATGATTACAACACCAAAATGATGGACCTTATTAACACACGATCATATTCTAAGCTCAAAAAAGATTCTACGCAAAATATAGAAAAAGCCGCTAGAGACATTACAACAAAACACAAACAAGAATTCACTCCATTAGAACGAAAACACTTAACACCACACTATAGTAAACCTCCACATTTATATGGCGTTCCAAAAATACATAAAGACACAATACCAATGAGACCCATTGTAAGTTCAATAAATTCACCATTACAAAACATATCAAAATTTTTACTAAATATAATTAAACCTTACGAAAATAATCCAAACAATTTAAAAAACACTAATGATTTCTTAACAAAATTAAAAAGCATTATAACAGAAATGATATACTAGTAAGTTTCGATATAGTTAGTTTTTTTACAAATGTACCTGTTGATAAATCATTACAAATTATAAAAAATAAATTACAACAAGATATTACCTTACACAACAAAACAAAATTAAACATTGACACAATTATGGAACTAACCGAACTTTGCTTAAACACTACATATTTTCAATTTGAAGGAGATTTCTATAAACAAGAATTTGGTATGGCCATGGGTTCTTCTTTATCTCCTATAATCACTAATATATTCATGACATATTTTGAAGAAAGATTCATAGACAACTATAAGAATAAACCAAAAGTATGGTGGAGATACGTTGATGACATTTTTGTGGTTTGGGTGTATGGTGCTGAAGAACTGCACTCATTCCTAGATTACATCAATAGTCAAGAACCCACAATAAAATTTACAATGGAGATGGAAAATTTGCATAAACTTGCTTATCTTGATGTACTTATAGATAGAACAAACAACACACTAAGTACAAGTACTTACCGAAAACCTATAAATACTAATAGATATTTGAATTTTCACTCCAACCATCCCTTAAATGTTAAGAAAGGTGTTGTAAAGTGCTTATATGATAGAGCAAAAAACATATCTTCATCCACCCAAATCTTTAACAAAGAAGTCAATATTATCAAAAAACATCTACTTCAAAATGAATATCCCCAAGACTTTATAAATAAAACTATAAATTAGCTAGATAGAAAATCGCAACAACAAACCAGCACAAATAACCATCACACTAATACCAACCAAACACAAACAGACAACCAAATTATGAACATAATTCCATATATTCCAGGTGTATCCGAAAAAATTAAGCGGTTAGGAAATAAATACAGCGTTAAAAGTGTTTTTAAAACAAATAATACCTTGCGCTCTATCCTTGCACATACCAAACCGTTTAACGCAACCCAGAGTTCTAAAAATTGTGTGTACAGTGTTTTGTGTGACTGTGGCCATTCTTATACAAGTAAGGAAAAAAGAACATCAATATAACATTTCCAGAAGACATGTGGACAAATCAAATTTGGCCAATCATGTATTAACGAGCACCGGCAACCATAGGATAGACTGGGATAAAACAAAGATTTTGTTGAAAGAAGAAAATTTAAAAAAGAGAAAACCTAAAGAAGCCAGCTGTATGATGCTAAACAACACTGAAATCGGGGCATCTTCAGCCGACCTTCATTTGGACTGGAGGAATTTATTGCTAACAGAACGAAAAAACGGTAACCTCAGCGTCAAGTGATCGCCAAACGACAAATTGTCAGTGTCAAAAAATTTTTTTGTCAAACAATAAATTCAATATCAAAGCGAAAATTTTTTGGAAAAAAACCTCGAAAACAACACTAAACGACTGACAACGACTCCAGACTCGGAGTTGAAACGTCTCCATACACAGATAAGTATTACACAATATACAATACATTACTTATATACAGGAATACTGGTTGATCATTTTTTAGACATCTCTTTCTCTCAGAATAACTGTGAGGAAGAATCTCTGTACAGACAGCCAGTAATCCGGGCAATTTTACGAAATTGCCTTACTACACTTTGTTCTACATATACAATTTTTCAATACTTATCTGTTACAGGAAAAAAATTTAGAGGAGAGAAAACCCAATGAACAGACAAAATAATTCAAGACCTCCTCAACAATCTTTTCGAAATTACATATATCATATATACTATCTTGCGTACAAAGAATAACACCTCGAAGCGTGGCACTGCATTTATAAACCCATTTAAGTAAGGTTATAAATGCCTTATATTATTGACAGATAGATAATTTAATCATAGCACAGACACAGCCAATACGAACACTACAATGGAATAAATGATCTACGAAATCAGTGCTACGGTCGCTACGTTACAGGAATCACAAGACATAATATTAACTAGCCTTTACAGGATTTTTTTGTTTGTATTTGATTCCCGATTTTTTCAGAAAATATTAAAGATGATAAAAACATGCTGCTAGCTTTTTAAGACATTATTGATGTTTTAAAATGTTTACAAAAATAGTCAAATGCACGGATTCCATACAAAAATAATTGAAAGCTACAATGATGACGTAGGCGTAGCTTATCTCCCGTAGTAATGGCACCCACCTGCTCGCAGTTATCCACCTTGACATTCGACAATGAATACAACAGAGCCAGCGCTTTGCTGATAGCTTTGAACCTCTTTACAGTCGCGGGTTATGGCCCTTTCGTATGGAATTAGGAATTCAGGGAATTCGGAATTCTTGTTGATTTGCAACATCAAAAGGAACGGGTATTAGATATAAAAGATGAACAGCAGCAAATAGAAAAGGGCTTACTGTGTATTGGACAAAAGGGCTTTTTCAGTAAACGTGGATAATAATTGCTAATAGAGATTTACCGGATGATTCAAAGGGTTCAGTAGGTTGTGTAAGTGCATTAGAATAAGTACTTTTTGTACAAAATGCAATTGTAACAGTGTTGGACGTAACGAGGTGTTTATTGTCGGATAATTGTTACTTGCAGCTGTTTGAGAAGATGAGATTAGTTAGACATATTGTATTAACGAAGGCAAAGTAAGTAAGATACTAAGTAACTTAACCGTTACTTAGTATCTTTTGAGAAAGCCAAATATGATTTTGGCGAAACGTCAAGTGATTTTTCAAACGAATACAGACGAACGGATGTACACCGGAATAAATCATCAACCACATATTTCCATCCGTGAAACAGTATACACAAACATATATATATATATATTTCATATTTTAAAAATAAATAATTTAAAAGATATTAACAAAAATATAAAAAAATACCCATTCCCCCCCCTATCACCAAAACCATGAGCTGGAAAATTTTGAAAAAAAATGGAGGTATAGCCCCTCACCTGAACTCTACTGGAAAAATAAGGAAAAACCCCTAATGTTTGTTTTGGGGGGCAAATTATAGAAATAAATGGAAAATACAAGATTAAAATTGTTTCTAACCTATCATATTATATATCAAATGAAAGGGCTTATGATGAAGAAAATAAATATATTTTTTCATATTTTTAAAATAAATAAATTAAAAAATAATAACAAAAATTTTAAAAATAACAAAAAAATTTTACCTATCCCCCACCCTTACCTCCGAAACCATAAGCTGAAAAATTTTGAAAAAATGGAAGTATAGCTCCTCACTTGAATTTTACTGGAAAAATAAGGAGAAACCCCTAATATTCATTTTGGGGGGCAAATTATAGAATTAAATGGAAAATAAAAAATTATAATTGTTTCTAACCGGTCATGTAATATATCAAATCACAGGGCTTATTATGACGAACACAAATATATTGTTTTAATTTTTTTTAAATAAATATTTTAAAATATATTTAAAAAATTGTTGAGAAAAATTACCCATTCCCCCTTATTTCCCAAACTATAAGACCTAATTTTTTTTGGTTTATAGGAAAAATATGAAAAAATGCCTAATTCTGTTATTTGGCCCCCAAATAATAGTATTAAACGGAAAATCAATTATTAGAAAACCCCCATAGTAATTTTAGGCATAAATTATACAATTAAATGGAAAATAAAGATTGAATTTTCAAACGCATCATGTAATATATCAGATAAAAGGCTCATTATGTGAATGACAAATATATCATATTTTTAAATCATTATTGTTTAAAGATATTAACAAAAATATTAAACATAGACTTAATTCCCACTTTAGAAACTACACTATTTAAATTTTGAAAAATATGTTTTATTTGTATTTTTTAATAATTTTAATAACAGATTTAACAATTTATAAACTTGACCTATTTTGCCCTTTATCATCCAATATACACGGCCTCAAAACTCAGACAGTAGATTATAGAAGACTTCTCTGAAAGTTTATTAGTAAAATAAAACTCTAATGTTAATTTTTGGGGGCCAAATTAGAAAATTAAATACATATGTATTCTGATAAAAATCAAGCGAATCCTGAAGCAGATAAAATATAAAGTCTATGTGTGGAAAATCAAAGAGTATATTGTTTATAAAGTTAAAACGCTTCCTTTAAGCGATATTAGGGTAAATATAAGAAAATGCACTCATTTCCTGCTTGTCTGAAACTGGAATATTCGAATCTTGAAGGTAGTACGGAACCCTAAGTATGCGAGTCCAACTCGCACTTGACCAAATTATTTAGATATATTTATTCTATACATACTTGGTTATTGTTGTTAACATATCTCCTTCTAAGGCCCTGGTTTGCTGGGTGCAAGATACTACAACATTATTATAACTGGTCATTGGGATTTTCCTGCTTTACTTCTGTTCTGGAAGAGAAAAGTAATTGAAAATTATAAATGGTATTGTTGTTGTTCCATTACAAAGTGTAGTAGGGGCAATTTCGTAAAATTGTTCTGATTAGTGGTTGTCTATTCACATGCGTTCTGACTCAAAAAAGCTCTGTTATAGGATCAAGCAGTCTTCTTGTATACAAATGTGTATTATCTAGAGTCATTGTCAATCACTGCATCATTTTGTTAAGCATTATTTCATGTTTCTTAAAGCGTAAATGTGTTTCAACCACTACAAAATGTCAGAAATGAAGACATGAAAATTGTTCAAGCGGTTCCATGTCCAAGGGCGACATATGTGATTTGTGACATGACTAAACGATTCTAATCAGAATTATGATATAAAATTTTGATATATATGAATGTTTGCATAAAATTCCAGGGAAGAGGTCAGATTGCCTTTGATATGTTTCAAATGCACAGTTTTGGTTCATCATAACTATTTTAATAGTGTAATTTAATACATATTAAAAAAGTTGTTGGCAAATTGCATTAAATTAGGGTGGCGCTGATATAGCAAGCGGATAGATTTTAAACATTTTATAGATTCTTAGGAAAAATGTATATTTTAAATATCCTTAGTAGGGGAAAAAAATCAAAACAAATAGCTTATCATTAATAATTTCTTAAGTTTAGCAATTCACATGATACCCTCTTTCTACACCAGCGGTTTTATGATCACTTCTTGAACTTGCTATTTAATGCTTTCAGCTGGACACATTTTAAGGTTAATTGCTATATAAATTTGTCATCCTTGCCTCTACCATTCATAAAATTGGTAACGTTGACCTTTTTTGTGGACTTGTAGTTTGTCATCCTTGTCTCCGCGGTCCAGAAACTTGGCAATGTTGCCTTTTTTATGGTGCTCTGACTTTCGACGTGTATCAGGTCTCTATTCTAATATATTGCAAACAGAAAATTGTAAAGTTTATTAGAACAAAAAGCACATTTTGTGCTGGTATTGTATATTAATTGGATGCTGTATTTGTAAACTCAATATAGGACCTAGTCCCTGTTCCTTACACAGTTAACTGTGTTGTATAGGTATTTCAAAGAAGTTCGTGTTCGTTCGAAGTGTAGGTTGGAACGAAGTGCAATTTGTATATGTAACTGTAGCATTCCGTTAAGAAGTTTTAACTTTATAAAACAGTAAAATATTCTGGACTAATTTCCATTTTGCCATTTTTTAAAACTGAGTCAGTTGGATTGCAGAAAAATTCTCGTGTAAAATTTCTGCTGCGATTTCAATAGACTTCAATTCACAATGGATTATCGTCTTGAAGAACAGACCACAAAAGCCTTCGATATTTTCATAGAGACACAAATCCATGAAAACAGACCACTTACCGTCCCCCGATTGCACGCAGAGACAGCCACCCTTCAAACGCCATTCAATCCTTTTAATTAAAAGTGTCTCTGCAATTGATTAAATCGTCGTAAAACGACACCATTAGACACCCCGATGGTTTTGCTGTGTACACACACCCTCTACTTTACTCTAACTCTATTCTACATACTCTCCTCCTCTAGCCGCCCACCCTCACCTCTGCGGCTCTGTTCTCGACGCTCTCGGCTGGCACACTTGAGAATTGGGGGAGGAAAATTCATCAGCTCGAGTTGTTGGATTTTAACTGCTCTAAAATATCCCCCGAGTGACGAGACAACCGGCGAGACTGTCAGCGGTCGTTTAAGGGATAATATTTGTTCGGCGTCATTAATGTGATGATTAGGGAATTGAGAAATGCATTTCTAGGAAGTGCAAAGGCATTAACAGGAATAGATATACTTGGTCATTTAAAAATTCAAGTCGATAGCTACCGCGCCGTATGTACAGTAAATTATGTTCATTTGTTGCCTATAGGCTTGTTATTCTTCTTTTGTTGGTATTTGTCTGACACTTTCCTTCATTATGATAGAGACGCTATATCTTGTCCTCAGTTCCAGCGCTGTAACTCCTTTTGTAGATAATAAAGCTTTGGTATTAAATTAAGAGCTACACAGCAAAGAGAATTGCTGAGGGCGCTGAAAACATCACTACAAATTATAAAGCAAAGTCGTTCGCCGAGTCTGTCTATTTGTTCGCGATATACCCAATTACTACTCAATGTATTTTCATGCGGTTTTCACCAATAGAAAGAGTGCTTTATGGGAAAGGTTTAGGTATATAATTTGTTTTGTATCCATTGTTTGAAATATACTGATAATGGTTGGAAATGTCTAAAAAAGCCAAGCCGCCTGAGATCTTTCATCGTAAACGGTGCCTAATTCCTGAGATATAACAAAAGAATGCAAGTTGGGATGTTCCACTTTTATAGATTCACAAAAAAGTCCGGGACAGCTAATATCTTTCAGGGATAGGTTACTATAACCATTCTGTCTTCTAAGAAATGGTCACTTACAATGCTTTAATTGGAAAACTATTTAGACTGATTTAGTATTAATCTTTATCAACCTAAATACGTTATTTACATTAAGCACTTCAATCACAATCTTTTACACCATCTTTACATATTATAAAATAAAGTTGCGTGCCGTCATTTGTCCCTCTGTACGCTTAGATCTTTTAAACTACGCAACGGATTTGAATGGGGTGTTGAACAGTAAACAGATTATTTGAAGAGGAAAGCCTATACATAGAGTTTAATATTTGTTGATTTGTTTAAATATAACGACAATTATGTAATCAAGGCGTCGCTGCTATATTTGCTTGGTTGCCTAGAGCGCATTGGTATTAAGTGAAGGTCTCGGGTTCAATTCCCATGATTCATAGAAATTTTTTGAATAAGTTTAGTTCACACTTGTACCTGGTAGATGGCGCCGCGATTGGGTTGTAGGAAAAACACCCTAACGGTTGGCATGACTGTGATGAAATTCTTTATTTATATTTGAATGGGTTAGATTTACAAACTCTTGGTACTTGTTTGAGTGTGTTTGATTTAATGTTTAATCCGGTTGGTGGCGCAGCGATCATGTTTTGTGAAACCTTTTATATATATATTTGAGTGGGTTAGATTTACAATTTGACACGGTAGTGGACGCTGCACTCGGGTTGTAGGAAAATAAATTGGCCGATTAAGATGACTTTTTCTGTGAGTTTTATTTTAAAATGTTGGTGATCTTTCACTTAAGGTGCCATCTTCCCATAGAAGATTGGCTACAACTTTGGTAAATCACCGGCGATTTGTATGATTCTTCCCATAGGCCAGCCAAACATTTTACATTATTCAGTCATGAATACTCTCTCCTGCTTAGTCCTCTTTTACCGTCAACTTGTCCACATTATTAGTCTTTTTAGCTTTATCCTTTTGTTTTTGTACATATGTCACGTGTATAGTTTTCCTTTTAAAACTTATTCTTTTTAGGGAATTTTAGGTTTCCCAGACAGAGGCTTCAGCTCTACATAAATGATTAAGTATACTGTGTGTTTCGTAATTGAATGCCGATAATTAAGAATAATACTCCTTGGTTGATTTTAAGAAAAAAAAATAACGTGGACATCGGTCCTAAACGTGTTAGCTTTTGCAAGACAGATATCTTAATTAAATTTGGTACGCATCTTATATGTATCAAAATACATTGTCAAATGTAAAAGTTACTTTTTTATTTCTTCTAGCGGTGTCCTTGCGGGATTTATAATTAATGATTTTTAAGAAAAAATGGTACGCCTCTACGTTTTCTTAAAAAAAAAATTTAAATTGGCAATTATTGAAGATTTTATCACGTTTTTTCAGAACGACAAACGGTTTTTGCTTAAAAAAATCTTAATTAATGGTCGTATTTGAATAATGATGCTTAAGGGTGATAACCATTAGTTGATTTTAAGAAATAGGTTCATATTAGGTCAGCAATGTTAAATACCTTTTATTTAAAAATGTTTCTCTTACTGGCCCTGTCAACTTATTTTGTAGTAAAACCACAAAATCAAACTGACATGAATAAAAAACCTCTTGATGCATAGAAGATACGTAGAAAATTTAATTGAGATATCTGGAACGTTATCATAGACATTAAAGAAACATTATTTTTTTTCGGAAAGCTTCAGCATTCTATAATTCTAAAATTGACATCTTAAGGAGGTATGTTATGAAATTTTTTTAACATCAATCAAGCATTATCAGCATTAAATCCTGACATCCAATTAGCACTCACCCTGTCTAAAAAAACTTGCCCAGAAGGAAGACAGTGACCTCCGGCTAATTTACTCACTTAGCCACACTTTTAAATTATTATTAAAGATAATGCAAATAACACTATTTTAGAGTAGGACAATTATTTGATCCAAAAACACATTATGAGATAAAGAGCCTATATTTACTTTCAATGTATTGGCTTAAATGAGCATGGAACGTTACCACAGATAGTCTTCAGCGTATTCTTACTAAAGATATATACAAGTTTATAAAGTCCAACTGACTTAACAACTTTTGCCAACAGAGCATGCAACGCGAAGAGAGTTCACAAATTGAAACCTTCAACAAACAGAAGTGAATCGGATCATTTTCAATGATGAGAAGAACCTCTTTCACCTCCAAGGCTTCATTAATCTTCAAAATTGCATTTGGGGTTTAGAAAATTCATGACAGATACATTAAAAGGCAAGGCATCCAAAACGTTTGCCTTGCCTTTTTGTTGTACATTGTGATCTGGAGGAATTATTGAATCACATTTCTTTAAAGGTGAGGAAACTAATGCAATAATGGTGAATGGAGTATGTTGTCGTGCCATGATAACGTTTTTGTGCCTCACATGGAAAATAATAGCTCTTGACGACATGTGTTTCCGGCAGGACGGTGCCACACTGCTCGGGAACCCTTCTTGCACGAGGTTGCTCCTGGTCGTGTCATTTCTCGATATGGTGACCAGAACTGGCCTCTATGGTCCTGTAATTTAATTCCTGTTGTGTTCTAGCTGTTGGGATATCCTGTCACAGGATTACACCAACAAGCCCGCGAGCACCGAAGCATTTAAGGCTGAAATTAGACGCCGGAAATACCGCTACAGGAATAAAATAATGTTATTTTGTCAAAAGATTACAAATAAAAAAATATTTCCAACCGTGTTATATTGAATCTTAAAATCTAGTGCTATTATTGTATCAGCCTTTATCTGTTGGAAAATGATGCGTGAGCCTCGTAACTAGCCAAGTGGCGTGTGAATAAGTATAAATAGTCATATAACATTATTAGTCTCTTCAAGGTCTCATTCATTTGTACGTAAGATAATATATAAAATATATATTGTTTCTGGTTAAGGAACCTTCATCAGTTGCGCTTCCCACAATTGAATGTCCTTTCGAACACTTATTTATGTATTTGATACATAACAGTAAATTTGTAGACGCGAGATGTAAGACCGACATCTACGATTTTTGGGGGAATTAGCAAACAGAAGTTCCGAATCTGGAGCGATTCCATGTAATTACTGTTCTCCCGCAACTCGTTGGTTTAGAATGTCACGATAAAATTTTCAGGTTACTTCACCTGTCAGAGATATTAATAGTATCTTCGAGGTGTCATTCTTTTGTACGAAAGAGATATTGAATATTTCTGACAGGTGAAGTAACCTGAAAATTTAATCGAGACATTCTAACCTAGGAGTAACATCTAACATCTTTGAATAAACTAGTTTCAACTGTCAGTTAAAATTCTCTGTAAAAGTTCTACACTCTATTTGTCCACTTTGATATAAGTAAACATACTTATGTTCTACTTACCCTAAACAGTTTGAGTTATAGATATCTACTATTAATAATATCAATAAAAATTATTTATCACTTGAAGGTTGAAGTAACAAAACATAACCCAGGTATAACCATAGAAGCACACACAAAACATTTATTTACCGTTTGGCACAAAAACAGAGACAAATATAAATAAAAAAAAATTAATGGGTACAAAAATAGTGCATAGAAATATATATAATTAAATAATCTGCATATATGTAAATAACAAGCAATTATCAAAGTTAAACGATAACAATTAGAGTTATAAGAAAAAGAAAATGATCACTGCTACGAAGTCGTCTATTGTTCCATGGAATTTTCAGTATGTGCATTCTGCTGAAGTGTTCCACAGTCATCTTGAAAAAGAAGAAATAACTACATCTAGCGTGGCCAGTTCTCATTCCGTTTAGCCGGCTCCATATTTTTCTAGGTAATTTTATGTCATCAATAGGGATAGTTCGGTCAAGCTGGGCTGATTGATACTATACATCTGGCTTTCCACTCTTGAACCATATTAAATGATCGGGCAGACTCAAGACCCTTTTTTGCCGAGTGTTACGGATAGGAGTATCCCGTTAAATCAACGGGTTGTTATTTACACTGACGAACTGTTATGTAACGTCGTCTGAGGTCTGATGGTGCAATATCAGCAGTGATGAACCCAGCCAGTGGTGTGGAGTTCCGACACTATTCGCATTGCTTCGTTTAGCTAGATGTCTGTCTTGCTCGTGTTACATCTGTCATTCCAAACCGGTGCACAATATTCAGCAACAGAGTACACAAGGGAGAATGCTGATGTTCTTAGACTTGTTGCGTTAGCTCCCCAGCTGGTTCCGACAAGTTTTCGTTATTTGTCGTCTTTATTTTTTGGGTGGTGTTTTCGACGTCAAAGTTCTTTCTATAATTATGCTCAGATATTTCAGATGACGACTATGTTTTAATTCCTTCGCCCAAAAGTTGATACAAATCGAAAATCCTAGATGTCGGTCTTTACATCTCGCGTCTTCAAATTTAATGATATGTATCAAATACATAACGAAGTGTTCGAGAAGGCATTCAATTGTGAGAAGCCAACCAGAAACAATATATATTATATATATTGCCTTGGGTACAAAAGAATGACACTTCCAAGAAAGTATTCAATATCTCTATCAGGTGAAGTTAACCTGAAAATTTCATCGTGATATTCTAGCCTAAGAACGGTTCCAGATTCGGAACCTCTATGTGCTAGATTCCCCGAAAATCCTAGATGTCGGCCTTTACATTATTGTGAATATATTTAAAAATAGAATAAAATAAATAAATAAATAATTGCCCAAGAACAAAAAACAACGACTTCAATTTTGTCCCGGTTCATACGACAACCAGTAGAATTATAAATAATATACTACGCTCGGATATCGTAAAGTATTTTTTTAAATCAAACTGTAAATTACAATAATTCAGTTTCACTTAATCTAAAGTGGCATCGAAAAAGGACAATACGTTTTCGGTAAACCGAATCAACAATGGTTTATTACTGTTAAGCGTATGGCAATGGTATGCTGCCAACTTGGAAGAAAACACTTCGTACGGCTGTTCACTTCCATTTACATTCCAAAGGAGGCTACAATGACTCTTAAAGAGTGGACATGTCGCATTCTTCGTACCCACTATAAGTTGGTGTACAAGTGGTGTAAAAGGTGCATAAGAAAGATCGGCTTTACGCTAGACTATGGTCGAGTTTTTTCAGTGACGTGGGAGAAGGTACTACATCCCATTATGTTATGATTAAAGTTATATAATAGAGTAATAAAAATGTATATATAAATAGTCAAAGAAAAAAAAGTTCACAACCATTTTCTCCTTAGCGCCTCAACCCATATTCTTTACTTTTGATTTGCTTATTAACTATTGACGATCTTTCGTACACTTGTAATATGGGTTCATTCATTAAATAAAATAAAAAACTTATTATTTCCGCCCATACTGCCAATCTCAGGCATATATTAGTAACAGTGTTGCCACATTGCTTCGACAGAATATCGTAAAAATGGAGTGACTCGAATGTTAAATGCAAACGATCACGATTTAAGATAAATAGGTAGAACTGGAAATCTGATACTTATGGCTATCGTCGTTGTACCGAAATTTGATTGGAATTTTGACTTTTCATTATTTTTTAACCAATAGCTTAAAAGTTTTCAATTCAGTCAGAAATGATGTCAATGTATTCTTTTCAAAATTTCAATTTCAATTCACAATAAAAATGTCAACAAATAGGCGTATTAGATATTAATTAAAAGTAGGTACTTCGTATTTCTTTATGTGTTCGATATACAACACAAATTGACATTTTAAAGGTGTGTGTGTAAAATATAAAAATACTTACATACCTGGAAGTAAAGTTGGTAACTTAACAATCTTTAAAAATTTTAAAAATCAAATCCCTATACCACTACAACAGTCTGGAATCGATCCACTAAGTAATTGTATATGTTAGATTAGTTCTTAAATGAGCCTGGCCGGGACTAGGTAGCGCTATTTGAGATCTTCAGATGATGGTCATCGTTTACTGTCCAGTGTCAGTGTTGACTATAGTTCAATAGAAAAATTGTGTGTTCTAGCTCAGTATTGATATTTTGGACAAGTAGTACTCACTTTCGTAACAGTTATTTGTTTTGTTTTTGTTGTGATTATAATTATTTCATTAATATAATATTATTTTTATCATAGTCAGAAGGTGTTGTGTAATAAATATAAAATAGAAAGAACGTTTAGAGTTTTTGTTGAGTTTTTATTTATCTCTATTTACGAAATCGATCGTATGTTTTGATTCTATGCTATTTGGTAAATACCTGCAGACGTAGATTTTGACTTTTTGGATGATTGAGCTTTATTGTGCTGACGAAGCGTGAAGAGCTGTACTTGTGATTTTCCAAGGTTTTCTGAAAAATCCTTAGTGAATCGGTAAAGTTGTATTGTTCAAAATCTTCTTGTGCTCAAATATAAGAGCATAAGTGAGAAAGTGGAATGTGACTTAGAGCAGGTACTGTGTTATAATTGATCTGTATATCATTCTGTTTTGTTGAATTTATTTTTTACTTTGTTGTTGCCCAGAATGAAGCTCAATATTTAGCTGCTGATAGAACCAGTCCGAAGATCGACGAACCTGAAATATCCTAGGTTGTCCCAAATAGCTTTTTAGATAATGTGAAATCTCTATTTTATGTTCATTTATATACTTATTACTTATTACTACTTATATACAAAGCTTATTATGTTCGGATTTTGTGTTGTCATTTTACGTAAGTAGTGGGGGTTTTGTCTTTAAGTATTTAGATATCCCACAGTCTGGATGGTTAATCATTTGGATTTATAGTCTTTCTTTTCTTGGTAGGGCCTTGCAATTTTTTGAAAGTTGATCATGCATATATCAATTTCTTGAAGTTGGTTCTGAAGTAATGGTCAGTTACGTTAATCTGGCTGTTGTGTTTCAGTATAACGCAAACAGTGTTTGAACATTACATGTACAATAATTTCAAGATTAATTTTAGTGCTTTGTAGTTAAAATCAACGAAAAAGTTTATCATCGGTATAAGCATATATGTATCATTTTGATATTCTTGTATTATATCTACACCACTGGTTAACTATAACCATCTTGATATAGTGGTCTTGACTCCATTCAGACATTGTATTTATGATATATCGTAATTTTTGGATTTTCATTCGTTTAAATGTTTTCTGACAGCGCTCATAATGGCCTGAGCTTAAGCTTGAAAAACGGACAATAATAAAAAGAAAAAAGTAAGTTTTCCATGTTATTCCCATTATTTATTTCGGTCCGATATAGCGTGTATTTGTTTATGTTGGCATTTCTCGTGACGATCGAGAAAAATGAAACCGGTACGATTTTTTGTTAACCGATAACTAAATTGTCAAAACAGGAATACTTCTGACGCGTAGCTTGTCAAGCAACAGCATAATACGTAGTGACATCCAATGTTGGTAAGTGCTTAGAAATAATGTGGACGAGATACTCTTCTTAGCAGACGTTTAATTTGGGCTTAAGATTTGATCATTTCTCTACATTCCCTGATTTTATGCAGTTAATTTATGAGTTGAGACTATGAAGATGTATTAATTCATTATATTAGAATATTTTAGAGGTAATATCGAACCATTTAACTGCTTCGTCACTCGACTTTCGACGTAAGTCGCTTGAAAATTAAAGAAACCTATATATTAAACTTCAATTATGTCAGTTTTCATATTGCATAAGTCTTTTGTCGAATAATAGAGCCGTCGAATGGTTTCAAAAATCAGGGCCCTAGTCATGTATTGGTTGTCATTACTTCATATTTTGGTTTGTCTCCCCTTTTAACCATCGACGCAAATAGAAGGGTGTTCTAAGATTAACGGCGGATCCAAAGGGGGCGATGGGGTCAAAGAGGGTGATGGCTTCCTTTGAGACTGTCAAAGCCAGACAGCTCAACACGATTAAGAGGAAACCTTATATCCAGTTAAAAAGTTTTTCTCTAGGTTTAAAACCAAAAATCAACAGTTTTTAATGCAATAGTCAGAGAAATACACTCTATCCCAAACCATAAAGAAGGCAGACTTCTGCTTAGGTAAAATTCGCATAAGATGCTTTGCACCCTCCTCCAGAATTCCACTAGTTCCACCCCTGGGGTGTATCTATGGCTCTGTGTGTTGCTCTGTAGCCTCGTAGCTCCAAAACGAGTGGAGTGCCGATAAAGGTAACGCTACGGTTATACTTGATAAAAATGATTACAACACCAAAATGGTTATTAACACAGGTTTTTTAAAAAGATGAATAAAAAAAGCCGCTCATTACAACAAAACACAAACAAGTTCACTCCATTAGAACGAAAACACTCACCACAATATAGAAACCTCCACATTTATATGGCGTTCCATACATAAAGACACAATACCAATGAGACCCATTTTTAATAAATTCCATAATTTATAAATATAATTAAACCTTACGAAAATAATCCAAACAATTTAAAAAACACTAATGATTTTTTAACAAAATTAAAAAGTTCAGGTCTTAGAAGATCATCAGCTCACTTCCTACTTGACCAAAGGATGCTACTATTTTTTTAATTGTTTCTAAACGGCTGGACCAATATGTTTGGGTATTTAGGTCCGTGGATAGTTGAAAAAAATAGCTGCACTCGGGTTCTAGGAAAAACTTTTAGGACTCCTAATCGGTTGAAGCAGTTTTGATGAAATTTTTTGTGAGGGGTCTAGATGGTTATGATTCACAGCTGACGCTTTTTGAACTTGTAAACGTATGAACAGATTTGGGTGAAATTTTTTGTCTGTTTTTGGATGACTCTGAGTTGGAGATGACAGTTCAATACTGGTTCAGCTCCAGTGCAACAGGTCATCACATATATAAAATTCCAAACGTAAGAATTTCGGCATAATGTAAGTATGGAATTCCAACCAAAATATGTATGAAAACAAGTATGTACTAATATGGAAGTCTGAGCGTAACAAGCACGAAACCGAGTAAGGAAATTCAGTAGTAAAGTATGAACTGAAACGTATGAACAGATTTGGGTGAAATTTTTTGTCTGTTTCTTGATTTTGATCACATATATAAAATTCCAAACGCAGGACTTAACCAACCAAAATATGTAGTACTAATATGTGCAAAAATGAATATGGAACATGAATACCTTCGACTGTTACCGAATATACAAACATTCGGATTACGAGAGCTTTACACTAGTATGCATTTCCAAATGTACCTTGCGCGTACATCGTGTGCTATTTTTTTTAGGTTGTGCAGATTTTTTAGTAGTCATTGAGGCCCTGATAAAAGCATAGCTTATGTTATCCTCTTCTTTACTGATCAAAACAAAAGCAAAATTTCATGAAAAATGGGGAATACGCCTGTTATTGTTGAAATATATTTTGGACAATATGTATAATGATTATCAGAAAGTTTTGGAAAATGATTTTATAAACAAATATATTTAAAAAATTTATTCTTTATATCTTTCTCTCTAAAGCTTTTAGAAAAAAGGTATTTGAAATGTATTTTGTGCAGTGCGCAAATTTGGACATAAATAACTTCATGTATAATTTTAAATAATTTAGATATTGATTTGTAAGATCTAGTAATTCTATAAACAGGACGTTCAAATTTCAAATCGGTGACATAAAAAGTTTTTGTGGAAAAAACATCACTTTCATCCGCTAAAACCAAAAAAATCAGCTGAAAGCTATAAATGTAATAAAAGAACAAGAAAAAAATCAATGTGTTCAAATTGATCACCATTACTAGCTGACAATGAGCAATACGATGTTGTTTAAAAAAATTCTCTACCTTTTATGTTTTGTTAAACATCGATGTTTTGCTCATTTTTCCTTCAATGTTTTTCCCGAACTATCAATAAACAAGTGATTCTGCGTTCCTATAATAATAAATGTCAAATTTGAAAGTGGAAAGACTTGAATTGTAATTTTGATTGTATTAAAAAGTAAAGGATGGTGAGTTTAAATGAAACCCAACGTATTGAACTTTCAATTATGACTTTTTGTAATTATTTAACTATAAGTACTCTTACAAGATTAACCATAAGTAAGGTACAGGCAAAATTTAGGGACTTCGGTCATGGAAGAGATCAGTCTAAATCAGGTCGTCTAGCAGTTTCAGAAAAAAAACAATCTTTTATTAACAGTTGAAAAAAATCATTTCTTATTAAATCGTCAGATCGCAATGCAGCAAGGAATAAGTCAGTCTTCGGTTTTAAAATCCCTAAAGGTGAGCAAATGGCACCCATACAACTTGAATATGATTTTGAGCGAAGATTCGGATACTGTGAAATAATGTTCAAGCGTTGCCACAAAGACCAATAATTTTCAGGCCTAATAATTTTCTCAGACGAAGCAACTTTTTGTTTAAATGATTCTATCAAGACCGAACAGGAGATATTGTGTACCTGAAGACCCATACTGGATAGTGGAAGCACACACAACGCCTACAGAAGGTCAATGTATGGGCAGAGATTGTCGGCCCTGCACTAATATGTCTGTTTTTTATTGAAGGTGCACTAAATGGTGCGAATTATTTGGAACTACTACAGTAAAACAATATGCCGGCAATTGTAGCAGTATTACCAAATGCAGAGCATCCTGGCATGCCTGATGATTTTCTGCGGTTTTAGCAAGACGTTGCACGGTCACATTATTCACAACCTCTCCGAAATTATTTAGATACCATTTTCCCAAACAAATAGATTGGTAGGAAAAGGTCGATTGAATGGTTTGCTAAATCTCCCGACCTAACTACGCTAAATTTTTTTTGAGGCTACCTGAATTAAAAAAAGTTTACGTCAGCCGACCAAATAATAAGAAATTAATATATGACCAAATTTGCTCATTATTAAATTAAGGTCTTTTATCTGGATAAATTTTATTTGGCATGTTCCATACTTTATGTGAACACTGTATTCTAATGTAAATTAGAAAATAAACTTTCCCAGACCTTTAACTTCTGCTTTCGAAAATTCATTTTGGGGAATTAAAAAATGTTAAAAACGGTCCCAGAAAATTAAAGTTGTTTATGGGGACCTTAATTCTGAAATAAAAAAAATTAAAACAATGCAAAAACATTAGAACTATATTTTGACTTTTGAACAGAATGAATGTAGCCAAAAAATGCAAACATATTTATTCATTATTTCAGATTTGGCAGTAGCTACAATTTGTATATTTTTTTAAAGCTAAAACTAATTATTGTTTTGTAGTGCACCGATTCTTGGGAAAATTAATTACTTTAAAGAAAATATATTTTTTCATAATTAGGATTCAATTGGAGAAATGTTTAAATTTCAGAAATCTAAATCCTTTTAAAAAATTTAAACTAACCATCTTTCGTTAAGAATTTTATTTCTGCTGCCGAAAGCAACGATGTTATTGAAGAAAATCTAACAAAACGTCGATTTTTGAACCCTTAATTTTAAATAAATAACTCTCCACAACGGTTTGGTATGGCACATATAGATACACTTATTATAAATATTGTCTAGAACCCATTCCTAATGCGTTCTGTATATGTAATAATTTTTTATTTGACTGAAACGGTAGGTAATATAGTTTCGTCACTTACTAGTAGAAACTACCATAAAAAATATTTTGTGGCAAATCAGTATTTTCAAAACATTTATTCCAAGATGCACATTAATGCCATAATGCTTCAAAGAATTGAATGTGTGCACTGTTAATCTTCCTCTTGCTTCCACTTGGCTTCATCTTCACAATGCAAAGTTATTTTTACGAATTTCAATCGCATCAGAACCGACCAAATCAGCGTGAAATCTTATTACAGTTTTCAAAAACAGAATTAAAAAATATAACGAAAGAAAGCAAAACATCTTGTGCACATTTTCGATAAAAGCAATTACTTCATCTATCGATTTCTATTTATTTTCGATTAGAGATCAAAAGAACGGACCCTTCGAGGTTTCGCCAGATTATTCCGCCTTTTTATTTGTCCGATCTGATAAGCTACAGATCAAGGGTCCTTACTTTTAGATGGAATAAAAAACGCCACATTGTTGATTTTCGGTTTTACATTTCCGGGATTAGAGTCCGAGATGATGCGAAAAGAAAAAAATTTACCCACGTCTTGATTCGTGTCATTGATAAAGCCAGAGGAGCCAGAACAATCGACTTCGATATCAAGTTGTACGTTTTGTTTTCGTTTTCTTTTATTTGCCAAGAGGATTTAGCCATGTGTTTGATATGCTTATGCCTAGAGATTTTATTTAGTGTAACGGTTTTGTTAGGGCTAGTTCTATGGGAATGTAAGAATTTTTACATGTTGAAGGGTATAATTTCATCACAAATAAATGAAAATTTAGCGTTTTCTTAGACTTTTGGTGCAACAGGGAAGTGTTTGAAAGCTTTAAATGAGGAGCAAAGTGTAGTAAATCAATTTCAAAAAATTGCTTTGGTTAGTGGTTGTCTGTACAGAAATATTACCATAGATATTCTGATAGAAAGAGATTTTTAGAATATAATCAACCATTATTCCTGTATATAAATACTGTTTTGTCTATTGTGTGATACATTTCAACTCTAATCTCTGGACCGTCTAGGATTTTCGTCAGTATTCCGCTGTGTGTAAGCTAGGAGGTTTATTACTTCAGATATTTGGCATTTGTATACCATATTGTTTCACCTAGATACTGAGGATATCGAAAGCGGTTAGGAATGATAAAACTGCTTTTAAATCAAACTACATTAAACTCTATCCTTACACATACTAAACCATTTAGAGCAGCTCAGAAAATCAAATGCATAAAGAGTGCTGTTGATGTGATTGTATAGTCTTGCGTACTAACCTCGATGAAAATCGCTGTCCCTAGATTTAGGATATGATATTGAGGACAGGAATTAAAACTGCTTGTACATTAACCTCTATCCTTACACATACCAAACCATTAAGAGCAGTTCAGAATTTAAAAAATTGAGTGCTGTTTGTGATTACAGTCGCACTAATATGATATTTCCAGTAGACATGTGGACAAATCAAATTTGTTCAACCACGTATGAGCCATATGATACACAAGGATAAAACAAAAATCTTGTTGAAAGGAGAAAATCCAGAAAAAAAGAAACTACTTAAGGAAGTCAGCTGCATTTGATAAACAACTCGGAAATCGGGGCACCTTCAATTGTCCTTGGAATTTGAGAAGGTGTTATATATTGGTAGAACATCAAAAAAATGGTACCTTCAGTATCAAGTGATCATCAACCGCCAAATTCATCGCTCCAATTTTTTTTTGACAACTAAGAAAACTTGTATCTAAAAATATAATTCCCGCTATACACAGCGATTGCCAATGACCCCGGCGTTGGAGATAATACGTTTCCAAACACAGATAAGTATCACAGAACTAACAAAACCATATTCATATATAGGAGTACTGGTGAATAATATTACAGCCTTTTCTTTTTTTGAGAATACCTGTGAAGAGTAATAACTTACTCAAATTTTGTTTCTATTTTTCAAAACAGTTTATCGTGAAATAACTGAAAAACAATGCATTTTCGGGAATAATTTATAAATACTTTTTTAAAGTGCTTAAAAATCCTTTAATTTGGTTGTTTATAAAAGGCACTACCATCAAAATTAAGCGACAATTAAGCGAGAGTCATAACATAAATAAGATGGAATTTTTTTACAAAAAAATGTACAAATTAACCCCTAAATATATATCACCCACTTCACAAATCACTGATTTGTAGTTTTTTTTATAAGCTAAAAGCTCATGTAAATTAAAAATGTATTTAACCCTTATTTTTGAAAGGGCTTGAGCTGAAAGGGTGGCCTAACCTACTATATACATGTACAAACTTTAAACGGTCATATCTAAATTAATTTTTATCCTAAAAAACATAAATTAAAAGAAACAAAACCTACAATTTCGCACTCTACACAATTTTTCCAATCCCTCATAGTTTTTAAGTTATTTTGAAAAAGACCTTTTTTCAAAATTACAAAAATACAGTTTTCTCTTGAGATTCGACTTTTTTTCAAAACTACTCACTTTAAACCGGTCCAACTTTCTGAGTCTCTTTGAAATTAGTAAGTCAAGTGATTTGTGAAGTGCTAGAAAATTAATTTCAACTGGGGTGGTATTTAGGGGGTAATTTGTACATTTTTTTATTCAAAAAACAAAAAAACACCCTTATTTATGTCACCACTCGCTTAATTTTCATGCTAGAGACTTTTGTAAAAAATAAATTAAAGAATTTTTTAAGCACTTTATAAAAGTATGTTAATAATCTTTTCTTCTCGAAAATGCATTGTGTTTCAGTTATTTCACGATAAACCTTTCAATTTTTGTTTTAATAAATAAAAACAAAATTTTAACAAGCTATAACTCCGTTTGTATTGGTTCTACAGAAACCACAAATCCAATATCTTTTTTTGTTTTTTTATAAGCTACATTTTTTATTGATATAATTTTTTTCTTAAAGTGAATATTTTTAAAGTTATTAATGAAAACCGTATAAAAACTTTTTTTTTTTGGTTGAAAAATAGATTATTTCACTTGCGATTAACTCGAAAAGATTAGAAAAAAACTTTCTGGAACAAAAATTGCTTAAAATTAGTTAATTTATTCTTTCCCCGAATTTTTTTCATACAATAATTTTCACCCCCGATAAAGGATAGCACCAAATGCGGAAAATATTCGCAAGACAAGAAGTAGTATCTAGAGATAAAGATTGTCCAAATTTTCCCTTCTTCATTCGCACTAGAGATTTAATCATTAATTCCGTACTTAAGTATAAATAAATTACTTTTATTGATTACAAAATGCTTGAATTAGTTCTATAGCAGTTTACTTAATTAAGTAGTATTGGAACAAAAACAGTTATCAGATTTTTTTCTATTTCAAATGATTAAAGTTGTTTTTCATCATTGAGAATTATCATATAATCGATTATACTAAAATAGATTTTTTATATACGAAGTGAAATCCTTAGGAGCGCTACATATAAATTCAGAAGAAAACTATATTAAGTTCTTCCAACTTAAAAATTTATGGTCGTCTGTGGTCAAAATTCATACAATTTTGTCAATCCCATTTCTTTTTCATATAATGGGTGTTTCAATAAGAGCGCAAAATCTGAATCTTGTTAAAAAAAAGTTGGAATGGTGATGAGATTCGCAGAAATCGTTACTAATGCTGTTTTGAAAGTCACTGCAACAAAAAGTTTGAACATCTTCAGTGGATGTCAGAGAGTAAAATATAACTATATGGCGAGTGCACAAGACAAGAAAATAAGAGTAGGTCCAGTTCATTGTATTGTAAGCAGTTACTTAACTTAATTGTTTCCTCGATCTTCTAGAGCCTCAGAAAAACCGACTTATAATCCTCAGAACGGATCAACAACCCATAATTTCAAGACATGGAAATAGTAAAATAATCACCTCAGACCTACAGAATAGACGTATTCGTCGCCTGACTAGAGAGTATATCCCGGGTGAACAAACATGTGAATAACGATCAAGAGCTCAGTTGAAAGATTCATTAGGAGTATAACAAATCAAGTGGATGTTCCAACGGCTAGTACAGGCTCGAAAGATCAGAATAGGAGACAGATGCGTCAACAGGATAACCAGAAAATTTAAAACTACTACCCGACGAAATGGAAATGTGCTGACATAATTATGTTCTAATTAGAACGGAACAAATTCAACCTTTGACATGTGTCCCAACACAAAATTCTCCGTCTAGCAGAAGTGGCCTTAGAATGAATTAACTCGAATAGAGGAACAGCCATCATAATCTTAGATACATAAAAAGTTTTCGACTATGGCCTAACCTTCAAGACCATGTAGATTCCTTAATAACGTCGTCCACCATGGGCTCCTTTTTGGGACACCCAAGAGTACTAGTAAGCCAAGTATATTTCGCATACCCGACTATTTAGGCAGGAGTTCCCAGGGTGCAAATTTGTCACCGATGCTATTTTTAATCTATACTGTAGTTTTGATAGTAGTAGAAGTTGGTATAAATGCCTTGTTTGCCTATGTCGTTCGTATATGTTCAAATCATCCTTCCAGCGGTTGCAAAGAGCAAGCCATGACTTCATGACTTTGGTGCTTTCACCAGAAGATATCTACTAATGCGGACAAAACCCAAGCTCTGTTTTTATTGGAAGGTCTAACATCTAACATTAAAGTCGTTACTTTTTAATAGGAACAACGAATAAGTCGGATTGAAGAACAAGCGAACTCTCATCATGGCCTATCGTGTTATTGCCAATAATGATTTATTGTGACACATCAACAAGAACAGTAGGGCGGCCAAGATGAAGCAATTTTTTTGTCTGCGCCTTGCAGTCCTCTTATTCTTAAATGCTTTTTGACATTATGAAGACGAAACTGAAACATAATACACATCTTTCTCCAGGACATTTAATTGACTACGATTCCAGGCTCTCCTATACTAATATAACAAAGTTCGTTTGAACGCCTAAACTCAGGAACTAGGTTCATATTTGAAAACTGTTTTTTGTACTTTATAACCTATTTATTGGGAATGGTTATGGGCTCTCTAGCATTCCCGATAGGTAGCGTTGTGGTCGAGTTATCTTGAATGTGTTAGTGATCATATAACTTTTAAACGAGTTGAGCGATTGTCTCATAGATGGCCCTGTATGCATGTCTGTGATCGTATAACGAATTGATCGATACAGATAGATGAAGCTGTACGGATTCGTGTAACTTTTGAACGACTTAATTGCTGAGGATATATTCGATATATTGAACAGATTTGTTTTGCCGAGGTGATTAAGAATCTTTGGGACAATGTAACTTTTGAACGGTTTGATTGGTTCTCAAGTATGTTATGATCCATTAGATGTGTTGTAATTCAAATGTTTGCTGTACCAAGGGTTGAACAACTTTTGCCGAACCAAGAGAAGAACAAAGTCTACCATGTCAATGGTAAACGATTATCTTTTTGGCCAACTGCGAACCAACGTTTGGTTTACTAGTTAATAAATACAAATGGCTACAATACTAGCAATGCTTTAATAATGACAATCCAGCAGAGGAAGCTCAGCAGCAGCTGGGGTCAAACAAATTTAAATGAGCTACCCAAAAAAATGTAATTTTTCGAAGGCAATTGTGTAACTAGTAACAGAAATAAGAAAACAAGAAATAGAGTTTTTCAATTTAGCGATCAAGTAATTCCAGTTTTAAAATTAGTTAAACAATAATGTCTAGGTTCATAAGTTTCCACTGTTATTATATTTATTTCTCATAATTCACATAACTTCAATTATTTTAGGTATTTTATTAATAGTAATCTCATACTCTGGACACTGTACATCATACCGATGAACAAGTACTGAGACACCTTTTGTCCGACGTTTGGTCATCGATTTCCCAATATTTTTGTTTTAATTTCTTTTCGATTTTCCAAACTTCCAAAACATTTCCCGGGAACACTTCAACGCTAAACGAATATGAATATACCTCGTCCGCCCCACGTGTAAACTGTCTCACACAGCAGGTGCATATCCATACAATATTTTAGTCGTCATTCGATTGATAGACGGGCCGATATAAAACGAAATGCATTAGTAGAGTCCGCTAAATAGAAGCTCAATTGAATGGACACGATGGATAGATAGATGCATCGCTCTCGCATCAGATGATGAGGCCAATGAAGCCATTATTGACCATCAAAATGGACAGGGAACCATCAGAGTGAGCGGACGAGTGAAGTGCTTTTTTTCTAGCTAATCATTGTTTGCCACGGCCAGCTTTGATTAAAATATATCAACTTGGGAGAAAAATACAATCGCTCCGCTTGCTTATCACAAACGATCACTAATGGAATCAGTGACGTACTCGAAAGGAATCAGAGAATGTTTATATAATAGCAATCACTTTTATTATCGAATAGATCTACTATAAATATAATTTTGTGGTTAAACAACAATTGAGAAAGAAATTAATTGTTCCGCATTTATTGAGAAAACAAGGTATTAATCAATTAATTAATTAACAAATAATACTTTTCCAAATCCATTTTGGCTCTGATATATCATACTCATATCAATTAGTATGAATATTAGTAAATAAAGTTCAATATTACCTTTCAAATAGTACTGTGAGCAAGATTTTTGAGCCTTAAAAAAATTTATTTCTCTATTCCTCTTATTTCTGTTTATTTTTCATTTGAGATCTTTTATTATGTACTGGAATTAAAAAAAAATGTTTACAACAGTCAACAGATGTAACGATTATAAGTTTTTCTCACTAGATGGCAATACCTTACTCACATGGTTGAGACATTGTGCTGTTTAAAACTTTTACTTACTAAATATAGCAATTCAGAGGCATCCTCCATTAGTAACAATGGGTACAAAATATATTTTGATCATCTATTGGTGTTCAAGATAAAACTTATTGCTTACATACGAATTGTTAGTCTGAAGCTGCTAGACAATGTAACTCATTCCTCGAAGTTTCCTTGGACTTCCGTCGTCTTGAAATGGTTGATCTCAGAACGTTTTAATAGCTTTGTATCTGCTATCGTCTTCATGTGAGTGATAGGAAATTCCGTGACCGGTCATGGACACTGAGCTTTTTCTGGTCCTGGCGGTTGGTTGTCGGTGATGCGCAGCGGCAGTGGCCGAAGAACGGCTCTCTATATGTTTTTAATTTGAACACTGGGCTCAATAAGTATATTTTCGATCGAGATTATATACGCAGTCTCTATAAATTTTCTTTTATACCAGTGCTGTTACTTTTGAATTACCCTGGCCTAATTCCAGTTGATGTTATGGTGTTCGGTCTATGCATGATTAGCTAGCCCAGACTTCGTTAGCTCCCTTTAAGTAGCTATGCGGCGTTTCTTAACCCTGGTGTCCAGCGGTCGCTTTCTCTCCCAAACGCCTTGCTAATCATCGTTTCCGAATATCCATTAGTCAAATGTATTTTCTAAATTTCAATTGTTCTTCATTGAGGATTTCTGGTGTGCTGCAGATATTTTTGGCTCTATGGATTAGAGTTTTGATGATGCCAATTTTCGTTGCTGATGGGTGGTTAGAATTGTAGTGTAGATATCTGTATGTATAATCTTCCTTTAGACTGTTGTTTGATTGGCTTAGGTAATCCAGGAGTGCCTGTAGTTCTGTCTCTCCGTGTGGCTAAATAATATAGATTATTATCGTATATTAAAGGTTTGTTAGAGTAGCAACACCTTGAGGAGCCTGATTACAAGAACGAGGCCGAACTATCCTACAATACCAAGTAACTGTATATACCTTATGAATGTGTCAGTCTTTACATTGTAGAGACGAAGCGACCACTCAACGATAGGGTTAAGGAACACCGTAGCTGCTAAAGGGGCGAAGCTAACGAAGTCTGGGCTAGCTAATTAATAAGGAAGAGCACTGGTATATAAACTCGAACGAGAATAATAACTAGCGAAAGCGTTCAATGCCCATGACCGGCGACGGATAACCAGTTAAGGGTGTAAATAAGACGGATAATCATTCACTTTCATCTACCTGATGGCGATAGCAAATTCAAAGCTATTGAAACGTTGTGAGATAAACCATTTCAAGATGATAGAAGTCAAAGGAAACTTCGAGGAAGAGACCAATTGGTTGAAAGGATAAGGCTGACCCATGGAACTGATTGGTTATTTGGTTATACTTTACTTCTGTCTCACATGTTCCTTCATTTGTTCTCCTGTCTTTACCTTTCAAGGCACGAGTTAACATGTAGAGCAGTACATATGACATTTCACATGTTGTTTAGCTCTTTAATTAAATGCACAGAAGGCTTTGCTATGCGATATGTTAGTAACTCAAGTCCAAATATACATTTCGAAATGCTTTGGAGACAAGATTTTTCAGTTTTAAGGGTTTTTTATTTAACTTATATCTGTTTTTTGATTAGATGCTTATTTTTTTATTTATGTAGCTTTGTTCAGTAGTAGTGGTATGTTGGAAGATCGATGTATTTACAATAGGAGCAGAGACTTCATAACGATTTCAATTTATTCTCATTAGATGGCAATACCGTATTGATATTCCGTTAAATTATTATCGTATTTACCTGGTTGGGACATCGAGTATTTATTTTTTATTTTACTTACTAAAGATTGAAATTAGTAGGTTTCCCAATTAGTAAAAATATCTATAAAAATATTATATTATTCTCTGGTGTTCAAGAGAAAAATAGGGTCAGACTTTACCTCTGTCTTACAAATCAAATAATTTGTGCTCCTTTCTTTACCTTGTAATGCACATGTAGAGTAACAGTCACACCATAAGTTGCTCAGCTGTTAATTAAAGACACTGAAGTATTTCGTACACGATAAAAGTTTCGAAATAGCAAGCTAGGCTCTTGAGGCCGAAATTACAAAAGAAATCCTGTTTTGGACTTATCGAGGTCTTTCCTTTGCACCATATCTTCACAGGCAGAGTTCAATATATGTATGCATATGTAACAATGATTCTTTAATGCAGGAGAGTGCAAGTTATAAGGCATAGTAATGTGACTATTAACTAACCATGCTGAAAGCAGTACTTCTGCCTAATGACATTGGTCACTATGAAATGAAATAAATATGAAAAATAAAAAAGTAAAATAATGGGGTTGCTACTACAGACAAAACAAATTAAAACATCACGAATCTGAACATTTAATCTAGAAGCTGAATTCTTTACCTATTCTTTTGAGTGTGCTAACCTAACATTATTAATTTCTTAGGTAGGGCCAGGTAGAGCATTACAATAACCTAAACTTGATAGTGTGGGGCATTTTTGTTCCATCAGCTTTACCTAGACTTGCCGTTGCTGGCTTGTTAACCATTATATCTTCGACAATAGTCTACAAGTCATGTTCTTACAACCTCTAAATTCTAATAAGTACTTTTTATATTCTGCTCCAAGTTCATTGAGCAAATAATTGCCAACCAAGGCTGTTTGCATTGATTTCTAATCCCTAACTGAACAGCAAATCCAGGTGGATATCACCAACGGAAAATCCTCCACACTGTCGAGATTATTTTAAGCGATAAGTGATACTTACTTTTCCTAAGAATGTAAGACAATCTATTATATAGATGGTGTAATATTGAATCACATTGGCACGACACATACCGTGTTTATGTTGATACTCAATGAGATTAGTACGTCATCCTCTGTCATGCTGCCGAACTAGTATAGCAGAGAAGCTTTCCTTGAACCATTACCTGCATATTCAAACAAATAAACACAAAACAACAGAGATACAGATGGCGGGAAGTGACTTTGTTTTATACAATGCAAAGTTACAAATACCCCGAATCCCTTAACAATCTTCTCGTCTGTCATGTATAAAAAACCCCTTTTTCAAGAAGTTAAACATACAAAAATTTATTCTTGAGATGAAAAAATGTCTGAAAACCTCTACTTCAATTTTTATGCCAGTGAACACTTCTACTTAAAAAAATACTTCTAAATATCCAACCATAATTTGCGAATAAAAACAATTATTTACATACGGTTTTGGAGTTTTCCCAATCCGTTAAACGCATGGCAACTATTATTTCTGGAGAGTCCTATTCATAACCTGCGCTATTTTCACATGCTTATTTCTGAAGTCGTGGCATTTGGAATCAATATATTCTACCTTACACATTTACGCAATCAATATATTTTTGTATAATTTGTATTGATTGTGTACCTTATTTAATTTTAGAAGCAATGTTTTATTTTTATGTTTTATTTCGTTAATGGACGAACTTTATTAGTTACTCTATGCAACAAATATTTAAAATAAATTTAAAAATGGCAGAAAAATTCCCAGAATTTTGCATAAAAATTTAATCCTAAATCCAATTCCCCTCAATTAATTTCATCACCCTGTATATCGCTACCAGAACTAATCAGTCATTCATAATTTCCATCAACAATACCCACAACCGGCACTTCTTTTACGCTTCTCAGGGTGTCCTTTTGATGTGAAAACGTCAACAAAAAGCCATTTTCTTACCGGTTAGTGTCCCACCAGGGGGTGCCGAAGACATTCTCAGGTGTTCTACTTGGAAGAGGATCTCGTCTTCAGTCGCCACCGGGTCTGCAGTGACTGCTCTTCCATCTTCATTTTAAATTTATTTAAAATCATGACTGTAGAATGTTTATTTCCCAGCCTCTTGTGTTAATTCTCCTCATTTGTGTTAGCAATATAATTAACAAATTGAAAAAAATGAAACAGTTTAGAGAGAATATAACAAATAGTGATGATTGTTTCTGTCTTTACTTGGTGAAAATTCATTTCAATTTTTTTATTAAAATAGCACACTTTGGTAATTTTCGCTTGAATTTATTTGCTATTGACAATATTGTTTCACCACACATTCTGAAGAAGGAGATGTTTGTTTTGCAATTTTGCAAAATTCCAAGAAAATCCTCAATTTCCGCTTCAGATTCTGTAGTCTGATCAAAGTACATTTACAAATTGCGGGGTATTTAACAAACAAAACAACGTGTCTTGGTCTGATTGAAATTCTTCTTAAATCGTGAGGTAAGCCATCAAGTGAGGTGGGGTTTTAATGTATAACTAGGAATCATAAACGGGTACGTTCTATTTTGCAATTTTCATGATAATTTGATTGCTTCTGAATATCTTGAGTTATTACTGACTTTTTGAATCAGCAAAATGGAATACTTAAAGACTCAATAAAGTTTATTGTATTACTTATAATACGGTAGAGAACGTAGAAGCAGCCATTGTACGAGCCACTAAAGAAATGCCTAGACAAATCATTATAAATGTATGTACAGTGTGGAACAGCTAGATGGAATAAATTCGATAACGAATAAAGGATGGTGTGTTGGACATGTCGATTTGTATTTTTAAATGCGGTATTTTTCAATAAAAAAAAATATTTAGGGTGTCTCATGTGACAGTGGTCAATAACAAGATTCTTATTTTAAATGCAAGCCCCTCTATATTATTTATTTTTTGTATTCTCCAGAAAATTCTAGATATAGTTCATGTACTATGTCCTACACCAATCTTCAACCTTTTCGGAAATATTAAGTGTTTTCAGATTTATTAAAAATTAACATTAAAAAATCAAATTTTTTTTACTTCACAAATTGGCTACATTACACTAAAAACCTAATAAGTATTACTGATTATTTCTTAATAATATAATAAAAAACAAAAAACCATTAATGTTATCATAAGAAAAATACTCGCCGCGAACGACTTGGCAATATCCTAAACTGGTATAGAAATATCGTCCAATGTTACTCAACATATCAGGTATGACTAATATAATGGCAAGGGTGATTTTTTTTAGATTATATAAGTTGAGGGGTTTAGTTTTGTATACAGTATTTTTGACATAACCCTACAAAAGCTACTCCAATCGCGTCAAATCAGGAGATCGTGTTGTCCATTCTATCGATCCACCAATCCACCGATTTGGAAAAATTTGGTTCAGCTACTGCCAGACATTAATTTCGTAATGGGGCGGTGCTCCATCTTGCTGAAACCATATTGTATTGGCATGAACTTGTGGGTTTACTGAATCAGGATATAAGTTTTTCAAAGTTGGCAAGACATTATTTTGGAGCAGTCGTAAATATTTATCTCAATTCAACTTGCCATCAATGAAAAAGAGACTTACGATATGATTTCCAACAATTCCTGCGCAAACATTAAATTTTTCCGGATATTGCGTGTGTTTCTCTGTCATCCAGTGAGGATTCTGCTCATATCAATAGCGTCAATTTTGACGATTAACATGACCATGAAGTGTACATTTGTTCTCATCAGAAAACAAAACATCTTCTAATTGGATCACATTGTTATCTAACCTTACCATCATTTGCCTTCCTGTCGAAATCATTTTCCATGACCTGCTGAGTCGACATCATTTTATAGAGATGCATTTTACTTTCCTTTAATACTCGAAAAAATGATGTGTGACTAACGTTGAACAGTCGGGTAGCTTTTCGACCAGAATTCTGTGGGTTTTCTTGAAACTCAAGCATAATATCCAATTTCTGATTACCACTTACAACATTGGCAGCTATTTTTTGAATTTGTCTTACATTACCAAGCTCGCGAATTTGCTAACCTATTTTGCTAATTGTTCCATGGGATACAAACGGGAAATTGGGAAATTTTTCTTGAAATAAGCGAGAAACTTCCATTTGTGTCCGTGTGTTATCTCCATAACCAAACATTTGTATTGTGTATTTCTGTTAAATGAACCATTTTTCTGATATTATTACGTACAGTTAACGAAATTTAAACGACAATAGCACTGACACTGATCATCACTGTCATGCTGGCAGACAACAAGATGCTAAAGGCTATGAGTTTTGACGAAATTAATCAAAACTTTTTTTTTTCAAATCAGTAAACAGAAACGCAGGAAATTGTTTTTTGTTTACTATCTCATTCTCAAGAGCTAAATGGGAACTAAGTATTGGAAAATCCAAAAAATAAATAATATACATGGCCTTTAAAATAAGAAAGTTGGTAATGGCCACTCTCACATGACACACCCTATATATATTTTTTATGAAAAAATGCGCATTTAAAAATACAAATCGACGTGTCCAAGCTTTTTCCCCTGCAAGCCCTCTTTTATTCGTTATCGGATTTATTCCATTTAGCTGTTCCACACTGTATATCTCTAATTCATCGATGGCGGACGTCCATTAATAATAATGGTGGAATTTTCGAAAATTTAATTTAATTTGATCGTTTTTTTTTGACTACAGTTAAGCAAAGTAAAAAAAAACTGTTTTTATAATAATTTACATGTTCTGCATTCCAGAAATAGGCCTGTTATACATGGTTGAAAATCAAATTTTGTGTGCTAGGCAACGACATATAAATTCAATATGGCAGCTATAAGAAATAACCAAATTGGTTATGGTTGCAAAAATCAAGAAAGTCTAGAAAAATTCGTTAACGTCGATTGGCTCTAGTCGCTAACAAAAAAATACCAAATAATATCAAAGTTTCCAGTGGGATCTTAATTTATTTATAAAATCGTTAAAAATTGTAGTGATAGCTGGTTACGAATCTATCTTTGTGTCATTTTTGATTTTGTATCTCGTGATAGTCAATAACAGGAGTAGGTTTGAATCTTTTTAATAAGTCAGGGTAACATAACATAAGTTTTGATGTAGGCTTATGGTTCAGATATTTTACACCTTGATAAACATATGAAAACTATCAAAGAGCGTTGAATAAATTTTATGAACTTTTTCCTTTGGAATTAGCTTCCTTTGTTATAATATTTCAATAGGCATACATTTGAAGCTTTTCCTTCACATTTACATGCACCGTGTTGAGTAAAAGATTTATCGCTATTACCCACGAAACATAACACCATAACGAATTTCCTGTAGGTAACAGAACAGTTTTCCAATCGGTTAGCCCATATGCCAATAAAGTCGATTCATACAATTCAAATTTGCATCTGTTATCCCATCGATAAAGACTTATAACCAAATCTAAATGCAAAAATACTCACGTTATGTATGGTGTAATTGATACTTTGTTAGCTAATAGTGAACATGTGCCTCAGATCAGCATAACATGAATAAAAAATCATCATCGAAAGTCAAATTTAAAACGAATTAGAAAGAATGGTTAGCATTGAAAATTTCAGCACACGCCCCTAAAACTATTTTTCATATTAGAAAACGGATCCGATATGGTATCGATCAGTGTTATGGTAATTTTTTGATTTGCTACAAGACCGTTTATGGGATCTCCAACCCTAGGGGTTTGCGCTCTCACCCTTCCCTTTCGATGAATAACAAAACTGGATCAGTTTTTTTAGAAGTAATGTCTCTATACGTATCGATGCGTTTCGATACAAAAGGTTTGATCATTCATGGCATTTTCTAACATGAAATACTGTTTGGGCGTACATTTTTAATGTACGATTTATTTTCCATTGTGCTACGAAAAGTTTTTAAAGATTTTTTTTTGAATGTGGTGTTAATAGTAACAGAGATGTTCGTAGATCGTTAAATAAAAGGGTGCAATGGGATGTAACTTTTTCAAAATTTATTATTATTGCAGCAGAAATGAAATGAATGTGGGTCCTTTTATGATGAAGATCCTTGCGCTGAGTTATGATGACTTCTTCGAATGCTTCTGTATATTCTATTGAAAATTAAGACTTCAATTGAAGTATTCCTTCGTTCGTTATTATCAGACGAGGGAATATTTTCTTTCATATGGCGGTTACTTAAAGTTGTTAGGCTAACTCTATTATAAAACACAAGGTGTTGCTTAAGTTATGGGTAACAATAAATACCAAGAGTCTTTCCTAGATAAAGTTTTCTTAGCCAAACTCTCTTTAAAGATATTCCACAAAAATATATAATTAAGTAAATCGGAGTTTTTTTCTCAGACCTTGTTTAACGTTTAAATAAGTAATTACAAAGGACCTGGCCCCTTTGCTGTCAAAAAGAGTCCATGGGGGCAGACAGATTGTATGACCAGTTCTCGAGAAACAAGGTGTTAAACATGGATAATACCTCTGTTTTGATATCGGATTTCTTATGATAGACTTGTTTTGTTTCCGTTTATTGTAGGAATTGTGATTTGTACATTTTTTGATATAAATATTTCACAAAAAATTACTATAAATTTTCGTGGTTTACCGGGTGTTTACAAAATTCGTTTTTTAGGCAAAATCATATTTTATTATAATATTAAAAACATAAGACACATATAATATTATATTAAAGAAATGAGTTCTTGAACGTGACAATTTATTATACAGTCTCAGGGAGCGTTTATGTTGAAGCTTCAAAGCTTCAATAATAGCGAACATTGATGTTCTCTCAATACTGACAGTGCATTTTAGCAGTTAAAACATTGTTTAAAATGGAAGATTTCAAGGAAGAAATTCTGTTATCTACTAGTGTTGCTAAATATTAATATTCTTGTGAAGTTCTGCTTTCGCTTCTCCTGTTTCCACGCCACATATTATGCTCTCTGTTGGTATGTGAGAGGGAGCAATAGCCTAATTGAATCCCTTAGCCAACACGCCAATCGAGGTAGAGTTCAATTGGACCGAAGATAAGTTATAAACGGTTCTATTCGTTTCCAATTGCCTTGAGGTTAGATTGTGACCGTTATTTTCCGAGAAAAATTCGAGTTTGAGCTTCTGTTGGAGCTTCAATTTGTTAAATTTTGTCTGTTGTTGCATTGTTGTCAATTCTGCATTCGTTTCGGCCCTAAATTCGCTAATTTCATCGAATTTATCCCATATTATCGGGTGAATTATATTGCTTACTTGTACGTGGATATCTAAGAGTTTAGTATTAAGAACATCCAAATCTCTTCTGACATCACGTATGGCTTCCCTAAGTAGGGCACAACTAGCTTTCCATAAGATATTCTGTGTTTTTCTGTTGTTCTTCCAGAACTTTACCGTCATGTTTTTCGGAATAACTCCTTAATCGCGGCATCGTTGTAAAAAATGTAGATTGCACAAAAGTTTGCTTCTTTTCTCGCGTAATTTCTCAAATGTTTTACACAAATGAAAAGTATTCTCCCCGTAGAGATTCAATATATTTGTTTTTAAGTTTTCGCGGGCACTAAATGTATTAGATGGTTTCCGGGAATTCATCCCCATAGTTGATAACTGATCCCTGCCGGGATCGATGGTAAAATGACGACGTTTCGGCAGAGTCACATCAGCCCTCTTCAGGTCGGTTCGCATAATTCTCGTAGCCTTCTGCTTTCGCTTCTAGTTACTCGACATGACCTGAAGAGGGCAGATGTGACTCTGCCGAAACGTCGTAATTTTAACATTGATCTCGGCAGGGATAAGTTATGAACACTAGGTCAGCCCATTTCTGTCATTAAAATATTTTTATTTTTTATTGACGTTCGACTCCGTCATGTTCTTTTTCAAAATTTTATCTTTTGTTATTGTTTTGTTAGATACACATGATATAATAAAACATTTGGCACTAAAACTACCATAAAAATTATATAACCACAGTAAAATTTTCACATGAAAATGCAGGTAAATTGTTCTGAAATAATTGAAAGAACAACTGGAAGTGATTTTGTTGTGAATTCTATAAGAAAACTAAAATAGTACTACTACACTTGTGGATCACTCAAAACTCTCCGCACAAATCTTAAACAAATTTTGATAAGGCACCCTTTGTGCAACATAGGAAGAAAGTGGCTATTAATAACTGTTTTTGAAACTTTGTCATTTGATTATCCTGAACTCATGGATCAAAAACATTTATCTAGGCCACATTTCCTACCACCAATATTAATTGCTGAGTAATATTTTCATTTTTTACAACTAGAAATGCATTCTATACTGGAACATTTACCTCTGCGATCTAGAAGAGACATGTATTATATGCATGATGGTGCCCCTGCAAACCTCAGCTTAAATGTACTTGGGTATCCAAATTTTACCTATGAAAACCTGTTGAATTATCTGTGGCCACCTCGGTCTCCAGATTTAAATCCTTTGGTTTATTATATCTGGGGATATTTCAAAAGAATTAATGTACCTACCCCAGTAAAGGATACTGAAGACTTGAGAAATCTCATAGTTGCATCATGAGATGTTATAACAAATAATCCTGGCATATTTCAGCATATTAGAGGCTCAATAATGCGTGGAATAAATGTTTGTATTGCATCCCATTGATGCGATATGGCAGGAAGTCCTTATTGTCCTTACCCCAGATTAAAAGGTGCAATAGTAACCGACTATGGGATGTTCTTCATCCTCGATTTCGGCATCCTCAACATTTTCAAGTCCCTCCTGCTCAACCAGAGCTTGAACAACATTAACATCATTGCACTTGGCGACCATCCTCCTCTCCAGATCTAAGCTGTAGCAGTTTGGGTGAAATATGTTGGAGGATTGATGGATTTATAGTTATAAAGGGAGGTACAAAACATGTTAAATTTGCTGGTCCATAAGTCTAAACTACAATGTCAAAAAATTAGATATAAAGGATGGTTAAAATATAGTGGAGAGAAATTATGCTTTTTTAAGCTGGATCAAAAAATTTCAGAAAGAATTGTTATATATCGTAGACCATAAGCAGTTGCATAGTTGAAATAGGGTGGAGTAGAGTTATAGTTAGGTGTCTAAAAAAAAATTATATTGGTTGACAAATAAACAGTAGCATATACAGGATGGCTGCACTGTAGGGTGAAGTAGACTTACACTTATATAAGGTGGTTAAAAAAATGTCGAATAAAACTAGTTTGGGAGAAAGATATTCGGGACTGGTGGACTTAAATTTTTGTAGGGTGGTTCAACAAAGTACAAAAAAATGTTATATACGATAACCTATATGTCTGCTTAAAATTGTATATTCCATGCGGCGGTGAAACCGCGGGTAACATATATTTGCAACTTCTATTTTTTCGCAACTTCGGTCCACTCTTAATCAAAAAGTAAGCATTTTGAAGCGTTCTGCCATTGATACTTTTGATCCACGTGCTCTAAAAATCTAGTTCCAAAATTTCCATTTAAAATTTATTTTTAAGATAAAAAAGAAAAGCAACATTTTTGCGGGATATTTGAATCGCCATATCCTCCGAATAACTGACCTTTCCCCTAACCTTTGTACAACCAATGATCTTTTAATTTTAACATGGAGTGTACCCATAAAGTTTTTCGTAATTATTTTGAAACATCCTGTATAGGTATTATTTTAGTTTTTTTAATGCATAGGGCCATGTAAATTGTCATATGCTTATCTTGTGACAGGTATGCAACAAAGGAAGAGTTTTAGTTGCAATATAAAATTGTTGGAAAATGGTACGTTTGTATATAGCACAAAATTCATTATACTAAAGATTCTAATAAATCGTTTTTATCTACACCCACGTAATTTCTTGATACAATCAACCATAATCCGAGTTCAGTTACAATAAAAAAAAACCAACAACTGGTTCCAAATAACTGCCATGTTATACAATAAATCCGAAGTATTACAAAAATTATAACAATATCAATAACAAGAGCTTTTCTACTGACTATATAAAGCTCTTTGAAAATCCCACATTGTGTGGTTGAATATTCGTTTACCAAAAGGGCATTATGTATGTGGAAGTGGGCTTGAAAAATCCGATTTTCATCCTCCCCCATAACATGAGCAGCAGTTGTCGTGGCGTACAACACAAAACAGAATTCACAGAACACAGAAATGGACTTTGAGTTCCATGCCGTATTGTCGATGCTTTTCTTATATCAATGAATAACATGCCATTATGAAATTGTCAAACGCATGAAGATATTTCGATTGGGGTAAAAAAACCTATTAAAAAGTGGCCTATGCGAGATATAGAAAGGGAAAAGAAATTTACTCGAACGTTAACAAGTGTTTATTGTGATTGGAGATTTGGCCTCGAAAATGACATAATCTATTAATATATTTTTAATATTGAAGGTTTTTCAAACCGAGGAGTTTTGTCAATATTATATTATTATTACCTGTACATGTACGACAGCTGCAAAAAACTATAAAATTACAGAGTTTAATCCTCTTTAGCGCAGTGCTAATAATTATTCAGAAAAAAATTCTTAGCACTATAAGAGTGATCGGAAAATTTTGGATTAACGCTAAATAGATAGGGAAAATCAATTTGAAGGTAACAAACAACGCTAGGAGAATGGGGATATGAAAATTTGTGTTTTTTGGGGGAAAATGGGGTTTTTAAGATTTGTGAGTAAAGTAGACCTTCTATCGAAAAATGTTAAGGTAAAAGTTGTAGGTTTATAAGATAATTATAGACTTTTGACATAAGCCCAAAAATAATCTTTCATAACAACTAACCGGAAATAAAGAAATATATTGTTTTAAAAAAATGGCACCTATTTTATACACAAAAAGGTTCATATTCACATTAAATTTTTACTACCACCAACTTGTTTTGCTTTTCAAAAGCGGTTTGGCACTGATCTACTACAAGTCTACAAACTGGGCACATTCTTCATTTATACTTAAAAAATTGAAAAATGTTCATTTTTTTTAACTGCATTTGACTGACATAAAGTGTAAACCGCCCTTTTAAAAGTTATTTTAACAGACTTATAATTTTATTGAAATTCTTTGGAACACAAAGATATCTGTTGAAATACTAAACTGTATCTCATTTTCAATAAACAATATATGCTTGAGCCATACAATCTGAAAACTTATCTAATATTAGTTTTACTCAGTAAGTAAATATACGCTCTATGAATTTATTCCATAAGAAAGAATGGTTTCGAAATCAAATCCTAAATCTGGTTGAGGTAGGGAATTCTCTTTGTTTATCTTGCATGGATGTCACAAGTGATCCAATAATCTTAATATAATGGCCAACTTAAGGCGAAAATCATTAAATGATGCCATTTTAATTATAGCAAATTAATTTACATAAACATTATTTAAGTAGATATTTTTGGAATATCAGAATAGCTTAAAACTATTAAATTCTTCTGTAATAGACATTAAAACAAGTATATATCTGTTTTAGAACAAACCTGAATCATGAAAACTACCTGAGTGACAAAGCGAAGCTCTGGAATTCGTAGTTTCACCAAGTTAGCTATGTGTAAACATCTTTTTCCTGAGACCACTATTTTTTAAAACACCATTTCAAATTAAAAATAATTTTTGCTAGTACCTAATAGCAGAAAATGGTCATTTTCTATTTATGCTCTTAAAGTAATAGAAAGTATATGCCCTAAGGTCCGTTATTAATATACATTGCACACTCCCTCCGGAAGCGTATACTCTGAACTCCGAAATTAAATAATTTGGGTATTTACTCCAAACTCAAATACTATTCCGAAATGTTAATGTAAAATGTTTATTTTATAATACGAGATTGGTCAGCACTCAAATGTAATGGCAAATTGGTAACTGGTAGACACAGCTGGTAACGTTGCTCTTTTTGTGGGATTCAGATTTCTGAAGTACTCAAGTCTTTAATTTAAAATATTGCAAACAGAGAATTATAATTTGAAGACGCGAGATGTAAAGGCCGACATCTAGGATTTTCGGGAAAACTAGCACATAGAGGTTCCCAATCTGGAGCCGTTCCATGTAATTGCTATTACCTGTAATTCCTAGGTTAGAATGTCACGATGCTTTTTCAGGTTAACTTCACCTGTCAGAGATATTGAATACTCTCTTCGAGATGTCATTGGTACAAAAGAATGACAATATCTACATACATAAAGAAGTTTTCGAGAGGACATTCAATTGTGGAAAGCGCAACTGATGAAGGTTCCCTAACCAGAAACAATATATATTATATATTCGAGACAATATATATTATATATGCGTTCAAAAGAATGACTTCTCGAATAGAGTATTCAATATCCTGAAAAATTTCATCATGACATTCTAACCTAGGAATTACGGGTAACAGCAATTACATGGACCGGCTCCAGATTCGGAACCTCTATGTGCTAGTTTCCCTATAGATGTCCTAGATGTCGGTCTTTACATCTCGCGTCTTCAAATTTAACGAAATCTATCAAATAGATAAAGAAATGTTCGAGAGGACATACAATTGTGGAAAGCGCAACTGATGAAGGTTCCCTAACCAGAAACAATATATATATTATATATATATATATATATATATATATATATATATATATATATATATATATATATATTGTCTTGCTTACAAACGAATGACACCTCGAAGAGAGTAGAGAATTATAATGTTTGTTAGAACGAAAAGCAAGTTTGGTGCTGGATTGTATATTAATTAATATATAACCTGGTCCCTGTTCCTGACATAGAAAACTAAGCTGAATGCGTTAAGAAGCTTTCGCGTCAATAATCATTGAACACATTTGTATATCTACTGAATGATTAAAGTAAATAAGTATGCAAGGCGGTTGAATCACCAACTAATATTCATCGTTTATTAAAAGGGTATAATACAACCATCTCAATTGTTTTGTCTGTTGCACCCGAAATGCAAATACGACAATATGTCATTGCAGTAAATACGAACGTTGGTGTCTAATATGCACCGTCATTTGCACGATTTATTTGCACTCTTCTAAAACACAATAGGTGTGTGTATTTTTTCCCTTGCAGAGTGTCTACAAGTGGATTTATTCAAATCTGTGGGGTGGCTACTGCACCAGTTTATCTTTGTTGTCTCCTTAATATGTGCTGATGATGTGTTGGTTTAGAGATTAAGTCTTGAAGAGTATAGGGAGCGAAACGCCACGGCGTTTTGTTCGATTTTGAAATTAATTGTCTTGGGAATTTGTTGATGATGTGTGAGTTTGATTGTTTCGAGTGGGTATAAAAACTTTTGAAAGATTTGATCTTGTAGTGAACTTATTGTTGAGTATTTATAGCATAAATAAGAAAAACTGATGATGAAAGTAAACATTCCAAATAGTAATTTACAGATTAATTAATGTACTTATGAAATCTATAGCCGAATTTTCCTGCCCAAAAATTTATTGTCTTGAATTTGAAAATTTCTAGTATTCTAAAAAGTTTTGTTATCAATTTTAGTGGTTCAATTTTAAAACTGTCCTAATTGTAGGAATATTCTAAATATTTGCGATCCATTATTCTAATCAATTATGGGTATTCCCCAACATTCTGTTTCGTAATCACAAATTTCTTCGAATTCCGATATTTTACGATGTTGGAAGAAGTCTATGTACAACATTGATTAATGTTTTATGTCCATAACTGTGTGTATTATTTAACCAACTTCTAAACAGGAGGATGTTATCAATTCATCGACTAGTTTTTTATATATGACCAGCGATTATTCAAAAACGGTTTGGGTAATTCTGATATATTGAACTACATTTAAGAAAAATTACAGAAAGGTACCATATAATTGTCTACAACATGAGATTTATGGCTTTCCAAAAAATAAGAGAAAAAAAAACTAAATAGGGACATTTCAGTGAATTTCAATGAATCTTCAATGTTTTCTATAAAAAGCCTTAAGCAATTTGAATATTATAAATTGTATTCTACAATGATATGTTCCAGCTTGATTCCGTATATTTTATTTTTTGATAACATAAAACATACCATTTTTCTGAAAATCGGTAAAATATATGCACAAAAACTATAAACATCATGGTAAATGTCAAATTTCTATCATAAATATCTTGTTTAAATGTCAAGATATGCCATGAAAGTATATCGTACAGGGTGTTTGTAATGGTTATCATTTTGATTCATTTGAAGTAAGTTTCTTTTAGAGAAGAAGTTAAGTTAGGGGGCTTATAGTCGCATGAAGTGACAGAAAATATTCCATTAGTTTATGGAAACGAAATTTGTTATGTCGGCGAACTCTTCTATACGGTATACGGTTGTAGGTGTTTGCGTGAGTTCATGTGATATTGGGTGGTAGGTACATAAGCAGTTGTGTACATAGGATGGTTGAAATATAAGTTGGAATTGAATAAGTTGTACAGGGTGATTCTAAAAATATTGTTGTAAAGTCCGTGGGTTCAATTTAAAATTATATGACTAATATTCACTTTCACTTTTCTAGAAACTTTTATTTACAACAAAGATACAACAGCTGATTCAAATATCACAATAACAATTTTACAGATAAGCTCTTCATACAACCAACTCACTCGCGATCGTGACCTCCTTCCTTTATAAAACCATCATAGAAAATTCTTGTAAAAATTCATCATCACTCCTACAGGTGCCGAGTCTTTTCGAGAAGCATTTTTTATCTCAAAGCGTTTGTTGTCGTACTGAAATGAAACAGGGTCGGCTTTGGGTAAATTTCGTAACAATATTGTATTGGGTGGCACATAAGTAGTTGCGTATACAAGGTGTTTGAAATAAGAGTGGAGCAAAACTATAGTCCTACAGAGTGGATATTTGCGTTATAGGACGGAGAATAATTACAGTTATACAAAAGGCTTTAAAATTTGCCAGAAGATGTTGAATATAAAGGATGATTGAAATATAAGGTGGAGTAGAATTACAGATATATACGGCGGTTTAAAAAAGTTATATAGTTTCGAACGTAAGTAGTTGTTTATACAAGGTGTTTGAAGTAATGGTAAAATTATTGTTATTCAGAGTGCATCAAAAATTTGTTATATAAGCACGAGGTATAATTAACGACATAGGTTTAAATATGTTGAGAAGCAGTTACATATACAGGGTGGTTGAAATAAATGGTAGAGTAAAATTATAGTCATAAAATGTGGTTCAAAAAAGTGAATTTTGTTATATAGGGTAGACCATGAGCAGTTGCATAAATGGAATACTAGATATATGGGGCCAAGTAAAAACATTGGTATACAGGAATAAATTAAACAATAGAAAAATAGAAAGAATCAATAGTGTGGAGAGGATTTATACCTATAAAGGGGGGTTTTAAAGATATCATAACCGTTGTAATATTGTGTTAAGTTGAATTGTATTTGTACAGGGTGATTCAGAAAATGATAGACCAATAAGTTATATAGGCGTGACCAATTCACAGAATCTTTACAATGTTGATGCAATATAGAGTGAATTAGAGTTACACTTATACAAAGTGGGTCAAATAATAAAACAAATAAAAATTTAAAATATATTTGGCAAATATAGACAAAGAATGCAAATTAGAGAGGGAGAAAAGGAGAGATAGATACGAATACGCTAATATTTTCAATTGAATTGTACCTTAAATCAAATAAAAAAGAAGATATGCCTGAAAATAGTGATTGATTGCACACGGTTTCTAAAGGGTATTTAGTTTCAATCAGCTGAAGTCGTTTCTTTTTTAAATATAAATTATTTAATAATAATATATAAAGGCTATATATTATTGGATTATCTTTATGTTATCTTTACTTGCCCCTTCAATAAAACGAAATTTGGTATATTTCGAATAGCTTGCTCATCGGTCGGGAAACTGTTGGATTAATTTGTCATTTCAACTCAGTCCGGGGGTACAGGTCTATTAAATATTTTTTTGGTACAATGTTGATAACTAATATTATTTGCTAAAAAACTAATCGATCGATTTATTTTTGAAAAATGCTCCCCTTTGTTTAAGTGAAGTTTATGTCCCGGGCAAAATGTCAACAAATGTCTAAAATATCTAAAAACGTAAAAATTCTTTAAATTTATTAGAAATAGTAAGAATGCCATAAAATCAAAAAAATATCGTAAAATGTGGGAAATTTTCAAAAAGCATCAAGAACAGTCAAAAATGCCACTAAACACCAAGAAATGTCTAAAATGTAAAAATATAATAAAAATGTTAAATGTCAAAAGTATCGAAATGCTTAACAGAAATTATAAAAAAATATATAATATCAAAAATGCCAGAAAAACTATTGATAACCCTTCAAAAAGAAAAATATGAAAAAGGGGAGCCAATTTCAATTTTAAGAATATGTGTGGTTGTCGACTTCCTCGAAAAAAGAAATGGACAAAATCAGTGCAAAGTTCTGTAGATAATCCTGAAATTTATTTATGAAAACATGCAACATTCTAAAATAATTTTAAAACACAATTAGTGAGAGAATTTGTACTTATTTAGGTAGAGTTCAATATTCTTGCGTCAGAGAAGTCGACAACCATTCATATTCTTGATATTGAACTTGGCTCCCCATGTTTTTGATGGGATTGAAGTTTCTTCAAGTAGCTTTCAAAATTTTTGCCTATGTTGTCTTTCTGTATTTCTTAGATATTTCAATTTCGCCTCTTACAAGTTTCATTTTTTAAATAATTTTGTTATGTAACGGTTAAACATACTGAAATAAGTTGATTAACTTCTGTTGTAACGGTCACAACGGATGAGTTAATTTTTTAGAAATTCGGCATACATGTAGTATACGGACACGTCAATCTTTTGTGTCACGTCAGGTAGAAGACACAAATCAAGCATTCATTACCCTTCCATTCACGTATCTAGTCTCTGACAAAAAAAATCATGTCAGTTCCGACAACCGTGCTGAATTCTTCCTCTTCCTGAACACCTTTTAATTACAAAATAAGAAAATCTCTGGAGAAAACGTAGCAAAAAATTTGACCCTGCCGCATCGAAAACAACTGAAGCACATCCCTTACGGAAGATTTACGGTGTACCTGAAGGATACAATAGCGAAATTATTGGGCCACAGTTTATCCCCTTTTTTCTCTTTTCAATCGCAACGAATTAAATTTCCCATATCTCCCCTGCGCCACATACAGGTCTGTCTGTACACAAGGTGATCTTAGGTGGCTTCGAACAAATATCTCACAGCGTGACATCGGGATGACAAGCTGTGCTAGTTTTTTGTTTCTTTCATTGCTGTTCTGATTCCTTCTCGTGACTTTTGTACTTTTGCTTACTTAACACTCGCACAATTGTCTAGAGCAGAGGCGTAGAAATTTGCCAATATTCCTGGAAAAAAATAAAACAACTTAAAACATATTTTTTAGTAAATGATTCTTTTTCTAATGTTTTGATTTGACTTTGTATTATTGTTATCAATGTACCTATCAGACTAATTGATCAAACTAGTTATCGATGTATGGGACGCTCAAATCGAAGGTAAATTATATTTATCGCAATAATTATATTCACTAAATATAATCGTTAATAATTAATTGTAACCCCTATAGTTTCATATGATATATTTTATCTACCGTCGATTGACATGTTTAGAAACCTTACCAAGTTACTAGTTAAGTATTAAGGTGGAAACACATTATCGACACGTCACGTGAGCTCATATGTTGTCACATCGGCGTAATCTCACATGCTGTCATGCCTTAAAAAACATACTATATTCACTATACGTCATATTTATTACTTTACGTTGTGTGTTATGATGAAACGTGAAGATTGTAGCTCGACGAGTTCTTCAGAATTCGAAGACATTAAAAATATATAAAATTTTTCTTAGTGTTTCAGCTTATTATTATTCTTATTTTACTCCTGATATTGATTAATCCTGCTATCCCAAAAGTATAATAATCATTTCACTAATGTATTAATTTCTCTTAAAATTACATATTTATTTCTAAGTGCTTCTTGGGAAATAACACCAAAGTTTAAAGAAAATTGCTGTATATTCCAAACGTTTCTGGGTCTAGATCAGACCCCGTTGTCAATGGCTAAGAAACTACGCATTAAAAAAGGCACAATTCTAAGATATAAATTAAAATATTTGACAATGTGTATTATTTGATTTTTGACGTAACTAAGAGAATTTTATTTGTAATATACAGGGTAGCACAGAAATTTCTAAAGATCATATAATCATAAATTGGAAAAATTTGAAAGGGAGATCTTCAGAATTTTATGTGGCGCTCCTAGGTGCGACTTTGTTATAAGATAGTGCATTCGCCAAAAATGCGACCAAAGATTCACTGATCCCATTAAAATCATAAGGGAAAACCTAGGAAAAACCTTACGAACTATTCCGATATTGGGTTGTTCACAAGCACATGACCATTAGCAATTTCTTCCTTAATCATCGGCAACCAGGAACGACTGAATTCTACGGAGGTAGTAGCGATACAATCGTTTTCGTTTAACAAAATTAAAGCAGGCTAGTTTCCTTTTGGTGTTGTGTTCTTCTTTGTGTAATATAACTGAATTTTGAAACTGTATTTTATGACCAATGTGCCAAGCATGTTCACAAATTTTGGATTTTTCAAATTGTCGTTTTTTATTATTATTTTTGTGTTCGTTTATTCGAACATTCAGAGGTCTAGAGGTTTCTCCAATATAGAATTTATTACATTCACACGGGATCTTATAAATGCAATTTTTTGTATTTTGAGTTGTGTTGTTTGGTTTGGTTTTTGATATAATTGATTTTAGTGTATTTCTTGTTTTAAATGATGTTTTGATATTATATCTGTTTCCCACTCTTTTTAGTCTTTCTGATAGACCCTGTATGTATGGTATAGTTATTGTATTAATGTGATTATCTTGGGAGTCAGTGTTGCTTGGTGATGTTTGATGTTGATTGTTAGGGATTGTTTGGTATTCCATTTTATTTAACTCGTTATTAATAAATTTATTTGGGTAATGATTGGCAGAAAGTACATTTTTTGTAAACGTTTTTTCTTCATTGAATTTATTGATATTAGAACAGTTGGTTTTTGCTGTCATATAGAGATTTAATGATACCTCTTTTTACTGAACTTGGATGATTAGAGTTAAAGTTGAGATACCTGTTAGTATGAGTTGGTTTTCTGTAAACTTCTGTTTCAAATGTCCAATTTGAAAGGAACTTTATGATTATATGATCTTTAGAAATTTCTGTGCTACCCTGTATATTACAAATAAAATTTTCTTAGTTACGTCAAAAAATTTTAATCCGTAGTTTCTTAGCCATTGACAACGGGGTCTGATCTAGACCCCGATACGTTTGGAATATACAGCAATTTTCTATAAACTGTGGTGTTATTTCCCAAGAAGCACTTAAATATTGAAAAATATGCCACAAATATAATTCAGAAAACAATGACATATTTATGTTGTCACTTTGTTCCAAATTCAAAAAAACTTCTCGAGAGAAATAGATAACAGATTAGTTTTTAGATTTTCTATAAATTGAACTATATAAAATATAAAGTTATTATTAAATCACCAAATACAAACTGTTGTATACACTCGAATTATTTGTAGGCTTCCGGGATACCGGAAAGTAAAGATATAGCCGTTTTACTATGAGACTTGTGACATTACAACACAATGACCTAAGTTACTAAGTCTGTTTTTAACTTTGGTTGCATCCGTTACCACTTAATTGTGTTATTAATAGCTGTTACAGTAATGTATACATTAATATTTATGTATTAAGGGACCCCCGGTGGATTTTGTTGAAATTTTGATATTTTGTAGATCTCAACAAAATGAACGAATGTCTTCATGGCCGCAAAGTCCGATGACTGATGATTTTCAGGTTATGGTTAATTTTATATTTATGGTCAGAGTATACCACGAAGAACTGAGTCGATATGTATATGAGGAACTACTGGGAGTATTAATGTGAAAATTAGTATACAGGGGGTTTTCGAGGAGCCGGTTTTATTTACATTACTTTCAAGTGTCTACGACTTCCGGTTCTATCGGAAGTGAACCCAAACTTTTCTTTTTTAATGGAACATTTGTAGCATTTTTAGAATCTATGATGAATTTTAAGATAACCTTATTGGAAACATCATATGTCTGAAGGGGTTAGTTCAACAATTTTTGTGGGCGCAAATAGAGCCAGATCAAAAATTACCAGAATTTGCTAGAATAAAATTTAAAACTTCCTAAATCTCTGAAAACTGTTCATAAAAAAACGGAGAGCTCATAAATTGGTACTGAATCCGAAAATAGTATGACTCATTTTTTTCAAATAGCAACTCCATTTTTCCCCAAAACCATTGGAATCTAGGCCACAAAGTAGGAGTTTATCCTTACAAGACTAAGTGAAAGAGTTTTTATATACACTTGAAAAAATTAAAATTTCCGTGTAGCTATTAGAGATATATGAATTATTATTAATAGGCCTTTTTGAAGGAACCAACAAGAACGTATATACATTACTTTTAACCATTTATGTAGAATTTGATATGGTTATAAGAAAGTATGTGAAACCTTTCTATTGCGATCTCCGGATAGACCAAAGCATACTCATAACACCATGACACAGATCTTTTCCTGGCAATCTACCTTTGTTGTTAGCGGTGCAGCTTTGACAATATTTATTATTTGACCCCAAATAAAAAAAGGCAAGGAGGATATCGGGAGAACCAGGGGGCCGTCGATGAGCTCCATTATTCTCTATCCAACGATCTTCAAAATGATTGTCTAAAAAGTCATTCACAGGTGCAATATTAAACTCTAATGGATGTAAATGATTTTCTAAAATTTCGAGATATCTCTCACCTAAAAATAATAAGTGGATTAGTATCACTCCACTAATGTGGTTGACTATTCCATAAATTTTGCCTCATCCGTCCAAATCATTTTGTGTAAAAAATGTCAGTCTTCCTGAATTTTGATTAATGTGAATTCGGAAGATCATTCCGTCTATGAGCGTCACCTGCTCTTAAATTCTTAACCAATGAGAATGTAAACGGATAGTTTTTATGTTTTTTTAGAATCCTCTGAAAACTAATCTTCTCTTTCTCTCTACTGAGGAATTTTCTGGATATGCTCTTAAGTATGCGAAGACTGTAATTTAATTCTCTTTATTATCTACGACAGGTTTCCTTTTTTCTTGCTTTTTTACAAACTGCCCAATTGCAATTGTGAATGAGCCCCGTCAGCGTGTCATGAGTGGGTGTTGGTCTATCCGAATATCGCGAATGAAACTTAGTTACTAAATCCTAACCGGGACATGATAAATGCTTTCCATATAAATGTGCTTTAACACCAAATTATTAGCAAATATTGTTTGTTGACACTTCAGCATTCGTTTCTTGTCGATTCGTTTAAAAAAGCCTAGTGATAATTCAGATATCTCACATAACAACAAAAATCCTTTAATTTAGGTATGGGGTTTCGAACATAAAATCCATTTGAAAAAAATGAGTTAACACTATTTTCGAGATAGACGAATTCGGGGCCAATTTCTGAACACGTATATTCTTTTGAAAAGTTTCCAAACATTTAAGAACCTTCAGATTTTATTCAGGCAAGTTCTGGTACTTTTTAACCTTTACCTCCTTTTTTCTCGACATGGTTTGAAATTTTGTAATGCATAATTAGAATATTATCCCGGAATAAAGAGAATTGTCTAAAATTTTGTCAATTTATTTAATTATGGTTATAATGGCTTACCGTTATATGAAATATTTTGAAGAAAAAAGTTTTTTGAACAGCGAATTATAAACATTTTTCAAGTAATAATGTGACTGCTAATTATTAACTACAGAATTCTTCAACTATGTTTATTGTGAAACCAGACTTTGTGCTAATTATTTCTACTTTATTTGTCTATCCAGTTTATGGATATAATATGGTGTCATTCTATTGGGAACAAATTGGGAGTAAGTCTTTAAATGGCCTTTACAATTTAAAATTTCATCCTGGGAACGCCAACTATAGTAGCCTCGATTAACTACATCCACTTTAATATAACTAAAAATGTTAAATATTTCTAAACCTTTTTTAATGATTAATACCCATGTCGATTTCCAAGTCACACTTTGATTATTATTGTTCGAAAATGGTAAAATTGTATTACTGAATCATGTTGTATAAAAATGATTTGGAATAAAAGAAGAAATAAGAAAAGTCTATGTTTTTTGTATAAATTCACTTCAAAACCTTAATGCTAATTTGCATTTAAATAAAAAACTGTTTGGCCTGCGTTTACTATAACAAACAAATGCACAGCATACGTAAGTGTTAGACTAGCAAAAAAAAAACAGTTCATTTTTCATCTGAAGGACGTTCAAACCATTAATTTCAATTTAGCAACATTATAAATCACAAAAAGAAATAAAACAAAAATCCTCTATAATATTTCTTTTGCCACCGGAATGCATCTACCCTCTTGTGTCAGAAAATATTACCTGCTGGAATATTTTAGTTCCATTCACAACTTGGCATAAGAAAAATACAAATAATTCACACACTGATTACTTCAAAAAGAATTCATTAGCTGTTGAGGCAGTGCCGGAGAGTAGATGTTTTTTCTGAGGCGTTCTTTCTAAGGAAGAATTATATTGATATTTTACAAATCAGCAGTGTTGAGTAGAATACTTTACTACTGTATACTGTACTGTAAACATCTAAACTACTCGTAATATATGATGTCATTCGCTGCGTTTTTGTGGTCTAGTTTGTCTGAATTTATTCGCAAACTGCACTAGAGATTTTCATTCCCAGTAAATAGAAAAAGTTTGTGTAATCTTTATATACATGGTGAGTTTTTTTATGATCAGTATGGGGATCTCGGAAATTAGCGGAGATAGAGCAATGGTTAAATTGGGAAAGATTTGCAGTTTTACTGGCCCAATTTAATGACACTTTCGGATTTTTGTAAAAAGTCATGGCTTACTACATATTTTGAAAAAAACGAAATTTTGTCGATTTAGTCAAATCCCTCTAGTTCCTTTGTTTTTTATTTTATAAAAAAGTGTAAATATCAAAATTGAAGGGAATATGATTGTCATGTCCTCGTTTGAGTGACAGCTCTCGTTTTCGAGATATGACACAAACTTATATTTTTTTGAATGGAAACCATAATTGGCAATGACCTCAAAAAATCGGACATTTTTAGAGCTTTTCAACGATATAATACTTGATATAGTTATTCATAAAAATAACGGAGTTATGGAGGCTTTTCTCCCTTATTTTCACTTTTAACGTAGTTAGCCATGAAGTAGATTGATTTATTAATAACAATTCCAAAAAACATTGAACGATTTTTTTATTAGGTATATCAGGCATAACGAAAAAACTAAATAAGTAGGTACTTACAAAAAACTTAAGAAATTTAAGTACATAATAATGGTTACAATTTATGTTCGAAAAATCCACCATTGTTATTTAGACAAAAATTGCATCTTTTTAAGATTTAAGATGACGTTAGCCCTTACCTCACAGACCGCCTATCAATTTCTTCAATTGCTTGTAATACCGCCTTCCTTAGGTCACCAACTGTCTCATACTTTCTTTTGAATACTTTGTTTTTTAGCGCACCCCATAAATAGAAGTCTATAATTGCCAAATCGGGAGACCGGGGTGGCCATTCGCGTGGGCCATTTCTTCCTATCCAAGAGTTTGGATAGATATTATCTAAGTGTTGTCTTACTAATAACGAGTTATGCGCAGGTGCTCCATCATGTTGGAACCACTCAATTTCTAAACGAGTTCTCAAATTAAAATTATGCAACATGTCTTGAAAAGTGTATTGCAAGAAATGCAAGTAGTGCTCCCCAATAAGTGATTCATAATAGAAAAAAAGCCCCAGAATAGTAGACCCTACGATACCACACCAAACATTAAAACCAAATTTTATCTGGGGTCGTCTTTGTTCTACATGGAAAGGGTTTTCTTTAGCCCAGATATGCTTATTGTGTCTATTCAACATACCGCAGTTAGTAAATCTAGTTTCATCTGACCAAAACACCTTTAATGGAAACTGTGGATTGTCAAGGCACATGTCTCTAAACAATGTAAAAAACAAAATACGTCGATGTTCGTCACCAGCATGCAAACTTTGAGAAACTGAAAGTTTGTACGTGTGGAACTTGTGCGCTTTCAGTACCTTAAGTACAGTTCGTTGAGATGTTCCAACTTCTGCCACAATCTCACGAGTTGATGTAGATGGATTTTGATTTACCATTGCCAAAACATTTATTTGTGCTTCTTCGTTGATTTGAATACGTTCCTTTGGTGGTTTAGTAAAATATCCATATCTGCGTAAACTATCGTAAAGCCTCTTAAATGTACACAGAGCAGGTTGACGACGATTAAAATATCTATGAAAGTATTATTCATCGGCACTAACTGAATTTTTATGGCATATGCTATAACATTCCACCATATTCAGTGTTTCTTCATTAGAATATTCCATTTTATAACGAAAACTTGTCAATATCGACTGTCAGTTCAGCACTACTAATGGAATTACTCTCAAATGGGGAAACATCAAAGTGATAACAATCTTTTTCGTGGCAACCTCCGTTAAAAGTGAAAATAAGAAAGAAAAACATCCATAACTCCGTTATTTTTATGAATAACTATATCGACCTATATCGTTGAAAAGCTCTAAAAATGTCCGATTTTTTGAGGTCATAGCCAACTATGGTTTCCATTCAAAAAAAGATATGTTTGTGTCATATCTCGAAAATGAGAGCCGTCACGCAAACGAGGCAAACATATTCGGGATACAATTCCCTTCAATTCTGATATATACACTTTTTTTTTATAAAATCAAAAACAAAGGGGCTAGAGGGATTTGACTAAATCGACAGAATTTCGTTTTTTTCAAAATATCTAGTACGCCATGACTTTTTACAAAAATCCGAAAGTGTAATTAAATTGGGCCAGTAAAACTGCAAATATTTTCCAATTTAATCATTGCTCTATCTCCGTTAGTTTCCGATATCCCCATACTAATCATCAAAAAAACTCATCCTATATAAATATGAAAAGACAAAACGGTTAGGTTTTTCTCCCCTGTCTCTTAACCGATTTTCTTTATTTTTGGTTTGTTTAGTAGCAACTAGCAACTGACGACGTTCAGTGCAGAATGCTAAAATTTATTTATAATATTATTTCATTCATTAAATAAAATATAATAAAAAAAACAGTGTTGCCAGATTGTTTGGAAAGAAAATCATATAAAGGATTGACTCGACTCGATTGACGAACTAAATTATACAAAAAAGTTCTACATCCTCATGCTATTCACATAGAACCCAGGAAAATTTATATTACATAATAATGGTCATTCAAACTCATCATTTAATATATAAAATAAAAGGGTCATTATGAAAATTACAAATATATTTTTTTAATATTTTCAAATCATTTGTTTTAAAAATATTAACAAAAATATTAAAAATCGACTTTAGAAACTACACTATCTAAAATTAAAAAAAATATATATTATATTTGTATTTTTTAATGTGTCTAAAAGATTTAATATTTTATTATTTAAAACTTGAGCTATATTCCCCTTTATCTTCTCATCTACAGAGCCTAAAATTCAGACAGTAAAATATAAAAGGCTTCCCTAAAAGTATATTAGTAAAATAAAGCTCTAATGTTAATTTTGAGCGCCAAATTAGTAAATTAAATACATATACTTATAAAAGTCTAACGAATCATGTAGCAGATAAATAAGTTTAAAACGCTTCCTTTAAAAGGTTCATTCCCTGCTTGTCTAAAACTGGAATATTAGAAAAATATATATTTTAATTCAATTACATTGTATCAAATTTTGAAGGTGGTACGGAACCCTTAGCATGCGAGTCCAACTCGCACTGGACCAAATTATTTAAGAATAAAACTTGTGACAACTTATGACCTTGGGAAAGAATAAAATTTTCTAGCGACAGTCGCAGTCACAGTTGCAGCGATTACATTGCAGTTCCCTAGAAGGAATATTAGAATTTCTGTTCCTTGAATAGGATAGCATCATTTACATTTCCCCAAGAACAATCATCATACAAGCCATAGCAGAGAATGAGTTTAGGAAGAATATTATTGATTTTTTTTTATGTTATGTTTTACTAAAAAAAAAGGAAATAAGGCATGCGTTACACTTTTCTTTTGGTGTAGGGGATGGTCCTCACTAGACTCTTTTGTTAAGAAACACCAAAATATAGTCTCGTCAATGAAGGCAAAAAAAAGTTATACTGGGTAATTTGTCCAAACAGCACCGATTTTCCTAAAAAATTGGATTTAATTTCTACTTACCCTCTATTTCAAATTTGACCCTGTGCCGGGAGTTGCTTTTTGCCCGGAAAGATGCACCTCCGTCTCGGAGGTGAAAAATATATGAAAAAACTTTTGTTCTATAAAGTTTTTTTCTGAAAGTCAATTCTTTTCGAGTTAATCACAAGTAAAAGTATCGATTTTTCAACCACCAGTAGGTAAGCATGTTTTCATACGGTTTTTTGTAAATAATTTTAAAAATATGCAGAAAAAAAATCATTTTATAGGTACTCAAATCACATCAAAATTTTTAGGAAAATCGGTGCTGCTTGGACAAACTACCCGGGAAAATGGTCATTGGCTGGACTAATATTACTTCGAGAGACTTTCATTCTCTAGCAGCTAAATTTTAACAAACTAAAGTATAAGTTTTCATGAGTACACGTCAACCATGTGTTTTAACAGCTTCGTCGTCCCTCAACAATGAACACCTAATGTAGTTGAAATCCTTGCTGTCATAATCTGAAGACAACATACTAGATTCATCTCCAATAAAATGAATAGGCATTCTCCGTAATCATTCCTGATGATAAATAAATCTTTATCCTCTCAACTCCTCTGCAACACAAAAAATTTCACCCCTGCTTAAGATTTGTCAACTCATAGTCATAATTACCAAATCCCTGATCCATCTATTCTGACCCGATCCGTTTTGTGTGTACTACTCTACGTACGATTTCACCCATTCTTAACGCCCTTTTGCTATCAATATATCACCACCGATCATCCAAGGCTATCTCGATGTCCGACAACCGAACGCAACAAACGACAGTGAAGCATTATAACAAACGAGAGTGCAGTTGAATGAATGAATTTCTAGGGAATTTTGGAGGGAAATTTTATTCATGGACACCTGTGTGTATGTCTGTGTGTAGGTAGAGAATAAGGGACATAAGAGGGTAGGTGGGTGGTTGATTTTTTGGGTGAGTTATGAAAGGTTCTACTGAAGTGACCGACGGTTTTTCTGTACATGGCTTGCTAGACTTTTAGGAGCCGTCTCGGTAAGGGTTACGGTAGACTGGCCGGCACCAGCCAGTGGTAGCTTGTGAAGTTATAGAAAAATGTTGATATTAAAATAAATAAAATATATAAACAGAAAAACATTTAATTGAATATTTCATCAAGCTAGAACTGGAAATAATATTGAGTCCTTAAGTAACAATTAAATGTTGGTTAAGGCCAGTTTTATACTGTCTCATTGTTTTTAAATTTGTCACAGCTACAAAATTTCCATAAAATATTTAATCAATATATGCATTGTACATTTTCATAATTAGGGCTGGGTGTAGCTCGAAGTTGCTGGGAATGAGAAAATATGTTTTTGTATGGCATTTATCCCTTGATGGTATCTTATAGACCAAAGTTTGTTACCTCCCATCTGTGGTCTTTGAGGACTAGAAGAAAGAGCCATGCTGTTATCTTTATATATAATATTCTAAATAGCAGAAAATATCCCGATTGTGAGATTAATTTAAGTGTTAATAATTTCATACTTGTTTTAAAGTAACTAAGAAAATTAGTGAGTTAATAATGAGTTTCCTGTCAATAGCTAAAAATTATTGATTAACTTTTAGTTCTGTTAGTTATTAAAGCTTATATGTATTTTTATTTATTTTTAACTATAATTTGTTTTCTTCTTGTTTGGAATGTACTATTATTTCGATATACAGCTTATCACTGAGATATTTGAAGGGTTTATAAACGCTGTTTATACATTTAAAAATTGTTGTTTGAAATTACAAGGGGAAGTTCAATTCCAAAATTATTTTGTAAGTAGTCTACAATTAGGTTAATACCTATAATATTCCAAAACGGCTGGCAACTAAGTGAACCCTTTTTTCTATATTTAAAATTTTGACAAAAGTGGGAAGATAGGGCGTTATTTGAACTTAAATGATGAAGAAAAATGTTTGTTAATTTTGGAGAAAAAATTTAAACAATAAAATAATATATTCAATAATATTTTTTGATTAATTTTTTTAAAAGATATTAACAAAAATATAAAAAAATCGATCAATTCCCCCATTTATGTCTGAAACTACCACGCATAAATTTGAAAAATTTTAATTTAGGGGTCTCTCTTGAACTTCACAGGATAATAAAAGTGCTTTTATGATAAGTACAAATTTATGTTTTACATCGACCACTGCCTCCTTTTCTTCGACAATACTATCTAAACTTAAAATTTAAGGGAGTAACGCAAAAATTCTAACGCTAATTTGTGACAGGTGGACAAATTATATAATTAAATAGAAAATAAAACAGTCTAGCCAATCACGTAATGTAACAAATGCAGTGACCTGTCATGGAAAACACAAATATATTTTAATGTCTAAGTACTTCTTGGGAAATAACACCACAGTTAAGAAAATTGATGTATATTCCAAACGTTTCGGGGTCAAGGTCAGACCCCCTTGTCAATGGTTAAGAAACTTCTAAGAAGTACTTAGACATTGAAAAATATGCCAAAAATATCATTCAGGAAACAACTAGAAATCAGCCATGGGACTGCAGTAACCAAAGAAAATATTTTAATTTACATCTTAGAATTGTGCCTCTTTTATCCAAGTTTCTTAACCATTGACAACGGGGTCTGACCTAAACCCCGAAACGTTTGGAATATACAGTAATTTTCTTAACTGGGGTGTTATTTCCCAAGAAGTACTTAGACATTGAAACATATGCCACAAATATCATTCAGGAAACAACAAATATATTTTGCGTGCATTTTTAAAATAATTTGTTTAAATGGATAAATATTTCAATATTTAAAAGCTGAACCATTTCCTCTTGTATGTCCGAAGGCACTGTGCCTTATATTTTGAAAAAAGATAACATAGGGCTTCAGTCAAAATTAGAAATTATTAAAAAGTTTATATTATTTTTAAACTAAAACACGTAGTTAAGTAGATATTAACCATATTATACTGCTCATTATTTGGATGTTATGTTTATATGTTTTCAGTTTTTGTCTTAACTCTAAGCAGTAAATTTCATTTATCAACCTGACCTACGTTATTGATAATTACTACATTAATAAGTTTTTTAAAAATGCACTGATGAAATGCACTGTATGATGTATGAGGTTTGCTATCAAATCTAAAAATAGCCATCACCTGACACCCAACGACGATTCTAAACAAAACCACTTCCAAAAAAACAACTAATTTATTGCTCTCCCGAAAATAATAAAAAAATCTAATGTGAAACTTATGCTGAATCACGACGATCGCATTAGCCACGCAAGGAGAACACAAACCGAACAGTCGAGAATCGGTATTTATAAGCTAAACAATTGACAGTAACAATGTTGTCGAAGATGAAAAGAACGACAATGCACCGGAAACCCTTGAAATGTGTGAGAAGACGAAACCATTCGAGAGAAGTTACACAAAAGGTGTGGTCACTTTTCACAGAAAACAAAATATATATCTTTCCTAGTTCTCCTTTTTCTTTCTACCTGCCCCGTACACGGCATTCCAACAAGGGGCAGTCGCTATTGATATACAGAATGTTCTTTTTTAGAGTCGAGCATTGTAATCAATGGACCATTGAATAATTTTGTAGCTAGTAAAGATGGCCTCTTTCGTTTCATTCAGGTGAACGGTCGGAGTTTTGCATTTTAAAAGTACACTCGGCTATTAGAAGAGCTGTATTTTGTAGAATTATGACCTTTTGTTAGAAACATAATGCTCAGTACATTTGAGGTTTATACGAGGATCAATTTCCGTGTAATTGTGAAATAATACGTAGAATGGTGACAAAGAATAGTTGAATAGAATGTAGTTAAAACCTTCTTTAACAACTTTCTTTTCAGGGAACTTTATTAGAAATGCAGCTGTAAAGAATAGAACAACTGATTTGTTTGGTATGCTCTGTAAATACAGATTATGTTATATAATGCATTTGATAGCTTCTTGGAAAATTATCATTTTGTTCTTGTAGGTTTACAGCACCGAACCAGTGCATTGACGGCAGTCTGCTTAAAATGTAGCGAGTTGATTTAATTTCATCCTTTCCTTTTCCAGTTTAGTTCCGCAGTTTTTTGAGGGAAATCATCTTATTGGAAAAGTTCCAGAAAACAACCTGTTTTTGGAAAAAAAAAATAAAATGTTAAAAAGAAAGAAAATTGCCCAGTATTTTCACTACACCGAGAACAAGGAATAGTATGCATCAAGATCGTTGAAAGATAAACCACGGGGTTCTCATACCGAGAAAACCTTCCACGAGTTCAGACTAGATACAAAACCAGATCAGAAATCTAAAAAAACAACAATAGGCGCCATTCCACGACTACAGAAATATCAGAAATAGTAACTAATCAGGTTACAATGAAAGCAGTGGAATAGTTGACAGCATGTAATAACTGGGTGCTGGCTTCAATACTGCCCGAAAAAAAAAAAAGATCAACATAATCTTGTTGCTGAAGATGAATAAGGCTATTTCCCCAAAACTAAGGAACAGTAAGGCGAAAAATGTTAACGACGCGACGACCGATTTTCAGGTTCAAGATTCCCAAGGACAACTTGGAGTCAAATACAAATACGCCACAGATTATAGATATACGAGAACAGGAGTCAATGTTATTTACACAGTGGATAATTTTAATCTACAAGGTACCATAACAGCTTAATTTGCAGACCATGATGCTATACGTTGCCGACCTTTTATATTGGACCTAATATTTCATATTGGTGCCAGCTTTAAAGTATTTGCCACAGACCCCTGATGACGTAACAGTAATGAGCATCCAGTAGGAAACAGCCATCAACACGGAAAATCCTAGATTATTTTCATCAACGAATGAAGAGGAACAGTGGTTCTAACAAGGATCTTTGATATTGAGTAAAAAATCTAGTCCTCGTTATCGTCAGAGATGAGATATATCCAAGAGTGTGGTCAGAAACTTAGGCCAAGATGAGCTTAATTTTACAATTGCACAGAAAACAAAAATGAACACAATACAATTATTCAAATATCGAGAAACGACCGACTATTAGCAAACGTCGAATCACTGGACGTAGAAAGAAACACTCCCAGATTCTTCAATATACATGACCAAATTATGACCGACGTCAAAGCAAGAAACAAATTATCATAGGGGGAACCAAAATAGTTTGTTTTGCTGATTGAAGTGTAGTTAGCGCAAAACAGAAGAAAAATTACTACATGTATTGTAGCTAAATTCAAAAACCCTGAATATGTAGAAATGCACTGCTAAAACAGCAGTAATTTCATCGGAAGACAAACAGTTAGATGCAAACTTGTAGTAGGCGAGATAGAGCGGGATTTTGATCATCATCCTGAAAATGGACAGAATGTATCGTATTAAGTTCAATTCCTGAACTACATCACGTTTCTAGGCAGGCGCCAGTATAAGTGATAACCGAAGAGGATAGTTACAGGGTGTGAAAATGGTAATTTTTTTGGGTCATGCTCATCATCAAGTAAACGTTTAAAATTGGCTGTATCAAGTTTGTGATATATTTAAGTAAATTCCCGAGAGGCGTTTGCCTAGAGCGTTAAAATCAAGGTGACGGACAGGGGTGAACTTGTCAAAAATTGGGGTGAACTTCGTCATTACGTAAAAAGGACGCCATTTGCACCATTTTTTTGCTTACACAAAAAAAAAAATAGATTTTTCATGACGTCATACACAATTTTTTAAAATGAGAAGCCACATTTTTTATTAAGGATTCGGAAAGAGCGAAAAATTTCATGTTCGAATATCACTTTGACCATGACCTTGAACTTGATCTTCCGGGTAATTCCAAGATCATAGTTTTTTTGAAAAAATCAACCAATTATGGCTAAATTAGGTGTACGGGGGCTTTCAACATCGTTGATTTCGAATCTGAAATCAGTTTTTCAAAATTCACAATCCAAGATCGAGGACCAATTTTTTGAAAAAAGTCAACCAATTGATGCACAACCAATTAACGGTAATCGATGTTTTTAATCCTGATCCGAAAGATGACTGATTCAAAGAAAAAAAAATTTCAAAAACTGATTTCATATTCGTAATCAGCGATGTCGAAAACCCCCTTATACCAAATTGGGAGTAGGGGATATTGGAATGACCTTGGAGTTGAAATTCAAGGTCATGACCAATGTCATATTCGGACCTGAAATTTTCCGCTCATTCCAAATCAGTAAAAAAAAATGTGGTTTCGCATTTAAAAAAATGTGTATGACGTCATACAGACCACATTAATGACGACATGAAAATATATTTGTCATTTAGCTGTCCTTTTGGATTATAATTTTTTTTGTGTAAGCAAAAAAATGATGCAAATGGCGTTCTTTATACTTAATGACGAAGTTCACCCTTATTTTTGCCAAGTTTACCCCTGTCCGCCAGCTTGATGGTAGTGCTCTAGGCAGACGCCTCTCGAGAATTTGCTTAAATGCATCACAATCTTGTATGCAATCAATTTTGGAACGTTTACTCGATGACGAACATGACCCAAAAAAATTATCACTATCACCCCCTGTAACTATCCTCGGTTATCACTTCCATTGGCGCCTGCCTGGAAACGTGATGTAGTTCAGGAATTGTACTTAATCGATACATTCTATCCATTTTCTCAATGACTAGCAAAAACCGACTCTATCTCTTAGACTATTGTGTAGTGGATGCGATTATACAACAATAGATTTTATATCAATATATAAGACATGAATAACTAGGTGAAACATTTACATATAGACATATGCAGTTTTACACATTAACATACAGACCAGTTCTGTAGGTGTTTCTCATAATTTTTTGCATACAGTATTGCTTTTTTCTTTGTTGACTTTACTGATTTTATAAAAATAGTTTATTGCATTATATGCGAAGCTTCTTTGTTAGAAGTCTGTTGTGTAGCTAGGCAGTATTAGAAGATTGTGATGTCTAAGAATCATTTCGTCTCTGAATAAGTTATTATGTCAGATATGGACATGGTTGTATGTACTAGTGTGATTAGATAGTAGGTGAATTGGTTAACAGATTTTAGCTATTCTAGTTCTTTTATTTTGCTGGTTATGTGACTAGTTCTTCTCAGACCAAAGACGAATCTAGAACAGTTGCTCTGCATTTCCTGAAATTTGTTTTTGATCACTGATCAGTACATGGTAGTAAGGTACTAATAAGTTATTTGTTAAAGATAGAAGTAGTGATTTAATAGCAGAACAGTTCGAAAACATTTGCAAAGCTACATGAAGCAGTTGTAAGAAATATTGAGATGATTCCGGGAACAGTTAGACAAGTCCATAGATCATCGTGCTAATTAGCGCAAGTAATACAACTTGTGCCGGGTAAAGGTAATTACTAAAAAAAATACGCAGCTAAGAACAGCTGGAAATTACTGTTAGCTGCTGACATAAGGCTATATCTGATGGGGATGGCATAATAAATATTCAAACATTGAAACTTCTGAGTAACAAAATACATTTTGTATCACCATCATGTTAACAGTGAACCTTGGTTGCCACTGATTTATTTTACAAATGATGCCAAATTTTGTACCTTCAAAACTAATAGTTTCTGGAATCAATTCACGATGCCTATTAATTATTGAAACACCTGATATAACAATTGCTTATCTATTTCAAAATGTACTTGCATTTAATGTCTTAATTTAGATTTTAGAACGGAAAGCTCAATTTGCTTATGAATGAAACTAATAATGACATTAGTTATCGCATGTTGTCGTATGAGAATTACAAAATGAAATAACAAGTTATCTGTAAGAATTATCTCAAATGCATTATTATTTTGTTGTTTTTTATCGTAAATTATTCTCTGACATGACAGACATTGCCTTATATAATGAGACAGCAATAAACACATAGTGCTATTGAAAGTGGCATAATGATTCAAGAACTAGTCTGATTATAAGTTGTCCAATTAACTAAATTGCCTGGGATAAAGTTACTTGGAAGAAATAAGTATGTGCGTATAATTTGCAGCAGCGAATTGAGAATCGGTGTAATTTTTCAGAGATAATCAAAAGATTGATATAAAATATTAGTAGTATGTGAAAAGTTTTAAAATTAGAAATCAGTTTTTTGATTTAAGTAATAAATAAATTGTTAATCAGCGTAATTAAATGTGAAAATATGAGATGTAGTACCCAAAATTTGCATAATTCGTTTATATTGAGAATATACGAGGTGTGGGGTAACATATGTATATCAACCTTTTTCGGTTTTCAAAACAGTGTTGAAAATTTTCTTGTGTGAGCTGTTTGGTCATACTTTTAACCATTTTCCTTTCACACCTTCAAGAGTCTGAAATCTTTTTGTCCTTAAAGAACAGATACAAGTCACATGATGATAGGTCATGTTGATAAGGCGGCTGCTCAATTGTTTACATACTATACTTCTCTAAGAACATGTTGACAGATAATGCAGAATAAGTCAATGAATTATTCTGATAAAGAAGTATTCTCATTCATAAAATTTATATCATAGGTACGTGTGGTTAATATTTATTCGCCTTATAGTTGTTGAAAATAGTTTTAGAAGCTTCTTTCTATGAGCTATTTCGTGACGCCTGGGGCCTGTTTCATAATCAACTTGTAACTTGTACTTTTGTAACTTGTAGAATTCAACGTCAAAATTTTTGTACAAGTACAACTTGTAAAATCAAATGAAATGTGCACGAGAATAGCACAGAACACAGATCAAGCAAAAAACAGAGAGTAGCGCAACTTTGGCGATTTTAAATAATGACGTTTAACAAAGACAATAAATAATGTTTTTAGATGAAGTTAAAAATGCCTAGAAAAACGGAAATAAACACAGGATTTGAAAATATAAAACGTAGTTTCCATCTTAAATTATGATCAGAAATAAATAAGTTTTAACACATGTGATAAATGTTGAAGAGCAGAAATAATGCGGATATTTAATAGGATCCTCCTCAAATACAGGTGACCACAGATGACATTAACACCATATAAAACAAATTTAAAGGTAAGTAATCCAAACTTTAAATCTTATAAAAAATTATATTGGTAAATTTTACATCTTAATTTATTTATTACCGGTTAATGATTCTTCTATTGTCAAGGAGTAAAATGCAGCGGTGTTTAAAAGAGGCAAATTGTTGCTGCTTTAAAATGAATGAACAAATGAGTAACATATTGGTCAAATATTCAAAACAATTCATTCAAGATGTTTTCATCGGTGTCCAAATGTCAAAGATGATCAATAACTCATAATGAATTATTCCAAGATCTTAAAACAAGTATTAAAAGACACAATGGCAGGAGTAATTCTAAATGTTTAAAAGATGAAATACATTTGCATTTTAAGACCCATGTTTGATTTTTTTATACTAATCCAAAGTGAATTTTAATTATAACAAAGGTACAGACTAGGAGAAATTCTAAAACATAATATGAGTGTTGTTTGCTGGAGATAATTGTGGCACTCTGGTTTTTATTTTTTCTGAGTTCTTTGGGAAAACATAATGAACTTGAAAGTCGTATATTTCAAAAGACCAAACATTTCAAGTTAAATCAGACCTCAAGAACAAGATTTATTAAATACTCTCTTCGAAATATGAAGACAATATATATAATTTATAAATATAATATATATTGTTTCTGGTTGGGAACTTCACAGTTCCGCTTCCCAGAATTCCTCTCAAACACTCTTTATACATTAGATGCACTTCTTTAAATTTGAAGATGGAAATGGGATATTACGTGATTGTCTTTTTTCCTTTCTTGCATTTTTAAATAATTTTTGGTATATGATAAAAGTATTTTGCGTTCTTGTAAACTTCTATCCCATTAATCAAATGAAAAGTCTTTTATTTCTGTATTTTCAACTGATGGTTTCATAATAATCAAACCATTTGTTAAATACAAATTTACTTGATCTGTTTTATATCACATTTTGTGGAAATTTGGCTTGTAAGGATTGCAACATGTTTTTGGGTTTGTAACTAAAGAAACAGTAGTTATTATGTTGTTTAATATTTTCATCAATGAAACACAAATTGTTCATCTAATGTTTTACTGCTTCCATTAAAGTTATGAAGATATTCAAGATACTTGCTTAAATTAATTAAATAGTTATACAAAGGCTTCCAGTAGGAAAAATCTTGTTTGAATGAAAATATAAAAAATACAGTATAAATAAATATATTACAAATGTGATTAAATATTTTAAATACACATTTATTTTAAATATGCACAACCAAACACAAAGCAGATCGATGCCTAACTTCAATCTGAACTGCTTTACATTGTGTAGCTATTCACTTTTTGAAATTTAAATATAAAGCAAAAGGATATTATGTTATTAATGCTTTTAAACTTTCATTTCTTCTGCATTAAACTTAAATCTTGTGTCTGCCTCTAATTTGTTTTATTGGTTATTATGAATTATTGATCCACAAGATTCATTCTTGGAACGGCTGAATTTTATTTGAAAATTTGTGGTTCTATTGCTTATTTTTGAAAGACCAGCCACATTTTGCCTCTGGATATAAACAGTCGCTGCATTGTATTCCTGTGGCAACACAAGAATTTAACCTGTAAAAATAAATTAAGATGTAAAATTTACCAATTTTATTAGATTTAAAGTTTGAGATTACTTACCTTTAAATTTGTTTTATATGTGTTATTGTATTTGAGGAGTTCCTATTAAATCTTTGTCATTATTTCGTAGCAATATGGTTCATCACAATTTTTGGAAACATTTTTATATTTTCAAAACCTGTATATTTTCAACTTCATCTAAAAACATTATTTATTATTTATTGTCCTTGTATAAACGTACATTTTCGCCAATAGTTCAAGGTGGCGCTACTCTCTATTTTTTGCATGCGTACTAAAATATTTTGGATTTTACAAAGAAGATTTAATTCTACAAGTTACAAAACTACAAGTTACAAGTAGATTATGAAACAGGCCCCTGGCGCTACTATTTTAACACTTTATACAGTCTGAAATCTTGTTTTATTTTATACAAGTTTGTCCCTAAGGAACAGATGTAAGTCCCATAGTGATAGATCAGGCGAATAAAGATATGGTTTCTATTTGTATGATTGCATGGCAATAACACCACAATCAATGAAAAACCTGTATATTTGAAATACTTAAAACGTTTGAGAGTCTATATCAGGCCCTATTTTCAATGGCAATACAATAAAAAAATACCGTCAAATTTAGAAATCACAATTTGACAAATGTTAGAATCTTTTAGGTATATACAGAGTAGGACTGCCCAAGTGTAAGTACGATGGCCATGCGAATTGCCTGACCTATATCCTGTTAAACAAATGAGTTATTATAGGTAAAAATTCACAAACCAGAAATCTCCTTCTAAATCTGTGGAAACCCATCATCAAATGTTAGAATCTTTTAATAATGCATGCACAAGTTTATGTACGATGACTTACTAACTCAAGTGTTGTGTGCCCTTTCGATATCAATTGCAGTTAGCAGGGTCTGAGAAACCACAATAAGAAATTAATCACCTTATTAGATCGATGACATACCATTCATTGAAAATTGTTAAGCACTGAATATTTTCTTATGAGTTTAACCATCTGTTATTTTCAGATGTCCTTATGTGCGTTTTAAATAAAACAATAGTTGAACAACTACAGAGGTTTGCTTTTTCTAGTAGCCAAAAACTGTTTTACTCAAAAATAGTGTAATTGAGCATAACTCTTAACTACAACCAAAATGATTTTTAACAACCCATCAAACAGATGACTGGTCATTTTATCCAACCCCAATCTCTATAAATTCAATATACTTATCTATTCAAGTTAAAATGAAGAATAAAATATGATACGTCTACCTTCATTTACACACATTCAACCATATGTGTTATTATTCATCTCTTGAAGAGGATTACAAACAACAACAACCCGCCCTAAAACCGAATCTATAAAGAATCCAAGCGACTACCACATTACCAACTTATAAATAAATTAAAAACCAGTCTTCTCGCTATAAAACTAATAATGGCACTCGCAAAAAATATACTTATACGTTCAAGAACAATACGCTTGTTTCATACACAATACGAATACAACACTGTATTACTCCTAATAAAAATGAAATACAGCAATAAAAATGGTTGTTTACAAAAAATCAAACCCTACAATTTATTCTTATGAGGGGCCAAACTGTCTACCGGTGTCGCTGACTCGAGTATTGTGAATCGAGCTCGCCTAAGGTCCTTTTTCACAGGCTGTACATGTATCAGTCGCCATGGGCGGGTTAGAAAGGGAATCCATTTGTGATAATCCTTACTATCGTTTTGTATTAACAGGTCATTGGTACTGACTGGTCTTTGGTTTCTTGAAGCATCTCCTGCAAACTTTCTTCCCACTCATTATATTCCATATTCAAGTACTTTAGGCCACATTTCGTGTTCTGTTTTTGGTCTTATTCAAATACCTTCTCTGGCTGTAACAACAATTCTTATCTTTAGGAATATTATTGCATTACCTTTTATGATGTGTGTTCAGAAACTGGTAGGGAGTAATTCATTACTATATTCCAAGCAAGACAATGTATTTTTTGGAAAATCTTCTATACGAAATAATCAAAGGATATAATGTCAGTATTCCCCAGAGGTCAGTTGATGGTGCCTCGACGGTACATAAGGTTTCGAAGGTATGGTTATTAAAAATAAGGTTCAATGATGCTTTCCCGAGGCACGGTAACCCACAATATATCTTTTGGACTATATAGTGCTTGTTCATGTTTCTGTCTTGTACTTGCGCTGGCCCAGTAGTGGCTGTTCTGGTTGTTAGTTGAGCATTTGACCATTTGGACTAATATTCGCTTCTTCACTAAACAAGATATTTTCAAACATTGGGAACCACTGAACCATTTCATTTTCAAAATTCATTCAAAGAGTCGTTAAAGTTTAATATGAGAATTAACTAAATTTTGAAGTTAAATGTAACTCTTACTACAGAATCTTATGCAGCGACGATTTCATAATATCAAGTTTATGAATACATTTCGAACTGATTGAAATAAATTTTCACGCACTGAAACTTCAATAGTTTGATTAGAACAGAGCAAAGGCGACTTGGACATTTACAGTCGAAGTTGTACTTTCAAATATTCGGCATAATATGAACTATTTTCAGTGACCTAGTGATTTCCTCTATGATGTTTATCCCACAGTTTATATGCATCTCCTGCAGTCCATTTTCTCCTGGCAGTTCCTTCAACATGATCTCATACACAGTACCAACAACATCTATGACCCTGTAATTTTTCACATCATACTGTTTTCTTTTTAAATATGCCTCTTTTGCTGAAATTTCACTTCGACATTGCATCCAATCATTAAAATAACTGAGCTATCACCTCTACTACTTCTAAAACGAGCTGCGTTTATTTAAATGAATTGACATGCCTCCCCAAATTAATATAACATACCTTTTATTCTCATTTTCATATCATTTTATCGATTGTTTATCTACTTATCTTTTAAAGCTTAGTAGGCAACCTTCTGCATTACATTTTCCAGCCACTCACGCATTTTCTTATTTTGTTCCTTCATTTGTATCCCAAATTTTGCCTGCAAGTCTTAGCTTTTGTAGGTAAGCTACTGAGCTGTCTAACATACTAAAATAAATTTTGACTATAAACTTATCAGTAAAACACATAACTATGGAGAATTTCAGTGTTAAACCATACTGTATGCACGTTTTTGCAGCACAATACTGGTAGGAATTTTTGACAGTTTCGTAAGTCGGTCCTGAACCAAATCACAGTTTGACTATTGAGTTAATATATCAAACTTCTGGAAAAGCTACTATTGAATAGGATAAGCAGTGAATACAAAGCGGGGTGTGGAGAAAGTGTCCATATAAACATTTCAGTAAAATTCAAACCATACTATGCACGTTTTTTTGGTAGACAGTTTCAAGTTCCTAATTAAAATCGCAGGGCTCGGTATTAGACCTAATGCCATTTAATTCCTATACCTGAGCTGCAAGAAACTAACTTTCGGAAATTCGATTATCGTAACGACTAAACCTACTCAATAGATGCAGTTTGACTGATCACTGTAGCCTAAATGCTACTTTAAGACGCAAATAGTTGGAGGTATATGTGAATAATGTAGCACTTTTTTACCAACGGTACTCAAAAACTTGGGAGTTACTGCCTCTATAACTTTACCGTTCAAGACTCGCCTTGAAAATATGTTTGCCATGTAAAGCAAATGGAACTGCAGCTTTATACAACCATAGGGGTCTCAGCCGGATGTTTTAAGATTCTGTTATTCAAGACAATGGGCTCTTGTGAAGAAATGTTGTATAATAATGGGAAACACTTAAGTTCCGTACCTCAGGAATATTCCCAAGATTCAAAGTACACCACCTAGATACTAGGCTCTGCCCTTGGGACTAGCCTAACATCTACCTAGTAAAGGCCACTATTGCCGATATATTTGGAATGAGAGCGTTCTTCCAGAATTATTCGATCTTATAGTTCGTGTACAGACACCCATAAGTTTGGACTCTCGCGAAATATATGGAAGAGTTCTCATAAATTAAATGATAAAATACGTAGCCACATCTGTGAATGCAGTGGCTTAAATCAGAATATGCAACATATGCATCTGAGGGCTGCCTTTTATATTTCGGGATTGGACAACCCTACTATTACAATCTGACAACTGACAGTTCTATCGTAAAGTTTGACATTTTTGAAGTTATACTTACTCAGAACATTTTGACATACGAGCGCTATGTGTTGTTTACAGTAACTTAAAGGATTCATCTCGGCCAAAAAATGGAATTAAATCGTGAACATTTTCGTGCGATTATTTTTTACAACTTTCGACGTGGATTACGTCAGCAAGAGTGCGTGGATGAACTTAATTTAATTTTTGGCGATGAAACTCCATCAAGGACCACTGTTTATCGATGGTATGGTGAATTCAATCGAGGTCGTAGTTCACTGCAAGACGAATTTCGCAAAAACAGTTGTTGTTCCGGAAACCATTGATGCTGTGCGCGAACTGATATTGCAAGATCGTCATGTGACCTATCGTGAGATTGAGTCAACCTTACACATTAGTGGGACCAGCATACATTCAATATTGCATAAACTTTTGAATGTCAAACAAATTTGTTCGCGTTAGATCCCACACAATTTGTCAATCGTTCAAAAAAGGCTCGAGTCGATTGGTCGAAAGAATAGCTCAAAAAATACGATCGTGGTGCTTCAAAACACGTTTATGACATAGTGACAGGTGATGAATCGTGGATTTACGCGTAAGAGCCCGAAAATAAACAGCAGTCGACTGTATGGGTGTTTCAAGATGAGCCGAATCCAACAAAAGTTGTTCACGCACGAAGCACTTCCAAGCAAATGATCGCCAGTTTTTTCGGAAAAACAGGACATGTCGCAACCGTACCACTAGAACAACGCAGACCGTCAATTCTGAGTGGTACACAACCATTTGTTTGCCAGTTGTATTCCAAGAAATGAGGAAAACCAACCGCCGATGACGTATCACTCTTCAGCACGACAATGGGAGCTCTCACACATCGCCTCAAACAACTGCATTTTGACCACTCAAAACATCGAATTGATGAGTCATCCGCCGTATAGTCCTGACTTGTCACCAAATGACTTCTTTTTATTCCCGTACGTAAAAAACAAACTGAGAGGTCAACGTTTTTCGACACCTGAAGAAGTGGTTGCTGCGTTCAGAATGCATGTTTTGGAGATACCTCAATCAGAGTGGAAAAAGTCCTTCGACAATTGGTTTAAACGCATGCAAAAGTGATAGATCTTCATGGGGAATATTTTGAAAAACAATAAAGCGATTTTCGATGATTAATATTTGTTTTTGTTCTCTAATCCCGAAATATAAAAGGTAGCCCTCGTATTAAACCTGATATGCCAATGTTAAAATCTTGTGGCCAAAATCGAAATAGAAATTATAATAATGAATTTCTGTTTTTCCTAATTTTAGAATTTTATTTTGCATAGATGTATGTGTATTAACTACTTATTCGAAGTGTTATGTAATATGCAAAATAAGTACATATACTTTACTTGACTCCACGCCACTGGTGCTCAATACCGAGTACCTTCTCTCAAGACGAGCGAACAGGCACACGGGACATTACTCCCTGTGTCCCGTGAAAGGAAGTGAAAAATTTGCGGAACCCCGACCAGATCAATCATAAGTAATGTGACGTGACAGTAAGCATGGTACTTTGTCTATTGTAATCTGCCCATTGTTATCCGTGCTTTATAACCGGCACTAGTTTTTCTCTAGTTTTTCACTTTCGTAAATTGTATTTCTTGTATTGCGAGATTTATGTGTAGACGAAGGGGTCATTTATTCTTTTTGTGAGCCACCCCTTTTTCCTAATTGAGCATTGTGAGAAACACTGGATATTTCTGTAGAGTATTGTAAGCTGTGACATCGTATGAAGCATGAAAATCGGGAAATGATGGGAAATTATGAAAGTATCGTTTGAAATACATTCCAGTTATATTAAAGGTGGGTATGGCGATGTAGAAATAAAACTAGTTGTGCCTCACTCTAATAAATCTCTATAATAAACGGAAGTAATAGTATTAAATAAGTTGGAATAAAATAATACATATTACACAGATATTGTAACCCACCATTACTTAAAACTACAAAAAATTTTAAATAAAGTTACGACTGGTTAACGTACCGAAAATGCAGAAAATAATTTTGAAGGGGCCTATATTTATGTGAAATTAGAAATCGAGAAGAAAAAAAAAAGGGTTTTTTCAGACGAGTTGCGCCTAAATCAAGAACGTTTAGTAATTAAAATTAATCAAATACAGAGTGCTTGTTTTTTGGCAAAAAAATTTCCACTGGTAAAAATCAAAACAAATTTTAGTTAAATAAGTTATTACTAACCATTCACTCTATTATACTAATGTATATTGTCGGAATAATTCCAGATTAAAGAAACTGCTTCCGCATAATAAATGAACAAATCAAGCTCGCTGGGTTTGTAATTAAGGACGCAAATAGAGCAAGAAGAAGGATTACAAGAGCTTTTGAAACTAGAACGTTTTAGCCTACATGAATTTCTTTAAAATGTGATTAGTGATAAATGATTTGAATTCTACGACACCAAAACATTTCTAGCATCGGAAATTAGTTTTACAAATCCTCCTCATCAGTCTTATCACCCTATAGAATTTTAATTTCTCTTAATATCAATAATAAATTTTATGAGATTAATAAAGTTGCCTTGTTTTTGAAGATCTTTTGCGGCCATAAAAACAACATTGAAATTTAAGATGTACCATTATCATTATGAGTTTCAAAAACCATGGGTTGGCGTTGCTTGTTTCTCTCTTTTCAGACGTGTCTTTTCAAGGCGTTAACTTTTCAGTATGGGCGCCAATCTTTCTGGTGTGAATTGTAAAGATGCTTTGACAAATTTTTGTCATCTCAGATTTTAATTGTTTAGGAGTTCAGTATGCACGTTGCCATGCTGTAGTTTACCGATCGTATTGTGTGCTCTGCCTATCGCAGTTTTCTTGTTTTTATACAGTACTTATTATTTATAGGCCACCAAAGTAGTTGTAGACTTCGTAGAGCTCAAATTTGTATCTTGCCCCTCAAATTATGTTCTCGTTTACTCCTTTACGGATCCTATTAGAGATCTTTCTCTGGAAATTGATGATTGAGAAGGTTGGCATCTCGGTTAGAGATGGTCCATGTCTCTGATCTGTATGTGAGGACTGGTAAAATTAGAGTACAACGGAGATATTTTTGTAACCTATATAAACAGAGATTAGTAAATAACTCTCTGACCTCGTCTGTTTCAGTGTGGGAGGAATTAACTAACGATCGCAGGGTTTTAATTGCCAATTTTTAAGATTTCACTTCAGTTCTAGTGAAGAAGAAATGTGCAGTAGATGAAACAGCAAAACGGACGTGGACGTTATCCCAATAAACCAATCCGAGTTCGGAAGATGAACGATCAACTATTATAGGATTCAATATCATTGGAATAAACAATTATTAGCTTATTTGTATTTTGTTCTGTGAACACAATTCTGTAGAGGGGTGATTAATATTGTACATATGATTTATGATCTTGATGAAATCATTAAAACACCAAAGTTCTTTGCATATTAAACGAATAATAATAATAATTTATTCCAGGAGACTAACATAATAGTATAGGAACAGTCAAATCGTTAGTTAAGAACTAATACATGTAAGTGAGTAATTCAGTAATACTAATCGAACTAAATTACTTAAGGAAATTACATACAGAAGTAATAATAATAATAATTTTTCTGCTAATATATAGGGTGTCCCATAACTAATAGACAATACGATAACTGCAGTTAGAGGCGTTGAAAATATACTGATTAACACAAACATGTCTTAGTAAAATGTTTGTAGTAAACGATATACACGGTCCAAAAGTGGGTATTTGGTTTTTGAAAATTTGCTATATTTGAAAAACGGTTCCATATATTGAACTCAAATTTGGCACAGCATTGTTTTTAAGGGCAATAAACAAGAATTTGTTATCATATTTCATGGTACTATTACAGGGGTGTTTGTTACGAAGGTCGAATTAGACAAATCCATGTTAATTTTTTTAAAGCTCCGTATAATTTGCGTTTCAACGATAAATAATTAAACTGCCATAATTTCAGTACAAAAAAAGGATACTTGTTGAATCTCCACATTTCAAGGCGTTTTCGAGATATTGTCATTATAAGATTGTCGCTTAGTGATTTAAATAAAACATTAACGGTTTAAAAATATTCCATTTAATTATGAAAACAAAAAAAAACAAATAGATTCACTTCATCGAATGTTGAGATTGACCACCATTAGCATAAATGCATTTTATTACACTTTTTATGAAATGCCGTCCCATCTTGAAAAAGGATGCAATGTTAATTTTAAGAATATTCGCTAAAAGATCGTTTCCGGTATTAATTTCATTGCTGTACACCAATGATTTCATGTATCCCCATACGTGAAAGTCCATAGCATTAAGTTCAGGAGTACGAGGCGGCCAAGGGAATTCACTGCCATGTCAATCCAACGATGCGGAAAGTAGTCTTTTAAATATTGCTAGACTACAAGTGGATAATGTGGCGGCGCCCCATCGTGCATATACCACATTTGATGTCTTGCAATAAGAGGAACTTCTTCGAGTAAGTTACACAAATTATTGTCCATAAATTCTATATATTGTAATACATTTAATCTCGTCGGAAGTTCAAATGGACCACTGAAGTAATCGTCAATAATTCCAACCCAAATATTAATGGAAAATTCATGCTGAAAATGAGTTTCACCATACTTATGAGGATTATCAAAATCATAATAGTGGTTATTCCTCTAATTGAAGACATGTGAATGTAGCTTCGTCAGAAAATAGGATGTTTTCAAGAAACGTTTGATCTTGAATGATTTTATGTTGCATCTACTAACAGAACTGAAGTCTAGGTGGTAGGTAAGTCATTGGGCAATAAATGTTGTACAGTCGTAAAGTATTACGGATACAATTTTTCTGTACGTAAAATTCTTGATACTGTACTGGATTTACTTACACCAGTAGCTGCTTGCAAATGACGAGTACTTAATACAGGATTTTCCAGAATTCGAACTAAAATATCATCTTCACGATTACCTGAAATTCTTTGAGGTCTGACACCAGAATTTTTGTTGTGAAAGGAACTTATTTCAACTAAATTTATAATAATCGTTGGAATATTTTACGACTGGGCACATTTCGAATTGGATATAATTGTGCATATCGTCTAACTGCAGCATTTGAATTATAATTTACTTGTGCATAAACACAAATCATATCCTTAGTTCACTATTTGCAAATTCTTTAATTCTAGGCATATTTAATAAAGACTTTCTGAATTACTCACTTAAAAAATGGAGTAAATAAATTGATAGTATGCAAAGAAGGTATCCATAGTTCTTATCAAATTCACAACCTACTTTAAAAAATGTCTTTTTTGAGGCTGCTTGCGGTGATATGCAGTACCGTATGAATTGCAATATTTCGAAAACGCCTTGAAATATGGAGATTCAACAAGTACGTATACCTTGCTTGTTTTGACAAGTATACGTTTTTTGTATTGAAATTATACTAGTTTCATTAGTTATCGTTGAAACGCAAATTATGTCGGGATTTAAAAACAATAATGTGGATTTGCCAAATTCGACCTTCGTAACAAACACCCTGTAAGAGTACCAAGAAATATGATAACAAATTCTTGTTTATCGCCCTTGAAAACAATCCTGTACCAACTTGAGTTCAATATATTGAGCCGTTTTTCAAATATCACAAATTTTCAAAAACCAAATACCCACTTTGGTACCCTGAATATCGTTTAAGACAAACATTTTACTAAGGCACGTTTTTGTTAATCGGTATATTTCCACCGCCCTCTAACTGCAGCTATCGTATTGTCTATTAGTTATGGGACACCCTGTATATTAGCAGATAAATTATTATTACTTCTGTATGTAAATCCCTTAAGTAATTTAGTTCGTTTAGTATTGCTGAATTACTCACTTATACGTAATTCTTCACTTATACGTATTAGATCTTAATTAATTTGACAGTTCCTATACTATTATGTTAGTCTCCTCGAATAAATTACTCGACTTGACCATACAATGTATGGCATCACACTCCCTCTAAGGCACGCTTTAGCGAAAAATTCACTAAACCCCAGATATCTTAGATATCAAAAGGGTTTAGCTCTGTGGGAGCCCTTGCCAGGTTTTCAGGCCAGTGGTTGGAGTCGTGGCGGCAGTTTCCCATGAATTTCCTAACCGTCCGGGCTGTTCCTAACAGGACGGCTTTTTGTATTTGTTCGTAAAGATGTTCGTCTAGACCGAGGTTTGGGGACTAGTCCTGTCGTTGACATAACAATTGGTACTGTTCATGTGTTGTTCATGTCCCACTGAATCTTTATTTAAAATTCCAAATCTCTATATTTGGTTATTTTCTCAGCCTGCTTGGTATTTATTATTTTATTGTTATTAGGAATTGCTGTCAATTAAAGTTGTTTTCCGAGATACTTTATCTACCAAAACGATATCTGCTCCGATCGGCCAGTATCGTGCGGTCCTAATACAGCTTGTAGTTGCTATTTTCTAAAACAGATTCTGGTTAGTATTTATAGTATGGTAATCTTACCGACTGTGATAATTCAAGTTTCAGTGCCAATACCTGGTAAAGTATTTTTGCCACTGCATCGTGTCGTTCTTTGTATTCAGTTGCTGTGAACGCTTACCACTTCCTGTGATATGCTGGATAGTTTCAGATGTTTGGGAACCGTACCTGCATCTGTCGTTATTAATAGAAGGGTCTTTAACGATGTACTTTAGGTAGTTCTAAGTTGGAATTACTTGATCTTGGATTGCCTTCCGTTTCAGGAAACATATGACCAGAGATCAACCAGTAGTTCAATGAAGCACTGTCGACATAATCTTGGTTGACGTCATTTATATGTCTTTCCATTTCAGCAGTTTCTGATCTGTGGTCTGGTGGTGTAATTGGACATGTTGTTGTGTCAGCCGCAGTGGTGTTGAGTCATCAACTCTGTGTAGATCAGAAAATTCTGCGAGTTTCTGGAAATGACTCCGCAAAATAGAAATTTATTGATCTAATAGTTTGCTCAGATCTGTCAATCCTCTTCCTCCTTCATACCGTGGCAAAGTTGCACGTTCGACAGAGCTCTTTGGATGGTGATTTTGAGCTTTTGTTAGTAAAACTCGAACTTTTCGTTGTAATTTTTCAATGTCAGTCTTGCACCAATTAGCTATACCTAAAGAGTAACTGAGCACTAAACACGCATAGGTGTTAATAGCCTGAAACAGATTTTTACTGTTTAGTTTGGTTTTCAACAGTCGTCTTACCCTTCTATAAAACTCTGCTGTTAAGTCCTTTTTCATAGTCAAGTGATAAATACGTTGAGCCTGCTTTATGCCAAGGTATTTATAAATATGGCCTTCCCCCAGAGATTCAATTGAGGTGCCATCTCCCATTTCGAAGTGCCCCTGCTGTATTTTGTCTTTAACTATATTAATAATTCGGCATTTGTCTAAGCCAAATTTTCATATGGATGTCACTAGAGAACCCTTCTAGTATTTTAAGCATGCAATGCAGCTGTTCTTTCGTAGCTGCCTTCAACTTTAAGTCGTCCATGTATAACAAATGGTTTATCTTTAATGCTTATCTGTTGCTGTGTTTGAGACTGAACTCAAAACTAGTCGAGTTCAGTTTGTTTGAGAGAGGATTCATGGCAAGGCAGAACCACAGCGGGCTAAGAGAGTCTCCATGGAATATACCCCTTCTGATTGGAATGGGGTCAGTTTGTATCGAATAGTTGGCTTCATTCAGTGAGATTTTGGGTTGCCAGGTGGACATGGCCTATTCTAAAAAGTTAATAATGCAATTATTCACTTTATAGAGTTTCAGCACCTTAATGAGCCAATTATGTGGAACTGAATCAAAGGCCTTTTTGTAGTCCACATATGCCATGTAGAGATTTCGTCATTTGATAAATTATTATTATTATTATTCGTTTAAAATGCAAATGAAGAATTTTGGTATTTTAATGATTTCCCTATACAGGATTCTGTTCACATCACAAAATACAAATAAGCTAACCAATAATAATTGTTTTTTTCCAATGATATTAGATCCTATAATAGTTGATCGTTCATCTGAGCCCAGATTGATTTATTGGGTAAGTTCCACGTCTTTTCCTGTCAAGTTTTCCAATAAGGATTTCACAGTGTACCACGTCAAGAGGTTTACTGAGATCCATGAAAGGGGTTTCACAATTTTCCTCAATATCTAAAGCTCTGTACAATTTTTCAATCAACTGACAATTTATTCTTCCAAAATATATAAGGTCAATCGCTTAAAATGTTATTCTTATTCAAGAAATGACTTCTAATAAAGTGGTACCAAGGAACGACAACTATTCCATCTTGAATGCAGTTTTAGTGTTGCTTATTAGCTTTCGAATTTCAATATCAAAATTCTACAGAAATAAACCGTCCAGTGTAGTTATTGGTTAGATTCATTATGAAAGAACTTTTATATGATAAAAGTTCTTTCTTTAAGAAAGGATTGTGAAATTCGATATAGGCTTTAACTAGCGGGTTTATCAAATGCTTATCTGAAATAGGTGTCAAATTCGACAAAATATGCCAATTGCTTAGAAAAAAATGATACAATTTCTTTTCGTTTCCATTCAGCTAAAAACTCAAAACAGATGCATTGTACAGGGGTGCACCCTTATCACGAGCAGTGAAAAGCGAATGCAATTGTATCCATTCTCACACAAAATATCTTTCATTGTCAGAACATTCGCCCATATAATTATCGACACAATGTCCAAACAGTACCTGCGTATACACCTACTCATTGTCCTATTCAGAAAAATTTCAGGAAAACCATCGAATCCTATCTAGACGTTTTATTTCGTACTTCCTTTCCGAGGACAAAGGCGAAGTGAATGGGCCCCAACACCGTTCGACAATGGGCAACAATACCTTTTTGGGTCCTTTCGGCATTTCAGCAACGCGTGGGTATTTTAGGTTTTGGATTGTATTGTTGGATTTCTTGAATAGAATATGTAGAACTCTGTGTTTGTTATATGTGTTAGTTCTCTGCTTTTACATTTCTTGCTGCGAATTCATTGCTCGATATAATATATTGTCACATGATCTTTTTGTGTTTTAACAATGGTGCATTATTTAATAGCGTGTGTGAGGTGCTAAATACGAGGGTCACGTGGTAAGTAATTAGGAATACAGTGGGCATACAAAAACTTACTGCATCGTTAAAGTTAGAGCGAATTAAAATGTATTAATTTTAAATTTTCTTGAGGAATAACACCACAATTGAATTAAAAAAGCTGTATATTGAAAGAAAATACTAAACGTTTTAAAGTCGATTCTGACTTCGTTGTTTTTTGGTTTTAAAATATGTAATGAAAATGTAAACTGCAAATTGAAAGCTTGATCTATGACATTTAAGTTGACATAAGATTTTGTTGTTTTTACATATACAGGTAGCACAAAAAATTCTAAAGATCATCTATTAAGTTAAACAGCTTTCAAGTTGGAAGAATTTGAAAGAGTTGTCTTTAGAATTTCTAAGTGGCGTTCATAGGTACGACTTTGTTATAAGATAGCGCATTCGCCAAAAATGCGATCAAAAAATTCTGCTTTTTCAGAGATCCCATTAACGTGATAAGGGAAAACCTAAGAAAAACCTTATGAACTATCCCGATACTGGGTTGTTCAAATGGAGATGACCATTAATAATTTCTTCCTTAATTGTCGTTAACCAGATACGATTGAATTCTACAGAAGTAGAAGCGATGCAATCGTCTTCATTCAAAAGAATTAAGGCAGACTCTTCTATTTTTCGTTTTGTGTTATGTTGTTCTTTGTTGAAGTATAGTTGAAATGTCAAATTGTATTTTATGGCCTAGGTCCCAATGCATGTTCACAAATTTTCGATTTTTCAAATTGTCGTTTCTTTATGTAATTCTTGTGTTCATTTATGCCTATGTTTAGTGGTCTCGATGTTTCTCCAATATAAAATTTATTGCATTCGCAAGGAATCTTGTATATGCAGTTCTGAGTTTGTTGGTTATACTGAAATCACTAATATCAAAAAAAACCAACCAAATTCGACTTAGCTGGCAATAACTTCAGCGAACACGTACTTTAGGGATTTTAATATTATCAAACATCGATGTTGGATCCCATCATTCAGTTTGTTTTTTGAAAAAAAAAACAATAAAATAAAATAAATCAAAAAACGACTACAGTATTAATTGATAAACAAAGTTTACATATTTACATTATGAAGTTGATTAACTTACATTTTCTTTGATTTAATTCCAATTCATCATATACGACATTCCGAATAAAGACATCTGCTTTTTTTAGTACTTTTGTCTCCACCAAAGGTTATAGGTATTATATAAGAAAGTCGGTTAAAAAGGTCTTTCTTTTTATTCCATTTTTTAAAAAAATGTATATTCTATGCCCTTGAAAAAATATGGGATCACTTCGGGATACCCCTAAACAGAATCCAGTTTAAACGATCCAAATTCCTTGAGCGCGTTTCGAGTAATCGCTGAGCATATATAAAAAACATATATACCGACCTTTTTTTGAAGACGGTTAAAAATATGCCTGTTAATTTGTGACTTAAACCTGGTATCCTAAATTTCGAAAATTCAAAAATCAACATAAGCTAAGGCGGCTGCTGTTCATCGGGTAACATATGGGCGTGGGTAAGATAGTAAAACACAAAAATTTTAATTATAAATTAGGGCGCCTTTTGGTTGAAAACCTATAGGTGAACATACTTTAAAAACCAAAAAAATAGTATGTGGTTATGATGTAATCACACCGGCTATAGTGATATTATTATGTTCCTTATGAAACAAACTGTTAATAATCTGATTCTGTTTAAAACAAATGATACGTATTCAATAATTTCCGTGGTGCTTCCAAAAATTCTTTCACAATCGGATAGGTTAGGTATATAAAAAATATGCAAAATGTAAATACAGAGTGTTTAATAAAAAATCAAAAAGAAAATATATAGTTCAGAAAAAACGAGATAAGAAGTTTCTTTCAAAAAATTAACTAAATCTGTAGTTTACATTCGGGAATGTTTACAAATCTAACTTAAAAATCACCTTCAAAATTTAAATGGTTTACAAAAAAATTTTTACCCTGAAATCTACAAAACATGTACTCAACAATATTCACCTAATCAAAATGATTTGATTAAAATGGATAATGGTATAATCTGTCCACAAATTAAAACCCTACCTTATTACACGTTCCTGAATTTTACTATCACTTATAATATTGATATGATTTTCTGTACTGTATTCGTGATCCTGGAAACTCAAAGCCAATTATTTCCAACTAATTTATCAGCGACTGGACATCAGTTGAATTCCATCTAAACGGTTGATTCGGTTCCATACCAAATAGTAACTTCAAAATCCCATCTCGAAAATAACAGTCCCAAAACGTAGAAAATTCTAACTTTTAAAATCCCTAGTTAGAACGTGGCTCCAAACGTAGAACAATCTACTGTAAAGCAAATCTACCATAAAACAGGATTCAAAACGTGGAAAAATCCACCGTAAAACAGGATTCAAAACGTGGAAAAATCCACCGTAAGTCAAATCCACGGTAACTCAATATTCACCGTAACTTCCATAGGAAAATCCTCCCTAAGACCCCTCACAACGAAGGGCTACTCATATCCAAAGAAATCTCAACCCTCAACGTCTCTTTAAAACGGTATTCTTCAACAAATAATAACATCAATCAGCCATCACTTCCTGACGCGGAAAAATTGAACAACTAACTTAAGGGAACGCCATTTTGGTAGCCTATAGAAATCGCTCAACAGCGAGGCACGGCTTCACTGTGTTCGAGACGAAAAGGAAGTGTTTTTCGAATCAGAAAATCTCCCTACTCAAGTGAACCAAACATGAGGAAATCTTAACAGAACAGGAGCGGCTTCAGATAAATTACGAATTAGAGACATGAATTAATCTAACAGATTTTTAAGAAGAAATGTATTTTATGGATGGCATCAAACTTAACTGTGCTAACAAAAAAGTATTGTCCTGGATATCGCCAGCTTAGCGAAAAGTCGAACAGACAACGGACAAAGTACTCAAGGAGGCACCAGAACACCAAGTGGTTCAGTGAGCCTACAATAAAACAACTCTAGCCATAGCAACTCCACCGTACTATAGATACATAATCTCCATCAAACAAATTATAAGATTACTCAAGAAGGCTACAATTTTTTTACACATTACAAATTGAACAAAGTTTTGTTCGGATTCAGTAATGCCATTGAGGTATTAAAAGAATACGAAAATTTTTTACTGGATTCCTATTCTGCAAGTTCTCATCTTTATCAATTATATTAATGAATCAGAGGAGCCAAATCAAAATACTGAAATATTATTTCCCTCGAGAATCGCACAATACCAAAAATATAATAACAAAATTTCTTTAGGAGTATTTTGTTACTTTCCCACCAGACTGAACAGTGAATTTTGCATTATTGAAAAACCATGCGGGAGGTAGACTGCCTCCTTAAGCCTTCACTCGAAAAGGGTACGTCAAATACTTTTCCTCAAAAGCAACACTCGATGAATTCTCCACCCAAATTACACACCGACGTTGCATAATTCCCAATACTAAATCAATTTCACGCGGTCAGACCCTTTTCATGGCGAAATTATCCCCGCAGGGCCGATGCCCTCCCTCTCAGCGATCTTTGATTGTTATTGTAACAAAATTATTGGAGCCGTTGAAAGTACGCGCAGAAAACGCTCCCTCGCTCGGCAAAATTTTTTTAGTTACTAGAGGCTCTAGAACCCACGAGACGACGTCAGATTAAATTAAATCCTTCCATTGTGATGGTAAAACGTGTTTTCTGCCATTGTGGTTATTGTGCTCTCTGTTACAACCCTATTCTTTATCAGCTCAATTCTACATATGTGGACCCTTTGTTTTGCTTACACTATTATTCATATAGCCTGGCCCTTTTCATCTACATGAATAATCTCGCGCCGCTAAAACTGGATTGTTTCATTTTATTAGTTGTGTTTATAATATTCAAGTGCAGTTGAATATGATGTAATTTTATTTTGGTGATACAGAGGGAGTTCCGGTAAATATTTCCGATGATCAACTAATTTCTTTGTTGTCAATAAATTTTCATACAGCTATAAGATAGAATAAGTGTTCGCTGGATATTTATCAGCTTTCAAAAAGCAGGTTTTGCATTCGACGCCTCTGATTTTTTAAATTAATTTCTCAAAACCGATTTGCTTAGTTCGGTATTCTGCTAAAGTACATCCTGAGGTCCTCTCACGTTTACAGGTTCCTGCGGAAGAAAATACAGGCTGCTCCAATCAAAATGAAACATGGTCGATATTTCGTATGTCAGTAGGAATGAATTGGAGATATCACCACTCTTGTCACATCAGCCCATCCAACGCTAAAATCTTAAAAGTGTATGGTTAAAGGTAATCAAAATCTCGGTTGAACGAATTTAAGTTTTGCAAGATTGATGCAGCGTTTGTTGGAGCAATAAAAATATATATTGCTTTTTATTCAGAAAAAAAGTGTTCTCTTAGTTCTGACCCTGTCACTTCAACCTCCCGCAGCGATAAGCTCCAATCTGGGTGTAAGATTGGAAGGTGGATCGTCTTCCTATTTCCACAATACCAAAAACGCGTTCTCTTATTGAGGATTTAGATCTTTGGTCACTAGATGGTGCTACGTAGCATGTGTACCATTCAAGGTCATTACCAGTGAACTGGTAATTCTTTTCACCATTAAACTAGATTGTCACACATAATTGTAGCAAAAATCCGTTATTTTATTTTTCTTTATAGCAGTTTGAGTTTTTCAAAAACAAGAACAATATATATGGTCTGCCTTTATGATTTTTCATTATGTTGTTGTCAAGTTACCTTTTATGTTATCTTTTAAGACCCCTACGTGCCAGATGGCCTGAGGTATAGAGTAGAGTTATATTTTAAAAATTTAAAGCACTATTGAGCATTTTCATAATATTTGTGTATCTGAGGAACTAAGCCAGATTTATTTCTTACGATATTTTCCATTGAAATGCACCAACTTGTTGAAAGGTCAACTCTGCAGCTAGATCGAAAGCGTCTTCTAATAATTGTAGATACAGTTCTCCATTTAGCTTATATGGGGAAAAAAGGACCAGTAAGCAATCGCCACAAATCCTAATTTCTCAAATGTTGAGTGTGAACCTGAAAGAATAGTTTGATTTTCTGACAGACCAATATCGACAATTGTGGCGATTAACTTTTATACAGGATGTTTCTAAAATAGGGTTCCAAACTTCTGCTGTGTAAAGAACAAGAACCATTAAAATAAGCCAAAAACTTCCTATTAACATGTGCTCTAAAACGCACCCTTTGGAAGTTATATGCCCTGAAAAGACTCAAACAAAACTGTTTTTTTCCAGTCAGCACGTTGACTAATTAAATACTGCACAGCTCAATTGACAGTTTATCCATAACTTAAATTGTTAAGCGTTGTGGCAACGTGCGTCCTCTATTTGCCATGCTAAACTGATTTTTGTAATTTTTGCCCTAATATCTTAAAGCGCAGATTAATTTTCAAACTCAATTTACTCGAAAACCATTGGAAATATCGTTTTGGACAAACATAATGTTTGTTATGTAAAATGTTTAAAAATTTTTAAATCTGTAGAGCAAATTGTAAAAAAATTGAAATAAAAAAAATACGGACTGAAAACCCCCTGATACAGGTCGAAAACCCCCTTGACCAACCTAAATAGGAGGCTTATGATTTGGATGTCGAAAAATGGTGTCGCAGATGTTATTTATCGTAAAAGTTATGTAAGATCCATACACAAGGGCATATAATTTCCTAAGGGTGCTTTTTGGGGCACATGTTAATGGGGACTTTTTGGCTTATTTTAACGAGTTCTATACATAGCAGAAGCTAGCAGAACCTTAACAACATTTTGGATTATTTCCTATTCGCTCAGTAATAATCAAAGGTGGGTACAGTTAATCCAAAAGTTAACTTCTATAATCGGTAGAGCGTTAAATTTACGAACACTTAACGAAAGTTAAAGTTAACAGTTAGAAGTTAACCATTCAAAACTTATACTGCTTTTGGCCTGAGAGAAATAGGTCAAATAGGTAAATAAAATAAAAAAAAAACAAATAGAAAGAATATTTAAATACACATTTATTTGTCTTCTAAACGTTGTTTGTGGCATGTTCTTGATTATTTTTATGTTTCTTTGGGGAATAACACCACAATAGAAATAAAACTACGTATATTGCAGGAATACCAAACGTTTCAAAGTCTATTGAAACGTTTGGTATTCCTGCAATATACGTAGTTTTATTTCTATTGTGGTGTTATTCCCCAAAGAAACATAAAAATAACACATTTATTTATTTCGATAAAAAAGTGGCCAGAGATAAAGCTATTATTAATCATAATTTTGCATAAGGTGCATGTTCCCCTTCATAAAAATTAGTATATTAAAATTGACATCCGACACCGATGATCATTTAGCTCGTAGAAAAAGACGTTCTTCTGCAGCACTAGATGGGATAGCAGTGTTATATTCAATAAAAAGGTTTATTAAAACTGGTTCACCTAGAAAGGCAGCAACTGTAAAAGATTCTTTTGACTAGACAAGTTCTTATCAAATTCTCAGCTTTTTTTCCGATTTGTGGCTTCTAGCCTATATTCTTCATCCCCCTCTTCTTCATTATTGCTGCTTTCGCTTATACTCATATTATCCTTTTCGTTTGCTTCCCCTTCTTTAATCAGAGCATCCGCAACTTTTGCTTCCATAAGCGTCCTGACTCTTGAGAATTTGCTGCTATCATACTTTTGCAGCCACAGTACACGAAACTTTGGGTGATATGCTGCATTCAGCTGGCATATTTCGTTTTCCATAAACCGTTCAAATCTTTTTTTTTTTCAGATAATAGGGCATTGGCCAAAGGGCACATCAGTGCACTTAGTGGCTAGGGTCTTGCAGTTTGAACGCTGTTGTCACAATAGTTGGTAGTAGAGTCCGAAAATATGCTTGAGCTTGACCCTGAATTAAGTCTAGCGCTCAAGCCACTGGTGAAATGACCTGTAGGGAAATTGTAATAAAATTATAACATAATATGTACTTACGAGTAGTTTGGAGTAGGTAAAGTAACTGATCGGCGAAATAAAAATACAATGTTAGGTACGTTAAGTAGATTATATTTACTTTCACATACTCCTTCATGATAGCCACATCTTAATCATTGAAAGCTTGTAAGTTCAGATGGGTTATAACTTGATGAAGAGCAAGTCTTTTTGTTTCCAAAATTGTGTCTAGGATTACAAGAGCATCTTAAGTGGAGTTCCAGTATTAGTTTTACAAAAAAATTGGGTTATTATTTGTCATATTCACTCACAGATCAAAGTAGGCACTGACATCTTGGCACTGACTTGACTCAGACATCTGTATGATCTGTGATTGAAACTGAGAAGACTTGTTTACCACGATACAACTAAAATCTTGTTTACACTCACACCATGCTTAGCATTAAATCCTCCTCCTAGAGCATACGTTATATAGCATCAAACTCACACGCGCACTTCGTATATGCATATATCATCGATATTATATCCTTCACCATTCGAGTCGCCGAACAAAGAGCCTGACTTGGCGCGTAATTCAAACAAACGAAATGACAGCATGTCAAAAACGATTAATGTAACAGACTAAAATTAACGGAAATTCAATTTAAGGGAAGTTAACAAGAGCATTAACATTTTTTGAAGTTAACTTAAAAGTTAATCCGTTCACCAAATTGTTAACTTCGTTAATTAACGATTAACGGATTAACGAGTTAATGTCCAGCTATGGTTATAATTATGTGTAGGTGTTTAAAATTCTGCGAGTATTAGTACGAGTTATGTCACATTCTAAACATAGTTTCTGGGTACTTAATGTAGGGTCTATATATTGTCCTGGCGCATAATAGAATCTATCATTACTTCGATTATATTTCGATTTGGAACGAATGGTTTTCGGTTTGTCACTGATCCTGTCATCCTAAACTTTGCAACCAAGTTGACTGCGAAATATATCCATATTTTTTCCTATAAGATGAAAAAACATCTTTTTAATCGAGAATACCAAATCAAATCATAAAGGTACTCGCTCTCTTAATTAATTTCCAGAATAAAGGAAATTAAATATATATATATATATATATATATATATATATATATATATATACAAACGTATAAACACAAAAAACTTTGTACCCTAACACCAAACCTTTCTTTTTTCACTCAACGCACGTTTCAACAGCGAAGCTGTCATCGTCAGTGGCAACCCAAACGTGTTTTGGTTTACAGCTTAGCTTAGGGTACAAAACTTTTGTTTATATATTTGTGACACAACAGTTTTCAGATTATGTATATACAAGTAACTATATACTCATATAGCAAGAGATAGGGTATGATATAGGGCGCGAAGCTACCCTGGGAAGGTCAGAAATCGGATTTAAGTATAGAAAAATGTATGGCTATTGAGAAGAAATTCAAGCCTATCATTTCCCAACAAAGTACTTCTTTATGAGTAAATTCTTAATCCCATATGACATCGAGATATTGAGTTGAACCTAACAGAACAGTCTGGAGATAATTCTGCAGTTTCAGAGCCACGTTCTGAGAGAGTGATATTGCTGACGCCCTATGGCACTTCAGGAATCATTATCTACCTAAATATTGGAAATGGGCACCTGTCAGGTTATTAGCAATTACGCCAAGAGTCACGAACTAAGACTTCCTTATAACCTTAATGCCGAAGTAGTCAGCTTATAGATTCACGCATCTAATAAGAAACTAAAAAACTCTACAACAATACGAATTTAGAATCAATAAAAGAAAAATAATTAGCATAGGGTCAACAGAAGATTTCTTCTCTACGTTTAGTTGCTGAGATATAGATATGATGTCGGACAGAATTACAGTTCTATGATACATTTGATAATAAACAAATCCCTATTGGTACTTGACATATATGTCCGTTGTGATTCAAACCTTAAGCCACATCCACAAGATGAAGCGTCACCAAATTATTAACTCAATGTCCGTACCTCGACTTCATATTTTCAAATTGGTGGACAGGGAGGTCAATGTAATAGCCAGCACCTTTACCAGACCTTGCGTTATTAGAATTATTTTATGAGAATATCTGAAAGGTATTGTATACAATAATAAAACTAACTTAAGAGTAGCGCTATCAACCCTGAGATGTTCAGTCATACATTCTTTTCTTATTTTAAATTACAAACAAGGAGATAAGTATTACTTTTACTTTTTCGTCTGTTATTTTTGGAATGTTTTTCCATAATTTGAGTAGGGTATGAAATGGTTTTTCACACTATAGTACAGGGTGTTTTGTAGAAGGTTCGACAAACTTTATATATATATATATATATATATATATATATATATATATATCCCCTGTAAAAATTTTAAGATTTTCGCTTCTCAATCCTTCGGACAATTCTTCCTACAAAAAGCACTAAGTTTCCTCAAGTTTTCTCCGAGCTCTTCAGTGGTTTTAATATATATTCCGGGAATACAAAAAGGCCAATCATCCCTCTAGCGTAGTTGATAACTGATTATGTTCCCTACCGGGTTCTTCACTCTTCACTTCTTCTTCTTCTTCATTTCACTTAGTCGGTCCTCGCCTTCTCACAGATAATTCTCTTCTTCGTCTCTTCTCAGCCTTAAGTTCTCCATTTCCACAGCTTTCGTTCTTCAAAATCTTTCAATTCTTCAGGGAGGCTACACCATACTCATATGATGATGATGATGAATGTTTCGCGGGCACTAAATGTTTTAGGTGGTTTCCGGGATTCATCCGTTTGACACAAATAACGACGACTTGATTTGGTTCCTGTTTTTTGATAAAAAAAATGATATGAATCCATATGGCGAGGTTCCATAAAAAAGTCATTAAGTTAAACAATTTATCACATTACAAAAAATTAAGAAGTACATCGAGAATTTCGACTGCTTACAAAAACTTCTCTACTTCAACTTCTTTCCAACGATATATCACACGTATTGGGCCGTAATCAGTATCATAACAAATTTGAGATTGTAACTTACAATGTTAGAACTAGAAAAAAAAACAAGTTGCAATAATTTGTTATAAATTTTAATCAAATTGGCTTCTATCGCTACGGATGCAATCGCTACGCATTTGCCTGACTGCTAGAGTGGTAGTCTCTATTCGCATCCCATCCCACATTAATTCAAATTTCTCTTTCTCTTTACTGCTCTCAAAAGGGAGTCAGGTCTGGGGATTTTGGAGGTCAGTGTCTCTCAATCCAGCGTCAAACAGTTGTTTGATAATGGCATAGCCTTTTGCCGAAACTAGTCACAGCAAAGTGAAGATAAAAGTGATATAAAACTAAGTTACATTCTGTTTTTCTTTCATTATGAATCATATCATTTTTTCAACCAATTATCTGTGTCAAATATCGAATGCAGAAGAGCAAACAAACATCATAGATTTGACTAATTTATTTGGTCAAGTAACAGTGAAAAATAAAAAGGTTACAAAAGTTTTTATGTAAAAAGCTGAGAATTAAGAGAAAAAAAAAAGAATTAAAAAAGAAAAACCATAAGCTATCTAGATGTTATATGGGCTCATAACATGAGCCCACCTATCAGACCTCCATGTTTGGCTAACGTTCTACAAAACACCCTGTATATCGTCCTGATTGTTATTAAAAAAATAGACGGTTGTTACCAAAGTGAAATGAAACATTTTGTTGCAGGATGATGTGTTTTATTTTTCGATTAACACTTACCATAATGGTTGGGTTTGTTAAATGCTATTTTTAACTCTGTGGAGGCTCAGTAGATTTCTCTACTGAAGTCTCTATTTTCTAATTCAATAATTACGAAAACAAATACACCAGAAACGTGTTATGATATTTCGCATCTGTGCCTTTAGAAGCTAAACGGTTTCAACGATAATTTGTTAATCAATCACTACTGAACTATAATAATTTTTTTGCAGTCAACGTGCTACCGTTATTCGCATTCACTCAAGCCTCCTTCAAGATGACAAGTTGCTACCATCCTCCATGACGTTTGGAAACCGGGAATTGCTTGATATATCTTGTTATTTTAGACATTTCTCGCATCTCCGACGTGTTTTGTTGCTCGAGATTTATCTCTAGCGTCATCTCGCAATTGTGACAGAACGTTATTATTGTATCGAAAGCATACACACAACGCCAAAAGTGGCTATTATGTAGGGGAAGAAGTGTGTGTATGTCTCTGAATTCCATATTCCTTTCTCTCGACTATGTGCGTTTGTCATGTGGAGAGCGAAGAATGAAGACAATTTACAATTCCGTTTTCAACTAGGATACGCTAGCACAAAGAGGAAATTCACAACGAAAATATGACATTGTCGTTCATTCTAATGACTTTTCTATTAGATAACAATAAAATTATGAGTTCAGTACTGGAAATACCAAGTTTGTACAGATCCTTTATGATGGTGGAATCAGAAATACTTATTTTGTTTGCTAAATAAATTAACATGTTGGTTGCTGGGCCGACAAAGCAAATTTTTGCTAATAATTTGTGTAATTTGTTTTTTTAGGGTTCCGTATATACAAAATACGGATACCCTTATAATATCACTCCGGATTTCTACCTGTTTCACATCATAGCAATTTTCTCCTAAACTACTAGACGGAAAAGGTTGAAATTTGGTATCAGTAATAGTATAGTCATAAATGATGAAATTTTGATTTTAGGGGTACTTCTAGCGGGAAAACTAAAAAAAGACCGTTCCTTCCCTTATCTCCAAAACTACTGAGCCTAAAATCTTGAAATAAAATCGAACTAAGTAAAAATTGTCAATTAAAATTTTTTCAAACGCATCAAATGAAAAAGTGGATTTTTTCAAAAATTTATAACTTTCTGGCATCTAATACTGGAATATTACTCATCGTCAAAACGATAGTTTATGATATTAAGTTTATATGTGTTCATGATGGATATAATTGAATAAATAGTTTTTGAACAATTCGAATTTAAATAATTTAGAGAGCTATTTTGCACATCTCACCCTATTAACGAGACTAGTACGACCAGGATATACTAAAGATATTTTGAAAGTTCATAAATTCCACTTCAATTTGTCTATCTTGGTTTTTCACTATAATGCCGAGCAGTTTGTTTAAAATAATAGTAAACATTTCTATTTCTATTTTTTCATTGGTATCTAAAACTTAATGCGTACCTGTATACAGTTTAGTGATATTAATTAAATGACTTTTTTCCACTGACTGGATCCGCCACTGTCAAAACAACGGAGGGTCCTTTGTTTAAGTTAAATTTCAAAAGCCATATTAATACATTTTTCGGCACTATGACAAAAATCCAAGATATGCAAAGTGAAGTGCATTTTATAAGCTTTCAAAATATAGTGTTGCGAAATTTACCTAAGCCGGCCCTGTTTTCATTTCAATACGACATCGTTCGCTGAAAGGACCAAAAAATTAAGCTCTTAATAGCTCGGCAACTGTAGAATTGATACTGGATTGTATGAGAATTTTCGATGCTGATGTTAAAAGGAGCAACCCATCATCCCAGAAGTTAGTTAGTGCGGCGAAGAGCTTATGTTGGATTATATTTGTGATATTCGAATCAGCTGTTCTGTATATTTGATGTAAGTAAAAGTTCTGGAGTATATAGCAATATTTTGCATACCGCTATCGAACTATAGTGGTTAATACGATACGCTCTGCAAAATATTTCTACAAATTATTTAAATTGCAATTCTGCAAGATCTACTTAACATACAATATCGATCTTCAGCTTTATTAATCTCAAATAGAAGGCAGATTAAGGTTCCAGCTATTATTACAACCAAGTTATGGATTTATTTAAATCACTCACTTTACATAAGTTTTCTCAGCTTTCCCTTATCAAAATTTATAAACATTCATTGTAAATATTTTGTGAATCTGTACATCTTTTTTACTGATAGCATTATGAACAGACCATTATTTTTTACACTATAAGAAAAAATCGAAAATACCCTATATTTTTTGGGGTTTTTAAGGCTCAAATAATTTACTTGTACGAGTTTGCTGTATGTCAGTTATGGCTTATAAAGTATTATTCACGTGATGGCTTATGCTGTTTGCTGTTGAATTTTGTGTCACCTAAAAATCTCTGTTGACTGGTGTATACGCAAGAATATTTATATATTTACAAAGATTAAACTAATGACTTTTTATAGTAACAAATAAATGATACAAAACCAAACTAGAAAAAAATAAATAAATTAGAAATGTATGTACTGCGAACATCACATTTCCTAGATACCTCCCTGACCCCCCTTGTCACATCCCGTCAAGCCAACAGAGACTCCTAAATTACTAAATGTTCGAATTTTTCAGTATGAAAAATATTAAAATGTGCTGAGTACGGCGATGGCGTTAGATGTAATTTCATAAAATTTGCCTACGAAACTTGTCAACTCTGGAGGTTTGAAATAAAAAGAAACCTCAAGCGGCTCATTATACATTAAAGGTATATTATAAATCTTTTTAAATATTCTATGAATAACCATTTAAAATGTACGACTTCTTTTGATTTTGTAGACACGCTGCTAAACAAAATTTTTGTGAAAAAACATGTGAAGCCACACGTTCATTAGCTTCACGCTTTGACGTATTGTACTTAGTGTGTAATTAACATTAACACAAAGCAAATTTTTAATTTAATTTTTTGCTCTCAGCAATTCCCAATTAAATTTTTATTTAATATATGACATGAAAAAAGGCACACATGTTTTTCTGCGAGAAAAAGATCATTAATTTAAAAAAAGACGTGGCACAGTACCTGCACATTTCAATGCTCCTTTTCCGGCACAGAGAAGTTTATTATACCCGGGTGTTCCCTCAAAGAGAACTCCAAACAAACAGTCGAGTCAAAAGGCGTCCAAAGTTAATTACCGGTTAGCAATTATTTAATTTTGTGTTTGAATTCGCTAATTAAGAGAGGGCGCTGCCAACGCATCCTTCAAAGTTGTGGTGTGATGAATTCATCATAGCAGGTGGGAAGGAACGCAGCGCTGCTGCGGTTTGCCGTTTTGTACCTTTCAGAATGTAATTTTCATAAATTCATTAGAAACGGCTTTGAAGTTGGCAGTTCTAGATTTAATTAATTGGTTTTGAGGTGGCGAGATGTTGATGTGATTAAGAATGAGCTTAAAATGTTTATATAAAATATGCACAGAAGATTTAATTCAGGATAAAATATAGTTATGAAATAGTTTTATGGTAAAGTTTGTTGTCATTTAAACGAAATATTTTAAACTTTCAGGGAAACTCGACCAAGGTTGCCAGGTTAGGGGATTTCCTTAAAAATAAGGGGATTTTTTGCCATTTGGGAATATATTTTCCTGGAGATTTCTTTGGAGAAAAAGGTAGCTCGAACGTAATGATTGGTTTTGGTTTAATAGTGAAAATTTTACATTATATCTCTATACAATACTTCTTAATATATAACGTCCTTATAATTGTTTTTTCGTAGTACTTTGTAATGTACTATCTATTTAGGAATCATGGATATGTTAAAACAGTTTTTGGCATAGTACCTACTTTGTCATCTATCTAATAAATAAACATTGGCACGTTCCGAAATGTTACAAAAATCATAATCATCTACATTTACTCAAAAGTTAATAGGTGTTATTTTTTCCTACAGCTTAGGTCGCACTTCACATGTCACGCCTTTCTGACCTGGCATTCGTATTCTTCTAATACCCGGGACTCACTGCTTACTCTACGTTTTATTTCAATGTTGTCCTTCGTGTTTCCTTTCTTCTTCTATTCCTTTGCATATATTCCTATACTTTCTTTGGCCATTATTGTTCTTAAATCCGTAAAATATGCCTATACCAAATTATTTGACGTGTTTCAACTCGTTCTGACTGTCTTCCATCTTTGCTGTTTGGCTTATAGCATCGCTTCGTACATGTTCTAGTATTGATATTCTACATGACTGTTCACTTCAACAGCATGCACTTTTGCTCTATCATTGTTGTTGATTTTCACTACTTACCAGTAAGTTCGACAATCGTTTCATGAATTCTTGTTTTTGTTCTTAATGTCTTCTCGGAGACCATAGGAGTTCAGCATTTGTATACATCGCCTTCCATGTGTCAGTCTATTCTGTAACTCTACATAAGTGTTTTCCTTTTCTGATATTACATTTTCTAGGTGCTTGTATTCAAGACAAACTTTTATTGTTTCCTATGTTAACTGAATATCCCTTGTCTTTTCTCTCACGTTCAGATATTTCGTTTTGTCGATATTGATTTTCATACCCCATTTTGTTCCACGAAGTTCTTTGGACTTCCATAGCCTTGAAGCCGTTGATCCCACAACGTTATTCAAGTGAGATCAACCTTAAAAATACATGTGAATATTGCGTGGTACATACATACACGACTAAACAGAGTTGCGTATTTTGGAGCTTATTCGTCTAGGTAAAGCAAAAATTTCTTACCGTTCTCAAGTTATATAAGGAATTTCATTTTTTGTTTCTTGACTCTACTTATTTTAAAAAATATGGAAAATGGTAAAAAGAACAGTTTTTTGACATAACTTCATACACAATACGGTGTCATCTGTTCTTCACTGCTCCGTTTCGTTTTTTTGCCCCATTTTGAACTACTTTTCATCTGTTTCATCTTTGTAAATATATAAATATTTTTACCTCTATCTTTTGGTCCCAATAACTTATAATTGGTATAGTTAATATTATTCAATTCTCCTCCTAGGTGCCTTCTCTGTTAAAGTAGACGTTTAACAGTACATACACACTTCAAAGACAATAATAAGTCTCTTTTTGTAGTACATGTAGGGGTCATCTATAACATTTTAATGTACTTAACCTCGTTGGCATTGCTAATTTCAGACTATATAAGAACTTCCGCATGTTGAGAAAATCAGCTCTAGCTATTTCAATTCTTCTTTTGATTTCCTTAACGCGGTCTAACCGACTGTTCAATTGTCTGCCTGGTTTCCAGCTGGACGAAATTCATCAACAAAGTTTTTCTCTTGACTGTGTTAACGTCTAGACTAATCTTTTAACTTTTTTCTGTCAGTTTCTTCATTTATCCATTGAAGATCTGCAGGTGCTCTTTCGGATTCTGATAATACCGCGGTGTCGTCTGCTTATCTCTTATATTGTTTATGATGTTTCCATTTACTTTTGCTCCTTCTGGACAATTTTAAAGAAATCTAAGTATGTATTTGGCATATACATTGAAGTTATACCAGAAGTTATTTAACACTTGTCAATAGTGCAGTTTAGAAAAAAGCAAGCAATTAAAACATTTATACCCAAAACGGAAAGAAAAAGATCAGGTGGTGCCTTGTTTACAAACAAGTAGGAATCAGGAGCTCGTTGATCTAGAGAGCTACTTATACTATATTCGGGGTACAGGAAAACGCAGGATGGATAAATGAAGCAAATGATAGTTTCGAAGACAAAGAGGAAGAAACGGCAAAGTCAATTATTGGTAATTCTGAGCATTTATATAATCTTTGGTCTTTAGATAACTAACAGATTTTCTTTGATGTATATTATGGATGTTTGTTCGTTTATTCAAATTTTATTATTAAAATAATACATTTAAAAATATATTAATCTTTATGTAATGTTGATCGCAATATGTCAGTTCGGGGGAGGTTTCTAGTTTGACGTAATATTTATAAGGAGGTGCAGAAAGTGTGACGCAGCGTGACGAAGGCAAGGAAATTTCTCCAAAAAGACAAAATTTAGTGTGACGTATTTTATGAACGGCTCCTAGGTTTAAGACATCAGAAAACGGTGTATATAAGGAAGAAAATTCTTTGATACTAATATGTTCCATTTTTTAAAAAGTTTTTGGTTGCTAAATTGATTGTAATAAATACTAAGACCGAAAAATGCATGGTGCAAAGATATATGATTTATGCCTACATGATTTTTCTGTATTTTTGTAACAACGGCCACTGTTCTGGAGCTGAAGATTAAAATAGACTCATAGATCTTCTCAATGCTTGAACATGGGCCCTATTACAGAAATAATTTGGTACAGAGTGAGTTGTAAACCCAAAATAAACGATTCCCCTTACCATCTTTGAGATTTCCTATAGGCCGGTATGATCTGACAAAGAAAGATCTTTGATAAACAAATGTATCAGATATCAAATATCAATGTCAAAACAAATTTCATGTTACACAACATAAAATATTTTATCAAATATTATCTATTTATTTAAAAGGGAAGATGAAATAAATATTTTATGCTTGTGCTGCTGTGGTGTTTTCTATGTTATAATTTGTCTCATTAAAAAAATAATGTAAAGTAGTATATGCTTAGAAGGCTACAGAGTACATGCACCAGTAATCTGCCTGATAAACAGAATTTTTTCTAGGGAAGTATAACAAAATGTTAATTCTGTGGATTTTGTTTCAGTTTGGTTAATACAAAAAGTGTCGTTATTTTAGTTATGATGTACTTACTATATTTGTTGAGGATTCATTAACATTTATTAGTAGATTAGTGTATTTATTTTGGGACAAGAGTTTTGGATTAGCAGTGTAATTCCGAATCTTTTTTTTGTATTTTTACGCGCACACTCACTGCCAGAGTCGCTTAAACCACCGTCTGGGACAGTATGGACATTCTCGCTTCGTAAAAGCACTAGTACTCTCTAGTTCTTCATTGTTGTAGTTGTTAGTGAAATCCGACCGGTCGTCAAATAGACACAGTAAAATTCACTAAAGGGCAGTGCGGGGTCAGCTTCTCAAGATACAGTCCACTTCGCCTACAGAGCGGTCATCAGAGCAGGCAAAGATAAACGTAAGTGCTCTGGCATGATCGTTCTTTTAAATTGTTACCAACATATCAAAGTTAAACCCCCATTCCATTTCAATATTAAAACTTATATTTAAAACTTAAGGGTTTAAATAAGATGTTATTGGATAAACTATAGTTTCCAGCTGTTTTTTAACACGAACCTGCACTTTGCTGTTTGAATATCGATAAAGCATCGAAGAGAAATACAGTGATATATCATATGTTAAGTTTAGTACGACGTTTTGGAAGGAATTATCATCAGCGTAAAAAAATTTTTTTTGCATTACAAGAAAGTGATGTTTGATATTTAAAGTATCAGTCGTAAAATTATAGGTTTGAATCACCTTCAAACAATATTAGAAACAGTCAATAGGGTAGAGAGGATTTATACTTGTAAAGGTTGCTTTAAAAAACATATAGTCAGAAAATTAATGATTGATTGAACACTGTTTCTAAATTTGAAGACGCGAGATGTAAGACCGACATCTAGGATTTTCAAGAGAATCAGTACACAGAGGTTCCGAATCTGAAGCCGTTCCGTGTAATTACTGTTCTCCCTTAACTCCTAGGACAGAATGTCACGATAAAATTTTCAGCTTACTTCACCTGTCAGAGATATTGAATACTCTCTTCGAGGTGTCATTCCTTTGTACGCAAGACAATATATATTATATTTAAATATAATATATATATTGTTTCTGGTCAGGAACTTTCATCAGTTGCGCTTCCCACAATTGAATGTCCTCTCGAACACTTCTTTATGCATTTGATGCATTTCCTTAAATTTGAAGACGCGAGATGTAAGACCGACATCTAGGATTTTCAAGAGAATCAGTACACAGAGGTTCCGAATCTGAAGCCGTTCCGTGTAATTACTGTTCTCCCTTAACTCCTAGGACAGAATGTCACGATAAAATTTTCAGCTTACTTCACCTGTCAGAGATATTGAATACTCTCTTCGAGGTGTCATTCCTTTGTACGCAAGACAATATATATTATATATAAATATAATATATATTGTTTCTGTCGGTCTTACATCTCGCGTCTTCAAATTTAACGAAATGCATCAAATGCATAAAGAAGTGTTCGAGAGGACATTTAATTGTGGGAAGCGCAACTGATGAAGGTTCCCGACCAGAAACAATATATATTATATTTATATATAATATATATTGTATATATAATATATATTGTCTTGCGTACAAAGGAATGACACCTCGAATATTGAACTCGGTGTTTTTTTTAAATATATTATTGTTCAAAACGGTTTAGTTTGCTTATACTGCTTCAGGCATACCGTACTGAATTTTATATTTGTTGAATATCTCACAAGTACCAGTGCATTAATCAAATCCTGAGTCATAATTTTCTGAAAAAAATAAATACTGCAAAAAATCTTCCCATAATTCAACAAAAGTGGAAACATATTTGCAAACACGATGTTTTGAATAAAGCCATAATGAATCGGACAACATTCCTTTAGCCACTTTCCAAGAGAATTTTTCCATATAATTACTCCATTCAACCCTATAAAAGGTGACTCTGCCAGATGGCGGGGACAATCCGACCACGGCCCCCGTTCGTTCTCCCCATAAATCGCGAGCACACGGCGTACACTGCGAACGGACTGCGAAATCATTTCGCTAATAATAAACGGCTTGTACTACCGAGACGTGATGGAATACCAACAATAAAGTGTAATGCATTATAAATACGCTTCTTCGACACAAAACGGCATTAATTTTGTACAAATATTTATGGTTTTATTGCGCTAGGTGGGGCACCACTGGTAGTTGTTTGACATTCTGTGAACTTACTCGACAGTGGCGGGGAGTAAAGTTTCGAATTATCGATTAAAAAACAAATAATAACACAAAAATACTTGAAAATGCTGTATGCTGTATATTTACAAACTTTTCAAGGTCTAGGGCTCCGGTGTCAATGTCAATAAAAAAACTATATGAAAATGTTTGACAATATATGTGGAGTATGAGGCAACTAAGAGTGTTTTATTTGATAATATACAGTGTAGCACAGAAAATTCTATGAATCATATCATAATACAGATTCAAAATCTTCTATTTTGAATGAATTAACTTCAAAATTTTATGTGGCCCTCCTAGGTGCAACTCTCTTACAAGATAGTGCATTCTCCAAAATGCGATCAAAGGCTTCTGTTGATTCAATGATCCCTTTAAAATCGTAAGGGAAAACCTAGGAAAACTAATGAACTAACCCGATATTGGGTTGTTCCCAATGACATGACCATTAATAATTTCTTCGTTAATTATCGCCAACCAGGAATGACTGTAAAAAGGTCGTAGCGATGCAATGGTTTTCATTTAACAAAATTTCGTTTCTTGGTTTGTTTTTCTTGGTCCTAGGCATGCTCTCAAATCTTCGATATTTCTCCGATTTATTACATTCGCAAGGAATCTTTTAAATGCATGTTTTGTCCGTATATCCAATATATTTTCTTCGAAACTACTGAATGAAAAAAGGTTGAAATTTGGTATCCCTCTATACCTTGGTGACACAAATAGAGGTGCATATCGTACAAGAAGAAATTTTGTTTTTACGGGTACTTCTGCGGGGGAAATTTATAAAAAGCTCCCATCTCCCCTCTTATCTCCGAAACTATTGAGGCTAAAATTTTGAAATAAAGAGAAACTCTTAATATTATTTTATGGGTGCAAATTATAGAATTAAGTAAAAAAACGACAATTAATATTTTTTCCTGTTATCCTGTTATATATCAAATAAAGGAACTCCTTCCGAGGAACACAAATATATTATTTTTCATTTATTATTTTTTATAATTTTAGGTTAGTTTCTGAGATAAAGGAGGAATGGAATTTTTTACAAAAAAAAAGAGATATCGGGCCTCACCTGAACTTTTCATTAAAAATAAAGAGACAGAAATCCTTAATATTAGTTTTTTTAAACGCCTATCAAATCAAAGGGCACATTACGAGGAATACAAACGTATTTTTTCATATTTTTTAAAACAAAGTATTTAAAAGATGTTGTTAAAAAATAAAATAAAAGATCGATCCCCCTTTGTTTTTGAACCTATAAGACCCAAAATTTTGGAAAAAATTAGAGTTATGGGGCCTCACTTGAACTTTACACGTAAAATAAAGAAAAACCCGTAATATTAATTTTGGGGAAAATTATTGAATTAAACAGAACATTAAAAATAAAACTTTTCTTAAACGCATCATGCAACGCATTAATTGTAAGGGTTCAATTTAAGGAAAACAAATATACTTATTTCATAATTTTCAAATAAATTCTTTACCTAAAATATATTAACATAAATATAAAAAACACCTATTCCTCCCTTTAACTACGAAAAATAAAAAGAACGCCCTAATTTGAATATTGCACCAAACTATAAAATTAAAAGGAAAATAAAAAATTAAACTTTTTTCATCATGTAATATATCAAATGAAAGCATTCATAATCAGGAATACATTTTTCCATAATTTTAAAATAAGTTGTTTAAAAGATATTAACAATGAATTATTAAAATATTCGATTCATTCCCCCTTTCGAAAAAAGCTTTCCTTTCCCTCATTTAATCTTTTTTATAGAGGCTTTTTAGTACAAACTTTTGAAAAGAGTTTATTTTGATATTAAAAAACAGACCAGAATAGACTTATTAATTATAAAAAAATAATTGACAATAATATCAATAGGGATCCCAGTACCTTCTTGTCATTCATTCGACGCAAATCACATGATGGTTGTGTGCCACGGAGGACGACTTCGAATAACGTTACCTTGATCGATGAACAAAGCATTGCAGATGCCTTTTGCACAATATTTTCATTCTGTGTTTGAACCAAGTAAGATCGACCAGTATGTTGTTTATTGTAGAGGGGGAGGGGGTACTTTTCCGGAAGTAGCTGATTTTTTCCAGCATAAAAAGTTTGAATCCCAAAAAACAACTGGCCCTGATGGTATACCACCATATATCTATAAGGGGTGTGCCGATCTATTGGTTACTCCTCTAAAATATATCTTTAATCTAGTTCTAAAGCAGCGATGTTTTTCTGATAAGCTTAAAGAAGCTATTAAAATCGCCATCTTCAAAAAGAGGCGGAGGAACAGTATTAATGACTATCGACCTATCAGCTTATTAAACAGATTGGCTAAAATATTTGATAAAATCATATATAACTTTATACTTGCACACATAGTTGACAAAATAAGTCAACAGTTACAAATGTGTCTTCTCTGAATATGTGTTGGAAGCAATTCTAAACAAACAACGGCTTGATGTCATATACACAGACTGTGCAAATGCATACGGTAAGGTGGATTTCAGTGTCTTGATAAAAAACCTGTGGGTTCTTGGTTTCTCAACTGAAGTATTGTCATTCATAACTTCATACTTACTCGGACGAACTCAAAGGGTAAAGATAGGTTCTGTCTTCTCCCATAATTATGTTGCTACCTTAGGAGTACCCCAGGGTAGCACCTTGGGTCATCTCTTCTTTTTGATTTTTATTAATGACTTATCCAATAGCATGAGGACCTGTGTTGGCATAAATGATGTTATAGCACCTCAAAATGACTTGAATTTAGCACTCAACTAGTTTACAGAAAACAAAATGTTTGTTAATACCCAAAAAAGTTGTGTTGTTTCCTTCTCTCGAAAAGTCAATGTAGCTATTGAAGGCTATTACATTGGAAATTGCAAGGTTAAGAGGTGTCAGTAGGTTAAAGATCTAGGGGTGGTATTTCATGATAACTTCAAATTCAATACTAGCTTTCAACTACCTGATAAACAAAGCATACAAAGTTCTTGGATTTGTCATACATAATAGCCAAGATTTGAATGTAAAACCAACGACAAGACTTTATACTTTATACATCTATGGTGAGGCCTCACCTTGAGTATTACATTTGGGCACCAAATTGTTACCCACATTCTATATTGCAGAAAATATCCAGATTGTGGCTTGATTAGTAGCGTTAAGTTTAGGGTCCCCAAAATTGGCTTAAGACTGCTCTCATCTAATCTCTTTTACATTAATAACGGAAGCCCTTCGCCCTTCACTTATATACTCAGTGTCTGCTGTCCAATAACATAGTTCCTGCAAACCCTTTATAATATTGGCATGTTTCGGACGTTTTCAAATACTTTTGTGCTGTTTAACCCTTCACATGTAAGTAAATATTTAGTGTTTGTAAAGAGAAGACATAAATAAAAGAATTAATTTTGTTTCACAGTTTGGATGTGCGAATTGACAAGGGTATCCTTAAAATTGTCTGGTTATCATTACGAGCTAGTTAATGTAGTTCACAGGCTTGAAATAATACCTAAAATTGACAATACACAATACTAATCTATTTATAAAATATATACTTAACATAAAAGAAAATGAAAATTGAAGCATTAAAAAACTAAATTCTTGCACAAAGTATCTATAAGAAAGGTTTTAATTGCTTATCTAATTGCAGTTACATTGGTTAACACTTTCAGTTAATTTGGAAGTTTGTTTTACAATTTCCATAATTTACCACGTGTTATTATGCCCTTTATAACACTTAAGAATACAACTCTCTCTGACTTTTTCTCGATAGGACAAGCGTTGTCTCACACCTTCGAAAATTATTATTTATTGTGACTCGTTCGTTACCCCCGGGGGGTACCTTTACGGCTACTGCCCCGCGTTCCCCTCTCACCTACTGACCGTTCGATTCCTTCATCTGCTCCGTTGGAATTCCACGTATGGAAATTATTTTTTAATTTATCACTCATTTTTCTATTGTCCATTTACATCGGGGTGTTAATTTTATTTATTTGTCGTATACATTAAGGTACAGCGCAGTGCTAATGCCAGCTGGTACTGTGAAGATTTTTTCTCTTCGTTTCAATAAAGACAATAACCATAAGGAGAGTGAATTCGAGTAGTATTGGTTTTGTTTTACGACGTTGTAAAGATCGGTTTGATGATTGTACGCGGATATTCTTGGAGCTTTTATTATTCCTTTATAGTTTATTTGCTCACATATTAAAGCTATAAAGGCCGTACCTCGGCCGTGACACATACTGTATATCCTTTATTAGTTGTTATTAAATGATATTTTTTTTTCGTTTGGTACAAACTCTAAGCTTTATGTTATTATTAGCATAAATAGAAACAAAGTTGACATGTCAAACATTCGTTCCACAGGTCAAATCTTGAGTCGAATTCTATATAACTAATTTTGCTTCATTTGCAAATGACTTATTAAAAAAAATAATAATAATTTTATCCGATAAAGTTGCCTATCTGCCTATAAAATTGGAAACACTAGAATTAAAACAAAATGATTTGTTGGTGTTTTATTTATAAAAATAATTTATATTTTAAAAAGAACCGACTTTAACTGGCTTAACCACCCTGTATATGTTTTTGTGAATTGGTCACCCAATATAACTTATTTGTATATCATTTTCTGAATCACCCTGTACAACTATAATTCAACTCTACAGGATGTTGCAACCGCACCTGTATAAGTATTAATCCTCTCCACCCTATTAACTGTTTCTATTTTCCTATTATTTAAATCACTCTGTATACCTATAATTTTGCTTCGCCTAATATACCAAGTATAACCAACTACTTATGTTCAAGACTATATAACATTTTGTAACCAACCTGTATAACTATAATTCCACTCCACCTTATATGTCAATCATCCTGTATATGCAAATGCTTCTAACATTTTTTTATCCGTCCACCCTATAACTCGAATATTCATACTACATATGCTTATTTAATTATTTTTTAAAGTATTTTTTCCACTCTGTATAACTATAGTTGCAGAAAATATGGCTATTCTAAAAAAAATATTTTCGATAGACTGCAATGAAAACCGTTACAAACATCCTGTAAGATTTACTTTCATGGCATATCTTGACATTTAAACTAGATATTTAAGATGAAAATTTCACATTTACATTGATGTTTACCGTGTTTTACAAGCTAGAACATCTCTTTCTAGAATACAATTTAAAATATTCAAATTGGTTGAGCCGTTTTAGAGAGAACAGTGTAGATTTATTGTAATTCACTGAAATGTAGTCCTTTAATTACTGTTTCCCGTTATAGAAAATTATATGGTACCTTTCTGTAATATTTCTTACTACAATGCCGTTTAAATCATCAAATTTGCCCTAGCCATTTTTGAATAATTAGTGAGTATACATAAAAAAACGTACCAACGTACCTTCTCCTTTTTGGAAGGCGGTTAAAAACAAAAACCACATTCTAGTGAGGAACTTAAGTAACGGGAAAATTCATTTTCTACGTACTGAATATTCTAATGACCACTTTTCAAAATTGGCACTAAGATATGTCACCGGTGAATAATGTTTAGTAAGTACCCTATGTAAATTAAAAATTGACAAAATTTAAAAAAAAAAATTGGTCTGTCTAAATCTGTTATTACAATAGTCCAAATATATAAAGTTGTTACAATATTTGAATTATTTCGTAAGAAGTGCATTAAAAGAAGGAACAGCAAATCAGCAGGTGACTAATCAAGATTTCACATTATGAAAAAAAATCATATTTTAGACAGCTCATAAACTTTGGACCAGCACAACCTATACTATATTCAAGATAATCTAATATAAATTTTTATATTTTAAGTGTTGTCTTTTAATGAAATAAGATAAATGGTGCAGTCATTAGGATGTTGTTATTAGTAAAAAAGTCCCTTCATAAACTAATAATTCAAGCTTCTCATATTCCAAGAAAAGAAAGTCATTTAAGCAAATACAATCTATCAAAATGTAACGCATGAATTTGCAATCTTATTTATTGTGAATTGTGTAATACCCTTTCTTTGCAAGATGTCTTTTAATTCAGGAAGGGCTTTTAAATTTATAAAAACTTTATATACACATTCTCAATTTTACACACATTCTTAAGATACATCTTATTTAAATCTAATATTAACTGACTTGCTTAAATCGATAACAAAAGCATAAAAGCTTTATCATGCTTCATTAGAATATTTTAGAGAAATAGTTCAAAACATGAAGTTTACGATTTTCCTCTGACTACCTTGAGTTAGTTTAAACTTGATGTGAATTTATAATCCCCCGATCTTTCCCCCATAGAAAAGGTTTGGGATATAGTTGGTAGAAGGCTCGGAAATTTAAACCAGCCCCCACGGACCAAGGAGTTCCTCAAAGTCTAATTTAGTGGTTGTTCTCACCAAAGCTGTGTATCTGCTATTATTGGTCCACATCGTAAATGTTCCAAGGAAACTTAGAAATTTTACTAATAAACTTTCAGGGAAAACACATTATTAACAAAAATAATTATAAAAATAATTTGGTCAAAGTTTTATAATTCCGTACTGTCTGTTGCGGACAAGCAGGGAATTTTTTCTTATATTTACCCTAATGAGGCTTTTAAATTTATGAAAAATATACTTTCATTTTACGTAGAATTTTATTTTATTTGGATTCGCTTGATTTTTATAAGATAAAGCCCCCAAAAATTAACATTAAAGACTAATAATTTCAGGGAAGCGTTTTATAATCTACTGTCTGAATTTTGATGCGCTGTAGATTGGAAAATAAAGGACAAAATAGGTCAACTTTTAAATTATAAATTATTAAATCTGTTACTCAAATTATTTAAAAATACAAATAAAACATATTTTTCAAAAATTTAAATAGTGTAGTTTCTAAAATTGGAATTAAGTGGATGTTTAATATTTTTGTTAATATCTTTTAAACAAATGATTTAAAAATATGATATATGGTAATTCAGAAATGAGCCTTTTATTTGATACATTACCTGATGCGTTTGAAAATTGAATTTTTATTTTCCATTTAATTTTATAATTTGTCCCTACAGCTACTATGGGGGTTTTCTTATAATTTTTCTTATAAATTTCAAGTGAGCCCCAGTACCCCTAATTATTTTCAAAATTTTAGGTAGTTATGGTTTCGGAAATAAAGTGAGAAATGAGAATTTTTTATATCTTTATGTTAATATCTGGTGAACAATTAATTTTAAAAATATGAAAAATATACATTTGTATTCCTCACAATGAGCCCCTTCTTTTGATATATTGCATGATGCGTTAAAAAATTTTTTTTCCCGTTTAATTCTATAATTTAGCCCCCAATATTAATAATAGGGATTTCTGCGTATTTTTCCTGTAAACAAAAAAAATTAGGTCTTATCGTTGGGGGAATAAAGTGGGGAATTTGGGTAATTTTTTTAACTATTTTTTTTAATATATTTTAAAATATTCATTTCAATATATATATATATATATATATATATATATATATATATATATTTCATTTTATATATAGCATGATGCGTTACTAACAATTTTAATTTTATATTTTCAATTTAATTCGGTAATAGAATTAAAAGTAGAGGTTTCTCATTATAATCCAGTAAACTTCAGGTCAGACTCAATACCGAAAAAAAACTTACGTTTTATAATTTCGATGACAAGGGGAATGGGTAAATTTTGGTATATCTTCCTTAATATCTGCTAAATTATTTTTTTTAATATGAAATAAATATATTTGTGTTCCTCAGAATGGGACTTTTCATTTGATGTATTACATGATGCCTTTGAAAAATTTTTAATTTTTAAATTTTCATTTAACTCTATAATTTGCCCCTTCCCCAAAAATTAATATTAATGGTTTCTCCTTATTTTTCTTGTATAGTTCGGGCAACGTTCTATATTTCCCATTTTTTTCAAAATTTTAGGCTCAGTAGTTTCGGAGATCAGGGGGGCGAACGGTCGATTTTTTAGTTTTTCCCCCCAGAAGTACCCTTAAATTCAAAATTTTTTCTTTTACGATATGTACTCCTGATCGCGTCACCAAACTATACATTGATACCAAATTTCAACCTCTTACGTCGAGTAGTTTAGGAGAAAATTGCTGTGATGTGACAGAGGCAGAAATCCTTACCATATCATCTATGTGTTACCAAAACAACATTAAATTTAAATATCTCCTTCTGGGTTCTTTGCAAGTGAGTACATTTGTCAACCGTTTGTAAACTCTTATTCATCTTATGTAGACCAGCTCAATTTCAGATATTTTCTATGGACAAATGTTAGCAAAAAAGTTGTTAAGATTCCCATGACGACTGCTTGATATATTTTTTTAACGTGGTATTAAAACATCAGTAATAAAGCGTTATCGTCAATTTCCCAAAACACTTCGAAAATAAAATAAAGGCAGTAATCTGATCCCGTGTGGTCTCCTGCGTTTGTGTACTTATATCAAGTGAATTTTCATCGGACAAATTTTCGATAGCAATCACCAATCTCCAACGACAATACGCGATTCCTTCAGGACCCATTGAACGGCAACAAAAGGAAATTGCACAGACATCGATTCGTCTGAGTAAGAGAGTCCAAACAGTAGCCAACTCTTCAATTAAATCGAGTAAATAAGACTGAAATTCTCGATATCTTTGTACGTGGAAGCCAAATGAAGTCTTTTGAAATCTATCGGTGGTAACAAAAGAGCGAAAGAAGACTTTCGACTAGTCATCCTTTCTGGGCCCTCTTCTGTTTCTTTTTCAGGAATGTTATTGTGGCAGGCACATTGAAATAATTTACTCTCTAAATTGATAGGTACGGCTCAATCGTTGTCAAAACGTTGCTGGGGCCTTTTTGTTCGGGCCAGCTTTTGTTGGGCGCGTCTACCGTGTGTTCGAAAATAATGGAGTTCTTTGATTGGCAATACGGGATATTAAATAAATTAACAGGGGGGACATCGCAGCTCATTACGGCAAACCAAGTGGTTTATTAATTATTATTGCCTGTCTTTAGGGAAGAAGCATCTAATTAGAAATTCTTGCTACACAAAATAATGATTTTAACTATACAGGATGTTCCAAACAATATATAATAAAACACTAGACTAGAGACAAATAAGAAAAAAGCGCATATGAACATCAGTACTGAAATGCTAAATTGTGAAGATACAGGGTGTTAAATCATGTAAACCTCAAACAATTTTGTCATTTTTATATATTTACTACTAAAAATTCAACTTTTTGTCTATTTAATGATTTTCGTCCCTACGTTGTTTTCTCCTTATGAATAAAGTAATGCCCCAGAAGAAATTTATGGGAATTTGAAGGTAAATAAGTATTAGGTATAGAACAGAAAAAAAACCGATAAACTTAGCAATTTTTAGAAGAGCAGCAGGATTTGTACAAAGAAATGAAGAGAGCTTACATGAAATGGTGTACAAATAAAATACCACAATCAAGGAAATAATTTAAAAAACTATGAAAAAAGTAAACGAAAGGGTGAAAGACGAAAAAGTTTAACACTGGATCAATCTACATAGAGACATAGATAATACTTTATCATAAAATAAATCATCCATGGCATGAAAGACAATCAAAAAATAAGAAATAACAAAAATTTTAAAAGAAGATTGCAAACAATATCTCCGAAATAATCGGTATCAGAATACTCAATACTTATTACAATAACAAACAGAAGGATACCAACAAGAACAAGACCTCTATTAGAAGAAGTGGAGATACTAAAAAAATGCAGAGGGTGACATGAAACACGAAAAAAAAAAAAAAAGAAAAAAAATAAGGCACAATAATAAGGAAATTCACGAATTGAATTATTCAACTGTTCTAACATCAATAAATTCAATGAAGAAAAAACGTTTATAAAAAATCTACATTCTGCCAATCATTAGCCAAATAAATTTATTAATAACGAGTTAAACAAAATCGAATACCAAACAATCCCTAACAACCACATAATATTAATACAATAACTATACCATACATACAGGGTCTATCAGAAAGACTAAAAGAGTGAGAAACAGAAGTAATATCAAAACATCATTTAAAACAAGAAATACACTAAAATCAATTATATCAAAAACCAAACCAAATAACACATCTCAAAATACAAAAAATTGCAATTATAAAATCTCTTGTGAATGTAATAAATTCTATATTGAAGAGACCTCTAGGCCTCTAAATGTTCGAATAAACGAACACAAAAATTACATAAAAAACGACAATTTGATAAATCCAAAATTTGTGATTATGCTTGGGACCTTGGTCATAAAATACAGTTTCAAAATTCAGTTATATGACACAAAGAAGAACACAACACCAAAAGAAAACTAAAAGAGTCTGCTTTAATTTTGTTAAATGAAAACGATTGTATCGCTAGTACCTCCGTAGAATTCAGTCGTTCCTGGTTGCTGATGATTAAGGAAGAAATTGCTAATGGTCATGTCCTTGTGAACAACCCAATATCGGGATAGTTCATAAGGTTTTTCCTAGGTTTTCCCTTATGGTTAGAGTCGCACCTAGGAGCGCCAAATAAAATTCTGAAGATCTCCCTTTTAAATTCTTCCAGTTTGAAAGGAACTTTATGATTATATGATCTTTAGAAGTTCCTGTGATACCCGGTAGATTACAAATAAAATTCTCTTAGTTACGTCAGAAATCAAATAATACATATTGTCAAATATTTTAATTTACATCTTAGAATTGTGCCTTTTTTATCCAAGTTTCTTAACCATTGAGAACGAGGTCTGATCTAGACCCCGAAACGTTTGTGGAATATACAGCAATTTTCTTACTGTGGTGTTATTTCCCAAGAAGTACTTAGACATTGAATTATTCAAATATAGAGACAAGAATATAGGAAAATCTTTATCGAAATTTGTTAACAATATAGAAAAAGTTTACGTAATAATTTACGATATAAGCTCCTTTCATAAACCGATGGGTATCTGTTAAAATTATTGGAGAATAAGGGTAATATCATTCATAGCCAGATTATTTGCAAGTAAAATAAAGAGACAAATATAAGAATGCCTCTAACTTAGGCAAGAAAAAAGGGGTGTCAGAAAAGAAAGATCTTCAATCAGTAGAAACTTACATGATCTTCAAAGATCTGACAGACCCATATGATAAAGTAAGATGCAATTCAAAAAGTAACAAGAAGAAGAATAATTTGGTCAAGTGCGAGTTGGACTCTCATTTGTAAGGGTTTCGTACCACCTTCAAGATTCGCTGTATTTAGTTTTCTAATTTGTCCCCCAAAAATTAACATTAGAGTTTTATTTTACTAATAAACTTTCAGGGAAGCCTTTTATAATCTATTGTCTGAATTTTGAGGCTCTATAGATTGGAAGATAAAGGGCACAATAGGTCAAGTTTTAAATTATAAATTATTAAATTTGTTATTCAAATTATTTAAAAATACAAATAAAATATATTTTTCAAAATTTAAATAGTATAGTTTCTAAAATGAGAATTAAGTCGATATTTAATATATTTGCTAAACAAATGATTTAAAAATATGATATATATGTAATTCACATAATGAGTCTTTTATTTGATATATTACATGATTCGTTTGAAAATTTTTATTTTCCATTTAATTGTATAATTTGTCCCTAAAATTACCATGGAGGTTTTCTAATAATTTTTCTTATAAATTTCAAGTGAGCCCCAGTACCCCTAATTATTTTCAAAATTTTAGGTAGTATGGTTTCGGAAATAAGAATTTTTTATATCTTTATGTTAATATCTTGTAAACAATTAATTTTAAAAATATATATTTGTATTTCTCATAACGAGCCCCTTCATTTAATATATTGCATGACACGTTAAAAAAATATTTTATATTTTCCGTTTATTTCTATAAATTGCGCCCCATTATTAATATTAAAGATTTCTTCGTATTTTTCCTGTAAATAAAAAAAATTAGGTCTTATAGTTTGGGGAATAAAGGGGGAATGGGTATTTTTTAAATATTTTTTAATATATTTTAAAATATTTATTTAAAAAAATAATAAAAGAAATATATTTGTATTAGTCATAATGAGCCCTGTGATTTGATATATTACATGATACGTTAGAAACAAGTTTAATTTTTTATTTTCCATTTAATTCTATAATTTGCCCCCCAAAATAAATATTAGGGGTTTCTCCTTAATTTTCCAGTAAAGTTCAGGTGAGGGGCTATAACTCAATTTTTTTTCAAAATTTTCCAGCTTATGGTTTCGGAGATAAGGGGGGGGGGAATGGATAATTTTTTTATATTTTTGTTAATATCTTTTAATTTATTTATTTTAAAAATATGAAAAAAATATGTTTATTTTCGTCGTAATGAGCCCTTTCATCTGATATATAACATGATCGGTTAGAAACAATTTTAATTTTGTATTTTCTATTTAATTCTGTAATTTGCCCCCCAAAATGAAAACTAGATGTTTCTCCTTATTTTTCCAGTAAACTTCAGGTCAGAACCTATAAAAGTATATTTTTTCAAAACTTTACGTTTTATAGTTTCGGAGATAAGTTGGGGGGAATTGGTAAATTTTGGTATAATTTCTTTAATATCTTTTTAATTAACTTTTATTTAAATAGGAAAAAAATATATTTGTGTTGCTCAGAATGAGACCTTTCATTTGATATATTACATGATGAGTTTGAATTTTTTTTTATTTTTAAATTTTTATTTAATTCTATAATTTGCCCCCCAAAATTAATATTAATGGTTTCTCCTTATTTTTCCTGTAAAGTTCGGGCAACGTTCTATATTTTTTATTTTTTTCAAAATTTTAGGTTCAGTAGTTTCGGAGATCAGGGGGGGGAACGGTCGATTTTTTTAGTTTTTCCCCCCAGAAGTACCCCTTAAATCAAAATTTCTTCTTTTGCGATATGTGCTCCTGATCAAGTCACCAAACTATACCTTCATACCAAATTTCAACCTCTCCGGTCAATTGTTTAGGAGAAAATTGCTGTGATATGATAGAGGCAGAAATCCTGAGTGATATTATAAGGGTATCCGTATACTGTATATACGGAACCCTAAAAATGTATGAATATATTTGCTTCCTGAAGAATAGTTGTGGCATATTTTGTCAATGTGCAAGCACTTTTTTGGGAAATATTACCACAATTCCGACCGCGTTGTCAATGACAAGGAAACTATGGAAAAATTCACAATTCTAAATTTATTTTATTTTCCCAAAAAGTGCCAAATATTCAATATTTATTCTACTCATAACATCTATAAAGAATATTTTATTTTTTAGAAAACAAGCAAATACTTATTTGTTAAAGGAAAAAAGCGAAGAGACAAATTTCCGTTGAACATATAGAAAATTCAACTTCTTCAGTTGTTTATTTGCTTTGTACCGAATCTTTACGTTAATTAAGATATTATTGAAAACGTTGACCACGCTAATTGTAATATAGTAAAATGTTAGTAAAATTCAGCATATAATTGATTTTAAAAACAATAATTACATAAAACTATTTACGTAACAGTTATTTCATCAAAATAAATATGCGCTAGTAGGACATAATTAAAACTATAAGTACCGTTACTTCATAGCAATATTTACGATCAATCATAAACAAAAATTGTATTTATTTTCTACAGTGACTTTAAAATTGTTTAAACAATGATCTCAATTACCAAGATAATATCATCTTCGGTCATTAGCGTGGGAGGACCCCCTGAATGATTTCTTATCTGCAGAAGCACTTAACGAGTTGCTGTGAAAAGGCTAAACACTATTTACATGACTTCGAAAACCAGTAGCTGACCAAGTGTCGTATTTGCTGTCCAAATGAATGCAACTAACGCTTTTTTCTGTTACGTTGTATGGATACTTTGCGGGTATAGAAACGTTAAATAATGTCTTGCTAAAATACATTTCAGACAGAAATGTTGTAATTGTACCTGTGATTTTACGACACTGTGGGACCTCTTTTTATGTAACACAAAAACTTAACGTCTGGTTATGTTTATTAATAACAATGTCACAACTTTTACATGGAACACAAAGATTCCAAGCAACATTCCCTAAATTTTATTAAACGAAAATGTGTCAAAATAATAGTTAAATGAAAATTATCGTCAAATGACTACGAGCATTGACACCATGACCTTGAAATCAATATGCCTGACAATATATTGATTTATATTATTTGTCCAGACTAATGTTGTAGGATCCTGCTGGGTGTAACTTAATATAGTCCGCTGTATTCAACGAATTCATCGTTTATCATATGAATATTTATTAAATGAATAAAAATAAATTCCTGTTTCATTTTAGTACATCGACTAACAAACCAAAGAAAGAAACTTGGCATATTTGTAATGAAAGAATATTAATCAAATTGACTAATTCTTAATCAATATTATGGTTATACCATAGAAATTAAGGATATGGTAAGAAAAAATGTAGGTATTGATGAAAAAACTGAGTTCTGTGAAAATACTCTCATTGAAAAATAATACTCTAACACCATGTTAGCAAAGAATTGTATGCACAATGATGAATTATACTCTTTGCTACTTCATTTATGGTGGATATCACAGAATATTGTAGAAACTTATAATAATGAATAGAGATCAGCGGACCTCATGAACAACTGAGATTCCTGTAAACAGTTGCCATTGGTAAAGAGAAGTTAAACTGGTTATCTCTGTAGCACACACCAAGTTAATAAAATTCGGCCATGAACTTGAATGTCTGTATATTATAAAAAGTCCAAACGTTGCAAGGTCTAAATCAGACCTCGTTTTCAATGGTATTAACACAAATGAAAAAAAAAATTAAAAGGATTCATAATGAAAAATCGAGTAAATCACAATTTGACATGTGTTTAACAATAAAACTTAAAAGCTTATAAGAGTTATATTAAACTCATTTTCTGGTATACGATAGGCAAGAAAATATTGTACATACCCTATATATTTTTCTAATTTAAATTTATTAAAACGATGAAACTTAATTCTGTGTTTAACGGCTGCGAAGCTTGCTCGTTCCAATATACTATGGATTCTTCCACCCATCTTCATCTCCCAACATCAGCACAAGAATGTCCCTAAAACCTTTGGTTACAGCAGTCCCATTGCTGATTTCTAGTTGTTTTCTGAACAATCGTTGTGTCATCTTTGGTTTTCATTTTTTCTGAGTTCTTTGGGAATAAAACCACATAAATTTGAAAGTATGTATATTTCAAAAAGTTCAAACGTTTCAAGGTCTAAATCAGACCCTGTTTTCAATGGTATTAACACAAATGAAAGTAAATTTAAAAATTGAAAGCATTAGTAATGAAAAATTCAGTAAATCACAATGATTATTAATGTTTGATTGTCAAACATTAATGTCAACAGATTTTCAAGTCTAAGTGGTGTTATTCCCAAAGAAAAATATTAACATTATTAATTGTAATGAACATACGTTACGAATTTCGACATCTAGAAGTTCCAGGGAAAACTGTCTATCAGAGATCTCAAATCGGGAGTCTTGCTTTGTGTAAGGTTGTGTCCTTATGATTCCTGGGACAGCAATCACACGAAAAAATCTGTAGGATAACTAAAAGATATCAAAGTAAATACGATACAGGAAGTCACAGAAAATGAAGAAAAGCCAGCCAATAAGCCAAATGATACAATTTTTTAGAGTTCGCAATCCATTGACTACAAAAAGATTTTCAAATCGGGCAAAATTATATATTTATTTAATAAAATATTAAATTCAATTATACGTTCGAAATAGAGAAATAAATTTTAGAGCTTTCAATCAGTTGAGGAAATCACCACTGATGAAGGTTTTCTATTAGAAACAATATATTTTATGGAATTCAACGGATTGTGAAATCTCGAAAAGATAATATAATTGAAAATAAAATGAAAAAAATGTAAGTTTGAATTATTACCTACTGAAACAAATTGAAATCAAATCTTGATGTCATAGTGCATGTTGATATATTGTGTTATAAATAAGCATACTTGAAATATTTCTCCAGATGAAAATTAAATGTCTAGGTAATGTTGCCCTTAATATTGAACTTTTTTCAAAGTAACTCTCAAAAATACATCTAGATGGCCTATGCAGAAAAATCATTTGAGGATTAGTTTCATTAATAGTATTATTTGATAATCATATAATGATAACTAAATACGATCTACAAGTATAATAGGTTAAGTATGAATGTATGTATGCGTCTATGTCTCTATCTCTCTATCTATATTGCTGAACGATATGTCAAATTCTGATTAAATATAATAATGGAAGGCAACTGTTGAAAGAAGTTCATGTACATGGTACAGTAAATACCATTAGAGATCTTGTGTTTTCTAAATAAAGTCATTACGTGCTTTAAATTCGTTTTACTCCAGTTTTGCACTTATCTGTTTATTATATTGGCTTTACATGCTAAAGTAATAAATCATAGCTGATTTTCCTTGTGTACTATTACCAATATAAATTAGGCCAGCTATAAAATACAGTCATTCTGAAACAATGTTTACAAGATATGTTTTCTTTACAAAAACTAGAGCTAGGTAACCGGCTGTAACCAAATCATGTTCCTTACTTATAAAAGTATTAGACTTTAATCAAGAAACATGGACCTTTATTTCTGTTATCTGGATTTTATAGGATATTTTATTTGAACATCACAGAATCACTAATTTATGAATAAATAATTTATTTATTTTATATCGTTTGTCTAATATTTGCTTATCTGAGGTTAATTAAGATTGATATGTTGTCATTGAAAAATATCATACAGTGATGGGCAAATGTGTAGAACCAAGCAAATATCTCTGGAATTATTAGAGATATCAAAATGAAATTTGGAAGGTGGATACTGCAGTAGATTGCCTATTTGTTTCCAAATTTTTTTACAATTTTGAACTTCCTGTTTTACCGGTAGTAATGTCGATTTTAAAATTTGCAATGAAACACCCTGTATAGTATTTTAGTTTCTGATGAAACATTTTATTGCGAATACAAATATATTGGGTTTAATATTGTTTACTTCAATACCTACCGAGATATTAACAGAAAAGTAATTAAGGAAAGGAAAAATCTAAGTGATTTTCAAAACATTGAAATTTAACTTAACTAAACTTAATGTATTAGATGTTCAAACTGAGCACCGTTTACTTCTTGACAATAGGCAAATCGGTTTTTAAATTCTCTAGTAACATTAGCTATTACTTGAGTTATTCTTGCAGCTAATTCTTGCAAATTATTTTGTTTATCAACATAAACCTTAGACTTTAAGTAAATTTTGTCTATTCAAAATAAAGATAAGTATTTAAAAAATTGTAGTAGAACTAGTGGATTAAAGTCGGGACTTCGTGCACGCCATTCATAAGTACCCCTTTTTCCAAGGCTCTAAAAAATTTTCGCTTTGATCAAATGTGCGATGAAATGAAAACAACACTAAACCTAGACTCTTGAAACGTCTCCATACACAGATGTATTACACAATATACAATACATTACTTATATACAGGAATACTGGTTGAATTTTATAGACGAGCTCTGTACATGGGCAATTTTACGAAATTGGTTCTACATATACAATTTTTTAAATACTTATCTGTTACTCCATGAATAGACTGACTGTAAACAGAAAATAGTCTAGTGGATTAAAGTCGGGACTTCGTGCATTCATGTACCCCTTTTTCCAATCCATCTGTGAAAATGTGATGTCGAACAATTAATATTCTGCTGAAACCAGATATTATTTGTTAATTGTCCATTTACCTCCAATGCCGGAATAACTTGTGTCTCCAAGAACTGTAAATACCTATATCCGTTTAAAGTTTCTTGTAGGAAGAAGGGTCCTACGATTCTGTTGTTATAAATGCCGGCCCAAACATTCAATTTTTGGGGATGTTGTGTATGAGCCTTTTGTACCCAATTAGGATTACTTTGCGACCAGTAGCGGCAATTATGTCGATTAACCGTACCATTTAAACAAAATGTAGCCTCGTCTGAAACACCACATTTCTTATAAAATTATTATCACGGTTACAAATATCCATCATCGTTTCACAAAATTGGAAAAGTCTGTCGAAATCGTCTTCGGAGGGTTCTTGAACGAGGCGAATTTTGTGTGGATGATATTTTTCTCGCCTTAATATCCTTCCTACTGAACGACGGCTCATTCCATGCATATTGGCGAGGTCGGTAGTGGATATGTGAGGATTTTCTTCTAAAGATATAGTAACTTTTTTGAGCTACCCCTTCATTACTTGCACTTTTTAACCGTCCACTTTTTGGTAAATTGCTAACTGTTCCACTTGTGTCGTACCTTCGCAAAGTTTTCGTCACTACTGAACGGGATATTTGTGTATTCGGATGAACAATGTTAAAAAGGACACAAACTTCTTGATGCGTCCTTTTCCTCTCCCCATACCCAATCATCATTAATATTTCTATTCTTTCTCTTTCACTTAAGTTTGGCCATTTTACGATCAAATTAAAACAATGCAATATTTTTACGTTCAAATAAAAAAAACTAATAACTTATTTTGACAACTACTTTCACTGCTGCAATGAATTTCATGGACTACAAAACTTGATTCAGATTTAATTTGCGCCTGATTTAAACAAACGCACGTGTATTCGAATATGAAACAAGCAGTGCTGTTGGGTGTGACGGTATAATGCCACCGATTAGCCAATAGAAATACAAATCCTTACCGAGCGGTTTGTTTATATCGGGCGTAAATGAATTCTGAACCGACTTTAGCTAACATCGAATTTTTCCTTTCCTTAGTTACTTTTTTCTTAATATCTCGGTAGGTTTTGAAGTAAACACTATCAAACCCGATATTTTTGTATTCGCAATAAAATGTTTCATCAGAAACTAAAATACTATACAGGGTGTTTCTTTGCAAATTTTAAAATCGACATTACTTCCGGTAAAACAGGAAGTTCAAAATTGTAGAAAAATTTGGAAACAAATAGGCAATCTACTGCAGTATCCATCTTCGAAATTTCATTTTGATATCTCTAATAATTCCAGAGATATTTACTTGGTTCCACACATTTGCCCATCACTGTATATGGACAACTTCATACGTTTTTGACAAAAAGATATTATTAAATTAAATCATTGATTTATAATTTTTGATTCAGGATTTCATTTAACAAAATCACAGAATGGTAAATTTTAAAATATGTCAGAATAATACACACGTTCCTAAATAATAAACCAGGACTAAAGAAATCATGTTAAATCGCTTGACCCTTTTACGTGCAAATCGTTACCCCAAAAATTCTATTGAATTCCCATCCAATCCAGGTCCATAATAGATTGTATTGACGTTGACGAAGGAGATTCACTTTTCCCGATAAAGCAATAGTCGAAAACAGGCTATTTTCATTTCCCTCTTCCAGTTGCAATTTCAACAATGGCTGGAAAATCTCGGACTTGGGGCGATTACAATGGCACAACAATAGATCCAAAGACTGATAAACACGACTTCATTACAACGATAAGATTACCTATATATTCGACTATATCATGTTGAGGAACAGCCCGGGATGGAAGCTTACTCTTACTGGTAAACAGAGTCTCGAGGAACATTTTAGGTCAAAGGTGGGTCATTAGTTGACATTATGTTCTTAGTTATAGAAGATATACAGATTTAGACACAGTATTTGTTAGCTGGCCATTGTTGGAGAAATCTTAAGTAAGCATGTCCACTGATTTAACTGGATGATACGTTTGTGATTTATTGGAAAATCAGTTCTGTTTATTTGTCAACTTATTCTCATTTTATCTCGAATATATTTAGTCCAGCGTTTTCAAATTTTTGTATTCCCTTAAACTAGGACATTTGATGACCTCCTCATTAGACCCATATTTTTTAACTTCATTACTTCAGAATTGAAAATAGGAAATAGTCTCAGAGGTTAAATCTGGAGAATATGTGTGAGGTATTGAAAAAACAGTACATTTACGAATACTAGAAGATATAGACACTAGTGTTAAAATCAGTGAACTATCGTAGTGGATATACATTAACAAATCCTAACGGTTGTTGACACTACTTTTCAAAAACTAGAAAGGTCACTATGCGGAAAAAATATTTGAAGTGATCCAGGTATTAAAAAACAATAAAACGTTGGGATATTAAAAAAATAGTTACTAATAATTTATTATAAATTCAAACTTTATTTATTAAGGCAAATAAATAAAATAAAAATAAAAAATAATATGAGGATAAATCAGCAGATCCATGCCCTTGAGCGTTAGGTTAGTTCTGAGTGATGTTTCTCTTCACGTGTCTAGTTCTTCTTCTCTTTTTTTATATCTGTTTAAGGAAGGTCGTACCAGATTGAATCCTACGAGATCCGTTTAAGAATCCTTCACGATGTTTTACTAACGGCACTTGGTTTAACCTTAAATTTTCTGTCTCTTGATAGGAGCTGTTTATTAACTGACGTCCAACAATAAAAAAAATCGAATGTTTTTGTACTTTTGGTTTTCCTTATTGTTATATAGCATATTCTTTATATTACTTCATTGATTGAAAGCCTTAGGTTTTCTATGTTGTTTTCAAACGTATTCGATTCTCCTTTACAGTTTTCGTTATCTGAAGAACCTCATTTTTGTATCGAAGAAGATGGACTGATTGTTCAGACATACATATTGTTACCTGTGTTAGTTAATCGCAGAATCCTTTTTAAAACCATGCCCGGTTTTAAAAAGGATTCTGCGAGTTTCGCCAGTGAAATCATGTCTGCAAAAGATAGTTTAAGACAATTTTTTAAATATATGTGTTCTGTTCATTTCTACCGAGGTGCTTACAGAACGCGCCTCCTTGCCCTTGAGTACAGGCAACATTTCCATATCAGTAAGAACGTATCAAGACGCGAGATGTAAAGACCGACATCTAGGATTTTCGGGGAAACTAGCACCTAGAGGATCCGAATCTGGAGCCTTCCATGTAATTGCTGTTACCCGTAACTCCTAGGTTAGAATGTCACGATGAAATTTTCAGGTTAACTTCACCTGCCAGAGATATTGAATACTTCGAGGTCCTTATCGAGGTGTCATTCTTTTGTGAAATCCACCTCATCGCAATATGAGATCAATATATATGCAATAACTCTAGACTATTGTTGATACTTTGTTTTGTCAGCTATGTGTGCAAGTATAAAGGTTAGGGAGGTCGATAGTCCTTCGGTTATCAATTGCGCTTCGCACTAGATTGAATGTCCTCGGCACATCCCTTACAGATATATGATAGTATACCATCTTGTTTTTGGGCTTCAAACTTTTTATGCTGAAACGAATCATTGATACATGCTGATCGATCGTTAAATTTAAAGGCATCTGCAATGCTTCGTTCATCAGTCAAGGTAACGTTACGCATTCTCCGTGGCAGATGCCTCGAATGAATGAAAGACTGGGATCGACATCTAGGACATCGGGGAAACTAGCACATAGCGACATGTAAAGTTCGGGGAAACTAGCGCATCTGGAGGCATTCCATGTAATTGAAATTGAAATTTTGAGGTTAACTTCACCTGTCAGAGATATTGAATACTCTCTTCAAGATGAGGTTCACCAGAAAATTTCATCGTGACATTCTAACCTAGGAGTTACGGGTAACAGCAATTACATGGAACGGCTCCAGATTCGGAACCTCTATGTGCTACTTTCCCCGAAAATCCTAGATGTCAGTCTTTACATCTCGCGTCTTTAACGATATGTAGCAAATACATAAAGGAGTGTTCGAGAGGACATTCAATTGTGGGAAACGCAACTGATGAAGGTTCCCTAACCAGAAACAATATATATTATATTTATTGTCTTGCGTACAAAAGAATGACACCTCGAAGAAAGTAATGAACTACGTACTTATTCATAAAATTTATTGTGCAACAATGATAAATTGATAAACATTTTATCATGTTATTTGACAGATTTTGTTTATTACACTATTATATACTAATAATTATAATAATATTTTTTTCAACCCATCAACGCGACAGCCGTTATGACGCATTTAGAATCGGTGTCAACCACCGTTAGCATCTTTAAACCTATATCAACAGAAAATTCACTGATTTTAACACTCTATTGTCTAAATCTATAGCTTTTAATATTTGCAGTAGCACTGTTTTCCCAAAACCTTACAAATTTCTACACGCTAGTGTGAACACACCCTAGCATCTGTAAAATGCGAATGGGGTACAGTTCGTAAACACCTGTGCCCCTGTGGATGGAAACCACTCGTTTGTTCTTCGTCAAATACTGTGGTTTCGGCATCAAGACAATGTCGAATCTCTTCAGAAGCTCTGAATAATGTTCGCCGGTGATTGTTTTAAATTAATGTTTTCCGATCAATACGAATGCGTAGGTACCTAAAAAAGTGTGGCCAAGACCTTGCTGACCGACAGATCCTCCTTAGCGCTTCTTTCTTACCACAAGAGATGACTTTACCTTTTTGGCCCCTCGGTACCAAATCGCACTCTTAACGGGTTCAAGCTGACAGCTCCCAACTCAAGCTAAACATAACCCGACGCTGGTCAGGGTTTACAACGAAGACTTCTCCGGAACTCCAAGGCTCCCTGTGGCTCTCCACTCTGACCAAGTTTCACCTGAACATGGTCGACCCAATGTTTTTCCAGGTGGTTCAGATAATTACTAGTACTGATAACAATAAGTTCAAACACGGTTTTTGATCTTATTGTAGAGATTTCCTTCTTTTAGAAGTTCAATGAGGATGACGTTCTGTATTGGACAACTAATAATCTGGCTAACTTTTCTTACCTTACAAGAGCCTCTCTATTTAACAAACCCAAAAAAACCCAAATACTTATCTGTTACAGCAAGGAATGAAAAGATAATTCCAATGGGCAGATATAATAATAAAAAATTTCAGTATCACAAACACTTCCTATATTGTACAGTGAGTAGTCTAGGAATTTTATTCTCCCGAGGAAAATTATATTCTGTCTTTTATGTTTGAACTATACAACATTTTTTAATTTATTTCTTTATCAGAATGTTTACAACACTTATACATTAGGTATAATCTAATAAACCCTGCAGAGGTAAACTCAGTTACCTTTTCGCAGATCTGATAATCTTAATGATAATTTCCTATAAAATTTTATTACTAATATCCTACAAATATGTTGTTGTTGAAATAGTTATGTGATACTAATATAAAGTTTAAGGAATTAGAACTTTTATATCGATTTCTCCCTATACAATTTACTATCCTGCTATTTGAAATATTAGTCAAAATCCATGGTTTTATTTTCTTTTTGACAGTGTTAAGGTTTTTTAGAGTTTTCAAATCATTTGGTAGGCTGTTGAAAACATTAATAGCTTCAACATAACTAATTTTGCTGCTTATAGTTTCATATCTTTTTTGAATAATAATACTTCTATTTCTTGTAGAACTGTTGGATTTTATAAACTTATTTTTAAACGTGTCACAATAATATTTAAAATACTCAAAAGCAAAGATTTGTTTTAGATTTACTGTTTTATATACAATATACGGATACCCTTATAATATCACTCAGGATTTCTGCCTCTGGCACATCACAGCAATTTTCTCCTAAACTACTGGACGGAAGAGGTTGAAATTTGGTAATTTGGTGACCCGATCAGAAGTATATATCGTAAAAGAAAAAAAATTGATTTTAGGGGTACTTCTGGGGGGAAAAACTAAAAAAATTGACCGTTCCCCCCCCCCGATCTCCGAAACTACTGAGCCTAAAAATAGGAAATATAGAGCGTTGCCCGAACTTTACAGGAAAATTAAGAAAGCAAATTATAGAATTAAATAAAAATTTAAAAATAAAAAAAAGTTCAAACGCATCATGTAGTATATCAAATGAAAGGTCTCATTCTGAGGAGCACAAATATATTTTTTTCATATTTAAAAAAATATATATTTAAAAAGATATTAACGAAAATATACCAAAATTTGCTCATTCCCCCCCTTTATCTCCGAAACTATAAAACGTAAAGTTTGAAAAAAAATAGATTTATAGTTTCTGATCTGAAGTTGACTGGAAAAATAAGGAGAAACCTCTACTTTTAATTTTGGAGGGCCAATTACCGAATTAAATGGAAAATATAAAATTGAAATTGTTTCTAACCCATCATGTTATATATCAAATGAAAGGGCTCATTATGATGAAAACAAATATATTTTTTCATATTTTTAAAATAAATTAATTAAAAGATATTAACAAAAATATAAAAAAATTTACCGATCCCCCCTATCTCCGAAACCATAAGCTGGAAAATTTTGAAAAAACAATGGAGGTATAGCCCCTCACCTGAACTTTACTGGAAAAATAAGGAAAAACCCCTAATATTTTTTTGGGGGGCAAATTATAGAATTAAATGGAAAATATAAAATTAAAATTGTTTCTAACCCAGCATGGTACATATCAAATAAAAGGGCTCATGATGAAGAAAACAAATATATTTTTTCCAGATTTTTATAAAATAAATTAATTAAAAGATATTAACAAAAAAATAAAAAACTTTACCCATTCCCCCCCTTATCTCCGAAACCATAAGCTGATAAATTTTGAAAAACTGGAAGTATAGCCCCTCACCTGAACTTTACTGAAAAAATAAGAAGAAACCCCCCCTAATATTCATTTTGGGGGGCAAATTATAGAATTAAATGGAAAATAAAAAATTAAAATTGTTTTTAAAGGATCATGTAATATATCAAATCCCAGGGCTCATTATGACGAATACAAATATATTTTTTAATTTTTTTTAAAATGAATATTTTAAAATATATTAAAAAAATATTTTAAAAAAATTACTTATTCTCCCCGTTATTCCCCAAACTCCAAGACCTCATTTTTTTTGTTTATAGGAAAAATATGAAAAAAAATCCCTAATTCTATTATTTGGCCTCCAAGTAATAGATTTAAACGGAAAATAAATTATTAGAAAACCCCCATAGTAAATTTAGGGACAAATTTACAATTAAATGGAAAATAAAGATTCAATTTTCAAACGCATCATGTAATATATCAGATAAAAGATTATGTGAATTACAAATATATCATATTTTTAAATCATTTGTATAAAAGATATTAACAAAAATATTAAACATCGACTTAATTCCCACTTTAGAAACTACACTATTTAAAATTTGAAAAATATGTTTTATTTATATTTTTAAAAATTTGAATAACAGCAATAATTTATAATTTAAACTTTGGGCCCGTTTTTCTTCCAATCTACAGAGCCCCAAAACTCACACAGTTTATACAAGGCATCTCTGAAAGTTTATTAGTAAAATAAAACTCTAATGTACTTTTTGGGGGCCAAATTAGAAAATTAAATACATTGTATTGTGATAAAAATCAAGCGAATCCTAAAGCAGATAAAATAAAAAGTCTGCATATGTGGAAAATCAAAGTGTATATTTTTTATAAATTTAAAACGCTTCCTTTAAAAGATATAAGGGTAAATATAAGAAAATGCACTCATTCGCTGCTTGTCTGAAACTGGAATGAATATTCGAATCTTGGAGGTGGTACGGAACCCTAAGTATGCGAGTCCCACTCGCACTTGACCAAATTATTTTTCAACAAAAGTTTGTTTTAATATCTAATTGTCAAGAGTTTATTGTGTTGTAAACCTTGTAATAAAACTTGTTTAGTTGAATAAATCCCTCCCCAACCTAGCAGATAATACTATGGAGTCCTTCAACATAATTTTGGCTATTTTCCGAAATATAAAGTATTTTGTTTTATTATTAAATATTCAACATGCGTGTCCCATCTCATTCCTAAGTAGTTCCATCAATTCCTAAGTATTCTCAATTTCCACCATCTTATTTTTTTGGTATTTATCTTAATATCTATATGGCGAGGAAAACTAATACAGTAGTTTCCGAATATCATGAAAACCGTTTTATTAACATTTAGAAATAATTTATTTAAGGCAAGCCATTTATTTATCACATTAATTCATTTGCGGTTCGACTGCATTCCATGTTTTTCCTGTTGATATCACAGCCGTATCATCAGCAAAATATAATATAATTTTCTCTGGTATATCAAGTAGTAGATTATTTATATATAAAATAAATAGTAGGGGACCCAAGATGGTACCTTGTGCAACACCTGTTTTAATTTCACTGAAACCACTTACAGTGTTATTTATTTTTACTCGCTGATATCTACTTGTCAAGTAGCTTGAAATGAGTTTGAACTCACTTTCTCTAATTCCATATCTGTATAATTTATCTAATAATATTGGTTAACAGTATCAAAAGCTTTGGCTAGGTCAAGGAATGTAATAGCAATAGGTTCACTTTTATCAAGTTTTTCGTAAATTGTTTTAGTAATAAAATTTCGAGCATCTTTTGTACCAGTACCATATTGCATTTTTGATAAGATTTTACTCTTTTTAATGAAATCGAGTAGTAGTAGTGGTAGACAATTTTTTCAAAAATTTTTGCTAGGTTTGGTATCAAGGATATTGGTCTATAATTTGCGATATTTTCCCTATTATTAGCCTTATAGATTGGTGTAACATCAGCTAGCTTGAGTGTTGAGTTGTTCACTAGTTCATTAGTATGATGGTTAAAAAAGGTAACAGGACTCTTTTGAAATGTGTATAACTTTTATGTTAAGAAACAACTTATTAATGCAAGTCAAAGTCGTGAAGAAGCATATCTTTTGATGTGCTTATAACGTGGTAGAACTTTAAAGAGTTATACAAATTATATAATGCTTAGACGCTACTGTGATTCCTAGACAGATTGAAATAATTATTGGGTATTAAATGAAAAAACAAAATGGTTATTACAAAACCAACTTGTGGTAAAAATGTAAGCTTTAAAACAAATAGCAATCTTAACTGTAAAAAAACTTTATATGGGCAATATTATTATTTATTTTAAATTTGTAATTATCTCAACCTCCTTTATACCATTATTTCACAACAATATTCTTCCTTCCTATTATGCCAACATCCTTTCGCCCTTTTTTAAATTCTAAATTGAACAATATGCTTCCTAATATTTCTACAGCACTCGAAAAATTACCAACTGATACCCATAACGATCATCAATGCCAAATACAATTAATCTTCTCTTCCATATTGCAAGAGAGGACACAAGAGCACCCCAAATTAGTGATGGCACATTAAATCTATAGCCACGCAAACACCATGTACTATCATCTGCGTCCGACCCCCTCGCTCGCCAGATCCTAATCCCGTAGACCGTAAGGTCGATATCGGCGCGACACACCAATGTCCATACGAATTAAGGGCTAGGAAGCATGCGAATGAGCATTATCTTGCTCTAGTGGATACCGAATGATTCGGGGCTTTAGTTAGACCGGCCTTAAGGTCGCATTTCGAATCGTCATGAAGTGTCGGATGTTTGTAGGTCGGATTAATAATGTCTATTGAGCGTGTTTTATTTCATTGTTGGTGTTTGTTGTCTACTTTTGTTAAATTGGCAATGTGCAACTAGTTCCTATTGTCGGGTATTTATTTTAGTAAGCTGGGACGTATTCATGGCTTTTTTCTTGGCGAGGATTAGTGTCAGATTTAATCCGGATTTTTTGGTGAGAATCTATATCGGGGTTCGATGATGTTTTATGCGATGTACAATGAAAATCGGGATCGAGTGAAATACAACAAACGAAGAATATATTTCGGTATTGATTCTCATGAATTTAGGTCACATGAAAGGATTGAATTTTCTTAACTTCCGTGTCAAGTTGAAGGGTAAACTATGAGAATTCGTATTCCTATAAGAATTATGAATTGTTATCCTTTGAACCAAAACAATAATAGAACTACAATTTAGACTGTCATTCTTAAAAAGAGACAAAAACATATTAACAGTACGTCATATGTTGGAGAAATGTTTAATAGCAGTTTATCATCAAATTTAGGCATTGTGGATACAACAAGAACTATGTTAATTCAATGAGCTATTTATCCAAATCAACAAAGAGAGTTTGCTTTGTTCATTAAGTTTATTCTTGTGTTGATATATAGTGCAATGTCGGACCTACGGAACGATATACACCAGCGACATACTAAGAGGTACAATGAGTACAAGAACATACATATTCCTAGACCAGTCAGCAAATCCGGCAACATCAGCGAGGGTGCACCAGGGAAAACGTACTTACAAATGGACATCTAGAAAATGGAAGTATGGGCGACGAAGTGAAAGATCATGATCAACACCGAGAAGACCCAGGTAATAGCAATAGGAAGAAAGAATAAAGACAAGCCAACCAGAAGATTGATAGTAGGAGAAACCCCAATCAACTCGAAGGGAGACGGGAAGTATTTGGGAATCCACGTCGACGGGAAGCTAACTTGTAGGAAAAAAATCGATGAGACAGCGAAAAGAGTCAGTGAACTCATTAGGATGATCAAGTCAGTAATAGGATGGAGGAGCAAGCTACACTTGAGGACCAAGAAGAGGATCTACTTGTACGAAGCATCAGTATAAAAGAAGAGACCTATGAATGAACACCATAAAAGGAGAAATTATCAAGAGGACGAAAAAGGCAACAGCAAAAATGGAAAAATACAGGACCCAATACTAAGAAAGAATGTTCTAACAACGAAAACTGAAAGCACAGCACAAAAGAGACCCATGGGGGCGTTAGTTCAGGCAGAAGAGACCCAACATGAGAATTATACATGAAGTATCGTAGGAAATGTAATATCTTAGGGAACGAAATGTCTTAAGGAATAGTATAGGGACAAAGCATTGTAACAGATTAAAGTAAAAAAAGTAATGGTCTAAGATTGGACCCTTGTGGAACACCTGATGTTGCGATGAAATTTGATGAAGTGTGGTTGTTAAAGAACACAAACTGTTGTCTTTGATTGCAAATATGACTGAAAGAAGCTAATCATAGTTTCTGAAAAGCCATAAATACCAAAAGCTTATTTTAATAAGATACCGTACCGTGTTATGTAAAATGTAATGTGGTTATATACAATTAATTAAACTAATTATTAATATATACATATATTTAGTAGCCAAATTACCAACGAAATATTATCCGAGAGATAATCGATATCCAGAGCAAAACGAGTGTTTTTACCATTTGTAAAACAACAATTTTTGGAAATTAGTGTTGTTAATATTATTTCAGTGTAATCTTAAGTACCAAGCATATATTTGACTTAATTTTAGTTCAAACTGAAATATAAATTTAGAAATGCATAGAAATGTATCTTTATTTATTATTGATAATATTTTTTGTATTAAAAATTTCATCGCAACATCAGGTGTTCCACAAGGGTCCAATCTTAGACCATTACTTTTTTTAATATTCATTAATGATCTATGCAGCTTATTTGACTGTCAACGCGTGATATACGCTGATGATTTAAAATTATATAATATAATATACATTTCAAATGACTTGCCAAAAACCTCAGTCAAATGTAAACCAAGTGTCTCAATGGTGCTCAATAAATAATTAACTCCTAAATGCAAGATCATGTCATTTACGCGGAAAAGGACCACTGTTAATTACTGTTATATAATAGATGACTTACTGCTGAGTCGACAGTGTTCTGTTAAAGCTTTAACAACATAGTAGCTTTGAAAACACTATTCTTCGCTTATGTCAGATCTAGGTTAGAATATTGCTCGCTAATATGGACATCTTTTTATAATTGATTCTGCTTTTTGCGGATTTGGACAGCGTCATTTTTTCGAATTAATTTATTTATATTTATTTTTTCAAGGATGAGACAAAAAACAAAACAAAAAGCCCCTTATAAGTGTGGGCGAAACTTCGGAAACCTTTTTTTATATGCCGGTTTAGGTATATAAACAAATTAATTCGAAAAATTGACGCCGTCCAAATCCGCAAAATTCAGAATCAGCTATGACTATGACCGCGAAAATCTCCGTTCTCATCTTTTTATAATGTTCATTCATATTTATACATTGGACAATGTGCAGCGAAATTCTTTTAAAATTTCTATTTTTTTTCCATTTATAATGCATATCCTGAAAGAGGTTATGATCAGGCCACTTTATTAAAATTATTTAATGTCGACAGCTTAGAACTTAGACGAGCATTTTTATCAGTTAAACCAACATCAGGATAAAGTCGCCGTTATATAATATGTTAGTGCTCTAAATCACATAATAGCAGGTCCAAGAGAACGATTTTGACATTATTTATAACTAGGTAATTATCTAGTTATATATTGTGTCCCTCTGTATTTTTTTTGTGTAACTCTATAAATGGGAGTTTTGTCCTGTTGGGTAATAAAGATTATTATTATTATATTATTACTAAATGAAGAAGGTACATTGTTTGTGCCTACTGTCTTTTCTGAGAAATTTGCACTACTATTATCTGAGAAAATGCTAATTACGTTACCTCCTAGTCATTTGCAAAGTAGTGGAATGAATGAAATAATTATTGCTTTAATTAAAAATCCATTTGCTTTCATAAATTCAAATATTTTTCGTTCTAATTCTCCGCGGTTCTTCTAGATAGCCGATCGCATCATCGCATGATTGATGTCCCAACAGCCGAACATCACGAACACCTCGACTTGTTACCTGATCACAGAACGTAATTATGACACAGAACAATCGAACAATTTAGATAGGAATTTCTTAGTTTTCAATCCGACAGTGAGATAAGCGAGCTGATCCTTTTGTATCTGCTTGCCCAGGTGGCATTCCAGAATGAAGACAGTTGACATTTAAGGCGGATCCCGCAACCCATTTCATACAAAAAACACACAATTACATAACAATGGTCAATGTACGCCTACTAACAGGGTATAGTGATGCCCCTAACACGGCATCGTCAAGATACCATCTCTATATCGAGGTGTCCGGGTCTTTTCTCCGAGATGCTGTGAAGAACAAGAGACGAAGAAACGAACACCTGAACGGCGGCCAGCAGAGGCGTGCTCGAGGTATCTGACGGATTCTTCGAAATATTATAAATATTACTTTTTTAAAGGTTTAACAGACCAAACCACAGACAAAATATTTCTCTCCTTCTAAAACTAATCGCTAATTATTGGTAAATATTGATCCTCCGTCCCATTTTAGGAGGCATTTCTTAAAAACAGCAATACTTTTCAATTACACACAGAAAATTACTATTGGATATGCTCTTACTATACTGTACTGACCTTGCTTAAGTTATTTTATCAAAGAATATGTTATTTGTAGGTTCACTGAACTAATTTAAGTGTTAGTAGCACCTGAGTACCTTGAATCCTGTCGTATGGGTGAGTTTCTTGCAACTAAAGACATCATTTTCCTCCGATAGAACTTGCTGAAAATCTGTTAATCGACAATTTATAACAGCGAAGTTTATATTCACATCTATAAGATGTTCGAATTTATGATATAGTAAAGTAAATATTTAATTTACAATTTGTTTGTTTTTATCCAGAACTTATCGGTTATAACTGTGAGACTCCTAAGGTTAGTGACTAAAATTTTCTTCTACCTAATATCGAAATCGATTGAACAGTAATAAAGTAAGAAATAAAGGCATTATGCTAAGGAATATCGGGTAATCGATAGAATTGGTATTCGGAGTTTTTCATAAACACATCGGAATAATAGAAATGTATATTTCTCTGCTAAGTTCTATGATCAGGGAAGGAGTTAAAAATTGACTTTTCTTTTGGTATTGGCTGTGCTCAAGCTAAGTACGTCGGGCCACTCGGAATTAGTCGGAAACCGACTTAAGTAATATCAGTAGTAAAAGACATTTATGGAAGCTGTTTATTTGCTGGCTTGTTTGGAAGTTCGAATATATATCTAGTGGCTGAAATTTTTGAGATTTGATTGTAACCTTTTGCTAAAAGGTTATATTCACCTGGCGTGCCATATATTCACCTGACCGGGCCAATTATTTTATCATTTGGCTATTTATTCTGCTGGGCCTTATATTTTTGATGGAAGTGATTCTCCGTTAGGTCGCATATTTTTCCGTGTTAATATTTTTTGTTCGGCCATATTTGTAGACTGACTAATTGTCTATTAGACCCATTTAAAAATTTAACCGACTGGGATAATTTTACTGTTTGGCTATTTGTTGGATGGAGTAATTTTGCCTTATAGCCTTTCAGTTATATGTTAGATATTTTACCAGGTATTGGATGGTAACGTTAACTATATCTATTTTTATGTGTTCTTGGGAAATAACACCACAATCGAAACAAAAAACTGTATATTCAAGGAACCAAACGTTTTCAGGTCTATTCTGACCTCGTTTTCAATGGTTTGTTTCGATTGTGGTTTTATTTTCCAAGAACAAATAAAAATAATCAAGAATATGCCACAAATAACATTTGGGAGACAGTTAAATCTCTTAAAGGGAGATATCATAAATATCTTAACTCATGACATAAAATCTCAATTTTGCATAATTTTGAACATCTTACAATTAATAACATTTTTTAAGATATTTGATTTCGCTTGAAGATTTAATATTCGGGCATTAAAATGCCACAGTGTTATTCTACATTTTTTTATAATTAGTAATTAGTTTTAATACTAACTTGGAAATGTAATAATTAATCAAACGATTTTATTATATTAGAGTTTTGCAGTACAAAGGTTTACTTCTGAGAATCGCCTAACCACAATAGTTGTGAAGAAATTTACTTTAGATCTGAATGTTAATCATTTTGTGAAAAATGGTACATTATAAAGTGGGAATTTGTTCAAACAATTTAGTTTCCCACCCATATGTCGGTTACAGACTATTTTCTCTAAATCTGCGGAACCAGAGTAGTGAAATTTATTAATGGTATTGAGCTTAGGTATCCAATAACGAATACTTAGCGAGAATAAATGAATTTTGATTTTGGGGATATTTTTGGGCAGAAATTTTATAAAAATCGACCGTTCGCCCACTTGCTTCGCAATAAGTAACCTTAAAATTTTGAAAAAATAGGGCACATAGTTTACAGAAATAGTTAAGCGAAAATCCCAATTATAATTTTGGGGAACAAATTTCAAAACCAAATCTAAAACAACAAATTAAATGTTTATCAGGGATATCATGTATCAAATAAAAGTACACATCTTGAAAAATAAGCAACAAATATTTTGGAAAAGAATACAGAATGTAAGTCCCAGTAGGCAGTGTACAAGAAAAACGAAAACTCTAATGTTATTTTTGGTTGATGAATTAGAAATTTAAATGAAAATTTAAAAAAATGTTTCACCAGAATTAAAGAACTATTATTTTTCATCATTATAAAATATATAGTTTAAGAAATGAAGTTAAAAATAAATGGAATACAGAGCCTCAGTCAAAATTTTCAGAGAAAGTTATAACGATAAATCTGAGGGCATTTAAGGAAATTAAATGAAAATTAAAAAATAAAAACTGTTCAAGGATTTGATGAAACAGGTCAGATGAAAAAGCTCTTTACGGGAGATTTAAATATATTTTTTGTATTGCTAAAATGTATAAAGTTTGAAATGTTATGCAAAATATAAGAAAATTAACAGATTCCCCGCTTTTTCTCGAAACTATTAAGAATAAAGCTAAGCGAAGTTTAAAAATTAGATAACGTAAAATCTCAAAGGTGGTTAGGAATCCTTTGTATGAGAGCCTGACTACCACTTCACCACATTATTTATTTTTTGGCTCTAGTAGACCTAAAATTCACTCTCGTACTCCGTCAGTTAAATGATAGCAAACATTCAACAATAAATAAGCATTAGTATATATATATAAGTATAAGAATTCACAAATAATCTTTCTCCCTCGTATGTTCTTTGCAGATATCATAGTGTTACTACAAAATTTTGTTCGGTGGAATTGGAACTGGACTGGATGCCAAGATACTATGATCGGTCATTATTGGACCTTTTTTCTATTGTATTATCACAAGTCTAAAGTCTATAAGAATAAGACATGAACGATTTGAAAACATCTCTATTACTAATAGTCTTTACTATGTCTCAAGTTTCTTATTTCACAGCTCAATTTAAATACTAAAAAATTATATATTATTATGATTCCAAACTTCCATAATAAAATTATACTAACTACGCCGCTGGTGCGGTGTATTCATAACGAATAAAAGCGGTTGATGGTCCAAAAAAGAAATCAGATACGTTTAAAGTCACTCCACTATTATACTTTATGAATTGATAGACAGGGTTCTTATAGTTTCTTATAAAGTTTATCCGTTGCATTTAGCAAGCTACTAAAAAATATAATATCCTTGACGTTCCATATAAAAGATGCTTATCTGGAATACTAATGAGACGCACTTTGATTAAGTTCACCTGCATAAACTTCATAAAACGAATGCGAGAGAGAGATATGAATGGAGATTCCGATGATATGCGGGACTAGAAATAACCTGATCGACTTGTTTACGAAAATAATTCAAATAGTTACTTCGGCAACCAACAATTTCGAAAATGCAGAAGCTAAAGGTGCTTGGTCTTAGCACCCGTTTCTGTTTGATAAGGATATATTTTCTAGACGTGACTTCTTCTTCAGGAATAAATAGGAGGGTAGAAACAGGGTATTTGACTGTATTGAAAATATGGTTTGGGCTGATGAAATCCTAAAATATAACTATTATTTGTGATCATTTTATGCAAATTTTCTTTTAAGAAATCTCAATTAATTTTGTAGTAAAGTCAGTAACATTTTAAATAGCAAATTCACGTTATCAAAGACGCCCTGAAATTCGTTGGGACTTCAACACATAGAAAAATTACCCAAAGTAAGTTGTGTGTGTGGTTCTGTACTTATGTATGATTTCAAAGAATAAAGCATAAACCTACTTTTGATAATGATATGTGGGAGCAGCTCCCAATCGAGTGAAATAGTTTGTGCTTCTGTTGCCCTCTATTTCGAGTTTTGATACGATATTTGTGCATTTCTGGCTGCATTCAGAAGTATATGCTCTAAGCACTCGTCACAGAACAGTACAATGTAATACAGGACCCGTTAGTTACGTCACAAATAAAATAATTTGGTCAAGTGCGAGTTGGACTTGCATACTTAGGGTTCCGTACCACCTTCAAGATTCGAATATTCCAGTTTCAGATAAGCAGGGAATGAGTGCATTTTCTTATACTTACCCTTATATCTTTTAAAGGAAGCGTTTTAAATTTATAAAAAATATATACACTTTAATTTTCAACACATAGACTTTTTATTTTATCTGCTTTAGGATTCGCTTGATTTTTATCACAATACATATGTATTAAATTTTCTAATTTGGCCCCCAAAAAGTAACATTAGAGTTTTATTTTACTAATAAACTTTCAGAAATGCCTTTTATAATCTACTGTCTGAGTTTTGAGGCTCTGTACATTGGAAGAAAAACGGCAAAATAGGCCAAAATTTAAATTATAAATTATTAAATCTGTTATTCAAATTATTTAAATATATAAATAAAATATATTTTTCAAATTTTAAATAGTGTAGTTTCTAAAGTGGGAATTAAGTTGATGTTTAATATTTTTAATATATTTTATACAAATGATTTAAAAATATGATATATTTGTAATTCACATAATGAGCCTTTTATCTGATATATTACAAGAATGGGTTATTTATTTTTTCTAAATTTATTTTTTTAATTCTATTATTTTAATAGAATTAGGTATCATATTATAAACAAATTAAGTCTTAGAGTAATTCATTTTAAAAGTCCTATTCGTCATAATGAGCCCTGGGATTTGATATATTACATGACCCGTTAGAAACAATTCTAATTTTTTATATTCCATTTAATTCTATAATTTGCCCCACAAAATGAATATTAGGGGTTTTTCTTATTTTTCCAGTAAAGTTCAGGTGAGGGGCTATATATACTTCCAGTTTATCAAACTGTTTCAGCTTATGGTTTCGGAGATAAGGGGGGGAATGGGTAAAATTTTTTATATTTTTGTTAATATCTTTTAGTTAATTTATTTTATAAAGTACCTGGACTATATTTAGTTTTTTCGTTATATCTTGATATACCTAACATGCTGGGTTAGAAACAATCGTTCAATGTTTTTTGGAATAGTTATTAATAAATCAATCTATTTCACGGCTAACTACGTTAAAAGTGAAAATAAGAGTGAATAGCTTCTCCGTCATTTTTATGAATAACTATATCGAGTATTATATCGTTGAAAAGCTTTAAAAATGTCCGATTTTTTGAGGTCATAGCCAACTATGATTTCCATTCAAAAAAAGATAAGTTTGTGTCATATCTGGAAAACGAGAGATGTCACGCAAACAAGGACATGACAATCATATTCGGGATACAATTCCCTTCAATTTTGATATTTACACTTTTTTATAAAATCAAAAACAAAGGAGCATAGAGGGATTAGACTAAATCCACAGAATTTCGTTTTTTCAAAATATCTAGTAAGCCATGGCTTTTTACAAAAATCCGAAAGTGTCATTAAAATGGGCCAGTAAAACCAAATCTTTCCCAATTTAACCATTGCTCTATCTCCGCTAGTTTCCGAGATCCCCATACTGATCATCAAAAAAAACTCACCCTGTATAAACCAACAAGCCCGCTGTATCAAAGAAATATAGCCACATGTATATATTGATGTTATTATAATTTTATCAAAAGATTACGCAAGCTTCAGCAAACCGTGGAGGTCATTTGTAACATATTTTCTATGATGCATAATTTTATTTAACCTCAAGATCTCATGATATTATAGAAAGCGCAGTATTTCTTAATATTAGTGCTGAACTTGTATGTGTTAATATTAAATTGTTTCTGATCTTTAAGCAGATGCAGTTTTTCGGTGCTCTACTTAATAATTTCTAATCCAAATTATTTTCCTATTTATAAGCCTCAGGTCTTAAATTTCTCACAAATTGCGTATGACACAAAGCACCTCTAGTGATTCCCAAGCGTTCCGCCTCTCTGCCGGTGTAAATTTTGATTTTAAGGACCCTCTCGATTCGCCCTAATGTGATTAATACAATATGAATGGCGGATTGATTGAGCAAAAACGAGGAGAGCGCGGCCTTTCCCTTCTCGTTGTGGAGAAGTGTTAAGTTCCACGAGCTCTAAAACAGAACCCACACGAATGGGGAGGGTGGTAATTTAAACGACTAAAGGAGGATGGGGTTAAAATATTCATATTATGTAGAGGTTTGTCAGGTCTTGGTAGGCCTCTGATTTAATTGCTGTAACCAATGTTTGGTCAATCAACTGGTAATTGCTTTGAAATCCACAAGGGTAAAGAATTTAGATCTGATTTTTACAATACTCTTCATAAATTCTTAGGACTCGTTGAACAAAACTGCCTATTTAATAATTAAGATTTTAAGGTCTTGTATTGAGATGAAATGTTTGAATTTTGTGAAAAATGTAAGGTTTAAATGATATATTTATGTTATTTATTTATTTCAAGGTTTACATTTGAAACAAGTAATACAGCAGGAACAATGCAAAGGTAGAGTAGGTACTTGTTTGCAGGCTTGGAAAAAAATTTAAAACCCAACTAAATCTTTCCTCTAATATATAAAAATAAATTGTTGTTCGTTAGTTTCGCTGAAACTCCGATTTCAATAGTTTCTGTTTACACAGGAGGAGCAAAAATAGGAAAACCCTAAGAACAAGTTAACACTTACATAATAAAAATGAGGTTTTGCAGTGTTCATTTTTCAAAACCAAGTAAGGCTTTTAGAGAACTAAAATTTCAATATGGTGTCTTTCCCAAGATGGTGGACAAAATTTTCTCAACTACCCCCAAGATATAGCTATCAAGTGAGAGCGGTTTCTGAAAGGAATATGAAAAACAAAATGATTTGGTATTAATTCAAAAGAACAGGGCCTCCTATAGATGGTCGAATACAAGTTAAACATATTATAATTTATTTAATATGATAATTTGATTGTATTAGGAAATTATGTGACAAGCTTTTAAGTCACACAAGGGTATAAGTAATCATACTGAGTACAGACAGTATGTGTCTATTTATTCATATTGTTGCTGATGACAGATCAGTCTTAATCAACCCTTTTGTTGGTTTGAGGTTTACCTTACAGTAGGATTTTGTGAACTCCTTGGTTTAATTCCCCCCCCCTTAGTGAATTTTAATAAAAAAATGTTTTAAAAATATTTTTTAGTTTTAATTTTTTTGTTAAAAAATATTCTATGTTTTATCAGCGTAATCACATCCGCAAACAAACAAAGACTAGCTGCAAACATGCTAGTTACCAAATTATTGATATGTAATGGAAACAGAAATGGTCCGAGAACGGTACCTTGAGGAGAACCAGATGTTAATGTAATATACTCGCTAAATTTATGTCCTATTTACAGTTAAGCTAGTAACAAACTTAGAAACTAACTGGTTAAGAACACATTCTTACAGGGTGTTGTGTCGCAGCGTGATCTGTCATTGGGCCGACTACTCGAACCCGATCGCATAGGGAGGTGGCGGGGGTTCTGATGCGTCATAACACAATACACAAATGCTAAGTCTCATACAAATAGCTGTTGATTAGCAAGATCTAGGCGTTTTTCTCTAGTTTCATGTACATAAAGTTTGGTAATAAAATATTTTCACTGACCCTATGGTTCAGTTTTATCTACGTTTTAATATACGAGGTTTGTGATAGATTGTGCCATATTTTTCTCAGAAAGTCACATTGTGCTTACTTATAAAGTTTATTACTTTTTTATAAATAACATTTTAGAAAACAGGTAAACTTTTAAAATTCTTAATGGAAATTACTTAATGTACGAAAGCCAATAAATATATTTATGGAGGACTTTTTGGAAAGAACCCCAGACTTGTAGAACATTCTGAATATATATAATGTTAAATATCTCAAATTAATAATTAAATATTAAAATTTTAATCACTAAGTTTAAAAGTTTCAATTTAGTCAGAAAAGTTGTCAATGTATTTTCAAGATTTCAATTTCCATTCACTGAAGTTTAAAAAAAGGTGTATTTACCTAATATTAATTAACAGTATGTGTCCGTATTTGTTTATATGTTCGATATAACACAGAACTCGTCATGGGTTACAAGGTAAGTGTGTTTAAATCACCTTAATGAAAATAAAATGAATCTTATGATATATTGTAGTTTAAGGTTTATTTATATCTACTTATATATTGTAATTATTTGTAATATAATTGTATTTCATATCCATATTGTAATGTTTTTATTTTCAGACACGGGTTCTGTTCCGTTCTTGGATTTATTTAAAAACACAGTCCAACTCACTATAATTTATTTCCACTACTTTAACACAATTTATATTCCCAGAAACTATTTACATTTTATCTAAACTATACAATACAACCGTCGAAAATTGAATGAATCCTATCGCCAGCTGTCCATATTTATATATTTTCTGGTAACTCCACGCACCATCGGGAAACTTCTTTCATGTGTTCTGGAAGCTTTAAGGGAATTCCCAGTAACGACAGCGGTCGGCCTGTTGAGAGAGAAAACATTTCGGGTTCCCAGAAATATCGGAATACTGTCCCTTTCACGAGTTGGTTGATGGCCGATTGCACCAGCTGTGGGATGAATTCTCGTAACAATATGAACTTTTGAGTTAGTTTCTGGCATTTTCTTTCTACGAGATGAAATCGTAACAGTAAAATGTCTGAATAAAGAATTCAATTTCGTTCCAATTTACTGACTGACATACACTTTAAGACTTGGAGACTTTCAGTCAAAAATAATATATAATACATTTTAAATTGAAATTGATTTTTTTTTAATATTCATAGTCATACCGAAAATTATAAGTTGAATGTAAATATATTTAAAGGCTTCAGTTTTTAATTATTTTTGAGTACGTAACCTACTAGGCAGTTACTGTTTCCTGACAGTGTGGTTATCTTAATTTATTTTATATTACATAGTCCCGTTCCTGCAAATTCCTAGCTTTTGATATAAGGTAACTTGCTTTTACTTATATTAAACACATCACTGTAACATATTTTAAAGACTTTTATTCCAGAGTAAATATTTTTATTCGATATATTTTGCCTCATATATAGCTAGTGTTATAGTTGGTAACATAACAATGTTTAAAAACTTTAAAATTCAAATCACTGTACCTCCACAACAGTCTGGTTAAACCACTGAGTAATTATATATGCCAGTTTGGTCCTCAAATGACTACACATGGCAGTGCCTGGGTAACGCTCTTTCAGATCATTATGTTATGACCATCTTTTACTGTCCAGTGTATGGCCTTGCCGATAGTTCAATAGGAAAGTAGTTGGTATTATAGATCACTGTTGATTTTTCGAAAAAGTTCTTTCGAACTTTCCTATAAATTAATTTTGTGTGTTTTTGTTGTGATTATAATTATTTCATTAAAAAATAAAATTTCCACTAAACACACCTTAAGACTACTCCCAAGGTGTGTTACAAATCATTAATCAGAGGAAATAAGTAGAAAAGGCATTAAAGATTAGAGTTTTCATTGGGTTCTTTCTCATCTCTATTTAAGAATTCGTTTGTTCTGTGAATGACGGAAAGGTTACAAAAAAAATCCGGCAATGATACATCGAACATGTTGGATAGACACTATTACATTTGTAAACCATAGGACATATTTATATGAAAATTAACCTATAATCTACATATAAATAGGCAAACACAAAACGATTAGGTATCATTTTCTGCACTGTCTCTCAACCGATTTTCTTCATTTTTGTTTTGTTTAGCAGCTACTGACGACCTTCAGTACAGAATGCTAATATTAATTTATAATATTGGTTCATTCATAAAATAAAACATAATAAAAATTCACTATTTACGTCCATACTGTCAACGCCAAACAACGACAGTGCCGCCTATTTGATCTGTGGTGCCGCCGCCGCCAGACGGTCAAAACTCAAAACATTGAGTAATTATATATGAAAGGAGCGATCGTTAGATATATTCTTAGAGCATGTACTTCTAGAAGTGGCATGCAAGCGTTGTTATTGTTTAGTGATAAAATAGTCAATGTAGTAGATCAGTATTTATTTTTCGGACGCGGTGCAGTAACTTTCATATTAAATATTCTGTTTTTAATGTGAATTTAATTATTTGATTAATATATTATTATCACAACCTTCCCGAGGGTGTTGTGTAAAAAAATGTCAGACAGCGGACAATAGAGAATTATCTTTTCTTTAATATTCCTGAACTTGATGGAAACCGCAAATGACGAAAACTTTATTAATTTAAGTCATATTTCGAATACAGAGACCTATCAATATGAGTGAACAATTCTGGTCATTACATCTACTTCTCTGATTTCTCCACAACTCTGTTTCTTATAAAAATATACTTTTTACAATTGCATGAAATAGGGTTTAATTTCGACCACTGGGCGACCACTAGTAATATACAATAATTATATATAATTTGATTAATTATTTCTATAAATTTAAGCCAAATGAAGTAATGGGAATAGCAAAAGCCTTGGCTACTTTTCTAATTTCGCCTCAACTTTATTTCTTATAGAGATATACTCTTTGACAAAAGACCTTCAATTATGTTCATTTCGACTACTAGGCTACCGGTAGTACGTATAAACCTTCCTCTTGAATCACTGTGTCAACTAATTAAAACCACATTAAAATCTGGTGCTTTGTTTAAAGCGAACAGTGGAACAGACAGCAGGAAGCGACTTTGCTTCATATTATGTAAAGATTTTCATAAAGTGTCTTTATTGCTATTAACAAAAAAACGTGTGGAATTGCTTAATTATAAAGATAAAGTGTGGTATGATCAACTCTGGGGTTTACAAAAACAACAAATTGTATTGTTACGATTTACACTAACAAATTTGCTCATCTCGCGCGTTTCCTCCCCCATTTTTCCTCCTGTTCGTTCCACCGTTTTCCCAACAGTCAATAATTGCCATATTAAATAAACAGCGTAGTATTTCGAAGACAAATCGTGTGTGAATATATCGAATCCAATGATTCCGATCCGACAAAACAGATAACGTTTCACACACTCATGATTTAATCGAGCGCAAATGCTCTCGTTGTTTGTGTTTTCTCGGTGGCCTTTCGCCACAGCTGAAGGGTAGAAAATTGCAGATCGTTTACATCGGCTTTTGATCGTTCACACGACGCTAATGGTTAGTGGTTAAACTATCGTCTCGGTATATTATGTTGATCATAAAGTTAAGATAAATATTGGTTTAATAATATTAACGTTTCTTTCAACTTATGATTGATATACACTGAAAATCAAATAAAAACGCCACAATACGAAGGACAAATTATTTTACCTATTATACAGGGTGAGTTTTTTTGATGATCAGTATGGGGATCTCGGAAACTAGCGGAGATAGAGCAATGGTTAAATTGGGAAAGATTTGCAGTTTTACTGGCCCAATTTAATGACACTTTTGAAAAAACGAAATTCTCTCGATTTAGTCAAATCCCTCTAGCTCCTTTGTTTCTGATTTTATAAAAAAAGTGTAAATATCAAAATTGATGGGAATTGTATCCCGAATATGATTGTCATGTCCTCGTTTGCGTGACAGCTCTCGTTTTCAAGATATGACACAAACTTACCTTTTTTTGAATAGAAACCATAGTTGACTAGGATCTCAAAAAATCGGACATTTTTAGAGCTTTTCAACGATATAATACTCGATATAGTTATTCATAAAAATAATGGAGTTATAGATGCTTTTCTCTCTTATTTTCACTTAACGTAGTTAGCCATGAAATAGATTGATTTATTAATAACTATTCCAAAAAACATTGAACAATTTTTTTATTAGGTTTATCAGATATAACGAAAAAACTAAATATGTGGGTACTTACTGAAAACTTAAGAAATTAAAGTACATATTAATGGTTACAATTTATGATCGAAAAGTCCACCATTCTTATTTAGACAAAAATTGCATGTTTTTAAGATTGACATTACCGCTTTCCTCACAGACCGCCTCCCTTAGGTCACCAACTGTCTCATACTTTCTTTTGTATACTTTGTTTTTAGCGCACCCTATAAATAGAAGTCTATAACTGCCAAATCGGGAGACCGGGGTGGCCATTCGCGTGGGCCATTTCTTCCTATCCAAGAGTTTGGATAGATATTATCTAAGTGTTGTTTTACTAATAACTAGTTATGAGCAGGTGCTCCATCATGTTGGAACCACTCAATTTCTAAATGAGTTCTCAAATTCAAATTATGCAACATGTCTTGAAAAGTGTATTGCAAGAAATGCAAGTAGCGCTCCCCAGTAAGTGATTCGTCATAGATAAAAGGTCCCAGAATAGTAGACCCTATGATACCACACCAAACATTAAAACCAAATTTTATTTGGGGTCGTCTTTGTTCTACATGGGTTTTCATTAGCCCAGATATGCTCATTGTGTCTATTGAAGATACCGCAGTTAGTAAATCTAGTTTCATCTGACCATAACACCTTTTGTGGAAACTGTGGATTGTCAAGGCACATGTCTCTAAACCATGGACAAAACAAAATATGTCGATGTTCGTCACCAGCATGCAAAGTTTGAGAAACTGTAAGTTTGTACGGGTGGAACTTGTGCGCTTTCAGTACCTTAACTACAGTTCGGTGAGATGTGCCAGTTTCTGCCGCAATCTCACGAGTTGATGTAGATGGAGTTTGATTTACCATTGTCAAAACATTTATTTGTGCTGCTTCGTTAATTTGATTACGTTCGTTTGGTGGTTTAGTAAAAGATCCATATCTGCGTAAACTATCGTAAAGACTCTTAAATGTACGAGGATTAAAAAATTTATGAAAGTATTCCTCAGCTGCACGAACTGAATTTTTATGGCATATGATATAACATTCCACCTTATACAGTTTTTCTTCATTAAAATATTCCATTTTATCACGAAAACTTGTCACTATCGACTGTCAGTTCGGCACTTTTAATGGAATTACTCTCAAATGTGGAAACGTCAAAGTGAAAACAATCTTTTTCATGGCTACCTAAGTTAAAAGTGAAAATAAGAGAGAAAAACATCCGTAACTCCGTTATTTTTATGAATAACTATATCGAGTATTATATCGTTGAAAAGCTCTAAAAATGTCCGATTTTTTGAGGTCATAGCCAACTATGGTTTCCATTCAGAAACAGATCAGTTTGTGTCATATCTCGAAAACGAGAGCTGTCACACAAACGAGGATATGACAATCATATTCGCGATACAATTCCCCTGAATTTTGATATTTACACTTTTTTTATAAAATCAAAAACAAAGGAGCTAGAGCGATTTGACAAAATAGACCGAATTTCGTTTTTTTTTTCAAATTATCTAGTAAGCCATGACTTTTTACAAGAATCTGAAAGTGTCATTAACTGTGCCAGTAAAACTGCAAATCTTTCCCAATTTAACCATTCCTCTATCTTCGCTAGTTTCCGAGATCCCCATACTGATCATCAAAAAAAAACTCACCCTGTCTAAAGGTCATAAAGAACAACATTTCTTTTTTCGAATCCCCACCTAAAAATTTTGTAACAGATTCAAAAAACAAATTTTGAGCTCGCTGACTTCTTAATTTTGATTTTAAACCACTACTAATTAATTTAGAATAAATTCCGTTTAATAACACCAAACGGGATATTTTTGAAGCAAAAGCTTCTTAACGGAGACCCCCACTTACGCCTTGCACAGACGAAAATAGATAAATATGGCAGTGAAATGCAAAAACTGCCTTTGCTTCGACCGACATAACAATAATGAAATACCTATAGGTCATAGTCTTCTGTGTGTGTTTTCATCCAGGCTATTTCATTTTAAGAAAATTAATAAATTATAGTAAATAAATATAACAACCAGTTACTATACAATGCCAGCACAAATTTTGCTTTTCCCTCTAAAAAACATTCCAATTCTCTGTTTGCAATGTTTAAAATTAGAGAATTGACATACGTCAGTTGTCGGAACACCACAAAAAGGACAACTTGACTAGCTGTGGTTACCAGCAGGGGCGGCTGTCTCTTAAGTGCACTCGTACGCTGAACCACCAAATTTAATAAGCTTTTAATAAGGTTATTAATCAACACAAAAAGTTTAACAAACATCATTTCAATACCAACGAATTTATCAAAAAACAATTTAAGCTCTAAACGAAACTTATATTCACTTGAAGAATATTTCACCGTGCACTTCGGCTAGCGCACGGTGAAACTTATATAGCTTCTATGAGATACAATATAACACGATTAGCTCGTAAGGTAGAAGATAGTTAATGCAAACTATATGGAATAATGGGCTGATTCTCGTACGCCGCAAGGAGACACCGAGCAGTGCTGATATTGACCGGAAGTATCCGAACGTTTCAATAATTCAAATTTTTCTTTACGTGATTTAATTAGTGGTTGCTTTGTTTTTGTCCTCGTAGTCTATGAAAGAATATTTAATATACAGAGTGTGTGTGTGTGTGTGTGCTGGCCGTCGTGCGGGACTCCCGATGCAATGACTTCAAAGCAAGAGTAAATCGTTGCATTGAAACCAGTATACCGTATACCCGCTAAAACCCTAACCTCTTTCTCCTACAACCATGGTCCCCTGCGGCACTCTTAGCCAATACTACTTCGCAAGGGTGGTTCATTGCAGATATTTACTGCTCTTACATTGAAAGCCTCTAAAGCCTACTCCTCGAACGTATTGCGGAGTTCTTTGAGAATAGTCTCCGCGTAATCTGATACCAAGTTCCAGGCTTGGGGGCCCTTCAGCATGGCTTCTACTAATTGTTCTGGAACGATATTAGTCTCCAGAATCCTCTCCACTTCGGCACGTTGATCCTGAAACCGGGGGCAGGAGAAGAACACGTGTTCCGCGTCCTCTATCACGTCCGTACAGTGTGGGCAGTTTGGGGAGTTTGCCCTCCTGAACCTGTGCAGGTATGCTCGAAAGCATCCATGTCCAGTCAGGAGTTGAGTGATGTAGAACCCAACCTCCCCATGCTGGCGGTTGACCCAACGACTGATGTTAGGTATCAATCGATATGTCCACCGGCCTTTAGTAGAGTTTGTCCCACCTCTCCTGCCATTGCCCTAGACTCATGGCTCTTTCATCGCTGTTTCCTGTCGGTTGGTCTTTCTCTAACTTTCTGCGATAAAGCCGTCCCCTTTCTGCAGCCAGGATGTCGATTGGTAGGGTTGAGGCAATCACACTCACCGCCTCGTAAGACACAGTGCGGTAGGATGATGCCACTCGAATCGCTGAGAGCCGCTGGACTGATTTCATTTTCCGGCGGTACGATGGTAGCTCGAGCGATTTCTCCCATACCGGTGCCCCGTACAACGAAACAGAAGTAGTTACTGTTGCCAGTAGCTGTCTTCTTGTCTGTCTAGGGCCTCCGACATTCGGCATTATTCTAGATAATGCCCCCTGTACTCCAGCTGCTTTCTTGCTGGCCGCGATTATGTGCTCTTTGAAGTTGAGCCGTGTGTCCAGGAGCACCCCCAAATTGCTGATGAAGGGCTGCGACTGTATGTAGGTGTCGCCTATTTTGAGGGTGATGGTTTCCCTTTCCTTTCGACTGCTAACAAGAAGTGTTTCGGTCTTTTGCTCTGCTAAACTCAAGTCCACTGAGAGCATCCAATGCTGAATTGTGGCTATAGCGAATGAGAAGGTTGTTTGTATCTCCTCTATGTGCTTGCGCACTATGATCAATGCCACATCATCGGCGAATGCCACTAGCCTGACGCCCTCAGGCAGACCGAGCAGGAGCAGGTCGTTGTACATTACGTTCCATAAGAGGGGGCCAAGAACAGAGCCCTGAGGTACGCCTCCTGTGATCTTATAGTCTACTTGCCCATTTTAAGTTTGGTACAATAAGATGCGGTCCTTGAAATACGCTGAAACCATTCTGCGCAAGTACTGAGGAACTTCCATCCTGGCAAGAGCCTCCAAAATGCGGTCCCAGCGGGCCGAGTTAAAGGCGTTCTTGATATCCAGGGTGGCTAACTATTTTCCACCTCTTCTCCATCTCTTTCCCGAGATAGCCTCTTTGGCGATGTTGGTAACGAGTGTCACGGCATCGATGGCTGATCTCCCCTTTCTGAACCCGAATTGGTTGATGGAAAGTTTCGGCTCAACGTAGGGCTCCAGCCTATCTGCTATTATCCTTTCAAGGAGTTTTCAACATACAGAGGGGACGATATGATGACGGTTTTTCGGGAGGTTTCTTTCCCCCTTTAGGGAGGAGCACAAGCCTCTGCTTTTTCCACTTAGTCGGGAAAACCCCCTGCTTTAGGCAGGTCTCATACATGCGTAGAAACATGTCAGGCCTATTGGCTATGGCGCATTTTAGCGCGATGTTAGGTATGCCATCTGGACCGGGAGCCTTACCGTTTTGGAGCCGGTTGCACGCGCCCATCAGCTCATTCATAGTCACTGATGGTATATCTTCGTCCCTCACCTGCCACGCAGGATAAGCGGGTAGCTCAGGCTTCGCAGGAAACAAGTGAGTGACAATGCGGTGCAATGATTCGGGGCAGTTCGTTGATGTCATAGGGGGGGCTTAATTTTTGCATCACGATTTTATACGGTTTTCCCCATGGATCTAGATCAACTTCGTCAAACAACTCCTTCCAGTAGGATCTCTTGCTTGAGAGAATGGCTCTTTGTAGTTGTTGTATTTTGATCTCATAGTCGAGCCTTAGTTCTTCTGTTGTGACCCTGTCGCGTCTCCGTGCTCGTTGATACAGCCTTCGTGCATTGAGACACTCCCGTCGGTGTTGTGAGATCGTGTCGTTCCACCAGTAAACTGGTGGGCGGCTGTTGTTCTGCCGTCTCCTTGGCATGGAAGCATCGCAGGACTTGACAACGCTTGTCATTACCTCTTTGGCAGTGGCTTCTGCGCTTGTTGCTATTGACAATGGTTCCTGCTCCATAACCAAGGCGAATGAATCAGCATCGAAAGCATTTTTGTTCCAACCGACTGGCTGTGACCTCGCACGACTGACACACAATCTTCGTTTGGGAGTGGTGTTGATTTCCCAAATAATAGCTTGGTGGTCGCTATTAGTAAACTCCTCATCGACCCGCCACTCACAGCCCCCTTTAATTAGGTTGCTGCTAACGAATGTCACGTCGATAATGGAGCTGGCAGTGCCTTTGCGATATGTGCTTACGGCTCCTGTGTTGAGGAGTACCAGGTTGAGCGAAGACATGGTCTTAAGGAGAGCTCGTCCTCTGGCGCTCGTTTCCCGGCATCCCCAATCAATTGCCCAGGCGTTGAAATCACCTGCGATGGCGACCGATTCACGCTTCCGTACATCCTCCGCCAAGGTGTCCAAGAATAACTCGAACTCCTCGAGCTGCGCACTAGGAGGTGCCTAGCAGCTATAGAAGTGAACCCCTCCCACTTTGGCTCTCACAAGCCATGGTTCGGGGGTATTTGGGAGTTGTTGGAACGGAAGTTTACCGCAAGCCCATATCGCTGCTCTGTCCGTTGTGTCATTTACCCAGGACAGGGTGTCGAAGTTTTTGTACTGCTCGCAGATTATGGCTACGTCGCAATCCAATTCCCGCACCCGCTGTACCAGTAGGTCTTGGGCTGCTTCGCAATGGTTGAGGTTGAGTTGCAGTACTTTCATTTACGGGCTTGTGCTGCTCTCATCGCCTGTTGGTAGATCGGACATTTCCAGCTACCCGCAACGTGCCGGCAGTCTGACCTACTATCTTTCTCTTTGCAGAGTAAGCACTTGGCAGGTTGTTGACAAGCCGAGGCATTGTGACCAGCGCCTCCGCATCTGTGACAACAACTGCTTCGGTCAGTCTTGCCTCTGCACGCCTGGGCGTTGTGCCCAAAGTGCCAGCATTTGAAGCACCGTCGAAGGCTGATCCTCTCGCGAACACGTACTGTGCCCCACGCAAGTTTCAGCTTTCCAAGTGCGATGGATTTCTTGGCCTGGACCTCTGGGAGACAAACAACTGCCGTTTGTGTTGATCTATATGCCCGTCGAAGTGATTTCACTGCCTCCTCAGTGATCTCTGCCAGGCCGTCGATATTATCTTTGAGCAGCTTTACCACGTCTTCCTTGGTACTGATCTCATCCAGGTTTTTAATTTCAATCTCGATTTGCGGTATTCGAGATTGTACAGTGGCCCCGCTTGGGAGCTTAGTGTGGGTGTGTGTGTGTGTGTTTACATAACTTTGAAAATGAGTAAAAAAACTTTAACATTGGCTATCTTAAAAACAATAATAAATCGTGTCAAAACAAATTAGATATAAAATTGGCTGGTCCACCTAAGCCATATTTTAATTGAAAACAAGAGTGCAAAATAAAAAATAAAGTATTTACAGGAAGTTTTAAAAGTGAAATTTATAATAAAAAGAAACGGTTGTGTGGATGTGATGGCATCAATACATTATTTTGTTTTGTTCCAAAGAGCATATAGCAGTAACCAAGAAAGAATGAATTCTACGGAAGTTGTAACCATATAATCGCTTTAATTTAAAATTTGATTTCGTTTTGCATTTTGGTGTTCTTTGTGTAATATGGTTGAATTTTGTGATTAAGGATCCAGGTATGTTTACAAATTTTTGAGTTTTCGAACTGTTGTTGCTTTATGTTGTTCTTGTGTTCATTTATTCGGACATTTAGTGGTCTAGATGTTTCCCAATATAAAATATATTACATTCGCAAGAAACTTTATAAATGCAGTTTTATGAATTTTGAGTTGTGTTAATTGGTTTTGTGTTTGACAAAATTGATTTTAGTCTATTTTTGATTTGAATGTTGTTTTAGTATTAAATCTGTTGCCTACTCTTTTTAGTCTTTCTGAAAGACCTTGTATGCATTGTTGTTGTAATGTAGTTATTTTATCAGCACTGCTTGGAGCAGCTTGACCATCGGTAAGTAATTTTTCCTAAAAACTGTAAACCATTAAAAAAAATTCTATTCCTGTTTCAGTTTAAAGATAGTCTGGTTGTTTATACACTTCATGGGTTTATAGTTTGTACTTTCGATTATGTACCTAACGCAGGAAACCAAATAAAAATAATTTTATATCTACCTCAATCCCACAAACAGTCAAATAAATCCCGCTCCTTTAACCAAAATGGTCCACTCATTATCTAACTCATATTAAATAAATTCGATAGCGTAAAAAATACGGAGTGTATATTATGGAAACGTCAGAGCACTCAAAGAACCTTTTATACAGGTTGTATGGTTCCGAATGACAATATTTTAAATTTCACATTTGGAATTATATATGCACATACATTAGAAGGCCTTTTGTAGCTGCCGCTTTTAAAAAATCAGACACGGTGTTACATGGAATGAATGTAGAAACTGGTAATCCCCAGAAAAAGGAAAGGGATATTATACACACGTATACACACACACACACACACAAAATATGATTTGTATTGTGAGCCAGTTTTGGTGAATTAAAGCGCACAAGGCACTCTGTATAATACAAGACGCTTTTGAAGTTCCACTGGGAGGCAATTAGGATTTCGCAATTGTTGGGTTTTCAAAAAGCCATTGTGCGCCTTCCTTGTATGATTAAATTTTTTTTCTATGGGGTTTTCTAATGGATTTATTAATGGTTGCGAAGTATGGGCCTTTGATCGCCTTTGTGCTCATCAAAAGTGAGGCTATTAAAATTTCGTTTGCACCAAGTGTACCTGTAATTTGTTTAGATATTTTTAGACTGTGCTGTATTAGCAGAAGCTCTAATGATATTAAAGTTGGTATAGTCGATTTATAATTATTTTATAACAGATAATAATAATAAATAACATAATAAACTTCGTTTTCGTATACGTAGTTTTCTGAGAAGTTTCTTAATTACTTTGATACGGTAAAGGCTTTTCATTTCGAAAGTTTATTAGAAATTCTATGCAAGGTAAAATTTATTTCAATGTTGTAGATTTTTAATTTAGGCAATTGATTGGATTTAAATTGTTTCTTTGTAGTAACACCAACCAAAATATATATTTTTTGTATGAAATTTTATTTAATTTTTGTAGCAAAAAGACTGCTAATTTAAACCATTTTCTAGTTAATATTTCAAGGAAAGACGTCTATAGTCATTCGACAATCGCTTTTTCAGATTTACGTTTGTTACTACAACACTAAGTTAAAATAAATTAAGCACCTTCTGTTTTTGAGTTAAAATCCCTTAAAATAAGACTTTGTTCCAACGCTTCTTTGACCTTGAAAATACCTACTTAATTTAGTTTACTGTGTTAGAAGCAGGGACCAGGTTATGCATTAAGAGTTTCTTCGTTTATAGAAAATCGATAACTTGTAGTAAATAAACAAATATAAGATCCAATTAATATACAATTCCAGCTCAAAATTTGCTTTTCTTTCTAATAAACATTCTAATGATGGGCGTGATATTTTAAATTAGAGACTTGACCTCTCTCACAAATGTAAACCAAGTAAATATAAAATTTGAGTTTAGAGTAAATTCCCGATATTCCGACCTACCTTAAATTCCTATCGGACTTTAGAGCATATACTTCTGGAGGTAGTGTGCAATCCACATTAATGACGGATCCTTAGAGCATGTATTTCATATACAGAGCATAAACAAAAGTTATCGTCTTCTAGCAAAAGGAATTATCAAAAAATACTTTGAATTTGAAACCTATCGAAAAGTTATTTTCTTCCCTGAGTTGTTTTTGTTTATATCTTAATTATTTATGAAATTATGTTTGTTTAACTTGTTTATTTACATATTTATTACCTGATTTATAATAAATATTTCACAGAAATTAAAATAATTTCTCTTAGGTAAGTGAGAGAAATCGTGTCAGGAAAAATATAGTTACATATAGTTAACTTTGTGAAATTTCGAATTCCAGAGGGACGCTGGATCGCCGAGATACTTTTGAATTCTCAAGTTTGTTTTAATACAAGTAAATGCTTTAATATATATTAGATTAAACTGTATTACAGCAGCTGTTTTGAAGAACAGTCTGGAGATGCTATTATATTTAAAAAATATCTATTTAAATAATCATCATATAATTTAATCTGTTTAATTAAATGGACCTCGTTATGTATCGCCAGAATAGCGTAGTAGGTTCAGTTTATCATAATTGAACAAATTTTATAGTTTAGTCACAGAATAATCAAACTCAGAAGCGAAACTTTCCGTTCCCGCCAGGTACAAATTTCATTGCGTATGTGCGAAAAATCCATTAATTTGTAGGTATGTTCAATGAACGACCTTCGTTGTCCTCAAAGTGGTGGCCTCCCAGTTCTTCTGTAAGTGGCCCAAAATGTGGTGGTCACATGGCGACAAGTCAGGACTGTAAGGCGGGTGTTCAAGGGTTTCCCAATGCATTTTGTTCAATTCTCCTTGAGTCAATGCAGCTGTATGTGGCCGAGCGTTGTCATGCAACAGAATCACACTTTGGATAGACATATTCCGCCTCTTTTGCCGATAGGCAAGTTTCACTTGTTGGAGTAGTTCGCAGTAATACTCAGCATTAATTGTACGGCGTTCGTACAGAAAATTGATCAGCAGTACGCCTTCAATTAGCTCACGAATTGCGTAGATATTCGCCTCATTGATGCTTTTCGTGGGACGGCGTGCATGAGGCTCATTTTCCACTGTCTCTCGGCCATCTGAAAACTTTTTGTGCCAGTCGTACACTTGGGTCCTTGAAAGTGTTTCATTGCCGAACTGTGCAGATAGTCGACGCAAAATTTCAGACGGTCTAACGCCCTTCCGCGCCAAAAATTTGATGACAACACGTTGCGCAACAGACGTATGCACCTCTTGCTCTGACATGATGCTACTAACAGCGCATCGACTACGCCTCGCCAAACCGACGAACTCCTCTCTTCTTAACATCTCTACCTAACATATATCGAGACGTCACGCCACTCGAATTACCTACAGGGCGAGAAACAGAAAAGTCTGGTTCATATTTGATTCAGCCTCGTATATACACAATACTCAACTAAATATCAATTATCAAACATATTCTAACTATGAAATGAAATTTATCGTATTTAAAACAAAACAGTCCAATTATCGCTTTATTAGCACTAAACATTATAAAAATTATTTATTATTCACAATTGTATCAGAACGACGTATATAAGAAAGGTCAGTTTGTCAATATTTTTTTGAGAAATAAATTATAGTTTAAAAAGATTGTGAGATTTTGAGAACATTTTACTTCCACACTGTTTGAGGTGTTTGAAGTGGAGCTTTTGGCATATCACAGAGTTTTTTTTTAAAGAACGTAAATTGTGGGAATTGCAATTGTAGTATCAGTTAATTATTATATCACAGATATATAAACACAACCCTTTATTTTCACACTACTTATGTATATTATTTTTATTCAAATGCCTCTAGAAATTACATTTTTCAAATATGTTGTTCCTCTTTTAACACAAATATTATAATTTAATTTAAAGTTACCGTCTGGATATCCTTACTGTAATGTAGCAATTGGCGATTTCTGTTCCAGGTCACGAAATCTTGAACCCAAAACATCAAAGGTTCCGACAAGAGTTTCGCTTCTGGACTTGATCATCCTGTGGTTAAATTAAAAATTTACTTAACGTCATATGTTCCTTTACATTTGTATTTGAATTAAAAAGTAAATTACACAAAGCAAAAGAGACAGAGAGCCGTGAAGTATACCAAGCTTGGAAGAAGCTTTCGCTTCCATCGTTCAGTCTCAAATTACTGCCGCTAAGACTACCAGGTGATAACACTTGAGGGTTGATGCCTGTTATATTGATCTATCATTGGGCAGACGAAATCGTGAGGTTCTTGTTTATAAGTTCGGACAATTTCGATTTATGGACAATTTAAAAACTTTATTAGCTTCTTTACTTCTACTTTTCACTAAAAGGTATTATGTACACTTATGGATAACTAGACTTAAAGTTTGTATAGAAAGAACAAGCTGATAAATCTTGTCACTGTTTTTGATAAATGTGTTCACTGTTTGATGAAAAGAGCAGTAGTCTTGGTGAACAAATAATGAATTACTAATATAAATAAATATTCAAATAAAAAGGAACAATTTGAAAAGAACAATAATGTCATACATTTAAGTGAATAGAATGAACCTAAGCTGTCAGAACCAGTTAAATTTAAAATAAATAGTCCCCAGTCAGATGGAGGAAACATGTTGTTAATGTTTTAAACAATGTTATTAGTTTATAGTCAAGCAAGAGGAGAATAGTAATTGTCACTATAAGCAAAGAATGTGGACATATATTCATACTATAATTTTTTCATTAAATTATAAAAAAATAGACAGTTCATTAGGAAAATTAAATACCTGAGAATGTCATATATTCCTACTAGGGCAAATATTTGTCATTTTAATTTAATAGATTGAGCTTAAAACGTTTGAATGAACATCCTAGTAATTAGAGTTTAAAAATTATCTTGCATTAAATATTAGCTGAAAAATTAACAGACTGAAGAAATAATAAAAACATTAATGTCTATTAAGAAAATTATGAAGGTAAAAATTAAAAATTAAAGGGTAAGTATTTCTGAAATTATGAAGGTAAAATGGCGTTCAATACCAGTAGAATAAAAGGTCAAAACGAAGATTCAACATTTGATTAATACTCTCTTCGAGGTGTCATTCCTTTGTACAAAGGAATGAAGTGTTCGAGAGGACATTCAATTGTGGGAAGCGCAACTGATGAAGGTTCCGACCAGAAACAATATATATTATATTTATATATAATATATATTGTCTTGCGTACAAAGGAATGACACCTCGAAGAGAGTATTCAATATCTCTGACAGGTGAAGTAACCTGAAAATTTTATCGTAACATTCTGTACTAGGAGTTAAGGGAGACCAGCAATTACACGGAACAGCTCCAGATTCGGAACCTCTGTGTACTGATTCTCTTGAAAATCCTAGATGTCGGTCTTACATCTCGCGTCTTCAAATTTGATTAATAGTTTGAATTTTCATAATTATTTTAAATATTAATTTTTCAATCAAAAAAATAAATTGTATGCTCTAAGAACTTTACTATGATAACCAGGAGTTTTTGGGCTCGCTGATTACGAATCCGGGGTCCGTTTGACCTTATCAGCTCAGGGTCAAGGTCATTTAAAGATAAAATCGAGAAAACACTTCAAAAAAATCTGGAAAAATGCATTATGAAGTTTTTGGGGTTGCTGATTCCGAATACGGGTTCCTTTTGGTCTTATAAGGACTAAAACAATGTCATTTTGAGATCAGTACAAAATTTTGGTCGACAATCTTATGGTGCTGCAGTAGATTAACAATCACATTGTCCCCTTTTTTAACTTGGTCTGTCTTTAATATCTGCTGTTACTTAGATCAAATAGAACGGAAATTCAATGGCACTGCAATCTCCTGTTTTGAGCAATGCTCCCACCGGTCTCCATTCCCGAACATTTTTTATGGGTAACCTAGACTTGTGGTAAAGCCACCACAAAATTTCAGCTGTGAGTTTTTCGTTCTTCATTCTTATTTTCATTGATTGCAAATCAACATACTAATAGTAGCACAATTCAAAATCCTGTCAGCACAATGGATACTTGAAACGATGACAAGTGCTTCGATAGAAGATGTGTAGACCGATTCGTTTTCAAGTCCAACGTGGTAACAAAGGCAACTATGGTACCCTGATTCCGAAGTGTGTCTGATGACGAGTTGAGATTGTCCTCGTCAAAGTTAGAAAGCTCTCATGCTTAGACCTGGGGAAGCATCAGAGTTACCACCCCCAAGACGGATGACTCACTTAGGATCGGGTCAGATTCCATAATAAACAATTAATGAAAGAAAAGTGAAGAATTCTTATATAAGTTATTTTAAATTTTAATGTGAACTCTATCGCCAAAAAACATTGAATGATCTGGATCTTGAATTCATGGAGCTGAATGGTTCCAAAAAACTGGAAAAGTGGTAACATATTTATTTTTTATTAAACTGACATTCTCTATTTTGTTTAAGGGTTTTCTCGATTTGGCCTTCAAATGTCACCTTGACCCTGACCTTATAAGGACAAATGGGCCCCGAATTTGGAATCAGCGACCCCAAATACTTCATATTGAATTTTTCTAGATAGTTTAAAGAATTTTCTCGATTGACCTTCAAATGACCTTGACCCTGACCTGATAAGGTCAAAGAGACCCCGAATTCGGAATCAGCGACCCCAAACAGTCTTGGTTACCATAGTGAAGTTCTTAAAGCAGTCAATTTTTTTGTGGGGCTGTGTAATTCTACCGAAATTTCTATTATTGATTTAATTTAATATTCTTTTTTTTTATTATTTGAATGATATTGTCAATGTGACTTGTATGATTTGGGGGTGGGGGTTCATGACCCTGATAACTCCCCCTCAGACAACTACGGATTTCAGGTAATTAAATTAATAATTTAGCATAGGCAACTTATTAAGACTAGCTAGCCGACAACGAAACCAAAACTAAACGAGAATCAGCCTGGAAGATAGGCCACCAGCAATAAAGTTGGTGTCCAAACTATTTTGATAAAAACAAATTTTCAATAAGCAATATAAAAGATTACATATTTTATGCAGATCAATATCGTCATTAAAATTAATTAAATAAATAAATAACAAATGATAAAATAAAACAAAATTGGAAGTATATAATATACGTACCACATAAATGTTATACTACAATGATTTCATTAACTATTTATTAAATTTGTTATTTATTGCATAATACCATATTAAAATCTTATTTCAAATTGGAGTTATCATTTTCTTCATCTCTTCCTCTGATGTTCGTATCCTTTATCTTCATCATCAATCTAATTATAAGTGTATCAAAGTAGCCTTTCCAATCTGCCGGTACTTTTGTCCAATCTTATCTCACTTGGCATTCTTTCACATCGAAAATCAAAAGGTTTCTTTTCTCTTCTGCAATAAGCAGCAACATCAAGAAGCACTGCAAGAAGAAAAGAATCCCATCAAGAGCGCAATATCAAAGTGGCCATTGTGAAAAATTCCAGTGTCATCGTTTTAATTGAAAGTATAAAGCTCAACAATTAGGAGGCGCGATGATCGGTAGATATTCGGACTCCGCTAGACAATGCGGAGCCCCTAGACAAAGGGGGCCACATGCGGAGCGGGTGATTGCTACTGTAAGGTTACTCGACTGAAGAGAGTGCCGTTCCCATATTAACACACGTGTGCGAAAACACTAAAAGTGATATGGCATTTTTTTAAGGATATTGTTTACAACATTGATTCTGCATCTATATATACATATATACGTATACCTACACGGTGTAAGCGATATGAGTGCAAGTACTGTTAGAAGTAACAGTTTAGGTGAAAATAAATTATAAACCCTTATACCATTTTTTAAATAAAACATTTAAAAATATATATAACCGGCTTCCACCTATACCTAAAGAGTTAAAAATAATTATAACAAAATACAACTCTCGCAAATAAATAACACATTTAATGTTGTTAGGTACCTACCCAGGATGTAAAAAATGTAAACATTGAAAGGTGCTTATTCTTTACAAATAAATTACCTACCAATCTAGTATATTTGTGAAGTCGGTGCCAAGTAAATCTAAAATCCTTCATTCATTCATTGCGTACTTATCTACTACTTCATCAAACTTGATTGTTGCTTAGCACCGACTTCAAAAATATTCTAGATTCGTAGGTAATTAATTTGTACAGAATGAACACCTTTTAATGTTTACATTTTTTACTTCCTGGGTAGGTACCTAACAACACTGAGTGTGTTATTTATTTGCTAGAGTTGTATTTTGTTATAATTATTTTTAGCTATTTAATTATAGGTGGAAAAATAAAATATATTTTTTAAAAAATATTTTAGTTTCAACGTTTTAGTTTTTTTGAACTCAGGTAGGTAGTTTTCATTCTTTATTTTTTATTTTGTATGTATAACCATAATAGACAGAACCAGGTAACATCGAAAGCCTCAACATTACACAATGATTCATTTTCATTTAAATTGGCAGGTAAATGTTTAGGAACAAAATGTACTAGTATGCGTTGACTAAATAAATATATTTATGCCTTATGAACCACGTCATGTAATCTTTTTTCCACTTTTTTTGACAACTCTGTACAACTATAGATAATTCCACTCCACCCGATATACCAACTATCCAGTACATACGACTGCCCACGAACAAGCATAAATTTGTTAGTTGCCTTCTGTAAAGTATAGGACGGAGTAGAATCCATCCCATATTTACGGAGTCAGATCCGTCCTATATTTCAACCATAGTATATAACTCCTTGTGGGCTACCCCATAAATTATTTCATTTATAACATTTTATATTATCGCACTGTGTAACGTTAATTCCTCTCCACACTATATGCAATTTCTTAAGGGCTATATAATAAATAATTTTTTAATCACACCGTATAAATATAATTCAACTCCAGCATATATTTCAACCAATCTGTATGTGATGTGTTTACGTCCACATCGTATAACAGTTTTTTAGTCACCTTATATAATTTTAATTTCACATTTTTTCCTACATTTTTAAACCACCAAACGTCCACTCCACCCTATATTCCAACCAGCCTGTATATACGGCTGCCTATGGACCACTATCATTCTACTCCGTCGTATATTTCAATCATCATATAAATGCAACTCCTTCTATCACTTTTCTTTGTGATTTTGTTTGCACCCAGTGTATAAACTCATCAAATAGTGGTTTAGAGTTTGACATGCGTTGTCAATGAATTTTCTATTAGGCCGGGAGCATGTGACAACCAAAAGCACCGTCTTCGCAAAATAGAAAAATTTGCATTCAAATAGGTATTTGCCTGGTATACAAACAAAACGAGCTTGGTACTCATTTATTTGAGGATCCGAAAATACTATGCTTTAGTACTTATATGCTTGAGATGTACATAGAAAATTTTCAAATTGGCAATTAAAACTTCCAGTGCCTACAATTCCCGCACTATTACGTTGGAATTAAAATATTTATGAGGAACTGTCCGTTATGTCATTTCTGAAAAACTGCAAATTGCACGTCGCTGAAAAGGATATGAAATCAGAAGTTTTTGAAAAATCGACCAATATGTAATATTGGGATTGGGATATTGGTCGATTTAAATGCACGCATGTGTTCATTCACAAATTTCATCACTTTACCAATAGAATTCTTTTCCAAAATTTCAAGTTTCACCAATCTGGATATATACTCTATTAAACAAGACCATATTCAATAAAAACAATTCACCAAAGGAGAAGAAATCAGGTAACATACATACAACAAAAAAATATGCGACGAATTGATATCCTCCTCCTTTTTGGAAGTCGGTTAAAAACTACGAATTTCCTACTTATTTTTATTGTTACAAACAAACAATTTTGTATTGAAAACACTTCTGAAACTTAAAATATAGATAATACACCAATCAAATGGCTTTACTAATCAGTTTAAAATTGACAAACCACTTTTTGGCAATTAAAAAGAAATCAGAACTACAAACTGATTGAAAATATATTGCAACCTCCCTATAAATTATAAGTTCCTTCCAACGAATATAACTTCTGCATTTTGTATCGTCTTTGTAAGTGCAATGTTTGTGCAGTTTGGTGTGGTTTTTCTGTTGAAAATGTACATTTATTAGGTAAGTACTTACATTTCACTCACTAAAAGAAATGATGTTAACTTGCGTTGACAACTCATTCCGTTTAAAGCAGCTAATAGAGAAGAAAATATGTAAACATAAAAAAATGCTTATGAATCAGTACCGCATAAAAAACTCTGGGAAATACTTGATCAGAGTGACATCTATAACAACTACATCGACATTATTAAACTATACTAAGAGGGCTGAAGCAGGGGTGCTCAATATCCCCAGCCCTGTTTAAAATATACATGTATGGCGCTTTAAAACACTGGATAAGTAAATGTGAAAGAATGGGTATAGTCATTGGAACTGGCTATATATGTACACCTAATAACATCGAAAGATAAAAATTAATTATGTTTATGGTAAAACCACTAGCTCTTAGACTTCTTCGTCTAATTGAGACCCGGGAATGTCGTAATAATTACCCTAAAATATCGTTGGGTTAAGGTGAAACGAGAATAATCCCAATATACTTCATTCACATTCATGACAAAAGCAAAGAACTTTTGATTTGACGCTTTTGTTCACATAATGTAGAAAACATTTGTCTTTGACTTAGGTATGTCTTTGACTTTTGTCTTTTCCAAAGTTTTTGTGAATTTTACCTTCTTAAAAGAAAAATTCTACTAAATCTACTTGTCTCAGGGTACTTTCCCTGGCTGAAGAAGACGAACCGAAGTCGAAACAATCTCCAAACTTTACAGGTTTTCGAACCAAAGAATGTTTTTCTTCTTTGGATTCTTAGACTTACAACCAAACGAGCGACAAAATTGGTGGAGATTTGGGAAATTTCTGCTTTTGTCAAATGAATCCGAAGCAGTAAACTGAAATTCGGGTTTCACCTTAACCCTACGATATTTTAGGGTGCATTATAGAAGCTTTAGATCTTTCCGGGTCTCCTCAGTGGCGAAGAAGCCCGAGCTAGTGGTTTTATCATAAAATCGATATTTTAAGTAGATCAAGAAGTTATTCTTCAAAGAGAGAGAACAAAATTTGGTCAAATTTCCAAAATTCTCCAATTATATCTGGAGAACAAAATATAGTGCTGTCCCTACAGAAATTCTTCTTATTCTGAGAAAAAGAGATGTCTACAAAATGATCAACCAGTATTCCTGTATATAAGTCTTTTATTGTATATTGTGTTATACTTATCTGGGTTTCAACTCCGACTCTGGAGTCTTTGTGAATCGCTTTGAGTTGTATTTTAACGTCTTTTCTAAAAAATATCTCTGTGATGTTGATTTTGTTGTTTGTCAAAAAATTTGTCAGTGACAATTTAGCGCTTGGCGATCACTTGATCTCTAGGGTACCGTTTTTCTGCTCTGCTAATAATAGATTTCTCCAGTCCAAACGAAGGTCTATTGAAGGTGCCCCGATTTCCGTGTTGTTTATCATCATTCAGTTGGTTTCTTTAAGTTATCTCTTTTTTAGATTTTCCTCTTTCAACAAGATCGTTGCTTCATCCCAGTCTATACTATGGCTGTCGGTGCTGGTTAATTTCATTTGTCCACATGTCTTCTGGAAATGTTATATTGGTGTTCTTTTTTCCTTACTTCTAAAGATCTTGAAGTTTCACCGGTATAAGTTTGGCCACAGTCGCATACAAAACTGTACATACAATTTTTGGAATTCTGAGTTGCGTTAAATGTTTGGTATGTGTGAGGATAGAGGGCAAAGTATTATTTGTTTTAACCGCTTAATTTTTTCGGTAAACCTAGGTCATATGGATTTATGTTCATAATTTTGTTTTCTGTTTGTGTTTGGTTGGTATTAGTGATGTGTTGGTTATTTTTGTCGGTTGTTTGCTGCGATTTTCTTTGTAGTTAATTTATAGTTTTATTAATAAAGCCTTGAAAGAATCGAATAAGTTCATTCAAAAAGTGTGATTTCATATATAAAAATTACACTAAAAATTAATTTATCCGCTACTTTAGAACCTCACCCTATAATTTTAATCATATTTGATTAATCTTTCAAGATTTCAAATTAGTTGAGAGAAGGCCATCTGATAAAGTATCTCTAGTGGAAACAATAAATTATCTTCCGTTCTATGGATTCTTTTATAAACAGTATTTTAAAAGTATTAACAAATGTTAATCGATTAACTTTTGTCGTATATCGTAAATTATTAGTCTTTTATCTGTATGTGTCGGTAACAACATTTTCCATCCCTTTCAAAATTGGTACCTTGCAAGACCAGATGTGCTACTAGCGTAGTTTGTTGATAGCAAACACCCATACACTCTATTCGAACCCCAACAATTGCACACAAAAGTTAAATGCGCGATCTGATGATTAGGTTAGACTAGAGAGAATTCAATTCTATTGACACAATCGAACGCTGAATGTAATTTGTAAGGGCTATTTTGTCAAAACGGCTCAGTGTGGGGTTAAACAAACGAACGTTCTCTATCGAATCTGAATCACACCGGTCGATGATAAGTGCTGATAGCTATCGAACTTTATGCGGTTTATTTTGTTCATTAAATCCTTTTAGAAGTTTTGTGGTTGTAATAGGTTCGAACCGGTAAATAATTAGTGAAGAAGGAGGGAGATTAGAATCACAGATTAGTCGAGCTGAAAATTTATTGGAGAAAACTCAGCTTAGAATCCACGGGATTTAGTTGTTAATAGGTTTTACAAATTCACTCTATACTATAGACAACACGTATGTCGAATTTCACACTATTTATACAAATAAGTTTAATCTAAAAAAGAACCGACTTCAACTGAGTCAAAATGAAAACACGTTAAGGACCGTGTGCAATCAATAACTATTTTTAACCGACTTCCAAAAAGGAGGAGGTTATCAATTAGTCGCGTATTTTTTTTTCGTTTTTGTTGTACACGTTTTGAATGCATATGGTCTTGTTTAATAGAGTATATATCCGGATTGGTGAAACATCAAATTTTGGAAAAGAAATTCTATTGGTAAAGTGATAAAATTTGTGAATGAACACAACCGTGCATGGAAATCGACCAATATCCCTAATATTTTAGTCGACTGTTCGTTAACTCCTTATGGATATGTATAGTTTTTTAACGTTTAATCTATTAAGGAAGATCCTTAGGTGATCTCATATACTTTTCTGCGACGTACAACTTGCAGTTTTGCAGAAAATCGCTGAAAATTCCAAAATTCTTATCAAAAATCTCATCCAAATGACATAACTCCTCATAAATATTTTAATTCCAACGTAATAGTACCGTAATTTTAGACACTGGAAGTTTTAATTGCGAATTTGAAAATTTTCTATGTACATCTCAAGCATATAGGTAGTAAAGCATAGTATTTTCGGCTCCTTAAATCAATGAGTACCAAGCTCGTTTTGTTTGTATACCAGGCAAATACCTATTTAAATGCAAATTTTCCCATTATGCGAAGATGGTGCTTTTGGTTGTCATATTCTCCCGGCCTAATAGAATATTCAGTGCCAACACATGTCAAACTTTAAACTCCTATTTGGTGCGTTTATAGACAAGGTGTTTAGTTATAGCAAACAAAATCACAAAGTAAAGTGATAGAAGCAGTTGCATTATATGAAGATTGAAATATAGGACGGACTAGAATGATAGTGGTCTGTAGGCAGCCGTATATACAGGATGGTTGGAATATAGGGTGGACTGGACGTTTGGTGGTATAAAAATGTTGGAAAAAATGTGAAATTAAAATTATATAGGATGATTAAAAAATTGTTATATGATGTGGACATAAGCAAATCATATACAGGATGGTTGAAATTATGCTGGAGTTGAATTATATTTATACAGTGTGATTAAAAAATATTTCTTTTATAGCCCATAAGAAGTTGCATAAAGTGTGGAGAGGAATTAATGTTACACAGGGCGATAATATAAAATGTTAAAAATGAAATAATTTATGGGGTAGCCCACACGGAGTTATTGAAATATAAAACGGATTTGACTCCGTAAATATGGCATGGATTCTACTCCGTCCTATACTTTACAGAAGGCAGCTAACAAATTTATGCTTGTCCGTGGGCAGTCGTATGTACAGGATGGTTGGTACATAGGTTGGAGTGGAATTATCTATAGTTATACAGGGTTGTCAAAAAAATTGAAAAAAGGTTACATGGCGTAGTCCATAAGGCATAAATATATTTTGGGGTTATTAAATCAACGCGTACTAGTACATTTTGTTCGTAAAGATTTACCTGTCAATTTAAATGAGAAAGTATAATTGTTTAATGGTGAGGCTTACGATGTTACCTGTTTCTGTCTATTAAGGTTATACATACAAAATAAAAAATAAAGAATGAAAACTACCTGAGTTCAAAAAAACAAAAAAGTTGAAAATAAAACATTTTTTAAACAAATATATCCGACTTCTACCTATAACTAAAATGCTAAAAATAATTATAACAAAATACAACTCTAGCAAATAAATAACACATTAAATGTTGTTAGGTACCTAGTACCTACCCAGGAAGTAAAAAATGTTAACTTTAAAAGGTGCTCATTCTGTACAAATTAATTACCTACCAATCTAGTATATTTTCGGTGCCGAGCAACAATCAATTAGAATTAGTAGATAAGTACGCAATGAAGGATTTTAGATTTGCTTGGCACCGGCTTCAAAATGTACTGATTGGTACAGAATAAGCACCTTTTAATGTTTACATTTTTTACTTCCTGGGTAGGTACCTACCTAACAACATTAAATGTGTTATTTATTTGATAGAGTTGTATGTTGTTATAATTATTTTTAGCTTTTCAGTTATAGGTAGAAGTCGGTTACATATATTTTTTTAATGTTTTATCTGACATATCTTGACTTTTAAATTTGGAAAGTTATTGTTGTAATATTTAGGTACTTTGACATATAAGGACTTTTGCTTTTAGTTTTCCGATTTGCTGAAAAATAGTGTGTTTTGCATTAGAGAAAATGTATGGAATTACCTCTGAATTCACCTTACTATACTACAATTTATAATTTATTGTAAATTAGTTGTGTGGTTATTTTAATGTACTTTTATCACACCAAAAAGCACAATCCTCTTTTATTCAACACTCCCTCTGTCTTTGTCTTTCTCTGTCTGTCTTTAATTCTTTCTCTGTTTTTTTTTATTGTTGGGACCATTAAGTATAACTGTAATTCACCCCATATTGCAACCACCTGTTTATTGGTCAGCCAAAACAACTTTTGTCAATGATTTTATGAATAACCTGTAAAACTATAATTCAACTAGACACTGTTTAAACCAACCTTTATAAGTATAAATTTTACTACGATCCATATTTCAAATATTCCATATAGGCAACTGTTCATGGTCTACTGTATATAACAAAATGTTTAAAATTTTATTCTTACGTTTACTTCAACCACCCTGTATGTATGCAATTACTTATATCCCTCTCTGTAACTTTAATTATACTCCGCCCTAAAACTCAAATATCTTAACTGCTTACGCTTGTTTAACCATTTTTGTCAACATCTTTTGATCCACTCTGTATAATTATAATTTTATGCCACCCTTAATTCAACCGCCTTGTATACACGCAACTACTTACGTACCACAACATTTTTTGAACCACCCTGTGTAGTTATAATTCTATTCGAACTTATATTTCCACCATCCTATATGTGCCACTACTTATGTGCTTTTTAAAATACATTCTACACCTGACATAGCCATAACATGGCGAAACACGAGTAGTGTAAAACATTTTTTAAGTGGATATTTCTAAATTATTTAATTTATTATTTAGCGTAAATGAATTTTCATCAAGTATCGCTCCCAACGATTCAAATCAGTGTCAATAAATAGTTTTCGGTTTAAGCATCGTATCTAAAAAAACTATTTTTTGGATAATAAAAAGCTTAACTTAGGGAAAATCTGTTTTATGATAAAATATAAAAATCAGTTTTTATTGTTTTGGCAGAATACCCTAATAAACTACTCAAATAATAAATAATTAGTGTACACGACTTATATTGTTACCAAGAAATACCAAATCACCAGATCTGTCTTTGCTGTAGCTTCCGACTACCTGAAGCAATTAAAAGATCCTAAAACAAATTAGGGTCTGCAATAAAATCTGCTTGATCTCTATTGTCGTCTCTTTATTGCTAATAAGTTTTGCAGATATTAAAATTATTTGCCAGTAAAAGTCAATTGCCTGCTTTGTTCCCACAATGGCATTAGCGTTTGACTTCGCCAAGACATTTAGAAAATTCGGCTATTCAGGTAATAAATGTTTAGCATTGTGCCAAGTTGGATTACGATTCATAGAACTGAGGAATTTGCATGATAATTCTTAAGAGGTGCTGCTAATTTATTGTACATTTAAATGCAGTTAAGGGAAGCAATTATAGTCTAGACAATAGTAAAGCTAAATATTTAGGACTATTTTTTTTAAATCAGAACTAGCGAAATATATGAAATTTGCATTCGCTTTAAAAATAATCTTTTTAATGATTATCATATTGAATTTCGGTAAAAAACAGGATACCTGTTGAAAAAAAAGAAATTTAATATTTTGAACATACAACTTATAGTAGGGGAGCCCACGTAGCTAAATCGGGATTTACTCGAGCGTCATAAAGACCTATTGGATTGCGAAGCTTAGATGATAAGGAAAAAATGTCATATAAAGTATACCTTTTCATCGGTGGGGGGAGCGGCTATAAATTTTCAAAATGTAAAAAAAAACTGTTGCGAGGACATACTCGAGCGCGTCAGACATTGATAGCATCCGTATCCTACGTACTTTTAAAAATTTACGTATGTTAATCTGATTGTTTCCACAATGGAGCGCGTCAGATTTTTTAAGGGGGTGTTGAGTGAACCTAAAAAAAAGCTCTTGTTTACTAATCTGACGATTTGGATGTGACGCCAACTCGCGGCCATTATTAGAATGTGCAAAAAAAATCGCCATTTTGAAATACTCTAGCGCGTCAGATCAAGATATATATGGTTCATGGCTAATGTTTGGTGAAAATACTTAACCAGGTACAAGGTATCCCCCTGTATATTAATCTGCTGCTCTTGAGTAAATCCCGAAATTCCCGCTTGGGCTCCCCTACTATTATGTGCTCAGTAGCCTTCTAAGATAGATGGTGACGCAATTAACCACTTATAGAATGAATTTACGGAGCTTAGCGTAACACATTGCCTAAGATTTCACATGTATCTGGTTTTGTGGTGATGTCTCTGTTTCGATGCCTTATTTTACATTTTATTATAAGGTATTTTTTAAAATACTGTCACTGATTAGAAACTATTTTTTCTGTTATTTAATAGTAATTCTAACTAATATATATTGTGAATCCAAAAAAATGAGTTTGCTTGATTTTTTGTTACGCTTTCATAACTAAACCGCTGAATTAGTCCAGTAAATGAAGGCAAAAAACGGTAATACAGGGTAATTTGTCTAAGCAGCACCGATTTTCCCAAAAATTTGGATTCAATTTCTACTTAACCTTTACTTCAAAGTTAATAACAAACTTAAACTCTGCCGCGGGTTGATTTATTCCCTTCTCGGGGGTCAAATATATTATATAAAAAAAGTAGTAACTACTTAAAAAATCCTTCAATTTGTTTTTTTAGAAAAGTCTCTAGAACAAAAATTAAGCGAGTAATAACATAAATAAGGCTGGATAAATAAAATGTACAAATTACCCTCTAAATACCACCAAAGTTGTAATTAATTGCTACCACTTCACGAAACACCAATTTGTAGGTTTTTTATAAACTAAAAGCTCATGTAAATTGAAAATGTATTTAACCCTTATTTTTGAAAAGGCTTGAGCTAAAAGGGTGGCCTAATAGTTCCAGCTGTTATTGCTAAGCTATGATTTTTTTTAAATCATTCACTTTATGAAAAATGCTGCGATCAAGATTTATAAACACTCATTTTGAAGATTTTCTGATTCTCTACAATTTTAGTATTGAGGGCATTATGAACATATCAGTCCTTGTTACACTATAAGTAATAATTTTTACTTAAAAAAGAACCGACTTGAGCAGAATTTAAAATAAAAACAGTTTAGAAACCTTGTGCAATCAATCACTATTTTCAGATATCTTTTTTATTTGATTCAATTAAGGTACAATTCAATTGAAAATTTATTATTTGGACCACTTTCTATAAATATAACTAATTCACTCTACATTGCATCCACACTCTATATACTTCTGTGTACTGGCCACCCCTATATAACTTACTGCTCTATCATTTACAACTATAATTCAACTCCACACAATATTACAACAGTCCTGATATATATATAAAACCACCCTATATAAGTACAAATCCTCTTCCACACTATTGGCTCTTTCTATTTTTCTATTGTTTAAATTATTCCTGTATATCAATTATTTTACTTCGCCCAATATGTCTAGTATTCCATTTATGCAACTGCTCATGGTCTACCCTATATAACAAAATTCACCTTTTTGAACCACATTTTATTTCTATAAAACTCTACCATTTATTTCAATCACCCGGTATATGCAAATGCTTCTACAATTTGTTTAACCTATGTCTATACCCCGCCCTACGTCCTATAATTCAAACATCCTAAATGCTTATGCTTATATAAATACACCCTCAATAACAATAATTTTACCCCACCCTTACTTCAAACACCTTGTCTAAGCAATTACTTAAGTTCCAAACTATATAACTTTTTTAAAGGGCCCTGTATGACTGTAATTATACTCTACTTTATATTTCAACCATCCTGTATACACAACTGCTTCTAAGAGTTTTTAAAGCTTTTTGTATAACTGTAATTATTCTCGGTTCTATAACGCAAATATCCACTCTGTATAACTGTAGTTTTGCTCCACTCTTATTTAAACTACCTTGCAGATGCTATGTGCTACCCAATGAAATATTTTTAGAACCACCCTGTTTAACCAATTTAGTTCCAACTTATATTTCAACCATTCTTTGTATACAACTGCTTATGTACCACCTAATATTAGATGCACGCAGGCACACACCTTCAACTGTATTCCACACAGAAGAGATCGCCGGAATAAAAAATTTTTGTTTTAATAAGCTAATGGAATATTTACTGATTTCTAAAGCATCAAAACGAAAATCATTACAAACACCCTGTACGACACACTTTCATGACATATCTTGATATTTAAACTACATATTTATTATGAAAATTTGACATTTACTATGACGTTTACAGTTTTTGTGCATATATTTTTCCAATTTTTAGAAAATTGGTATGTTTTAAGTTACAGAAACATGTACGGCATCAAGCTGGAATATTATTATAATACAATTTATAATATTCAAATTGCGTGAGCAGTTTTAGAGAAAATTGTGAATTCTGACCCTTATTTACTTTTTTTCCGATTTTCTAGAAAACCGTAAATCTCATGTTATAGAAAATGATATGGGACCTCTCTACAATGTTCCTTAATATAATGCCGTTTAAATCATCAATATTGCCCAAGCCGTTTTTGAATAATCGCTCGTCATACATCTATATATAAATAGGCAAAGACAAAACGATTAGGTACAATTTTCTCCTCTGTTTCTCAACCGATTTTCTTCATTTTTGTTTTGTTTAGTAGCTACTGACGACCTTCAGTGCAGAATGCTAAACTTAATTTATAATATTGGTTCATTCATTAAATAAAATATAATAAAAATTCATTATTTACGTCAATAATGTCAATGCCAAACAACTGAATGTGCCGCCGCCGCCAGACTCAAAACATTGAGTAATTATATATAGACAGACCAATGCTGTTATATACTTAGAGCATGTACTTCTGGAAGTGACATGCAAGCGTTGTTATTGTTTAGTGGGTAAAGTAATCGTTGTATATTATAATTATACAGGGCGATTCCAGATATGTTAGAAATCATTTTTTTCATTGGTGGCACATAAGCAGTTGCATATATAGAGTGTTTAAAATATAGAGAAGAGTGCAATTATAACTAATAAAATAATTATATAGGGAAGCCCATTAGCGGTTGAATTTACAGGGTTCTTGGAATAGAAGGTGCAGTAGAATTACAATTATATAGGGTGGTGCAAAAAATGTTATACATAGATGCATATACAGGGTGGCGGAAATGGAAATGTAACCCATAAGCAGTTGTATATATAGTTAAGATGAAATATAGGGTGAGAGGAATTATAGATATACAGGATGGTGATAAAAAATGTTAGAAAAGGAAATGATTTATAGAGTAGACCACGAAGAGTTCCATATATATATAATGATTGAAATATAGGTCAGAGTAGAATTATAGTTACAGAAGATAATTAAAAATTTCATAAACAAAAAGAGTAAATATGGTGGGTCATAGGCGGTAGCATATACAGAATGGTTTACCCGGTGGTTCAAAAATGTTAAAAATTATTATGCGTGGTCCATGAGCAGTTGCATATACAGGGTCGTGGAAATATATAATGAGATGGAATTATTATAATGATGATTTTAATAAATGTTAGAGAATTGAGTGCAATTATAGCTATACAGGGGGGTTAGAAAAAATAAATATGTAGGGTAGCCCATTAGCGGTTGAATTGTTGTTATATTAAATTAAGAATTACGAATTTGAACACAAATAAAGTTCTATGCATTATTTCTGAAAAAAACTTGAATTTCGTTACTTATTTGTAGAAGAATGTAAGACCGACATTTAGGATTTTCGAGGAAACTATCACACAGAGGTTCCGAATCTGCATCCGTTCTGTGTAATTGCTGTTCTCCCTAAAGTCCTAGGATAGAATGTCACGATAAAATTTTCATGTTACTTAACCTGCCAGAGATATTGACACAATTGGTCGAATTTCGACCACTGGGTGACAGCTAGTAAAAATAATTTGGTCAAGTGCGAGTTGGGCTCTCATACTAAGGGTTCCGTACCACCTTCAAGATTCTAATATTCCAGTTTCAGACAAGCAGGGAATGGGTGCAGTTTCTTATATTTACCCTAATATATTTTAAAGGAGGCGTTTTAAATTTATAAAAAATATACACTTTGATTTTTCACACATAGACTTTTTATTTTATCTGCTTCTGGATTCGCAAGATGTTTATAAAAATACATATGTATTTAATTTTCTAATTTGGCCCCCAAAAATTAAGATTAGAGTTTAATTTTACTAATAAACTTTCAGAGAAGCCTTTTAGAATCTACTGTCTAAGTTTTGAGGCTTTGTAGATTGGAAGATAAAGGGCAAAATAGGTAAAGTTTTAAATTATAAATTATTAAATCTGTTATTCAAATTATTTAGAAATACAAATAAAATATATTTTTCAAAATTTAAATAGTGTAGTTTCTAAAGTGTTTTTGTTAATATCTTTTAAACAAATGATTTAAAAATATGATATATTTTTAATTCACATAATGAGCCTTTTATCTGATATATTACATGAAGCTTTGAAAATTGAATTTTTAAATTCCATTTAATTGTATAATTTGTCCCTAAAATGACTATGAGGGTTTTCTAATAATTTTTCTTATAAATTTCAAGTGAGCCCCAGTAGCCATAATTATTTTCAAAATTTTAGGTAGTATAGTCTCGGAAATAAGCCCAGAAATGAGAATTTTTTATATTTTTATGTTAATATCTTGTAAACAATTAATTTTAATGCGTTAAAAAAACATTTTTTTATTTTCCGTTTAATTCTATAATTTGGCCCCCAATATTAATATTAGAGATTTCTTCTTATTTTTCTTGTAACCAAAAAAAATTAGGTCTTATAGTTTGAGGAATAAAGGGGGGAATTTTTTAATGTATTTTAAAATATTCATTTTAAAAAAATTGAAAAATTTAAGTTGAATTCGTCATCTTTGGATTAATATATTATTTGATCCGTTAGAAACAATCATATTTTTTTATTTTCCATCTAATTCTATAATTTGCCCCCAAAATGAATATTGGGGTAAGTAAAGTTCAGGTGAGGCGCTATACCTCTATTTTTTTCAGAATTTTACAGCTTATGGTTTTGGAGTTAAGGGGGGGGGGCGGATTGGGTAAAAGTTTTTATATTTTTGTTAATATCTTTTAATTAATTTATTTTGAAAATATGAAAAAAATATATTTGTTTTCGTCATAATGAGCCCTTTTATTTGATATATAACATGATGCGGTAGAAACAATTTTAATTTTATATTTTCCATTTAATTCTGTAATTTGCCCCCTAAAATTAAAAGTAGAGGTTTCTCCTTATTTTTCCAGTAAACTTCAGGTCAGACTCTATACATCTAATTTTTTTCGAAACTTTACGTTTTATAGTTCCGGAGATAAGGGGGGGATGGGTAATTTTTGGTATATTTTCGTTAATATCTTTTTAACAATTTTTTTTTTAAATATAAAAAAATATAATTGTGTTCCTCAGAAGGGGACCTTTCATTTGATGTACTACATGATGCGTTTGAAATAAAAAATTTAAATTGTCATTTAATTTTATAATTCGCCCCCCAAAATTAATATTATTATGCATTTGAAAATTGAATTTTTATTTTCCATTTAATTGTTTAATTTGTCCCTAAAATTACTATAGGGGTTTTCCAATAATTTTTCTTATGAATTTCAAGAGAGCATCAGTACCCCTAATTATTTTCAAAATTTTAGGTAGTATATTTCGGAAATAAAGCGAGAAATGATTTTTTTATATCTTTATGTTAATATGTTGTAAACAATTAATTTTAAAAATATGAAAAATATATATTTGTATTCCTCATAATGAACCCTTTCATTTGATGTATTGCATAATGCTTTAAAAAAATATTTTTTTATTTTCCGTTTAATTCTATAATTTGGCATACAATATCAATATTAGGGATTTCTTCTTATTTTTCCTGTAAACAAAAAAATTAGGTTTTATAGTTTGGGGAATAACGGGAGGAATGGGTAATTTTTTTAAAATATTTTTTTAATATATTTTAAAATATTTATTTTAAAAAAATTGATATATTACATTATCCTTTAGAAACAATTATAATCTTTTATTTTCCATTTAATTCTATAATTTGCCCCCCAAAATTAATATTAGGGGTTTCTCCTTATTTTTCCAGTAAAGCTCAGGTGAGTGGCTATACCTCCATTTTTTTCACAATTTATTTTTGTAATTTTTTAAATATTTTGTTAATATCTTTTAATTAATTTATTTTAAAAATATGAAAAAATATATTTGTTTTCGTCATAATGAGCTCTTTCATTTGATATATAACATGATGGGTTAGAAACAATTTTAATTTTATATTTTCCATTTAATTCTGTAATTTGCCCCCTCCCCTCAAAAAAGTAGAGGTTTCTCCTTATTTTTCCAGTAAACTTCCAGTCAGACCCTATACCTCTAATTTTTTTTCAAAACTTTACGTTTTATAGTTTCGTTGACAAGGGGGGGGGGAATGGGTAAACTTTGGTATATTTTCGTTAATACATTTTTAAATATGAAAAAAATATATTTGTGTTCCTCAGAATGGGACCTTTCATTTGATGTATTACATGATGCGTTTGAAATTTTTTTTTAATTTTTTTTTAATTCTATAATTTGCCCCCCATAATTAATATTAATGGTTTCTCCTTATTTTTCTTGTAAAGTTCGGGCAACGTCCTATATTTCCTATTTTTTCAAAATTTTAGGCTCAGTGTTTTCGGAGATCAGGGGGGAACGGTCGATTTTTTTAGCCCCCCCTCCCCCAGAAGTACGCCTAAAATCAAAATTTCTTCTTTTACCACCAAAGTATGCATTGATACCAAATTTCAACCTCTTCCATCCAGTAGTTTAGGAGAAAATTGCTGTGATATGACAAAGGCAGAAATCCGGAGTGATATTATAAGAGTATCCGTATATTGTATATACGGTACCCTAAAAAGTTGTAGACGAATTGATAACCTCCTCATTTTTGGAAGTCGGTTAAAAAACGAAAATACCCCAAATTTTTTGGGTTTTTAAGACTCAAATAATTTACTTCTATCAGTTTGTTGTTAAAATTATGTGGGTTGTGTCTTAACAACAAATTAAAAAATCTCTATTGACTGGTGTAATTGCACTAAAATAAGTAATATCATAGAATTCATTAAATAATCTTATATACGTTCATCCTGGGCAATATTGATACATGTCTCTAAGATTTTTGACAATGTGTTTATTAAGCAATTATATAGTAACGTCTCGACTCCTTACACTTAGTAATTTCATTGTTAACTTACCAAACCACAATGAAATTAAAAACTCACGCTAATAAAACAGTAAAGAAGTTAAAGCCTGTCTCGTAACGAAAATAACTTTTAAGAACGGGTGATAATTTCGATTGCTTACGAGTTAAAAGCCCTTCGTGCTGCATGTCAATGAAAAGATGAAAATGTTACGGCAACTAATGCGATGTAAAGGTGATTTACTCGGCAATAAATTCAATTTGTACGTGACTGGCTGACGAAAGACTTTTTTTTGAGGCGGTTGCCGTTCAATGGGTTTGCGGTTAATTTCGTTTGTTTTCTTTTATCTTGTTTTATTGCTTTGAAAACATGCAAAGCCGGGATTCGGTAATCAAAATGATTGTTGTTTGCCTTTAAGTGGTGCTATGTTATGGAAACAACACTATGTTATTTTGCAAACACTCTATAGTTTACTTGCTGTGAAAGAGATTTTTAACGCAAAATTGTTTAACATAAATTCTTATAAATATTTATACAAATATAAATTAGATAATATAGATATAAAGATCGATAATCGACTACGTCATAAGTAGTATAGAAAGGCTTCCCTCCCATATATTAAACGTGAGTCTGTAGTCTGTACTCATTTCAGCAAATGACTACAAGCCAGTGACAGAATTGAACGACCAATTTCCTCTCGTTAAATATTTCGTGGAATGCTTTTTTAGCTATCCCATGAGCACCGTGAACGTCACCTTGAGTACCTTGGGTCGGTTGGGGCATGGGAGCGCCCCAATCCTGTTAACGACCTTTCTTCCGACATACAGCGAGCTGATACTGTTTTTGTTTAAATAATGATATAAACAATCACCAAAATAATTTACATGTGAGAGGAAATGACTGATTTTTTTATTGTATCACGTTCGTACCAGCAGCTGACGTGGAATCCACCATGTTGCAGTATTGTTCCAACTGTTGTTTTACAAATTTTCAACCGAAGGAAAACAATTAAAATAATTATTTTACAGGATTGGGGCGCTCTCATGCACCAACCCACCCACCATGGGACAGCTGACATTCATGGCCCTTCATGGGATAACTAAATAAAGCTTTTCACAAAGTGGTGTCCCAGAGGAAATGATTGACCTCAAAATGTCACTGACTCCCGGAGTATGAGCACACTAAGATTGAAAGACAAAATACATAACAGAACTAAACTACCAAATTATATTACAAAGATATAGATTGACAGTTTGCAGGATACATCTATAAAATATCTACACTAAAACCGAGTTAAAGAAAGTAACTTAACTCTAAAGCAAAACTTTATTAAATTTACTGAAGTCTGTGCCAAGTTGAACAGCAAAGCTCCAAAGTAGAGCACAGAGTATTTCCCAATTATTTTTACTTTAAATTGGCATCGACATCTGAAAAAATATTTAGTTGGAGGAAATTTTTTTTGACTTTTTGGTAAGTTATTTTTGTTTGTTAAACCGACTTCCAAAAAGGAGAAGGTTATTAATACGTCGGTACGATTTTTTATTTATGCTCAGTGATTATTCAAAAACGGCCTGGGCAATTTTGATGATTTAAACAGCACTATACGAGTATCAAGGAATATTATAGAAACGTACCATATACGTTTCTATAATATTCGGTTTTCCCAAAAATCAGAAAAATCAGTACTTTTATTTGTGTTCAAATTCGTAATTCTTAATTTAATATGACAACAATTCAACTGACTACATTTCAGTGAATTTCTATGAATCTATCTATACTGTTTTCTCTAAAACGACTCAATCAACCTATATTTCAATCATTACATATATGTTCAATATTTTAAATTTTTTATCACCATCCTGTATTGTAATTTTACTATAAGAGATATTCCATATAATTATTTTATTAGTTATAATTGCTTGATTCTTAAAAAAATTATTTCTAACATATCTGTCGCCCTGTATAATTATGATATTCTTTCTATAACGTAAAATACACAGTTTTTTTGAAAATCGGAGTCTGGCGGCAAATATATGCCAAATAATGAATTTTTATTATATTTTATTTAATGAATGAACAATATTATAAATTAAGATTAGCTATAAAAATCAAAACAAAAATGATCAGAAACAGAGGAGAAAATGTAACTGTCAAATTTTCATCGTGAATATCTAGCTTAAATGTCAAGTGTGCCATGAAAGTATTTCATACGGATGTTTGTAACAGTTTTCTTTTTGTGGATCTTAAAGTCGAGTGAAATGTATCGAAAAGAAAAATATGGTGGTAGGTGTGTGTGAGCATGGAAATTCAAGCAACAGTGCGCAGTTGAAATATAATCTTACAAGTATATGTTATATTGGGTGGTACATAAGCAGTTGCATATGTAGGATGGTTGAAACATAAGGTGGAATAGAATTAAGGGACCATCCATAAATTACGTTAGATATTTTAGGGTGGGTGGGTGTCTGCTAAAACCTTACGAAATCTTATATGGGGGTGGGTTTGACGTAAGATTTTTTAAATATTATTTTTTCATTGCTTATGACTTTTATTTGTCTGAATTCACTTTTATCAATATCTATAGAAAAATTATAATTCTACTTGATTAACCATTTTCAAATATAACTATTAATTTAGTATTTAATACCCATACTCTTATCTACTATATGCATTTACTTACAATAACATAATAATTAATATCTTGCAATTTTTTATGTAAGTATATTAAAGTATTTTTGACATAAACAACTAACGGTCTAATTCTACGAAAACTCTCGAAATCAGTCAATATTTATATCTACCTATACATATTTAAATGTTTTATAATTTTAACATAAAAATATATTATACTAGCTGATTCCCCCGGTATACAAGGGTTAGACAAATCAGCGTAATAATTTTTCAATTAGTAATTTTCATATTGCCTATATTTTTAAATTTTTTTAAAGACATTTTAACGTTATTATCCATGAATAAAATTTTTATGGCTTCAAAAAATACATTTTTGACAGTTTTCACCTCATAGAAATCTTTTGACATTTATAACATTTAAAAAAATATAGAATATTTTGATCTGGATAGGGACACCCAAATCACATAGCGTGATGAAATATCCTTTGCGACCTATTCATCCCTACCAAATATTCATACAAAATTTCAGAAATTTTGGGCTAGCCGTTTCAGAGAACTTCGACCACAAACACCTTGACACGCAATGTTTATATATTAGATTAAAAAATGTACCATTGATTATGAAAGTATGATGTGATGCAGTAGTTATTATTATCATAGATATATTACATTGTACAATATATGTTCATAACTTCCTTAAAATAAGAATTTTGAAAAACTAAATATCTTACGTAAGGAATGGGGGTTGGGTGGTGGATAAATTATATCTTACTGTTTCTTATATGGGGGTGGGAGGGGGTGGTACCTTACAACATCGAAATTTACCATCATATTTCATTTTTAGTTTTTTTTGAACTCAGGTAGTTTTCATACCTTAATAGACAGAACCAGGTAACATTTATGGATGTTCCCTGTACTAACGCGTTGAATTATTTATGCAGTGCCATTGTTCAAAAATCCTGTATGTTAATTCCACTCCAACCTATGTATGTATATACGACTGCCTGAACAAGCATCAAACGTAGAGAAGTCAGTCCTGTATATAACGTGGACTGTTATCGCTCTGTGTAGGGGCTATAAAAGAAATAATTTTTTAATCACACTGTATAAATATAATTCAACTCGTGAAGTAAAACTATAGTTATACAGAGTGTATCAAAATAATTCTTATTGAGTGACGTCTATAAACCAAGTACTACATAAATTTTCTATTAGGTGTGTACCGTACATTTAAATAGATGGCATAGAGAGCTGGAACTGATAGGAGTACTATGCTTTACTACCTATATGCTTGAGATGTACATAGTGGTGCCTAAACACTATTGCGTTGGAAAACCGTTAAGAAAATTTTTGAAAGAATTTTGGAATTTTCGGCGTTTTTCTGCAAAACATTAGTTAGTCCCAGAAAAGTATATGAAATCACCTAAGGAAATAGATTAAAAAACACTATTTTAATCGACTTATATTGGTCGATTAACGCATTGTTCATACATAATGATTAAAATTTGAAGTTTCATATTAAAATTTCGTTCAAAACGGTGCACCACAGTCAGGTGGCGCATTGATAACCTGGAAGTCAGTAAGGACTTACTGATATAGAAAACCATCATAATCTTACGTTTTATGGACTTTATACAATGGTTCAATAACGTTACCTGGGTGTAGGTGGCTGATATGACTATAGTTATACAGAGTGTATCGATGTGTGACGCATATTCTGTGAGGTGAATTAGAGTTACGAAAGTGGTCCAAACAATAAAACGTATTTTAGCTAGTCATATTTTAATTCAATTTAATAATGCCATCTGATTAGTTTAAAGGGAGGTATACATGTCGTGGCGAATTCTCGATTGTATTTCTTCTAAGTTCGCCGGATTAGTAAAGCATATTTGCATTTTAGGTACACACAAACGTAATCTAGAGGTGTCAAATTTGAGTATCTGGCTGGCCACTCAATAGGCTCCCCTGTCCATATCAACGATTCGGGAACACCTCAACTAAAGGATAGGTGCTGCGTAATGGAGAGATGCACCATCTTGTTGAAATAAAATGTCATTTCTTGGAACAGCACGTTCATTTCTTGGAACAGCATGTTCCTCAATTGAATGTGAATTTATTAGTTCAGGAATGTGGACAACGCAGCAACCATACTTTCACTTTCTGAAGATGTTGAATCCATGGTCCATTAGGGATTGTCCGTAGCCCAATAACGGCAGTTTTACGTGTTGAAATGGCCGTTCAAAAAAAACGTAGCCTCATTAGATAAAATTACGCTTTTTACCAAATTATTATCATTCGTGCATATTGCTTGCATTTTCTCGCAGAAATAATTTAGCCGATCAAAGTCGCCTTCAGATAGCTCATGAACAACACATACCCTATAAATACGATATTTGTTTTCTTCACAATTTTGTATACTGTGGACCCTGCCACATTGATATTAGAAGCCACTTGGTTAAGTGATGAGCTATGATTTTCTTGTATCGCCAACGAAATGTTGATCTTTCTATGATTTTAATGGTCGACCAGATTTAGATAAACCACGAGCATAGGACTCAATATTGCTTACCATGGTTTTCAACTAAGCCTTGCTGAGTGCACAACCTATCTCCAAATTCGATCATGCAAAGAATTTCAATTCGTTCTCGTTGAGTTTATTTCATCATTTGTTTTATAAATGACAGTCAGTACTCAATAACAGTTTAAAAATACTGTTTTTTTTTTCCAAACAAAAGAAGTTAAATCGATACGAAATATAAAAAATACGATTTCAAATTTTTATCTGACGGTAATGCAAAACATTCTCGGTGAATTAGCATGGTCGAAATTTGTGACGTCATGTAAAAAAATTCTCGATGACATGACGTCATCTCGAATAATGAATACGTCCAAATAATAGTCATCTGTCAAAATAATATAGAAAACCTCCACAAAATTTAATTTTCTGATAAAAACTCCTAAATCTGTGTTTGCGATATATTGCATTACGGACTTGACATATGTCAGAACTCAGAAATAATATACCTTTTGCTAAATTTTTTGCCGCATTTACAATTCATCGGATATGAGATTCAACATGCAAGTTAATAGTTCAACAAATTTTATTTGGCACTTATAGAAATTTAAATTAATAATTAAACTACACATTAGGATTAATACTTGAGTCATAACAAAACAAAATAGTGACAAATAATTTAATTCTCCTAAAATTATAACCATTACTAATGGTAATATAAGGAAATAGAAACAGAAACAGGAGATAACAAAAGACGGGAAGTATAATTCGTAAGAAGCTTTCACTTCCATAGTTCAGAGTCAAATGAAAAACTCACACTTTCGGAAATTATGAATTTTTTTCGAAGGCACTGTATATAATATTTGTATCCGCATACCTTGATTGTTATATTTATAAGAATGATTTTTTGTTTCAGTTGTTTGACAATTTCGGCATATGCTAGGGTCTAAATATCAAAAGCATAATTGGCATTTACATATTAAATTGTATTAAACGACATGAAAAAGCAACAAATCACCAAAATATCCGGTCCATTAAACCCACAGATATTTCTGTTGGCATTATTCACAATAATGGCTAAATTGCACCCCAGAAATGCATCCAACAATGATTATTAGTAAATCATATTTACGTTGTCGATATTCATTCTCGAAATCAGCAGGATGTGAGCCTCAATGCTCCAAATATTTTCGTTTGCACATCATCAGTAAATAAAGAGCGTTCGGAAGGCACCCATTGTGTCGAAGTGTGTGAAAAAACGGATTTTTTCCTATAGAAAATATTAATAGCAATACGTTTCTGTGAGAGGAGTATAATGCAGCCACTTATATTTTCGGGTGTACCATTGTTGTATGTTGAATGTGCTCCCTGTATTATGGTAATAAGAGAAATGGCTCGAATTGTTATTTATGCCCGAATGAGTTTTTCGGAAATGTGCATTTGTAAGATGTAAACTTCAAAGCAAATTACAAAATTTTTGATTATCATCTATATTTAAATGAATGAAATTAATGGTAAGACTTTTTCTGGCAATCAGTGATCTAAAAAGGTTTACTAACATATAGAGCTCAGTTTGAGAAACCCACTTATTTTAACTCTTCCAATTCAACTTTTCGTTGTTTTGTTATAATTAATTTTTGTTTATTTCTTGTTTCTAATCTAGTTTTAAAGTTAATTCTGTTGCCTAATCATGTTAATGTTTTTTTAGAAATCTGTTAATAAGGTATTGTTATTGTGGTAATGTTTCCTTTAATTTTTCTGGCTAATTATTGACAGAAAGCACATTTGTTATAAACGTTTGTACTTCATTAAATTTGTTGATGTCGGAATAGTTGATTTTTGCTCCATCGTGTAGAGATTTGAAAATATTTCTTTTGATGAATTTGGTTGAGATACCTGTTAGTGTCTGTTGCAAACGACGATTGTGTTTTAGTAACTAAAAATGTCTAAACAAGAGAAATTGCTATTCTGTTCAAGTAGTAATATAAACTCTAGAGTTTGTTCTTCGTTGTTAATGTCGTTTAGTAATTCATATAGCATCAATTCATTGTAAATCTAAACAGTGGTGTTCCTTTCACCAAAACACTTCCTATACTAAAGAGGCGAATACAACTTGTTACTTTACTAAATCAACATACATAATTATTGTCCATTGATACAATAATGGAACTAATGTAAAAAACAACATATTTACAACTAAATGGTGAATTGTGCCACAAGATTTTGGCATTGCGTGGGTTTCCTGTTTGTCTCCTGCTTTAAGCAACACTTTTGGAAAAATTGGAGGAACAAACAATTTTCTCAATACAGATTAAATTTGGCGTTATGGCGACGTCATATTCGTTATTTGGGAAGATAATACACTGACAACAAAGAACACACTATAGAGTTTACATTAGAACATGAACAGAATAACAAATTATCTATTTTAGATATTTTAACAACAAAAATTTCATCGGCGTTTGAAACAAAAGTTTACAGAAAACTATATAATACTAACAAGCATCCCAACTTTAACTCTATTTATTCATTGTAGAGTAACTTGATGAACTGTAGAACTAGAGTATCAGAGAACTATATATATATATATATATATGTATATATATATATATATATATATATTTGTTTTTAAGTTTTCGCGGGCACTAAATGTTTTAGGTGGTTTCCGGGAATTCATCCGCGTAGTTGATAACTGATCCCTGCCGGGATCGATGGTAAAATGACGACGTTGCGGCAGAGTCACATCTGCCCTCTTCAGGTCGGTTCGCATAATTCTCGCAGCCTTCCGCTTTCGCTTCTAGTTACTCGAATACTGTAAGTAAGTATTCTAGAACTCTGACGCTGTCATTCGACATACCTACAACTTTCATGAGCATATGTTTTAACTACAAGAAGTCATCAGTGAGAAATTTTGATTTTCCAGATTTTACCAAATTTTACTTAATTTTCCAAAAACAAAAGCTGAAATTTTTTGATACTTTAGATTTTTCGAAAAACCGTAAAACATTTTTAAAAAAATATATAACCGACTTCAACCTATAACTAAAAAGCTAAAAATAACTATAACAAAATACAACTCTAGCAAATAAATAACACATTCAATGTTGTTAGGTACCTACCCAGGAAGTAAAGAATGTAAACATTAAAAGGTGCTCATTCTGTACAAATTAATTACCAACCACTCTAGTATATTTTGAAGCCGGTGCCAAGCAAATCTAAAATATTTCATTGCGTACTTATCTACTAATTCATCAAACTTGATTGTTGCTTGGCACCGACTTCAAAAATATACTAGATTGGTAGGTAATTAATTTGTACAGAATGAGCAACTTTTAATGTTTACATTTTTTATTTACTGGGTAGGTACCTAACAACATTGAATGGTTTATTTATTTGCTAGAGTTGTATTTTGTTATAATTATTTTTAGCTTTTTAGTTATAGGTAGAAGTCGGTTATATTTTTTTAACAAAAGTTATATTTTCAACTTTTTAGTATTTTTGAACTCAGGTAGTTTTCATTCTTTATCTTTTATTTTGTATGTATAAACTTAATAGACAGAACCAGGTAACATCGAAAGCCTTAACATTACACAATGATACTTTCTCATTTAAATTGACAGGTAAATCATTACGAACAAAATATATTTATGCCTTATGGACTACGCCATGTAACCTTTTTTCAACTTTTTTTGACAACCCTGTATAACTATAGATAATTCCACTCCAACCTATGTACCAACTATCCTGTACATACGACTGCCCACGGACAAGCATAAATTTGTTAGCTGCCTTCTATAGGACGGAGTAGAATCCATCCCATATTTACGGAGTCAAATCTGTCCTATATTTCAACCATAGTATATAACTCCTTGTGGGCATATATATATATATATATATATATATATATATATATATATATATATATGCATTGTGTCTGACATATGAAGCGATAACATTGCCATCTAATAAACGCTTGGAGATACACACACGATTATAAGGAGAAAAAGTATTTTAGAGCTCGTTTGACGACTTAACGTTCTCATAGTATAACAGGACAACCAAAAATGTAGTTTTTTATTTTTTGTCTCTACTACTTGTAATTTAATGAATATCAAGAAACGTTAAAGGGAAAAGTTTTTTGATACAAACGTTTACATTATAGGGCGTCATCAAATCTTCACTGCTATGTTTCGCTTCTTCTGGCCCATCATCAACCTTGTTTTTAAATACTGACCTGTACTTTCTTATAAGATATTGATAAAGCATTGATATTTTAGTACGGTCCTGCTTGTAGCCTAAATAGTTCATTATTTTTTAACCGACTTCCAAAAAGGAGGAGGTTATCAATTCGTCGCGTATTTTTTCGGTTTTTTTTTGTATATATGTTACCTGAATTCTTCTCCTGTGGTGCACCGTTTGGATGAATATGGTCTTGTTAATAGAGTATATATCCGGATTGGTGAAACTTCAAATTTTGGAAAAGAATTCTATTAGTAAAGTGATAAAATTTGTTAATGAATACATGCGTGCATGGAACTCGACCAAAATCCCTAATATTTTAGTAGATTTTTCGACATCCTTATGGATGTGTACAGTTTTTAACGTTTAATCTATTAAGGAAGATCCTTAGGTGATCTTATATACTTTTCTGCGACGTGTAATTTGCAGTTTTGCAGAAAATCGGCGAAAATTCTAAAATTCTTATCAAAAATTTCATTGAAATGACATAACGGACATTTCCTCATAAATATTTTAATTCCAACATAATAGTGCGGTAATTTTAGGCACTGGAAGTTTTAATTGCGAATTTGAAAATGTTCTATGTACATCTCAAGCATATAGGTAGTAAAGCATATTATTTTCGGCTCCTTAAATCAATGAGTACCAAGCTCTTTTTGTTTGTATACCAGGCAAATACCTATTTAAATGCAAATTTTTCCATTTTGCGAAGACGGTGCTTTTGGTTGTCACATTCTCCCGGCTTAATAGAAAATTCAGTGACAACACATGTCAAACTTTAAACTGCTATTTGGTACGTTTATAGACAGGGTGTTTAGTTATAGCAAACAAAATCACAATGTAAAGTGATAGAAGGAGTTGCATTTATATGAAGATTGAAATATAGGACGGACTAGAATGATAGTGATCCGTAGGCTACCGTATATACAGGATGGTTGGAATATAGGGTGGACTGGACGTTTGGTGGTATAAAAATATTCGAAATTAAAATAATATAGTGTAATTAAATAACTGTTATATGATGTGGACATAAGCAAATCATATACAGTATGGTTAAAATATATTGTGATTAAAAAATTATTTCTTTTATAGCCCATAAGAAGTGGCATAAAGTGTGGAGAGGAATTAATGTTACACAGGACGATACTATAAAATGTAAAAAATGAACTAATTTATGGGCTAGCCCACAAGGAGTTATATACTATGGTTGAAATATAGGACAGATTTGACTCCGTAAATATGAGATGGATTCTAGTCTGTCCTATAGAAGGCAGCTAACAAATTTATGCTTGTCCGTGGGCAGTCGTATGTACAGGATAGTTGGTACATAGGTTGGAGTGGAATTATCTATAGTTATACAGGGTTGTCAAAAAAAGTTGAAAAAAGGTTACATGGCGTAGTCCATAAGGCATAAATATATTTTGTTCGTAATGATTTACCTGTCAATTTAAATGAGAAAGTATCATTGTGTAATGTTGAGGCTTTCGATGTTACCTGTTTCTGTCTATTAAGGTTATACATACAAAATAAAAAATAAAGAATGAAAACTACCTGAGTTCAAAAATACTAAAAAGTTGAAATAAAACTTTTGTTAAAAAAATATAACCGACTTCTACCTATAACTAAAAAGCTATTAATAACTATAACAAAATACAACTCTAGCAAATAAATAACACATTCAATGTTGTTAGGTACCTACGCAGTAAGTAAAAAATGTAAACATTAAAAGTTGCTCATTCTGTACAAATTAATTACCTACCAATCTAGTATATTTTTGAAGTCGGTGCCAAGCAACAATCAAGTTTGATGAATTAGTAGATAAGTACGCGATGAAATATTTTAGATTTGCTTGGCACCGGCTTCAAAATATACTAGAATGGTTGGTAATTAATTTGTACAGAATGAGCACCTTTTAATGTTTTCATTTTTTACTTCCTGGGTAGGTACCTAACAACATTGAATGTGTTATTTATTTGCTAGAGTTGTATTTTGTTATAGTTATTTTTAGCTTTTTAGTTAGTTGAAGTCGGTTATATATTTTTTTTAAAATGATTTACGGTTTTTAGAAAAATCTAAAGTATTAAAAAATTTCAGCTTTTGTTTTTGGAAAATTAAGTAAAATTTGGTGAAATCTGGAAAATCAAAATTTCTCACTGATGATTTCTTGTAGTTAAAACATATGCTCATGAAAGTTGTGGGTATGTCGAATGACAGCGTCAGAGTTCTAGAATATTCTTTTGTTGTTGTGCAAATTGCAAAAAACCATTTACCATTGAAAGCGGGTGACTGCTTTTGCGGTGCGAAATTATGTAGATTTGGTCTCTAATAATTTTCTTAAGTGGAAAAATTAAATTGCCTATTTGTAGCCCTTTGTGATAATCCATTTAATGATCCAGAATATACAAATCATAGATGAGCTATTTACAAATATGCACTCACCAGACTCTTCCCTACTGTAAAATCAATTATGCCAAATTATACTTATTTTTGTTGTAAACTGAATTGTTGCTAAAATACTGAATATTTTATCACGACATTCTTTACAGTAATTTAACAACTAAACAGCTGTTTATTAAAAGAATACTAAGCGCTTATTGCTTCTCCATCTTCTTCTTAGTCGTATTCTCATGTCATCCATTTATTTCAGTTTTCCATGTTTGTCGGCCCATTGCTTTTCCACAGAAGTAATTAATTATTCCATAAATTACGCTTTTTGCTATTTGCAAAGCAACAAAATAAAATTTGTCGATTGTACTCCATAGACCCTGCTATTACCTAGAATTTTTGTATTCACATGTTTCCATTACAATTTATAGTTTAGACGTTATCAAGAACTTTTGCATGCGTTTGAACCAATTGTCGAAGCATTTTTTCCACTCTGATTGAGCTATCTCCAAAACATGCATTCTGAACGCAGCAACCGCTTCTTCAGGTGTCGAAAAACGTTGACCTCTCAGTTTGTTTTTCACGTACGGGAATAAAAAGAAGTCATTTGGTGACAAGTCAGGACTATACGGCGGATGACTCATCAATTCGATGTTTTGAGTGGTCAAAAATGCAGTTGTTTGAGCCGATGTGTGAGAGCTCGCATTGTCGTGGTGAAGAGTGATCCGTCTTCGGCGGTTGGTTTTCCTCATTTCTTGGAAGACAACTGGCAAACAAATGGTTGTGGACCACTCAGAATTGAATGTGCTGCGTTGTTCTAGTGGTACGGTTGCGACATGTCCAGTTTTTCCGAAAAAACAGGCGATCATTTGCTTGGAAGTGCTTCGTGGGCGAACAACTTTTGTTGAACTCGACTGATCTTGAAACACATACACCATACAGTCGACTGCTGTTTACTTTCGGGCTCATACGCGTAAATCCACTATTCATCACCTGTCACTATGTCATAAACGTGTTTTGAAGCACCACGATCGTATTTTTTGAGCTTTTCTTTCGACCAATCGACACGAACCTTTTTTTGAACGATTGACAAATTGTGTGGGATCCCACGCGAACAAATTTTTTTGACATTCAAATGTTTATGCAATATTGAATGTATGCTGGTCCCACTAATGTGTTAAGGTTGACTCAATCTCACGACAGGTCACATGACGATCTTGTAATATCAGTTCGCGCACATCATCAATGGTTTCCGGAACAACAACTGATTTTGGACGACCTTCAAGAAATTCGTCTTGAAGTGAACTACGACCTCGATTGAATTCACCATACCATCGATAAACAGTGGTCCTTAATGGAGTTTCATCGACAAACATTAAATTAAGTTCATACATGCACTCTTGCTAACTTAATCCACGTCGAAAGTTGTAAAAATAATCGCACGATTTAATTTCATTTTTTGGCCGAGATGAAGTTACTGTAAGCAACACATATCGCTCGTATGTCAAAACGTTCTGAGTACGTATATAAAAATGTCAAACTTTACGAAAGAGCTGTCAGTTGTCAGATTGCAACACTAGGGTTGTCCAATCCCGAAATATAAAAGGCAGCCCTCGTATTGGTCTTTCAATGCTTTATGGATATTCTAACAAATAAGTGCAGGTCCGTATTTAAAAGTAAATAGTTGATGATGGCCAAGAAATGAAACGTGGCAGTGAAGATTTCATGACGCCCTGTTGTGTAAAAGTAATAGGCGTTTTCGATATTCTTTAAAATAAAAGTAATAAAGGTAAAAAACATAAAATAGCATTTTTGGTTTTCCTCATATAACTTGAGAATTTTAATTGGTCAAATAGGCTCTAACATAGCAACCTTTTCTCCCTTTATTCATGTTTTTACCTCTTACTGTATTTTAGATACCAATGTTATCCCTTCATATGTGATACACCGTGTATAGTGTATATTATTATCCCTCGCTGGCTTAGTGGGAGGGTCATTCAGGTCACACAGTTGTATAAAAATTGTAACTTGATAAGGGGTCCTGACCCGGGATCGAATCCCAGCCAAGTCAAGTTTTTTCAATTCATAAAAAATTGTTGTGACATAATTCCGGAAGGTAAGGTCATCTCTGATGTGAATGTCAAAAATCAGAGAAATCCACATTTGCCTCTGACCAACCCACACTGAAGCAGCATTGTAAGATATGCCTCATATCCTTTGTAAAATTCTCAGAAAATGTTCTTTATCTTCTCAATCCTTCCTACAAAAAGATCTTAAGTTGTACATCTGTTCCTTCGAGTCCTGAAGTGTCTATAATCAGCTCCTTACTTTTTCTCTTCATTAAGACATCTCGTCACTTGTTTAGTAGTTTGAAGGCCAATTCCTCAACCTCTAGCCTCGAGTTCTTGATAAAAACTGCCAATAAATATGTTATTCTGTGCAGTCCTTCGAGCCAGTTCTTCAATTTTTTAAACCTACGCTTATTCTTCTTCTTCATTTCAGTAGTCAAAGAGACCATTTGTCCACCTATCATCAATTCTTTCCAACGCAGTCCTTCACCCTTTTCATAGATCTTAAGCACTTCTTCTTCTTCGTTTCTTCTCAATATCATAAGTTCTTCATTTCCACAACTCTTCATGTTTCAGAATTATGCAAGGAATATTCAAGTATTTACATACAGTCATACACATTTAATAAAATTTAATAAAACACACTCTGATGTGGAAAAGTCCTTACTCTGCAACCAATCTGCTGAGGTAATTAGACAAATTTCACAGCATTTAAGCTTGCAATAATTCTTCTTTGGCATTTTGGCGATAACGATCGTTACAATATTTAACTTTCACCCGTGCAAAATGGCACTAAAACCATAAACTTTTGTTCGATTTACAACCACGAGGATTGACTTTGAAGATGCCATCCGTCGAAAATATTTTACAGATACCCAGATTGCATTTGCCTTACAACCTTTTTGTTGTCGAAAATTTTGTTTATGTCTTTCTACAACTTTATTATGACAGTTTTTATATTTCTTTCATTTTTAGTGGCCCATAAAGCCGCCGTCTGGACCTTCTCCAGTAGAATTACTGTGTTGACATTGGTCTGTAAAGTTGAAAATTTTCATAATTTTTAGGACTAGCCCTCGATAAAAAAAATTGACAATATATACGAATGACCAATAAAGCATTTAAATAACTTCGGATTATCATAAAAGTTTTTGAATATAATTTTGACTGGGAAAGGAAAATTAATGACAGTATTATAAGGTTATATATAGCTGATATGTTATGACATTTCTGGAAATTCACACTGAATTTAATTCCTCATATACTGGGTGTTATAGAGTTTTTTGTATCCATTCACTAATATAAATTACTTATATTTTTAAGGATAAAAAGTAAAAGTTTTAATGATAATAAGTAATATAATTTAACATTTTTGTCGCTATATCTATGTGAAATAAATAGAAAATGAAGAAAATGAATAAAAATGTTATGTCTCAATATACATTTTCTACATTAAAAGTTTTATATGGGGTTTTATTACACTGGTTTAAATAAAAGAAAAAAAATTCTCATAGATACCAAATTCTACTCTTGTTAATCTATACTAAAAATTATATTTTAATGTAGGAAATAATTTTCTTAAATATTTTGTTTTAAATAATTGACCTGACTCAAATTTTTAATATTATGTGTGAATTAGTAATTAATATGTGGTGAAGAAAACATGAGCTCTGAAGATGACTTTATAAAAAAAATTTCAAAGATTGTGAGTTTTGAACCAATTCCTTCCAATCATTTGGAATAATAATATCATTTCATCAAATTATTACAAACATTAATAATAAAAAAAATTATGATATTTCAGAAACTCCCTATATTACACTCAATATTTATTTCCCATTTAGCTCTGGATATTGAGATGGCAAGCAAAAACCATTCCTGCATTCCTTTTTACAAATAGGAAGAAAAAAAACAGTTTTCTTTATTTTTGTCAAAACTCATGGCCCTCGCATCTTGTCTGCCTGTGTGACAGTGGTGATCAGTGTCAGAGGTATTGTCATTTGAATTTCTTTAACTGTACGTAATAATATCAGATAAATGGTTCATTTTACAGAAATGCACAAAATAACCTTTCTATAAATTATTGGTTATGGGGATAAGTCACGGACACAAGTGGAAGTTTATTGCTTATTTCACGAATTTTTTCCAAATTTGCCGCCTGTATCCCAAGGAACAATTAGCAAAATAGGAACGTAGCTTCGCGAGCTTGGTCGTCTAAGACAGATAAAAAAAGTAGCTGTGAATGCTGTAAGTGATAATACGAAATTGGATATTATGCTTGAGTTTCAAGAAAACCCATATAATTCTGGCCGAAATCAGCCCCCCTCCCGTTAAAGGTTAGCCACACATCATTTTTTCGAGTATTAAAGGAAAGTAAAATGCATCCCTATAAAATGATGCCGACTCAGGAGCTCATGGAAGTCGATTTCGATAGGAGAACATATTTCTGTGAACAAATGATGGTAAGGTTAGATAACAATTAGGAAATGTTTTGTTTCCTGATGAGAGCACATTTATACTTCACGGTCATGTTAATCGTCAAAATTGCCGCTATTGGTCTATTGAGAATCCTCACTGGATGACAGGGAAACATTCGGAATATCCTGAAAAAGTTAATGTTTGGTCAGGAATTGTTGGAAATCATGTCGTAGGTCGTTTTTTCATTGATAGCAACTTGAATGGAGATAAATATATAGAACTGTTCCAAAATTATGTCGTACCAACTTTGACAAACTTATAGCCTGATCCAGTAACCCCACAAGTTCCTGCCAATACAATATGGTTTCAGCAAGATGGAGGACCTCCCCATTACGAAATCAATGTCCGCCAGTACCTGAACCCCTGAACCAAATGTTTCCAAATGGATGGGTCGATAGAATGGCCAGCTCGATCTCCTGACTTGACGTCATTCGACTAATTTTTCTTAGTATATGTCAGAAGTACTGTATACAAAACTAAACCCCTCAACGTAGATGACCTAAAAAGACGAATCACGCTTGCGATTAGATCAGTCACGCCTGAGTAACGTTAGAAGACATTTCTATACCAGATTAGCATGTTGCCAAGACGTTCGCAGCGAGCTTTTTATCGATGGTAAAATGACGACGTTTCGGTAGAGTCACATCTGCCCTCTTTAGGTCGGTTCGCATAATTCTCGTAGCCTTCTGCTTTCGCTTCTAGTTACTCGAATACTAATTAGTATTCGAGTAAGAGGGCAGATGTGACTCTGCGGAAACGTCGTCATTTTACCATCGATCCCGGCAGGGATCAGTTATCAACTACGCGGATGAATTCCCGGAAACCACCTAAAACATATATATATATATATATATATATATATATATATATATATATATATAAATAATATATATTATTAAGAGATAATCAGTATTACTTACTAGGTTTTTAGTGTAATGTAGCGAATTTGTGAAATAAAATAATTGTCAGTTTTTAATGTTAATTTTTGCAATAAATCTGAAAACACTTAATATTTCCGAAACAGTTGAAGGTACAAAAGTGAAATTTATAATAAAAAGAAATGGTTGTGTGGATGTGATCGCATCAATACATTATTTTGTTTGTAGGACATTGTACATGAATTATGCTAGAATTTTCTGGAGAATCCAAAAAATTAATAATATACAGGGGCTTGTATTTAAAATAAGAAAGTTGGTATTAGCCACTGTCACATGACACACCCTATTATATTTTTTTAAATGCGCATTTAAAAATATAAATCGACATGTCCTTTATTCGTTACCGAATTTATTCCATTTGCCTGTTCCACTCTGTACATTTAGCTAGTCAGTTATTTACTTGCCAAACGTAAACTACTGCTAAAATTTTCCGAGAAGCAGAATTTTCTATTCACGGCGTGCCTCTTCCTGTTTTAACTTCCATAGTTTTAACGAGGTCATGGTGTCGAAAAATCTTCAGTACTAAGTTTTCAATTCAATGTAAAATTAAGTTGTTTAGAAAACATCCTTTATAAAAAGAGAATTTATACAGCAAAGCTCCGCTTAGAATAAAACCTAGGATTTCAAATATATTTTCTGTCCAGATTTATATCAACTTCGGTTAATCTTGTCATTTGAACTTAAAACAACGAAAAAATGTTTTTTTTTTCAAATCCGACAAAAAACACACACAAAACGATTAGGCTTATAACAGGCGTTCGATAATTTTTCAAATTCTTCGGAGTACAGAATGAAAAGCTAGAGAAGAATGCCTCCCCCGTTTCATTTCGCAAGATAAAGATGAGTAATGAATGCCGTTGACAGGACGGTAGCTTTAAGTATTTTATATTAAAATGTTTGACAAAACGCCAGCCATTGTCTGAGGGCTGAGACAGGTTATTGTCGTATCTTGTAATAATGGTCGTCTCCATGTCGTATGCAGCTAATATTATACACAAGATTAATTCACTACAATGGATTATTTGTCGAGAGAATGCACTAATATTTCATAACTTCTTTGCCGGCTGGCATTATCTATTTTGCGAGTAGAAAACTGAATGGATTTTAATATCATCTAGCAGAGATGATAATGGGTTAAAATTGCAAAACTTACAAGAGTTATGAATAAATCAAATATTCAAGTTCATACAGTGTGGAACAGCCATATGGAATAACTCCATAACGAGTAAAGCAAGGCTTTGTAGGCAAAAAATGTCGATGAAATTGTTTTCTATTTATTTCTTCTTCTTGGGAGAAGCTGCTTTCTTCGCCTTAGGGGATGCCGCGGATTTTGCTGTTTTCGGTTTTGGAGTTTCGGTTTTTTTGTAGGGCCACCTTTACTGTTTTTTTTTACTTTCGAAGGAGACTTCCCTTTGGATGCAAGCCAAACTGATGATGATGACGATGAAGTTGTTGTCGATGGGGTGGATTTCGGAGTCGAAGTCTTCTTTTCAGTTGCGGCAACTTTCTTAGGTTTGGTTGCAGTCGTAGTCTTTTTGGCTGTTTTTTTGCTGCTCCCGCAGCCGCCGGCTTCTTTGTCGTCTTGGGTTTATCGCTGGAAGCTGCTCGTTTTGCAGGTGACTTCTTTGCTCTACCTCCAGCCCCAGTTTTTTTTGTCGCCGCTGGCTGGTTCCGATGCTGAAGCTCCTGAAGAGGACGAAGCTGCCAATTTGAAGGAACCGTATGCACCTTTTTCTTTTGTTTGAACTAAAACTCCTGAAGCAACGCCTGACTTTAAGTATTTCTTGATGAAAGTCGCTACTTTCTCGGCATCGACCTTGTAGTTGGCAGCAATATATTTCTTGATGACTTGCGAAGATGATCCACCACGTTCCCTTAAACCTTTGATAGCGTTGTTGACCATCTCAGATGTCGGTGGATGACAAGATTTAGCCCTTGGGTTCTTGGCTTTTTTTCCTTCTTCGCCACTGTTTGGGTTTGTGGTGATGAATTTCGACACGGATGTCGGAGAAGCCGTCGAACTATGTGTTTCCGTATCAGCCATATTGATTTGTATTAACTCTTACGATTGTTAATAATTTTGTTGTAAATAACGTCGCACGTACAGGCACCTCTGTCTAGAGTTTAAATGCACATTTTTTCAACAAAAAAAATATATAGAGGTGTTATGTGACAGTGGCCAATACAAATTTTCTTATATCAAATGCAAGCCCCTGTACATTATTTATTTTTTGTATTCTCCAGAAAATTCTACACATAATTTATGTACAATGTCCTATACCTATCCTCAACTATTTCGGAAATATTAAGTGTTTTCAGATTTGCAAAAATTAACATCTTGTTGTCTGTCCGCATGACAGTGGTGGTCAGTGTCAGTGCTATTATAGTTTAAATTTCATTAACTGTACGTATTAATATCAGAAAAATGGTTAATTTAACATAAATGCACAAAATTACCATTCTACAAATGGTTGGTTGCTTTTCCAAATTTGCCGCCTCTATCCCAAGGAACAATTAGTAATATAGAAAAGCAATTTCGCCAGCTTGGTCATATGAGCCAGATAACAAAACTAGCTGCCAATGCTCTAAGTGGTCATACGAAATTGGATATTATGCTTGATTTTCAATAAAACCCACATAATTCTGGTCGAAAAGCAGCCCCACTGTTCAACGTTAGCCACACATCAACTTTTCGAGTATTAAAGGAGAGTAAAATGTATCCCTGTATAATGATGCCGACTCAGGAGCTCATGGAAGACGATTTCGATAGGAGAACGTATTTCTGTGAACAGATGATGGTAAGGTTAGATAACAATGTGATCCAATTAGAAGATGTTTTGTTTTCTGATGAAAGCACATTTACGCTTCACGGTCATGTTAATCCTCAAAATTTTGGTGTAATGAGAATCCTCACTGTATAACAAATAAACATAAGCAATATCCTGAAAAAGTCAATGATTGGGCAGGAATTGTTGGAAATCATATTTTAGGTCCTTTTTTGATTGATAGCATTTAAATAGAGATAAATATTTACTTCATCAAACTTTATTGTTGCTTGGGGCACCGACTTCAAAAATATAATAGTTAGGTAGGTAATTAATACCTATAGCGTATTTTCCTGTTTACAATCTTTTGTTTGTATATAGGTACTTAACAATAGTGACTGTGCTATTTATTGTATAGGGTTTTATTTGTTAATTATTTTTAGCTTTTAAGGTCAACTTTTTCAAAAAGATGTTTTAATTTCATCTTTTTAGTTTTTTTTGAGCTTGAATAATATTTTACATTTTTTTCAGATTTTTAGTTCTATTTTGTACTCGAGTAGTTTTAAATCTTCATTTTTTATTATATTTTATTATTATTTGTTATTGTTATACTAAATAGACCCACAAATTTCCGTGTAAATTCGCAGTTAATAAGCCAAATTGTTTAATTAAATCAGTTAGAATTACTACTGCTTCTATTAAGTAACTTACTTAATGATTTTCTTTGCTATCTATGCGTATGAATGCCTGACATGTGCTGTAACTAAATTTCATTTGTATCTCCATAATTAACAGGTGTACAAACTCAATGAGCCACGGTACTCTTTGATTTAATTATCCGAAAATATGTTTAATAAAATTAATTATCCCATACTATAGGTACTACCTATATGCTTGTATGTACATCGAAAAAGTACATATTTGCGATTAAAACTTTCAGTGTTTCAGTCTATTACGTTGGCAAATAAACAGTTTATGAAGAAATTTCATTTAAGGCACTGGGATGGTGTAGTATTTCAAATTATATTGAACCTAATGTAGAAATTTTTCAGGTATTATTAACGTTCAACAAATTAGATATTGTTAGAAAAACGTTTCTGTTTAAAACTGTATCTTCCTATTTACAATGTAATGCGTTTATTTGTTTTAGTTACAGCTCACGATATGTATGGTATATGCAGATACTTTCCCTTAATATCGACATAAGTGGGCCGATAACTCCATGTGGGTAATCTATATTGCTTTCTACCAACCACTGGTATTTCTTCAACCTGCTACCACCATTTCTTGGCGCACAAAAGAATTCATTTAAGATCCCCCACACTGCGTAATTAATATATATTGAACATCAAAAGATATACAGATAGGCATACAACATCTGTTTTTATAATACTCACGTACCGATATGAGGAAAACACTATAGAGAGAGCACAAGCTTCTTACAAAACTGGTCATTCGGTCAATCGACAAAACAATTGCAAGTCATCTCAGATCAATTATGGAAAATAGCTTACCTACCGGTAATGAACAGGCTGTCTGTGCCGGTTTTATGTACATATATAAATATAAATGTCTGATGATGATAGCTGGTAGTGTCAGGGTACTTGCGTGAATGTCATGTAGGTTTATTTTTATATGTATATTAAAATAAAATGTGTTTCGAAAACTGTTAATATAAAGATGTGCATTTCTAGAACGTGGTTCTCGAATTTAAATCTCCAAGCTATCGACATACAGGGTATTTCTAAAATAGGGTTCCAAACTTCTGATGTGTATAGAGCTCATTAAAATAAGCCAAAAAGTACCTATTAATAACAAAATTCAAAAACGCATCCTTAAGAAGTTATATGCTTTTAAAAGGGCTCAACCAAAACTGGTTTTTCTGTTATTGACAAAAGTATCGAAAATAAATAGAAAAAAATGTATGGGTATTACATAACTTTTACGTTAAATAACATGTGCTACACCATTGTTCGAGAGGCAAATTATAAGCGTCCTATTTTTTTTCGGTCATATTTTTTTATTGAAATTTTTTACAATTTTCTCTACAGTTCTATAAAATCCTTTACGTAAAAAAATATTATCTTTGTCCAAAGCGATATTTCCAATGGTTTGAAAATTGCTCTGCTCTTTAAGTTACTAGACCAAAAATTACAAAAATCTGTTTACCATGGCAAATAAAAGATTGACGTTGCCACAACGCTTAGCAATTTAAGTTATTGAGTTATTGATACAGACAGATATGCACTTTATGTACGGCCGTGCGGCTGGAAATACATCAGAAGCGAGGCTTCTGTATGCGGCAGCATACCCTAATAGATGACTTTATTCTCGACAGGTATTTTAGAGGATCTATCAATGTAAAGACATATTTGCAAGAATACCGGTAATGGAAGAACATGTACTGAGAGTTGTGCAGGACAATCCAAGAGTTAGTGTAAGAAGTGTAGCAGGTATGCATCACATAAGTTTTTCCGTAGTTTGGTGAATTCTTTGCGAACAACTACTTCATCATTTTCATATCCAGCTTTATATTCGGATATCTGCCAATGGTTTTCGCGAAAATCGAGGAGGATTCCGAATTTTGCATCTCTAATGACACATTAGCCAAGGTTTTTTGAAACCGGTAGGAGCAATAAGTTTACATGTTACATAGCTGAAGAGCAATTAATTAGCAATTAATTCTGGCACAAGAAACATCCCGATATCTTTATTAGTACCGGAGTTATGGGTATGGCTAATGTAGCATAAGTCTCATGCCATATTAGCCAAGGTCTTCCGGAAGGGTTAGGGCCAATGAATTTTCTTTTTGCGTAATTAAATAGCAATTAATTAGTAATAAATTATAGACTAAGTCCGAATTCGGCCTTATGAAATGGATGATGTGACATAATAGACATTTATGAATTAGCTGATGAAAACCCACACAGCATATTTCAGTCCAGACATCAGATTCGGTTTTCCGTCAACGTTTGGGCAGACACTTTAGGTGATCGGCTAATAGTACCGTTTGTGTGGCCTAATCGATTATACGGTGAGGATTATTACAAATTTCTAGTTAACGACGCCAGGACTTTTGGAAGATGTCCCTTAACTTGACCGCTAAAGCATATGGTTTATACATGATGGGGTGCCTGCCACCTCATTACCTACATAATGGAAGAAAACACTTATATGAGTTGTATGGAGAAAAATGGCCGTGGAGGCCCTGGCCTCCATGTTCTCCTGATCTTAAACCTCTGGACTATTTCTGTGGGGTGATCTTAAGGCATATGTTTCTAAAATTCCAATTGAGGCCATTCAGGAACTACGGGAGGAAACTGAAACCGCGTGCATGGAAAAAAGGCAATAACCTAGAGTTTTCCAAAGAGTTGACAAATCAATGACGCGTCGACCTAGATTATGCAAGCAGTTCTTGTAATTTAACTTATTATTACTAATTTTATTCCCATTATTTTCTATTTCACATTTAGCTATTGTCTGAATTAGTAATTAGTTCTTTAATTAATAGGTGTAATTCTAAATTTAAATAGTCTTAGTTTATCTCCCAAATTGGTTATTAAATTATCGGATCCTTCATAACTGCAATTTATTTAAATAATGTTACTCAATTGTCAAACTTAATTTACTCTAAAAATTTATGTAAAATAGTTAAAATTTTATAAATCTTTAGAGAAAATTGTAAAAAAATGAAATAAAAAAAATACGAACCGAAACCCCGTTCACCAACCTAAATGGCATGCTTATGATTTACATGTTGGAAGTAGCAAATGTTATTGTAAGTATATAAGAATCATATATTTTTTCTATTTATTTTCGATCGTTTTGACAATAAAACAAAATAATTTGATCAAGTGCGAGTTGGACTCGCATACTAAAGGTTCCGTACCACCTTCCAAGATTCTAATATTCCATCAATATACGTCGTTTTATTTCGATTGTGGTGTTACTGCCAAAAACATAAAAGTAATCAAGAATATGCCACAAACAACGTTTAGAAGACAATCTAATATTCCAGTTTCAGACAAGCAGGGAATGAGTGATTTTCTTATATTTACCCTAATATACTCGTATTTTAAAGGAAGCGTTTTAAAATTATAAAAAATATACACTTTTATTTTCCACGCATAGATTTTTTATTTTATCTGGTTCAGGATTCGCTTGATTTTTATAAGAATAAATATGCATTTAATTTTCTAATGTAGCCCCCAAAAATTAACATTAGAGTTTTATTTTTCTAATAAACTTTCAGGGAAGCCTTTTATAATCTACTTTCTAAATTTTGAGGTTCTGCAGATTGGAAGATAAAGGGCAAAATAGGTCAAGTTTTAAATTATAAATTATTAAATCTGTTATTCAAATTATTTAAAAATACAAATAAAATATATTCTTCAAAATTTAAATAGTGTAGTTTCTAAAGTGGGAATTAAGTCGATGTTTAATATTTTTGTTAATATCTTTAACAAATGATTTAAAAATATGATATATTTGTAATTCACATATTGATCCTTTTATCTTATATATTACATTAAGCGTTTGAAAATTGATTTTTTATTCTCCATTTAATTGTATAATTTGTCCCTATAATTACTATGGGAGTTTTCTGATAACTTTTCTTATAAATTTCAAATGAGCCCAAGTATTATTTTCAAAATTTTAAATAGTATGGTTTTGGAAATAAAGCGGGAAATGAGAATTGTTTATATCTTTACGTTAATATCTTGTAAACAATTAATTTTAAAAATTTGAAAAATATATATTTGTATTCCTCATGATGAGCTCTTTCAATTGATGTATTGCATGATGCGTTAAAAAATGTTTTTTTTATTTTTCGTTTAATTCTATAATTTGGCCCCCCAATATTAATATTATGGATTTCTTCGTATTTTTCCTGTAAACAAAAAAAAAGGTCTTATTGTTTGAGGAATAAAGGGGGGAATGGGTCATATTTTTAAATATTTTTTTAAATATATTTTAAAATAATTATTTTGAAAAAATTAAAGAAATATATTTGTTTTCGTCACAATGGGCCCTGTGATTTGATATATTACATGATCCGTTAGAAACAATTATAATTTTTTATTTTCCAATTAATTCTATAATTTGCCCCCCAAAATTAATATTAGGGGTGTCTCCTTATTTTTCCAGTAAAGTTCAGGTAAGGAGCTATGTCTATTTTTCAAAATTTTACAGCTTATGGTTTTGGTGATAAGGGGGGGGGGGGAATGGATAATTTTTTTTATATTTTTGTTAATATCTTTTAATTAACTTATTTTAAAATTATGAAAAAAATATATTTGTTTTTGTCATAATGAGCCCTTTCATTTAATATATAACATGATGGGTTAGAAACAATTTTAATTTTATATGTTCCATTTAATTTTGTAATTTGCTCTCCAGAATTAAAAGTAGAGATTTCTCCTTATTTTTCCAGTAAAGCTCATTTAAGGGGCTATATGTCTATTTTTTCAAAATTTTACAGCTTGTGGTTTTGGAGAGAACGGGGGGATGGGTAATTTTTTAAATATTTTTGTTAATATCTTTTATTTAATTTAATTTAAAATTAGTAAAAAATATATTTGTTTTCGCCATAATGAGCCCTTGCATCTGATATATAACATGATGGGTGAGAAACAATTTTAATTTTATATTTTCTATTTAATTCTGTAATCTGCCCCCCAAATTTAAAGGTAGAGGTTTCTTCTTATTTTTCCAGTAAACTTCAGGTCAGACCCTATACCTCTAATTTTTTTCAAAACTTTACTATTTATAGTTTCCAAGATAGGGGGGGGGGGAATGGGTAAATTTTCATTAATGTCTTTTCATATTTTTTTAAAATTTGAAAAAAATATATTAGTGTTCCTCAGAGTGGGAGTTTTCATTTGATGTATTACATTATTTTTAAATTTTAATTTAATTCTATAATTTGCCTCCCAAAATTAATATTAATGGTTTCTCCTTATTTTTCCTGTAAAGTTCGGGCAACGTTCTATATTTCCTATTTTTTTTCAAAATTTTAGGCTCAGTAGTTTCGGAGATCAGGAGGGAGCGTTCGATTCTTTTAGTTTTTCCTCCCAGAAGTACCCCTAAAAACAAAATTTCTTCTTTTACGATATGTACTCCCGATCGGGTCACCAAACTATACATTGATGCCAAATTTCAACCTCTTCCGTTCAGTAGTTTAGGAGAAAATTGCTGTTATGTGATAGGGGCAGAAATCCGGAGTGATATTATAAGGGTAAAAAATATATGCACAACAGTATCAAAAACTGTAGTGTTGGGAATAGGTACATTTTTGAATTGGTATTCAACCAAGGAAAGAAATAAGATAAGAATGAAACGGATTTAGAAAGTATGATTGAAGGGCTTAAAGCTACAAAAAATAGATTTCCACAAGGGCCAAAATGCTTGAAGTTCGTAGCCTAGATATCACAGCCTTCGACCATTACATTTTCACAACAGTTGTTGGGGAACATCCATGAATTACGTAAAACATTTTAGGGTGGGTGGGTGTCTGCTAATATCTTAAGAAATCTTACATCGGGGTAGGTGGGTGTTTGAAACGGATTTTACGTAAGATTATTTAAAATATGATTTTTTCAGAGATCATGATTTTATTTGACGAATTTAACAGTAGAGAAATTTTCATTGTACTTCATCAGCATTTTCAAATATAAATTTAGTTATAACATTAACCATATTTTATTAATTCAATAATAACCAAATCCTTATTTACTTACAATAACGTCAAAACATTTTAAGGAATTATATCTTCAAAAATTTTAACATAAAGAAGAGTTCGAGAGGACATTCAATTGGGGGAAGCGGAACTGATGAAGGTTCCCTGACCAGAAACAATATATGTTATATATAATATATAACATATATTGTCTTGCGTACAAAGGAATGACACCTCGAAGAGAGTATATTTATAAGTATTTTAGTAATTCTACGAAAACTCCCGAAGTCAGTTTTCTTGGGAAATTAAATATATCGATCTTTATATTAGACTGGGACAAAATAATCGATGACAAACAAAAGTTAGCTCAAAATGTGAGCCCTTAATTTTAATCTTAAGAGGTCTTTCATAACGAAATTCGATTTTTTAGAAACAAATTGTTTTATCAGTTACAAAATTTCAAACTTAAAAAGAAAATCGTAAAAAGGGATTAATTTTTGTAGGGAATTTAATTTCCTTAAGAATATATTGTATTTTTCAGATATATTATTTGTGAAGAAAAAATTCGCTATGATAGGCTTATTTTATAATTTTCAAATGCTTACTGCATCAATATTATGAGATAACAGATATATTGCATTGTATAACATAGGGACTGTGTAAATCTTTTTATCATTAAAAAGAACAATTAAAAAAAAACGAATATCTTACATAAGAATTAGAGGGTGGTTGGGTGATGAAATGTATCTTACATTTTCCTACATGAGGGTGGGAGGGAACCAAAAAAAACGTCAAAATTTATCTTACGTAATTGTAATTTGTGGATGCTCACTTGGAAGGGCCCAAAAATTCGTCGAATCATTAGTAGGGCTAACGTTATTTTGGATTTATAAACGCAGAATCAATAATATGTATACTAAAAATAGAAGAATAAACTTGTTTAACATAGAACGCAAAATATGTGCTAAGATACTCAGTATATATTTTTGCACTGAACACATTAAGAAGTTGTAAAATATGTTTTACCGTACACAAACAGCTTCATCTTGAAACTATTACTGAAGAATGACAGCAGACACATTACTCATTCCGAAATTGTTATTTAAATTTGCTAACATTCTGCTGAAAACACCCCCATTGTGTGGTCCGCAAATTCCCAAAACGTTCGTTTTGTTACAAAATTACCGACAGAAATCCGACCATGGGTCCATAACGAAATCGATTTCAAAACTTTGAAGGTATGAAAACGTTGGCTGCAATCTCGGTATCGTTCTGTCTTCCGATGTAAAGAATGACCGAATATGATGGACACGCGTTAAATGTGCCCTAACCAGGTGTTAGTTGAAAGAATGCCAGGCATTTTTATACCACCGAAACAACGGAGTGGAATGCCGTCCATGTGGTGAGAAATGATTGTTTTCGAAGCGTTAAATGAGAATTTGAATGACTGGCGGGAGATGAAGTTGTTTGGTATATGAAAATGCCGATATTGGTGCTACAAACATAGGTTATACACCTTTTTGTCTGACAATTCTTGAAATGTTTTAACTCCCAGAGTATGTATATCCATATTTATTTATTGGCAACTAAAATTATTATATAGTTTATCCAGTATAAAGTTACATGCACGTCATCAATGACTTCACTGACAGACAATGGTACCATGGTAAAAATGAAAATTATTCAAATGATATTTGCCAGTTTTTACGAATTAATTCGAAAGCATAGTCTTTCTTTTCTACATATTAAATATTAAACATTTATTTTCATATCATATCATAAACTAAATACACCGTAAATAGGTTTTTTAAATGATTTGTTTTCGAAAATTTAAAACATTAGGTTCTTTCGGAATAACACCACATAAACTTGAGAGTCTCTATATTTCAAAAGTCCAAACGTTTCAAGGTCTAAATCAGACCCCGTTTTAAAAAAATATTTAAACAAAATGAACAATAAATTAATAACAATTTGATTACGATATTTGTCAATGCGAATTTTTTAATTTCTTGTTCATTTTGTGTTAATACCATTGAAAACGGGGTCTGATTTAGCCCTTGAAACGTTTGGAATTTGAAATATACAAGCCTTCAGGTTTATGAGGTGTTATTCCCAACGATCTCAGAAAAAATAAAAACCAGACAATTATCATTCACAAAACAACAAATTTCATTGTCCATTGTGCTTTTGTTTACAATAGAATTAATTTCGAAAAGATTGTTGAGGAGGTCTTGAATTATTTTGTCTATTCATGGGTTTTCTCTCCTCCAAATTTTTTCCTGTAACAGATAAGTATTTAAAAAATTGTATATGTAGAACAAAGTGTAGTAAGGCAATTTCGTAAAATTGCCCGGATTACTGGTTGTCTGTACAGAGATTCTTCCTCACAGTTTTTCTGAGAGAAAGAGATGTCTATAAAATGATCAACCAGTATTCCTGTATATAAGTAATGTATTGTATATTGTGTAATACTTATCTGTGTATGGAGACGTTTCAACTCCGAGTCTGGAGTCGTTGTCAATCGTTTAGTGTTGTTTTCGAGGCTTTTTTCTAAAAAATTTTCGCTTTGATTTTGAATTTATTGTTTGTCAAAAAATTTGACACTGACAATTTGTCGTTTGGCGATCACTTGACGCTGAGGTTACCGTTTTTTTGTTCTGTTAGCAGTAAATTCTTCCAGTCCAAATGAAGGTCGGCTGAAGGTGCTCCGATTTCAGTGTTGTTTATCATCATACAGCTGGCTTCTTTAAGTTTTCTCTTTTTTAAGTTTTCTTCTTTCAACAAGATCTTTGTTTTATCCCAGTCTATCCTATGGCTGCCGGTGCTCGTTAATACATGATTGGCCAAATTTGATTTGTCCACATGTCTTCTGGAAATGTTATATTGATGTTCTTTTTTCCTTACTTCTAAAGGTCTTGAAGTTTCACCGGTATAAGAATGGCCACAGTCACACAAAACACTGTACACACAATTTTTAGAACTCTGGGTTGCGTTAAACGGTTTGGTATGTGTGAGGATAGAGCGCAAGGTATTATTTGTTTTAAAAACAGTTTTAACGCTGTATTTATTTCCTAACCGCTTAATTTTTTCCGATACACCTGGGATATATGGAATTATGTTCATAATTTGGTTGTCTGTTTGTGTTTGGTTGGTATTAGTGTGATGGTTATTTGTGCTGGTTTGTTGTTGCGATTTTCTTTCTAACTGATTTATAGTTTTATTTATAAAGTCTTGGGGATATTCGTTTTGAAGTAGATGTTCTTTGATAATATTGACTTCTTTGTTAAAGATTTGGGTGGATGAGGATATGTTTTTTGCTCTATCATATAAGCACTTTACAACACCTTTCTTTACATTTAAAGGATGGTTGGAGTGAAAATTCAAATATCTATTAGTATTTGTAGGTTTTCGATAAGTACTTGTACTTATTGTGTTGTTTGTTCTATCTATAAGTACATCAAGATAAGCAAGTTTATGCAAATTTTCCATCTCCATTGTAAATTTTATTGTGGGTTCTTGACTATTGATGTAATCTAGGAATGAGTGCAGTTCTTCAGCACCATACTCCCAAACCACAAAAATGTCGTCAACGTATCTCCACCACACTTTTGGTTTATTTTTATATTTGCCTATGAATCTTTCTTCAAAATATGTCATGAATATATTACTGATTATAGGAGATAAAGAAGAACCCATGGCCATACCAAATTCTTGTTTATAGAAATCTCCTTCAAATTGAAAATATGTAGTGTTTAAGCAAAGTTCGGTTAGTTCCATAATTGTGTCAATGTTTAGTTTTGTTTTGTTGTGTAAGGTAATATCTTGTTGTAATTTATTTTTTATAATTTGTAATGATTTATCAACAGGTACATTTGTAAAAAGACTAACTATGTCGAAACTTACTAGTATATCATTTCTGTTGATAATAATGCTTTTTAATTTTGTTAAAAAATCGTTAGTGTTTTTTAAATTGTTTGGATTATTTTCGTAAGGTTTAATTATATTTAGTAAAAATTTTGATATGTTTTGTAATGGTGAATTTATTGAACTTACAATGGGTCTCATTGGTATTGTGTCTTTATGTATTTTTGGAACGCCATATAAGTGTGGAGGTTTACTATAGTGTGGTGTTAAGTGTTTTCGTTCTAATGGAGTGAATTCTTGTTTGTGTTTTGTTATAATGTCTCTAGCGGCTTTTTCTATATTTTGCGTAGGATCTTTTTTGAGCTTAGAATATGATCCTGTGTTAATAAGGTCCATCATTTTGGTGTTGTAATCATTTTTATCAAGTATAACCGTAGCGTTACCTTTATCGGCAGGTAGAATTTTAATTGTGTTGTCTTTTTTAAGTTTTTCTACGGCATATTTCTCTGTAGGAGTAAGATTGTATTTCATTTTGTGTTGCTTCTCTAGAAGTAATTTATTTCTTATTCGGTATTCACTTGACACTTCTGGAGGCAGTTTTTGGGCTGTGTCTTCAATCGCAACTATCAGATCTAGTTTAGGTATATTTTGTGGAGTGATTGAATAATTTAATCCCTTAGAAAGTACGTATTGTTCTGTTGGTGTAATGTGTTTAGTTGATAAATTAATCACAGTTTTATTGATGAAATTTGTATTTGGTGTAAGTACAGATTTTTTGTGTTTTTCATTTAAGAGATGTTGAAATTTATTTATATTTCTGTTTTTACATATTTGAAATTCCAAGCTGTATGAATCCTTTAAACAATTAAAGATGCGGTTATAGTCTGATGGAATGTGCGTTTCTTTGAATTTGTTTTCTAATATAATGATGTTATTTTTAAGGCTTACCTTCAATTTCCGATGGTGTTGTATTCTATTTCTAACTAAAGCATTACCTGTTTTCAACTGAATTCTAATACTACCTCTGTCTGTGAATGGCATTTTTGGTAACAACCCCTTTGGAATTATTCCCTCATTTCGGCATTTTATTAGGAACGTTAAGCTGTTCTGTGATCGTGCTAGTTTCTTATTCAGGTTTTCTAATTTTCTAAAATTTGTTGTTGAAATTGGCCCATACCTCATTCGTAAGTAATTTCGAAAAGATTGTTGAGGAGGTCTTGAATTATTTTGTCTATTCATGGGTTTTCTCTCCTCCAAATTTTTTCCTGTAACAGATAAGTATTTAAAAAATTGTATATGTAGAACAAAGTGTAGTAAGGCAATTTCGTAAAATTGCCCGGATTACTGGTTGTCTGTACAGAGATTCTTCCTCACAGTTTTTCTGAGAGAAAGAGATGTCTATAAAATGATCAACCAGTATTCCTGTATATAAGTAATGTATTGTATATTGTGTAATACTTATCTGTGTATGGAGACGTTTCAACTCCGAGTCTGGAGTCGTTGTCAATCGTTTAGTGTTGTTTTCGAGGCTTTTTTCTAAAAAATTTTCGCTTTGATTTTGAATTTATTGTTTGTCAAAAAATTTGACACTGACAATTTGTCGTTTGGCGATCACTTGACGCTGAGGTTACCGTTTTTTTGTTCTGTTAGCAGTAAATTCTTCCAGTCCAAATGAAGGTCGGCTGAAGGTGCTCCGATTTCAGTGTTGTTTATCATCATACAGCTGGCTTCTTTAAGTTTTCTCTTTTTTAAGTTTTCTTCTTTCAACAAGATCTTTGTTTTATCCCAGTCTATCCTATGGCTGCCGGTGCTCGTTAATACATGATTGGCCAAATTTGATTTGTCCACATGTCTTCTGGAAATGTTATATTGATGTTCTTTTTTCCTTACTTCTAAAGGTCTTGAAGTTTCACCGGTATAAGAATGGCCACAGTCACACAAAACACTGTACACACAATTTTTAGAACTCTGGGTTGCGTTAAACGGTTTGGTATGTGTGAGGATAGAGCGCAAGGTATTATTTGTTTTAAAAACAGTTTTAACGCTGTATTTATTTCCTAACCGCTTAATTTTTTCCGATACACCTGGGATATATGGAATTATGTTCATAATTTGGTTGTCTGTTTGTGTTTGGTTGGTATTAGTGTGATGGTTATTTGTGCTGGTTTGTTGTTGCGATTTTCTTTCTAACTGATTTATAGTTTTATTTATAAAGTCTTGGGGATATTCGTTTTGAAGTAGATGTTCTTTGATAATATTGACTTCTTTGTTAAAGATTTGGGTGGATGAGGATATGTTTTTTGCTCTATCATATAAGCACTTTACAACACCTTTCTTTACATTTAAAGGATGGTTGGAGTGAAAATTCAAATATCTATTAGTATTTGTAGGTTTTCGATAAGTACTTGTACTTATTGTGTTGTTTGTTCTATCTATAAGTACATCAAGATAAGCAAGTTTATGCAAATTTTCCATCTCCATTGTAAATTTTATTGTGGGTTCTTGACTATTGATGTAATCTAGGAATGAGTGCAGTTCTTCAGCACCATACTCCCAAACCACAAAAATGTCGTCAACGTATCTCCACCACACTTTTGGTTTATTTTTATATTTGCCTATGAATCTTTCTTCAAAATATGTCATGAATATATTACTGATTATAGGAGATAAAGAAGAACCCATGGCCATACCAAATTCTTGTTTATAGAAATCTCCTTCAAATTGAAAATATGTAGTGTTTAAGCAAAGTTCGGTTAGTTCCATAATTGTGTCAATGTTTAGTTTTGTTTTGTTGTGTAAGGTAATATCTTGTTGTAATTTATTTTTTATAATTTGTAATGATTTATCAACAGGTACATTTGTAAAAAGACTAACTATGTCGAAACTTACTAGTATATCATTTCTGTTGATAATAATGCTTTTTAATTTTGTTAAAAAATCGTTAGTGTTTTTTAAATTGTTTGGATTATTTTCGTAAGGTTTAATTATATTTAGTAAAAATTTTGATATGTTTTGTAATGGTGAATTTATTGAACTTACAATGGGTCTCATTGGTATTGTGTCTTTATGTATTTTTGGAACGCCATATAAGTGTGGAGGTTTACTATAGTGTGGTGTTAAGTGTTTTCGTTCTAATGGAGTGAATTCTTGTTTGTGTTTTGTTATAATGTCTCTAGCGGCTTTTTCTATATTTTGCGTAGGATCTTTTTTGAGCTTAGAATATGATCCTGTGTTAATAAGGTCCATCATTTTGGTGTTGTAATCATTTTTATCAAGTATAACCGTAGCGTTACCTTTATCGGCAGGTAGAATTTTAATTGTGTTGTCTTTTTTAAGTTTTTCTACGGCATATTTCTCTGTAGGAAATATGCCGTAGAAAAACTTAAAAAAGACAACACAATTAAAATTCTACCTGCCGATAAAGGTAACGCTACGGTTATACTTGATAAAAATGATTACAACACCAAAATGATGGACCTTATTAACACAGGATCATATTCTAAGCTCAAAAAAGATCCTACGCAAAATATAGAAAAAGCCGCTAGAGACATTATAACAAAACACAAACAAGAATTCACTCCATTAGAACGAAAACACTTAACACCACACTATAGTAAACCTCCACACTTATATGGCGTTCCAAAAATACATAAAGACACAATACCAATGAGACCCATTGTAAGTTCAATAAATTCACCATTACAAAACATATCAAAATTTTTACTAAATATAATTAAACCTTACGAAAATAATCCAAACAATTTAAAAAACACTAACGATTTTTTAACAAAATTAAAAAGCATTATTATCAACAGAAATGATATACTAGTAAGTTTCGACATAGTTAGTCTTTTTACAAATGTACCTGTTGATAAATCATTACAAATTATAAAAAATAAATTACAACAAGATATTACCTTACACAACAAAACAAAACTAAACATTGACACAATTATGGAACTAACCGAACTTTGCTTAAACACTACATATTTTCAATTTGAAGGAGATTTCTATAAACAAGAATTTGGTATGGCCATGGGTTCTTCTTTATCTCCTATAATCAGTAATATATTCATGACATATTTTGAAGAAAGATTCATAGGCAAATATAAAAATAAACCAAAAGTGTGGTGGAGATACGTTGACGACATTTTTGTGGTTTGGGAGTATGGTGCTGAAGAACTGCACTCATTCCTAGATTACATCAATAGTCAAGAACCCACAATAAAATTTACAATGGAGATGGAAAATTTGCATAAACTTGCTTATCTTGATGTACTTATAGATAGAACAAACAACACAATAAGTACAAGTACTTATCGAAAACCTACAAATACTAATAGATATTTGAATTTTCACTCCAACCATCCTTTAAATGTAAAGAAAGGTGTTGTAAAGTGCTTATATGATAGAGCAAAAAACATATCCTCATCCACCCAAATCTTTAACAAAGAAGTCAATATTATCAAAGAACATCTACTTCAAAACGAATATCCCCAAGACTTTATAAATAAAACTATAAATCAGTTAGAAAGAAAATCGCAACAACAAACCAGCACAAATAACCATCACACTAATACCAACCAAACACAAACAGACAACCAAATTATGAACATAATTCCATATATCCCAGGTGTATCGGAAAAAATTAAGCGGTTAGGAAATAAATACAGCGTTAAAACTGTTTTTAAAACAAATAATACCTTGCGCTCTATCCTCACACATACCAAACCGTTTAACGCAACCCAGAGTTCTAAAAATTGTGTGTACAGTGTTTTGTGTGACTGTGGCCATTCTTATACCGGTGAAACTTCAAGACCTTTAGAAGTAAGGAAAAAAGAACATCAATATAACATTTCCAGAAGACATGTGGACAAATCAAATTTGGCCAATCATGTATTAACGAGCACCGGCAGCCATAAGATAGACTGGGATAAAACAAAGATCTTGTTGAAAGAAGAAAACTTAAAAAAGAGAAAACTTAAAGAAGCCAGCTGTATGATGATAAACAACACTGAAATCGGAGCACCTTCAGCCGACCTTCATTTGGACTGGAAGAATTTACTGCTAACAGAACAAAAAAACGGTAACCTCAGCGTCAAGTGATCGCCAAACGACAAATTGTCAGTGTCAAATTTTTTGACAAACAATAAATTCAAAATCAAAGCGAAAATTTTTTAGAAAAAAGCCTCGAAAACAACACTAAACGATTGACAACGACTCCAGACTCGGAGTTGAAACGTCTCCATACACAGATAAGTATTACACAATATACAATACATTACTTATATACAGGAATACTGGTTGATCATTTTATAGACATCTCTTTCTCTCAGAAAAACTGTGAGGAAGAATCTCTGTACAGACAACCAGTAATCCGGGCAATTTTACGAAATTGCCTTACTACACTTTGTTCTACATATACAATTTTTTAAATACTTATCTGTTACAGGAAAAAATTTGGAGGAGAGAAAACCCATGAATAGACAAAATAATTCAAGACCTCCTCAACAATCTTTTCGAAATTACTTACGAATGAGGTATGGGCCAATTTCAACAACAAATTTTAGAAAATTAGAAAACCTGAATAAGAAACTAGCACGATCACAGAACAGCTTAACGTTCCTAATAAAATACCGAAATGAGGGAATAATTCCAAAGGGGTTGTTACCAAAAATGCCATTCACAGACAGAGGTAGTATTAGAATTCAGTTGAAAACAGGTAATGCTTTAGTTAGAAATAGAATACAACACCATCGGAAATTGAAGGTAAGCCTTAAAAATAACATCATTATATTAGAAAACAAATTCAAAGAAACGCACATTCCATCAGACTATAACCGCATCTTTAATTGTTTAAAGGATTCATACAGCTTGGAATTTCAAATATGTAAAAACAGAAATATAAATAAATTTCAACATCTCTTAAATGAAAAACACAAAAAATCTGTACTTACACCAAATACAAATTTCATCAATAAAACTGTGATTAATTTATCAACTAAACACATTACACCAACAGAACAATACGTACTTTCTAAGGGATTAAATTATTCAATCACTCCACAAAATATACCTAAACTAGATCTGATAGTTGCGATTGAAGACACAGCCCAAAAACTGCCTCCAGAAGTGTCAAGTGAATACCGAATAAGAAATAAATTACTTCTAGAGAAGCAACACAAAATGAAATACAATCTTACTCCTACAGAGAAATATGCCGTAGAAAAACTTAAAAAAGACAACACAATTAAAATTCTACCTGCCGATAAAGGTAACGCTACGGTTATACTTGATAAAAATGATTACAACACCAAAATGATGGACCTTATTAACACAGGATCATATTCTAAGCTCAAAAAAGATCCTACGCAAAATATAGAAAAAGCCGCTAGAGACATTATAACAAAACACAAACAAGAATTCACTCCATTAGAACGAAAACACTTAACACCACACTATAGTAAACCTCCACACTTATATGGCGTTCCAAAAATACATAAAGACACAATACCAATGAGACCCATTGTAAGTTCAATAAATTCACCATTACAAAACATATCAAAATTTTTACTAAATATAATTAAACCTTACGAAAATAATCCAAACAATTTAAAAAACACTAACGATTTTTTAACAAAATTAAAAAGCATTATTATCAACAGAAATGATATACTAGTAAGTTTCGACATAGTTAGTCTTTTTACAAATGTACCTGTTGATAAATCATTACAAATTATAAAAAATAAATTACAACAAGATATTACCTTACACAACAAAACAAAACTAAACATTGACACAATTATGGAACTAACCGAACTTTGCTTAAACACTACATATTTTCAATTTGAAGGAGATTTCTATAAACAAGAATTTGGTATGGCCATGGGTTCTTCTTTATCTCCTATAATCAGTAATATATTCATGACATATTTTGAAGAAAGATTCATAGGCAAATATAAAAATAAACCAAAAGTGTGGTGGAGATACGTTGACGACATTTTTGTGGTTTGGGAGTATGGTGCTGAAGAACTGCACTCATTCCTAGATTACATCAATAGTCAAGAACCCACAATAAAATTTACAATGGAGATGGAAAATTTGCATAAACTTGCTTATCTTGATGTACTTATAGATAGAACAAACAACACAATAAGTACAAGTACTTATCGAAAACCTACAAATACTAATAGATATTTGAATTTTCACTCCAACCATCCTTTAAATGTAAAGAAAGGTGTTGTAAAGTGCTTATATGATAGAGCAAAAAACATATCCTCATCCACCCAAATCTTTAACAAAGAAGTCAATATTATCAAAGAACATCTACTTCAAAACGAATATCCCCAAGACTTTATAAATAAAACTATAAATCAGTTAGAAAGAAAATCGCAACAACAAACCAGCACAAATAACCATCACACTAATACCAACCAAACACAAACAGACAACCAAATTATGAACATAATTCCATATATCCCAGGTGTATCGGAAAAAATTAAGCGGTTAGGAAATAAATACAGCGTTAAAACTGTTTTTAAAACAAATAATACCTTGCGCTCTATCCTCACACATACCAAACCGTTTAACGCAACCCAGAGTTCTAAAAATTGTGTGTACAGTGTTTTGTGTGACTGTGGCCATTCTTATACCGGTGAAACTTCAAGACCTTTAGAAGTAAGGAAAAAAGAACATCAATATAACATTTCCAGAAGACATGTGGACAAATCAAATTTGGCCAATCATGTATTAACGAGCACCGGCAGCCATAGGATAGACTGGGATAAAACAAAGATCTTGTTGAAAGAAGAAAACTTAAAAAAGAGAAAACTTAAAGAAGCCAGCTGTATGATGATAAACAACACTGAAATCGGAGCACCTTCAGCCGACCTTCATTTGGACTGGAAGAATTTACTGCTAACAGAACAAAAAAACGGTAACCTCAGCGTCAAGTGATCGCCAAACGACAAATTGTCAGTGTCAAATTTTTTGACAAACAATAAATTCAAAATCAAAGCGAAAATTTTTTAGAAAAAAGCCTCGAAAACAACACTAAACGATTGACAACGACTCCAGACTCGGAGTTGAAACGTCTCCATACACAGATAAGTATTACACAATATACAATACATTACTTATATACAGGAATACTGGTTGATCATTTTATAGACATCTCTTTCTCTCAGAAAAACTGTGAGGAAGAATCTCTGTACAGACAACCAGTAATCCGGGCAATTTTACGAAATTGCCTTACTACACTTTGTTCTACATATACAATTTTTTAAATACTTATCTGTTACAGGAAAAAATTTGGAGGAGAGAAAACCCATGAATAGACAAAATAATACAATAGAATTCTTCATCTTTTATATTTTGTATCACAAGATATCGTTTTAAGATTATAAAAACTATTATTTTGAGAACATCTCCTGTATTTTTTATATTGAGGCTTATTTATTGTGTATTTTTTCATTAAACCAGCCAGAACAATTAAATAGTCGATGTAAACAGTTAGTAAACTTCTTTAATAGGATATTTCGAGAAAAAACGTGATAATATTGGCTCTCTGTTACATTTAATAGCTGCTAGAGAAGTAAGTATATACTAGTAATTCTTTATCAACATCAAATCAATTGATCTTCTTTTAGCAGCAGCTCTCGACCATAGTCTATCTACCATTAGTGCTATATCTCAGGCAGTAAAGAGTAATGAATTTCTAAAATCACCAGCAAAAAAGCATCCCAAAATGAAGAAAGTCGTCAACACAAATTAACTGGCTGTTGGTGCTATTCGAGAGTAATATATGACATGTACACGTATAGTTAGTGTACATAAATAAATTATTACTAAACAAAATTATAAACATATATATTATGCCAGAAGAATACATAACATTGGATTCTTTCCTGGTAAAAGTCAAGTAAAGACAATTCTTTAATGGTTGTCGTTCATTATTGCACCCTTATTGTTAGAAATAGGCTTCAAATGGAAGAAAGAAGAACCAAGCGAGGTCTTATGGAATTACCAGATATTGTTGTGAAACGAGCCCAATTTCTAAGACACTATGTGAAAGAAAAGGAAAAAAAATGTATCAAATTGTTTTTATTGATGAAACCTGTATCTTCCAAAATGGGACAATAAACTGTTTTTGGCAAGATACCAACTAAGAAATGCAAAACTTGATGGTAAAAGGTTGGAAAACAGAAGAACTAATAAGAATAAGATTTAATATTAAAATATTTTTTCATAGATATATAATTCTTCATGCGGGAAATGAAAATGGACTGATGGTGCTGAGACTGTATTTGCTTCAAAAACCAATTTAAGTAATTACCATGATGAAATGAATAATGAAAAATGTTTGAAATGGTTCGAAGAACAATTGCTTCAAAAACTTCACAATCCATCTTTAATTATGATGGATAATACGTCTTATCATAACACAGTGGTACATAAAATACCAAACAGCTACTGGACCAAGTTTATGATTCAAGAATAATTGACAAATCGGAATATACTTTACTTGGAAACCATGTTCAAAGCTGAACTTGTGAATCTTGTTGTACAGTAAGCATTGAAATTCTATTTTCTCTATAATTTATAACAAAGCTTTATTTTTTTAGAAATAAGCCACCAAAAATATAACACGTCTATCATGAGCAATCTCGTATCAAAAATGAGACATTTTCGATGTAGATGTCTTTAAAAATTAGTCATAGAATCTCTTTGAACTCAAGGACTCTTTTTGTCAGTACATCAAGTCCTACAACATGCCAACATTTCAAAAAAATTTAGAAGTCCATTTGTCCATAAGAAAGATCCTGATCCTTGGTAATATTTGAACAAACCTAACTATAATACTCTCTTCGAGGTGTCATTCTTTTGTACGCAAGACAATATATATAATTATATATTTGTTTCTGGTCGGGAACCTTCATCAGTTGCGCTTCCCACAACAAAATGTATTTATGTATTTGATACATAAAAGTAAATTTGTAGACGTGAGATGTAAGAACGACATCTAGGATTTTCGCAGAAACTAGCACACACAGGTTCCGTATCTGGAGCCGTTCCGTGTAACTGCTGTCCTCCCGTAACTCCTAGGTTAGAATATCATGTTAAAATTTTCATGTTACTTCAACTGCCAGAGATATTGAATACCCGAGGTGTCATTCTTTTGTAAGCAAGACAATATATATGATATATATTGTTTCTGGTCGGGAACCTTCATCATTTGCGCCTCCCGCAATAGAAGGTCCTCTCGAACACTTATTTAGGTATTTGATACATAAAAGTAAATTTGTGGACGTGAGATGTAAGAACGACATCTAGGATTTTAGGGGAAAATTCTAGATGTCCTAGTTACGGGAGAACAGCAATTAGACGGAACGGCTCCAAATTTGGAACGTCTGTGTGTTAGTTCTCCAAAAATCCTAGATGTCGGTCTTACATCTCACGTCTAAAAACGTAACTATGCCCAACACAAACGTAATAGATTCTAATTTTGAAAACATATTAAAGGCATTTAAAACCCTTGGCATTGATAAATTTTTAAAAAAATTATTACATTTTTTCTTCTACTCACATTGATAAAATTTCTGAGTTTTTGTATTTTATATGATTTATTTAAGATTGTAACAAAGTCTAATATAAATGAGTATTTTTCTATCAAAAAATTTGAGTTAGCATTTGCTTTTGACATGAGTTTTAAAAACCCGTTGACTAAATACCATGAAACATTCAAAATACCACACCAAAGATTTTCCTAAGGCCAATTTTAAGCACTACGGTTAAACCCCTGCCTACAAGACTGTAAAAAAGCTTGTTTTCACTCGTGTTATTCATTCTCATTTTCAATAACTATACATCTTTAAACACAAGCATATTTGAACAAGGCACTAACATTACTACGACATTGTTATGTTAATCTGGTGCAAACATAGGACTACTTAGAGAGTGTTTTCTGTTTGCAGTGTCATTATCCGGGCGCCTGACAAGTTCTTCTATTGGCTGCGTGACATTTCATCATTGTTTAATACAGTTTGACAACAAACCGTTTCACACTTCAGTCTCTTCAAGGACATTGTGCGTTGTTTGATATTCTACACCAGCTCGTAGGTGATTTGGTTGTTGTCAGCGGAAAAGTACAGTTTGCTATTGAATTCGTGCGTTTGGCCATGTAATTAGACTGATTTGCGTCAACTTTACCTCGCTCATGGATGTTATGAATGAAAGTATTAGATTTTCAATTGTTAAAAATTCAATGCCTTAAGAGCCGATACCATTTGTTCACAGATTTCTAATTTAAAAAATTTATTAACAACCGTGTTGTTCGCCAGAACTAAGTAGATAACTTTAACTCATATTAAATTTAGCTAATGAAAATTTTAATTGCTACCTTTAAGTTCGTCTACCTGTATGGTCACCTCAGCTGGCCCCAATAATATGATTGTTTCTGAAAAATTAAAAAATTTGTGAACATGCCTGGAACCATGGGCGTATCCAAGGGGGTGGGGCGATGGGGCGATCGACCCTCAAAGTTAGTAAATTTAAAATTAAATTTTAACTCCAAGAGACTGGAAGAAGATCATTTAATTCTATGGGTTTAAATCACATAACGACTAATTTTAATGTAATAGTCCAAGAAATATGGATTTAAAATTATATTTTGGTAAATTGAGTACAGGAATGTCTGTCAAATATACGACAAATTTTAACAAACATCACCAAAATTTGGTGAGCGTATGAATGTGTTCACATAGTGGGGGAACACGGTTGTTGAGGGAAACTGCTGTCAATAATTATTACCGATAGTAACTGTCACTCTGACAGATGACAAAGCTTATATACAGAGCGATTTGTTCGATTTTATTATATCAAATTAGAACTGTTTGTTTATTAATATTTTTATATAATATTTTATAGAGAACTCCAGAATTAAGGCAATAGGTTTATATTAAAGTGAAACAAACACTGAACTAAATAAGTAAAAAAATATCTAAATTAGTTTCTGACAAAAGCAATAAAAATATTTATAAATTACAGGTAGCCTGCCTATATGATATATTACTAAACGCTTCCCCTCAACAACCGTGTTTCCCCCAGTCCTTGGATGCATTCATACGCTTGCCCATTGTTTGTCATGTTTGTTAATATTTTTCAGATATTTCACAGACATTTAGTGAAAAATGAGATAGAGGCTTTGTAGAATGCCACCTCTACTTTCAACAACTTTTTTCAAAATTGAAATTTGACTATCTATGAGGAGGCATGGAGGCACAAAGCAGAAATAGGGAACAAAAATCTTTATATCCCAATTGTTCAAAAACTAATAAACCGGTAGCGCCTAGTTTTGGCATACATAAAATACATATAAATTACTATTCTTACAAGCCCAGTTCTACAGCTTCTAAAGTGACGAAGATTCAAGTTTTTTTATAAAAATGCTACGTTTTCCAGTATATTTTGTTTTTCCTTGTCACTAATGATCCAATCGGATCGAGCCTGGGCTCTTTTCGTTGGTATTTTTATGCTTTACAATTGACCTGTTGGCACCATTGAGATTAGTTTATTAGTTTAAATTTTATAAACATGCTAAGAAAAAAAACGTAATTTTCTTGCTTCAATTGTTTATAACAAAGTAAAAAAAACATAGTTGCTAGTGGAAAACATCCTTCTTAATCTGATGGCACAGTTGGTATCCTGATAGTAATTTTTACACATTATCAGTTAGTTTTTGCTCTATTGATTGGTCTATTAACCGGTCATGCTCGCACTCGGCGATCGGTTGTCAGTGATGCCACAATCCCTCAAGAGAAGGTCTCCAAACATTCTTAATTTGGACGATATTAGGATATGTCGTCTCTATGAATTTTCTTTTGTACCAGTGCTCTTCCTTGTGAATTATCCTTGCCTGGTCCCAGTCCATGTTATGGTGTTCGGGCCATGAGTGATAAGCTAATCCAGACTTTGTTAGCTCCTCCCTTTGAGCAGCTATGAGGTGCTCATTAACCCTGGTGTTCAGTGGTCTCTTAGTCTCGCCAATGTAGAGATTACCACATTAACAGGTTTTGCTGTATATATATTTTTTTGTACTGCAGGATTATCCTGCTTTGTATAGTGCTCAAAATTAATTGTAACCTTCTTATCATCTTAGAAAAAAAATGGGCCAAGTGATTTCTTACAAGTATAGCGGAATCTGAATAATGGCGTCTGGATTTTCTTCACTCTAAGTACAGAAATTTTAGTTGTTTTGGTCGCCCAACAGCCCAAATGTCAGTATTATTTTTTAATAATATATCATTATGAAAATTATGATCAAGAGCAATATAGTTAATGAATGTAATGTGCTAGTGAGACTTCTACCTCCAATCCCACTATATCATTTGCAGAAAAGCCGACAAATCCATATAGAATAGTACAAGAGACAACAAAACCCTTAGTCCTCAACAGACCAAGAAGATCCCTAGCTGCCTAGGTACTATAGCATTCAAGCAAGATAATATGGATCAATTGGATAGGCCAGGGAAATTGCTACATAAATTATAAGAACAATGTAGTCTGAATAGAAAATACGGAAATACTTCGGAACCTTACAAAATCATTAGAACGCCCAGGAAATGGACGATTTCCGAAAGAGAGGATAAAGTCAGAACTCCCTTAAATCCACGCACTTGTTTCGGTATTAATAAGACAACGATATCTAAGTAGTTGATGTTTCAAAATATATGGGCATCATAAAGAACAACTCTGCCACAAGAGCAATAACCTGAAAAATACCAAATACCAAATTTTCATACTGTTTTCTAAGAATCAAATGACATTATTTGTCTTTATGTACTATTCTATGATCTTTTTACCAGAGAACTGAAAAATTCTATTCGGTATTACCAGGTAAGCCTTGCAACGTAGAAAAGAATATTATCCGTAATTCCCTAGCTACCTAAGTCATTAACGATACAGAAAAGGTACTTGAGACATCTGATACCGTTCAGAAACACCATATAAAATTACTAGCTGTAGTCGCCCTAGTACATGACGGTAGCAGCCAAAGTAGTAACAGATGCATACCGAGAATTAACAAATATTGATTACCGACAAAAAAATTAAACAGCACACTTATCTAACAAAATAGGGAATTTAATGGGCAGCTCAACAGAGCATCTTGTTAGCAGAAAACACATTTGGTATATTAACAATGAGAATACGGGTTTTCTAAGGAGCTAGAGAAGCATACAACTCCTAGAATTTAATAATGATTCAGGTTCATATGCGCATTTATGGTCAACCAATGCTCCAGTTAGCATTTGCGGTAACTTTGACAGAGAATTTTGGTAAATTCAATACATTATTAAATGTATTGAACTCTTCAGCTATCTAATATTAATGACCGAGGAGCTTCTCGTAGCCGAATTTGATGATTGACTTAGAAATACATATTGGACCTCACTTTTTGGAAAGACGAGAAGAAAAAGAATATAACACAAATGGAACCATCAAACCATCATAACATTTGCTACGTAAATACTTCTTGATAGAACTGATTTAAGATATTACAGATCCAGTATCAAATGCCCAAGTATAAGTACATTAGTCTCGAAAGTATCAATGAAGGGTTGAAAGAAAATTAGTCACACTAACTGGCTTGATTCTTCTTCTTCAGCCCATTTCCAATACTTAGTTGCCTTAGTTGCCATTCAGACCTCTATTACTTCCCAGCCACCTACTTTGACTTCTGTATCAGTCACATACGTTTTCCATCTTAGTGCTGATCTTCCTTTCCGTCTTTTCCTTGGGAGTTCTCATTACAATTTTCTTTTGGGCCATCTGTGGTCTAACATCTTTGTCGTTCTATTGCACTCCTCATGCACTTTTTGAATTTTTTTTCTTATTTTATCTTTGTGGTGTCTTCCTAAAAGGAAGGATTCAATAATTTAAATTTAAAACTCTATCCAACTAAGAAAAATCAAACATTTCATATTAGTCGTCTAGATGGAAACACCATTCATCAATAACAATCATGACTGTCAGCAGAAAACTTTATACGTCACTCGTTTATTAAGTATTTACTGTGACAAAACTTTCGGTTCTAAAGCCTAATGTGTTCTTGAAAAGCGACGAACAAAAACTGAAAATGTACAATAACATCAGAAACCCTTTAATAAATTCAACAAAACAATAACTCTTTTAAAAGTAACGAAGGAATTTTCAATCAAAGTCGATCTTGGAAACACCGAACCATTGTCTGCCACTTTTAAAACAATGTTTACAAAGAAGTTGAGTTTCTATGCATCGAAAACTGCGGTCGTTTTCTCTACATAAAGTTTTCGCAGTCCCCCTTCCACCCGCCCCCCTCGCACTTCTTGGCCATTGTTTTAATGAATTTGCTCCCCATTGGACGGCCAGTAATTGAAATAATAATTGAATGAAAATTGTGGCTTTCGACTTCGCTATTGTTCCGAACTGTATTAAAGTGCTTCACAGTGAAAGGGATAAAATGTTTTTCAACGATTCGAGTGGCAAGTGTGTGCTAGTGTGTACAAAGCCTTTGGTCTTTGATAGTTCGTTTTCTTTGAGGGAAGCCAATCTGGGTTTAATTAATGTTTGCAAGCTAACGAGCCGAGTCGCAAAACTGCAGTGATATTTCCAGGCGGAATACGGTCGAAACGCATTTTGGTAACAACTAAAACCTTCATTGTGTTACAACATTAGCTACTGTATTTTTATTTGTTATAATCATAACAATGAGACGAGGGATAGAACAGCAGCCAAGTAAAACGCACACGAGGCAGTCACAACAGCTGAAAGCAGTTGTAAGAGTTCTTATTTGAAACCGTTAGAGCACGTTTGGATATTAATGGAGTGATTTTGAATCGGATAAAATAATACGGCAAACACATAATATAATATACACTCCAGAGCCCTAAAACCCATTTCCGATTCTAGAGCTTAACTATTAACATAGATTTGTAATGTAGGTATATATGTATTGAATTCTCTGTACCATCATATGATTTTAAAAGGCTGTAGCAGTTGAAATCTGTAACTATAACAATAAAAGTCAAGTAAATAAAAATTTGGTCAAGTGCGAGTTGGACTCGCATACTAAGGGTTCCGTACGATCTTCAAGATTCTAATACTCCAGTTTCAGACAAGCAGGGAATGAGTGCATTTTAAATTTATAAAAAATATACTTTCATTTTCCGCACTTTCGTCACTTGTTTAATTATTTAAAGGCCAATTCCTCAACCTCTAGCCTTGAGTTCTTGATAAAAACTGCCTTATATGTTATTCTTTGCAGTCCTTTGCAGTTATTCAATTCTTCAATCCTACACTTATTCTTTTTCTTCATTTCAGTAGTTAACGAGACCATTTGCCACCTATCATCAATTCTCTTCAACGCAGTCCTTCAGTCTTTTCATAGATCTTAAGCACTTTTCTTCTTCTTCGTTTCTTCTCAATATCATAACTTCTTCATTTCCACAGCTCTTCAAGTTTCAGAATTATGCAAGGAATATTCAAGTATTTACATACTGTCGAATACACATTTAATAATTTGGTCAAGTGCGAGTTGGACTCGCATACTAAGGGTTCCGTACCACCTTCAAGATTCTAATATTCCAGTTTCAGACAAGCAGGGAATGAGTGCATTTTCTTATATTTACCCTAATATCTTTTAAAGGAAGCGTTTTAAATTTATAAAAAATATACACTTTCATTTTCCACACATAGACTTTTTATTTTATCTGCTTCAGGATTCGCTTGATTTTTATAAGAATACATATGTATTTAATTTTTCTAATTTGGCCCTCAAAAATTAACATTAGAGTTTTATGTTACTAATAAACTTTCAGGGAAACCTTTTATAATTTACTGTCTGAATTTTGAGGCTCTGTAGATTGGAAGATAAAGGGCAAAATAGGTAAAGTTTTAAATTATAAATTATTAAATCTGTTATTTACATTATTTAAAAATACAAATAAAATATATTTCTCAAAATTTAAATAGTGTAGTTTCTAAAGTGTTTATTAAGTTGACGTTTAATATTTTTGTTAATATCTTTTAAATAAAAGATTCAAAAATATGATATATTTGTAATTCACATAATGAGCCATTTATCTGTTATATTACATGATGCGTTTGAAAATTGAATTTTTATTTTCCATTTAATTGTATAATTTGTCCCTAAAATTACTATGGGGGTTTTCTAATAATTTTTCTTAAAATTTCAAGTGAGCCCCAGTACCCTTAATTATTTTAAAAATTTTAGGTATTAGGGTTTCGGAAATAAAGCGAGAAATGAGAATTTTTTATATCTTTAAGTTAATACCTTGTCAACAATTAATTTTATAAATATGAAAAATATATATCTCTGTACCTTAGAAGCAAACTATATTAAGTAACAAAACATAGTTTTGAGAAAAACGATTTCAAAGATTATTACTGAAGAGAATTCAAAGTTACTTAGTTATTTTTAAACCAATGGTTTTAATATTTAGCATAAGAGTAGCTTATTTGGTTACCTAATAAATTGTGGAAGATTTTTTTCCATAAATAAATTTATTTTTTTCTAAGTGACTTATCATAGTTTGCTTCTTATACAAAAATGTATTACAGGACTTAACTTATGTTAAGTCCCTAATTGGGTTAGAATAAATAAAGCCAAGCCATGTTAAATCCAAACAAATGTATTTATTATTCTTAAAAAAATAAAACATTTAACGGAAAAATGTAGTACAGTATTGCCAATTTTTTTTCAATTTTTTCTAATTGGTGACAAAGCCTCAGGGACATTCTAAAATAAAATGAAAATTTATTTCTGGTTTTTAGCTAACGTAATGGGTTTTCCGGGTGCTTTTGTATAAGTCATGACGTGAAAAATAATTCTTGAATTTGGTTCTAAAAAATAAAATTTCTGGTGCATCTCGCCTTACTTGAAAGTGTACAACTTGTAAAATAAGAAAATTTTCCCCAGAATCACTTTTCTTGGGTACCAAAAAGTCTTTGGTTCCCATCCCTGACACATGAAAAGACTTTTTTACACTAACTAATCTAACAAGTTGCTGCCAATCATATGGCTTAATTAGTTTCAACTGAAGAATTTTTTTTCCTTCTATTTCAATTAAAGAATGGTGCCATCGGCCTCCATGTGGATGTGACCTTTTGCTAGAAATTTATGGTTAATGACGTTAAGGTTTCCATTCTATTCATGAAAAAAAAAGCACAAAATCAGCTGTGTGTTTCTGTTTTGTGACGGGCAATTATCGTTCTCAGAAATTTCATAATCTTCAAACTTTTTTAAGACACAGGATGCCATTTTATTCCCTCGTTCAGAAATCTGTTCACCACACATCATACAATAGACATATTCCAAGGTTAAATCATGTATCACTTCCTTGTACGTCCAAAGGTTTAAGCTATAGAAGCTTTGTGAGTTGTAAAGTTCCGGGTTTCATAAACACTTTTGGAAATCTACTATGACTATTTCTTCTGTATTGTTTTCTCGTGGGCGTTTCTTGTCTTCAGCTTTTCATTTTATCTATTTCCTGCATATTGCAAATGATTATCATACTATTTCTGTATTGGGGATCGCAGGTTTTTAAACCCATAATTGAACTCATAGTTGAAAATCTCACCATAAAGCCATTCTTTAGAAAAATTGTGTGGTGGGACTCCTGACACCTCACAATGCTCTTTATAGAGTCGATACATCTTAGCGATGTTTGGCTGATTTCCAAGAAACTTTTTTTGATCTTTCCCGCCAGTAATGCGACTCATAGATAGGAAACTAAACTAAGATGTCTAGACTCAAACTGCGATCATGTGACTTAACCGCGTTTCGCTCAGGACCAACTTCGGACTTAATTTAATTTAAAACAAGCTATTTTCGTTGTTAGTGCAGCTATCGCAAATTGGGAAAAAGCAAAAGCATGAAAAGTTAAATAACTTGGCATTTTTTACTGAAAAATCACAATTTTGGACTTAATATAGTTAGGGTACAGATCTGTATTCCTCCTAACGAGCCCTTTCGTTTGATGTATTGCATGATGCGTTAAAAAAATTTTTTCCGTTTAATTCTATAATTTGGTCCCCAATATTAAGATTAGGGATTCCTTCGTATTTTTCCTGTAAAAAAATTTATTTACTATAGTTTGGGGAATAAAGGTGGGAATGAGTAATTGTTTTAAATAATTTTGATTTTTATAAGCCCTGTGATTTGATATATTACATGATGCGTTAGAAACAAGTTTAATTTTTTATTTTTCATTTAATTCTGCCATGTGTCCCCTAAAATCGATATTAGGGGGTTTTTCCTTATTTTTCAGTAAAGTTCTTTTGAGGGGCCACACTCCTATTTGTTTTCAAATTTTTGCGTCTTAGAGTTCAGGGATAAGGGGAGGGGGATGGGTAGATTTTTTTAATATTTTTGTTAATACATATCTTCTAAATAATTTATTTTAAAAATATTAAAATAATTAATTTGTATTCTTCATAATGAGCCAATTGATTTGAAATATTAATTGATCCGTTAGAAACAATTATAATTTTTTATTTTCCATTTAATTCTATAATTTTCCCCCCAAAATGACTATTAGGGATTTCTCCTTATTTTTCCAGTAAAGTTCAGGTGAGGCGCTATACCTCTATTTTTTCAAAATTTTACAGTTTATGGTTTCGGAGAAAAGTGGAGGGGGAATGGGTAGATATTTTATATTTTTGTTAAAATCTTTTAATTAATTTATATGACAAAAATACATTTGTTTTCGACATAATGAGCCCTTTTATTTGATATATAAAATGATGCGTTAGAAACAATTTAAGTTTATATTTTCCATTTAATTCTATAATTTGCCCCCCAAAATTAAAATTAGACGTTTCTCCTTATTTTTCCAGGAAACCTCAGGTCAGGCCCTATACCTCTAATTTTTTAAAAAACTTTACGTTTTATAGTTTCGGAGATAAGGGGGAGCGAATGGGTAAATTTTGATAAATTTTCGTTAATATCTTTTTAATTATTTTTTTAATAGAAAAAAAATATATTTTTATTTAATTCTATAATTTGCTCCCAAAAATTAATATCAATGGTTTCTCCTTATTTTTCCTGCAAAGTTCCGGTAACGTTCTATATTTCCTAGTTTCTTTAAATTTTAGGCTCAGTAGTTTCGGAGATCATGGGGGGAACGGTCGATTTTTTTAGTTTTTCCCCCCAGAAGTACCCTTATAATCAAAATTTCTTCTTTTACGATATGTACTCCTGATCCGGTCACCAAACTATACATTGATACCAAATTTCAACCTCTTCCTCCAGTAGTTTAGGAGAAAATTGCTGTGATGTGACAGAGTATTTATATATGGAGGTACCGTTGGATGGTGTTAGATAATGTTCTTTGAGATCATCTTTTATAGTTGCGCATTAAGCGTGTTTTTTATTGTTCAGTAGTAACATAGTCAAAATTGTACATCAGTATTGGTTTTTGGGACACTAATTATTCTCTAAGTTTTTGTTGTAAATTATTTTATAAATATATTATTATTACAATCTTTCGGCGGAGTTGTTTAAAAAATGCCAGTCAGCCGACAATAGAGAATATATATTAAAAATTGAAGTTTTCATAGGGTAGTTGGTAATCTGCTTTTTTACTATTCATGAACTCGATTCGAATTGCAAATGACAAAGTTACAAAGAACAGTCCTCAAGTTGCTCTATTGAATAATTACCAGGAGTGGTCCCAACCATAATTTTGAGAGGGTTACGCGTTTTTTTAAAATTATTTAAAATATTTCAATAGATTTATCACTAAAGAAAAATTTGGGGGAGGGAGAATTCTCATCAACTTTAATTGTTATAGAAATATTCTTTTGCCAAAACCCACCAAAATTTCGACCACTGGGCGACCACTAGTATAATTAATTATAAATACTATATTTAAGGACTTTTTGGGAAATAACACCACCAAGTCACGAAAACTGCGGTATATTCTAGCAATATAGAATGTGTAGCAATTTTCGTGGCTTGACTTGGTAGTGTAAAATATGCCACAAATATCATTCAGAAAATATACATAATATACTGTACTGTCTATATTCTTGCGAAGTCGGTAAATAGAAAATTTGCCAATTCGCAATTAAAAATTCCAGTGCTGCTGTTCCCGAATTATAACTCTGGAATTAAAGAATTGAAATTTTAATGAAGAAAATGTCAGAGAAAAATATAAGTAACCACTTTGGAATTTTGCCTAATAAAAAAAAAACTATACAAATGGGTAAGTGGTTTTGGAGAAATCGATTTCTACATGGGTATGTATTCAATCCTAAATTGTATCCCTTTACAGATAGAATTTTATTTTCATTTCATAACTGGAGAACAAAAAAAAAATCAGGCCGAATTGATAACCTCGTCTTTTTTGGAAGTCGGTTAATAAAAATCATATGTATTCTGACAACATATATGAAAGTTATGAGTTATAAACTAAATGCGACGACTAAGCGTTTCAAGTGTAGTCACAAATGACCAAAGGCAAGCTGGTAAGATCAGAACATGAATTCAATCACAGAATGAAATGCGATATGCGAGAAATTACGCGGTACTGCTCAAAAACATTTTGCAATCACTGAAAATAATGTAAAACTAATATGTAGCAAACAAAGAACTCAAGAGGTTCACAAAATATCTGTGTAAAACGATGTCGATGAATTGTTAAGGCAAGTTTGTTATTGTTTTAGTTGCAAGTATACAATGCCATTCCCAGAAGAGTGGTCAACAGTATTAGCAAATACTTATGCCCAGAAAGAAATAAATATGTTTGCGGAAATTAATTTATCCAAAACTCTGTCAAAGTAAATAGATGCGGGCGAATGAAAAGACCAGTTATTATGAGATACAGCAATTATAAATATTTACTTTCTCATGCTCTATAGAAATAAACGATATTTTGAAACAGCTCTTAATGTTTTAAATGTTTTTAAACTAAACCCGACAAAGATAAACGGTATCACTAACAGATGAAGCTTAGCAAAAATACGGTTTTAAATTCTCAAATAGAAAAATTGGCATTAGTATTTTGTTCACATTTCACTGTATAATTTTTCAAAAAAACTGCATGCCTCATAATCATTTAATTGTAATCAATGAGAATCCTAAACATTGGAACAATGATAGGTGTAGACTGTAAGACTGCAATCTTTGAATTGCTGCCAGTACAAGGAAACAAAAACCTTTGATATTCATTGAATTATCACCTAAATAAAGAAATGGAAACCTTTTTTAGAATGAAATTAAAAATGAGCAAAAAATAAAATGCAACAAATGAATTTAACAACTAAAGTGAAAAAATGCTACAGGAAAACAGGTAAATAAAACGTCTTAGATGGAATGGGAAGTGATACATTATCTGATTAACAGACATAAAGAGAAGAGAGAGTAGTAGAGAGAGAAGTAGAGAGTAGGTCTTATAAGAGAATTAGAGAATCCATTACTTAAACGAAGACTCAATCAAGGCAAAAAAATAAGGGCGAATACTTAATAACGTCCGTACTGCTGATGATTGATGAAGTAAAGATTAAAAACCAAGAAGTGTTGGTGGTTATTTAGAAAATATAAAAACTTAAAAGAAAATGATAGATCACAGGATAGTTTAATGAATCAATACTCCTTGGTAAGAGTTGCACCAAGCAATAGAGTACCAAAAGAGATATGGTTGAGTATAATTTAACAAAAACACTGGCATAATAAACAACAAAATAACAGTTTATCGCTATAGCAACAGCGAAACTAGATTGGAACTAATCAGGCTAAATGATCTAAGGTAGCAACAGATGAAGGTAAAAATTCTACCATGACAGTTTGGAGACGGAGTTTGCTTTTAATCAGGAAAGGATTTAAGGAAGGGACGAGCTTCTCAATGATAGTGACTTCAAAATGTCCAAAATATCAAACATGTGAAAAACGACAAAAATTTCAAGGCATTATAAACTTCAAAAACATCAAAAATGTTAAAAATGTCAAAATATTCGGAAAGTTCCAAGTCACTATCGACGTCAAAATCGACAAAAATGTCAAAAACTTCAAACACTGGAAAAAGAAAATTGCCAAATTTCGAAAAACAAACGTCAGAAACAGCAGCGCAACCTGTAAACATATGCTGTCATTCTACAAAATACAAAATCGAAATTATCATGTCATAAATAATTTTTGATATTTTTGGAAAGTTACATCAGATGGAAAAAAATACCTGTATATTCAAATCCAAACGTTTATAGCCTTAATTTGACTTCGTTGTCAATGGCATAACCTGGATAAGACTTTGAAATGTTTGCATTTTTTGAATAGGCAAGCTTTTTCACAAACGTGGTGTTATTTTATAAGAAAACCTAAAAGAAACTTGAGTAATTTCGAAAAGATTGTAGGTCTTAAATTATTTTGCCTGATCATTAGGGTTTTCTCTACTGAGATTTTTTCTGTAACAGATAAATATTTGAAATTTATATATCAAGAATAAAGTGTAGTAAGGTAATTTCGTCAAATTGCCCGGATTATTGACTGTCCGTATAGAAATTCTTCTCCACACTTATTCTGAAAGAAAGAGATGTCTACAAAATGATCAACCAGTATTCCTGTAAATAAATAGTATTTTGTATATTGTGTAATACTTATCTGTGTTTGGAGAAGTTTCAACTCCAACTGTGGGGTCTTTGTCAATCATATTGTAGTGCAATTCGAGTTTTTTTTCTAAAAAATTACAAAAGTGATAATTTTCACTGTCAAATTTTTGACAATCAAGATCAACATCAATGCGAATTCTATTAGAAAAAACCTCGAAATACAGGGTGCGGCAAAACGAACAGTCTGCTGTGGTGGGGATGGGAACCTTGGAGGGGATTCATTGTGTCCGGTCACTCACCCCAGTCGCAGCAATGGTTGGAGCGGAGAGAATCGCTGCTTTGCCGTTCATACGTTTTTTGAAAGCGGTCGTTCTTTCATCATCACTCAGCGGACCTTCCGACGGTACTTTAACAATCCACGTCGTAATCCCATTCCGCCCCGCAATGTCATCGCAAGTTGGGTTCGTGGATTGGAAGAAACTGGTTAAACAGACAGCGGTATGGGAAGACCCAAAACAGTGAGAACTCCGGAAAATGTTGCTTTAGTGAGAGCAGCTGTCGAACAATCACCAACACGGTCTGCCCAGAAACATGCAACTGCATTAAACATGTCAGACCGCTCTGTAAGGAGGATTTTGCATAAATATTTATTCTTCCTTCCCTATAAGATTCTGGTGGTTCAGGAGTTGATGCATCCTGATTTTCCAATACATGTAAATCGCGCCCAAGAAATGTTAGACCGTATAATCCCACCTAGACCAATCTTCTTCAATAGGGATGAATCCCACGTCCATTGTCTGGAGCTGTAAACAAACAAAATTTCCGTTATTGGTCGGAAAATAACACCCGACAAGTTCACAAAAGACCTCTACAATCCCGGAAAGTCACTGCCATTTCCAAATTTGGGTTATTGGACCGTACTTTTTCGAGGAGGATGGGTGTACAACACCCGTCACCGCTCGGCGTTATGTTTAGGCTTCAAATTTTTTTGAACAAGAATTAGCACGATAGGCTGAAGAACACGACCTTGGATGCATTTGGTTCTAACAAGACGGCGCTGCGGCCCACACAGCGTAGATGTCAATGACAAAACTACGGCAGATGTTCCCTGCGCGCCTCGTCTCTCTGAGGGGAGACCTTGGGTGGCCGGTGAGATGACCGGATTTGAGCATTTGCGATTTTTTACTGTGGGGCTACCTTTAGGAAATGTTTTTAAGCTTCGTCCTCACAATTGGAAGAACTGAAGATCCATATTACATAGGGAATCACCGCCATTCCGATCGATATGTGCCAGAGCGCTGTTGAAAATTTCAGAAATCGCCTACATCAGTGCATCGCTTCTGGAGGACATCATCTTGCTGATGTGATCTTTAAACCCTAAGTGAAAATGGGTTGTAGTACTGACTCAAGCAGAATAAACTACTTTTTCGTAAGTTGTTCGATTTTTTTTAATAGTACATCAAAACTGCACTGTTTGTTTTGCCGCTCCCTGTATAATACAAAACGATTGGCAACGACTCCAGAGTCGGAGTCTCCAAACACAGGTAAGAATAACACAATATACAAAACAATATTTATATACATGAATACTGGTTATTGTCTCAGAATAACTGTGAGGAAGAATTTCTGTAAGGCCTACCAATATTCTGGGCAATTTTACGAAATTGCCTTACCTACTACACTTTATTCTGCATTTACAATTTTCAAATAGTTATCTGTTACTAACTTTTCGAGATTTTTTAATCCATTTAACACAAGACAATATATTGTTTCTAGTCGAGAAACTTCATCAGTTGCGCTCCCCTCAACTGATTGAATTCTCGAATAATTATTTATGTATATAGTATATATAACTGAATTTAATATTTTATTTCCAACTCCAAATTGGGAGACGTACTGTGTGTAACGCCGTTTTGGAGTCTCTGTGAGCTAGATTTTCCTGAAACCCCTGGATGTCGGAATCCATTTCGCGATAAAATATTAAAATATGTTCTTATCAGTTGCAGGAAAAAATCTGTGGATAGAAAACCCTAATGAACAGCAAAATAAAAAACTTGAGGATGCCACAAATAAGCTTCAGACTACCATGTAATCAAATGTCCCGATGTTGACACTTTTTAGTGGCTACAAAGTTGACGTTTTGTTTAATTTAATTAAATAAAATTAATTTGTATATGTATAGGGAGAAAATTTGTATCATTGATTTCTGATGTGAAAATTTATTATTCTCTTTTTAAAGTTAAATTCAGAGTACCGTCACTATGAAAAATTAATGAAGAACAAACTAATATCCATTTTAATAATAAACTGATATTAAATTCCAGCTTGTGTGGCCTTTACCAATACGTCTAAAAGTAGTTTGCAAATATCCTTGCATTGCCAAATAATTTTCACATCGTTTGTATATTACACAAAACCCGCATTGGCATAGTCCATTCATAATGAAAACAGGTATTGTTCTTAAATCTGCAATTTGTTATGGACGTCCATTCAGGTAATAATCGTATCAAAACACCTCTGGTCTCACAAAAGGCACGAACTTCGAAAACGTGACAATTCTTCACCGTCAAAGCTTTAGAAATAAAAAAGTTCAACCCGACCGAAACAAGTATAAGTCAATCACCGGCTACAAAACTTACAACAAAAGCGACATTTTCTCAGTTAAATCAGCACAAAGGAGGTATTTACATTTATTTACATAATCCCTTGTGTAATTTGGGAAAATTCACAATACTCTAACTGGAATTTCACATTGTACGTCTTTAGTGAAACCAAAGAATGATGACACAGTATATTATTTATTTGGTTAAGTATGTTCTGTAGGTTTTCTAATTGAATACATCGTTTGATCGAGATCAACTTGCTCTCTATACATTTGTGACAGAATTTGACCAAATTTCCTTGGGTCAATGTTTATACTAAAGATATTTTTTGCAAAGGTGTTCTTAAATTTCATTAACTAGCGCTTCGTACATATACAGTATCTAATTAATATCTAACAGCATGGTATAGATATAAATCTCAATTAAACTGGGTTTTAACCGTGCAAACCTCATCATAGGTTAGTCTAATATATATTGTCTTTCTAAAAGTAAAAATTTAGGCCAACAAGTAATTGAATCGAATCAAATTCATTCAAAGAAGCATGTACAATTAAGAAAGATAATTTGCAAATAGTGTAGCTAATCATCTTGTTATTCAAAAGTACATTGAATAGATTTACTGTTCTGTGAAATAGGTGTGTACTTATGATATTTTTCGTAAAGGAGTGTATAAAAACTACAATGTCCTATTTTGAGGACTTAAATAAAGTTAGAGATTCTGGAGTAAATAAAGATGAAAGGGATAAATGCCTGGCCATATTCATTAAAAAAAATATTAGAAACTTACAAAATCATAAGACCTTATTAGTGAAAAAAATTTTAAACTGGCTAATCATTGCAAGACCAAAATACAATTAATTAGTGAACAGGAATGGTGAATAGACAGTTAATAACAACTAACTGTTAATAATATTTATAAATATACCAGGTAGAAATCAGCGTACTAAGGGATTAAAATCTACCACAAATTATGTCATCTTTAAATAACAATCAGGTCTAAGATTGACAGACGTGCAGATAATCAGAGAGCCGGAAGTGCATAAGACCTCAATCTGGTAGTAGCCAGAAATTAAGAAATATCTCGGAATGATATAAAGCATGACAGAGACAACTACAAGAACTGAAGAATATTCTGCACTCGTGGAGACTGGATCAAAAACTTATTGTGGCGGATCGATCTAGTACAGATGAACAGGAACATATTAAAATCTGTATAACAGAAGCCGCAATTGAGACCTTAGGAAAGGATTAGGCAATTTTTAAACAGAATACCTAAATGATACTTGTCGGATAATGAAATACAACAGAAAAGGAAATATAAAAATAATACTTAAAACCTCTACAAAATAACAATGTAGCGAACAAAATAGTCCAGAAAAGAATGAACGAGGTGCAAGAAACCACGAAGTTTGGGGAATTATCAAAACCTTATGAACAACAGATATAACACAATAAAGCAGCAACACAGGAACTACTTACAGAAACAAGAATTACATATATTAGTGACGATAAAGAGAAGAATACACTACTGAAATGCTGAAACAATTGTTCGAAAGATGTATAAATGGGAAAACTACCCCAGAATAATGGAGAACATTATGAGACAGAGATCTGGTAGAACAAGAAAGCTTTAGAGCAGGCTGGTACTCGATAACATATTTATGTTAAAAATCGGAGCAGAAAAACAACTCAAAACACGTACGTGGTTTTTATAAATCTAAAAAAGGCAAACACCTTCGGATCGATGATTTAATAGTTGTGAGTAATCTAGGAATCAATACGACAAAAAAAGAACAATTAATTTTGTTTGAACATGTGAAGACAATGAAAAAGAAGTATTAGAATGAGTATTCACATTACGAAGAAAGTTGGCTAGATGACGTGACAAAAACAAAGTAGTACAAAATGTGGAAAAAGATTCCTAACACTATAGAAAGGAATGGAGACTGGGGACGGATTTATATTATTAGTTTAGCATTAATGGTTAATTGAGATTATTCAATTTAGTTATTTCCTACGATGAGACCCACTAAAGGAATGCATATTTAAGACTGATCAACACAGACTACGGCGTAACATGTCTTCTAAGTGGGTTTAAATATATGTATAAAGTACATAATAATTGTTTGAGTCTTCTAACAGAAACTCAACTAATGACGGTTAGAAATAATATATCCTTTTCTGTTCAAAAGTCTCTCAAGGGTAGTAACACTACTAAAAATTATTTTGTTACTCTCATAATGCAAGTGTTATCTGTCTTTCCTAGAAAACTTGACCTGCGCCTTAATGCAAACAGGATTACTCCACACTTCATCTAAATTCTTTTAACTCTACATAAAAGTCTTTAGAAGTAAAGTTGGCCATTTGTGGCTCTGAGCAAATGATTTACCTACACTTTATCTCTAACGTTTCTATACTCTGGCTAAAACAACCCCTGTGCTCACACAAATTGTAATAAGAATTTAGTACGACAAAAGCAATGCTTCTAAACCTATTAGAGGGTTTTCTTGGTTTCCAGTAAATCCTTTCTGAAAGTTATTGTTTACGTTCTTAAGAAATCTGTGCAGGGTATGTTGTTCCGATTGTCAGACTTAACTAAATTTTATTGCACCTATTAGCATGGATGATACCTCCGAATGGTATGCCAAACGAAACATTGATTTTAGTTTTGTCCTTCAAGGTTATTTCAGCTTCAGGTAATGGTAAAAGCGGCAGGCATATTTTTAAAACAATGGTTTTCAACATTACACTTATTAAATTAAATAGAAAGTAATTTTTGGATTTGATAATTGTTCTAGAAAAGTGTCCAAAATGCCTGTTTCAATGACAATTACTTAAGTAGTAGTTCTTTCCAAGATCCCAGACATTGGCCTATAATTATTAATTTATTACTTCTCTTTGTTATGAATATCCCCAAATCCCCATTGGGTGAGCCTATGCGTAGTGTAATAAATGCGCATTTCTATCTATATTACGAGAAAACTAAGGAATTGCCTCTCTCCATACCAAGAACTTGATGACCTGACCCCCTTGGAACTCCAAATCTACCCATGCTGTTTGTTCGTTCAATAATCAAAGTCTAGGGCTATTTGTTTTGTGATTTTTTGGAAATTTTTTGAGACAAGGATGGGTCTATTAATTTTTTTTTCAAAGGGTGATGAATGCTACATTCGCAAAATTTAATTTTAGGCCCTTTATCCAGGGGATATATAAAAATGTTTAAATTAAAATTATAATTTGTTAAAATTTATTCTTTTATCCCAAAATTTCGGCGGGACTTAACTTCAACACTTCCACGATCACAACCATTGTTATTGCCTACGGCTTTTAATGTTTGCAATATTTTTATTTGCTTTTTGTATTTTTTGTTATACATATTTCGGCTTTTATCGTTATCATTTAACGCCAAATAAAATTTCGACACTGAATGCTCCAAAAACATTTTGTTTTTGCAAAGATGTTATTTTTTGTAACTGACGGAAGAACAAAAACCTCCAATAAAATGCATTGGTCCCTCAAACGTAAAAAGGAAAACCATATTTTCATAAAGTAATTCAAGAAAAATAATGAGTTTTGAAAATTATTAAGAATTTACTTAAGAGACATTACAAAATCAAAGTTTGTCCACCGTGTTTTAAGATTGATATGGTTAAGTGTTACTTTTGATGCTGTAGTTATTACCTACTAGAGAAAATGAGGGATGGTTGCAATTTTTTTGCAGTATGGATTTTTTGTCAATAAAGTTTTATTTGGTTATGAAACGTGTGATAACTAACACCAGAAGCTTTAATACAACAAATATTTATTATTGGTTCATAGACAATAGGCAATTGTTCAAAACATTTAAACACCAACATGTGTGTATGGATTTTGTGTACAAAGATCACTGGATAAATTTTCTTCATCTAGATCACAACTTTGGAGCGGTAAATATAATTAATAGCAGGAATCTATAACTTTTGGTTTCAACAAGATGGGGGCTCAGTTCATTATTCTAGAACTGTTCAAGAATATCTATCTAATAATTTTCTTGGGAATAATCCCACAGTTAGGAAAAAGTTTGCATACCAATGGCAATTACGAAAACCAAAAAAATATTTTTTTCGCACAGGCAGTTATGTCAATGAACCACTTTCAAATTATAGATTCCATATACTTTTTTTAATTATAAAATTTGTTTTTGTCTTATAGAACGCATAGAACGGTATCTGATTTAGACACCGAAATGTTTGGAGGTTCTTAAATATACAGACTTTGTTCAAGTGTGGTGTTATTTCTAAAAAAAAGAAAAACAATATATCAATTACATATTGTTATACCATATTACGCCATCAAAAAATTAAGAAACCTAGAAGTTAATCACTCCATTCTGATAAAAAAGTTGCGAATACGAAACAAAAACCAGCTGAAAATAAAATTAAGAAGCATCAACAACGGCAGTCCCGAAAACTTTATTAATGTAAAAAACCTGCTGCTGGCGGGCAGGTTCGATTGCGGTGTGAAGTTAGATTGACTAGAGAAGTGATCAGCTGTTTCAATGTTATTCAGTTTTGTTTTGTAAATAGTGAGTTATTTCTGTAAAATAACTATATTTGTGAAATTGAGCCCACGGATCTATTACAATATGGGTGTATGGATTGATGCGCATTCAGTCGTTTCCTGGTTCAGCGCAACCGCCTAATCTGACTGCTTTGGATTTTTTAGCACAAGGGTACCTCAAAATCTATGAGCATCATCCTAAATTTAAATCGAAATACCTATTCGTTTTAGAAAATATTCAAATAATTACACTAGATTTACCCTACAACGTTCCACAAATGCTTAGAAAATAATGGTCATTCGTTTAAACACATTTTGTATTTATGTGTCCGTAGGTACTATTATTATTCTAATTGCGAATATACTGTTGACATATGTGAAAACCAAAAACCCAAAGAAATATAAAACTGTCAATTTATTTTTTTTGTGCCCCAATTTCCAAATTTAACAACCGTAAATAACGTTTACGATATGCAGTATTCCATATGCTATCCCATTCTTTTCTTGGACACACTGTATATAATGAAGTTGATATTGGATAAACAGCACTTCTAAATTCAGTTGGCATTAATGAATTTTAATACAATTGAACCCATGCGGTTTTGACATGATGCTTAAAATTTTAAAATTGTATTCACATAAACGTAAATACTAAGTTCAGGGATTCCGCAGGGGTCCAGTGTGAGTCCATTATAGTTTTTGCTCTTCACAAATAACATTTTAAAACAACTAGTTATAAAATATTGGATGACTGCAGTGGGTTGCAAATATAATGCAAATAATGGTAGCTTAGTGCTGGAGATTAATCTTCTGGTTTATTAGCCTTCAAAAGTAAATTGGTGATTTAAATATCTAATGAAAACAGTATTACTAATTTCTGAGTGTACCATTGAAAAAGCATATATGGTAATTTGTTAAAGATTTTTGCACCTACGAAAATAGAAGAGATCGGTTCTTAAATAAAAGTTTTCGCTAAAGGTGTCAACATCGACAACCAAGAAATAGATTGGGACTCTTTGTATACAGAAGGTGTCCGTGAAGTAGAGTATAGGTACCTATAAACAATTAAAACAAAAGATGAACATTAACAACAATAGATTTTTTAAAAAACTAAATGTGTTCACTACCAATTTGTTAAAAAGGTGGTTGTCAATGTTGAGCGTCGAAGTCTCAAACTCATTTAGGTATTTCAACTATTCTACTCTGTTCCTGTTCCCTGCTCTTCACAATTGGTTTTAATGGGTACCGAAAACTAACCAACTATATTCATGCCATTTTCAATTGAGGCACTTATGAATTAGAGTTTGTATTTGAGTAGATTATCAATATTAACATGCAAATTAGAAGCGTCCAAAACCAAATTACACAAAATATGGTTATACATATAACCAAACATTTTAAAAATGTCTGTGCTCCTGTATGGAACATTCTTGACTTTTCAAAATTAAAAAATTCTTTGGGCAGCCATTATTATCACCGGTTACTACTTTTTAAACAGTTTAATATCTTCGTGGTTATTGTTAAAATATTTTTTTCCTATGAAATAATACCGTAAAACCCTTAGTAACCCCAAAATGTTCACTCGAATAATGTTTTCAAACATACCTACAAAATTCTAAATGTCTGCTGGCACTAAAGTCTAATATTAATCTCAGAAAACATATAAATAGGTAAATGTATAGTTTCCGACGGTAAAGATAATTTTAATACAACCTTGTTACTGAAAATGCTTCCATATTATGGTAAATACTGGGTAATCAAAATTTCGCAAACATGCAAATATTGAGTTTTGGATACATTTTAGGGGAGCAATATTTATTAAATTTAAAATTTTTAATAAATATTTAACGCTGCAAAATTAACTGATGTTTCAATAAAACGTTATGCTAAAACTTTGCGTTTTATGTTTGAAATGTCCTTTTTATATTGCTGTTAATTATTGTAAGAAAAACATATTTCCGTTATTACAATTTTTTATACTTTGCTTACGAATTTAGTATAAAAAATGAAACAAAGTGCTTTCCAAAAAAATGTAAATAAATTAAAATTCTTTTATGTGGTTTTATTTTTTAATTTCAAAAACAATTTAATCACAAGTTGTTTGAAATATGCCACTATTGTAAACATTATTAAGTACATTATAATTCTAAAATTTCATCAATAGATTATTTTGAAACTGGATTAATGACTGAGCACTTTTATCAACAATTTTATAAATGTTTCTAAATTTTCCTACGTTTTTTGTGAAATATCAAACCAAACTAATGAACCCTAAGTGTTTATTAAATTTAATCTTTTTAATAACTAAATGGGAAACTCTACAAGATTAAGTAAGTAATGAGCCCATAAACTGTCATGTCATTTTATGTTTGAATTTCCTTTTTCATCTTGCATTTAATTATGTCATATGACATATTTCCACTATAATTGTTTTCTAAAATTGGGAATTTGATTTACCAAATTGAACAAACAAGAAATGAAATATCTTCTATGGTCAGACCATAGCTATTTCTATTTTGATATGATCAACATTAATATTATTGATTCACTCGTAACGTATTGACAATGACAAAATTATTATTTCCTTATAATTTCAAAATTTCATGAATAGTTTATTCTGAGCTTGGATTAACAAATTAGCACTTTTTCAGTAGGTTTATAAGAAATTTTTATAAATTTTAGTACGTTTTTATTGTACAATGTACAACCAAACTAATTAAACTCTGAAAATGTTCCCAAATATATTATTATACATTATACTTACCTGTCAAATTTGTTTTTATATGGTGTTTATCGTGACATATTTTTATAAAACGTTTTACTCGTCAAAAATAGTAACTGAGAATATTTTTAGACGTTTCATTAATCTTCTAAAATTCAAATTAAATGCCCTCTTTAAATACGGCATTTCAAAATAAAAAGAATTAAATTGATTTACTAGATTTATTTAATTTTTCTTTTCTCGAAATATATACATTACAATAGGTAGATACTTACAATAAATAAATTAACAATAGCTATTCACTCTTTTCATAATTTGTAATATTGTACAGAAAAAAAAATAATCTACTCACACTATATATACAAAAAGAAAATCTCCATGTTACTATAGTACAAAATCACAGAGTACACGGGAATGGTACAACAAAAAAAAGAAAACAGCTATATACACAATGGGCAACAAAAATACTAACAACGAAAGTCCTTTACTAATATATCACAGGTACGGGCCGCCGGATCTCCAGATCTGAATTCGTCGGACTTGACGCCGGACTCGACGACGCTGAGTACATCATCGGCGTCGTGGGTATCGATGAAAACATGCTCATGTGTGGAGCTGGAGCAAACGCTTTTGGAGGCTGATACAAGGAGGAGTACAACGAATTGTGGAGGCTCGAATGCAAAGATGTCACCACTGCAGGCTGATGATGAGGCATGTGTTGCTCTTCAGCTTTTATCGTCTGCATCCTGGAGATGTCGAACGCTGGATTGAAGTACGGGTATGGGGAACTTAAAGTGTCCATGGTTGGGAATGGATATGGTATTTGGTGCATGGGGAAACCACCAACGTTGGGTTTAAGTCCTGTTGTTAGTGGGCCCTTGGGTTTCCTTCTTGGGCGATACTTGTAATCTGGATGTTCTTTCATGTGTAAGGCTCTTAATCTCTTTGCTTCGTCGATGAAAGGTCGTTTATCGGCTTCTGATAATAGTTTCCATTCGGCACCTAACCTCTTTGAGATTTCTGAGTTGTGCATCTTGGGATTGTCCAGCGCGATTTTCCTTCTTTGAATTCGCGACCAAACCATAAAAGCGTTCATGGGTCTCTTAATGTGACCATCACCAACTGGGGAAGTATTTTGATTCCCCTGACTTTGACTGTAGTCTTCAATCATATTAGAAGGTGTAAATCCGTACATACTCATCACAGAACCACAACTAACTCTCACAAAATTCAAGTTGTTCACGAAACAAACGCAAAGAACAGACTGAAATGACGGACACTGAGGTAAAGGTATTTTGTGATGCCTAGTCGGGCGGAGCCTCGTTGAAAGAGAAGCGGTAGAAAGGGAGGCGACTCCGCCTACTTTTTTTACCATTGGCTACTTTTTCCCCTACTCTTTGATTTAACCGCACACACTGTGTTTCTTTCTCTTTTTATTGTATGGAAACACAATAAGATATTCTTACAAAATACCTGCTCATGTTTTCTTGCATGTATTGTAGATATTGTGTTGCATTTTTCGAATGTTGTTTTTTTTATCGTATTTGTAATTTCTGTTTGGCGCAAACGTGAGTGAGGCAGCTTTAAATGGTTTTATGGTGTCTAAGAGATATTAATTATGAGGATATGGTAAAATGGGTGTTGCATGATAAATTACTGGTGGAAGGAATAAGCGAGATAAATTGTCGGTTTCCGACAAAGCGAAATGTATTTTACTTAATGTTTGTTTGTGTTCATTATGTTGGGGAAAATGGCGTAAAAGTAGGACTAGTTTGATTATTTTGCCATTACATACAATAAGTTAATTATGTAACAGATTATGTTATGGATTAGAGAATTTCTGAGGTTTGCTAATTGTTGTTTTGTACAGGAAATCCTGCTAATATTTTCGGCAAGGTCAGTGATTGTATTTTTTGCGACCGCTAATGAATGGCATAGCAGTAAGATTGCATTAGTAGTCACATTGAGTTCCTTGACTGTTTTTCTGTACCTAATTATGTCGACAACAATAAATGTATTATTATTTTTTTACGGGACACAATTGATAATTAATTCCATTTACGTCTGTCAAGTGAAAATATAATAGTTTGACTAGTTAATTTTTTTTGTTCGACACACTATTTTTCTTCTTCTTTCCCATTAGGGGAGAGGTGTCCTAGTTGTCACAAAAATCAAGTTTACATTTTTTACTTTGAGTAGATTAAATAAAACAACCAATTTAACTACTTTAATCATATATTTGGTCTTTCAGCTTTTATTAATTAAAATAATAATACTTAAAATATCTTTTGTTTTATTATTTGTCAAGGTTTGTAAAAGTCAATTCTCCTGTGACAAGTTACCCCGATCTGGCCTAGGTTGTCACAAGGATAGATCCATGTTGTCACAGGTTACTACCAACATCACTATCATCTGAGTCACAATTTGGACAATAATAAAATAAATAGTTCTTCCCAACGCATTTTCTGTGAGCCCAAAGCTTGCATTTCCTGCATTCTACCCATTCTTCGTTTGGTTTCGCTTCAGACCATGTTCCGAAGCAACAAACTAAACATGTTTCATCTCCTGAATTATTGTCATCGCTCGTGTCATCTTTACCTTTCCTATTTTTCTTAGTTTTCTTTTTTGGTGGTATTTTCGGCTTGATTTTTTTCATTTTCTGTTGCTCTGCGAGGCATTTTTTACTGGGGTATCAGCGCTCTTTCTATGGTCTTTGCAATTTTTTCGAGGGAAGACAAAAAACGGAGGAATGCTATTTCCTATAGCCGATACTGCAACAGCTAATGTTACAAGTGTACCTCGTTCAGCAAAAGTCATAGCACCGATTTGCTTCATGCCTCTTCGTGCAACAATTCTCTGCGGCTTCTGAACTGTGGTAACACCAGTCTCGTCCAGATTCCATATGTCCTGGCCTTCAAACTTGTATTTGTCTAAAGCTTTTGCCAAATTATCGAAAAACAGAGTTACATTATGAAAATTGAAACTAGTTGCCCGCGCAAGGCTAGTAGCTTCTGGTTTTCGAATGCTCAATTCTTTATGACGACGCATAAAGCCTTTCAGCCATTCTTCGCCAGCCATATTATTGTTTGACCAAGTGTCGGGAAATTTGCGGTCTAGAGCACAAGCATTCTGGAATGCCAATTTGCGCACTTCAAGTGGAGTCAGACCAAAATATATATCTGCCGCTCTTTGTAAATATTTTGACAAGTTATTTTCTTCGTCGTCGTTGAAAACCTGTCTTACCTTTACAGATACCGACAGATAAAGGGGCATTCTCATTACTCTTATATTTTTTATAATATCGAGCGAGTGATCTGTAATTTATATTATAATCTTTGACAACACTTCTAATAGAGTGAATAGGCCGAATAGCGTTAACGGCTTGCATCATGACATCAGACGTCTGGCCTCGTTCAGTTAGCCTATTCCGATTTCTAGGTATATTTGCTATCTGTAACAAAAATTATAGTTAAATTACATTTGCGCATGACACCATATCAATACCTGCTGGGATTAGTTGTCACAGTGACAATCGCCCCGAAAACATTGAGACAACTTGTACCGAAGACACGAATCATTAAATATTAAAACTAACCTCTAAATGTTTACCATTAAAATAGTTTTCCATTACTGCGTAAAACTGACTTATTTCTCTCTCATAATCCCTCAAAAACTTGACAATATCCTATTTAATCTCGGAAATATATAATATACAATAAGAGAGTAAAATTTACTTACCAAATTTTGTTTTTGTTTTCTCCCAATAACCTCCGGGACTAAAGACTGGCGGCCATGACACTTTCTCATATTGGTAGCACTGGAACGCGTTCCGATACTTCAGTAGTTGCGTTCTGTAAATCCTTGTACGTAAATAGATATTGACTTTGTGAGAACTAGTTCTTGTGACAACGAGGACACCTCTCCCCTACTAGCAACTGCTACAAATAACATAACATTATTTTCTACGCCTGACTATTACCTATCGTTGCTGTTTAACATCCTAGGAAAATTATCTTTTGTTAATTTTGTGAGAGCAAGAGAAATTATAAAAAACTTAGATGCAGTTTGTTAATGAACACATTTTAATATAATTTTACCGCATATTTAAAAAAGCCAGACTAAAAGTAAATTACATTCACCGATACAAAAACCAACACAATATAAAACATAGGGTTTATCATATATAAAAAACCTAAGCCAATCGCCTTACAAAATTTTCTTTTACTGTTTTTAGTAACATGCAAAATAATTTATTTGCAGAAAAATCTTACCTACTGCAGTATACAAAACTGACAAGTCAAATCTTTGAGGGTCGTTGTTTTTTGGACCTCCTCTCCGTCTTCACTACACTCAGACATTCTTATGATATTAGATCACAAAGAAAGAACCCCTGTACATGATTTAAGGCGATTAATTCCAGACAAATATTCATATTTTTAAAAATTTATTATTTGAATAATAAAACTTAAATAACTGATCAAATATCTATAATAATAACCAAATAGGTATATTGTTAGAGGGTTGTTACAAACCGTATATATATATTAAGGAATATTTGATAAGACTCGAAGTACCGAATGGTAACTTTTACATTAGTATCGCATCCCATGTCTCACAAGTTCGATTTAGCATAACCATATCTTATCGATAACAACTGCCGCACAATACCGACATACGGAATGCATTCGTTAGAATCGTTAGTTTCATTTGTAACGGATAGCCCCTCTAAGAGTAACGAATACACACGAGTTTTCAAGAAGTCGTTACGTTTACAGCGCTAATTGTTACTTATCGGAAAGCCAAAGATTGTTTAAATGATAGAAATTATTTATAACTGGCAATGCAGTATCTTCTTCTTTATCTTCGCAACTACCATTTACTTTGTGCTCATCTGTCCATTCTGCAATTTCAGTACCAGCGCTCTCATCCCCTAATATACATAGAACCAGCTAATCTGTTCCTTTCGGTTTTGGATATATTTTTTTTCTAGTAAGTAATATATAAAGAGGTCTCTTTAATTATAGCAGATAAAATTATAGGAACAGTATTCAAGTTGATATTATGTAAATATTTATTTATTTATTTATTTATTTATAGCATTTATTGCCCAACAGATTTCACAATTCAATTACAGAGCAATGACCAAATTCCCTATAATAGTATTCATATACATATCATTCCAAAACACAAAAAGTATAAAAGTTTAACACAATAACAGTTACTATTAAAATTAAATATAAATAACAATAAAATTAATAATCATAAAATGAGAAAGGCTTAAAACTAAGTGAAAGTATGACGAGCTACATGTTTTATGTGATACAGAGAATCACGAAAAATGTCACAAATATTTGATATTTTATTAAAGTTATGGCACATAGTAGGTATTTAATGGTGAATTCAAAAGTAAATTTGTGCGTGATTAGTAACAGTAAAAGGCTATGTTACTCCTCACTTGGTATTGTGGCACATAAAAATTCAAGAGAGCCAGTAAATCGGGGCAGTCAATTAGGCAACGAACCAATTTATAAACTAAGACTATGGATTTCTCAACTCTTCTGGAGTGTAGACTTTAAAAATTGAATCTTGTAAGTAATATGGAGTATTCTATTCCCCTTGTTGGATACGTTCCAGCCACCCTATACATTAAATATTTTAGGAATTTTCTCTGAATATTTTCAATTCTAACAATATGAATATTATACATATTAAAACATCTCCAACCTATTGTTTAAAATAGCAGCTATAATATAATTTAATCTAATACATAATTAAAAAGTAATAAAAGATGACATTGCACAATGTCTAGGTACTTATATAGATAGGTACCTACCTACCTGCCAAATATTGTATCTATGCCCAACCAATAGCATCTAATAATTAAGCTTTATTTTGCTTATTCATTAGATTTTTCCTACAACAGATAGCTAGTAGGTGTTTGAAAATTGTATATGAAAACCAAACTGTAAAAAGACAATTGCTTAAAATTACCCAAATTACTGGCTATCCAGACAGAAATTCTTCCTCACAGTTATTCTGAGGTATTGTATTTCGAGGATTTTTCTAAAGAATTTTCGTTATGATGTTGATTTTCTTGTTTGTCAAAATTTTGACAGTGAGAATTTGTCTTTTGGCGATCACTTGGTAAGGAGGCTACTGGTTTTTGCTTCTCTAGCAATAGATTTCTCCAGCCGAAATGGAGGTCGATTGAAGGTGCCCCGATTTCTGTGTTGTTTATCATCACACAGCTGTCTTACTTAAGTTTTCTCTTTTTCAAATTTTCCTATTTCAACAAGATCTTTGTTTTATCCCAGTTTATCCTATAGGTGCTTGTGTTGGTGATTACATTATTGGCCAAATTTGATTTGTCCAAATGCCATCTGGAAATGTCCCCTTTTTCTTAAATTTTAAACAAATATTAAATTGAGCTATATCCTTAGTCATACCAAAGTATTTCTCTCACAGAAAAAAATCAGAATTCCAAAAATTGTGTGTACAGTACTATAAGTAATGAAAAAGAACACAAATATAACATTTCTAGAAGACATGTGGACATATCAAATCATACTGTATTTATCACTTTCAGTTAGCATGCGAATTTTTCGAAAACCTTTATCAGCCAGAACTATATCACCATCTTCTAAGTAGGCAACTCAAGAAGACCAGACTCTACTAACATAACAGTCACTTTTCAACCTCCTGTTACCTTGGACTACAAGAAGACGAACGCATTAGGTGTGATTTCTAAATAACATTTTGGTATAGTGTTGTCGTTTATAGACAACATATTTTGAGGTTAAGTAGTGGTTACCTTTACGTGCTCGGATACTAAGAAATTTAACAATGAGAAATTACCTTACAAGTTGAAAATAATAGTCTGTATTAATTACAATTATTATTGAGAAGTCTTCAGGTAAAATGCTTACCTACTTTATAATATGAATTTAGTCGGCACACAAATTTAATGGCAAGTGACGTTGCAATTTATTCTGGTGTTCTGACTTCTGAAGTACATATGTCAAGTCTCCAACTCAAAATATTGCAAACAGAGAGTTTGAATGTTTATTAGAATGAATACGCAGGTAATGTATATTAGTTGGACGTTATAATGGTTTACTTACTATAATTTATTGATTTTTTATAAATGAAGAGACTTAATATATAGACTGGTCCCTGTTTCCTAAACAGAAAACTAGGTGGCTGTTAGAAGTGTGGTATCGGCGTAGAGTTAATATCTAAAAATATCACTCTCACTTGACTGATGCAAACAAGCATCAATGAAAAGTGAGCTTAGACAAAGTTAGATACGTCCATTTGGTTTTCTGTGTCTTTCACCGTGCGTAACGTTTTACTCGGACCATGGGTATCTACTCAATATTTATGTTATATCTCTAAGGCTGTCTGTCAGAAAATCTCAAAACAAATGCCTATTTGGCATTTTACTACCATACTAATCTATTTTTGTATGCGTAGTTATGGGTGTTCGTTCTTACGTTTTCGCTTCAAAATATTTTTATATAGAAACGTATATAGAAACTTTTATGAAGTCAATAACTATCTGTAACAAAAATTGAAATTACAAAAGTCGAGCTTTTACAGCACACCTATCAACCCTTAAATGCATGATTTTTTGGTAAAAAAGTGAAAATTAAAATTTTGAAGATTTTACCAAACTGATACAGGGAAAAGTAAGAAAAAAAATCATTATGAACCATTATTTTTTTTAATTGTATGTAACCAATTGGCATTGACTTCTTAATATGATATTACAATATAAGTGAAATTGTTTGAAACCATTATTATGTGTGTTGAGACATAACTCTACATCACACTTTTCACAATTGGTATGTGTAAATCCTTTGAAGTTGGGTTTTCCATCTCATTTTCTTATCTTCGATAATTGGCCAATGCCCAGCTTGGTCAGCACGGGCTTCCTTTGGTGGTATATGCTTCATTGTTCCTCTCTTTCAATTTCTTACTCTAAGTATGACTAAGACGACCACATTTTGAAGTAGCTGATCTAATGTTGTACAAGTTATAAGCTACTTCTGAACGAAAGGAAGGTGCTCTCTCAGTTTTGATCTGAACAGCATATAAATTGGATCCTTCGACAATTTTTGTTATCAACTCACTTGAGAAAAAATAGTTGAAGAATTGCAACGGCCGTTCCAAAGTTAAAAATTCCTTCGAGGCTTTTCTATCTTCATAGAAATGTAGCTGATCATCATTCAAGGTCAAAGATTTCAATTTCCAAAGTATATCCTTTTTTACGGTTGTCTTTCCTCGTTTTTATGAAGAAAGAAGAGAGAGGCAAGTTTTCTTCTTCGTCCTCTGAATCTTCTTGCACACCAGTTCTTCTTGCACTTCTTCTAACGTCTTCCACTTTTATTTTCTTAGCACTTTCAAGCCAACATTGGTCATCGTCGCAAACTAAATTACTGAAATCCACCTCGTCATCATTTAGACCAGTATTTATCCAATAAGGTACAGAATAAAGAGACCCGAAAGATACCACGAATGCGTGATGTTGCTGATCGGCAACAAAACAAAATTCGGTTTTTCTCAACAATAATATATCAATATCCAAGATTACACAACCTTGTCAAAAAGTACATACCTGTCAGATATAAAAACACAATTTTCTTACAATGAAACAGTTTTCTCAACCAAAATATAATCAATAGAGAAATCAGTATAAACACGTTGCTCATTGACTGTCTAGAAATACCAGTAATGCACCCAGAAAATCGCCAACTATTAACAAATGCATGTAGCGTGTTAAAAAGTTGTAAGTAACCGAAATGATACTTCATGCAATAAATCGATAATTGCTGTAGTTTGAGTTTGAACAGTATAGTAAGAAGTATGTTGTCGAAAAGCAACAATATGCATTTAAGGGTTAACAATCCGGTAGTCTTTATTTGTTCTTTCTACAACGGAAGGAAAATCATAAACATGGTACAATCCTTATTGACGTAATCGCTGCTATCATCAGCTCCTGATGAGTTGGTTTCATGACAGTCAAGTTCATGATCTGAAACTAAAATTCATTTTCATGAAATAACATTTTTTCAAATGAGTAGCTTTGACTTTGGCTTAAGTTGGGGATACAACATGATTTCGGGAGTTTCCCGAAGATGCTAAAAGAGATTGAAACTCTTTGTTAACGATGTAGGATAACTTAGGAGTTTGTACTAAACTGAAAATAAGTACGAACAAATATAATTTTTATTACAAGCCTTCTCCATAAAACCCCTACAGATTTGTAACTTTTTACACCAACTACAATTCTAAACCCTTTTGTCTGAAAAAAATCGAATTCTTTTCCCGAGAAACACATGCTTGTGTAAACAGTAATAAACGAGTAAGACCAGTTCCTTTTACAAATAATCACTTTTACAGCACCTGAACAATACCATCGTATGCTTGAGGTCTTTCTTCTGGGAAAGGGCTGGCATTATGAATTTATTATGGGACCGCAATAAAAATAAAAGTCAACTTTAGAGGGCGGTACGTCGCTATATAAATACAAAAAGTCCTGTTAGGGCAGTAAATGGATATAAATATTTGTGAAAAGGCATCTGATGGGGATTAACAGATTAGCTTTTACTTTTGAAAAGAATGTAAAGCACCTTGTAGAAATTTATAGGCATGCCTAATAGTAAAAGTCAATAAAAAATCAGAAATTTTATATTTTAGAGCCTAAAAGTGAGGTCGTTTTAGAAATCATACTGGTCAAAATTCTTAGTTTAAACAAGTGGCCTTTGGTAATATTTTGGAAACAATTACGATTAGAATTATTTCATAACTAGCATTCAATTAAATGAAACTACAATAACTTTGCTTCGGTTTTTTTTTTAAATTGGCAATTACGTAAAATTTTCGGCAATATTGTCATTAATTGGGTTATTTATGATCAAATGATTTGCTTATAGACTCACTACTTTACATGCAGAAATAAATAAATTAAAGTAAGGGAACCTACTTAAAATACACATAAAAATAGTTTCACTTAAAACAAAAAAATATATTTTAATTAATATTTTATATAAATTAAATTAAATATTTAATATCCAATGATGTGATATTTTCATGGGATTCAGTCATTCAAAACACATATGCTAATGAATATTACATTTCGGTTTTATTTATGAATCATCATCAGATCCGTATAAAAATGTATATTAAAAGACACAATTATTTTATTAGATATTATATAGAATTAATGTTTTGTAAAGCTATTAACCTACACTACTACTGACTTAATAAGTTAGAAAAACATATAGTAAAATTATATTTTTTTAAATTCATTTGCTAAACTACTATGACTATTCAAAGTCAGCTGAAATGTGCGACATACACACTAATTACCTAACAAAATCGAAACTATGGATTTTTTTACGTTGCGTGGGCGTAACAACACGTTACAAAAATATACTCGTGAAATAAAAATAATACATATAACGATATACTGAGTTGGTGAAAGAATTTGCAACCACCTTTTATTATGTATCTGATGAAATTTTAACATATACAAAAAGAATTCATTTTGTCCTTACAAGCAGATAAATTCGCACAATTCTAGCAATTTTAAGTTGTCGTATCGCTCAGTTGGTATGTTTTCACCTGCTGTTAGAGTTTTTAATTGTCACATTGACGTACCGCACCGCCCGCACCGCGCATATCGCGTTTACGTGGGACACAGCCGAAGACATTCTTTTCTATTGATTTATGCCGTTACTTTTTTACAAAATTGATGACAACAACAAATGTTTGTAGTTACTAATTAGTTAGTAGTTACTCAAACACTAATTAGTTAGAGTCAATGGATTAACTTGAATTTAGGTTCTCACGTGTTGAATGTGATTACATGTTAGCTGAAGTGTGACAACAAAGCTACTTACACTGAAATGTGATATAAACACAAAACATTTTTGATTGGAATGAGGAATTGCTGTCGTTATTGCAAAATCATTCGTAAATTGTTATATGTAGGTACTTTCCACGAAATGTACATGTATGGAAGTTGAATACGTACGGTTTAATTATATTTTTATTTAAAACAATTGCACAATCATTCAAAATCTGCCATAAGTTCTTTGAGTTATTACTACCTATATTAACGCAAAAGAATCATTAACAATTCTTCCCATTAGAAATTTGACTACAAGGGAAATTTTAGTTAAAGTGTATCCTTAGACTTATTCCAGTATTTTTCTATCATTTGAGTTTCAATGATAATATTTCGCTATTACATCGGCATTCAAGGGCGAATCCAGAGACTAATTTTAGCGGGGCAATCAGGTTCGACTTTTAACTAAGAAGAGAGAGGGGGATTTTATATGTTTTGAATTATTGCATTAAAACTTTGGGTTTATATCCACAAAAATGCTTTCTCTTAAGCACTTGCATGTCAGATTTCCTTGAATGAGTGTCAGGCTCTTGGGAACGGGATATTACCCTCATCTCCCCTCTTGGACTCTCCCCTGTATTTGCAATTAGTCAATATTACTAAGGTAAACTCTGACAAGAACAAAACCGAAAAACACGTACAGTGTACGTTGTGTGTTTGAGAAAAATTATTCTGATGAAACATTCAGACCATTCCTATTCATAAAAAAATAACTCCAATACGATATCTCAAGAGGATATAGGCATAGACAGATTAAGATTGACAAACCATATACTAACAGATAATCGTATACACAAAATGAACTGGGACACAAAGACATCACATGAGGAAGTAGGTACACACTAAGAGAAAGAAAATCATGAAAGTCTTGCGATTTTTTATATAATGAAGAAACTGGGACATCCTCCGTCAATGAACATTAAAAAGGAAACTTCAAAGTTAATTAATCAGCCAATTGACAATTACAAGAAAAGTCAAGCGAACTAATATTTCTACAAATTGCCTCCTAATCAACATTGTCCAACAACGATTCCTGATAAGGAATGGAAACGTCATATCACCCAGATAAGTATCGCGCAACATGCATCCAAATATATTATACAGGGAAATTAGATGGCAAATCCATAGACCTACTTTCTCTGTTTGCCTAAAAGAAGCCAAGTAGTGTTTCGGGCTGTTTCCATAAATTGCCCTTACGCTTACTTTACTTATCTGTACTTTTCAGAAATTATTGTGTGGAGTGAAAATCCATGAACAATCAAGGCAACTTAATGTTATATTATAAAAAGAATTGTAAATCTGTTACGATTAAGTACAGATAGCAATAGTTGTCCACGTTGCCTAATCTCTCACAAGTATCCATACAAAAAAGAGACTTGGTATCGATAGATAAGTATCGAATATTGACTCACATTTACTTGTATCATTTCATCCTAAGTTGACATCCAGTTTCTTGGGTAATCTTAGTTCGGGAATAACTAGACTGTTTACTGAATATCATTCTCTGTAGCCTACGAAAGCTCTGTCCATTTCGGATGGCAGCTTCTCAAGTAGACATTGATTGGTTGTTCATAGTAATATGGTGAATGCGCCAGTAAAAAAAATGTTTTTCTATTTATTGGGTAAACAACACATTTCAGAAAAAAGGCTGTATTTAAAATATCCAAAATCTATTTCAAAGTGTTATTCTGACTTTGTTGTCAATATCATTATTCTGAATAAAATATAAATTTGAAATTGAAAATTTGAAAATTTTAAGTGACATAAAAGGAAATTAATTGCATATTTGATATACAGATTAGCAAAAAAATCCAAATATCATATTTAATCTGCTTTCACGTTGGGAGAACTTGAAAGAGTCGTTTCTAGAATATATATATGGTGCTCGTTTGTTATAGAATAGTGCATAAATCCATTTCAAAAAATTCTGTTGATTCAGGGATCCCATTAACGACATAAGGGAAAACTTAGAGATAGTCTTAAAAACCATCCCGATATTCATAACTATCGGCAACCACATACGATTTAGTTCTACGGAAGTAGAAGCGATACAATCGTCATCATTTAAAATAATTAAGGCATACACGTTTAATTCCCGTTTCTTATGGTATTTTATGTCCTAGGTCCCACCCAAGCATGATCATCAATTTTATATTTTTCGAAATCTTGTTCTTTATGTAATTTTTGTGTTTATTTTTTCAGACACCTAGAGGAGGTATGGAGTCAACACAGATATTATTCATTCATGAGTCTAGTAGATCTTTCTCCAAACATTCGCAAGGAGTTTTATAAATGCAATTTTTTGAGGTCTGAGTTGTGTTTGTTGGCTTTGTGTTCGATAAAATTTATTATAGGTATTTTTTGTTTTGAATGCTATTTTTCTGAATAAATGTGGATCTTCTTATTTATTATACACAAGTAAAACTTATAATCTTTTAATTTTAACGACGTTTTATTAACTCAAAACTGCAACAAACTAATCCACTACGAACTTCTTGTAAAAATAACCAAAAACAGACCTAATTTACAACCATAACGTAACACATAAATCCAGAGAACACTTTTCTTATCATTCTTCATATTCTTCTAAACTATGTCTAATATATATTAATACCTTAGAGCTTGTACTTCTGGAACCTGTAATTGACAAACATCGTGCCCAGACTAGAAATAGATGGCAATAGGAGACTATTTCACTTGATACGTGGAAGCAGTTCCTATTCGAGGAATACAGATTGTTATTGTATCTATTGCCCGCTCTTGCGACACTTGTCACAATATTTGTGCACTGTACTCTACCTCCAGAAGGATATGCTCTAATATTAATACAAATTTACTAATATCCTAATAGTTGTAATATTAAATCTGTATCTGATATGTCCTGTGCACATGGTATAGTTGTTACTTAATGCAATTCTGTTGAATTCCAGCATTATTAAAACAAGTTTGGTGTCCTCAAAGTTTGTTCTATGTTCAATTCTATTTAGCTCCCTGCTGGTGAATTTGGTAGCGTAAATGTTTCCAGCTGGAACACTATTTATAATAATTTATTAAATTGGTTAGTAATTGCGAGAAGATTGTTGAGGAGGTCTCGAATTGTTTTGAATCTTCACTAGATTTTTCTCCCCTCAGATTTTTTCTTGCAACAGACAAGTATTTAAAAATTCTAGATGGAGATCAAAGTATAGTAAGGCGATTTCGTAAAATTTCCCAGATTACTGGGTGTCACAGTTATTCTGAGAGAAAAATATGTCTAAAAAATGATCAACTAGTATTCGTTTATATAAATAGTGTTTTGTATATTGTGTCATACTTATCTGTGTTTGGAGACGTTTCAACTCCGACTCTGGAGTCATTGTTAATCGCTTTGCATAGTATTTCGAGGTTTATTCTCAAAAATTACCCTTTAATGTTGATTTTCTGGTTTGTCAAAAATTTAACACTGGCAACTTGTCGTTTGGAGATCACTTGATACTGAGGGCACCGTTTTTTCTCTTTTAGCAATAGCTCTAGCCCAAATGGTCGATTGAAGGTGCCCCGATTTCCGTGTTATTAATCATTTTACACCTGGCGTCTTTATGTTTTCTCGTCTTTAAATTTTACACAATAACACAAAATTAAACATTGACAAAATTATGGAACTGGACGAACTCTGTTTAAAAACAACATATGTTCAATTTGAGGGAGATTTCTATAAGAATTTGATCTGGCCATGGGTTTTTCTTTGTCTCGTATAATCAGTAGAAAATCTATTTATTTTGAAAAACGATTCATAGGCAATTATAATAATAATCCAAAAGTCTGGTAAAGACAAGTTGATGATATTTTGTGGTGCTGAAGAACAGCATTCATTTCTAGGTTACATCAAAAGTCAAGAACCCACAATAAAATTTACAATGGAGATAGAAAATTTACATTAACTTGCTTATCTTGATGTACTATAGATAGAACAAACAACAGAATAAGTAACAGCTGTGATCGAAAGTCAACGAATGCTAATAGATAATTGAATTTTAACTCCAACAATCCTTTGAATGTAAAGAAAAGTGTTGTAAACTGCACACAAATTTTAAAGACGAAGTCAACATTATCAAAGTACTTCTAGTTCAATATGAATATCCCAAGGTTTTAGAAATAAATTTATAAATCAACTTGGAGTAAAAAACAATAACAAACGAGCACAAATATCCAAAACACCACTAATATTAACAAAACACAAACAGAATACCAAATTATGAACATAATTCCATGTGTTCCGGCTGTATAGCAAAAAATTAAGCGGTAAGGAAATAAATACGATGTTAAAACTGTTTTAAATCAAATAATACATCGCGCTCAATCCTCACACATACCAAACCATTTAATGTAACTCAGAATTCCAAAAATTGTGTGTACAGGGTTGTATGTGACTCTGGCCATACTTATACCGGTGAGACTTCAAGACCTTTAGAAGTAAGGAAAAGGAACACCGATTTCTAGAAGACATTTGGCAAATCAAATTTGGTCAACGAAATATGAACCAGCATCGGCCACCATAGGATAGACTGGGATAAAACAAAAAACTTGTTGAAAGAGGAAAATTAAAAAAAAAAGAAAACTTGAAGAAGCCAGCTGTATGATAAAAAACAACACGGAAGTCGGGGCACCTTCATTTGGGCTAGAGAAATTTATAGACAGAACCAAAAAACGGTATCCTCAGTATCAAGTGATCGCAAAACAACAAATTGTCACCCTCTAATTTTTGACAAACACGAAAATCAACATCAAAGCGAAACTTTTTTTAGAAGAAATCGTCCAATACTATTTACATACAGGAATACTGGTTGATCATTTTGTAGACATCTCTTTCTCTCAGAATAACTGTGAGGGAGAATTTCTATATGGACAGCCAGTAATCCGGGCAATTTCACGAAATTGACTAACTACACTTCGTTCTCCATATGCAATTTTCAAACAAATACTTATCTGTTGCAGGAAAAAATCTAAGGGAAGAAAACTCTAATGAACAGGCAAAATAATTAAATCTGTTGTCATTAGAACAGTTGGTCTTTGCTCATATATTAATTTCATAATACCTTTCATTCTGTAATTGGGGTGATTTAAATTTCTTTTCTCAGATTAACATGTCTAGGAAAGATAGTTTACTATTTGGTTCTATTTCTAATTTAAACTTTATAATTTATTCTTTGTTAATTATATCTTTTAATAATTCATATAACTATTCACCACTGTGTTCCCAAAAAAATCACCGTCCCGGACTAAAGGTTTATTTTCTTTTATAACAATGGCCTAAATCATGGTGGTAAATGTCATCATTTAATTGACTGTATTATTGTTCTGGTACATAAAGCTAGCAGTTCCATTATTGTTTTAATTTCAATGATAATTGAGTACATTTTTGTAAAAAAAAACTTGTTGATGTGAATGAATTTTGTTTTGTACGTGACACAGTTGTTCTAAAAAATTTGCAGTGTCTTTTAGATCAGAAACTTCCTGCAAGAAACTTTACCATAAAATAAAAGCATTTTGTTTTCTGAAGGATACTTGTGGCATCTTTTTCAATGTCTAAGTGTTTATTGGGAAATAACACCACACTTTAAAGGAAATTGGTGTATATTCCAAACGTTTCGGGGTCTAGATCAGACCCTGTTGTCAATGGCTAAGAAACTACGAATTAAAAAGGTACAATTCCAAGATGTAAATTTAAATATTTGACAATGTTTATTATTTGATTTTTGACGTAACTAAGAGAATTTTATTTGTAATATACAGGGTAGCACAGAAATTTCTAAAGATCATATAATCATAAAGTTCCTTTCAAATTGGAAGAATTTGAAAGGGAGATCTTCAGAACTATGTGGCGCTCCTAGGTGCGACTTTCTTATAAGATAGTGCATTCGCCAAAAATGCGACCAAAGAACTTTGTTGATTCAGTGATCCCATTAAAATCATAAGGGAAAACCTAGGAAAAACCTTATGAACTATCCCGATATTGGGTTGTTCACAAGGACATGACCATTAGCAATTTCTTCCTTAATCATCGGCAACCAGGAACTACTGAATTCTACGGAGGTAGTAGCGATACAATCGTTTTCATTTAACAAAATTAAAGCAGACTCTTTTAGTTTTCTTTTGGTGTTGTGTTCTTCTTTGTGTAATATAACTGAATTTTGAAACTGTATTTTATGACCAAGGTCCCAAGCATATTCACAAATTTTGCATTTTTCAAATTGTCGTTTTTTATGTAATTTTTGTGTTCGTTTATGCGAACATTCAGAGGTCTAGAGATTTCTCCAATATAGAATTTATTACATTCACACGGGATTTTATAAATGCAATTTTTTGTATTTTGAGTTGTGTTATTTGGTTTGGTTTTTGATATAATTGATTTTAGTGTATTTCTTGTTTTAAATTATGTTTTGATATTATATCTGTTTCCCACTCTTTTTAGTCTTTCTGATAGACCCTGTATGTATGGTATAGTTATTGTATTAATGTGATTATCTTGGGAGTCAGTGTTGCTTGGTGAAGTTTGATGTTGGTTGTTAGGGATTGTTTGGTATTCCATTTTGTTTAACTCGTTATTAATAAATTTATTTGGGTAATGATTGGCAGAAAGTATATTTTTTATAAACGTTTTTTCTTCATTGAATTTATTGATATTAGAACAGTTGGTTTTTGCTGTGTCATATAGAGATTTAATGATACCTCTTTTTACTGAACTTGGATGATTAGACTTAAAGTTGAGATACCTGTTAGTATGAGTTGGTTTTCTGTAAACTTCTGTTTCAAATGTCGATTGTGTTTTGGTTATTAAAATGTCTAAGAATGGTAATTTGTTATTCTGTTCAAGCTCGAGTGTAAACTGAATAGTTGGTTCTGTGTTGTTTATGTCGTTAAGTAATGCATGTAAATCCTCAAGATTATGTTCCCAAATAACGAATATGTCATCAACATAACGCCACCAAACCAAAGGTTTTTCCTAGGTTTTCCCTTATGATTTTAATGGGATCACAATCAACAAAGTTCTTTGGTCGCATTTTTGGTGAATGCACTATCTTATAAGAAAGTCGCACCTAGGAGCGCCACATAAAGTTCTGAAGATCTCCCTTTCAAATTCTTTCAATTTGAAAGGAACTTTATGATTATATGATCTTTAGAAATTTCTGTGCTACCCTGTATATTACAAATAAAATTCTCTTAGTTACGTCAAAAATCAAATAATAAACATTGTCAAATATTTAAATTTACATCTTGGAATTGTACCTTTTTAATCCGTAGTTTCTTAGCCATTGACAACGGGGTCTGATCTAGACCCCGAAACGTTTGGAATATACAGCAATTTCATTTAAAGTGTGGTGTTATTTCGCAATAAACACTTAGACACAAAAGCTTTTATCCTCCCGGTTAGCATTTTGACCATGTTGCCTTTTGTCTTTCAGTTAACGACATGCCAACGACAAACAGCAGCAGAATGTGGTCAAACTATACAGTTAATTTCTTTAAATAATAACAGTTCATAAACCAAATCTCCTGTTTAAATTTCTCATTGTTGCCAACTAATAACATAAAAAGGCATTTCGCATGTAACATTTTTTGTAACCGAAAAGCCTTTTTCACTGACGCAAAACCCAAAATACAATAAAGTGTCCTTAACAATAACTGATAAATTTTCCCGGAAGTCCACGAGGAGCGCGTGCACTTAACATATGAAAGCGGCGTAGAATGTAACAGAAAAACACCTTACAGAATACCGAGAATTAAATTTACCTATGCCCGGTACGAGAATAGAAAACGAAAAAAAACTCTTTCCCTTTCAAACCACAAAACATTTTCCACAGAATCGTACACAACGTACAATGCGAAAAGAAGTAGTACATCGCCTTGGAGTGCACAAGTGTAAATTTTCATCATAATGGCGAATCTGAAGGGGGTCGCTTTTCTGTATATCGAATATCTGCAACATACAGCACACTGAATCCACAGTGGATATTCAGTATATTGAAATCTTTTGAATTGCTTTGTAAATTCAGGCCGCACAATGCGCCGTTTGTGTATTTTTATTTGCAGCAGTCCAAGTTAGAAATGGGTTACGTTTTGTTAGAGATTTTGCACTAAAAGGAAATCATTCACTTTGTACCTCTCTATGCAATAGCGGAAGTTGATTAAAGATAACTTGAATTGTTTACAGTCGAATCGGTTTAGAAGATATTAATGACCAAGGACGTAAGATTTCATTATTCAGCAGCCAAATATGCAATATACAGCTTGAAAGTTTACATACCAACTCGCTTACCAACTTACAGCGCTTAATGTCTTTGCGGTCTCCTTATTGTAGAGATATAGCAATAAACTCCGTATGTTTAATGAAAAACTTTTAATTACTGATATTCTCTTCACTTTCTAGAATTTTATTTACACATAACAATTCAATATTTACAAAAGCTGATTTCGAAAAACAATTCACACGGAATATAAACTCAACTATCTAATCTGTAATCTAACTAAATTATGAAATCTATAGTGCCTTATATATCCTACATGGAATTTTCCCGTTGTTCTGGATGGGTATTACATTTGTTCGCCCAGCGTTGAGATAAATAGTTTTTGACCAATTCGATGATTCCAGTTCTTTTTTTATTATCCTAGCGATTGATATGTTATTGGAATGAATAATACTTTACGTTGCTGTAGTCAGGGGCGGCGTAGATACATTTTATAACACTATTATAAATTAAATGTGGCTGCAAACCCAATCTTGGCAACGAGAATAAATCTCTTCTATTTTCCCAAAAATAATTCACACTAATTTTCTTATACTAAGCGAGATATGTCAAACGTAGGCACATCAGCTATTCCATTACTGACATGTGACGGTATTTATAATCCATCTCAGTTGCCTTCGACGACTTGCCGTTAAAACTCGAAATATCGATCCCTCTTTTTATCCGTAATCATACATACTAGAAAAAATTGTTATGCTATTATATGTGTGTTTGTTCGGTTTTTATTGTGGTGAATAATTTCGAGAGAATTCCTCTAATAGTGAACAAAAATGAAACATTGTAATACTACACCCCTTTAATTCTGATCTTCCTGATTCGAATCGCCCTCCCTATGATAGGAAGCCAGTCGATCTAAATCGCGCGGCCAATGCGATAAACCAGGTCGTTGATCCTTTAAACTACTTCATATAGACCATCCCAAGCTGATGTAAGCTCTGGAGATTTAAACTTACTTGCTGGGGAATTTATAGCCATACCTTATCTCTCTCTATCTCTTGAAACCCAACTCAATTTGCCTTGAAATCGTAGCTAGTCTTCATTCTATCGCTGGTTGCTAACATCTGCGTTAAGGCTAGTTCATAGCAGCCTAGTCGGAGTTAGTTGGCATAATCGCTATTGTTATAGGACCGTCCTTTGGTGATTCACATAGTAGTCTCAATAGTACTCTGGCTGGAATCAGACCTGTGTTGTACTACTGAGCGATAGGCCCACAGGAATAGGGTAATTTGTTCATCCCAATCACTCTAGCTGTTTCCGAAGACCCTAGGTAGATGTTATATCAAGATCCTTTTGAATCTTTCAATCAATCTGCCCGATTGTGGATACAGGAAAGTGGTTCTTGTTTTTTAACGTCCAACATCATACAGACCTTCTGGAATACGTTGGATTCAAAGTTATGCTTTTGGTCCAAAGGTATCTTGAACAGGGTACCAAACCCGCTGAATAGCTGTGCAACTAACATCGTTGCCACCGTGGTTCCCTCCTGATTGGGTATGGCATACGCCTCAGGCCTCTCAGATTGGGAAATTAACCAGTGCATATATAGGTATTTTTTCAAATTCTATTCTTTACTTTCAAAGAGTCCCATTGAGCACACAATAACTTCAGGAAGCCAGAGTATTATAGAGATAGGATTAATTCAATGTGTGGGTCAGCCATTTATTCCTATATACATTGCTTTATTCTCCAATCTTCAACTGCACACGAACCTGCTATGAGTACTGTCCTAGGAGCTGGTGTTGAGTTACTGAGCAGTTGACTCGTTATACTGCAGTCAGTCAGTCCTGGTGATGGTATTGAACGTTGGCCAATTTTTACTGTTGATATAGGTTTAAAGTCATAACATACGCTATTGCTTCTTCGTTTCTGCTTTATTTCAGTTATTTGGTTAATTTTAGGCAGGACTTCCTGAAGGTACGGCTCTGATTTATTCTGACTGTCGGAAACTGGTTTTGCTCTTGGTTTGGACATGTTCATGATAGCATCTATGTTCGAAAACAAAATTTTCTCTTGAAAGGGTTAAATAATCTCGAGTACCAAAAGAGATATGCTTAGTGGCGCACTCTAACAGTTGGTTTTGTAACAGCGTAACCTGATAACAGCAGAAGTCAATCGGTAACGCTCAGTTGGCAGCGATAAAACAGCAAGAAAACGTGTGTGCGTAGTAGCAGTAGCGCAATACTAATGTAGGAGAAGAGTAAAAATGATGTCGTAAATCATAGTTGTAGATTGTTAGTATAGTTTTAATGATAGTTATTTAGCTATTGGATTTCAACCAGGCCATCAAGCATTTTGGGAATGTAGACTGCTGAATGAAACAGTATTAGTTAGTACATCGAAGTGAATTGTGAAGAAAATTCATAAAGCTTGTAGAATTTTCTTGGAATACAAATCAATGGCGTCAGTCAGCCATTGTAGTTTTTGAACATTGTTGAAGAAGAATAAAACATAAATTCCCGTGTCTTCTTCGTAACCAATCTACTTCAGAAACACGCCGCAGAACTTCATTACTATTCTTTATACTACTGAGTCTCAGCTGTCTTTAAGCCTCGAGGTCTCTAATTACCAACTTTGTGCAGCCTTTTGGTCTTTAACGTCTTCTGGTAGGTCTGAGTAGCTAGCTGTGTTAGGCAGCTAATATCTTCCTCGAATTCTTGTAGACTTTTACCAGATTTGTAAGTTAACAGTAGTCAGTGGTTCAAACTGCCGTTTGTATATAGGCCAAGATGAACTACTGCTAAAAGTGGGTGGTTTTACAAAGGAAGCTTTGGTATTTACAGTTTTGTGATATCTGTTATCTTTGCAAATCTTGTTGAATGTTTTTAATCACCGTTTCAACTTGAGTGTGGGTGTTTCGCATTTCACTTTGTTTTCAATTGAATTGATGTCATATTTATCTAGCCTTTTGTCCTCATACCTACTTATTTAGGCCCACCTTGTAATTTAGAAAATAAGCCTTTGATTAGTTTTTTGTCGTTTTTCATCCATGGTAGTGACCAGGTTTTGCTGTTCAACTTTCATGGTGGTTACCAAATTTTCTAATTCAGATTTAAGTTTACTGTCCAGGTTATCGGTAGTTTTTTTTAATTTTCAATTATAAACCGTCTGTGGGTTCAAAAACACTCTTTACACCGAAAATAAATCTTCTTTACGACCACACCAAAAACTAATTAATAACACACTACATTTCTTAGACTAAGCAACATATTGCAAAAGTATATCAGCTTCTCCACTCCTCCTATCGTGCGGCCTCATGTATAATCCATCATTTGCTATCGAAGACTTCACGTTCAAACCCAAAATTTCGATCCCTCTGTATCTTATCAATATAACCTGCATCAACTTTTTTACATGTACAAGGTAAATGAGGGGGGCTTTTAAAAAGTAATTATATCAGGAAAAAATACGTAGACAAAGTTTGTTCTAAAACATATTCTTGTTTTAATATGTATTATATGAAACTGTATTATAGCAGCTATTTTGAAGAATAGTCTGAAGATGTTTTGATATTTATAAAATATCTACTTAAATCAAATAAATACCTATAAATTAACCTCGTTATATATTGCAAGAATATTAAATGGGGAAAGTTTGCGGTTATATTTAAATTAAGGACTAAATTATACATCTTGATTCCGAACAAAATAGTGACACTTATTTTATTTTTTATTGAAATTTATGTCCATTACTGACAAAAAAGAGAAACAGAGACAGGAAGATACCGAGAGATCGAAAGTATATTTGGTAAGAAACTATCATCGTTCAGTCTCAATGACTGCCGCCCTTTTTGTTTTCTCCCTTTAGTGGAAAATTACCTTCAGTCTATAAGTTTTAACTACAAAGTCGATATGTTGAGTCGCTATGTGATTCACAAAAACATAAAAATAACATATGACATATTTATTTTGGGTTCACGTAAGTAAATTAAGACTATAAACATGCAAAATATATCCACACGAAAATGAAAATAATGATAAAATAATCGACCCTTTTTCGTAAAACAACCCCTTTTACACGTACCCCTTTGGATTTTTCTCTAACCATAATAACATATCGTCGTGCATGAAACGGATCGTTAGTTAACATTCTCTAAAATCATTGTGGTCTCTATACGAGTCATTAAAGGCATATTGTACTTGATGCGGATGCGCTATCTCAGAGAGACACATACAAAATCTTGTAGCCTTTCTCCTAAGGGTTACATGATTAATTATTCGCTGCCATTCACCTATAAGCCTTTTTTAATCAATTTATTCGACGATCAATGCCATTCTCGAGCGGATGTCACAAGGACAATGTCGTCCTCGCAAAAGATTTCGGTCGGTGATGAAACGTCTCTACAATAACATATTGTTAGAGAATTTATTCACGGAGAGAAGTTTTTGTCTTTTAATAATAAAGAAAAAATGTATTTTTTTTAAATGGAGCTTTCAGTATATTGTATCATGATAAGATTCGTCATAGAAGGAGCTTGAATTTAATTCCAATTTATTTTGTTCTCCGTTTTTGTGATTTTGGTTTCAGTTAATTATTCATTTACTCTATTGGTACAAAATTCTTATGATAATCATAGGTACTTCACATAGATTTTCAAGGTTATTTTCAACTCTTATCAGTTCAAGAAACTTAAATTTCGAAGGGAGTTTTTTATTGCTTCCTCCGATTTGTTTCACACTTTCACTAATGATGCATATGCATATTTTTTGTTTCAAACTACTCGTAAAATGGGTTCGAAGACATAATACATTACCTTTGCCAGATGTGTAGTTGACATATGGTTGACAACTAAGAGAGGTTTTTTAAAAATTCACATTTTAAGGAGGGAAGTGGCGGGAGGGACTGAACTTTGCATAAAACTTTTTTGTGTCAACGTCTGATGGCCTTGAAATTTTGCAGAAATGTTTTTAATGACAAATGATTATGAGAGTTGCATAATCTATGCTATTATAAAATTACAAGTTTTTCTGTTTGTTTGTTTGTTTGTTTGTTTGTTTGTCTTGTTCGGGCATCACGTAAGAACTACTGAACTGATTTTGCTGAATCTTGTTTTGTTGCAAAGTTTATAGTTTTACTTAAAATCTGGTGGATATTTTATTTCTCTAAATTTTTAGAAACGGGAGATATAGCTAAAAAACTTCTACTATGATGGATAATACAAATATTCTATTGGTTCCACAGCAAGCACCAAATCTTATATACTTGAATCAGCTTAGCTTTTATTGAAAATTCCGAATATGCCAATGTAACATGTTTCGATCAAAAAAGAAATCAACTGATATATCAACCGTGTTCTATCTATAGGGAACTTGGTGCGGAGTAGAATGAGATGAGATGATTTAAAAAATATAAGAAAAAGTTATATTAGGTGTACCATAAGCAGCTGCCTATATAAAATGTGGTTGAAATAAGGGGGAGTGGAATTGTATACGGGGTGATTCAAAAAAGTACTGAGTGGGCCATAAATAGTTACAAAACAAAACACAAGTAGTGGCTTATACGATATGGTTGAAATAACGGTCGAATATTTATACAGGGTGGATAAAATTCTTTATGAAAAAATGTGTTATGTAAGCAGTTAGGATCTTTGAATTATGTTCTTGAGTTATTATTGTTATGAAATGGGTTGAAAAAATGTTAGAAAAGGTTGTTTATACAGGGTGGTTGAAATATGGGACCGAGTGGAATTGTAGTTCATAGAGTTGTTAAAAAATATTTTGTATCCACAAGTGGTTGCATATATAGAATGGTTGAAACATGTAGCGGAGTATAATTACAGCTATACAGGTATATAAATATTATAAAGAAATGTTGTGATCTACAAGCTGTTCCATTTACCAAATGATTGAAATATAGGGTGGAGTAGCATTTTGAAGATACAGGGTGGTACAAATATGATATATTGGGTGGCAAATAAGTAGTTGCATATACAAGGCTGTTGAAATATAGGAAAAGTTACATATACTGGTGGTTGAAATATAAGGTGGTGAGAAATTATACTTTCCAGGGTGGTTAAATATGGTTATATAGTAGTCAGTTGCGTAGAAAAGATAATGAGTGGAGTAGAGTTATAGTTAAGTATTTAAAAAATGTTATATTTGGTGGCCCCTAAGCAGATGAACACAGAGGGTGGTTGAAGTATTTCGTGGACTAAAATTTCGATTATAGAGTATGGTTCAAAAATAAGTTATAATGTTTGACTGATTGGCAGTAGTATATAAAGGATGGTTCTAATGTAGACGGAAGTAGAATTATAGTTATACAAGGCGGCTATAAAAAATTGACTAAAATTGTTATTTAGGGTGGCCAAAAAGAAGTTGCTGTTTGGGTGAGTGTTTAAATAAAGGTTTGGTGTTAGGGTGCGAAACTGTGTTTTTACATTTGTCATACACCAAGGGTTCCATAGGCATTTCCATTAGGGTGGATCGAAAAGTGGGTGATTAATAGTACATTACAAGGTGACTCAAACAATATCAGAAATAATTGTTATATAGCGTAGACCATAAGCAGTTGCATAGCTGAGATATAGGGTGGAGTTATAAGCATGTGTTAAAAAAAGTTATATTGGGTGACACATAATCAGCAGCGTATACAGGATGGTTGCACTATAGGGTGAAGTAGAGTTACAGTTATACAAGGTGATTCAAAAATTGTCCATAAGCACTTGTAGTTTGGGTGAAATATATTCAGGATTGGTGGATTTATAGTTAAGTAGGATGTTTAAAAAAATTTGGAAAAATTGTTATATAGGATAACTCATATGTTTCATTTTTTTTGCGAAAGACTTGTGCATTCCGTACGCGGGTGAAACCGCCGGTAACGGCTAGTTATTTTTTTAAAATATTCCTTAAAGGGATAAAATAGGGATAGCAAAATGTATGTAGTAATCAACAAAATTGTCGTAAAAAGTTTGGCATTATGCAGTGAAATCACATCAAAAATCATTTTTACTAAAGCACCTTTTACATTTCGTATTACAACTTTTCGATAGATGGCATCTTTTACAAAATGGTATGGCTTTGTTTCACCAGACCAATAGATATCAGAAGTACATGACTTAGTAAACAAGTCAAAATTGATGTTTTACTATTGTATGTATTAGTACCAATTGCAAAGAGCATGCGTATCTTCGTTTTAACATATTGTCTATAGAAAAATATTTTTTTACGATTATTTATGGCCTAGGAACACTTTTCCAAAACGTTAGATTTAAAGCTCCAAAAATGGAAGGTTGTTCGTAATTCCTCTGCATATATGCTCCTCTTTATATTATCTTTCTATATGCGTTTAGGGATAACTTAAAGATGCATTAACTAACTTAGATTTTTCTTGCATTATTGTTATACCCCCATCGCAACTGTTTTACATTTTGTATGGAGAATAAATTTTACTAACTTTACTAGATGAGTTTCATGAATTGCATAAATCACAACGTTTTTTCATAAAACTCTTAAATTATTCTCTTCTACACCATCATTTCTTTGGTGCCCATGGTTGTAACCGCTAAGGACAAACAGAGTTAATAAGAGATGTTAATTAACTGAATTTAAAATTTAAGATGCAGATGGGATCTTCAGTTCGCGACGAGGCAGATCCTATAACTGTCTAGTTAATTTTTTATTTTCGTAACTAGCTGAACTCTGTCTCTATCGACCAACAACAAGAACTGGTTGACAACATTAGAAGTTGGACAACATATCAAGCTATCATTCTTGGGCATTTTAATACGAAAAACACAACTTTTATTGTAATGGAATAGACATATAATTTTATTTCATACCAACATTTGTTTCACTTGTTTCGGATATCAACAGTTTCGGCATGGAAAAAACATTTACAGAAAATTTACTATTTGCAAATAGTTACCCTAAGAAATTCAAAGCTGAACACAAAGTAATTTTCGACCATCTATATCAGATTTCGTCCATTTTTATGGGCAACTACAATAACGCGACTAATATATCATGCCAAAAGAGTTATCCAGAAAGAACAAAATGTGTTTTTAAGGCAAGAAGTTGGTAAATTTTTAAACTAAACCCTTGTTTTTTGGCTTAGTTTTTGAAACAATAAAAACCTTTATGTCAAAAATATACTTTTTAACAGAAGGTACTTCTTCTTGCTGTTCTTTCTTTCTTTGTTTCTTTCTGTATTTCTTTTCGCGCAAAAAATCCAGATGAGATTTAACCCCGTTTACTGTTCTATTCCATTCCTTTCTGTTTAGTAGATCACTCATTACTGCATCCATTGATCTCATCTATGAGTGAGCAACGGATTTTCTTCCTTCGGATCTCTCCAAATAAGTTACACTTAGCTTTTCATCGCTTGATATTTTCACATGCGTTGTCCAATTAAGTGATATGCGTTGATGTGACGAACTGTTTCTTTGTCTCAATGGATCTTCTGAAGTTGCTTATTTTGTCTTCTTCTCCATTCTTCTGTTACCTCTTCTCTTTACAGGCTCGCAGATAGCCCAAATATTTTCCGAACATATTAGTCGTTTATCACCGGCTTAGTGTTCATTTCTTATTTCCATATGTTATAGTGGATTCCTGTTTATATATTTTTGTTTTTACGCCCCTTGAGTATTCCTTATTTCATTAACATCGTTAGATAATAATATATCTCTACTATGTTTCCTATATTGATTCTGGGTTCTTCATCCTTGTTGTAGTTATATAATCGGTTGCTCTGATTGATTCTAAGTACTTGAATTCTTTAAAGACTTACATAATTGTATTCACTAATTTTTTTGCTGTGTTGTGAATTTGTTGTTAAATACAAAATTTGCATGAAAGTGCCTGACTTATGCTATCATGTCCCTATTTTACAAAAATTGTATTCCAGAAACATATTTTTAAAAGAAGGTTTTATCGATTATTCCGCAGAACATTTTAGTTCCTAATCTTGCAAATCTGACAGTTATAAAACAGATAATGAAAAAAAAAATTACAAATTATTTACTTTAACTACAGCTATAAAGTAGGGAATATTGTATTGTATGATAAGTTTTAATTCGCACAACTTCTAGAGATAATATCTATATATAAATAGGCACAGACAAAACGATTAGGTACCATTGTTTATATATATATATATATATAGATTGTTTATTAGCTACTGACGACCTTCAGTGCAAAATTTTAATCTTAATTTATAATATTGGTTCATTCATTAAATAAAATATAATAAAAATTCATTATTTACGTCCATAATGTCAATGCCAAACAACTGAATGTGCCGCCGCCGCCAGACTCAAAACATTGGGTAATTATATATAGAGAGACCAATGCTGTTATATACTTAGAGCATGAACTTCTGGAAGTGGCATGCAAGCGTTGTTATTGTTTAGTGGTAAAGTAATCGTTGTATATTATAATTATACAGGGCGATTCCAAATATGTTAGAAATCATTTTTTTCGTGGGTGGCACATAAGCAGTTGCATATATAGGGTATTTAAAATATAGAGTAGAGTGCAATTCTAACTAATAAAATAATTATATAGGGAAGCCCATTAGCGGCTGAATTTACAGGGTTCTTGGAATAGAAGGTGCAGTAGAATTACAGTTATACATGGTGGTGCAAAAAATAGTATGCATAGATGCATATACAGGGTTGCGGAAATGGAAATGCAACATTTCGTAACCCATAAGCAGTTGTATATATAGGGCAGATGAAATATAGGGTGAGAGGAATTATAGATATACAGGATGATGATAAAAAATGTTAGAAAAGAAAATGATTTACAGTGTAGCCCACTAAGAGTTCCATATATATAATGAATTGAAATATAGGTCGGATAAGAATTATAGTTACACAAGATAACTAAAAATTTCATAAAAAAAAAGTAAATATGGTGGCTCATAGGCAGTGGCATCTACAGAATGGTTTACACGGAGGTTCAAAAATGTTAAAAAATATTATGCGTGGTCCATGAGCAGTTGCATATACAGGATGGTGGAATTATATAATGAGATGGAATTATTATAATGAGGATTTTAATAAATGTTGGAGAATTGAGTGCAATTATAGCTATACAGGGAGGTTAGAAAAAGTAAATATGTACGGTAGTCCATTAGCGGTTGAATTGTTGTCATATTAAATTAATAATTACGAATTTGAACACCAATAAAGTCCCATGAATGATATCTGAAAAAAACTTGAATTTCGTTACTTATTTGTAGAAGCGAGATGTAAGACCGACATCTAGGATTTTCGAGGAAACTATCCGTGTAATTGCTGTTCTCCGTAGAGTCCTAAGATAGAATGTCACGATAAAATTTTCAGGTTACTTAACCTACCAGAGATACTGACACAATTGGTCGAATTTCGACCACTGGGCGACAGTTAGTAATTATGAATAGACTAACCTAAATTTGTATTTAGTTCCATCAGACAAAAAATAGTATTTTTCGCAGGGCCGCCCTATAGGAATTCACCCAGACAACAGGATACACGGTTTTCAGGACTTACAAACACCTAAATTAGTTCAGTTAACCTACAAAGAACCGCTCCACCCATACAACTTTTACACAGTTCTCAAGCCACATCATTTTTTAATTAAATTAAACATGTCAGTACCGATTATCTCATTAATATTAACCTGCTTCAATTTTTTTACATGCTACAGGGTTTCGATGATTTCAAAGTTTTTAACAGCCTGTAAAATCAATTATTTTTCAATATTAAAAGCAGTACAACTGTCAACTTCACTATCAAATTAACGACTTGACTCCCTTAATCGACCCTCGACACCCTCATTGTCCACTATCAGACCGAATTACAAACTTTTCATGACAAAGTAAGTGCCAAATGAAATCGCAGGACACTTTACATTATTATCGACTTCTCCTTCTCTTGGCGTTATTATGCCCGGCTGTAGCTCATTGTGTCGCCAGAAATGTTTACAATAAACCCGAAACAATGGAGCATTGTGACCGTTACAGTTTATATTGTTACGAATTCAGACGGAATGGGGTCAACGGTGACCCTTCGGGTCTTGTCTGTGACCGGCCATCCGAAGAGAAACATCTCTAAGGCGTCACCTTGTTACATCGCACGGCAGATGATGGTGTATTCCAGAATTCCAGAATAATTTAAGAGGTTTATAAAATAACTTGACGATTTATACAATTCGAGAAACTTATCTAATAAGTTTTGTAATTATTTAAATTGCATTCAAAATTATTTTGAATGTTCATCTGGGATTTTCTCTCCTCCTAAGTACTTGAATATCAAGGTTTAGTATCTAAGGGCAGTTTGTGGAAACTGCCCGGAACACTAGTTGCCCTCTTATAGAAAAATCTCTCCCGCTGAATCAACTGTGAGAAAGTATAAAGTATAAAATGTTGGGATGTATTTTGTGTTGTACTTATCTGTTTTTTTTTGTGACGTTTCGATTCCTTATCAGGAATCGTTGTCGAACAATGTTTGTTTGAATGTTTTGCACTATATTCATCGCTTGACTTTTTTGGCAATGTCAATTGACTGATTAATTGACTTTGAAGTTAGATACTACACCTTGATATTCAAGTACTTAACTTATCTGTATTTTTCAGAAACCATTTCGAGGAGAGAAAATCCCAGATGAACATTCAAAATAATCATTTACTGCCTCAATCATTTAGAAACTACTTAAGGATGCATTCAAAATGTAACAAACTTCGACAAAGTATTGTAAAAAAATTGGTAAACATATTGGACAATTACGAAGAGCCATATATACCTACAGACGAATTCAGAAAACTGACTTCCTTTTTTTTTGAAGCTATAATATGAAATATTTTGGAAAATTGCTATTATACGTTCAGATTCTTATAATTATGCTTTGAGATTTAAGAGATTTTTGTCCTTCTTAAAGGGTAAACAGCGGAGGATTTTTGTTAAAGACGTAATAATTGTTTTTCTATCGACGGTAGGTCTAAACAAAGATATGTAAGCTCCAGAATCATCAAATGGATGCAACAACTCTTCAAATATTAACTATGTAGACACAGATTATATACAAAAGCTTTTTAGAAGACCAGTTTTCGAAAATTTGTTGATTTATGCAACTTGTTTAAACCCATCAAATGTATAAAGAATAACTGTGTTATATATATAATTTTTTTCTGGTCAATTGCTACTTAACTGGGCTTAAATGTCTGTAAAGAGTTAAACAGTACATCTAAATTTTTGTTCATTTATGTGTTTTCTCTAGGACCAACACTCTTTCTTTAGTAGAGGAAGTCACTTCTTCAGGTTCTTGTTTTCTTTATGCATAGCATTTTTCATCACAAATATATCATGTTCTTAATATATTATATGTTATACGTCGTCCATCTTCATCCCCATCTCCATCTCCATCCATATCTCTATCTATATTTCCATCTCCATCTTCATCTCAATCTCCATCTCCATCTCCATCTCCATCGCAATCTCCATCTCCATCTCCATCTTCATCTTCATCTTCATCTTCATCTCCATCTCCATCTTCATCTCCGTCTTCATCTCCATCTCCATCTTCATCTCCGTCTTCATCTCCATCTCCATCTCTATCTCTATCTTTATCTCTATCTCCATTTCCATTTCCATCTCCGTCTCCATCACTATTTCAATCTCAGTCTCTAATTCTGGTGTAAAAATGTAGATAATAAGAACAGCAGATATATTAGGATTAGAAGGAAACACAAATTAAAAGCCTACAATATCTTTTTGAGAATGGGAATAAATCATTCTGTAACAAAGAGATTGCAAATAGAGCATTCCAGTGGTATGGAATGCTCGAATGCTAGAAAATAGTTGGCAAAAATATCACAGACTTTGACTTGAGAAAACATGTAAAAAACGTGGTGGCTGAAAAGATAAGGTAAACTCAGGAGTGTAAAAAAGAAGGAAATGAAGAGCAATTCATCTCTCAAAATATATGGATCGGCACTTTCAGATGAATCGCTGCATCCATTTGACGTTTTCAAACCTTAAATATTTTCTTATTGACATATTTGTGACAATATAATTATTGTAATAAATTTTTTTTTGTTGTTCAAAAATCCTCACATGTTCTGAAAAATACAGATAAGTTAAGTACTTGAATATCAAGGTATAGTATCTAAGGGCAGTTTGTGGAAACCGTCCGGAAAACTAGTTGCCCTCTTATAGAAAAAACTCTACCGCAGGATCAACTGTGAGAAAGTAGGTCTAGAGATTTGTCAACTAGTATTCCACTATAATATGTTGGGATGTATTTTGTGTTGTACTTATCTGTTTTTTTTTGTGACGTTTCGATTCCTTGTCAGGAATCGTTGTCGAACAATGTTTGTTTGAATGTTTTGCACTATATTCGTCGCTTGACTTTTTTTGGCAATGTCAATTGACTGATTAATTGACTTTGAAGTTACTACACCTTGCTATTCAAGTACTTAACTTATCTGTATTTTTCAGAAACCATTGCGAAGAGAGAAAATCCCAGATGAACATTCAAAATAATCATTTACCTCCTCAATCATTCCTTAATTCTAATGACTATCCACTTTTTTCTTGAGCTGCAGTACAGCCAAAAACAAAAAACAGTAAAAAGTATGTATGCACAATTTTCGCTTTTCCTGCAAAATTCCAAGACACCACTGACGATTTTCAGAAGTATAATATCAAGCCTCGTTTATAACAGGTTCAGTTCCACATCTTGTGGGGAACCAGTTTATTATTAATGCACGTATCAACGACTACAACAATCTTTATGATCCTGTTGCGTCGATATGAATTTCATTCTTAACACACCGAGGAACCGAATCTGGAGTCGTTCCGTGTAATTGCCACTCTCCCTTAACTCCTAGGACAGAATGTCACAATAAAATTTTCAGGTTACTTCACCTGTCAGAGATATTGAATACTCTCTTCGAGGTGAAAAGAGTATTCAATATTTCTTAAGGAGTTAAGGGAGAGCAGCAATTACGCGGAACGGCTCCAGATTCGGAACTTCTGTGTGCTAATTCTCTCGAAAAACCTAGATGTCGGTCTTACATCTCGCGTCTTCAAATTTAACGAAATGTATCAAATACATAAAGTTTTCGAGAGGACATTCAATTGTGGGAAGCGCAACTGATGAAAGTTCCCTGCCAGAAACAATATATGTTATATATAATATATAATGTATATTGTCTTGCGTACAAAGGGATGACACCTCGAAGAGAGTATTCAATATCTCAGACAGGTGAAGTAACCTGTAAATTTTATCGTGACATTCTGTCTTAGCAGTTAAGGAAGAGCAGCCATTACACGGAACGGCTCCAGATTCGGAACCTCTGTGTGCTAATTCTCTCGAAAATCCTAGATGTCGGTCTTACATCTCGCGTCTTCAAATTTAACGAAATGTATTAAATACATAAAGAAGTGTTCGAGAGGACATTCAATTGTGGGAAGCGCAACTGATGAAGTTTCCCTGACCAGAAACAATATATGTTATATATAATATATAATGTATATTGTCTTGCGTACAAAGGAATAACACCTCGAAGAGAGTATTCAATATCTCTGACAGGTGAAGTAACCTGAAATTTTATCGTGACATTAGGTCCTAGGAGTTAAGGGATAGCAGCAATTACACAGAACGGCTCCAGATTCGGAACCTCTGTGTGCTAATTCTCTCGAAAATCCTAGATGTCAGTCTTACATCTCTCGTCTTCAAATTGTGTATTTAATTATAATAGTACTTCATATTCATACTACCTTTTGGCTTATTTTTTTTGTACTTTCTTCTTGAGAGTTGAAGTCGTAATTCTGAAATGGCTTAATAAAGAATCTAAGAGTATAATTTCTTTCTATTACTCACTTAAATATACTTTAAGATTATTGGAATTTTTTAGTCACAAATCAAAGATTTTATTTAATGTAGCTTTAGTATTTTTAAATGAATTTGAGACTATTGATATTGGAAATCAAATTGGAAATTATGACTATATGTGTATATATATTTAAATGCTGAGGATTTTCATCATTTTTAGTACGTACTCTATCAGTCTGTTACTATGTTTTGAAAATGTGGGTATCATTCCTGGTAAACCGTGCCTTTTAAAATAAGATGACTAAATTTTACTTCAAATAAATCCATCATTGACATTTCAAAGATATGTGTTTAAAATGTAAAGAAATTCAATATACTTTCTTATTTATGTTATTAATTAGGTTAAGTTAGGTACATTTATTCTAGAATAAACTATATTTTTATTTGATATATTTTTCCTTTGAAATCTTTATAGCTGAAGTTAAAATTGGTGACCTAACCATGCATAAAAAATGTTAAAATTCAAATCTCTATACTAGTTTAACAGTTTGTGGTCAAACCACTCAGTAATTATAATTTGTTATATTGGTTCTCAAATGAGCACACATGGTAGTGACTATTTCAAAACATCATGTGATTACCATCTATCTGGCTAGTGTCAGACGTTATCTGTAGTTCAATTGCAAAATAGGCAGTGATGTAGATCAGTACTGATTTTTCGGACAGGTATTACTAACTTCCGTATAAATAATTTTCTGTGAGTTTTTGTTATGTTTATAATTATTTCGTTAATATAATATTATTTACACAATACACCAAAGGAGATTAGAGTTTTTATTTGGTTGTTTGTCATCCCTATTTATGAAATCGATTGAAACTCTAAATGACGAACACATGGAAAAAAATTAGCCGATAATTACATCGAACATATTTCATAGACTTTATTTAATTTGCAATATTTTGGACATATTTATGTACATATTAATGTACAAATAAATATATACCCACAATAAGTAGGTAGTGTGTATAGCAAGGACCTCTCATACTTTTCTTATTTTGCCTTTTCTTTAGATATATTCTTTGATAAAATAACCTAATAAAGTTCAATACTACAATTTGATGAACTACAATGGAATTCCGACCCCTAGGACACTCTTAGTATATTTTAAATTACTTAAATTCTGACAAATGTCAAGCATGGATGACTAAATCATTTAGTGTCTCATCTTTATCATAGTCTCTTTATTAAATTACAACAATTTTGAAAGCAATAAAAAATATGAAAACGCTTTTCTCCAGGTGCAAGAGACAATACTAAAGAAGCTTATTTTTTAAAGCGTGAACTGATGTGTAATATTTTCCATCCTGTCGTAACATCCCTAGAGGTTCTTCGTAAGAATTGTGATACCTAATTTTTCCTTCCCCGAAAAGAGATCCTCTTGACGGTGAGACTCGATGGTTTCCCACAGTGAAACCACCGTCCACTCAACTCGAGTACCTTGTTTACAAGAGCAGCCGTACAATAGCTGCAATACTCAAAAGTTCAGCTTTCTTTGTTATCACCTCTTTTCGCTAACAATGCTTGTGTGTAATCTTAAATAGCTTTATAATAAATCTAATTCGATTTCTGCTGTGAATTTGACGCTCGGAGACTTTTTTGATGAGATCGTCAGAAGTGGGGTAGAATTAACGAATCAAATGAAAATGGGATATTGGTTTTTGACATTACGCATTGATATGAAAAAGGAAATTGAAGTAAAAAACTTTTAAAGCAGTTTTGTCCACTAGGATAACAATTTAATGATTAGTTAATAGAAACTCACTGACAAACAAATCGCAACACCCAGAAGGAGATGATTTAAATTTAATATTGTCTGTATTTTTACTATTATTTTTATTCATAATGCGTTTATCCATCGCGGTTATCTATACACTCCCCAGCGCGACTTGGCATTGGTTCAATATTAAATTGCCGCCTGTATCCCAAGAAACAATTAGCAAATAGGAAAGCAGTTTCGCGAGCTTGGCCATGTAAGACAGATCAAAAAGTAGGTGCCAATGCTGTAAGTGATAATCGAAATTGATATTATATTATGCTTGAGTTTCAAGAAAACCTACATAATTCTGGTTGAAAGGCAGTCCCACTGTTCAACGTTAGCCACACATCAATTTTTCGAGTATTAAAGAAAACTAAAGTGCATCCCTATAAAATGATGCCGACTCAGGAGCTCATGGAAAACGATTTCGATAGGAGAACGTATTTCTGTAAACAAATGATGGTAAGGTTAAATAACAATGTGATCCAATTAGAAGATGTCTTGTTTTCTGATGAGACCACATTTACACTTCACGGTCATGTTAATCGTCAAAGTTGCCGCTATTGGTCTAATGAGAATCCTCACTGGATGACAGAGAAACATACGCAATATCCTGAAAAAGTTAACGTTTTGGCAGGATATGTTGGAAATTATATCGGAGATCCATTTTTCATGCATGGCAACTTGATTGGAGATTTAGAACTGCTCCAAAATAAACAAATTTATATACTGCTCCAGTAAACCCACAAGTTCCTGCCAATACAATATAGTTTCAGCAAGATGGAGCACCGCCTCATTACGAAATCAATGTCCGGCAGTATCTATACCAAATTTTTCCAAATCGGTGGATTAGGAGGCGCGGCTCGAAAGATTAGCCAACACGATCTCCTGACTTGACGCCATTGGAGTACTTTTTGTGGGGATGTGTCAAAAGTACTGTATACAAAAATAAACCCCTCAACTTAGATGACCTAAAAAGACGAATCACGCTTGCGATTAGGTCAGTCATGCCTGAGATGTGAGAAGTCGAGTAACGTTAGGATTCATTTTTAGGATTCCGTATATACAATATATGGATACCCTTATATCACTCCGGATTTCTGCCTCTGTCACATAACAGCAATTTTCTCCTAAACTACTGGACGGAAGAGGTTGATTTGGTATCAATGTATAGTTTGGTGACCCGATCAGGAGTACATATCGTAAAAGAAAAAAATTTGATTGTAGGGGTACTTCTGGGGGGAAAACTAAAAAATCGACCGTCCCCCCCCTGATCTCCGAAACTACTGAGCCTAAAATTTTGAAAAAAATAGAAAATATAGAACGTTGTCCGAACTTTACAGGAAAAATAAGGAAAAACCATTAATATTAATTTTGTGGAGCAAATTAAATAATTAAATAAAAATTTATAAATAAAAAAAATTTCAAACGCATCATGTAATATATCAAATAAAAGGTCTCATTCTAAGGAACACAAATAAATTTTTTTCATATTTAAAAAAATATATATTGAAAAAGATATTAACGAAAATATACCAAAATTTACCCATTCCCCACTCTTATCTCCGAAACTATAAAACGTAAAGTTTTGAAAAAAAAAAGTATCGGTTCTGACCTGAAGTTTACTGGAAAAATAAGGAGAAACCTCTACTTTTAATTTTGGGGGGCAAATTAGAGAATTAAATGGAAAATATAAAATTAAAATTGTTTCTAACCCATCATGTTATATATCAATTGAAAGGGCTCATGATGAAGAAAACAAATATATATTTTTCATATTTATAAAATAAATTAATTAAAAGATATTAACAAAAATATAAAAAAATTACCCATTCCCCCCCCTTATCTCCGAAACCATACGCTGAATAGAAAAAAATGGAAGTATAGCCCCTCACCTGAACTTTACTGGAAAAATAAAGAGAAACCCCTAATATTCATTGTGGGGGACAAATTATAGAATTAAATGGAAAATAAAAAATTATAATTGTTTCTAACGGGTCATGTAATATATCAAATCACAGGGCTCATTATGACGAATACAAATATGTTTTTTTTTATTTTTTAAAATGAATATTTTAAAATATATTAAAAAATATTTTAAAAAATTACCCATTCTTCCCGTTATTCCCCAAACTATAAGACCTCAATTTTTTGTTTATAGGAAAAATATGAAAAAAACCTAATTCTATTATTTGGCCCCCAAACAATAGAATTAAACGAAAAATAAATTATTAGAAAACCCCCATAGTGATTTTAAGAACAAATTATACAATTAAATGGAAAATAAAGATTCAATTTTGAAACGCATCATGTAATATATCAGATAAAAGGCTCATGTGAATTGCAAATATATCATATTTTTAAATCATTTCTTTAAAAGATATTAACAAAAATATTAAACATCGACTTAATTCACCACTTTAGAAACTACACTTTTTACATTTTGAAAAATATATTTTATTTATATTTTTAAATAATTTGAATAACAGATTTAATAATTTATAACTTAAACTTTGACCTATTTTGCCCTTTATCTTCCAATCTACAGAGCCTCAAAACTCAGACAGTAGATTATAAAAGGCATCTCTCAAAGTTTATTAGTAAAATAAAACTCTAATGTTACTTTTTGGGGGCCAAATTAGAAAATTAAATACATATGTATTCTGATAAAAATCAAGCGAATCCTGAAACAGATAAAATAAAAAGTCTATGTGTGGAAAATCAAAGTGTATATTTGTTATAAATTTAAAACGCTTCCTTTAAAAGATATAAGGGTAAATATAAGAAAATGCACTCATTCCCTGCTTGTCTGAAACTGGAATATTAGAATCTTGAAGGTGGTACGGAACCCTAAGTATGCGAGTCCAACTCGCACTTGACCAAATTTTTTATACCAGATTAGCATATTGCCAAGACGTTCGACGCGTGCATTTTGAACATTTCCTACATTCACATTAATGGCTATTTTTTTTATATTATTAAGAAATAATCAGTTTTACTTATTAGGTTTTTAGTTTAATGTAGCGAATTTGTAAACTAATTTTCTTTTTTTAATGTTAATTTTTGTAATAAATCTGAAAACACTTAATATTTTCGAAACAGTTGAAGATAGGTATGGGACATTATGCATGAATTATGTCTAGAATATTCTGGAGAATCCAAAAATAAATAATATACAGGTGCTTGGTTTTAAAATAAGAAAGTTGGTATTGGCCACTGTCACATGGCACACCCTATATTTTTTTGTTGGAAAAATGCGCATTTAATAATACAAATCGACGTGTCCAAGCGTTTTCCCCAACACGCTCTCCGTTATTCGTTATCGAATTTATTCCATTTGGCTATTCCAGACTGTATGAGAGGAAACATTAGGTAAAGAACAAAATACAAGTTAAATTTTCACCTCGATGTAAAGAATTAATACTATTTTGATATAAAAGTCATGTTTTTCGAACAAAAAAAACTGCAAGTCTTAAGAGTAAATCAATTAAAATTTAGTTTAATTATATATTTATCTTCTTATTCTGTTATTTGTGTGCTACAAGAATTAGTTTCTCTCTGAAGTTGGTTATTTATCACTGGCGCAATCACATTATAATATCCACCTGCGCCTTCACCAATTTTTAATAACGAATAAAGTAAGCTTATGACACTGTTCATTGAGAGTAAGAGTATCATTATCGATTAAACCTGCGCTCATGTGAACGAATTTCTCCCTAGAAATAAGGGAGGATTTAAACTGTTGTCAGAAGACCGTGTGGCCTAATGGATAAGGCGTCGGACTTCGAATCCGAAGATTGCAGGTTCGAGTCCTGTCACGGTCGCACAATAGTTTTTGCTTTTAATTTTTATATATATGTAATAGGTTTTCCAGATCAAAAACTTAAGATAATTAATACAATTAAATGTCTGACTTGCATATTTTCCAAAGAGTATAACACTTTAAAAATAAAAATGGCTTATGAGCAGTTAATAACTTGGTCTGCATCTATGAAATGAAAAATTTTGTTGATAATCCGTTTTCCATTACTGCCAAGGCTGTATAAATCATGATATCAGTACTAAACGCATTTAATTTAATAGTGATAGGGGCACCAGTAACAAAAATATTTTATTGCTTCACCAAATTATAGGCAAAGTTTCAAAAAGTCAAAAATGCATATTGTACATTTTTTGTCCGACTTCTGAATCATTGAAAAAACAGAAACTTCTAATAATTTTATTGTTCAATCTGAAAGATTCAATTTGAATCTATGTTAGTATAAGGGCCTGGTTTGACCAGAAGTCTTCTTTACCTATGGCATTTCTGTTATATTATAGAAAATAGAAAGTATGGTTCACATTAAAAGGCCAATAAATGTGATGTACATTCTTCTGACTCCAAAATATTAATCGTATAGACTTCCATGCCAATATGGTTCTTAGGATTTTAATTTTTTTCAACATGATTTTGAGAGCATTGATTAAGCTTATATATTAGACACCGAATTCTTAATATTATATCTTCATCTATCCAACTGCAGTTTGATCACTTAAACTAAATTTTTTAAACCATTAGGAAAAATGGCCGGTTACTTATTATAACCAATTGTACTAATGAATTTCGAAGCTTCTTCCATTCTTTACTATCACATATTTTCTAGGCAATCTGTATGGTGTTAATATTCAACAATTTGTACATAACTAATACCTGATCTATGCGACTGTTAAATGACATAATATAAAAAGGAATTACTGTTAGATCACCTATTTAATATTCTGCTGATATATGCACCTATAATGAGATCACTTTACTTATAACAGATTAAGTTATAGGAACATTATTTAAGGCCCTTCAGAGTATTCTTCAAAATAGCTGCTGTAATATAGTTTAATATAATACATACCTGTGATCTATTTGTTTATTCACAAGTGGAAAATTAAAGTGTTGTAAAAGTGATTCGTAATGAACATTTATTAAGGAAATTATTTGTATACAGTAAAGACTTTACTTTAGAAAATATTTACCTAATTCATCTACTAAATTCTCAAAATTACTATGCAAAAAGAGTTTCTGGTAGCAACATTAGTAATAAAGTAAAATGCATTACTAATGCTGGTATAAGTAAGTTTTATTAGAAGAAAGTTACTTAATATTTGCATCAAGATTAAGAGAAATATTTATTAAACAACACAATTTAAGTTGAAAGGCATGGATTACAAAACATATGAAACTGAATGAAATAAATGTTAAATTATATCATTCAGTATTTGGTTTATTTGAATCATTAATTTTAGGTAACTGATCAACTAATACACATATCATAAGTACAATATGCAATAGGTATAATAATATATAATAAAACAAATTTGTATTCTTACTTTGGCAATTGAAATGGTATCTTCAAATACACTAAAAAGAAATGCAGAGCCACCTCTTAAAATGGAGGCATTATCACCATACTTTATTTACTACTTTCAGTGAGCGCTGTGTAAAACTCTGGGAGACCTTTGTCTTCAAGAACTATATTACCAGCTTTAACGTAAATCAAGAAGATCCGACAATAGTAAATTTAAATTCACTTTTTTAACTTCCTGTTACCTGAGACTTCAATCAATTTCTACCAAAACCTTTATTTTCTAAACTTAATGGAACCTCAATCTTAAACCCTGTAAAATCAATTATCATCTTGTGGTACTACAGTACTTTTCTTCAAAACATTCTGGTGAAGTGTTTTCGTTTATAGACAGTACAGTACATGATGTTCTAACATTTGACTGGTGTCAAATTTCCTATTTAAAATATCCCGTCTTTTTAGATGGCGCCACAGAGTCACCTGCAGTTTGTAGAAATCTACAAACGAGAGAAATTCGTCTCCGACAATAGTCGATTACGGACCGAATTATCAACTTGAGGATGTCCAAACAAAGGGATTTTTAGTGAGACCGCCATATTGTAATTTTATTTGTGTTTCTTTGGAATGGTAAAAAGTGGTGCTTGCCAAATGGAAAGCGATACGCATGAAAAAAAATATTAGCAGTTTTTTTATATAAGGCAATAAACTGATAAATACTGTGCACTCTGTGCAGTGGCATTTGGTGAAATGTCATTGTTCTGTATTATTAAATATACTAGTAAATTAGCCTTTATTGGTTGGGTTCAGGAAGATAGCATAGAAACCAAGCCATTATTTGCAGACCATCTGAACGTTTGTCTAGTAGGGGGAATACCTTAGTCCTGGAAACAGCCTTTAGTATATTATAATTCTTAAGTGGACCAATGAAGCCTGTTTCATTGAAAATTAACTTAAAGTGATATAGAGAAATGTCAGGGGATAGGACTGAAATTGGTATGTTCAATATGTGATTAGGGACAAAACAAATCAATTTCATATCAAATCTTTATTGAAAGACACAGCAGAATGCTGCACCAAAATTAATAAATTAAATGAGGAACAATCGTAAGAAAATGATAGTTCAAATGTGCACAAAGCTATACTGTAGGCAGTTTAATGGAAAATATTTTAAAATGGGGTGAGTTTTTAGAACTATGTCCTCTTTGTCAAAATTATATTAGGTATATATTTTCTATTTTCAGAAATTAAGGACAAATTTAGTCTGCCCTAAGAAGCAGCATATACAGCAAACTTGATTTTGTTTTTGGATAGCCTTTTTAACAGCTAATATAATGTATGTATTAAAATTGTTTCTCTTTTTCTGCATAAACATAAATCTTTTAATTAATATAAGTTTTTTACTTATTTTACTGGGATCAGAAATTGCAGTCTGAAATACATAAATCTTTATTGCATGTACATTATTGAATATCTTCAATATGCAGCAATATTATTATCAAAATTTAATAATCCATATTAATGTATCCTCACAATAATTTATAAAGTATCATATAATAGTTAGTAATTCTTATATTAATTGTATTCGTCTAAAAGTGAATAATTTTAAGGACTTTATTTAACCTTACTTTAGTATTTTCAATGATTCCATCTAGTCTAAGTATTTTAAACATTTATTTTTTAATTTAATTTATTTTTTTAACTTACATTTTGTATATTTTAAATATAAAATCTAGAATTAAATTTAAACGGCCCATGCATTAATTAACTTAGGTGCTGCTGCAACTGATCAATAATTTGGCATAGTTGAACAAATTGTAATTTATGACAATTTTTTTTATACATTATCGTATTTTCTGGATGCAACATAATAAAACAAATATCTATATATTGCATTTACATTATGCCTAACCTATTAAACATAAAATTATAAATGTCAAATATAAGATTACTGAATTACCCGCCGATCTAAAATTATACATATTGGTGTCCGGTCCAAGCGTCAGATGGCGCTCAAAACTTTGTTTTAATGTATCACATAAGACATGTCGCTCTAACGGTGGATGCTTTGTGATTTCCTTGTGAAACAATAGTGTGTGCAATAGGGTGCCGTCATTTGTTTTGCGTTATCAGAAGAATGGAACGCACTCGAAATAGTTGGAAGTGTCCCTTGTTTGGTGATTTATGTAATTTAAAAGAAAATATTTTGCAATCCTATATAGATGTGATGAAATTTTATGGGTGGACCCGATACAAATTGAAACATCAGAGGGAAACTAAAAAGGAGCCAAGGTGTAAAGAAATTTAGGCCCTTCTAGCCTCACAATATAGGCGAAATCTTCTATTCTTACAGTGGACCCCAAATGAATGAAAGTAATGTGCAAAAACCACCTTAAGTTTCACCTAAACATACCTGAAAACAAGTTTCATCTGGGAAGTAAATTTTTGTTTGACATTTCGGTTGTAAGTGAGGATGTGCATATCTCCTCACAAGAATGCTTGTCCTAAAAACAATAAAAATACCTGCAAAAGAACACAACTTCATAAGATCAACAAAGATGTAGGCACAACTAAACAGATTACTCAGGGAACTGAACAGAAAGCTGTTACCAGAAAAATATGCAAGCAAATAACTAAAAGTAGCCAAAATAATTAGGGAAAAGTTGAGTAGCTCATCTGAATCCGAATGCCCACAAGTGGATTGTGTAAAATCAACCCAAACTTATTTGAGGACTTCACATAAAGAATCAGAGAGTACCGCAATAGCAGTTTATTATGCTTTATTTATTATTATAGATTTGAAGTGTTCGACAGGGCAGGAGCAGCTATCGCATTAGCAGTTCTGCAGTTTTATTTTATTTTATGTTCCAATAATTATTTGCGATATTAGTTTCGTTTTAATAAACACAATTACGATTGATTTAGAAATTTAATTTATAAGCAATGTTGATTAGTGCAACTTTTGCTGCCCTACTGTTCTAAACCGCATTTTTTGAAAATTTCCACATTAAACCGGAGACAGAAGATTAATTCCGATTGGTACCAAACTTCAAGTCTGTTTACACTTATAATTTAATTTGGGTCCGTTTTATCAATGGGCCTGAAAGAAAACTGAGAATTCTTTTTTCTCCATACTTAAATGAGCCATCCTAATGTATACCCAATATAGGATACACCAAATTTTGCAAAGGAAGACGGCTTTATGATAATGTAAAGATTTCTCTCTCTCGGGACATCTATGAGGACGACTTTCTGTAAAGGACAATCAGTAACAAATTATCACTACTACACTAACTAAATTACTACCTATCCTTAATAAACAACATCTCAAAACTAACTTAATGACTTGTTACACTATTAAAATGTTATGGTATTTACACTATATTTGCACCACTGTCATGGAACATTAATAAAACTGTAGGCAAAACAACTAGAAAACAATTATCACCTCATTACAAACAAACTTGACAATCATCACCATCACCACCAGCATTTCGAAGTACATCGTTTATTTTGACATTCTAATAACACCCAGTGGCTGTGACACGGGGGCGTCGATTTTCAACACACAAGGGTGGGTATTTTTTGACCGCAGGGGGCATAATTAGACCAGTGGGTGTGATAGATCTAAAACATGCGGTTGACCCTGACGCGTAGCAGCATGCAAACTGAGGCCCTTCTTGCTTTGTCGTTCGTTGTTAGACTGTTTTTATCTCGACGATATCATTACCCACCCTAATTATGCACGGTGTGCAGTGGTGTTAATTTTTCTCCCGATCACTATGGTCTGAGAATTGGGTGGACTTTTCTTTCAGGAGCAGAATGACTGTTTATTTTCTTTTGTGAGCAAGACGTATTGTTAGATTTCCAAAGGTAGTGTGGGATGATAAAAAAGATTTTGAAGGGTGTAATATTAAACGACTCAAAGAGAAATTGCTTTGTGATTTTTAAAAAAATTAAATTAGGCTCTTTGGGCTATTCAACAAGAACGTCAGTATCTGAATTAGATTTGACCAATTTCTATTACTCTATTTTATAATACAATTGTAGGAAACAAATAAGGAAGGTTTCGAAATTTGAAAAAATGGTACAAAATCTGCTTCATAAAGACAACAGCTTTAAAAAATATATATTGCGTTTCATTCCATTTGCTTCTTTCATTTCCATGTAAAAACATTATATTATGCTTCTTTCATATGTAGATACAGGAAGATATATCAGTTTCAGTGCATCTAGTAAATTTATTTGATTTCTATTTCTTGTGGCTGGGTGCTGTACATACAACCACTGACATTCTAGTACAGGATCTAAAAAACGGAAAAACTAACATGATGATTTTGTTGGGATAATTGCACCAAAAATATGATGTCATAGTTGATCTGAGGTTATCAACTAAATATATCCGAGATGAATTTGGTCACCATTAAAAAGATCAAGAAGTTTGAGTTTTTGGGAATAACACCACAATTGCAGGAAAGTCCAAACTTTTTGGGGTCTAAATGTCTAAATCAGACCCCTATATCAATGGTCATAAAACTATCACAACTGAATATAAGAAAACTAAAAATTAAAATGTTCCTAATGACAAATTAAGTAACACAATTTGACATTAAATGTTTGGCAATAATTTATATTTAAAAAAGAACCGACTTCAACTGCCTAAAATAAAAAGTACAATTCTATTGATATGTTAGCGTATTCTTATCTGTCTCTCTCTCAAACACTTTCTCTCTCTCACACACACACTTTCTCTCTCTCTCTCTCTCTCTCTCTCTTTCTCTATGATTTATATTTTTTTGTATATTTTCCAAATATTTCTTAACATTTTTATTCGTTTTTGTATCTGTACTACTTTTGATAAGTGTAACTCTAATTCACCCTATATTGCAACCACCCTGTATATGTTTCTGTATTGGTCACTCAATATACTTATGTTCCACACCATATAACAGTTTTTTAACCACCAGCTGTAACTATAATTCCACTCCATCCTATATTTCAGTCATTCTATATATGCAACTGCTTGTAGCATTTTTTGAACTCTCCGCCCTATAACGGTTTCAAATTGTCCTTAAATCACCCTGTATACCTGCTTATTTACGAATACATTTTATGTCAAGTATAAGCAATTAGTTATGATTCCATACCTGTATAAGAACAGTTTTATTTCACTCTTAATTCAACCACCTAGTATATGCAACTACTTTTGTGCCACCCAATACAACATCTTTTGTACCACGCTGTATAAGTCTATTCCACCTTATAAGTTTCAAGCCATCCTATATATGCAACTTCTTATGTACCACTCAACATCATATTTACTTGTAAGAATTTTTGAACCCACATGTTTAACTGTAATTTTACTTCGCCCTATATTTTAACTGCTTCCATACATCCACACACACACTACCATAGTCTACCGTAAAGATAAGATCGATCACATAACAATTTTTCTTTTAAATACATTTCACTTTAAGACCCGTAAAATGAAAACCGCTTACAAACACCGTGTATAATTTACTGCATGGCATATCTTGACATTTAAGCTAGATATTTATGATGAAAATTTGGCATTTACATTGATTTTTACAGTTTCTTCAGCAAAACCGGGTATATTTTACGTTATATAAAATTAAACTCTTTGTTTTTTTCAGATTTTCTGGAAAATCGTAAATCTCCCGTTATAGAAAATTATGTGGTATCTTTCTGTAACATTCCTTAAAATGCCGTTTAAAATTGCCGTTTTTGTAAAATCACTGAGCATACATAAGAAAAAATGCAGACGAATTGATAACCTTCTCCTTTTTGGAAGTCAGTTAATAAAACTGATGTACTTAAGAGAATTTACTGCTAATTTGATATAAACAGAGTTCAAAGTGTCCCAATTTGAAAGAGAAATGATCTGGCGCTCCCAGGTTGGAATTTGCTTTAAAAATTTCTCCAAAAATGATATTAATGAAATTCTGACGTTCCAGAGATCACATTAAATTCTTAAGGGAAAACCTAGGAAAAACCTTATGAGGGTACAGTTTGTTCAAAAGGAATATACCATTATTAATTTCATCCTTGATTTTTGCATTCATTTAATAAAATTAAAGCAGATTGTTTCAGCTTTCGTTTTGTTTTCTGGTATGAGCAAGATTTCAGGCATATTCACACATTTTTTACTTTTCAAACATTTATAGGTCTAGAGGTCTCTTCAATATAAAATTTGTTACATTTCCAAGAAATTTGATACTACGAATCTTCTTATTTTTAATTTTCTTGTTCAGTTGTGTTAAGTTTTATTACCATTGATATCGGGGTCTGATTTAGATCCCGAAACGTTTGGACTTTTTGAAAAATACAAAAAAAAAACATAAAACTACAAACCTGAGATGCCACAACTATCTTTCAAAAAACAACTAGAAGAAGTTTTCATAGCCAATAAAGAAGATGTCGCCAAGCTCAATCTTTGTAAATCACAGCATATTGCAATAGTAAAAGAAAAAAATGTATCTATTCAAAATATTCAAGGTTTCCAACAACAATTTGATCTCCAAGCAGTAGTAGGTTTATTATAATAATTGAGTTTCTAATTAAAATTATATTTTTGCTATATAAAGATCCTAAACAATTTTTTGTTATGGAAAAAAAGAAATAAAAAATCATACTGCGCCTATGGTCATTATTAGAAAAGGCCAAAAGGCAATTTAAAAAACTAGAGGTACTACATATGAGCCGTGTGGGACACCCTTATTTGCTTCCACAATGTGATCAGATTCCCTCAACTCTCACAAATTGATACCTGTGGTTCAAATGTGAGTTAAGCTAAAATCAAACATAAATATCTATGAATCCTTCATTCATAAACAAAAGATACGTAATCATAGCATATGTTGGTTTATTAAAAAAATACAAAAATATGGTCGTTATATGTTTATGTGTTTATTAGTGATCGACTTTTCACATTGAGGGTATATTGGTGGAAAGTTTAAGTTCGGCGCCTTCTATTGAAAAAGGAGTTCAAACTATAATTAAACTACTGTGCCTACACCAGAGCTGGATCGAAGACTTCCGAGCCTGGTGCCTTCAATATGACATTTGCACAGGCCGTAAGGAGACAAAGGTATGGTACCAATGATAGAATGAACACTAAAGGACCTCGTTTGGAAGAGTTTTTATAGATGTATCTGGGTCATTCCCAGAGTTTGAAATGGGTAAGAAATACATTTAGTTTACTATATATTATTTCAACAAATGGTCTGAAACATCAGTTATAAACAGCAAGGAAGCAACGACTGTCGCAACTGTGTAACAGCTATTCAACAGTTTAGTTACAGCTTCATTTCGACCAAGGGCGAGACTTCAAAACATCTGTACTATGTTGGGTATCAAAAATACAGAATCCATTCCTTGCCCCACAATCAGAAGGTATGACGAAGAGATTTAATAGAACCTTGCTCAGAACAACACTTATCAAAGATCGGTAGTAGCCACAAATGTGATTGGGATGAGTATATACCCCTGTTTTTTGCTTAACGTATTACTCAGCCGTCCACAACAGTACAGGACTGACTGGGTCGAAATACTGTGAAGTGGATACAGGATCGACGAGGTAGTCTATCAGATTTGCAGGAAAATGAAGATGGTCCATTTAGACCGGCCGGCTTTCTACTGTAATTGAAATAATGCTAACAGCTAAAAGATGTCTAGTGTGCCATATACTCAACTATGGGAGAGTAAGAAAACGGGAGCACCGTTCCGTCTCATAAAAAGGGATAAGTATATAAATGTGTCGGCTGGAAAGAGACGGCCTCCGTTAAGAAGCGTTCGCTTGAATAAAATTCAGTTTACCCATTAATTAAAAATGTTATTGTTTTCGGCATGTAATTACATATTTTTGGGTATTAACAACCACAATTAAAAATATAATCGGTATGTTTATAAATATAACATATGGCACACTTTTAAAGAAAGATATTTTTTAGTTCCATCCCTCCGCCTCTGTGCTGCATTACCACATCCATTCAGTTCAAATAAACAACCTCTCGGGGAAACAAACTTCTTACTGATTGAAATGCAGAAAAGAACCATCTCGATGGGATGGTGTGTTTGTGTCCTTAGAGAAATATATTTTCATTTTAATGTGAAAGCGAAGTTGAGAATTTTCAATTGTTAAATGCAGCTCAATCTGTTTCGAGGACCTTTTGAGTGTTTTCTTTGAGGGGGAGAATGCAATGGAAATGTTGTATAAAGAGATGGAGTTTGAATGAAAAAAATAATATGATTGTTTTTTAGATACCACAAGAGATTTGTTGTTGTTTGATGTAATGAAAACGAATGTTATTTTTTCCACTAATTTAAATGACAAGTTCTGATGTGAGGAAATATTTAAATATATATATATATATATATATATATATATATATATATATATATATATATATATATAAATATAACAGGTTTACTTTTTAAAACAAGTTAGGTAGGTATCTTTGTAGATCTTCGGGAATAACTACCTCGCTTGTATTGAGAAAAGCTGTCAATATATAGGACAAATATTAATTACTGCGAAATCAATAATTTTAATGAATTAATAAATAGGCATTTCTAACAGAACAATCGAATTTTTTGCCTGAGCCAAAATTACCCTGAATTTAATAAAAGATATTGCACCCAAATTTCCGACTTAGCAATAGCCCTCTGGCCCACTGCTAGAAGATATCTTTAAGGCACCTCCTTATAAAATAGACAATTTGTGTAGGTATGTTGATGGCATTCTGTCGGACAGGTACAAGCAAATAATTGGAACTTTGCCTTAATAGTTTACAAACAAACATTACTTTCAACACGAAGCGTCGCTTTACACGTGCCGTAGTGAAGCAGTGTTGCATGTACCCTTACGTACCGTTTCACACATGCCGGACAAATTTACACGCCGTCGGACCGATAGCTACCGGCCGGTTAGCTGCCGGTTGGCTGCCGGCTTGTCTTGCTGGATGAGCCGACGTTGGCTATGGGGTAATAACCGTATCTTTATTTGTAGGATATTATAAATTACTAGTAGACAGGTCCGGGCGTTGCACGGGCTAGACAAATGGGATTATTTGACATATTTAAAAAAATTGTAATTTGTAATTTTTACATCCTGCCTAATTTTTGTGAAAACCAATTAACATCAACATTCATAAGCGAAAATTATATGGCAACAACTGCTTCTAAAAATACTTTATTTTTGGATTTAATATGAATGGCTAGATATATTTGAAGTGAGATTTTTGAAATTTGCTATTGCAGGTATCCAGTTTTCATTTCAGGTTTGTTGATATTTCATTGCTATTTCTGACGTTTTTGGGTGTTTTTGACATTTTTGACGTTTTTTAATTTTCTGGACTTTTTTGACGTGTTTGACAATTTTGACATTTTTGACTTTTCTAACATTCTTCCATTTTGACTTTTTTTAAACTTTCTGTCATTACTGACAATTCTGACATTTTTGATATTCTTGAAATTTTTTACATTTCTCACATTTCTACAATTTTTGATATATCTGACATTTTTGGTGTTTGTCATTTTTGACATTTCGGACATTTCAAATATTTCTGACCTTTTTGTGAATACTGACATTATTGATATTTTGGCATTTTTGACATTTCTAATATTTCTTGCATTTCTGACATTTCTGGCCTTTCTGACAATTTTGATATATTTGTCAGTATTGACATTTCTAAAATCTAGATATTTTCAACATATTTTGCCTCCTTTGACGTTCTTGAATTTGTTGACGTTTTATCATGTTTGATATTTTTGACAATTGGCATTTTTTACATTTTTACAGTTTTGACATTTTTGACAATTTCGACAATTTGAACTATTTTGACATTTCTGACATTTTTCAAAAATCTTAGATTTTTGACATTTCTGACATTTTTTTATATCTCTGACTATTCTGACATTTCTGATATTCCTCACATTTTTACAATTTTGATATGTTTTTCATTTTTTACATTTTAAATATTTTTACAACTTAAATTTTACTTTTTATTTACGGTGACGTTGGCCCTTTTAGTTAGTTCCGTTAGTTTAAGCATTTTTCGTGTTGAGTACATAAATATTTTTTTTGATTTTTTCGTTTTAGAATTTTGACAGAATACATTTGACAATTTTGAGAAATTTTATAATGTTGTCATGTTTGGTGTATTTAATATTCTCGTTTCGAAGTTTTTTTACAAAAAAAATGAGTGGCAGCCATTTGAAACCGAACAATGGAAGCGAAAGCTTCTTACGAAATATACTTCCCTTTTCTGTATTTTCCTTTATTTGTGTTGTGTTAGTAATGGATATAAATTTCAGGTAAATTAAAATAACTATTTTGTTGCGAGTTAAGTATTAATCCTAAGTTAATTCTTAAATTAAATATATATGCAAAGAAATATAAGTTTAGATATTGAGTAAGTGTTTGTAAATAGTTTTGTTCATATGAGTAAGTATTTGAAGCCAAGATGTCAACGAAAAGTCCGTTTTGTTCTTAGGTAAGATTATTACAAACACATAACATTTATACAAAACAATATATTTACCTATATATTCAATGGTAGCAACAATTTAATTCTTTTAAAGTTTTTATTCTATATAATATTAAAATGTTCTTATTTTTTTATGTGAATTGAAAATAGTACATAAAATTAATTAACAATGACATAACATTATAAAAAAGTGTAATTATTCTGGGTTTCGAACCCGAGAACTTTGGATTCGCAGCCGTGCGCTTTTGACTCTGGCCCACTTTCAAAGATATAAATGTTCTGGATGTATGTAATATAGCAGTCCCTCTATTGAGTGGTTAACGTAATTTTTTTATTAAGATAACCAAACGATGTAAATAAATGACATGTTTTGCTTAATATGTCTCCTTCGATGAGTCTACATTCGTTGATAATATGAAAATTTAATGCCAAGTTGCCTTTTTGTGTGGTATTCTTTTTAACTTCTGAGGTATGTCAAGTCACCAATTTGATATATTAGTTTATTTTCTATATATTATTGATTTTCTATAAAAGAATAGATTCTTAATATATTACCTGGTCCTTGTTTCTTGCACAGAGAACATAATTGGATGGGATTTCAAGATCGACCAGTTATAGTGCCGGTCGGTCCGGTCAGCCGGGTCGAAACAAATTAAATTTAAAGTTATGCATTTTATTCCCTTGCTCATCTAGTTTCAAATGTGTAAGTGTGGGCTTCCGTTAAGAAGCTTTCGCTTCAAAATTTAGTATCGAGTCATTTGAAATTACTGAAAATATATAGCCTCCCCTTAAAGATGATTTTCACTTTGTCATATAGTTAATAAATAGATGAGATAGACGTACGAAAATAAATAAAGAATTTCTACTAATGTACAAAAGGCCCCAAGAATAGTTCTTTTTGGAACTTAGAATGAATGAATGAATGAAGCCCCTGACACGACAGAAGGCTTATAGTAGCAATTCGGTTTCGACCCATTTCAAGACTTAAAGACGAATACTGTTGGCCTGCTCGGTGAATTCACCCGGCACGAGTGAAGTGACGCTAACTGTTATCACGTTAATCATCACAAGTAAAAACAACAGCTTAGGGGTTAACATTTACACAAAATTGACTTCTACAGTTACCGCCATCCTTAACTTATCCTTCATCCCCATCCCCATTCCCATAAACTAGGATCGTATAAATAAGTAATACATATTTTTTCGTAATATTCATTTATTTTAAGATTCAGTACATATTTCTTATTTTTAATAATTTAATAATTTGACAGTTTGTAACCATTTGAAAATGGTAGAGTGAATCGTGTGTGCCTATGGAGATTAAAACCTAAACCAGCTAGTGTCAAGAAAATAATTCTACAAAATACGAAACTAAAAATTTCCAGAAATACATCATTCTAATTAACTACCATATTTTAATTATTCTCCAGTTTTACCATATATACCAGTTCGTTCAACATTTTTTAATTCCTACTTACTGCGCCAATACAAATAAGATAAAACTTTGTCCGACATTATTTTCAATTCTCCACGCCGACACTCGTGATAAATATGAATATATTAAAGATACCATTATTATTATCAAGTCGATAACAATGTAAAGCTTTAGAGCTTTTGTAAACACCTCAATCAATCGGTTCTGTGCTCGTACGAAAGCGTACGGATTGGTATGGATAGACCTGTCTAGTTAGAGCGATACAGATCTGCATTTGAAAGAGTGGCAGGCGGCTGTTGTATCGAAAACGGGGAAAACGAGGAAATGATATGGAAATTGCCACTCTGACGATTCTTCTATATACAATGTACGAATGTTGTGAATTCGTGTGGAGCTGTCAGCGAAACTGGAAAACAGGAGATGTTTCGGCGAGATGATTCTATGTTTCAAAAATAAAGTTTGAATCATTTTTGGTGGGATCAGTTTATTTCAATTCTTTCTATAATAGTCAACTACATGAAGTAATGACGTATATTTTCTTTAGTTGATTTGCAAACTGTAACTTATTGATTTTGGCTTAACGTCCTGAACTAGTTACACTAAATACCATTTCACTTCAAACGTTCGTATAACATGTCATCATTCTTGTTTTTAATAGTCCCACCCACATCAACTATTTTTGCCTGGTCTATGTCGATTTGTTTCATTCATAACAACATGCAAAAACTGAAATTGTTGCTAAAGTTAGTTTTCTGTGTAAGAAACACCTGCCAGTTTAAATATTAAGAGTCTTTTTTTAAAGAAAATGAATAATTTAACAAATATACGATCCAATTAATATACAATACCTTCACAAAATTAACTTTTCATTTTAATAAACATTCCATTTGTGTGTTTATGATATTTTAACTTAGAGATTTGACGTATTGTCAATAAATGAAACAAAAAGAGAGTCTAAGGTTGAGAATGTGACTCTTAAATTAGTTTAAGGTCTGATCGCCTTGACTTAGTTTGACAAACATTTTACTATTACATTTGTGTCTTTTTTCACAGTTTCTTTGCCATTGAGAACGGAGTCTGTTAACGTTTAGAAATGTAGAGAAATTTCGTGACTTGTGGTGTTATTTCCCAGAAAGTGATTAAACATTAATATCGTTTAGAAAACAACTATGAAACCTTAGTTTCTCAGTAGTGCTTTATGTACTTTGAATACCTGAATGCTTAACTTAAATTTGTAGGGCTAAGTTTTATATATATTTTACACTATACTGCCCTGAAGTAGTATTGTAAGTGTCAGACACTTTCCATGGACCAGAACTTTTGTCAGACGCTTTAAAGCTCCACAAAAATAAATGAACTTTACTTATTTTTGCATGTCTGATATTTCACCAGTCAGACAAATTATAATGATCAAACATCTCCTAAACACAACAATTGTTCAGCCGTGAGTACGATTGCCAGAGTACCATGCGCAAGCATAGAGTAAAGTATAAAAATATTAAAAAATAGTATATTTTTAAATCGGTTACATGTTGCACTTTCCCAATTAGCTTTTTTTCTTCTTTTTCATTTTGTTCTTAAGAAATCGTTTTTATCGCACGTACGGAAGTCTTTTCAGTTTGTGTCTTTTTGTCTTTTGGTCACCATATATACATGCACGATTTTTGTCAGTATTCACCTCACTTTCGAATGAAACATTATGAGAAGTGGATTCAACAACACATTTAAACGCCACATAAGGTTCTTTAGAATTAAATGAGACCGGTTTGACTGATTCTAATTCAGCTGGCTCAGGTATTACAAAAGGTTCAGGAACAGTACTAGCTGGATTTAAGTTTGATGCTATATCTGAATTCGGAACTGTAGAATAAGCTTCTTGTCATGGTAGATAATGTACATGGACCATTATTGGTAATAAGATTACTGGCTAGACTTGATGTCGATGATGTTGATGTGTTGATGTATTTTCAATACTCAATGCATTTTTTCTTTGATAACCACAGTCGTACAAATTATCTGGCAAAATTACTTAATTGAATTTTAGGTTATGAATTTTTTTACAAAATATACAACTCAATGATTCTTCTTCCATGATTTATGATGTTCAAATTATTATAAAAATTATTACTCACATTTTTCACGCGGTAAATGAGAGAAATATGTGCACTCACTGACCCAAACTATACTGTATAATATATGTTGCACAAACATTATCATACACATCTACATACACAGTAGACTGTAAGTTTAAGAACAGAAATTGCGTTACTATGGACGTCTCACTCGCTCTGAAAAGCATGCATTCTACTCTCATACTTATACTCACTGCTGAATAAGTTTGGTTTTAGGGAATGTTTGGTCATTAACTGATGAAATACATCTTTGTAATAATTACCTTAATAACATATTAGAAAATCCGACAGATAAAAATAAGTCAAGGTCATTTATTTTTTGTAGAGCTTTAAATAAAGCGTCTGACAAATGTTCTGGTCCATTAAAAGTGTCTGACACTTACAATAATACTTCAGGGCAATATTCTACACTAATTATATAAAAATCAGCCATACAAATGTAAATTAAGTAACTCTTATGTTTAGTTGTCTTTCTCAACTGGTACCTGCCCAGCTGTCACAGGGCAAACTCCACAAGCATTCAAAGGACATGAAATGCTACTGAGAACCTAAGGTTTCATCTTTGTGAAAATAAGTTATGTGATAGCTCTGGGATCTTACTCTATTATGTCCAGTACTAACAATCAAAAACAGAGACAGGGAGATAACGAGAGGCGGGAAGCATCTTATTTCACAAGAAGCGCTTCCATCGTTGAGTCTAGAATGACTGTCGCACCTTTTTTCTAGCCAGTTTTATTAGAACTTAGAAATGAAACTGACTAAGAGTATTTCAATAAAATCTCAGATACAAAAAATTGTAAAATTTACGTAGCTCCAATGAATATATCTCCAACCTTTAGGATACACACCTTGAAAACTTAAAAAAAAAATAATATGTAAAAATATTATGTAATTGACTAATTAATTGCAATTGTTTCAAGCGAATCAGTTACAAATAGGTCAATAATTATATTCAATTGGTCATCAATACAGAAATGATCACATAAGTGATTTAAAAGTCGAAACTCATCTAGAAAATACTAGCGCCTTAACCAAATTGAACAGAACTAAAAAAACTGGTTTTTATTGGTCCCTATTTGGTCTTCATTGGTCATTGCAATTCTTCTTCTTCTTTTCGTTTAATGGTCTCAACACTTTTAGGTTGTTTAGCCAACATTACTCCGTGACAGAAAACAAGTCTTGCTCTAGGCAATCGTTTCCTCTAGATTTATAAAAATAATAAATTTCCTCAACTTCAATCAAGTTTATATATTAATAATGACTTTTAACAAAAACTTTTATATACACAGCCGGATCAGAAATTATTGGACTTCCTTCCTTGTTGACTTTTCTATTCTACCACTATCACTATAATTAATTCTAATAGTCTTTACACTTCTTAAGTGTCTTTTGCAGTTCACTACCATGAGGATTTATTTCCTCATGTGTAAGTGTGACCCTAGATAAGTACATTTCGCTTCAAAATATACCAGGTGATCCATTTAAGAAAATTGCTCTCTCAATTTATCCCAAATTGGTCTGGTAATTGTTTTTCGGCTTTTGCCATCTTAATCAGCAAACTAAATGGTATTTCTTTCATAATTTAACAGACCTCTTACCTCTAATAATAACCCAATTAGTAATATTGACGACTAAATTGGTATACAGGGCGCCCTGTATACTGCATAATCCGTTGCATACTTCGCAGAGCTAATAACAACAGAATAGACAATATGCTGTACAAAATCGTACCAAAAATACACAATTTAAGTCACTTTTAAAACTCGTAAACAAAAACAAACCCCACCGAATCGACAACGGAAAAGAAAGCTCCGAAGAGCAAAGCAATTTTCGAGTCAATCAATCACAAATAAACGGAGTAGGCATTAACAAAGACCATTCTTGATTAGACGGACATGTAAGCATCGGAAGAGGTGGGGGAGGGGTTCGCATTGGTTTGAGAACAGGGAAAAAAGAGAATAGCGACTCACCATTGTTAACCTACAGATTCGGATTTTAATCAAGAGGGCCTCTCTTCTATCTATATCAACTGATATGTGGAATTGAACGTCATTCAGATGTTATTGTACATTCACAAACAGATTTTCACCGGATGGTAGGTAGTTAGTTTTCCGAAGTTCTTCCTTTTTTGGTTCCAAAAACAGTGGCGTAGGTATAGAAATAATTCGACATTGCAGATTACTTTTATGCAGTGTATATGTTAGAATTATTTGTGTTTCTGCAAAAAATCAGCAAGGCTTGTGTAACAAGCTGTAGATCATTATACCGAGTGATCAATATCAACTGTCTTGAGTTGGCAACATAAATTCCGTATAGTAAGAACATTTTCAGTGCCTATTGCAGACACTGTTTATAATTTTTGACATGGAATGTCACCAATGTTATTACGATATTTGGGGGATTTTAGCAATTGTTTGATTTCTTGGTAATTATTCTCTCTACGGCTTATGATTGTTTGCGGTGCAAAAGGACACTTTTATTGTGACGGTAGTGCTACTTAAATGAAGATAGGTCATATTTGAAACATTTTCACAACACTGAAATTGAATTGAGAATAGGTTTACAGACTGGGAGTTTACAAAATGTCATAACATCAACACTTATATGATTAAGATTTTAAACAAGAATAAAATTGTTGTTTGTGGCTTAACTAATCAATTAAAGATTTGGATCTAACTTTTTTTATTCTGATGAAGCCTGTTTGTACTCATAAAATATTGTATTTAAATATAATTTATACCATTTCTGCTAAATATGTTGTTATTTTTTAAAAAATATTATGTTCGGTAGGCTTTTTTATATCTAGATGCCTATATTAATAAATCATAAACAAATATTTTCTCTATTTCATGATTATCAAGGTGATTCCTGTCCTTAATGTCATTTATCAAGTGTTGTCTAGTTCTTTTAATTTATCAAATTCACCATTTGCTTATTGACACCTTGTTATCAGAGTTTAGTTTTTGCACATTATAGCATAAAATTTGACATTATGCTAATTATTACTTGATTTTAAATTTCTTCTGGGAAAAATGCTTGAACATGTCGATTTGTAACTATAAATGCACATTTTTTCAACAAAAAAAATTAGATAGCGTTTGTCATGTGACATTGGCGAGTACCAAGCGTCCTAGGTTAAATGCGGGCATCGAAAACATTCAATGTTTATATTTATGAACAACTACTTCATGATTATCAAGATGATTCTCTTTCTCATTCTCTTTCTCAATCTCTTTCTCAATCTCTTTTCTCATTCTCTCTCTCATTATCTTTCTCATTCTCTTTCTCATTCTCTTTCTCATTCTCTTTCTCATTCTCTTTCTCATTCTCTTTCTCATTCTCTTTCTCATTCTCTTTCTCATTCTCTTTCTCATTCTCTTTCTCATTCTCTTTCTCATTCTCTTTCTCATTCTCTTTCTCATTCTCTTTCTCATTCTCTTTCTCATTCTCTTTCTCATTCTCTTTCTCATTCTCTTTCTCATTCTCTTTCTCATTCTCTTTCTCATTCTCTTTCTCATTCTCTTTCTCATTCTCTTTCTCATTCTCTTTCTCATTCTCTTTCTCATTCTCTTTCTCATTCTCTTTCTCATTCTCTTTCTCATTCTCTTTCTCATTCTCTTTCTCATTCTCTTTCTCATTCTCTTTCTCATTCTCTTTCTCATTCTCTTTCTCATTCTCTTTCTCATTCTCTTTCTCATTCTCTTTCTCATTCTCTTTCTCATTCTCTTTCTCATTCTCTTTCCCATTCTCATTCTCTTTCTCATTCTCTTTCTCATTCTCATTCTCATTCTCTTTCTCATTCTCATTCTCTTTCTCATTCTCTTTCTCATTCTCTTTCTCATTCTCTTTCTCACTCTCTTTCTCATTCTCTTTCTCAGTCTTTCTCTCATTCTCTTTCGCATCCTCTTTCTCATTCTATTTCTCATTCGCTTTCTCTTTCTTTCACTTCCTCGCACTCTATTTCTTTCTGTCTCGTGCTCTCTCGTGACAGCTACTGCTGCTATAACTAGTTTTTGAATTCGTTAATTTTTACAAACATATTTATATATGAACTTGAATCAAAGTTAGCGGCTACACAAAATTGGGGTTTAATTATTCGTGAAATACCAAAACATAAGAACTATAAAAACAAAATTGCCATTATATTTGCTAATCTAATACAATAGAAGAACAACATCGATGGCCTGACGTCAGCCGAATTGAGTTTGTCCGAAAAATATTACTTAATAGATAATTCTAAACAGTACAAACCACACATGGTGAATGTGAACCTTTTCAAATTCGACGTTATCAAAGAGCGTTTATTTTTCAGATGTCTTTTATCGACAACGGTTTATAATGTAACTAATACAGAAAAGGAGGTAAGTAAATTCCATTATGTACAGAATTCCAATTTAATTCTTTAATAACATCAAAGCGTTACAACATAACAGAAGAGGCGAGCCGCCATTCCACCATCGACAAATAATAGACCAGGGCTGACTTGATATATTGAACTGTCAACAATCTGATTTTGAGCACATACTGAATTTAATTGAATTTATTATAAACGTTGACGTCGAAGTAAAAGCTGTCGATGAAAAGCCAGGAGAATTTCCAATTTATTCGGTACAGGTACAAAGAACACAAAACGGTGATGGGAAAGAGGTATAGCTCACGTACGGGGGAATTTTCGCAGTTTTTTCGGGTGTAATTGCGTGATGAATAATGTGAGTTTCCGAAATTATCGGAAAAAGTGCTATTTTCTTTCCAAAGATTTACTACAGCTTATATACAAAATTTATATATAAGTGAAATAATCAAGATCGGACATTAAATTGTATTATAGGAATAATTTTTCACAGGTGTCAATTGCGTCATATAGTTTTTACTGTCTCGTCTGTCCACTTCAAGCCGTTGACATTCCTTTTGTAGCTATTTAGGTTTACGATTAGAAACGGATAGGAGACAATGCGAACTGACCTGAGGAGGGTAGATTGATACTGTCTAAACGTCGTCAATTTATTGCTTATTTGCGGAAGAGATGTGATATTCTACTAAGTAGATGAATAACCAAAAGCTCTGTAGGTCTGTCTTCTTATTTTTCAGCCTCTATTCTTCCAAATGTTTCCATTTTTTTCTCTATTATGATTCTACTAATTAAAATCATAACTAGATTCTAGTTCATTGTCATGGTTTTGCAATCTTGATCTTGCTTTTGAATTTTCACCTGACCAAGACAAAGACTGCCAAAATGTGTAAGACCAAGCAAGATTTGAGCAAGAACAAGACTAAGCCTGCGTGACTCTTGCGTCGCATAATTAAAGATAAGTCAAACTGAGATTTGTACGTTATTGAGGTAGTTGGTTTCAATACCAATATTGACATACCTTCCCCCGTATATTTTTTTAGTAAAGCTCATACCTTGTAGATAGATAGATCACAATATAACTATGCTGGTATAAGTCTTATGGGCAGATCTAATGTTAGTACGTAAGTTTTTTTGAGTCCTATTTTCTTCTAAAATTGGTTTAAAAATTGTAGCAAATTTTTTAGGTTATCTATGCCTACATCGGTTTAAATACACTTTTCAGAGACAAGGTAAACAACTTGGGTGAAATAAGTAAATAGGTTATACAGGAACCAGTTCAAAATCGACCAAACATACATGTTATTTCTCATAAGAGATTCTAAGGTTAAAATTAGCGAAAATTTACCCCGATGACCTTGAAATCACCAAGGTGAGCACCATTTTGCGGCGAACGCGTTAATCTAAACAGTGTCGTGGCGCCATCTTCCGGCGGGGGCGTTTATTTAAACGGTGTGTTGGGGGTTGCGGCGCGCGCAGGTAGTTGGAACCATCATCTGAAGGCCGAGGTAATTAATTAGAAAAAAAAGCTGTGGCTATATGATTATTAATATAAGAGTTTCTTCCGGAAAATGGGTATCTGAATGTTGCTGGTTCGATGTGTTCAAATTTGTCATAAAAAAATGTGGCATATAGAAAATTCGGTGTGTAATAACTAAACAACTAGTTTTAGTTGAAATGTCATTACCATCAAAGATCTTATGATAGTCTGTTAATGTTTTAAGTGTGTAAGTGGTCTTAATGCAACCTGTCCTGATTCCTTCCTGCTAAACTAGTTGATATGAATCTAGCTTTACAGTAGGACGATTTATTATAATTCGGACAATTAAACTGTATATGTGGGATAATAAACTTATAGGCCTATAAGTTTTTATCTGTACTCAAGAAACTAGAAGCGTAAACAGAAGAATACGAGAATTATGCAAATTGGTCTGAAGGGGCATATCGGTTGATCCGGGGAGGGATCACCTGAAGCATTTATCAACCGCGAAAACTCATAATAAATATTATAAGGGAGTTTATCTGTTAGTTGAGCCTTGCCGACGTTTCGCTAAGGTTTCATTTGTCATTATCCGTACCTTGTCAGCTACTACGCTGAGAGTTGCTGTGACCATGCTATGTATTAATAATCCTTCGTCGGAAGTTGTAGCGACACAGATTGATTGTAATTGGCTTCTCCCCAACAGCAATCGATTGTGTTACATGGCCAGTTTTCAAGTCCGCTATTTGTGTTGCTAGTTCGATATATTTCGATTTTTTATTTACTGATTTTTAATTTCCAAGTTTTGGAGAAATGCAACTCGTCATTTTGTTATGTTAGGGATTTGTTGGGAGATGCCAAAATTAATTTGATTCCTAAAATGCAGGCTTTGTGTGTCTGTTTCTGACAGTTAGTTTGTGCTCTTCTAATCTATCACAGATTCTCCTGTTTGTATGACCGACATACCTTTTGCCAAGGGTTTCACAAGCAATGCTAAATATGCCCTGCTTTCCTAGTATGATTTTGGGTTTTTCAAAGTTGTACCTATGGTTTGGTGATGTTTATAAGAGCTTACATTGCTGCTTACTAAGTATATCAAAGTAGTTGTTTGACAGAAGTATGTTATGATAAGCAAACTAGTTATTAATTATTTCATAAAATATTTCGCACTTATAAAGACAAACTATGGCTTTTTTCTCAGTGTACGCGGACTTCTTTGTTAAGAAATATTATTATTGATATGGTTGTTTTGCCGTTTCGCGTCCACTTCGTGTTATAAATGATATTTGTTGGCACGACGTTGCGACATGTTTCTTTTTAGAGTGCTTTGTGTTTCTTCCCCGCATCATCTAAAAGTTTTGGCCTGGTAATGCTTTCTGTTTTGTGTTACATCGGCCTTTATATCCGTCCGTTATTTATGGTAGTTGGAGGTCTTTTATGTCTGCAGAACTTACTCCACCAACTGATTAATAACTATCTATATTGGCGTGTTGAACGTTTGGGGAAAAAGCGGACTGTGTAAATCTTCAGCTAGTCGAGAGCGGAGTTTTAATGGGACATATCTAGTTTCACCGTTTTTAAAATTTAGAAACGAAATAACTTGAGCAATTTTCATCTGATAATTTTTGAATTCAAAGTAAATTTTGATTCATGTGGAAGTTTCATATAATGGGTGTTTAGGTAAGGGCACAAGATTTGAGGTTCAATAAAACAGTTTTCTATAGCAAAGGATATTTATTGATTTATAATGTACTTGCCGTTACCCGTGGTTTCATCCGCGTATGGAAAGTAGAATTCTTTGCAATATAAATAGCTTATGAAACATATGGGCTATCCAATATAACAATTTCTTCTAACTTTGTTGAACCACTTAACATAACTATAAATCTACCAATTCCGAATACATTTCAACCAAACTGCAAGTGCTTATGGGCCACATTATATAACAATTTTATTCAACATATATTTGGAACCACCTTGTATAGTTGTAACTCTGCTTCACCCTATAGTGCAACCATCCTGTATATGCTATTGTTTATTTGTCACCCAATATACCACTTTTTAATTACCTAATTATAGTTCTACTCCACCCTATACGCTATATAACAATTATTTCTGATAATTATTGAGCCACCTCATAAATTATAATTTTAACCGGCCTTTATATGAAACTTTTTTTAAAATATATAAATAAAATTTTGCTTCGCTACATATTTCAGGTATTTAATATAGCAGAATGCAATTGTTCCTGGTCTACCTTATACAACAATTTTTTTAAAATATTTTTTAATCCACCTTGTAAAACTATAATTCTACTAAGCCCATATCTTAACCACCATATATTTACAACTACTTATGGGCCACCCAATATAACATTTTTTGTACCACTGTGTATAACTAAATCATTTCTGTACAATTGAGTATGAGCTACGCTATTTCAGATTTTTCCTCATATTTTTTAAGCACGGGATGAAATATAAATTCTCTTCATTTAATACACCCTTCATTTGCAACTGTTTCTAACCTTGTTTAAATCACACTGTGTAACGATAACTTGACTTCGCCCTATATTTCAGGTACTCCATATATGCAACAGCTCATGCTCTACCCTATATAACAAAATTCTTCCAACATTTGTACCCACACTGTATAATTATTATTATACTCCATAATATATTTCAACAACCTTGTATATGCAACTACTTGTGGGCCACCCAAGATAACATTTTTTCACCACTCTGTATACTTAGAATTCTAGTCCAACCTATATTTCATCTATCCGGTATATGAAACAGCTTGTGGATAACATTCCTTTATTATATTTTTTAAACCTTCCTGTATAGCTGTAATCATACTTTGCTACATATTTCAACCATCCCATAATATGCTACTTGAAAACCTGTGAACTACTTGTGGATATAAAACAATTTTTTAACCACCGCATAAACTATAATTCCACTACATCTTATATTTCAACCAACCAGAATAACTACGGCTTCTAACATATTTTCCAACTCATTTCATCACTTTAATAATAGTTTAAGAAAATTCAAATATCCTACCTGCTTACATAACATATTTTTTTATCCACTCTGTATAAATATAATTCTATTGTGTTCTAATTTCACCCACATTGTATATGGAACTAATATAATGTTTCGTTATCCAACCTGCTTAAATATAATTCAACTCCACCCATTTTTCAACTACCTGGTATATACAACTGTTTAGGTCCACTCAATATATCTTTTCCGAACCACTCCGTATAACTTCCCCCTTATTTCAACCACATTACATATATGCACCTACTTACAGGCCACCTAATATACCTTTTTTTTTCAAGAATTCTTAAATACGTAATTCTACTCCGCTGTAAGTTTTGCCTATCCTTTATATGGAACACCCTGTAAAAATTTGATATATCAGTTGATTTTTTTTTAAGCCAAAGATTTACTTACATACATTGGCATATTCCGAATTATGAATAAAAGCCAAGCTGATTCAAGTATCTAATATTTGGTGCATGCGCTAGAACCAATTGACTAATTATGTATTACTAAACATGGTATTAGTTTTTTGGCTATATCTACCGTTTCTGTCAATGTAGGGAGATAAAATGTTTGCCAGATTTTAAGTCAAACTATAAGCTTTGCAACAAAAAAAGATTCAGCAAAAACAGTTCAATAGTTATTACGTGATGAGGTAACCAACAAACAAACAGACAACTACAATTTTATATATAGTATAGATACATTTAAGAATTAGGGCTTATGCAGACAGACGTTAAGGGTTTAAAAAACTCTCTAAAGTTTTTGATTTTTATGTAGGGATAAAATGTCTTCAGAGGTTCACACCATGTTTCACACAAGTTAACTGCATTCTAAAAAATTTCCAGTAAACAAAATTCATAATAAATTTATATATTAGTTTTATGTTTTTTGGGCAATAACACCACAATCGAAACAAAACGACGTATATTGAAGGAAAACCAAACGTTTCAAAGTCTATTCTGACTTCGTTCGTCAATAAATATAAAGCCATTGACAACCTAATTTTAAATGCAACGGAGGCAGAATTATACGATTCCTCGATACTTACACTTTTTGTTTTCCTGGAACTAGCACTTGCCGAATAGGACAACCAATTTTAACTCAGTATTAATTTTTAGCTCTACTATCCCACAACCAAAGAAAACAGGAATATTGTTTGTAACAACCACTTTAAAATCAACACATATAAGTTAGTTGTTTTCCACATACGTCATGTTATCCAAAACCAGACCAATAGATGTATAATTGTCTTTTACTTTTTCAGAATGTGGGAATAGCCAACGACAATAGTTTATTCCCATTGTGTAAGAGATTACATTTTAGACTCCGTTTTATCGAGACTACGAATAAACGAACTCAATAGAAATGTTATTTCGTAATACCAATGCAGACATTAAACTATATCTTTAAAAAATACGAAATCATCATCTTCAGTAAACTATTTGAAGAGTTTCTATTCTCTTGTGCCGTAAAATGACATTTTTGTGACATTAGCCTAGAACTTGAAGCAGACCTAGAGAGTCCACTGTCAATTTTCGTCTCAAATTCAATTGGCTCCTGCTGTGAATCATTCACTTCAGCTTCAGGTGCCGTTTTAGGGTTCAGGTCTATATGCTGTGCATATGCAAGGATATTCCCAACAACAAAAATAACATTAGTCATTGTTTTTTACCAGAAACTATTTCTTCTTTCTAATTTGTTCACAAACGTAGAAATTCAACACAAGTTTTGCATACTTTTTGCGGAATCCAAGGCTTATTTTCCATTTCCAGGAGGTGCCCAAGGTACTTTCTGTAAGCCTCATTTACGAATGCTGTCACATTTAAACAATATTCTTTAAATATATGCTCTCCACAAATAAAAACAAACTCTTCTTGACGATGCCATATTAAATATTAAATTAGCAAAAAATAAACATGGTACCTGCGAATTTTTAGGCATACATAACTAATAATTTTCTGAGTTTTACTTCATCTCCAAGAAAGCAACAGATTAGATAATAATGTTGTTGGAGGTATAACTTTAAACAGATTTCGTTTTTTTCAATACATTATTATAGTTTGTATTTAAATAAACTTTCTGTGAAGAATACGTCAGATAAAAACTAACAATATAATGAATCATACGGCTTATTAATGCCCCTTTATTTCTATTTTTGGGAAACGGAAAAGCCCATTGACCACATTCATAATAGCTAACTACCCCAGTTGCCCGCCCTTTCATCATGCAGCTAATATCCACCGGAAAAAGGTGGCGCTACTCTCGCTCCGCTCGGCCATTACTCCGCGTCCGGACTTACCGGAAACATTAGCCGTTTGTTGTTATAGAATTGAGGTTATGTAAAGCCATTTATCATAAGTCGTTTCTTTGGACGGAAAAGTTGCTTTTCCCTGAAAATGAACACTGAGAAAAATGTTTCAGCAATATATGGAGAATTTGTCAAAATCTACCGATTTCTTTAGTAAGCTAGTAGCGAATTTATATCGCTTCTAGTATATACAGTGAGGTCCTTAAGTAACGGATAAATTCAATTTATACGTAATTATGAATGTAAATTCGAAATCCTGAAAAAATTATTCACCTACCGCTTCAACACCTTGGCGTAATAACTACTCCTAAAATATTTAATGTGAAGTATCCTGACCACGATACTTCGCAATCTACGGTGTGTAGTATAGAAATAATTTGGTCAAGTGCGAGTTGGACTCGCATATTAAGGATTCCGTACCACCTTCAAGATTCTAATATTTCAGTTTCAGACAAGCAGAGAATGAGTGCATTTTCCTATATTCGCCCTAATATCTTTTAAAGGAGGCGTTTTAAATTTATAAAAAATATACACTGGCATTTTCCACACATAGACTTTTTATTTATCTGCTTCAGGATTTGCATGATTTTTATAAAAATACATATGTATTTAATTTTCTAATTTGGCTCCCAAAAATTAACATTAGAGTTTTACTTTACTAATAAACTTTCAGGGAAACCTTTTATAATCTACTGTCTCAATTTTGAGGCTCTGTAGATTCGAAGATATAGGGCAAACTAGGTGAAGTTTTAAATTATTAATTATTAAATATATTATTAAAATTATTTAAAAATACAAATAAAATATATATTTCAAAATTTAAACAGTCTAGTTTCTAAAGTGAGAATTAAGTCGATGTTTAATATTTTTGTTAATATCTTTTAAACAAATGATTTGAAAATATGATATATTTGTAATTCATATAATGCGCCTTTTATCTGATATGATGCGTTTGAAAATTGAATTTTTATTTTCCACTTAATTGTATAATTTGTCCCTAAAATTATTATGGGGGTTTTCTAATAATTTTTCTTATAAATTTCAAGTGAGCACCAGAATCTCTAATTATTTTCAAAATTTTAGGTAGTATGGTTTCGGAAATAAAGCGAGAAATGAGAATTTTTTATATCTTTATTTTAATATCTTGCAAAGAATTAATCTTGCAAATATGAAAAATATGTATTTGTGTGCCTCATAATAAACCCTTTCATTTGATATATTGCATGATGCGTTAAATTTTTTTTTTTCATTTTCCGTTTAATTCTATAATTTGGCTTCCAATATTAATATTAGGGATTTCTTCGTACTTTTCCTGTAAACAAAAAAAATTAGGTCTTATAGTTTGGAGAATAAAGGGCGGAATGGGTAATTTTTTAAATATATATTTTTAATATATTTTAAAACATTTATTTTAAAAAAATAAAAAAATATATTAGTATTCGTCATAATGAGCCCTTTGATTTGATATATTACTTGATCTGTTAGAAACAATTATAATTTTTTATTTTCCATGTAATTCTATAATTTGCCCCCCAAAATGAATATTAGGGGTTTCTCCTTATTTTTCCAGTAAAGTTCAGGGGAGGCGCTATACCTGTATTTTTTTTTCAAAATTTTACAGCTTATGGTTTCGGAGATAAGGTTTAATTAATTTATTTAAAAAATGTGGAAAAATATATTTGTTTTCGCCATAATGAGCCCTTTCATTTGATATATAACATGATGGGTTAGAAAAAATTTTAATTTTATATTTTCCATTTATTTCTGTAATTTGCACCCAAAATTAAAAGTAGAGGTTTCTCCTTATTTTTTCAGTAAATTTCATGTCAGACCCTATACCTCTAATTTTTTCAAAACTTTACATTTTATGGTTTCGGAGATAAGGGAGGGGGATGTGTAAATTTTGGTATATTTTCGTTAATATCTTTGTAATTATGTTTTTTAATATAAAAAATATATTTGTGTTCCTCAGAATGGGACCTTTCATTTGATATAATACTTGATGCGTTTGAAATTTCCAAATTTCAACCTCTTCCGTCCAGTAGTTTTGGAGAAAATTGCTGTGATGCGACAGCAGAAATCCGGAGTGATATTATAAGGGTACCCGTATATTATATATACGGAACTCTAAAAAAAACCTACAATTTGGAACTGTCTTCTCTGCTCGCTTTTTAGGCTCTTTTTTTAATGTACAGTGTACCGAACTAAACTGCAAGATTTTGACAAATTAAGCCCTAGAATAATTTTCGAAATGAAAGTCATACTCAAAGAAATGTACCAAATGCTAACCAGGCGTCTTACACACGGCTGGGTCAAAACACTTTGCATACTTATTGTACACTTCTTGCCTTCACTGGCCGAGTTATTTCTAGGCCTTGCTTTCAGTGGAGCTAGAAAATATTTGTTTCACATAAAAAGTCTACATTATATTCAACCCAGCTTCAATGTCTTGGTCGAGGTCACTGAAAAAATAATATGAAATCTTCAACTGCTTTGACTTAAAATGTTCAATTTTTTTATTATGTTTTTTGTATTTTATTCTTTGGTCCACTTCATTAGTCTGTTCTGTTCTATGCGTTTTAGTTTTCGGCTTAAGTCTTTTTACATCCTTTTATGTAGTGAACTTGCTATTTTTCACTTTACACACATTTTTTGGCAACTCTGCCCTTCCTACAAATTTATACATCCTTATACACAAAACTATTATCTGAGTGACTTGAATATACAGCATTGTTATGATCATTTCCAAGTACAGTTCATTCAACTCCACCCCCATTCACACACAAGGGTTAAATCTTCGATTGAACTGACAGAAGGCGTCAAATATCGAAATCGCGAGTGGCATCCCTTATTTCCCCGTTCAATCTTTTGTTCTTTTGTTTTGATGAAAACGGGGCTTTTGTATATTCGAATTTCAATTTTGTACAGAGACGTTGTTTTGCTTGTAGTATGTATTAACTGATTGCTTTGTTTAGCATTTGTGAACTTGTCAACAGAAGCAAATTGGCTGAGCAACTATATACACTATTATATTATTATATGTTATACTAATTTTTACGGGCGGGTTCTCTAGCGTTAATGTTAATTTTGTCAATCAATTCTGGTTAAATAGTTTCAAAAGGAAGAAAAATAACTACAGAGTAATAGGTTCTGCCTGAGTCCTGTTTCATAATCAAATTGTAATTTGTAGAATTTCGATTCATAATTCAACAAAACTATTCTACAAGAAACAACTTGTAAAATCTAAAATATCAGTATTCGACGTGTGCACGATGTGCGAATTTCAAATACTAATATTTTGGATTTTACAAGTTGTAACTTGTACACTAATTTTTTTGAATTACGAAACGAAATTTTCCAAGTCACAAAATTACAAGTTGCAAGTTGATTATGAAACAGGCCCCTGGCTAGCTTAAATTTTAAACTTTATCCTGGGTTAATTAACATCTCTTAGTAATTCTGCTTATATATATATATATATATATATATATATATATATATATATGTTTTAGGTGGTTTCCGGGAATTCATCCGCGTAGTTGATAACTGATCCCTGCCGGGATCGATGGTAAAATGACGACGTTTCGGCAGAGTCACATCTGCCCTCTTCAGGTCGGTTCGCATAATTCTCGTAGCCTTCTGCTTTCGGTTCTAGTTACTCGAATACTAAGATTTTCTGAAGCGAGCGCGCTGTTATATAGTCGCGGCTCGGCGCCTATGGGTTGACACCGTGAAGGGCTGTGTGTGATTGGCTCTTGGCGCTCAGTGGGCACGGCTCCATCCTGCTGATTTGTTATTTCCGGTTGAGTTGTTATTGGACGGGTCCGGGCCAGTACGGTGTTTAATAGGATTTTCCAACAATTCGTTAAGTTCTGAATTTCATTGCGTGCGTTTAGACTGTGAGGTCTCTTCGCTATTTCAATTGCCTCTCTTATGAGTCTTGATTTCGGGTGTTCTATATTTGCCAGTACTCTGGTGTCCTCAAAGTCTATTCGGTGTGACATCGTGGTGGCGTGTTCCGCAATTGATGTTGTTTTTTCCTGCTTTCTTACAGCGTTCTGGTGTTCATCACGTCTAGCTTGAATTCTTCTATTAGTTTGCCCCACATAGGTTTTATGACAGTCTGCACATGGAATCTCGTACACTCCCTGTTGTTCTAAAGGGATCCTCGTCTTCGGAGTCCTCAACACCGTGCTTATTTTTCTGTCTGTATTGAAAATAGTATCGATATTGTGTCTCCGTAGAATTCTTGTAATACTGTCCGTGGTCCCCTTGACATACGGTAAATAAGCCTTGTTTATTGGTGTCTCATGCTCCTCGTCTGTTTGTCTCGGTTTTGACTTTAGGGCTCTTTGTATATTTCGGTCTGTAAATCCGTTTTGTCTCAGAGCTGTTTTTAAACTGTCCATTTCCTGTTTGATGTTATCCTGGTCAGCTAGCCTTTGTGATCTGGTTACTAAAGTCTTGACGCCGGCTGGTAGTTGGGCTGGGTGGTGATGAGAATTAGCATGTAGGTATCTGTTGGTGTGAGTTGCTTTCCTATATACTGCATGGCCAAGGGTTCCATCTTGCTTCCTATTTATGAGAACATTAAGGAATGGCAGTTGATTGTTGGCTTCAATCTCCATGGTAAATTTTATTTTGTGATGGATGCCATTAAGGTGATCTAAAAAAGTATTGAGGTGTTCCCTCCCATGAGGCAAAATCACAAATGTATCATCCACATATCGCAACCACAAACTGGTTTTAAGAGTTGTTGTTCTTAGTGCCAACTCCTCAAAGTTCTCCATAAAAAGGTTCGCTATAACTGGTGAGAGTGGCGATCCCATTGGAGCTCCTTCCACTTGTTTGTATCGTCGGTTCTCGTAAACAAAATAGGTGTTCATCAGACAGTGTCTACAAGGTGTTGAGGTGGTTTGTATTTTCCTATTATGATATCCAAGGCTTCGTCGATAGGGATGTTGGTGAAAAGGGACACTACGTCAAAACTTACAAGAAGACACTCTGGTTGTAAGACCGTTTTTCTAAGAATTTCGATGAAATGTGTCGAATTTTTTACATATGAGTCTGGCCCCTCTGCAAACGGTTGAAGTTGTTGGGCTAGGTATTTGGCTAGGTGTTGTGTTGGGGATCCAATTGAGCTTACTATTGGCCTCAAAGGTGCACCTTCTTTATGTACTTTTGGCAACCCATAGAATTTCGGACATCTCGATGACTTTTCACGCGGAATGAGTTGCAGTTGGAGATTTTTGTCGATCCTACTTGCTTGGATTTTGGCCTTGGTTGTTTTCTCTAGATAAGTTGTTGGGTCAGTAGTAATTTGTTTATATGCTGGATCTTGTAGCAATATTTGAATTTTGTTTGAATAATCCGCTGTATCTAAAATTACAGTCGCATTTCCTTTATCGGCAAGTAGAATGACAATGTCCTTGTTGGGGCGCAGTTGTTTCAAGGCCTCATTTTCTTCTATAGATAGGTTCCTTTTGGGTGGTTTAGACTTTCTTAGAAGATGTGACACATCTTGTCTAATTATTTCAGCGGTGTTCGCATCTAATTTTGAAACTGCTGTTTCCACGCCACATATTATGCTCTCTGTTGGTATGTGAGAGGGAGCAATAGCGTAATTGAATCCCTTAGCCAACACGTCATTCGAGGAAGTGTTCAATTGGGCCGAAGATAAGTTATAAACGGTTTTATTCGTTTTATGCCGTGAGGTTAGACTGTGACCGTTATTTTCCGAGACAAATTCGTTTTTGGGCTTCTGTTGGAGCTTCAATTTGTTAAATTTTGCCTGTTGTTGCATTGTTGTTAACTCTGCATTGGTTTCGCAGCGAAAGCAGAAGGCTACGAGAATTATGCGAACCGACCTGAAGAGGGCAGATGTGACTCTGCCGAAACGTCGTCATTTTACCATCGATCCTAGCAGGGATCAGTTATCAACTACGCGTATGAATTCCCGGAAACCACCGAAAACATTTAGTGCCCGCGAAAACTTAAAAACAAATATATATATATATATATATATATATATATATATATATATATATATAAATATATATATATATATATATATATATATATATATATATATATATATATATATATATATATATATATATATATAGTATATTTTGGAAAATCTAGATATGAATAAAAAGTTGATGTTGTCTATACGGATTTTTCAAAAGCGTTCAATAAATTTAAAAACGGCATTCTGCTTGCCAAAATAAAAGATTTTATTGTATCTTCCTCACTTATTATATTGTTAGAATCACATTTTACGATTAGAAGGCAATACGTTGAGTGCCGAGGTTTCAAGTCATCCGAAATTGTATCCATATCGAGGGTTCCTCAAGGCTCCGTATTGGGGCCACTATAATTTGTCTTGTTTATGAATGAAATTTTTGGTGTTGATGTTCAATATCTTCTATATGCTGATGATATTAAAATGTATACTGTAAATGACTATTTAAGGCTACAGAAAAGTCTTGACAATGTCAACGCCTCGTGTAAAAGGTGGAAATAAGAGTGGAGTAAAACTATAGTTATATAAAAATGTTAGTTGAAAAATAAGGTGGAGTGAAATTATTGATATATAGGGTGATAAAGAATATATTTTATAGTGTGAAACATAAATAGTAGCTTATACTTGATATATGGAGCAAAGATAAATTATAGTATACAAGATGATTTAAACAATAGAAAAATAGAAACAGTCAATAGGGTGGAGAGGATTAATACCTATATAAAAATGTTAGTTGAAAAATAAGGTGGAGTGAAATTATTGATATATAGGGTGATAAAGAATATATTTTATAGTGTGAAACGGTTGCAACATGAGCAGTCAATAGGGTGGACAGGATTAATACCTATATAGGGCGGTTGCAATAACAGTTGTAATGTTATACAGGGTGCTTAAGAAAATGATAGACAAATAATTTATATTGGGTGACCAATGCACAGAAACATATACAGGGTGGTTGCAATATAGCGTGAATTAGAGTTACACTTACAGAAAGTAGTCCAAATAATAAAAGATATAAAAAAGTTAAAAAAAAAATACAAAATAAAGAGAGAGAGAGAGAGAGAGAGAGAGTGAGAGAGGGGGGGGGGAGAAAGAAAGAGAGATACACGGTTTCTAAACAGTTTTTATTTTAAACCAGTTGAAGTCGTTTTCAAATATAAATTATTAATATGCTATTGTATGCCAAATAACAAAAAATTAAGGAGAAACAGTATCAATAAATGACATAGTCTTTCCACTCAATATAACGAATGCAGAGGTTTAGCTAGAACACAGACTTAGTATCCACGTTTCTACCGTGAATCTATTGAAAAACTAAACACCAAAACAATTTTAACAGAGGAGATAAAGGACTCAATCTCAATAAAATCTAGACTCCGGCATTGAGAAGGATCAGTGACGCTGATTCGTGGCAATGTCTCGAAGTTACTATATCTAAAAAAACAAACCATGTAGCCGCTGTCAGTTTTATGTAAAAATTACACTGAAGATACCGCCTCAAATAAATAACACGTACAAGTGGGGTTGGAATATGACGAGATATATAGATTTTAAATTATTTTCATGTTTATGTTATCTGCCACTCAATTTTTTATCTTCACATTGTCAATAATTTTTGTAATTTCATTATAAACAATCGTACAATGAAAATTGCTTTCTGATTGAACTTACTTAGGAGAGTTCTGATTATTTTTTCATAATGATCCTTTCATCAAATTAAATACAAAATATTCAGTTTAATATAATCAAAGATATAGTGAATGAATCATAATTTTTATGATTTTGATTTTTGACAATCTATATATAAATAGGCAAAGACAAAACGATTAGGTACCATTTTCTCCTCTGTCTCTCAGCCGATTTTCTTCATTTTTGTTTTGTTTAATAGCTATTGACGACCTTCAGTGCAGAATGCTAATATTAATTTATAATATTGGTTCATTCATCAAATAAAATATAATAAAAATTCATTATTTACGACCATACGGTCAACGCCAAACACCTGATAGTGCCGCCTATTTGAGCATGGTGCCGCCGCCGCCAGATGGTCAAAACTCAAATCATTGAGTAATTATATATAAAGGGAGCGATCGTTAGATATATTCTTAGAGCATGTACTTCTGGAAGTGGCATGCAAGCGTTGTTATTGTTTAGTGGTAAAATAGTCAATGTAGTAGATCAGTATTGATTTTTCGGACGCGTTGCAGTAATTTTTCATATTAAATATTCTGTTTTTAATGTGAATTTAATTATTTGATTAATATATTATTATCACAACCTTCCCGAAGGTGTTGTGTAAAAAAATGTCAGACAGCCAACAGTAAAGAATGTATTAAATATTTAAGTTCTCCTAGGGTTGTTGGTCCTCTCTTTCCTTTAATATTACAGAACTTGATTGATACCGCAAATGACGAAAACTTTTAGGTTGCAAAGAACAATCTTTCAATTATTATATCGAATATTTTGCTAGGAGCAGTTTCAGCCAAAACTTTGAGTTTCGAATACCGATAGTATAAGTAATCTCATTATTTCTTTATTATTATTTTCAAATGTGTTGTTAAGGACATTCCATAGATTATGTAAAAGCTAGGTAAAAGGAAAGATTTCTATACAAATAACTCTAAAATATTTCTTTTCATATAGTGCATAAAAAGAAACAGTTTGCATTTATATAAATATTCATATAAAATATGTCACTTTTCTTATTTTAACTACATGTTTTACATCTGAGAAGTTCTGCACGCCTATAAGTCTTTAGGAATAAATGGTCGCAAATAAACCCTACGTAAAAGCAAACTTCATCTTCTAGAACATTATCGAGATCATAGGATTAAATACATTCAATTTATCCAAATAAAATTCAGCTCCAGTTGATTTTTCATTGCACCAAATGTCCTACTCCAGAAAAACCGATACGATTTGTCTTTCCAGTTTCTACCTTCAAATTAAACTGTTAATTTTTCTAAAGATCTCTGCAAACGAAGTTTCACAATACTTCACTAATTGATTGCTAAAGTAAATAATGTCCTGGAAGAGATTCGCTTAATAAGTTTCAATTCCAGCTACTGAAATGGAAACCTTTCAGGTGATAACCGACAAGATTGCAGATCAAACGATAGGAATTAAATCTGTGTGGTATTTTGTAAAGAAACCGATAAGGTTTTGAAATTACAGAAGCCAATACGTGTTGTTACAGGATGGAAAGCCTTCTTTTAAAAAGGATATGAAGCCATGGTGGTAATAGGAATCTTTTGAAGCTATGTTAAATCAGATTTCTTGTAACATTAATGCTTAAATGAGATTTTTGAGAGAATGCTTCGTAACGAACGCCCACACTGACGCAAATGAAAATAGATGAATATGATAGTGAAATGCAAAAACTGCATTTGATATTAGATTTCGTTCTGAGCGACACACCATTTCCTATGAACACTACACTTCTTTGACCTTGACACACCCATATAACTCAGTTCTCTGTGGAAGAAACAGGAATCAGGTTATAGAAAATCAACACAATATGTAAATAAACAAATATAACATCCAATCAATATACAATACCAGCAAAAAATTTGGTGATTGATTCAGTCTTCACTTGATGAAAATTCATTTTTAAGATTACTTAAAAAACACAAACACTTGTTTAAATTTTCATCAGAAATTGGACATACAATGAATGCTAAATTTATATTACATACAAAGGAACTACAGGTAAGGTAAGAAAATGATTAGAAGGTATTAATTCTGGGGAATTTCGGAAGAAGTGGGCTGGATATAGGTGAGTTTAATTATACATTTATGAAATTGTTCACAATAGATGTCAATAATATAATATAATATCATTTAGAGATGGATTTTAAGATTAAGTAATGGAGATGAATTGGTATCGTTTGGTCGTTTAATAGATTTGGAGAATTTTTGTTTTTATTAATTTCTATATATATAAATTATATCTGCTTGAATCACTGTTTTCAAGTAATTGAACCGCAGTTATGCTAGAAAGTTATCGAAAATTTTGGTAAAAGATTAGAAGCTTGTCGTACATCAGCAGGTGGTCACTTAGAAGATATTGTTTTCTATTACTAAACCGAAACAATTGTACAATCATTTGAAATAAAAGATTTGATAATTTAAAAAATAACCTCAAAGTGGAACACCCTTTATATGACATTTCAATTAATGTTTAAAGCCATTGAAAACGAGGTCAGAATAGACATGAAATGTTTGTTTTTTCCTTGAATTTACAGATTTTTGGTTCGATTGTGGTGTTATTTCCCAAGAACACATAAAAATAAACAAAGATGGAAAACTGAAACTCAAGAGAAACGGTCAAAAGTCTAAGTTTATGGGTGCCAGAGACGAGGATGGCATTATATGGGGCTGAAACTAAACGAGTGTCCAGCTGAAGGCATTAAATAACTAATTCAAGAAATGACCAGGGTAGCGCTCGTTTAAAAAGAGGTATGATGTGAACTGCTAAAAATAAAGTAATATTAATGTTAAAAACTTCTAGCATGCTGTTTAAAATCTTCCATCTTGCTGCAGCGTTATCCTAATTAGTGTAATTGCCTTTATAATTTGACTCCTGATTTCTCAGTTTGTTTTGATTTTAGGGGTACTTCTGGGAAGGAAGGAGGGTTAAAAAAATGGAAATTTCCCTCCATTAATTTATTAAATGAAAAATAAAAAATTCAACAATCAAGTTTGATGAATTAGTAGATAAGCACGCAATGAAGGATTTTAGATTTGCTTGGCACCGGCTTCAAAATATACTAGATTGGTAGGTAATTAATTTGTACAGAATGAGCACCTGTTTAAAATGTTTACATTTTTTACTTCCTGGGTAGGTACCTAATAACATTGAATGTGTTATTTATTTGCTAGAGTTGTATTTTGTTATAATTATTTTTAGCATTTTAGTTAGGTGGAAGTCGGTTATATATTTTTTTTAAATGTTTTATTCAAATCTCAAACGTGGTACGGAAGCCTGAGTATGCTAGTCCAACCTGCACTTGACCAAATTGTTTTAAATTAAGAATTTACTCAAATTTTACAATGTTACAAGCACAAAAGGAGTACTCAGGAATAATTTTGTATAGAAATTTGTGAAATAAGAATGTCAACAACTTATTTACTTATTCCATACACAGATAAGTATTACACAATATACAATACATTACTTATATACAGGAATACTGGTTGATCATTTTGTAGACATCTCTTTCTCTCAGAATAACTGTGAGGAAGAATCTCTGTACAGACAGCCAGTAATCCGGGCAATTTTACGAAATTGCCTTACTACACTTTGTTCTACATATACAATTTTTAAATAGTTATCTGTTACAGGAAAAAATTTGGAGGAGAGAAAACCCAATGAACAGACAAAATAACTAATTTACGACTCTCAAGATAGAAGGAAGGTATAAAGACAATCTTAGAGCGTATATGGAGACAACGACTGCAGAATTGGCGTTACAAAAAACCCAAATAAACAATAAAAACATTTCAATCAATCATTCAGAAAAAAAAAGACAAGATTACTGCGGAAGGTTCTAGAGCAAGTGCAACGGATTAGATATATGATGGAAGGACGGCAGTGAATATTTGAGAAAACAGCAATATTTTTTTGGGGTCAATCAACTGTTTTATATCCAAGGAATCCTTCAAATTTTTCTATATATTATGATTCTTGCAGCAGTTGTTCAGCTGAAAAGATTTTCTTTGCGCAGTGTTGAAATTGCAAGTATACAGTGATAGAAAACAAAAAAATTAGTTTTCATTTGTTCAAACAATATTTTAATATACGGACTATATTTATACAGGCTGTGTGGATAGGATGAGGTATCTGTAAAAGTATAAAGCGTGTAGTGTTAAACAGGACCCAAGAATATAACGTGTTAGTACTCGTATTATAAAGATTAAGTTCGGCTACATCGTTTTCTACCTAGTGAACTCCAATCGCACATGTTACAGACAGAAGTCACAAGTTACGTAACTGTAACCTGTAGGTAATATAAGGTTGACAGAATATGTAAGTAACAAAAATGCGTTATACTACACTTTTTTGTTATATAAAGTTACATATATGGATTACTTTTGCCGAACGTTGATGTAAAAATTATGTAAATTTTATATCACAGTTTTACGTAAATAAGTGTGAAATAATCAAGTACATGCGACATATTGGTGAATCGTCTGTTTGTAAAAAAATGTTTTTTTTTCTGTTCTGTAAAGTGGACATCCGATTTACAGAACGGCGTTCACTGTGCACCTATGCTTGTTTTGTGAAGTTACTGTAACTCGTATGAAATTAATAACAAAAATATATGAGTTAACATTAGAAAATCTACAAATTATTTATCACATGTATTTTTAGCATAACTTTTAATGTAAAAATATCTTTATTTTCACTGAAATATCTATTGTAATATTCCTCTAATAGTGCACTATATTGATTTTAAAGAATACGCACTATATAACTAGAGGGTACTTATTATACCAAATGACCATAATTTTATGAAATCCGTATAATATATTCATAAGGATTGCATTTTAAGTTCTATGAAATATCGTCATAGGTTCTAATAATAATCACCAATTTTATTTTATTGAATTATCACAATAAACACAAACTATGTTTGATAAATTACCCCGACTCATACAATTTCATTATTTCAACCAAACTCCGCCTTAATCGCCATCTTGAGTGCTGCCAACACATCATTGTAACAAACGATAAACATCATTAGTCATTCTGGGAAGCATCTGTTGTTGTTGATGCACAGAATATTCTTCATTCTTCTCATCGTCCTCATCTTCAATAGTCAATCAAGCGTGGAACATGATGGAACGAATGATTATCCTTTACCCTTACGCAAACAGAAAATTACTTCATCATCTTTGAGACGATAAAGACGATTGGTTGGTTTTTTTAATGAAACAGTGGACGATCTTGTTCGGGAATGGTTTTTTGTTTGGATTACTGCAGTATGAGGAGAAATACAATGGGTAATTCTATTTGATTCTTTCATTATATCGTTTCAGTGTCTAACTGATATTTTATATTGTTATATTAATTAATTATTAATTTTACAGGCACTTAGGAAATAACTGTGGTTATATAAAAATATACTTTTACCATCACAAATCAGATCTGGAGTGTATGAGCTAAATATACAGATATCCTGATTGTTAATTTATTTACTTTATATGCTTGAGGTTTTCTACATGAAACTACCCATACAGTGATGGGCAAATCTGTGGAACTAAGTAAATATCTCTGGAATTATTAGGGATATCAAAATGAAATTTGGAAGGTGGATACTGCAGTATATTGCCTATTTGTTTCCAAATTTTTTTACAATTTTGAACTTCCTGTTTTACCGGAAGTAAAGTCGATTTTAATATTTGCAATGAAAGGCCCTGTATGGTATTTTAGTTTCTGATGAAACATTTTATTGCGAATACAAAAATATCGGGTTTGATATTTTTACTTCAATACCTACCGAGATATTAACAGAAAAGTAACTAAGGAAAGGAAAAATTCGATGGTAGCTAGACTCGGTTCAGATTTCATTTACGCCCCATATAAACAAAACGCTCGGTAAGGTTTTGTATTTCTATTGGCCAATCGGTGGCATTATACCGGCACAGCCAACAGCACTGCTTGTTCCATAGTCCAATACACGTGCGTTTGTTTAAATCAGGCTCAAATTAAATCTGAATCAAGTTAAATAGTCCATGAAATTCATAAAAACAGAATATTTAATATGAAAGTTACTGCAAAGGGTCCGAAAAATTAATACTGATCTACTACTTTGACTATTTTACCACTAAACACTAACAACGCTTGTATGCCACTTCCAGAAGTACATGCTCTAAGAATATTAAAGCATCTAACTATCGCTCCCTCCAAATATAATTACTCAATACTATGAGTTTTGACCGCCTGGCTGCGGCGGCACTGTCAGTTGTTTTGCATTGACAGTACGGACATAAATAATGAATTTTTATTATATTTTATTGAATGAATGAACCAATATTATAAATTAATATTACCATTCTGCACTGAAGGTCGTCAGTAGCTACTTAGTAAAACAAAAATGAAGAAAATCGGTTGAGAGACAGAGGAGAAAATGGTACCTAATTGTTTTGTCTTTGCCTATATATATAGATTACATGTAAAAGGTAGAATTCATACTACATAATAATTACCAATTTTCCTCAAGTTCTTATCATTCCCTGGGAGTCGCAAGTTTGCAAATATGTAGTCTGTCAAATCAAATTAGAATTATATGGCAATTAGCCAATTTATTTCTGATTAATTAAATTTGACAGTATTCCAAAAATCGTGAAATTATTTACAGGGTTCGTAAACTCATGAAGTCATGCATAAGATTGTATATGTGGCGGCCATTGTACCCTTGTATGCATTAGCGCCACCATGCGGTTGAGGTTCCATGAATCTGCCTCATAGTATTGACTTCGATGTTAAATATTTTGGTGGATGAACCGCTATCCGCATTTTATAAATAAAATTATAACCGATCTATAGACCAGAGATCATAACATTAAATAGAACGAACAAGCTGCACATCACTAATACTAACCAAGCAGACACAGAAAAGGCAATTATGAACAAAATTCCATGTATTTCGGATGAATCGCAAAATAATTAATAGGTTAGGAATTTCGCATGATATTAATACAGTTTTAAAATAAAATAATACACTCTTAGACCAATCAATAGAGATTTTTTGGTGCAAAAAATACTAGCAGGATACTGCCTATGCCATTACATTAAGAACGATTTGTAGTGATATTTTGCTACCTTTTCCACTCGCAACGATGGTTTTTTACTTTATTATAAACAATTGAAACAAGAAAATTGCGTTTTTTTTTCGTTGCATGTTTTTAAAATGAAAAATAATAAACTAATCTCAATGGTGTCAACAGGTGAATTTTAAAGCATGAAAATACCAATGAAACGAGCCCAGGATTGATCCGATAGGATCTTTATTAACACAGAAAATCAAAAAAAAAACTGGAAAAATTAGCGGTTTTCTTTATATTGTCATAACTCCCTCACTATCGAAGTTGTAGAACTAGTTTTGTGGGAACTGATAGTAATTGATATCTACCTTATGTGTGACTAAACCAGGCGCTATCTGTTTATTATTTTTTCAATAATTGTGATATGAAGTTTTTAGTGCACTATTCTTGCAGTGCGTCTCCATGCGACATGGATCGTCAAATATCAATTTAGAATAGAGATATTGGAAGTAGAGGTATCATTCTACAACGCCTCTATTTTCATTTTTCGTTAAATGTCTGTGAAATATTCGACAAATTTTAGCAAACATCACCAAAATTTGGTAAGCGTATGAATGTGTTCGCGTAGTGGGGGGGACACGGTTGTTGAGGGGAACTGCTGACAATAATTACTGTCGATAGTAACTGTCACTCTGACAGATGGTGATAGAATTTAATCGCTAAAAAAGCTTATATACAGAGCGATTTGTTCAATTTTATTATATCAAATGTGAACTGTTTGTTTATTAATATATTTATGTAACATTTTATATTAAAGTGAAACAAACACTGAACTAAATAAGTAAAAAAAGTATTGAAAATATCTAAATTAGTTTCTGACAAAGCCGAAATAGGGAGCAAAAAACGTTATATCACAATTGTTCAAAAACTAATAAACCGGTAGCGCCTAGTTTTGGCATACATAAAATAGATATAAATTACTATCAGTTCTTACAAGCCCAGTTCTACAGCTTCTAAAGTGACAAAGATTCCATTAAAAAAAATGCTACAATTTCCAGTATTTTTGTTTTTTTCTGTTACTAATGATCCAATCGGATCTGTTGACACCATTGAGATTAGTTTATTTGTTTTGATTTTATAAACATGCTAAGAAATAAACGTAATTTTCTTGCTTCAATTGTTTATAACAAAGTAAAAAACCATAGGTGCGAGTGGAAAACATAGCAAAATATCGCTACGAATCGTTGTTAATGTGATGGCACTGTCGGTATCCTGATAGTATTTTTTACACATTATCAGTTAATTTTTGCTCTATTGATTGGTCTATCTCGTACTTAGGAAGCCATTTAACAAAATTCAAAACTCCAAGAATTGTGAATCCAGTGTACCTTGTATTTGTGGTCATACATATGCCGGTGAAACTTAATGATTATTAGCAATAATGATGAAAAAGGAACACCTATATAACGTTTCCTACTGTCGACATCCCTTTATCTTAAAATCTGGGACGAAGAATTTTGTAGAGACAAACTATAAATGGGGAAATTTCTCGAAAAAATCTTCCTACACTGTGTTATACTTTTAAATTTCAAATACTTATATGTAGCAGGAAAAATCTGAGAAAAAAATAACACGAAGTTACAGCTTAATATTTTTAAGGCAACAATAACCTAAAATAGAGATAATTTTCACCATTTAACTACGTTAATGTCTGTTAACAATTTTGCATAGCTATTAGATTATAGCATATACACCGACAAAAATTACGTAAAATTAGACTGCGCCAGATTCTCAAATCATCTCCCTCAGACGAATTTCTCCACACCTGGATACACCTCGCAGAGTCCCGAGTTGCGTGACGTAACCATCAGACGCTTCTGTACCTTGATGGTGTCTGAGGGGGTGTTAGAGAGGGTGTGTATGTAACAATCGTCGTTCGTCCTTTGTTATGCGCACAAAACAATTGTCCTAGTGGAAAGCCTTTCCTTTCTGCTATTGGTCACACCCTTCGCACAATCACAAAATGATCCACATCTCTTCTCTCTTCTTATTATAATCTTCTCTTTGCCATTGTGCGAGTCTTTGTCGCCCTCTCTTTCTCCTCAATATAAAGTGGAAACGACGATCACTCAAATTTTTAGCACAGTCGGATGCAGGTCCAGGAGCAAATAATTTTGTTTTTAATTTTTGAGTACTCATATAAAGCAAAAATATCTTTTTTCCAAAAGAAAACGTTATTTTACATTAGAAGCTATGGATAAACACTAAAATCGTTTGTGATAGAAACAAAAAGCGATGCTACAGTTTAGAGAATATTCCGTAAAAAAAGAGCATGACATAAATCTTAATTTGTTTTGTATTACTCACTTAATTAGATACGTAGAAACGTGACTATAATTTCGACTCATTCCTTTGATAATGACATAAAGTGTGTGTGGAAACTATAGTCACGTTTATACTATGTAATCATATGAGTGATAGAAAACAAAATAAAATTTTTGTATTTGATCAGCATGACTGACTACTACACAGTAGTACTCATCATGTATTGTTTACAATATCGGGTAACAATATGAAAATGTATCCCATTACATCTTTTTTCTTTACTTATTTGTTCAGAAAGAGTTATTTTTTTTATCATAATTATTTGAATACAGTATCTCGAAAATGTTGAACTAGATGCATTTTAGAGATGAATAATTCTACTCCCCTAGTTCTTCTAGCTGTTGACCTTCTAAAAACCTTACTACAACTAGCCTCCTTGACCAAGTCCTAAACTTGATGAATTTTCTGAGTTAAGATTGTTATTAGCCCCTTAAAACGGTTTGCATTTAATTAAGTATTTGAAAGTTTCACACAGGCACACAGTTCCACAATTGTGAAAAATGTCAAAGATTCAATTTCAAACTTTATTAAACTCAGATTATTCATTCCATTCCATATTCAGACTTTGAAATGTTTAGATATTTTAATGTAGAGCTTCTAGTTCTCAGTGGAGTGTCATTTCCCAAAAAAAGTCTATCAATAAACTAACAAACATGTATTGTTTTTTAAAAACAAATTTATAGGTTATTTATTACTCTACTGCTTTGAAACTGATTGTCTTTGACATTAAAAAAATATTTAAAAAGGAAGCTAAACAAATTGCATTAAATTCAAAATAGTTTGTTCTTAATATAAAAAAAAATTGTAATTATTTATTGCTTGCATATTCTATTTAATGTTGTTTGTCTTACATATAAAATGAATTGCGTTAATCTCGCTAAAACTCAAAAATAGTTGAGCGATTTCTATTTTTTTTGTTTCGTTCATTATAGTTCAAGAATGCTTTAAAAAAAATGATGAATCAGATCAGATCTTAGTGTTTTTAAAAATAATTGAGAGTTGTTCTATAATGTTTTATGTTATATATCTATGGCGAGAAACTTTTTGCTTTGCTAACATTTGAGGTTTAACATATGAAAGCTCGAATGCATGGACATCTGGGTAAGATGATAAGTGATAGACGCTTAGGAACTGATCGGTTTCTTATTTTTAGTGAACCAGCCGGAGGTCTAAGGCTGCCCGTCCTTGTAAATACATACCCTAACTATTTCACATTTATCTCACACAAAGTTACAGGTTGACCTATTTCAAGATGCAGTTGTGAAATAAATAAATATCAAATATTTTTGCTGGTAAATGGTACCAAGGGAAGAAGAAGAAGAAACAAGTCCTGGCCCTAATTATAACATTGTTTTCTGTTGTTATATTATTTTATATTGTGTCTATATTTTTTTTTAAAATGTTATGTTGTTTTTCGCATGGTCAGCTGTATGTGGCGTGCTCGCTTGTAGGATCCTCTCTATTTATTTATGTTCCGAAAAACGAAACCAAAAATTAAATGTTCCAACAAACTTTGAATTAAATAAATGTATTTTTTCTGTCAATAAAATTTTATATTATTTTAAATAAATACATTTAAATTTAATGTTCTTTTTCATCTTCATCTTCTCCTTTCTCCCGTTCCAAATATCGCTCAGCTGCTTAATAACTTTTCAATATTACTTATTTGTAGTATAAAGATATACTTGTTACATTGTTCTATCTCCATAACTACAAAATTACCAACTGAATTTTGCTTCGAATATTCGTTATAAGTCATCAATTAATTGTTTTAATACTGGTTTGTCTTTTGAGATAATAAGTCTACCATCAACATATGAACACAAGTAACATTTTGTTTCATTAATAGTACCAATATAAACAAGTTGATTAACTTTCCTATTGACGAGCCCAAACTTCTTTAACACTGCATGAATATAGGCATTCCAGCACCTGCAAGCTTGTTTCAAACCATCAAACCATATAAAGCTTTATTGAGTTTACATACCTTATTAGCGACTGCTCAAACCTTCTGGTACGCTCATATATATTCCTTCTTCAAGCGGTCCATACAGAAGAGCTGTTCTAATGTCCAGCTGTATTATCTGAAGCTTGGGTTGGGCAGCTTCTGAGAGTAATAAGCGTATGGAATTATAGCTGGCAATTGGAGCAAATTTCTCTTCATAATCATGTGGATAATCGCATGTTAGGAGTCTTCTGTTATTCTGGTGACCAGCATCAAATTATTCTTTTGTTGATGTTATTGATTAATTTTTTAAATTTTAGTGCCACTATTGTTATTATGCCTTGAGGCCGGTGAATTTTTTTAAACTTATTTATTACGTATGTAAAGCATCCACACAATCCTGTTTAACTGGACTATGGATTCGTTCACTTTATACATTTCCCAGGTACGGAAATTAATGTTTTTTGCGATTTAAAAAGCATATTCTGGAACAGAGAATTATAATAAGGGGAGAGAGGAATCGGGATTGTGTTCGTCATCGTATTCGAAGTATAAGAGCATTGTTGATGGAGAAATACCTAATTCGTTGTTTGGTGAAAACTCATTATATCTTTCAATGAGATAACGGAAAGAAAAGTTGTCACTTGGGGAACGCTGGTTGGTGAAATAAATGATCAAACATTTTCTGTAATGACTCACTACATTACTGAATGAACACCGATGTTTTTGTGATGAATATAAAGATTGTTATTTTGAATTTAATGAAATATAACGAGTTTTTTTTAAATTAAAACGTATCATCATTTACAATGCTTTGGATTTGGTTTTATAGTATATTCTGATAACGAAAAATGAGAATAAAATGTATTCCAAAAGGTAAATTGTGAAACAGAATTGATTATGACCTTTTAATTTTTATATTAATTGTTTTAATTCAGCTAGAACTGAAAATGAGGCTGACAGAATGCATAACGCCCAGTGTTAGAAAAAGTCACTAATAATCAATAGAGGCGTTTTATTAAGCCTGATTCGTTTCTTATTGGTTGTTCTTGTGCTATTATGAGTGAACTAGAAACTAAGAATCTCGAGAAACATACAAAAATGGCTCGTAAACTTTCAAGTAAAACTTGTAGAGTTCTCTGAATATCAAATTAAAATTTATCAAACACACCACATGTTTATTTCTCTCCTTTTGTTACTCACCCAATTTGTTCTCGGCTATTGTCCTAATTATCCAGATTTTCAACTTCCGAAGTGATCATTTTTTGTTGGGATGCACTGGACAATGCTGATGTGTCTACTGAAGTACATAGTAGTTTTGAGAAAGTTGACAACCATATTACGGATACCACCAGATCTTGTGTAATTAAATGAGATACTGGTAGTCATGGTGTAATTCTAGGTAATATGTCATTCAATCAGGGTTCTTGGCATTGATAATAGAAAAGAACAAATAATAATAATTTCAAACCAGGAACTTGAGCAATGAGCATACAAAATAGTGTGCTTTTAGAGGAAAATTCTCTACACAGCTGATATAGTATATTTCAAAACAGATTAAGCTCTGTGAGCCATTTTTTTGGATGGAGCTATTCATGAATATTCTCTCAGCCTGGGCTGTTTCTAAAATGAAGGCTTTCTGCATTAGTTTGTAAAGATGCCTGTCCAGACCAAGGTAATTTAAATTGTTTTACAGATTTTTCTGGGAGTTCTCCTGTTGTTGACTAAACAATTGGTACAGTACTTGTGGTGTTCATGTCTGTATTTCCAAATTCCTTTATTTGGTTATTGTTTCGTATTATTTACTATTATATTATAGTTGTTACGAATTCTTATATCAATTCAGGTTGTTTCTCAATACAAATTCTCAGCTGCTATGCTCTAAAACAAATTAAGATACGTCGATATAATATGGCATTCTTACCAACTGTGATACTTTAAATTATAATGTTATTCCTAGTGGAGTATTTTTGTGAAGTCATTATGTCGTTCTTTGTATTCAGTTGTAGCCCACATCTGGTAACATCCTGTAACAAGCTAGAGTAGTTCTGATGTTTGGCATTCATATTTATATCTGACTTTGTTTTAAGAAGGATTTTTAATGATAAAATTCAAGGTCTTCAGGTACCTCGAAGTTTCCTTGGACTTCCATCATCTTGAAATGATTGATCTCACAACATTTCAATAGCCTTAGATCTGCTATCGCCATCAAGTGAATGATGGGAAAATCAGATTATCCGTCGTATTTATACTCTTAACCGGTCAGGCTCATGTTGGAAAGGATAGACCTGCCAGTAGATTCAATCATGGAATTACTACAATGTTGCCTTAAGAACTGCTACTTTCAGGAGAAGGACCGGTTCTTCATGTAAGAAAATGGATTACCTATGACTCCCCGTTATCGCCATCCATTGCCAACATCTACATGGAATGGTTCCAAAATAATACACAGAAAGGGTACGAGAAGGAACCAAAACTCTGGTTAAGGTATGTCGAGGACACCTTCATTATTTGGCAAGAAAAGAGCATTTAAACCAATCACAACCATCCACCAGATTCACCATGGAGAGGAAAGAGAGTGAGTGTCTAGCATTACAACAGTATACAGGAAGGCTACAAATACAGGGTTGTACCTATAACGAAAACTGGCATCGTCAAAACACTAGTCCATAGAGCCACAACATCAACTGAGACCAGGCAAGGGTACTTCACAAGGAAGAGCACTGGTGTAAAAGAAAATTCGTCGAGACGGCATACATAATCTCCAATGAAAATTTAATCAGCGAGCCCAGCTTCCTAATTAAAAACGTTAGGAGACTTCTTCTTGAGCCACTGCCGCTACGCAGCACAGACAACCAATCACCAGGTATGTCGACGCTGATTAGACGAGACAGGGGATTAAGCGACCCAATGAGCATGCCGGGTTAAGTTATACCCTTAACCCGACATGCTACGACGAATAATCTGAATTTCCCATTAATCACCTGGCAGATCCAAAGCTATTGAAAACATTGTGAGATCCATCATTTCAAAAGGATGGAAGTCCAAGGAAACTTCGAGGATCTAGTTCCATTGTCTACTAGATTCAGATTAAGATACTTCAAGTATTTATTACTTGGGATTAGTTAATCCTGGATTGTCAGTAAAAGACTTCCATTTCTGCAAACATATGACGAGAGATCAACGAGTAGTTCGACTATAAAACTGTTTAATTAAATAGTTGTGGTGGTTCAAGTACTTTGTAACCATTACCGCCAAAATATAGCAGTTGTTTCTTAATAATTTGAATAACGATTTTAATGAAAGAAAGACTGGAAACATTTCCTGAAAAATTGGAAAAATTGGAAAAAACTTTTTATTCTATGGATTTTGTAGGAACTACAAGTTAGATTGATATGGCGATGTAACGGGGGAGCGACCCGTCAGATATATTTTTAAAAATTTCACTTTTTTAGTTTCGTATCGATTCTTGATACAATTAGAAAACGGAGAAACATATATGTCGAACAATTTCGAATAAATAGTTCGGAAGTATTTAAAAGCTGTAACTGATAAACTTTTTCAGTTAGTTATTACATTAAAACATTCATTATTTTATATATTCACTTAAATTGTAGAATTTCTTATATATCAGATAACATTTAAGTTCCTTATGGATGTGTAAAAATATTGAAACATTTTTAACTGATTTGGTAAATAATTTAAAATTATCATACCCATAATATGTGCAGAGTTTTTGCTAATCTTAAGCTGGTGGTAGCTCGAAAATCTGTTCTTGGACAAGTATTATGATCGTCAGCAGCAGACTTGTAAACAAACCTTAAGTAACTCAAAAAAGAGAAATTTACAAATTTCATTAACAAATATACCACCAGATTCGCACGACTCTTGTTGGGAAATACCCAAAATCTTATTATCCTTTTATGTGCAATTAAAATTTCTTCTTGACGCAGCTGAATTCCCCCAAAAACATAAGCCATAGTGTCACCTGGATTCTACATAAGACTAATAAACAAATTTTTACTGTTTCGAATTGTAAACGTTTGTTAAACTTCTTATAATATAACAAAGATTGCTCAACGTGGAATTTAGTGGGTCGCACTGAGCCTGCAAGTTCAGATTTTCGTCTAAAATCAACACCACAACCTTATTAGTGCCAGATCTACAGATAGCTCCAGCCCTAGGCTTAAAGGCATTCAAATTTTGGTGATCATGAGCATTGTGGTGTCTTCTATAACTTGTTTTTGAGCTACTAAAATATACGGAAATGTTGCTACACCAGTTGATTAGGTTTTCAGGCCGGTGCTACAGATTGTCCCCATTCATCGCTTTTCTCTGATACAAAAAACGACTGATCATCAGAAAACAGGGTCACAAGCCAATCATAGTCAACTTCACATCGTTCATGTACAAAACAAACTCCAGCCATCATTGGCGGATCCGGGGACGGGGGCTAAGGCGCTGAAGCCACCCCAAACGTGGTACGCTTCTTTAGTGTTTATTGAACTAAACTCAACCTTCAGTGACGTCAAGCCCCCTAAACAAGGTCAAGCCCCTCCAAATGGCAATCCTGGATCCGCGCCTGCCAGCCAGGATATTGTTCTGAAAAAGGTTTATGGCTACCCTGTAACTTAGCCTTTGGGTAATTTAGAAGTTCACGACTGTGCAGACCAGAATCGCAATTATAAGCAGTCATAACTCTAGACATGTTCCCACTTGTAGTACATAGGTGAATTTTAGATTCCAGATATTTTAACAAAATTTTATTGTTCTTTTTCTTAATTTCTGTTTTGAACTGTACTTATAGTTAAGTAATTAGAACTGTTTCCTTAAACCATTATTCTGATTACATTTCTTATAATTCTTTCTAGAAAGTTGAACAATTTAGCTTCAATATCCGCATGAAAAGCCGTTAATACAGCTTTTATTGCCATTCACCATTGCTAGCGTTAAACAAACAGAACATTAAATATCTTATTCGTAAAGTATATTTGCTCACTTAATAAAGCAAAATTGAAAATTTTATGACTGATTTTACGACTGCTTGAGTAATTAAGACGTTGGAGAAAATAAATGGGAACATTTATTTATGGGAAAAGGAGATTGCGTGAACGTACACCATAAATTCTCAGTTTGACCAGTTCTCGATGATTAATCGTTGACAATATTTATTATTTTCGTGGGTTTGTGTGTCACACGATTGTTGGGCTGCAGTAATAATTTAAATTCAAATTTCGTCTCGATAATTTATTTTAGTTGACTACCACTTGAACTTTTGAAATTCAGCTACAGGCATAGAAAATACTACATTCAGAAGTACTCTGTTATTAATATTCTTTGTTTCATTTTTGACTTTATACAGCATATACTACATAGAAAATATTTATTTTTTAGTCAATTAAAGCATTTTTCATTTTGACACTATTCGACAGGCATCTAGGTCACCTTCTAACTTCTTGGGGTTTGAAAATTTTGTTTTCTTCTCTAGATGATTTTCAATAAATTATTAATCTGAAAAAGCAAAGTGATTGATTTACTGATATATTGTTTCAAATTTATATTTTAAAAATTCATATTATAAGATTATGATTTTTCTTGTTTTGATGATTTGGAATATTTAGCCTTTATTCTCAAATGTGATATTATTTGCTCCAGAATCCGTAAAATAAGTATAAGATGCCAAAAATAAGATTCATACAACAATTTATAAATGCATTACTTAATTGCATATCCTAGTTTACATTTGATTTAGTTAATTAATTTTCTTATTTACTTTATCGTGAATGTTTTTGTAAAAATGTGTAATTGATTAAATTTTCGCAAATATTTTTTGAATTTTTACACACCTGGGGCTAACTTGCAGCAACTTGTGTTGCAATTTTGGAATGAATTGTTTACATATTACCATAATCTATAATGTAGGTAATCGGTTAATTTTCTCATAGTTTCCGCAATATATTTTAAACAGTTAGTTTTAAAATTATATAAATTAGAGTTTCATAACATGCATGATATACATGAATTCTTTAAAATGTTTAAATACTTTTCTAATTTGAATCCTAAATTTAAGATTTTAATCGAGTTCCAAAAAGCAGAAGGTTATCAATTCGTTGGCAACTTTTTTTATGTGTGACCAGCGCTTATTCAAAAACGGAATTTTGATGATTTAAACTGTATTATATTAAAGAACATTACAGAAAGGTACCAATTTAATTGTCTAGAACAAAAGATTTACGGTTTTCCAGAACCTCGGAAAAAAATTAAATCAGGGACTAAATTTCGGTGAACTTCAAAGAATCTTCACTGTTTTCTCTAAATCTACTTAAGCACTTTTATAAATTACTGGCTGTCGCCCAGTGGTCGAAATTCGACCAATTGTGTCAATATCTCTGGCAGGTTAACTAACATGAAAATTTTATCGTGACATTCTATCCTAGGACTTTAGGGAGAACAGCAATTACACAGAACGGATCCAGATTCGGAACCTCTGTGTGATAGTTTCCTCGAAAATCCTAGATGTCGGTCTTACATCTCGCTTCTACAAATAAGTAACGAAATTCAAGTTTTTTTCAGATATAATTCATAGAACTTTATTTGTGTTCAAATTCGTAATTCTTAATTTAATATGACAACAATTCAACTGCTAATGGGCTACCCTACATATTTATTTTTTCTAACACCCCTGTATAGCTATAATTGCACTCAATTCTCCAACATTTATTAGAATCCTCATTATAATAATTCCATCTCATTATATATTTCCACCACCCTGTATATGCAACTGCTTATGGACCACGCATAATATTTTTTAACATTTTTCAACCACCGGGTAAACCATTCTGTATATGCCACTGCCTATGACCCACCATATTTACTCTTTTTGTTTATGAAATTTTTGATTATCTTCTGTAATTATAATTCTACTCCGACCTATATTTCAATCATTATATATATGGAACTCTTCGTGGTCTACTCTATAAATCATTTCCTATTCTAACATTTTTTATCACCATCCTGTATATCTATAATTCCTCTTACCCTATATTTCATCTTAACTATATATACAACTGCTTATGGGTTACGAAATGTGGCATTTCCATTTCCGCCACCCTGTATATGCATCTATGTATAACATTTTTTGCACCACCCTGTATAACTGTAATTTTACTGCACCTTCTATTCCAAGAACCCTGTAAATTCAACCGCTAATGGGCTTCCCTATATAACTATTTTATTAGTTATAATTGCACTCTACTCTATATTTTAAACACCCTAAATATGCAACTGCTTATGTGCCACCCATTAAAAAAATTATTTCTAACATATCTGGAATCGCCCTGGATAATTATGATATTCAACGATTACTTTACCCACTAAACAATAACAACGCTTGCATGCCACCTCCAGAAGTACATGCTCTAAGTATATAATAGCATTGGTCTGTCTATATATAATTACTCAATGGTTTGAGTCTGGCGGCAGCGGCACGCGGCACATTCATTTGTTTGGCATTGACATTATTGACGTAAATAATGAATTTTTATTATATTTTATTTAATGAATGAACCAATATTATAAATTAAGATTAGCATTCTGCACTGAAGGTCGTCAGTAGCTACTAAACAAAACAAAAATGAAGAAAATCGGTTGAGAAACAGAGGAGAAAATGGTACCTAATCGTTTTGTCTTTTATATATAGATATTCTACATTCTAATATTAGAAATTACATTCTACAAAGATATGTTCCAGCTTGATTCCGTATATTTTTCTATAACGTAAAACATATCATTTTTCTGAACATCGGAAAAATATATGCCACAAAATTGAAAACATCATGGTAAATGTCAAATTTTCATCATAAATATCTAGTTTAACAGGGTGTTTGTAATGGTTTTCATCTTGATTTATTTGAAGTCAGTTTCTTTTAGAGACGAAGATAAGTTGTTATGCCGACCATTTCCTCTGTATGGTATACGGTTGTAAGTGTGTGCGTGCGTGCATGTAATATTAAGTGGTACATAAGCAGTTGCATACAAGGATGATTGAAACATAAGTTTGAATTGAATTAGTTATATAGGATGGATAAAAAAGATTGTATTGGGTGGCACATAAGTAGTTGCGTATATAACGTAGTTGAAATAAAAGTGGAGCAAAACTATAGTTATAAAGAGTGGATATTTGCGTTATAGGACGGAGTACAATTACAGTTAGACAGAAGGCTTCAAAAACACTTAGAAGCATTTGAATATAAAGGATGGTTGAAATATAAGGTGGAGTACAGTTATTCAGGGCAGTTAAAAAAGTTATATAGTGTTAAACATATGTAGTTGCTTATACGAGGTGTTTGAAGTAAGAGTGGAGTCAGAATATTGTTATTCAAGATGTATCAAAAATTTGTTATACAAGAATAAGCAATTAGGATATTTGAATTTTAGGACCGGGTATAACATAGTTATAGCCAAAACAAATTAGAAGCAGTTGCAAATCCCGAGAGGTTGAAATTAATGGTAGATTAAAATTATGGACATAACATGTGGTTGAAAATTGTGAATTTCGATATATAGGGTAGACCATGAGCAGTTGCGTAAATGGAATACTAGACGTATGGGGCGAAGTAGAATCATAGGTATACAGGAATAATTTAAACAATAGAAAAATAGAAAAAGTCAATACTGTGGAGAGGATTTATACTTATACAGTATGGTTTTAAAGATATTAGGACCGTTGCAACTTTGTGTGGAGTTAAATTATAGTTGTACAGGATGGTTCATAAAATGATAGACATATAAGTTATATAGGGGTGACAAATACACAGAAGTATATACAGTGTATATAATACGCTAAAATATTCAACAGAATTGTACCTTGAATCAGATAAAAAAGATGAATATCTGAAAATAGTGATCGATTGCACACGGTTTCTATTTTAAGTCAGCTGAAGTCGGTTCTTTTCTAAATATGAATTATTTTCGATAAATTAATCCTGCAAGCTTTTTTGTCCACAGTTTAAGCTCAATATTTTCGGAGATAAACGAGGGATACATCTTCTACACAATTTGTTTAAAAAATGTTTTCTTCTTTATATTTGATTATGAAATAGTAGGTTTCGCCTTCTCTTATTGTTTCTGCAAACTGACATCTGTCTTCAGTGAGAAGGTTTCTGTAGTACTGTATTCACTGAGGCATGCATATTCCCCATTGACAATGTTATTCCTTCTAAGCGATTTTATAACCTTCCAGGATTTATTTGCTTATCTGTTTCAATTTCTCGTGCCACTCTACGTTTCTTTGAGTGATATACGACTCGATCTTCTTGTGTTTTACTTATCAGCCACTTTTGGTACGTTAGCTTTTTCTGATCTAGCTAAAGTTCTTAGTTCTACCATCAACAGTCTTTTCGGTTTTGTCTGTTAGCAAAATTTTGAAATGCCGATTCATGTTACTGCTATGTGCACTTGTTCTTGAGTTCCACCTTAAGAGCTTGAATAGTTGCACGACACATCTGATAAAGAAAATTAGTTGATTCAGTTGGTTAGACTTTCCATATTGCATTTTATCGTCATTTCTACTCTATGTTTCTCTTGTGTTGTGACTTTTAATAAAAAAACGAAGTGCTTAGAACCACATTCTCTCTTGACCCTAGTGTCAGCTATTTTTTCTCTTGTTTTTGTTTTACAATGATATTATCTATTATGGAATTCTGGTTTTACAAAGGGCATCATCAGATATATATATGTGGATTTTTTGGTTTCAAGTAACCGTTTGTGATTCTTAGGTCAAACTGATGGTATAATTCCATAAATCTTTGCTCATTGTCATTCACAATTCTAGCGAAATGTCAGGGTTTTCATAGAATTTGGGCTGTAAACGCCTACTATAATCAAAACATGTCCTTCACTTTCAAGTTCAAATAGTAAAATTGTATGGTTTATTTGAATTCATAAATTCACACAGAATTTAATTCTGCTTGTTCTTTCCTTTATTGGCACTCTTCTATAAATATGCATGTACCCATTTTTGTCCTCCGGTCCTTCTATTTTGTTTCCGTAAGAGCTACTATACCCAAGTTGGACTATTTCTTTAAATAATGTTTTTCGATAAACCTTGTACTCAATATACTCATTATCAGTTTTCCTGCCAATTGTCGTCGTTTATTTTTTCCATCTGACTTTACTTTGTCGAGATTTTATATAATTTGTTCTCCAAAATTAATACTAGGAATTGCACTATAGTTTTCCTGTGAAATTAGTGTAAGGTTTTTCAAAATATTGGGCTCAATAGTATCGAATATAAGATGGTAATGGTCGATTTTGTGTTTAAATTCTCTCCAGAAGCACCGTCTGAAATCGGGAGTCCTTCACTTCCACTATGGACTACTTATCGGGCAACCAAATTATGTACTGATCAAATTTCAACTTTGGACGTCGAGTAGTTTCGGGAAAAGTAAATTAGTAACAAAAACAGCTTGTTTCGAGTGTTTTCCTTAATATTGTTTATGTACCCAATAGTGAATTTAGGAGTTATGTTCCCGACAGCATATTCTTCTAGTTTCACTTTTATTTGTCTACATTAATCTTATCTTGAATTATTTACCATCAATTGAAACCAAATAAATGAGTTATTTTCAAATTTAATTTAAATAAATATTCTAACCAAACATTTAATTCTAATCTAAAGATTATTTAAGCACTAAAAGTCAACAATAATATTCATATTTGTTAGATTAAAATTTATATTTGTGGAAAATAAACCGGAAGACTGCTACTATTAGACAAATCATAAGCGTACATAGAAGCTGCCCTTAAAAAAGCTCTGTGATGTAGGCTTCCTTGAAGTGCAGCATATGGCGGCAGAGGGTGAAGAGGTTGTAGAAGATTCTCTTGGTTTGTCGACGAAACAGGTTCTTCCTGGAAAATTATCGGTTCTTGTGTTGACACATTCTGTCTAAATGCCAGCGTCTGTGTTGCACTTTCTGAGTTTGGTATATTTATTGTAAGTGGATAGCTTGGGTGCAGAATCGACTTAGTTTGGTCTGGTTGAAAAGATGGAAAAGTTACTAAAGGCATTGCATCTGTAATTAAATAATTAAATTTAGTGTGACTCAATATCAAGAAGTAATAGTTTTGTTTTCTGAAGTATATTTGTGGCCTGGTCAAGTTTATTTTTGCTTTTCTTCGGAAATAACACCACATTGAAGTAATTTTTTTTACTTTGTTGTCAATTGCATTAGATTCTGAATAGAAGATTAATCTAACATTGAATGCTATCGATTTATCAATTTCACCTCACGTAACTAAAGAAATTTATTGTCTTTTGATATACAGGGTAGCACAAAACTAGTCTAACGATAATTAGAATACTTTCAAGTTTGAAGAACTTAAAAGGATTGTCATCAGAATTGTGATCCCTTTAATGTTTAAGTGAAACCCTAAGAAATTCCTTATGAGCAAAGTTCTGAACATGCTTGCGACTTAGGCGATAAAATACAATTCGACTGCTTCACAATACTACAAAAAGAAAATTAGAAGATTCTAACTTAATTCTTTTAAATGAAAACGATTGAATCCCTTCTAGTTTCGTGAAATTAAAGCGTATCTGGTTGCCGACAAGTAAGGAGAAATCGCTTTTTAAACAGCCCTCTACCGGGAAAGTTGATAAGGTTTTTCATAGGTTTTCCGTTATAACAGCCCTTTTTCGCTCAATGCAGTGTTATTTCCCAAATAAACCAAAAAAGATAGTAATAGATTTGTCAGAAACTCGACTGATCTTTTAGACGAAAAACTTTTCTACCAGTGCAGGTTCGAGGGGGGTCATGAAGGTAAAACTACGAAATTGAAATGAAAAATAGGTTTTCAAAATAATTGTGACCCCTCCGTATTCAAGTAATAATCTATTGACTCCCGTAAAAAGTAGTCATCTAAATTTAAAACTTTTGGGCGGAATTATTTTCCATATTCATCACATATAGAAATTCAATAGTTAATAACAATGTTGATATGAGTCGTAAGAAGACTATTTCGGGCGTTGTTTAATAACTTATAAATTTTTTAACACATAACAGATATTATCCAATGTTATCCACTATTTCTACTACGTTCTGGCAGCGTTCATACTCGTGGTTTCCATCAAAACTATACTAATCTCAACTCAGCCATAGTTATACATTCTACCCTAGGAATCACGGGAGAACAACAATTACACGGAACGGCTTCAGATTCGGAACCTCTTTGTACTAGTTTCCCCGAAAATCCTAGATGTCAGTCTCACATCTCGCGTTGACAAATGTACTGTTATATATCAAATACATAAAAAACTGATCGAGAGGATATTCAATTGTGGGAAGCGCAACTGATGAAGCTTCCCGACTAGAAACAATATATATCATATATATTGTCTTGCGTTCGAAAGAATGACACCTCGAAGAGGGTAATCAGTTAGTATTATTAGTATATATATATATATATATATATATATATATATATATATACTACACAAAGATTTGTTCGAGAGGACATTCTCTTGTGGAAAGCGCAGCTGATGAAAGTTACTGAGACCCCCCGCCCCCCAGAAACAATATGTATGTAATGTCTTGCACAAGAAAGAGTGACACCTGGAATATCGTATAGTACTATACATTCAGAATTGTGCTAAACTTTTGTAACTATGTGTCTTACCAACCAACTTACCACTTTGGTTAGCATAAAAGTTCCTATTGAAGCCTAGGTAGGTGTTTCTCATATCACTTCCAGGAATGTTGAGTGATTTTCTTGCATCTCTATCAGTTCTTGGTCTTCTTCTTGGCTTATATTTATAATCGGGGTGTTCAATCATATGTTGATTCCGTAATCTTTTCGCCTCATCAATAAAAGGTCGTTTTTCCGCCTCTGGCAGAAGTTTCCATTCAGCTCCCAGAAGCTTAGAAATCTCAGAATTATGGAGTCGTGGGTAATCCTAAAATTAGTGGAACGATAAAAATGTATACTAAAGTTAAAATAACAAATATTTTTTAAAATTTATATGTATAAATAAAATTGTTGTTTGATTTGATAGAAAAACTTGATAAATAATATGTACATATATTAATTATAGAAACTGGAATAAATGAATATACATAAAAAAACAAAAACTAACTTAACTAGAAAGCATGAACTATTTTTTTTCTAAAAAAATTCAATACTTTTTATGAAGACGGTGCCAAGCTAAAGTGAAAACATTTTAGGAAGTATATTTATTAGAGTGAAGACTTCGCTGTTCAAATTGGCACCAACTTCTGAAAAAGTATTTAGTTGTTGTAGCATAAAATTATTTCATGCTTTTTAGTTAAGTTATTTTTTCTTTAATTTACTTTACATATTTTAGTGATACAACTCCTTAATGAATGCAGTATTCACATTTAATTAACTTTCTCGATATTGCCTAAAATAGGCATTATTTATTAGTTTGGCCAACCTCGTTTACTTTTGAATAGAATAACTTGTTTTCTAAATATGTATAAGGAAAATTAACTTAGATGGATCCACTATACTGTAGACGATCTGAGTATCATCATTCTTGAGGTCTGTTAATTAAATTCACATTCATTTAATAGTCTCCTCTTCGCTGAAAAATAAATCGTTATACATTTTTAATTGATATAAAATACTAGAACGTATTTTTCAATTATAGTAAAACAATTTAGAAAAGTGACATGAAGATTTATTACATAATTTTTAGTGATGTGGCATATTTAGATGCATTTTATAAATATTATTACTTCTGTTTGATAAGAATTTTATATATGATGAAAATGAAAATGAGAGGTATTTTACTTTTAAACAAAATTCATATTTGCTGACAAACCTCGTATACAGTTGAGAAAGTGATATGTAATAATTACAGTATGCCTTTCTGACCTAATTTTTATGAAGAAACACTTTTTCTTTAAATAATATTCATACGCACGATTTCCGTTCTAATCCAACTTATGAAGACACACTGTATATAGAATCCAACTGAGAACCTCCACCGTGAAGTTTATTGTCTGACATTTATTTCGATTTATTTCCAATTAACTTTAAATTCATCACAAGTTTTCAATTCTAATAAAGGTTGATTACAATTTGAGACATTATAAAAAATAAAGGTACCTCACTTTTAAATAATATTGATATGTTTTTTGAAACCTAGTATACAGGGTGAATTTTTTTTGATAATCAGTATGGGGATCTCGGAAACTAGCGGAGATAGAGCAATGGTCAAAATTGGGAAAGATTTGTAGTTTTACTGGCCCATATGACACTTTCGGGATTTTTGTATAAAGTCATGGCTTACTAGATATTTTGAAAAAACGAAATTCTGTCGATTTAGTCAAATCCCTCTAGCTCCTTTGTTTTTGATTTTATAAAAAAGTATAAGTATCAAAATTGAAGGGAATTGTATCCCGAATATGATTGTCATGTCCTCGTTTGCGTGACAGGTCCCGTTTTCGACATATGACACAAATTTAAGTTTTTTTGAATGAAAACCTCAAAAAATCGGACATTTTTAGAGCTTTTCAACGATATAATACTCGAAATAGTTATTCATAAAAATAACGGAGTTATGGATGCTTTTCTCTCTTATTTTCACTTTTAACGTAAGTACCCATGAAAAAGATTGTTTTCACATTTCCTCATTTGAGAGTAATTCCATTAGTAGTCCTGAACTGACAGTCGATATTGACAAGTTTTCGTGATAAAATGGAATATTCTAATGAAGAAAACCTGAATATGGTGGAATGTTATATCATATGCCATAAAAATTCAGTTCGTGCAGCTGAGGAATACTTTAATCGTCGTCAACCTGCTCTATGTAGGTACATTTAAGCGGCTTTACGATAATTTACGCAGATATGGATCTTTTGCTAAACCACCAAAGGAACGTAATCAAATTAACGAAGAAGCACAAATAAATGTTTTGGCAATGGTAAATCAAAATCCATCTACATCAACTCGTGAGATTGCGGCAGAAGCTGGCACATCTCAACGAACTGTAGTTAAGGTACTGAAAGCGCACAACTTCCACCCGTACAAACTTTCAGTTTCTCAAACTTTGCATGCTGGTGACGAACATCGACGTATTTTGTTTTGTACATGGTTTAGAGACATGTACCTTGATAAAATTTGGTTTTAATGTTTGGTGTGGTACTACTTGCATTTCTTGCAATACACTTTTCAAGACATGATGCATAATTTGAATTTGAGAACTCGTTTAGAAATTAAGTGGTTCCAACATGATGGAGCATCTGCTCATAACTCGTTATTAGTAAGACAACACTTAGATAATTTCTATCCAAACTCTTGGATAAGAAGAAATGGCCCACACGAATGGCCACCCTGGTCTCCCGATTTGGCAGTTATAGACTTCTATTTATCGGGTGCGCTAAAAAACAAGATATACAAGAGAAAGTATGAGACAGTTGGTGACCTAAGGGAGGCGGTATTACAAACAATAGAAGAAATTGATAGGCGGTCTGTTTCGAACATAAATTGTAACCATTGTATGTACTTTAATTTCTTAAGGTTTTACTAAGTACTTACGTATTTAGTTTTTTCCTTATATCTGATATACCTAATAAAGAAATCGTTCAATGTTTTTTGGAATAGTTATTAATAAGTCAATCTATTTCATGGCTAACTACGTTAAAAGTGAAAATAAGAGAGGAGAGCATCCATAACTCCGTTATTTTTATGAATAACTATATCGAGTGTTATATCGTTGAAAAGCTCTAAAAATATCCGATTTTTTAACGTCATAGCCAACTATGGTTTCCATTCAAAAAAAGATAAATTTGTGTCATATCTCGAAAACGAGAGCAGTTACGCAAACGAGGACATGACAATCATATTCGGGATACAATTCCCTTCAATTTTGATTTTCTCACTTTTTTATAAAATCAAAAACAAAGGAGCTAGAAAGATTTGACTAATTCGACAGAATTTCGTTTTTTCAAAATATCTAGTAAGCCATGACTTTTTACAAAAATCCGAAAGTGTCATTAAATTGGGCCCATAAAACTGCAAATCTTTCCCAATTCAACCATTGCTTTATCTCCGCTAGCCGAGATTCCTCTAATTACTTCTATTTGATAACAATTTTAGATATTAACTCTTTTAATCGAAATTCCTATTTGACGACAAACAGTTAAAAACGTTACATGGAATGATTACAGTGTACGTTTTAGACCATGCAAATCTGTTTATGAAGAATAACTTTATCTCTTAAAGGTATTAATAAAAAGAAATCGTTAGACTTTTGAATACATACTGTATATACAGACTTATCAAAAATCTTCATTTTGTAGGTTGATTAACTGAGATTTATTTAGATTAATTCATTTTATTTACATTTTAGCCCAAGTTCCGAACAAAAACATTTTCATATATTTAATTCCAGCAACTCTACCAAAGCTTACTGTATAAGAAAGTTGTTAAAAAAGTTTTTCCCGATTTTCTAAAAAACGGTACAAACTATGTTTTTGAAAAGAATATAAGACCATTAATGGATCCCCCGGAACTAATACAATTTCTTTTTAATTTATTATACCCCATGTTCCGAAAGAAAAATTTTCCATACTTTTAATCCAGCGACTCCACCAAAGTTTACTGTATAAGAAAATCGGTATTAAAAAAGTTTTTCCTGATTTTCTACGAAACGCTACAAGTTATGTTATTGAAAAAACATATGGGACCTTTTCGGGATATCACCAGCGACTCCACCAAAGCTTACTGTATATGTAAGTCGGTAAAAAAGTTTTTCCGAATTTTCCACGATACGGTACAATCTATGTTATTGAAAAAAATACGGGACCACTTCGCTATCACCCGGAAAAGGATCCAGTATAAACGGTCGAAATTCCTTGAGCCGTTTGCGAGTAATCGCGAAATAAACATAAAAAAAGTAGACACAGACAAAGAGAATCTAACCCCGACGACGATATCTTGAATAAATGTACTGGCTGTCTCATGTTAAAATCCAGATGCAATTAATCCGAAGGTGGAATAACTACAAAATGTTAGAGATATGTTTTAAAATAGTGTACCTATAACTTTATTTCAATTAGACAGAGTGTTTAATTTCAAAATATTTCCAACTACCAACTTTGGGTGCTCCGTTTAAAATCATACCATTTTGTTAAATCTCGTTATATGGTAGCAAATATTTCTATATTATGCTACAGTAGACCAAAAATGTGTAACATATGAAAGAGGCTCACAGCATAAAGCTTCAGTGGGTTCAAAACATATTAATAATCTCTGTAGTATTTTTGTTATCAACCAAACATGCCAAGTTCCAGATTATCAATACATTTCAGATATATACAAGACTTTTCCGAACTGTTAGAAACCAATTTTTCTTTTCTCGATAGCTTCACTCACCTGAGATATCCTTTTCCTTCTCAACTTTGACCAAACCATGAACGCATTCATGGGTCTCTTAACATGCCCATCAGCAGCACTTGTATCTACCATCGTAGGTATATATATAGTTTAACCACTAAATGCGTAACGAGCACGAACAAACTTCCTACTGCGAATTTGATATTCAATTGATTGAAAAGCTTATTCGCTACACGGTTCCTCTCTGTTTAGCGTTGTATAAACACTGATTTAAATCTCATTGTTCGATTGACAATGTGCACAATGTCCGATGGCTATTGTCGCTTCGGAAAAACTCTTTTGTTCGAAATTAAATCTGTTGGGTGTTGTTGATGGGCACACTGGTCATAATAGACGTTAGAGAATTGAAGACTATGTTGTGACATAATTATTGAGTGAATGGAACAGCGTTTAAAAGAAAATTATTGGAGAGTCCTTGGATGTAGGAAAATTAGTGGAATTACGAGAAACGTTACTTCATAACTGTTCTCAAAATTTTCAGTAATTCTTTCTAAACTTTGTTCGAAAATAAAATTCAACTAGATATCGATTATTTGCTTTACTTTATAATATAATACGAATACTAAAGTTACACCTTCCTCATTCGATTTTCCACTTTCATCTATCATGGTATTTTTGACCCTGGATCTAGGATATTGCGGTTCTATTAATTTTCTTTGTGTTGTATCCTATTCTTTCTAAATGCTGAATATTGTTCTCTAATATCAAAAATTTTCAATTTGAGTTTCATCTCTCAGATCCCCCATATTTCTACAATTCCTTTATACCGTTGTATTATGTGATTTTGAACAAAAAAAGGGAAAAGTGTATTTGTCACAGTGATGATTTAATCGAATTTATTTTTTAGTAATAAACTATAATTACTTTGCGCCATTATATATAGGACATCATTCTGAAATTACAACGTCAGCGGATTACATAGTAATATTTTTTGTGGAAACTAATAATCGAAGTCAGTTAACATGATTTTAATTATGATGCATTTCAATGAATAAAAATAAATGATATGAGTTGTTCAAATTGTTCACCATTTCAATTTGAAAATGACCCACTTGATGACATACATAATCTGGCGATCTGAGTAGCCACTCAATTGGTCCACGATTACCAATCGTTCTTCCATTAAAGGTGACATCCAGAAGTCCTCTTACTTACACACTATATTGCGGCGGTGCCCCATCTTGTTCGACAAATAATCAAAGATTGACATGTTGTACATTGTGGTGATCTAAGAACAGTTGAGTTAAGTCAGTAAAAACTGTATGTCTGCAGAAGATGTAAATTTCGCTTAGCTGTCAAATTGTCATTAAAAAAAGTAAGGTCCTATCAATTGGTGGTTTACATTGCCTGCTCACACATGGGTTTTTGTGGATTCTGACTGTGTATCGTATCATATTCTGTCAGCTAATGAATGAGGTGGATCTTGTAAGTATAAAATCTGACTTCCAATTTCTGTTCTTTGTAATGTCAAAAACGTAGATAACTTCAGGGCATACCTACCACCTTATTACGGCCCACGTGGTAAACGTTGACACCAGAGTGTACGGCAGCTTCTGTGGAGTCGGGAGTGGGTTAACAAACAAGGGCCCAACTGTAAGTTAACTTTCCAATATAAAGATGTTCTGAGCGCCAGGTAGATTCTCTGCCTATTTACCCCAGCTAACCGCCTAAGATAACCTACCAATCCTCCGCAGCTACCAGAAATCTATAGATAAGATAACCTTAGTATATTGTCAGTTATGTCACAACAAACCTACTTCAATAAAACTCTTAATAAAACAGTAAATAATTTAATGAACTTGTAAATTATCTCAATACAATCCTGCAAAAATATCAAACACAAGTCGACCTATGTACCTACATACACATATCTATAGCTCAACCAAGAATCAATAGTATATACCTGATACACTAAGTTCAAAATCAACAAATGTAATAATCAATTAATGATCAAATGAACCTAGATAAAATATACAAGTGTTATCAAAAACATTAATCAAAATATTCAAATGTTGTTGTGATCCGTAAACATGCACAATATATCTAAAATCAGAAATGAGATACTTAAACGAGCAATATTCAAAATAATATCTAAGTCAATAATGACATCTAAACTATGAATAGTTCAAAATTATATCAAATTCAATAACTGAACTGTTATTCTGAAATCTGAAGCCAAAAATTCAGTTACTGACAAAAGTGTTTAATTACATTTAAACTTAAAGAAAAATCAATAATGATTTCATAAATTTAGAAACAAATATTATTTTCAAAACATCCAAAATAATTCAATTAATAAGTCGACGTTTCGAGCTCTCGCGACGCTTTCACAAATTACCAAATATTGTTCAAAATTTAGCACTACAGGAAATGTATAAATATCAAATTTATATGAGCAAATTAACAGTCAAAAGTTTGACTAAATAATCAGGTTCTTTATTAAATTTAATACATTCAAAAAAATGTTATTCGGATAAATCAATTCTCTTTAATGTGAAAAGCAAATTATGAGCAAAACATAGATAAATTAAATCAAATTACAAAGGTACCTTGTTACACATGCGATGACACAACACTCAGCTGTCCTCTGTAGAATCGAAACAAACATACGCCGTCGTTGCTACATCAACCAGCGAAGATTTCCGATTCCCAGTAAACCAAAATGGAACTCGTTCGAATGATTACAAGACTTGCCAAAACTTCGGCAAACTAAGTGAAGTTGATAGCCCCATACACTGAATGATAATCAAGGTCTTGGGTGGGCTAAAGTTCTTTTCTAAAGTCGTCCAGGAAGGCCAACGAGAGTACATGCAAATATTCAGCAATCAGATCCTCACAAATGACAACGTGTTTCCACTAATATCCAAAAATATCACCAAACTGCCAAACCGGTGATCATTGAGAGAATGAGTGATGAACTTGTCTTAAATCCTCACACGAGTGTGGTTTCCGTTAAAGTCCAAAATATACCACAAATCCAATAACGGAACCAACGATTAAAGTGTATCCAACTAAATCCCAAACATGGATGGCACAAAATTGCCAGTATAAATTCAGATTCACTTGTAGACATCTATCACCATACTACACAATAACCTCTCCCTCCAAGTACTATTCTACACCCATCCTTTCACCAGGACGGTCAACAGGCAACAACCGTTCACCAGGACGGCCAACGAGCAACTCCCTTCTTCCGACAACTGACGTCTCAAAATCCTACCAACCTATCCAAATTCTAATGCCAATATCGTCTAATTCCCTACTTACAACCTTCTTCTTCCGCGACAATCCACAACATCAATGCTCGAAATGTACCGTGCTCGAATCTACTTTTCTACATCCTCTTCCCATAAATGTCATTAACCCATTTAGAACGTGTGATTCCGCCCTTAGCAATTCGCCTCGAACGTCAAGAGAAATCTTACCAACAATCTTAACCTAAAATAAATTCATATCAAAACAAATCAATACCAAATACAAAGCGAGAATCTTTCCAATGCGAAAAACCCAATAAGCCTATCGCAATAACAAAAATGCTACAGAATAAAAGAAAGGTACGTGTTTACGTTTGAAGATAATTTTATCCTATCCGTTGGTGTTAATATTCGAAATCAATACTCGTGTTTTAGTTACAAGAAAACAATTGTTGTAGATAAATGACACATCTAACGTCCAGTTTAGGCTATTGAAAATACGTTTTGCATAATTCAAACCTCAGATATTTCTTCGTTTACTTGTTCTTTTACGGGTTTATGGAATACAGGGCTAGTTATACTCTGTGACAAAAATGTAATGTTACATCTTGTAACGTCCAATTTGGGGTCATCGCTCGTTTTACGCCTGCCACATCTAAGCAAATCTTTACATCTCCCCTTTAGCTGAGCGGGTAGTCAAATCCACTTCCCGGTGGCTACCCGTAAAATTTTCGGAGTTATGGCAGTCGATTCCAGACCTGGTTTCTGGCGACAATGCGGTGCCCGTTAGTAACTAGGGAATGAAAGGGTCCCTGGCCCTCCAGTGTGACTTGTCAAAACTTTACACAAGTAGTTCGCCGGACACTCTTTCTTTCGGGATTGAGCGCAAGTGAACGAGGCCGACTTATTAAGCCTTTAATACAAGTAGTCGTCATCGCTCTGTATGGGGCGCGACCTAGTATTCGAGACGAGAACCTTTTGCATTGTCTGTTATTCCTAAAACTGGGCCAAAGCGTCCCGAAAGTAGAGGCCCCTACACCTTGAAAGCGGATGTCAGTCTCGTCCAGAAATGTAAAAGAGGTAGCCTTGTAGGAAGTCGAACGTGTCACCCATCGGCGTGGAGTATCTGAAACGAACCGGGGTGTTCGTAAGATACCCAAATGGGGAGTGCGGGTGGAGAGAAGCCCCCCTCTGGATGAGGTTACCGGTGGCTCCTCAGACTGGGTTGGCCTCGCATGGGCAATGGCAAAAAGTTAGATTGTACCCCTGGGTGGATGGTCCGTTGTCGTTGTTCGTTCGTTCGATTCACCCTTACAGCATGTGATGGTAGAGGATGGCGACGGTTCCCCTTCCTGGCAGGAATGACCAGTCAATCATCTGAGGTAAATCCTACCTTAGACCACACTTCCGCCCTCAAAACCATTCTCATCGCGGTGGGTTGAGCAGGTCCGCTAGCAGACCGGGACCATCGTCTGCAGATTAGAGGATTGGCCTTGGGGTTGATTCGGCTGAAAGGCGAGGTGTGCGCTATACCCGGCTTCAGCCACAGACTGCGTAAACTTGAATGTCGTGGATTTAGAAAAAGCTATAACAGTGGCTAACTCTGTGCTGTGTACACTCAAGCTTTGAGGAATAGACTCGTCGGACGATCAAGCCAAACACAGCGGTGACAATGATCTGAGGCCGGCGTTTGAGGTGTCGAACCAGCTGTTTCAAACAAAGTTAAAGCGAAGGCTGTTGCAAGCGATTTTTCTATTTGTAAATGTTTCAATAAAAGATCAAAACATATATATCTAAAGAAATTTGGCTTATCATTAATTAGTGTTTATTAAAAAAAATTCTTAGCAGAAGTTTGAATTAAAGAATACCTTTTTTTATATTATTAACTATGATCAAATAGCATCAGCGTTTAATTTTTATATAATAATAAAATATAAAATATACTGAAAGTGTAAACAAATAATACCAGGCTCCTTTAAATGTATCTGCTTAAAATTAAAATTTGCATTAAGATTATTTATTTTAAGAAGTACAGAGGTAATATTTGGAATGGACTCGTCCAGAAAAATTATAGGGAATGGGTAAATATTTTGTAATTATATTGTAAATTTTAAAAAAGCGAAATGGGGGTCTCGAGATCAACTCTTCTACTTTCCATGGGTGGTGTTATGTAATGTCTTCGATGCACATTACATATAGAGAATAATATTCAAAAAAATGTATGAAATAGATGTTGCGGTTTTAGTTCAATGCTGGTTCAATGCAAGTATATAATTGACGAAGGACCTTTAGCGGAACAATTAATAAACACGTAAAGTAATTCACCAAATAAAAGTTAATCACTAACCTTTTACGTCGAGGCTCTGCAAAGGGTGTTTTCTTGGTGGTTCTTTCTTCTGAGGCTAGCCCCGTGAACAGGAACAGTTTCTTAGAGCTTCGTCTGGACAACACGTTACACAAAAAATAGCGACGTAATGTTTATTGATTGAATATACAAAAAAATGCGGGTTTAACAACAAATGATGCGCTTTTGTAAACACAAAAGAAACAAAATGAAAGCGGTTTAGCGGTCGTCACGAATGGAGCTCAAAACTCGCGAATCGGAACGCTATAACAACAAAAAGCGGCGTCTCTTCAGACGGAATCAAAGCCACCGAAAAGTTCGGAGTACATTGCACGAAACTCCCAAGCGTCCAAACAGCTCGGGATCCAAAACACGAATCCCAAATACTGTCTATATTTTACACGCAAAAACACACTTACAATTAGCATTAGCGCGACGGAATGTTTTAGAAAAGGTGCAGAAGTTTAAAAATCAATGAAGTAATTCAATCAAATTGAACACAATACACTAAACAAATGCGGGAACGCACCATTCCGCCAGCCTTGAATTACTCATTTCAAAACTAAGGGTCCACTGGCAGTGGACAAAGCTTTACAAGAGGTCGCTTCAAAGTACCACTTGCAGTTCTAACTGTAGCAACGCGTACAACACCATCACCTCCAGGATGTACGTCAATAATGCGCCCTAATGGCCAATTCAAAGGAGGTGAAGTGTCTTGCTTCAAAATAACAAGAGTACCTGGCTTAACAACCTCCGAGGGATCAGTCCATTTACTCCGTTGATGAAGAGTATGTAAATATTCTTGCGACCAACGTTTCCAGAATGCCTGATGCAAACGACTCAGTAACTGCCATCTGTTGAGACGATTAGATGGGACAGATAAGAAATCAGATTCAGGAGGTGCTGTTAAAGGTTCCATGGTAAGAAACATTCCAGGACTCAAGGCGGTAAGATCCAATGGATCGTTGCTACAAGGGGTTATAGGTCGCGAGTTTAAAACTGCTTCGACCTGTGCAAATACAGTAGAAAGTTCTTCGTAGGTTAAGATTTGATCACCAACGACACGTCTTAAGTGAGCTTTAACGGATTTAATTCCGCTCTCCCATAGTCCTCCAAAGTGAGGAGCCGAAGGGGGATTGAAATGCCAAGAAATGGTTTCTCGTGCAGCAGTAGCTCTAAAATCTTTCAAGATCTGCTTGTGAGCACACACAAAATTAGTACCACAATCACTATATATATGGCTACATCGACCACGACGTGCAATGAATCGTCGTAAAGCTGCCAAGAATGCATCAGCAGACAAATCTGATACGAGTTCTAGATGAAGAGCTTTCGTTGCAAAGCACTTAAACAGGCACAGATAGGCCTTTAAAGTTTTCGACCCTCTAGTTTTAGCCATGGTGATAGTGAAGGGACCAGCAAAATCTACTCCAACATGAGAAAAGGGTTTCAATTGTGAAACGCGGGAAATGGGCAAATTTCCCATGAAGGGTTGGTAAGCAGAAGGATTAAGCTTCCAACAAGAAACACATTTAGAAATGACACTACGAATTACTTTCTTTGCGGATAGAATCCAAAATCGTTGCTGCAAAAGAAATTGAACGGTTTGGATTCCTGCGTGAAGATTGGTGACATGACAATCTTCGACAATTAGATTAGTCAAACGACTTTTACTTGGTAGCAGTGCGGGAAATTTAGTGTCAAACGGCAATGGAGCATTAGCCAATCTACTACCAACTCTAAGAGTTCCCTGTTCATCAAGAAACGGCGAAAGTTTACGAAGCGATTTGGGCAAAAGTTTTCGTTCTCGAAGAAGGGAAATCTCTTTAGAAAAATGTTGATCTTGAACATAGCGAACAATGCGTAGCTGAGCCTGATATAACTCAGCAGCCAAAAATGATCCAGAGCCCCTACGGTCTGGATTGCGGGCGTTATCAACAAAGCGACAAATATGAGCTATAATGCGGGTAATGCGATTAATAGAAGAATGTTCTTCTAACAAAGTACCAAATAAATTTGGTGAAGCGGTGACTTGAAGCGCCACTATACGGGCTTCAGTCATAACTAGCGGTGACATGCTTGAGTCTGAGCAAGCATGTGGCAAACAAGCGGTAATCAACAATTGTGGGCCTTTCCACCAAAGTGTATTGCTTAACAACTCTGATGGCAAAGTGCCGCGGGAACCCAAGTCAGCGGGGTTATCACAAGATTGGATGTAAAACCAATGCGAAGAAGGAAATTTTTCCTGAATGTAAGCAACTCGATTACTGACAAATGTCTTCCAACGGTGCGGGGAAGAACTAAGCCATGAAAGGACTACCGTGGAATCTGACCAGCAACGAATCACCTTGAACAACAAACGACTATTGAATTGCTCATAAACATAATGAGCCAACTTAGCGGTAAGAACTGAAGCACACAGTTCCAATCTGGGAAGTGACAAAGTTTTCAAAGGGGCAACTTTCGATTTAGACAACACAAAAAAACTTTGACGTAATCCAGATGCGGTTTCGAACACAAAATAAACAACAGCGGCATAACCTTTCTCAGAAGCATCACCAAATGCGTGAAGTTCACAACTAGAAAAATTTTCTATAGCAAGCAGGCGAGACAAAACTAAATTCTGTAAGGAGGGAAGATCACCTATGAATTTTGACCATAACGAAACAATGTGAGCAGGCGGGGTTTCATCCCAAGACAATTTCGAACTCCATAATCTTTGAATCAAGTGTTTAACCAAAAACGTTACAGGTGAGATAATTCCTAATGGATCAAAGATTCTGGCCAAAGTGGACAGAAGTATGCGTTTGGTACAAGAGCTATCAACATGTGGGAGACTAGTAAAGAAAAAGGAGTCAGAGGATGGATTCCAATGCAAACCTAAAACTTTTAAGGGATTATCAGATTCAAAAGAGTATGGATTCATCGACAAATATTCCTCAGGGAGGTGTAGCAACAATCGTGAATCATTACTGGACCACTTGCGAAGCTCAAATCCTCCTCGTCTTAAGAGTTCAATAATTTCTAACTGCAATGTTTGAGCCTTTTCAAATGATGAACTTCCAGCAATGATATCATCTACGTATGTGGACGATCGAACAATAGCGGCTGCTGATGGCAAAGAGCGGTCTTCTTCATCAGCCAACTGATTTAAAGTGCGGATAGCCAAAAAGGGTGCGGATGAAACTCCATAAGTGACAGTCTTGAACCTATAGACTGCAACTGGATCTTGCGGGGGAAAACGCCAAATGATTCGCTGATAATTTTGATGTTCTGGGGCAATCAAAATCTGTCTATACATCATTTTGATGTCTGCAGTGAACACTACAGGATGAAATCGAAAGTTCAACAAAATAGCGATAATGTCTTGCTGCAATTTGGGACCGATAAATAAACAATCATTCAAAGATAACCGATGAGGTATCTTAGCGGATGCATTAAACACTACACGAAGTTTGGTTGTGCTACTATCAGGTTTCAAAACACAATGATGCGGTATGTAGTAACAATCAGAAGCAGTAGATGGATCAGGAACCAACTCCATGTGATCCAGCTCCAAATACTCTTTGAGAAAATCACAATATTGTTTGTAGAGATCTGGTTGCTGTAGAAGACGTCTTTCTAAAGAGTAGAAACGTTGTACGGCGAGATTATACATTCCATCAAAAGCAGGAAGTGTATTTCGAAAAGGAAGAGGCACAACGAATCTACCTGAATCCAATCTCCTGCATCCCTCGGAAAATATTTTTTCGCAGATAAGATCATCAGGGGACTGAACCAGTGCGGTAGGAACATCTTCAATTGTCCAGAACCTTTGGAGTGAATCATCTAATGATACTACATCTTCAATTTTACAAAAAAGCGAAGTTGGGTTTATGGCCGACTGAGAGTGAGAGTTAACAGAACTCGAAGACACTCTACCCATAAGGATGTAACCAAACACAGTGTTAATAGCATCAGAAACACCTTCCTTTCCCAGAAGGCGTCCATCCAACAAAATTTGAGAGAATATATCGGCACCTAACAAAAGGTCAATAGCGCCTGGGCTATTGAAACTAGGATCAGCAAGTTTCAAATTGGTTAGATATGCCATATTAGCCATGTTAATGGGCGCAACAGGCATATCATTGCAAATGCGGGGTAAAACAATAGTATCAACAACAAAATTGCACTCACGCTTTACTATAGAGCGAAGAGAAAGGGTAAGAGAGCCCTCAGCAGAGGGACTCTGCATAGAACCTAGCCCGTTGACTTGAATCGAAGCGGGTATAGGTCGGAAGCCAAGGCGTTTCACAGCCTTGCTCGCAATGAATGATGTCATGCTACCAGAATTTAGCAGACATCGCAAAGTTTGATAAGAACCGTGCTTATCTAATACCTCAACTAAAGCGGTAGATAACAACACATTTGAATTGTATGACAAAAGTGAACTATGACAAGAAGTCTGCGGTAGAGAAGTTTCGGGACTTTCAACAGTATCAATGGCACTGGATCCACCAGATGTGGAAGCCAGGTTTGCGGGGGGAGCTTTAGATTCAGACCGAATACCTGAATCAGCACGATTTACAAAATGAAGCATTGTGTGATGGCGTTGTTTGCAGTTGCGGCAAGTGGATAAAGATTTACAGCGATTCAACCGATGAGAATCGCCTAAGCAGTTAAAACAAAGTCTAAAATCTTTAACAAACTTAAACCGCGCGGATACTGATTTGTTCAAGAATTCAGAACATTTGTAAATCGCATGATCGGATTTACAAACTAAACAATTTCTATTCTTAGTGACAAACAAAGATGTAGTGAACCGGGAAGAATGTTGCTTTGAATTCAATGGTAACTTTTTGTCAACACTTTGCTTTGCCTTGCGGGATAATTCAACATGTTCAAAGGCATCGCAATGCTTCGACAAAAAATCAACAACTTCCGAGAGGATCGGGAAGTCATCTTGAGCGGTCACAGTACCATGGTAAAGTTCAAACTTAGCGGCTAAATTCTTTGGAACTCGTTTCAACATCATCTGAACGATACAAAAATCCCACTGATTTACTGGTAAACCCAAATTCTTCAGTGCTTCCAAATTATCACTGAAGTCATCCAATAACTTCCGAACCTCTGAAGGGCTATCTGAAGTTAGTTGGGGGAATTGTTCTAAAGCTGACCAATGAGACTCCGCGATTAAACGAGTTCGCTTGAATTTTTTCAAAAGTGTTTCATAAGCACTCACGTAATTGTTTTGTGTTAGTTTAAAATTCCTAATAGCCTCAAAAGCAGGCCCTTTTAAAGCTAACTGCAAATATTTGAACTTCTGCATAGCACTGAGGTTTTCATTATTGTGAATTAATGAATCAAACAAATCAATAAAAGTACCAAATTCCAATATGTCTCCACTAAATGAAGGCAAATCAATTCGCGGCAAAGCAACACTTTCCTGTTCCCGAGTTGTATTTTGTGGCGTAGAATTCTGAACAGATTTCAGTTTAGCAACAATAGACCTAATTAAATAAAACAATTTTTCAAATTTATTGCGAATGTCATTCTCAAAGTCAAAATCATCGTTTGCATCAGAAATTAATCCAACAATGGAATTGTGGTGTTTAAAAAATTCTAAATGAATTGAATCAACCATATCAATCATGCTAAAAAACAATTCAACGTCGTCACCTCTTAAGGCTTTCTCGGCAGCAAAATAAATATCTTCTAATCTTTTAAACTCCGATTGTCGATGATTTTTAAATTTTCGTAAATTTTCAGCGGTTTTTGACATCTTAACAATAAATCAAAATCACTGTAACGCCACTGAACAAATCTAACACGATAGAACGAATCAAAATACTATTCCAAAAATGTACAATTTTTTACTGTTGAAGTAGTAAAATATCTGACCAAATGTCAAATAAATTCAAAACAATTTAGCAAAATAACCAAACAAACAAAACGATCTCTTGTAAGTTTTTTTTGCGGTAAAAGAAATATGCGAATTTATTTCTAACGGAATGAGTGAATATCCCGAACTTGCTTTCTCTTCTAACAAATAAAGAAACTAAAATTCAATGCGGTTTTCAACAATAATTGCAACGAAAAATCAATGTTTTGATCATTAAACTTTGCACGAAATTTACTCAAATGTAACCCGGCCCGGAGTTGGACCAAATTATGTAATTTATTCGATAATCTTTGCACTAAATTAACTCAAATTGCATCCGGCTCGTACTTGGACCAAATGTTATGTAATGTCTTCGATGCACATTACATATAGAGAATAATATTCAAAAAAATGTATGAAATAGATGTTGCGGTTTTAGTTCAATGCTGGTTCAATGCAAGTATATAATTGACGAAGGACCTTTAGCGGAACAATCAATAAACACGTAAAGTAATTCACCAAATAAAAGTTAATCACTAACCTTTTACGTCGAGGCTCTGCAAAGGGTGTTTTCTTGGTGTTTCTTTCTTCTGAGGCTAGCCCCGTGAACAGGAATAGTTTCTTAGAGTTTCGTCTGGACAACACGTTACACAAAAAATAGCGACGTAATGTTTATTGATTGAATATACAAAAAAATGCGGGTTTAACAACAAATGATGCGCTTTTGTAAACACAAAAGAAACAAAATGAAAGCGGTTTAGCGGTCGTCACGAATGGAGCTCAAAACTCGCGAATCGGAACGCTATAACAACAAAAAGCGGCGTCTCTTCAGACGGAATCAAAGCCACCGAAAAGTTCGGAGTACATTGCACGAAACTCCCAAGCGTCCAAACAGCTCGGGATCCAAAACACGAATCCCAAATACTGTCTATATTTTACACGCAAAAACACACTTACAATTAGCATTAGCGCGACGGAATGTTTTAGAAAAGGTGCAGAAGTTTAAAAATCAATGAAGTAATTCAATCAAATTGAACACAATACACTAAACAAATGCGGGAACGCACCAGGTGGTTTATTCATAAAGATAGAGTCATCCGGTGAGGTAATACGGCCATTCAAAAAAATATGTTTTCCATAGGATTGACTGAAATTTTGCAAGAACTACTGGGTCTACAGTATTTAATTTTAGAACATGAATTGGGTATGAGAAGATCTACCCTTTCAGTTAATAAGAATGTTGCAGCCATAAAATAAAAAAATATATAAGCGATTATTTATTTTTTTGGAATTTCGGGTAAAGATTCCATTATTCTAAGAAACCAATTAACGAAATGGAACGTATAGTCTCATTTTGTAGGTTTTTCATTTTCATAGGTGGATTTTGTGTAAAAGGTAAAAAACTATATTTTTACCGATTTTTCGCGGTTTTTTGTTATAAAACAAAAACGCATCGATAAAAAATGTTGAATTTTATGTCAATTAGTCATGTTTTATCATTAGAACATATTGATGTTGGATTTTCTTCTACTATTAATCTTGTCACCAAAAGGTCTTTTTCTCCGCAGATAACTTGAGCTATTATCTTAGTCAACAAATAGAGCACCGGATAATCGGGACGTTCGCCATTCCTATAAATGGTATGAAGTGATGCATTAGAAACTGGGCATGCTAAGATTTTTTCTTGTGCTTCTACGAACGAACAAGAAACTAGCCAAGATTAATTTTTTAGTGTACAAATTAAGGTCATGCAAATAAAGCATAAGTATTTTATATATCATTATTCTTGGGTTAGGTAAAAAGCTATAATGCAACAGTCTCTATAATCTATAAAAAGAAATCAATTGGAAAAAACTCATGTGAAAAGTTTTCTTCTACTAATAATGAAAAAAAAAACGAGAGACAAGAATAAAACTAAAGATATTTAAATGGGTTTTTCTTCGATAATTTAGCTGCTCACTTCGTATTGACAGAGATTAGAGTTTGGCAGAAAATCCATTTTTATCATTTTTATATTCCATAGATATAACATTCAAAGGCCAGGAAGTATCTTTACATCTACATTAAAAAAGATTAACCTATTTCTCAATTAAAATTACGTCATCTTCAAATCCAAAATTGCTAGAACGATAAATATATGGAATGTTCATTCATCAAATGTGATATCAAAACGTTAACAGGAATTTACCGACACAATTTAATGCATTCAAAGTATTAATGCGTTTATAATGTGTCAAATGATTATTATAAATATTTTCGGTTCTTTCCTATTTCCTATAACGTTAACAACTTCAGTTGGCATTGGTGACAAACAACAATAAACAAAGTGTAAAATAAAAATTACATCAATTATTACACCATTCGTTATAATAAGTGAATAATGAAAATAAAATTATATCACAACTATATAGATGATGGGTACAATACAGGCGATTAAGTTGTCATGAATCATGTTAAAAATGTAACGAGAGTCGCTATAACATATGGATTTTTATTATCTAAATACAATGAGTATTTCACAACAAACATTAATTGTGCGATTGTGGTAAGATAGGGGATATAAACCGTATATTTTTGGAATGACATATCAGAAAGGCTATATAAAAAACAAATTTTCTGAAAGTGAAACACCTTTACTTTTTATCTCGTTAGTAATATATATTCGCATACAAATATCAAACATAAACAACTATTTAAAATTAGCCCAAAATTGTTTTCTACCTATCCTAGGTCTGCTCAAAACTTTTGTCTTTACTCCAAATAAACTGCAATCATTCTTTCATCTATTGCTCTTATCCAATATTCAACCACCAGCTGCGATGATATCCCGTTTCGACTTTTTTGTGATTCTATACACACCTGCAAATATTGCCAATAAATCATATCCAATGCAAATTTTAACAGCCAGTATCTACCATTCCATATTTTACATCAGTTAATAAATTTTCACCATATTTACTAGCTCAAATGAGCTAGTAAATATCACACTTCTTGTATATCTAGAGTAAGAATTACATGTAATTTTTGAGTACTTATTGACTCACTGATTTAAATTAAAGCATGATCATCTTCACCACTTACATGATATTCGACAACCATAAAAATAATTAGTTTATTTCCACATATAACAAACTTTTTGAACTTAATTGTTGCTATAAATTTTTATATATGGCACCTTTTTGTTTGTTTTTGAGCTTTTGATAAACTGGGCAATTTGGACTGATTACATCATGATTAATTAAATTTGAAGAACCAGTTATTCCTATAATATTGGGATTATATAAACTACTATCGAGAAAAAAAAGACAGAGACAACCCAATCGATTGACTAACAACTTATAGATTATTTATAATAACTGCCCTGGTTAGCGCATATAGTTGGAACGGCCCGGCTCGAAAACCAAATTTTTGTGATTAATTACTCTTGATGCCGCATGATGTGGCCCAGAACCCGGATAATTAATAAAGACGGTACTAACCACCTACTCCCTGAGCGCCACCAATTCCCTAACGCATACGAGCAGGGAATCCGCATTAAATAGTTTATAACTAAATAACAGTAGAGCGCCATCTAGCAGATATTTTTAGAAACAAAGCGCTAGAGCATTCATTGTTTCTTTTCTTTTGAATGTAATGCCAGGTTTAATTTCCTACTTGTGTCTATACAATTGATACATTTGGTTTTAAAAGCTTTATATTATTAGACAAATTTGTTAGAAATGTGTGGTTATGTAATTAAAATAATCATTGACCTGAAAATCTGTGGTAATCTATTTTAACAACTCCTCAGTGTTTTTTTTAAGTAAAAGCTTCTTGACGGAGGTCCTCTTTTATACATACGAAAATATATGAGTATCTAGTGATCACAAGCAAATCATCAGATTTCAAAATTTTTACAACATAAACTATTTTCAGTGTTGGCTTTTCTTTTATTTCATAGTGGTTTTCCATTTTTTTCTTGCGCTTTTAACCAATTTTCTGAATTTCTTACTTCGATTTGATTTTACTAGTGGTCGCCCAGTGGTCGAAATTCAACCTTATTTCATGAAATTGTAAAAAGTATATTTTTATAAGAGACAGAGTTGTGGAGAAATCGGAGAAGTTGATATACTGACAAAAATTATTCACTCATGTTGACAAATCTATTGCAATAAAAAAAAATATAATCAAATATTCGAAATAGTTTTGACAAATGAATGACCCCCAAAATTTTTGGCAGGAACCGCTCCTGGCAAAATAAAAATATAATAATTGGAAGATTGTTCTTTGCAACCTAAAAGTTTTCGTCATTTGCGGTTTCAATCAAGTTCAGGAATTTTAAACAAAAGAATGGATCAACAACCCTAGGAGAACTAAAATACTTAATACATTCTCTATTGTCTGCTGTCTGACAATTTTTTACACAACTCCTTCGGGGAGGTTGTGATAATAATATATTAATAAAATAATTAAATTCACATTAAAAACAGAAAATTAAATATGAAAGTTACTGCAATACGTCCGAAAAATCAATAATGATCTACTACATTGACTATTTTACCACTAAACAATAACAACCCTTGTACGTCACTTCCAGAAGTACATGCTCTAAGAATATAACAGGATCAAACGATCGCTCGCTCCATATATAATTACTCAATGTTTTGAGTTTTGACCGCGGAGTTGACAGTATTTATTATATTTTATTTAATGAATGAACCAATATTATTAATTATTATTAGCATTCTGCACTCAAGTTCGTCAGTAGCTACTTAACAAAACAAAAATGAAGAAAATTGAGAGACTGAGGAGAAAATTGTACCTAATCGTTTTGTCTTGCCTATTTATATATAGATCTGGCATCTTTTTTCCTTATTTAAATTGTCTGGGTTTCTTCATTATCATCTTTCTGTATTTCTACTGTGACTTTTCTTTCCGTTGCTGCTTTAGAATATCAGTTATTGTCCTATTTTATTGCATCCCGTTCTTCATTGTCACTTTGACGAATGTCGCACAAGATCTAGAAAACACTTCTTTCATATGAACCAATATCACAGGCAGTCATCATCTTGTATTTTTTTCTAGCACAATCTGCAGTAAACTTTCTCGTCTATATTAACTTTATATCTACTCTGGCGCTTCTCTCATAGACATTTCACACTATTACCATTCTGCTCTACTAGTACATCTAAATTTTATTTTAACATAATTAAAATATTTCTGGATGTTTCGAAGTTCAAAATACTTTTCAAAAGTTCTTGACATTTTTCCAATTATTTAGTACAAAAGACAATCGCCTTAACCCTATTATAATACCATAAAAAGGATTAAATAAACCACAACTTTTTTCATAATACAATTTTCTTATCTCTGCATCTGACTAGCGTGCTCCTCCCATTGTACTCCGGTACAAAAATAAGCCTTTTTTCCCATCGTTTTCTTAATTAACGCTTTTCCAACCACCAACACCATTTTCATTTAATTATTCGTTGATTGGCATTTATGCCTAAGAGAGCCTGATTTTCTCCTTGCTAATTAGCAACCTGTGTGTTGCTTTTGTTTTGGCGAAGCAATTAGAGTTTTCAGAGAAAAAATGCGAACGCCTTAACTGGAATGACGTTATTAAGATTGAATTAGGTTTATATATAAATATGGGTTCGTTGTCGAAGATAACGAGAAAATATTGTGCTTTGGAATTGGAGAAGAGAAAAGAATGAAGTTGGAAAATTGAATGAGTACGTGGCAATAATAAGCTGGGGTTGAATTAAAAATAAAATGAGGTTTAGTATTTATTTTATGTGAGAGAAATTATGAAGTGAGAATAAAATTCAAACTGAAAGAAAATGGTAAAATGGAATTGCCATGGAATGTGATCTTTGAGAGATAAGAACTGTTATAACGATGCATCTGGCGTATTTAATAAAATACATCTAAGATACACTTTGGTGCTAGGCCTATTGGGTTTATTTGTTACTCTGCCATATTTTTGTTAAGGCAATTACGTTATTTGGTTTATTGGGTTGTCTTGCCCAATTATGTTATCACTCCATCATTTTCCGGAGTCGGCCCACAAGTCTTCCACCAACTCGCCGTCTTGATTCTTGCTATTCGTTCTATCCTTTCCTCTATCTGCTTATTTGTTTTTTTGTTCAATTTTCCTTTTCAATATCAGGTCGTTAATGTCTAAGTGTTTATTGGGAAATAACACCACACTTTAAAGGAAATTGCTGTATATTCCAACCGTTTCGGGGTCTAGATCAGACCCCGTTGTCAATGGCTAAGAAACTACGGATTAAAAAGGTACAATTCCAAGATGTAAATTTAAATATTTAAATTTACATCTTGACCCCGAAACGTTTGGAATATACAGCAATTTCCTTTAAAGTGTGGTGTTATTTCCCAATAAACACTTAGACATTGAAAAAGATGCCACAAGTATTGTTCAGAAAACAATCAGGTCGTTAATTTTTCTCTTCGGTTCCGTTCGAATATGTTCGTCTCCCAATATTATCTTATTTAGCCAAACTGCTGCTCTAGTGACTTTTAGTATTCGGCATTTTATTGTGTTAGCACAACTCCGTAGCTAGTTAACGTCATTCCCAGATAGTTGCCATCCATAATCTGTTTTATGCTGATACCATCAATGTATGTTTAATTAGTTCTTTGCTAATGTCAAGTGTTTGGATCTAATCTTTTTCACTTCCCGAATAACGTCATCCATGTAGAATATGCTTTTTATTTCTTCTTGTAACCTCTACTTTTCTTCTCGAATTTTATTATCTCATTGTTTTGAAGATTGAAGAACTCGGGCTTTCGGAGACACCTTGCCTCATACACGTGTTTGTTTGTATCTCCTGATCGGCGGTATTTTCCTTTTTATGGAGTGACTGCTTATATACACCATTGTATAGTAATAATAATATTTAAATAATTTGGTCAAGTGCGAGTTGGACTCGCATACTTAGGGTTCCGTACCACCTTCAAGATTCTAATATTCCAGTTTCAGACAAGCAGAGAATGAGTGCATTTTCTTATACTTACCCTTATATCTTTTAAAAGAAGCGTTTTAAATTTATAAAAAATATACACTTTGATTTTCTACACATAGACATTTTATTTAATCTGCTTTAGGATTCGCTTGATTTTTATCACAATATATATATATATATATATATATATATATTTAATTATCTAATTTGGCCCCCAAAAAGTAACATTAAAGTTTTATTTTACTAATAAACTTTCAGAAATGCCTTTTATAATCTACTGTCTGAGTTTTGAGGCTCTGTAGATTGGAAGAAAAACGGCAAAATAGGTCACAGTTTAAATTATAAATTATTAAATCTGTTATTCAAATTATTTAAAAATATAAATAAAGTATATTTTTCAAATTTTAAATAGTGTAGTTTCTAAAGTGGGAATTAAATTGATGTTTAACATTTTTAAATCTTTTAAACAAATGATTTAAAAATATTATATATTTGTAATTCACATAATGAGCCTTTTATCTGATATATTACATGATGCGTTTGAAAATTGAATCTTTATTTTCCATTTAATTGTACAATTTGTCTCCAAAATTGCTATGGAGGTTTTCTAGTAATTTATCTTCCGTTTTTTTCATATTTTTCCTATAAACAAAAAAAAGAGGTCTTGGAGTTTGGGAAATAATGGGGAGAATGGGTAATTTTTTTAAAATATTTTAAAATATTCAATTTAAAAAAAATTAAAAAATATGTTTATACCTATTCGTTATAATGAGCCCTGGGATTTGATATATTATATGACCCGTTAGAAACAATTATAATTTTTTATTTTCCATTTAATTCTATAATTTGCCCCCCAAGATTAATAGGGTTTTTTTCTTATTTTTCCAGTAAAGTTCAGGTGAGGGGCTATACCCCCATTTTTTTTTTCAAAATTTTCCAGCTTATGGTTTCGGAGATAAGGGGGCGGGGGAATGGGTAAATTTTTTTATATTTTTGTTAATATCTTTTAATTTATTTATTTTAAAAATATGAAAAAAATATATTTGTTTTCGTCATAATGAGCCCTTTCATTTGATATATAACATGATGAATTTTAATTTTATGTTTTCCATTTAATTCTGTAATTGGCCCCCCAAAATTAATAGTAGAGGTTTCTCCTTATTTTGCCAGTAAACTTCAGGTCAAAACCTATAAATCTATTTTTATTCAAAACTACGTTTTATACTTTCAGAGATATAAGGGGGGGGGGAATGGGTAAGTTTTGGTATATTTTCGTTAATATCTTTTTAAATAATTTTTTTTTAAATATAAAAAAATATATTTGTATTCCTCAGAATGAGACCTTTTATTTGATATATTACATGATGCGTTTGAATTTTTTATTTTTAAGTTTTTATTTAATTCTATAATTTTCCCCCCAAAATTAACATTAATGGTTTCTCCTTAATTTTCCTGTAAAGTTCGGGCAACGCTCTATATTTCCCATTTTTTTCAAAATTTTAGGCTCAGTAGTTTCGGAGATCAGGGGGGGAACGGTCAATTTTTTTAGTTTTTCCCCCAGAAGTACCCCTAAAATCAAAATTTTTTCTTTTACGATATGTACTCCTGATCGGGTCAACAAACTATACATTGGTACCAAATTTCAACCTCTTCCGTCCAGTACCTAGTTTAGGAGAAAATGGCTGTGATGTGACAGAGGCAGAAATCCTGAGTGATATTATAAGGGTATCCGTATATTGTATATACGGAACCCTAATAAATAAAAAAATATGTGATGCAGTTTTCGTAGGAACAAAAGCACAAATCAAAGAAAACTGTCTAAATGACCCTGCCATATATTTATGGAAAATGACTTTCAGTGAAATTAGCTGAATCTATAGTATGATGTTGTTTATGATGTGTTATCAAAAGTTCTCATGGACATCAAGTTCAAACTTCTTTCGTTCTTAAGATATGAGAGGTCAAAGTGCTAATATCTTACTAACTCTTGATAATATATACGCTGCCCCAACACTGAACAGAACTAAATATCGATGAAATTGTATTGCAATTTTGAAAAAAATATGTAGAAAAATAAAACATAAACGATAGGCTATTTTTTTGAATTGGTCTTTTGCCATTAATTACATAAGTAACAGATTGACGATACATTACTCCGAGAATTGTGAACAGACTGACATAACAATTCAACTAGATCCTTTTATTGGTATATTTTTGGAAAAAAAACTGTATTTCTGAAAAATATTAACCATGCTAGTAATAGACACTAACTAAAAGATCCAAAACTGAGGTTAACACAAATACAACAATCTGCCTATTTATGATTCTTATAACTGGAGTTACAGTAGTCCGAAGTTTCCTTTCATTTTAGTGTTGGGGTACAGTTTACGTATTATCAAGAGTAAGTTAGAGAGCAACAGCAAGGACCCCCCCATATCCGTACAGAAAATGACTTTTAGTCTGAATCTATAGGATGCTGATGTGCATGCTCTTAAGTTATAAAGACCAAAGTGTTGGTGTTTTCTGAATGATATTTGTGGCATATTTTTCAATGTTTAAGTACTTCTAGGGAAATAACACCACAAGTTATGAAAATTGTTGTATATACCAAACGTTTCGGGGTCTAGGTCAGACCCCGTTATCAATGGTTAAGAAACTATGAATAAAAATTAGAATTTTTATTCATAGTTTCTTAATCACTGACAAAGGGGTCTGACCTAGACACCGAAATGTTTGGAATATACAGTAATTTTCGTAACTTGTGTTATTTCCCAAGAAGTGCTTGAACATTCAAAGTGGTGCTGTCTAACTTCCCCTTGATAATACATAAAATCTCATACATCAATCAACATAAGTTGAGGTTTAGTGAAAATTATGTAGAATCAACATAAACATAATCTAGTTGGATCAAGGATAGGGCACACATCCCGTTTTGAGGGCCGCTATTCGGAACCATATACTTTCATTATTTGGCTTGGTTAACTTGGATTAATAAATGACGTAACTACCTACGATACATCACTCTGAGAATTATGAACTGAGTGACATTAAATCATCTAAATCATTTCAGTAGGATAATTATTATATATATTATAACTCCAGTTATAAGAGCCGTAAATGCAGTTTGTTGCATTTGTGTTAACCTCAGGCTTTGGATCTTGTAGTTACTGTCTATTACTAGTATGGTGAATATTTTCCAGAACTGTGTTTTTTTAATTATACTCACAAAAAGATTTAGTTGAAATGACATACTCTGTTCACAATTCTCGGAGTAATGTATCGTCTCTCTGTCAATAGTGGCATTTGTCAATGGCAAATGATCATGTCAAGAAAACAACAAGATTAGGATTTATTATTCTACATAATTTTTACAAAACTTCAACACATTTTCATCGACATTTTTTTCTTTTCAATGTTGGGGCAGCGTATAACAACAATTTGACCTCTCACATTTTAACAACGAAAGAAGTTTAAACTTGGTGCCCATGAGAACTTTTGATCTACACATCATGATACTATAGATTCAGAAATTGAATGGAAGCCATTTTCCATAAGGATATGGCAATGTCATTTAGAATTATGTTGGTTATAGAAAATGCAAACCCGTATCGATTAGAAATTCGTCTGATCCATCAGTATTGCCATTGTTATTTGGATCGTTCATATTTGGTTCTACTTTCTATTTTCAGTGGTTTTGTATAAAAACAGGCAAGTTATATCACTGAAAAATCGATGTGTTGCAAGGCAATCGGTCGAAATTTTCCGGATACTAGTTGTCTTCTTATAGAAAAATTCTCTTGTAGGACTAACTGAGAGAAAATAAGTCGAACTGTATTTTCTTCCCGAGTTTTCTGAAGTCGTATATAGATAGGGTTATGCTATTTCTGGATAATGGATAATACACATCAGAATACCCTAATACTATACAAATTTTACTACTTCAACTGTCTGTCACCTTCCCACTGGCCCACTATGTACCTACCTAGTTTTTGGAACACAACGAGAAAATTTTACGAGCGTTTGTACCTGATCGGCTTGTTCTTCTAGACCTTGTTATTGTTCTCTGTACGCGATCTAGAACATTCTAGTCGTGACGAGGTGTGACAGTATTATTTTAACATAGCTGGAGCATCATTGGGTCCTTCTTGAACTGAAGGCGTTAACAATATTGTCTCGGTAATTCTTCGAATATTTTTTGGAACCGGCATTCATGAGGTATTTCGTGGAATCCAAGTGATTATTTGTCTGTCTCGAGGCCGACGGCTCTCTCTGTTAAAGTTCTCCAGAATCCATGAAGGAAATATCTAGGAAATATCTATTTGACCTAGAACCTTCTGAGAAGGAATATATACATATGAGAAACCGGCGAAAATTTTTTCAGTATTCGGTTGCCGTCTAGTAAATAACAGCTATTCAAAATAAATTATTAATAGTTGCGTGAATGTAAAATTTGTGGAAATAAATTATACTAATTTCCCTGAAATTTTTAAATAAATCTAGGAAACGAATATTGAAGAAATCCTTTCATCGACCCGTATTTATTTATTTCTTCTCAGAAGGTTCTAGATCAAATAGCTGAAGAGATATTCCCTACATGGATTCCCGAATTCTCGAGAACGTTAACAGAGCTAGCCGCCGGCCTCGACGCGTCAGACGAACAGCCTCTTGGATGCCACAAAATATGGGATATATTCCATTTTGGTGCATTTATTTAACAAAATAACTTTCCACCAATGTATTATCTGTCCTTAAAATCAAAACATAATTTACCGAGTTTGTGTGTCTATTTCTTCCCCGATAATTCACAACTGACCAATGATTGCGTTTATGCAAATTATTACGCCGTCTAGTCATCATTTGTTACTGGGAAAGCGCAATATCATTTGCATAGACTCCACAAACCTCTCCAATTATCCTTTTTTATTGATCATTTGAACATGTACATTTCCTTGATTAACTCACTGCACTCCTTGTTGAATTATTCAGTGATACGGCTCCCCGGGGGCTGACGATTCGTTTGCAACAAAGTGAATATCTGCCTCTCGATACTATTAAATGTCTGTCTTTATAGTTGCTAATAAAAGCGGGAGTGTACTTACTACCAGTACAATCTAATCTAAATCGTATAAAATGTTTGATCAAATTAACTACTTCGTTATTACGAGAGGATTTTTCTCTGATATTTATGTGATTTCTTTTTATTTTCAATGGTATAGCACTTTTTAATAATTTTAGCTTCATCGTATTGTAATATAGTAACTGTAAATATCAGTTACAATAATTTAACTTCAACTGGCTTCAAATATAAACCGTTTAGAAACCATGTGCAATTGATAACTATTTTCTGGCATATTTTTTTATCTGGTGTAACAATTCAATTGATTATTTTAGCGTAATTCTATTGATTATTTTAGCGTATTCTTATCTCCCCCTCTCTCTCTAATTTGTATTTTTTTATATTATACAAATATTTATTGTTTTATTATTTGGCCCACTTTCTGTAAGTGTAACTTAATTCACCCTATATTGCAACCACCCTGTATATGTTTCTGTGTATTGGTCAACCAATATAAATTATTTGTCTATAATGTTCTGGATCACCCTGTACAACTATAATTCAACTCTACACGATATAGCAACCGCCCTGTATAAGTACTAATCCTCTCTACCCAATTTATTGTTTCTACTTTTCTAATGTTTAAATCACCTATAATTTTACTTCACCTAATATGCTAAGTATAAGCCACTGCTTATGTTCCACACTCTATAACATTTTTTAATCACCGTGTATGACTATAACTCCACTCCACATTATATTTCAATCAGCCTTTATATGCAGCTGCTACATTTTTTGAACCCCGCCCTATAACTCGAATATCCTCGAATGTGCTTATTTAACCTTTTTTATGACTTTTATCCACTCTGTATAACTATAGTTTTACTTCACTCTTATTTCAACCACCTTGTATGGACAACATTTTTTTAAGGACCCTGTATAACTTTAATTCTATTTCACGTTATATTTCGATCGTTCTATATATGGAACTGTTTAGGTACCACCCAATATCACCTTTATTTGTAAAATGTTTGGAACCCATTTGTCTAACTGTAATTTTACTTCACACTATATTTCAGCTGCGCACATTGCTTGCTACTTGGACTTCCATGGACGCACACAACCTATACCATATAGAAAAGATTGCTCAATCAATTTTTTTTAATTTAATTAATACACTAATGGAATATTTTGTGCCATTTTACTCGACTGCAATGAAAACCGTTACAAACACCCTGTACTATACTTTCATGGCATATCTTGACATTTGAACTAGATATTTATGATGAAAATTTGACTTTTATATTGATGTATACCATTTTTTTGCAAATATTTTTACGATTTTCAGAGAATTATAGAATACAATTTAAAATATTAAAATTGATTGAGCTGTTTTTCTGATTTTGTGGAAAACCGTAAATCTCACGTTATAGAAAATTATATGCTACCTTTCTGTAACATCTCTCAATACAATGCCGTTTAAATCATCAAAGTTGACCATGAAGTTTTTGAATAATCACTAAGAATACATAAAAAAAAAACGAATTGATAACCGCTTCATTTTTGGAAGTCGGTTAATAAATTTACGGCAAAGGTAAGTTGTAATGAAATTATGTGTGATGGAGATCAGATATTATTGTAACCTACCAAACGATCTCGGACTGCCTTATCGAATTGTAAATAATTTAGTAATCTAATACAAAAGCTTTTTCAAATAAACAAAACTTTATGGTATGGAAACAAACTCTGAAAAGTTACAAGCTATAAAGGATACCAGTAAGACAAGATTGGAAAACGAAAAACTTTACCCACAAAATTTCTCTTACAACATAAATCATATTTTAAACAACTTGAGAGAAGTGTAGGTTCCCAATTCGTCTGTATACAGGGAAATTCAAATTCGACCATTATCATTGTGGTCTCGGTAACTACAAAAGAAGTTTAATTTGGCGCCATACTGCATAATGTAGTGCTTGAAGAAAAGCCAGCTTTTAATTTTAAAATTTCCAAATTTTTCCAAAGATATCCGAAACAAATGTAGTTTTTTTGTAGCCTTATTTGACGAGAAAACGCATACTGAACAACGCATTCCATTGACACTCTTTTCAGCTACACGATGACCTTTACAGATTTGGCATCCGACATTTGTATTTTAGCTACCACAATCAACGTATTTCTTTTCGGACGCAATATTAGATTTGTCCACATGAAAAATAGTGCATCTCATTATGAATTCATCAATATACAATTTGTTATAATTCCAGAAATGAAGAAAAACGAGATGTAATAAGAGTTTGTTGCAAATTTAATAGAAACAGTACAAAAACAGCTCAAATATGTTTTGAGTTATATCCGGTAAGGAACATTATTTAAACTTTTAGTTGAACATTAAGAACAATATTATATCAGTTGCTCAAATTGACGATGCTCTTCAAGGACAAATATATGAGCAGGCTTCCATTGTGTTACACTCCCGTTCCCCATAAAAATGTTTACAGAACAGTAAGATCGAGAGACCTTCCAGCCCACCTTACTTGTGAAATTCGTATCCACCTAAGAAGAAATCTTTCATTTCATAGTTACAAATTGCTCTAGTATTTTGTGGAGGGGCCCGACACGCTAAAACCTGGTCCTATTACAATTGAAAAGGGGCAATTCAGCGACATAGTCTCCAAATTGGGTTCTCAAGAAATTAAGATATATTCAAACGAAACTGAACTTGCTGCGTAACTCCTCTAAATTGTTTAGGCTTATTTTGTTATTATTTCTATTGACACCACAGTTTGAAAAAGTACTTTCGTCAGTCTAAATAATGGTTTCAATCTCTATTATTATCTCTATTTAAGAGCGAACAGCAAAACTCAAAACCCCATTCTTCTATCAGGATCACCTATACATAGTTTCTGAGAAATGTATGTAACATTTTAAACTACACTCATTAAAGTGTCTCCGATGCTTGTCTAAGGTACATACATATTTGACAAGACTTTGATGTTGATGTCACTTTTCAATTCACATTATTTTGTTTGTATTTTGTATTCTCGTATTGGGTATTTCTGTGCTAATTCATATAGAGTATGTCAATCCAATAGCTAAATTAATGAATAAGTTCTTTCACGTGAGTAGCACCAAGTATCGACGGTTGCTCGACTTGTTTTGGTGTTGCCGATATCTGCCCAAAGTTTTTTCTAGCTGCTGTTGGTAGCTTTTTAATTTTCTTCCCACAGAAGACCTTAAGCTTTTCTTCTGTTCTCTTAAATGCTTCCTTTCAGCTTTGATGTGAACCATTGACAACGAAGTCAGAATAGACTTTGAAACGTTTGGTATTCCTGCAATATACGTAGTTTTATTATTATTGTGGTGTTATTCCCCAAAAAAACATAAAAGTAGTTTAAATTCATATCTCTAAATGGTGTTCAAATTATTAATATATTCCGTACCTTATGCATGTTGTAAAAGAAAAGATTTAATTTACAGAGGACTTGTTTTCGTTTAAAATCCATCTGTTTAGAAATGTCAGATTTACAAGGTTAGGAATATCGTTTTATCGCTAGATCAGGCTTTTTCATGAATATGTTGAAATGCTAACGTTCCCTGCTTTAGACAGGGGATAAGATTTCCATTTTGCATTGGGTGAAAGGCACTGACTTTCTTCCAGTTTTGGCCACTAGTTGCGGGTTTATACTTTCACCACGTGAATACTTTCTGATAGCATTTCGGAAGCCAACTTTGTGAATATCACTCGTAAAAAATATTTGTGCAGGCCTTTTATTTACTGACATCGTTTAAAGATTCGAATGCGGCTTGAATTTGGAGATTTGAGTTAGAAGTTGTGTGTAACTCTAATTTGAAATAAAACTGTATTTAAAGAAGTTTAATATTTTACGGTTCTTAGATTGGGCCATAATTCGTTGTCCATTATTTAAGGACTATATTTTTGATGGAAGTGACTCTTCGTTAGGTATATTTTGCTGTTTGGCTACTTTTTCGTAGGGCCAATTTAACAGTTTTACCGACTTGAATATTTTTCCGGTTTGGCAATTTGTTGATTTGAACAATTCTGTCATATAGTAATGTTCCACTGTCAGTTATATGTTGTATATTTTACCACAATTTGGAGAGATACGTTATGGAGTGCTGAGTGTACTTATTATAGTTTATAGTATGCAACCGTAAAGTAGGCGTTACCATGCTTAGTGAATGGTTTGGGATATTTTTGATTTGCGTTTTATGGTGATGAAGTAAGACTATATTTGGATAAATTGAGTTTTCATGGAAGATAATAATATAAAGTAACTTAACAGTACAGATAATTTTTTGGTTTGTGTATGGTATAAGGCTGATTGATCTCCAACTGTTCAAGGTAAGGTGTAGTACTGTGGACAGAATATATATATATATATATATATATATATATATATATATATATATATATATATATATATATATATATCTAATCATCTTAAAGACATGTCACCAAATATCTTTAATCGTACAACATTTGAATTGTCAGTTTTGTAATATTTTCAACATCACATAACTAAGAACATTTTCAAGATATTATGCATTTTTTTATTTTTTTTGTACCATATCTATTTTAGATTTTTCGTTAAATTCTGATTTATACTCATTCATGATTGCTCAGATTGGCAAGCTGCATTAAATTAGATATTTGCTGTTTAATAAAAGTACCGATAAAAATATTGAAAAAAATATCATAATAATTAGTATAAATGTACATGAAGGTATACCGGGTGTTAATTAAGTCTCGGGACAGCTGAACATTTGCTAAAGTACTTCATTTCTGAAAAGGTCAAGGTCATTCCTTTAGTAACTTTGGCCAAGGAATCCTTGTATTTGATCTTGAACCTCATTTCTGAGGTTATTTTGGGGTCAACCTAATTTTTTTATATGAAAATTCCTATTTTTTATTGTGGAATGGGAGAGAGCGGGAAATTCTACATCCAGATATATATTGAAGTATGAGGTTGCCTCAACCTGATACTTCAATACATCGAATCAACTAACGAAATTTTATTTTTTTCCAAGCCAAGATAGCGAATTCAAGATGGTGGATGGAAATCATAGAAATAGCACATTTTTGGCTGGAAATTTCTTACTCGGGGGTTTTGGGGGCCGCTAAATTCTAATCCACACTTAAAATTTTTCGCTCCTTTCGAATCCGGTATCAACAATAAGGGTTTCTAGATGAAAAAATTAAGTTAATCTTTAAATGACCTTGAAAATGAGGTGTACGGTCAAATCCAAGGTCACCATTGAATTCCTTGTTAAGACTTAACTAAGGCATGACCTTCGTTTTGTTTTAGCACTGAACTCGCAAGATTTTTAAGAAGTTTTTATTTGAGCTCTATTTGACCTCAAGGGGTTACCTCAGTCTCATACCTCAATACATGTCCGGACGTAAAATTTCCGATTCCGCAATAAAAATAGATGTTCTTATTTAAAAAAAATGAGGTTGACTTCAAAATAACCTCAAAAATTATGTTTAACGTCAAATCCAAGGTCACCTTTTCCAGAAATGAAGTTTTTAGCAAATATTCAGCCGTCCCGGGACTAAATTGACACCCTGTATATTATTATTATGGGGCATAATTCTCAAAATATAGCCGGTTTGATTTGAAGAACTTAACCTCATATCGGCTGTTTGTCAGTTGTAATGTATTTTTAACCGACTTCCACAAAGGAGGTTATCAATTATTCGCGTATTTTTTTTGCATGTATGTTACGTGATGTCTTCTCCTGTGGAGAACCGTTTTGGATGAATATGGTCTTGTTTAATAGAGTATATATCCGGATTGGTGAAACTTCAAATCTTGGAAAAGCCATGAAATTTGTGAATGGACACATGCGTGCATGGAAATCGACTAATATCCCTAACATATTGGTCGATTTTTCGAAAACTCCTTATTGATGTGTATAGTTTTTAACGTGTAATCTATTAAGGAAGATCCCTAGGTGATCTCAAATATTTTTTGCAACGTGCAACTTGTAGTTTTGCAGAAAATCGTCGAAAATTCCAAAATTCTTATCAAAAATGTCATCAAAATGAGATAAGGGACATTTCCTCATAAATATTTTAATTCCAACGTAAGAATGCGGGAATTTTAGGCACTGGAAGTTTTAATTGCGAGTTTGAAAATTTTCATTGTCCATCTCAAGCATATAGGTAGTAAAGCATATTATTTTCGGTTCCTTAAATCAATGAGTATCAAGTTCGATTTGTTTGTATACCAGGCAAATACCTATTTAAATGCAAATTTTTCCATTTTACGAAGACGTTGCTTTTGGTTGTCACATTCTCCCGGCCTAATAGAAAATTCAGTGACAACACATGTCAAACTCTAACATGCAAATTGTTGCGTTTATACACAGGGTGTTTAGTTATAGCAAACAAAATCATAAAGTAAAGTGACAGAAGGAGTTGCATTTACATGATGACTGAAATATAGGACGGAGAATGGTTGGAATATAGGCATAAATATGTTGAAAAAATGTGTAATTAAAATTATGTAGGGTAATTAAACAACTGTTATATGATGTGGACGTAAACAAATCATATACAGGATGGTTGAAATATATGCTGGAGTTAAATTATATTTATACAGTGTGATTAAAAAATCATTTATTTTATAGCGTGGAGAGGAATTAATGTTACACCGGGCGATAATATAAAATGTACAGGATGGTTGGTACATAAGGCGGAGTGGAATTATCTATAGTTGTACAGAGTTGTCGAAAAAAGTGGAAAAAAGGTTACATGACGTGGTCCATAAGGCATAAATATATTTTGGGGTTATTAAAGTCAACGCGTTCTAGTAGATTTTGTTGGTAAACATTTACCCGTTAATTTAAATGAAAATGTATCAATGTGTAATGTTGAGGCTTTCGATGTCACCTGGTTCTATCTATTAACGTTATACACACAAAATAAAAAATAAAGAATGAAAACTACCTGAGTTCAGAAAAACTAAAAAGTTGAAAATAAAACATTTAAAAATATATATATAACCGACTTCCACCTATAACTAAAAAGCAAAAAATAATTATAACAAAATACAACTCTAGCAAATAAATAACACATTCAATGTTGTTAGGTACCTACCCAGAAAGTAAAAAAAATGCAAAAATTAAAAGGTGCCCATTCTGTACAAATTAATTACCTACCAATCTAGTATATTTTTGATGTCCGTGCCAAGCAAATCTAAAATCCTTCATTGCGTACTTATCTACCACTTCATCAAACTTCATTGTGGCTTGGCACCGACTTCAAAAATATATTATATTGGTAGGTAATTAATTTGTACAGAATGAGCACCTTTAAATTTTTTACTTCCTGGGTAGGTACCTAACAACATTGAATGTGTTATTTATTTGCTAGAGTTGTATTTTGTTATAATTATTTTCAGCTTTTTAGTTATAGGTGGAAGTCGGTTATATATTTTTTTAAATGTGTTTTCACATGTCATGTTATTAAAACTGTATGGCGTCCTTAACAAAATTTATTTCTGGGTTTTTTACCTGACCCATGAGATAAATGTTCTCGAAGAAGAGCGGTCGTTTCGCGCATGTGAGTCAATCAAAGTGGGTCATTATTTTTAAGAGATTTGAGTGTGTAGTTTTTAGTGTTAGCAGCCATTCCCTCAGTAGTTTGCATTGCCGGCCATTGAAATTCAAAAAATTGTACTTTCTGACAGGAAAATTGAATTCCATAACAGATCCCATGTCACAGATAACAAAATTTAACACGACACGTACAAACACCTCCATATAATACCAAATACCAATTAAAATAATAATTCAACCCACCCCATTGGCAAGGTGCGAAATTTGGACGTACACATGACACCTGAATGACTGATTAGCCTCAGTTAGGCGTGTATTCCGCTTCCAATCCCCTTACAATACATCATAATCAGTAAATTCATTAAGGAAGAGACGCATTATGGGCTCCATTCATTCCTGCTCCAATAATGCGCATCTCACATCACGGAATCCAAAGATACGCGCGCGGAACACGGTTGGCGAAGCCGAGTTCCGTGTCACAAGCATTCATTTGCATGATAAATTCCTTATTCCAGCGGGCTTAGGAAAACGATTATAATGCGATTTCAAATTCGTGAAAGGTGAAAATAAATTGATTCCTCCTACCCGGTGACATATTAATGCACATATTAAGATTTCTGACGTGACAGAACGTTTAACCAGCTCAGTTATGGACGAATCGCTCGGAACAAGCACTGGTGGATTCTTCAGGGCCGTTGGAGTCGGTAATGGGTAGTTGGTGATGAATCGAATCTATAGCACGTATAGACATATACAAACCTTGGAATTACGTTAATAGCAAGGATCATGGTTATATATGTAAGACGCTTCCATGTAAGCAATGGAAGAAAAATCGAGAATGGGATGAATTCCATTTTCGAATTATATTGGATGACGATGAAAAGGAGTGTGAAGGTATCTTGAGAGCTTTGGAGTTCTTTGGAAATTGAATCAGAGCCGTCAAAAAAAAGATAGAACGAATCTGTAAGTTCGTTTAAAATTTCTGCTGGAATAGGTTCAGTGTGAAACGTTGTCACAAAAAATAAACTAAAATGTTTTTTTCCGGACTTAGAACTAAATCTAAAATATATGTAAATTTCTTGAAAATAGTCTGAATGTTTCAATATTTTAAATTATAGTACTGGGGCCTGTTTCATAATCAACTTGTAACTTGTAGTTTTGTAACTTGTAGAATTTCGTTTCAAAATTCAACAAAATTATTCTATAAGTTACAACTTATAAAATCCAAAATATTAGTATTTTCAATTTGCAAGTCGTGTTCCTGTCGAATACTAATATTTTGGATTTTACAATTTGTAATTTGTAGTATAATTTTGTTGAATTACGAAACGAAATTTGACAAGTTAAAAAACTACCAGTTACAAGTTGATTATGAAACTGACCTCTGGTGTTAATATGATAGAGATTAAGATAGGACCTAAGGGCTCAAGCTCCCCCCACCAAAAACACTCACTTGTTCCGCGACAAATCTTAAATTTAATAGATAATTATTAATCTAATTAAACTTTTTAGCTAACTTTACACTACCTAACATAAAACGGTCATCATACAGTTTTGTGTGCTTTTTTAGAGTTTATTTTGCTAAAACCAACCGTCTGCGAGGTTAAGCCTCTCCGAAACAACAATCCTATATATGCCAACAACCTTTACAGTTATTGCTGCCTGCAATAATGCCATTCTGGTAAAATAATTACAGTTGGCCATACTAGTTTCAATAAAACTTTTTTTTTTTCAATTCATCCGACAGCTGGTGCAATCGGCCATCAACCACTTCGTGGAAGGGAAGATATTCTGGGAATGCCTCTCAACCGACCGTATAGTGAGTTGGACTGTTGAAGTCGAAATGCCAAGCACTAGACAGTACACATTCACTCTAGGTACAATTGGTGTTCTTGTTTGCGATGCCAAGCACATTAAATTGTTTCTTGGCAGCGACTTCAAAGTTCTACTAGATAGGTAGGTAATTTGTCCAGAATGAACAACTTTTATTGTTTACATTGTTTACCTATCAAAAGTCTTATTAATAATTTTCGTTTTTAAGTAGGTACTACTTAAATGAGACAGACCTGATTTTTAGACCATTATCACTTACGCATTGTTCTGGAATCGGAGTCGATCGTCATCACAGATGAGGCCTTAGATGTTGTGCCTCACTCCCCCCCCCCACTGTGAAGACACGAGAGTAAGATCGACATCTAGGATTTTCGAGAGAATCAGCACACAGAGGTTCCGAATCTGGAGCTGTTCCGTGTAATTGCTGTTCTCCCTTAACTCCTAGGACAGAATGTCACGATAAAATTTTTCAGGTTACTTCACCTGTCAGATATTGAATACTCTCTTCGAGGTGTCATTCCTTTGTACGCAAGACAATATACATTATATATCATATATAATATACATTGTTTCTGGTCAGGGAACCTTCATCAGTTGTGCTTCCCACAGTTGAATGTCCTCTCGAACACGTCTTTATATATTTGAAATATTTCGTTAAATTTGAAGAAAATTCTAGATGTCGATCTTGCATCTCGCGTCTTCAAATTTAACGAAATGTTTCAATTCAATTGTGGGAAGCGCAACTGATGAAGGTTCCCTGACCAGAAACAATGTATATTATATATGATCTATAATGTATATTGTCTTGCGTACAAAGGAATGACACCTCGAAGAGAGTGTAAGTGGCCTGCCTATTTCTCTTGTAGGTATGTCAACCTTTGCAAGACCTTGATCAAAGTCAGCATGTCTAAGAGTCTCAGGTTACTTAATCTTCCTAGTGGAGGGCAAAGTCTAACACAAGTTGCCTCGACAGCCCCCTTTTGCTGTCACTGAAGGTACCGGCACCATTCCGCTATATCGTCAATGACATGTTGCAGCCTTCTCAAAGCAGTGGAATCTGAACGATTGGGATTTTATACTGGTACCGTCGACGAACTAAACTATTATAGTATCACTTGACTTTAGCACATCTACAGTTTAGATTGAAATTACCGTATGTGATAGGATTGATCACTGGGGGACACTTGTCTTAGCGCCCCGATGTCCTAGGTGCCCATGATTACTCTTAAATTTTGATGTCGTTGAAAGAAATCTACTAACTGGAGGTGGTTGTGGGTCAAAACATTTACTGTGCCTGAGAGACGAAAGCTGTTATTTTCTGGTTAAGTCGATCTGAGGCGTAATCTAGTAGCCATAGAAATTGGTGTCATCAGTCTGCATCAGAACTGTTTTTTCCATGACTGGTAGTGGACAGCAGGAACATACCATCCTTATTGGCCTTTAGCAGCATGATAAGGTCAGCGTACTTCCAGCTAGTTGGGTAGTATCGAAGTCTTATTATTACATTGATAGTGCTAGCTAGCCAAGGAAACAAAATCTTACCTAGTAAAGCATTTGGCTATCCTGTGGAACATATACTCCGAGACTCTTTCGTTGCTTCTTCTCATCTGATTTCGTACCTCTTCCCGGTTCGTGGTTCTGATCTGTAGATCGTATTCTTCGTTCCAGATCTTCCTGACTATCTTTCTACTCTGTGTCCCACGTAAACACCATTTGCGCGGTGCGGTGCAGGCGGTGCGATACGTCAAAGTGACAGCCGCAAACTGTCATACACATAAAATAATTCATTTTCTCCTTACTGAAAAATAAATTCATGCAATTATAGCGGTTTTATGGTGTCGCATTGTTCAGTTGGTTTGTTTTAGGCTTTTATTGAAGTTTATAATTGCGCATATCGCGTTTACGTCGGACACAGCCTAAGTGTCAGTGAATACTTAGCCTTTTCACAGTCAGAGAGGAAAGTGAGGAAGACTGTTTCTTAAATATATTATTATTTTATTAGATCAAAAAGCAGTGTAGGCGGCAAAATTGCCGATGGAACTGCAACATAGAATACCATATATCGATCATATAAATTCTTAAAAGAATTTATGGATGTAGCATTCACTATTTCGGAGGGCAGCGAATTCCATGAAAGTACGATTCGGTTGGATCTGAAGAACTTATAAAATCTTTCCATTCACAATTTTAAATTATGACCTCTAAGACTGTTCCGATTAATTGTGAATACACTTAAGTTCACTCAATAAAAACCATGAAGAAACTTATAAGTTTCAATAAAATCACCACTAGGCGTTCCTCGTATGGACAATTACAAAGAGCAGGGCCCAGTTTTGTTATTCTACGTTGAGTCTGTTCAAGTAGATGAATATCTATAGCAAAATATGGATTCCATACGGGAACTGCAAATTCAAGTGATGGACGTATATAGGTTTTGTATAGTTTACATATCAAAGTAGGGCAAATATTTTTAAAAACCAAAGAAATTATGTATGCCATAGAGTTGGCTTTTTTGTTAGTTTGGAAATATTAGCAGACCATTTCAAATCGTTAGAAACAATTAATCCAAGGTCTCTTTGGGTAATAACAGGGACTATTCGAGTGTTATTAATAAAGTGATGATTATTTGGGTTGTTGTTCAATGTGCAATACCGAACACTGGTCGGAGTTCAAGTGAAGACACCAATCACTGCACTACTGTGCTAACTTAGCAATATCACTACTTAGCTAGTTATCAGTGGCTAATGGATTCCCGAAAAATTTGTTGTCGTCCGCATACAGCACTGCATCTTAACCAAACAGCAAAACCAGGTCAGCGACAAACACATTAAACTGCAGAGGCACGAGAACTGAACCTTGAGGAACACCACTTATTACTTCGTATGATTCGGACCCGTGCACCCAAACGCAAGCCGATCGACACGTTAAAAATCTAACAATTTTCCCCGAACACCATATTGTTCAAGTTTATACAATAACCGGCTTTGAGGGACTTGATCAAAAGCTCTTCTAAAGTCTAGATAAATCACATCAACTGGCTCAGAATTGTCAACAGCTTTGGTCCATGCATTAACATAGTATAGCATGTTAATTATTATTGAACGTTTTGGTAAAAAACCGTGTTGTCTCTCACTTAAAATCCCATAAGTAACGAAATAGTCAGTTAAATCCCGAACCATTAGTTTCTCCAAACATTTGCATGGAAGGCAAGTTAAACTAACTTGACGATAGTTACTGGTGACAAACTTGTCCCCCGTTTTAAAGACTGGGACAACTATTGAGTTTTTCCAATCAGCCGGAACACAAGACACAATCCAAACGAATTTCTCTAATAACAGCAAGAACTTTTTCATCGGTAATTTTGATGATGTCAATTGTTGACTCGATCACAGGAAGATCAGAGCTGTTGGCTAGGTTGATTTGAGGTTCATGAGAAAAATAATTAGAAAGTTCTGCAGCAAATAAATCTGCCACTTTCTTGGGATCGCTGATCAGTTGACTTGCTGAATTTTTGAGTGTCAAAGTATATATAAGTATAAATTCTGCTAGTCAGTTACGTTTCACGTATTTAAATAAGTTTTTATTACTTTTGCTGTCAACTAATTTGTTTTCAAAAGTAGATTTACTATTTCTAATCGGAGCCGCTACAGTGTTTGAGCAGGACTTGTACAAATTATAGTCGATATTTGACACTAATTCGATATTTATGCCATGTTTTCCTTTTCACATTGATTTCATGGCGAATTTTGTTGTTCATCCACGGTTTATCAAACAGTTTAGACGATACTTTAGATACTAACAACTCTGACGTTGCAATTATGTTAGATACAAACTTAGTCCAAATTTCGTTGGAGTCGGAAGTACTCCAATATAAACTTTTCAAATGTTTATTAATTGATGTGTAATTGCCATAATAAACTTTATAAATTGTAAATGGTTTCCTACTAAGATGTGTTCTAAGATTCAATTGAGAATTGGTTATGATGGCAATGTGATCACTGGCTCCTATAGGTGGATAATAACCGACTGAAGATATTAGATTATGATCTGTGGAGAAAATTAGGATGTAGTAGCGAGGGAGTATTGTTGGCTCTAAATCGAGTCGGCTCGGTAACAAATTGCTTTAAGTTGGAGTTCAAATACATATTCATAAATAATGCTGCTGGGGAGTTGTTGTCTAGCGGAGTAGGAGTTGTCCACCTAAGTTCAGGGAAATTAAAATCCCAAATACTGAGAGATTATTCAGTGTAGTACTGGCTACAGAGAGAGCGTTACAAAGGTGGATATCTTGTTCATGACTAGAGCTGGGGGGTCTATAAATGCATGCAAAGTTCAGTGTAACGTCAGCAATTTTAATAGCGACCCAAATCGATTCAAGAGAAGGAATATCAATTTTGTCCAACATAATGGAAGTTGATTTCAAGTCGCCTATGTAGTTCGAAAATATGTATATTATGGTGTTCTGAATTGTATTGGTTATCACTTGCCTAGGAAGTGGTTTACCAGGCATACAAGTTAAGATTATATAAGTAATCTCTTAACATAATGTAAATATATTTTATTTTCGATATATACTCTGGTAAGCAAATTATGTTAATTGTCGACATACATATGCATAACTATTAATTTTATTATTTGTTTTTTGAAATTGATCATAATTATATCATATATGATTTGCTACATTTGTTCAATTTATTTGCGACCAAAAATAGGTGTATATAAATATGAAAATATACATTGTACAATTGTGGGTTGTATACGGAATGCACTATGCTACCAGTTTTATTGATTGAAACATGTAGTGGAGCTACTATTTGTATTGCAAAACTTTGGTTTGCGAGCATATAATCTTATTAGCATTAAAGTTGCACTCTATTTCTAATGGTAAGTGTAGAGTTTTCGCAATCCAGTTTGAGTACTTCAAGGTCAAATTTATAGATGGTACGTACAAGAATGACAAACTTATATAGAGATTAAACTGAAAAAGTGTCCAGCTAAAACATCAAATAACAAGATGAAGAAGTGACAAGAGTGGCGCTATTGTAGATAAACTGTATGGTGTGAACTGCTAAATATAGATTAATATTTTACTGTTCAGCCACCGGTTTTGTCTTTTTTTCACCCAAGGATTTGTATTGAAGAAAGTTTTTAGTTTTAAGAATAAACTTACACATTAATGTTCGTTTGCAACTATACTTAAAAAGGACAAAATTACACATTAGGAAAAAAATAGTGACATTTATATTAATTTTCCTGAAATTTATGTGACTTACTAGGAATGACACAAAGAAAGAGAAACAGAGACAGGGAGCCCAAGAGCGATGGGAAGTATATTGTTTCGTAAGAAGCTTTCGCGCCCATTGTTCAGTCTCGAATGACTGCCGCTCTTTTCATATTCCAATCACATTTTGCAAATAGTCAGGCATGTTCAATGAGGATATTAACTGGTCTGGCGGTCAACTAAACTCTACAAGAATAACAGAATCTATATCTAGTGCTTACCAGCTGCACAGTTACTACGCTGTTTATATTAGTGTTGATTGACCGAGCCAATACAATTTAAAGCTACACTCTCAAGTATAATAAGATACCTGGGTAATTAAGTTATTAAAGTTTCTAACTTGTTAGCGATATTCAGTATTATAATCCATCTAAAGAATTGAAATTTAAAGTTTCTCATCATTTTCAACTGGCAACAAATAAACAAAGACAAGAACAACAGTAAAAGTGAAAAGAAATGAAAGACTGAATACGAAATACCCATTCCATTGAAACGACGAGAAAAACGTAATATTCTCGAAAACCATTCCGCCATTGGAAAATGCGAATTTCCACTGCTGCTTGTCGTCGGACAAAAAGATCTCAATGCTCGACCATAATAAAGCCTGCATCATTGTCAGCTAGTATCGCGACTTGAATAACGTGAAAGCTTCAGCTTCAGCTACAGAATGAGCTTTGTTCTGCGTTCTAACGATGCTTTAGCTCACAAGAAATGTAAAAGTCATACAACGGGCTAGAGAAAAAGCTTTTTTCCTAATGGGGAAAAAATCCGGCATTGTCGTCGAGCGGCGCATTCTCTACAGACTTTTGCTCCGTGAATACAATCTGTGGCTGCTATTTTCCTGGAAAATATGATGCTGTTCTGCATACAACGTCATCCAGCCGTTATTTCTTCGCTTCTTGGGTTTCGACAATGGCACACAAAAACATTGTTGCGCAATTACTGTGAAAGGACGATATGGCGAATTTGTTGGTGAAAATTGCTGTCGAACAGGATTTGATTTTAACAAAAATTAAATATTCATGCATACAAGATGTTTTCAGGTGATACGCAACCATCTTCTGTTTAGCTACTAAATATAAGGTATATACGAGGGAAATTGTGAAAGTCGACCAAATTTTATAATGAACCCCATACATAAAAGTTATTACTCTAACCGATTTGTTATAGAAGAAGAGATATTGGGGATCACTGATGAATTATAATGATGCGAATTAGCAATATGACGATTGAATGAACTGGAAAAGCTAAAAGATGAAGAACTGGGTTAGCTATAAACACACCCTTAATTAAGAGAACATTTTGAGAGAGTTGTTGGGAGTTGTTGGACCTCTACTTCCTCAGGAAAATTTCGGAGACAATTTCTATCCTTGCCTGGTTAACGTTCGTCTTCTTCAAATTTGTTACTGACATTTTTTGAGGTTCATTACATTTCACGAAAGCCCATATAGATTCACTTTAGTTTGTCTGCCTTTCATGGCCTATTTTCTCCATAATGACTATATGAGTAAATTTCAAAATTTGCTACCACCAGTGGCGGCTCAATCTCAATTTCGGGGTGGGCGGGCACCAAAAAAAAGGTATACCTTATATACGTGTGTATGTATATGTGTGTATTTATAAACTTAATGGTCTTGCGAGGAGGGGCAAGTGCTCCGCTAATGGCTGTCATGACACAAATTGGGAGCCTAACCCAATCACAAATACGAATATCGGCTATTATATTCTTCTATCTTCGTTACAAGTGAGCTTAAACTATTTAAAAATAATGTATATGAGGACTTGCTCAAATTTGCAGGAAAAAATACCATTTAATTTCCCTGTCCATTAGAATATTCTCTCCTCAGATTTTGCCTGTAAAAGATAAGTACTTGAAGATTGGAAATGGAGAACACACACTATGATCAAATGGGAGTACTTCTTATAATACAAAATACAAATGTGTATATATTCTAATTTTAAAACGCATAGTTTCAAAGATTATATAAAAATTATTTTAGAGCATAGGACATCAAAATTCAGATGCCGTGGGCGCTTTTACAAAATTCAATATGACAGTTGAAATTTGGCATTCTCCCAAGAAAATTGAGATTTCAACATTAAACATTTTGCAAAAGTAAAACTGGGCCATGTACGTAACTGAAATTGTAGCTGATGAAATGAAATTAGAAACTATTAGAGTAGGATGACACATTTCTACATGGATATTACAAGATTCAAGTTAAATAAATGTTTGAAAATCAACCCACTATTGTTGATTACGAATCTGACGATTTGCAAAATTCAAGATGATGGATTCAATATAAGGGACGTGTTTTTCAAAATCATCGGATTTCTACCAAATTGGTGGTATGGGAGCTTTTAGGGTTGCCGATTACGAATATATTGAGAAGTTATTAAATTCCCAGATTCAAGATGACAAAAACTGGTGCCCGGTGGCTTTTGGCATCGTTAATAACCAATCTAATTCCAAATTCTAGATGTTGGTACCATAATGAAGAATCACCAATATCCCAGTTCACTATATGAGGTCCGCCATCTTGAATTTTGCAAATCGGACCTCGGATTTGTAATCAGCAACCCAAAAAATGCAAAATTCAGGAGAATCTAGAATTTTGAATGAGATTTGTAATCACCGACGGCAAAAGCATCAGCATACGAATTTTGCTCATCTTCAATCTAGGAATTTTGATAATTTCACAGTATATTCGTAATCGGTAACCTCAAAAACTCCCATATAACAAATTTGGTAGAATTCCGATGATTTTGAAAAATGCGTCCCTTATATTGAATCCACCATCTTGTTTTTCAGCAAATAATTCAGCCATGTTAAATCCGCCTTCTTGAATTTGAGAATTTTGGTTATTTGACCTCATATAGTCTTTGTAGAACGTTCGCCAAACATGGAGGACAGATAGGTGGGCTCATGTGCTATATTATATAGCCCATATAAAATCTAGATATCTTACTTTTTTTTTAATTTCTTTTTTCTCATTTCTCGGATTTTTACATTTAAACTTTTTTATTTTTCACTGTATCTTCACCAAATAAACTTAAATCTAATATATGATGTCTGTTTGCTCATCTGCATTCGATATTTGACGCAAATGAATGGTTGAAAAAATTGTAAGAGTCCACAAATGGCGAGGTTCCATAAAAAAGTAATTTAAGTTAAACACTTTATCACGTTACAAAAAAAATAAGGCGCACATCGAGAACTTCGAATGCTTACAAAAACTTCTCTACTTCAACCCCTTTCCAACGTGTATAACACCTATTGGAAAGTAATCAGTAACATATATACATTTTTTATTATATTTTCTTCAAACCGGCTTCTACCGCTACGGTTGCGATTGCGATACCTTTTTCTGACTCCTACACTGGTAGTCTCTAGTCGCATCTCATCCCATATTATTTCAAAAGCAACATTTATTCCTGCTCTTAACTGCTCAAAAAAATCAAAAGGAGTCAGGTCTGGTGACCTTGGAGGCCAGAAAATAGGGGCAGTCCTTTCAATCCACGCGTTTGGGAATGAATTGTCCAGGTGCTCTCTGACAGTTCACCTATAATGTGCTGGACAGCCTTCTTTTATGAATATTTTAGTCTGTTTTCCAATAGGAATTCATCTAATAAGATCGATAAATCATTCATTAACAATTCAAGACATTTACGAGATAGAAATAGAAACCAAGGACCAGTTAAGGGAAATAATCAATGTTGCCTTCCAAATAATGTGGGATGATCGATCTTATGAGATGAAATCTCATTGGACGCAGACCAATAATATTCAAAAAAGATGACTGGCCATTCCCAATCACGTGGGTCGAGAGAACTGGCCCTATACTCTGGCTTCCAAGGTCGACAGACCTGACTACCTTTGATTTTTTTGTATGGGGACAGCCAAGCAACTCGTTTGTGAGAGAGAAGTAAAAACCAAGGAGCAAGAATAAATGTTGTTTTTGAAATAATATGGGATGAGATGCGACTAGAGACTACCACTGTAGGAGTCAGAAAAAGGTGTCGCGATTGCATCCGAAGCGGTAGAAGTCAGTTTGAACAAAATTGTTTTATTTTTTGTAGTTCTCACTTTGTAAGTTATCTCAAATTTTATTATGATACTGATTACTTTCCAATACGTGTGATATATCGTTGGAAACGTGTTGAAGTAGAGAAGTTTTTGTAAGTATTCGAAGTTCTTCATGTGCTTCTTTTTTTTGTAACGTGATAAAATGTAATTATTTTTTTATGGAACCTCTCCATTTGTGGTGATTTTTTCAACCAATCATTTGTGTCAAATATCGAATGCGGAAGAGCAAACAAACATCATAGAGTCGATTTAAGTTTATTTTGTGAAGATACTATAAAAAATAAAAAAGTTACAATAGTTTAAAGGTACAAATTTGAAAATTAAGAAAAAAAAGTTAAAAAAAAAACAAAAACCGTAAGCTATCTAGATGTTATATGGGCTACATAATATAGCCCATGAGCCCCCTAACAAAATCTGACCTGTTTTTTCTTATTGCATGTTTGGAAAATAACGAACGTTCTACAAAACACCCTCTATATATGTATACATCTACTATATTGGATCTGTCATCTTAAATTTTGCAAATAACTCGGATATCGAAATTGGAGCAAGTCGATTGATTTTTAAAAAATCACCGCCATTTTGAATCCGCTATGTTGAACTGTGACCAGCTACTATACCCGCATTTAAGGAGCGTCCATCAGCTATATAGAGTTGTATAGCTTAGTTCAAATAATTTTTATTATGTTATTAATCTTGAAAACTTGATATTCTTGAATAATAAGAATATCAAAGCTACTATGTTGGATCCGCCATAGTGGATTTTGCAAAAGCGCACACGGCATCTGAAATTAGATGTTATAAGCTTTAAAATGAGCATTTGGTTGATTGTTTTGGTCACACCATATTTGTTATAAATATTAGGTTCAATAATCTCGGAAATCCATTTTCGATTTTCGTAAAATTTCTCACTAAACTGCGAGTTGTTATCAATTTTTTTTCTAATAGTCACTGAAGAAATATACTATGATGGGTAGGCAGAAGTGTGACTCCATTGTGGTTTCAATTCATCAGATATATGAAACCCTGACATTCTAATATAAGTCGATTATAAGAACCCACTAAGGTAGATAGAAACCTATAGTATACAGTCCAACACGCATTTAACCAAATTATTTAGTTGATATTTCTACTTTATCAATAAACGATGGACATAACATTTATTATACGTGGTTAAATTTAATGAAGTCAATATAGGAAAACTTCCAGAACGAATCCCATTAATCTCGTTGTGGCAACAAGTAAGTAAATCCTCTTAACGCCCCCTCTCGCACTTTATCGCCGTAATCATCGGACAGGCACATCCAGATAATTAAAAGTGTATTGAACGAGTACACCGACTTGTGTCAATACAGACAGACATCGGCTTATCTCGCGTAGATGTCATCATATTGCAGGATGTATCACGTGCCTGTTGGGGCATGATAAGGAATCCCCTCAGGATCAGCACCTCCCCTCACTTGTAGTTGATGGAGAGTGTTTGTTGTTCCTCGCCTTTCTGCATAATAAAGTGGAGAACGAAAGTGGTATGGAACGTGAGCGTTTTTTGTCTTTATTGTTTTTTCGAAGAATGACGGGCGTGAATTTGGGGCGCTACATTTTAATTGCAGTAAGTGGTAAAATAATCAAATTTAATCATCGTTAATGTATTAAAAATAAATTCTGTTTGTTTACCTACATTTTGTATTAAAAAAACAAAAAAAAAAAATTAGCAAAATTGTACAGACAAATAAAAGTTTCATTTGTGGCTTTGTCAAGAGTCTTGAAAAAATTAGCGAAATTTCGGGAAAAAATAGGCAAATGTACAGACCGCGCTAGAGGTAAGTGAGTATGCAAATAGACCGAATTTCACCAATGAATAAAAAAAGCACAAAGATAAGAACGTCTTGCTCGTCATTTTTTTGTTTTTTTTACCTCCTCTACTGGTAAAGGGAATGTATTGAGTAGATGATATAAAATCATTTAAATTATTATTTCCGTAATAATTTATAGTTTGTTCTAAAGGTAAAAGTGGGGATGGATTCTTAGATAATAAAAAAACGAAAATGAAAGTAATAATTTTTGTAATAATACAAGAACAAAAGTATATATAAAACCAGTCTTGAAAAAATATTCATATTTATATTGTCATGCGCACGTAATGAAATACTGGGCCTTTACTCCGTATTTTGTCTCTATTTTATAGTACATATCAAACATTACATCTATTCTCTTAACGCAAGGCAAAATAAAATATTCCATAATTTTTTTTTAAGAAAGCCTCGGCAAAAGTTTATGAATTTATTAAATCTTGCTGGAAGCTTGTACCACATTTATAGTTTTTGAATTTCAACGAGGAGCTGTGATTTTGGTGAATTCCTGTAAATTAGCTGATAATTATATTAATTCAATATTTCGCTTAATATCCTAGTATCTGCCAATGATTTTTGGAAAATTGTTATGTCTGTTAGTCTTGCAACTTCTTATTGGAAGTAGTTTTGTTTGATTTCGAAGAAGTGTCTTTAAAGTTGTAAAATTTAGTTTTTTGTTTAGTGTCCGATAATTTCTTAGTTTTCTTGAAAAATATTTCATTTTCATTTGAAGTTAATAGAGTCAATGTTGAAGTTCATTCTTCCGTTAGTAGTAAATGTATTGCAACAAAACCTTAATGATACTTTCAACTTGTTATCAAAATGTATCGAAAAGTAGATTTTGAAAGGATACAGGCAACCATTTTGATTTATTTTTAGAACTCTTGCAGAAGATTTCTGAAAAGAATTTGAACTTTCCGCTTTCCTCTCTTCAATTATGTACTATTTTTAATGTAAATAAAGTGTCAGTATAGTTTGTGTGATTCATAGAAAAAAAAAAGGTAAAAATTGTGGAGTAGGCTTTCTTCTGTCACTATATTGAATTCAAAAGAATTCCTTTTCACAGTAATTATTTATATATTTGTACAGTGTACGACTTTCAAAAATGAGGAGGGGAGGAACTTATCAATTGTTTTGTTATTATTTAGGGTCGGGGTGATATGTTAAACTACCTCTAGTATGTTCTCTTCTTCCTTGACGTGATTTGAAGTATCGACGAAGTTCTTTGAATGAATGGATGACGATTTAGAACAGTTGTGAACTGATTTGAGTTTCTTTCTATTCTTCCTTTTTAATTATTATTTTGTTTCTTCTTCAATAAATTTGATAATTATTATTTTGTTTAATAGAATGCACATCCGAATTGGTGAATTTTACTTTTAAGAAAGGAACTGTATTCATAAAGAGATGAAATTTGTGATTGAACACATACCTACATGGAAATCGACCAATATACCTAATATATTGGTAGTCCCTATAAAAAGAGCAGACAGAACCGTCTAACAAAAATATTAACCGCCTTCCAAATAGAACTAAAAAGCTGAAAATATTTAACAAAACATAACAGTAGGCAATAAATAGCACATTCGTAGTTATTAGGTATCTGCACACAAAGGTCCTCATTCTGTATAAATTAAATTATTTCGCTATCGTGTTTATTTTTGAAGTTGGTGCCAAGCATAACTAAAATCCAGCCTTTCTTAATTATCTACTACTTTATCAAACTTGATTGTTGTTTGGCATCGACTTCAAAAATATATCAGATAGGTAGAGCAAAAATTTGTACCGAATGACCACTTTTGTGTAGCCTAGTGTTATGTTTTGCTAATTATGTTCAACTTTTGGATTCTAATCCGGAGTGAGTTAATATTTTTTGAAAATAATGTATTATTCTCAATTTACAGTTTTTTGAAATCTGTTAATTTTGTAAATATTTTCTATCTAGCTTTTCAGTTCTAATTTGCACTCAGGTGGTTTTTAATCTTTATTTTGTATGCACACCCTTAATTGACCGGGGCCAAGTGAGATAGAAAAATATACAAATTCGAGAGTGAAAGAGAAAAAGAAAAAGAAATAGAATATATCTTTTTATTTTAAGCCAGTTGAAGTCGATTCCTTTTTAGGGTTCCGTATATACAATATACGGATACCCTTCTATAATAGCACTCCGGATTTCACCCTCTTTCACATCACACAGCAATTTTCTCCTAAACTACGGAACGGAGTATATTTCGTAAATGAAGAAATTTTGATTTTAGGGGTACTTTGAGGACAATAACTAAAAACAATCGACCGTTCTTCGAAACTATAAGACCTAAAAATCTGAAAAAAATTAGAAATATAGGGCCTCATCTGAATTTTGTCAGAAAAATAAGGTGAAACCTCTACTATTAATTTTAGAGGTCTAATTACAGAATTAGATGGAAAACATAAAATTAGTATTGTTTCACACGCTTCATGTAATATATCAAATGAAAGGGCTCATTATAGCGAAAACAAATATTTTTTTTCATAATTTTAAAATACATTATTTAACAAATATTAATAAAAATATTTAAAAATTACCCATTCATCCCATCTTATCACCGAAACTAAGCAGCAAAATTTTAGGGGACAAATTACAGAATTATATGAAAAATATAAACATAACAGTGTTTCTAACGCGTCACGTAATATATCAAATCAAAGTGCTCATTATGACAAATACAACAATATTTTTATCAAATTTTTAAAACAAATTATTTTAAATATATTAGCAAAAATATTAAAACATTTACTAATTCCGAAAGTATAAGAAGAAGAAGTAAAAAAGTTTAAAGCAGAAGACGCGAGATGTAAGACCGACATCTAGGATTTTCGAGAGAACTAGCACACAGAGGTTCCGAATCTGGAGCCGTTTCGCGTAGTTGCTGTTCTCCTTTAACTCCTAGGACAGAATGCCACGATAAAAATTTTCAGGTTACTTCACCTGTCAGAGATATTGAATACTCTCTTCGAGGTGTCATTCCTTTGTACGCAAGACAATATATATTATATATATATATATATATATACATATTGTTTCTGGTCAGGGAACCTTCATCACTTGCGCTTCCCACATTTGAATGTCCTCTCGAACACTTCGTTATGTATTTGATACATTTCGTTAAATTTGAAGAGGTGAGATGTAAGACCGACATCTAGGATTTTCGAGAGAAATAGCACACAGAGGTTCCGAATCTGGAGCCGTTCAGTGTAATTGCTGTTCTCCCTTAATGTCACGATACAATTTTCAGGTTACTTCACCTGTTAGAGATATTGAATACTCTCTTTGAGGTGTCATTCCTTTGTACACAAGACAATATATATATTATATATAATACATATTGTTTCTGGTCAGGGAACCTTCATCAGTTGCGCTTCCCACATTTGAATGTCCTCTCGAACACTTCTTTATGTATTTGATACATTCACGTTAAATTTGAACACCCGACATGTAAGACTGACATCTAGGATTTTCAGGTTACTTCACCTGTCAGAGATAATGAATACTCTCTTCGATGTGTCATTTCTGAAAATTTTATCGTGACATTCTCTCCTAGGAGTTAAGGGAGAACAGAAATTACACGGAACGGCTCCAGATTCGGAACCTCTGTGTGCTAATTCTCTCGAAATTCCTAGATGTCGGTCTTACATCTCGCGTCTTCAAATTTAACGAAATGTATCAAATACATAAAGAAGTGTTCGAGAGGACATTCAAATGTGGGAAGCGCAACTGATGAAGGTTCCCTGACCAGAAACAATATGTATTATATATAATATATATTGTCTTGCGTACAAAGGAATGACACCTCGAAGAGAGTAAGTTTAAAGCAATTAGGGATTTAGGACCTCACAAGAATTTTACTGGAAAATAAGGGGAAACCCCTAATATTAATTTTAGGGGGCAAATCACAGCATTAAATGGAAAATATAAAAGTAAAATTACTTCTAAACGCATCATGTAATATATTAAAACAAAGGGCTCTTTATGACAAATACAAATATATATATTTTTTTAATTTTTTTTAAAATGAATATTTTAAAATACATTAAAAAGATATTTAAAAAATATTACCCATTCTCCCCGTTATTCCCCAAACTATAAGACCTCAATTTTTTTGTTTATAGGAAAAATATGAATAAAGTCTCTAATTCTATTATTCTATATATTAAGAAGAATATTTAGAAAAATACCCATTCCCCCTTTATTCCCCATACTATAATACCTAGAATTTTTTGTTTACTGGAAAAAACAAAGAAATTCCTTATATTAATTTTGGGGGCCAAATTATAGAATTAAACGGAAAATAAAAAATATAGCTTTTTGATGCATAATGCAATACATCAAATGAAAGAGGTTATTATGAGGAATACAAATATATTTTTTTCATATTTAAATAAAAATTTAAAGGATATTAACAATAATATAAGAAAATTACTCATTCCCCCGTTTTATTTCCAAGCTATAAAGAAAAAACTTGAACTTTACAGGAAAAATAAGGAGATACCCCTAATATTAGAATTAAACGGAAAATAAACAAAATACTTTTGAAACGCTACATGCTTTACAACAAATGAAAGGGCTCATTATGAGGAATCCAAATATATATATTTCAAATTTTTAAAATTAATTGTTTACACGATATTAACAAAGATATACAAAAAATTCTCATCTCCCGCTTTATTTCCGAAACCATATTACCTAAATTTTAAAAATAATTAGGGGTACTGGGGCTTACTTGCAATTTATAATAGAAATGGGAATTAAAAATAAAATTTCAAACACATCATGTAATATATCAAATAAAAGGTTCATTGTGAGAATTACAAATATATTTTTTTCATATTCTTAAATAATTTGTTTAAAAGATTTTAACGCAAATATTAAACATCGACTTATTCCCCCATTAGAAATAAAACTACGTACTATCTAAAATAAAAGTAATCAAGAATATTAGAAATATTATTATTAGAAACTACACTATGTATTTTTAAATAATCTGTCTAAAAGATTTAATAATTTATTATTTAAAACTTGACCTATTTTCCCCTTTATCTTCCATTCTACACAGCCTTAAAATTCAGACAGTAGATTACAAAAGGCTTCCCTGAAATTTTATTAGTAAAATAAACCTCTAATGTCAAATTTGAGGGCCAAATTAGAAAAGTAAATACAAATTTTTATGAAAATCAAGTGAATCATGTAGCAGATAAAATAAAAAGTCTATTTGTGGAAAATCAAAGTGTATATTTTTTATAAATTTAAAACTTTTCTTTTAAAAGATATTAGGGTAAATATAAGAAAATGCACTCATTCCCTGCTTATCTGAAACTGGAATATTAGAAACAGATGTACTGTGATTCGCCTACATTGTATCAAATCTTGAAGGTGGTACGGAACTCTTAGTATGCGATTCCAACTCGCACTTGACCAAATTATTTAAATATAAATTATTAATCATAGGTATATGTAGCAGTCAGTTGTCCAGGGTACACTTGTTTTGAGTTAAATGTGAAGATATTAGCTATTTTAACTTAAAATCCAAAATAACGAAAGAGTAATATCTAATACTTTTAAAATTGTGTTAAAATAGAATTATATATGGTTTTCTGAACTTCAGTTTTTCTAATAAACTAAATGGTTTGTAATTTTTAATTATATGATTATGTAATTTACCTTTAAGATATATTATTGAATTTAATATAACGAAGTTACAATTAACTGGAAGTATCCGAGACTTAAAATTATTTTAGTTGAAAAGAATCGTTGTCGGAACGTCATAAATAAAACTTTTCGAAACTGTAACAAGTTTAGTTTCCCAAGACGTTTCCATTGTGAAAATCACGTTTTAACAACCGATCTACTTCACATCTTACAAGTCTCCCAACTATGGGAGTATCGTCATTAAATTTTGTTAATTTGAAGGGATTAGCTAGTTTTTTATAAATCAAGATTACAGCTATGTCCGTGCAAAAACTTTTAGAATGACTCTCGTATTGGGCGCATGAATACCAATCCCGAAATTAAATAGCCTATCATCAAGCCAGAGATAATACCATTCTGGCATTTGACCAGACACAATGACGTACAACAATCAATTTACATAGGTAATAGGTGTATCGTTTGCTGAATAGTTAATCTATAGTTGTTCTAGGCAGACTGTATCAATAGTTATAGTGTGTACCTCGGCCTGTTGGTTACAATAGCCGACAATGGCGACACACATGCAATTGTAGAGATTGTTTGGGACGCCATCAATCTAAAACAATGCCGGGAAATGACATCTGGTAGCGGGAAATGGCCATACTCCAATTCCAATATCGATATGCACAATTCTCTGCATGTGTATAGTGCTGAAGAGAATGCACAATGTTGCAAAACTCAACGTGTTTGAAACTATTTCGATTATTTCGATTGTCGTTGCAGTTCACGGCGTGACATTGTGCTATTCGTGAAGTGTTTCATTCACATGATTTATTTATAGGTGGATTTTCTATTTTATTCTAATAGAAAATACATGCATTTTCACAGAGTCTTTAATAGTCTAGTAACCATGCGTTTTTTGACTTAAGCAAAATTTATGATTTATGCAGTTTAACAGGGTGAGTTTAAGTTTACAAATTTTGGATTGTATAGGTTTTCTAAGACGACAGTATTTAAATTATAGTTCCGCTTCTCTGGAAATCTAATGAACTCTGTTATTTCAATTGGATCATCCTGTATTTTTCCCCTTTTTAGATCCCTACAAGATACTGAATATTTTTCAAGCAATAGTCCCCTATTCCTATTTGGGGTCGTTCATCAAACATTCATAATGTTTTTATTTTCACATTCGGGTTCAGTTTAGTTCTTGACTTTATTTAAAAACACAGTCCAACTCACTCTAATTTATTTCCACTACTTTAACACAATTTATATTGAATACTCTCTTCGAGGTGTCATTCCTTTGTACGCAAGACAATATATATTATATATAACATATATTGTTTCTGGTCAGGGAACCTTCATCAGTTGCGCTTGCCCACAATTGAATGTCCTCTCGAACACTTCTTTATGTATTTGATACATTTCGTTAAATTTGAAGACGCGAGATGTAAGACCGACATCTAGCATTTTCGAGAGAATTAGCACACAGAGGTTCCGAATCTGGAGCCGTTCCGTGTAATCGTTGTTCTCCCTTAACTCCTAGGACAGAATGTCGCTATAAAATTTTCAAGTTGCTTCACCTGTCAGAGATATTGAGTACTCTCTTCGAGGTGTCATTCCTTTGTACGCAAGACAATACATATATATATTATATGTAATATATTGTTTCTGGTCATTACACGGAACGAAATTCTTCAATTCTCTCGATCAGTGTCGCGCACATCTCGCCTTCACGATTATGTGTTCGAGAGGATTAAGGTCCCTGAATAGAAACAATCTTGCGTACAAAGGAATGACACCTCGAAGAGATTATTCAATATCTCAATTTTATCGTGACATTCTGTCCTAGGAGTTAAGGGAGGACAGCAATTACACGGAACGGCTTCAGATTCAGAACCTCTGTGTGCTAATTCTCTCGAAAATTCTAGCTGTCGGTCTTACATCTCGCGTCTTACAATTTTTATTCACAGAACTATTTACAATTTATCTTTTCTTAACTATACGACCGTCGAATACTGACTAAGGCCCTTCGCCAGCTGTCCGTATTTATATATTTCTCTCGGAATTCCCTAGTAGGTCAACGAGCCACCGGGAAATTTCTTTCATGTGTTCCAGAATACGGGAGGAAATTCCATGAATGTCCTTACAACAAGCCGCCGGCCTCGGGTCGTCAGGCCAATATGTCGAGTTCCAAGAAATATCGGATGAAGGCCGATTGCACCAGCTATCGGATGAATTCTCGTAACAATACTTTAATTTTTCTTATTTTGGATGTTCATTTAGCTTTTCACTACTCACAATGGTTTCTGAAAAATACACTTAAGTTAAGTAATTGAAAATCAAGGTGTTGTATCTATACACTAGTTGACTTCTTATAGAAAAAACTCTCTCGCACGATTGCCTGTTAGAAAATAAGTCTTTTTATTGTGTGTGGCATTTCAGTTCCTTGTCAGAAATCGTTGGCGAACAATGTTTTTCGTAGCAATTTGTACCATATTCGTAGGCTTGACTTTTGTCGCAATGACAATTGATTGATTAATTTACTTTAAAGTTTCAATTTTGATATTCATTTGCCTGGAGCTGTGTGTCCCTTATGTTTAGTACATGTTTTGCCAATCTTGATCTGTCTATATGTGTTCTTGAGGCGTTGAATTGGTATTCTTTTGTTCTAATTTGGAGAAGTATTGATGTTTCACCGGTATATGTTGTTCCGCAGGCACAAGGTACACTGATACATACAATTTTTGAACTTTGAGTAGCTTAATGTCTAAGTGCTTCTTGGGAAATAACACCACAGTTTAAAGAAAATTGCTGTATATTCCAAACGTTTCAGAGTCTAGATCAGACCCCGTTGTCAATGGTTATAAACTACGGATTAAAAAGGCACAATTCTAAGATGTAAATTAAAATATTTGACAATGTGTGTTATTTGATTTTTCACGTAACTAAGAGAATTTTATTTGTAATATACAGGGTAGCACAGAAATTTCTAAATATCATATAATCTTAAAGTTCCTTTCAAATTGGAAGAATTTGAAAGAGAGATCTTCAGAATTTTATGTGGCGCTCCTAGGTGCGACTTTCTTATAAATGCGACCAAAGAACTTTGTTGATTCAGTGATCCCATTAAAATCATAAGGGAAAACCTAGGAAAAACCTTATGAACTATCCCGAAATTGGGTTGTTCACAAGGACATGATCATTAGCAATTTCTTCCTTAATCATCGGCAACCAGGAACGACTGAATTCTACATTCTACGGAGGTAGTATCGATACAATCGTTTTCATTTAACAAAATTAATTAGTTTTCTTTTGGTGTTGTGTTCTTCTTTGTGTAATATAACTGAATTTTGAAACTGTATTTTATTTCCAAGGTCCCAAGCATGTTCACAAATTTTGGATTTTTCAAATTGTGTTTTTTTATGTAATTTTTGTGTTCGTTTATTCGAATATTCAGAGGTCTAGAGGTTTCTCCAATATAGAATTTATTACATTCACACGGGATTTTATAAATGCAATTTTTTGTATTTTGAGTTGTGTTATTTGGTTTGGTTTTTGATATTATTGATTTTAGTGTATTTCTTGTTTTAAATGATGTTTTGATATTATATATGTTTCCCACTCTTTTTAGTCTTTCTGATAGACCCTGTATGTATGGTATAGTTATTGTATTAATGTGATTATCTTGGGAGTCAGTCTTGCTTGGTGAAGTTTGATGTTGGTTGTTAGGGATTATTTGGTATTCCATTTTGTTTAACTCGTTATTAATAAATTTATTTGAGTAATGATTGGCAGAAAGTACATTTTTTATAAACTTTTTTTCTTCATTGAACTTATTGATATTAGAAGAGTTGGTTTTTGCTCTGTCATATAGAGGTTTAATGATACCTCTTTTTACTGAACTTGGATGATTAGAGTTAAAGTTGAGATATCTGTTAGTATGAGTTGGTTTTCTGTAAACTTCTGTTTCAAATGTCGATTGTGTTTTGGTTATTAAAATGTCTAAGAATGGTAATTTGTTATTCTGTTCAAGCTCTAGTGTAAACTGAATAGTTGGTTCTGTGTTGTTTATGTCGTTAAGTAATGCATGTAAATCCTCAAGATTATGTTCCCAAATAACGAATATGTCATCAACATAACGCCACCAAACCAAAGGTTTAATCTGTTTTGAGAAAATTGTTTGTTCTTCAAATTTTTCCATAAAAATGTTGCTTAAAGCGGGAGACAAACAGGAGGACATTGCCATGCCAAAATCTTGTTGGTAGAAGTCATCATTAAGTTGAAAATATGTTGTCTTTGTACAAAATGTTAGTAGTTCCATTATTGTATTAATGGACAATTGAGTACGTTGATTTAGTAAAGAATCTTATTCTAATCGTTCTTTTACTATGGGAAGTGTTTTGGTGACAGGAACATTATTGTATAGATTCACAATGTCAAAACTTGCTAGTGTGAAAGTATTTTTGTATTGTATATGTGATAATTTTTCTATGAAATGTGCGCTGTTTTTAAGATGAGAATTAGACTCACCAGTAAGTGGTGAAATAATTGTTAAAGTTATTTTTTGAGTTGCTTTTTCCGGTTTTGTTTCTTTCAAATGTGATCTTAGTGTATTATTTGTTTTTTATCTTCAACACGTTTATATTTTTCCGATAGACAGAAAACATAGGGTATAACTTTTATAATTGTAGAGTTACCTATTATTAGTTGGTGCGTTGTTATTTAAATTAGAAGTATTTTGTATCGTTTGTGTAATTTGTTGTTTTTTTTGTCTGTACAGTGTACTTTGTGTCGGCGGAAAAACATACACCGGTGGAACACCAAGACCTCTTCAAATTGGAAAAACAGAACATCAATACAACGTATCCAGAAAACATATAGACAGATCAAGATTAGCAAACCATGTACTCACGGATAATGGAATACATAAAATGGACTGAAATAAGACAAAAATATTACTTAAAGAAGATCACCAAAAACAGAGAAAATAAAAGAAATTGTCTGCATGTTGTTAAATAATGGACAATTTAGGACACTGTTTGAAGCGATACCGGTATCATGGCAATAGCTTCTGGCAAATGAACATCAAAAAGCAAACTTTAAAGTCAATCAACTGATATTGTGAGAAAAGCCAAGTCTACGAATATTGTACAAATTGCTAGGAAAAGCATTGTTTGAGAACAATTCCTGATAGGGAATCAAAACGTCACATCAAACAGATAAGTATCACACAAAATACATAAAAACATTAACAGAAAAACTAGTTGGCAAATCCGTAGACGTACTTTCTCACAGATAATCCTGCGAGAGAGTTGTTGCGGTTAGTTTCTACAAACTGCTCTTAGATACTACAAATTGATTTTCAATTATGTACTTAAGTTATCTGTATTTTTTAGAAACCATTATGAGGAGCAGAGGCGGATTTAACTGCCCCTGGGCACCGGAAAAAATGTCGCCTTAATCAATACAGTAATTTTATTCAAACTTATACTTTATATATCTTTTTTAATTAAAATAACTAATTTAATATCAAAGGAACCTATTTACATTTGTAAAACCGACTTTAAAATTCAAAAATTATTTTAAATTAAAATTAATTTGTATAATCGATAAATTATTAATTCTTTTAAAAAATCATTGATTGATTAAATGTATGTTTTGTGAAATGCAAATATATAAATATTTTGTATATGTCGAAAAAACTACTTGTTTAATTGCTTTAATTCCAGAAAATAAAAAAATCTATTACTATTCCAAATCTTCAAGGAAATAAATTAATTAAATCAGTTTGATTATTAGATAACTTTTACTTAAAGTGCCAAAATTATCATTTACAAATAATGCTCTTTGAATTTCTGAAATTATCAATTACATTAAAAATTATTAATTAAAAAATTAGTTAATTATATTCAATTTTTGCCGCCCTAGAAAATTTGCTGTCCTGGCCACTAGGCCCGACCCCAAATGATAAATATAAAGTTAAAAATATTTATATATTTGAAAAGATTAAACAAATCACGTTCTATCGTAACAGAAAAATACAAAAAAAAACAGTCGAGAGAAAAATTAAATAGATTCCGAATAATTGAGGAGGCATTTAAATATTTTGAATGTAATATTTAAATGCCTCCTCAATTATTCAGAAACTATTTAATTTTTCTGCCGACTGTTTCAATTAAAACTTTCCAAGTAAATATTAAATAAATCGTTTAAATAAGTTAGCGTAGCGATAATTTGTATATGAACAAAAGTTTGTACTACTACAATTTTTCTTACAAAACCACATATTTTTAAGGTGCTACTATATTTATTTTAGTTGTCACTTATCAGTTAACAAATACACACTGTTTACATTTTTGAATTCTATGATCAATTATTACGTATGCTACTCAGTCTACGTTAGCATTTCTTAGATTTTTAGATTTTGCATTAAAGATTTAGAAAAATGGGCGTCTGTGTAAAGTGAATTATACCAAAACTTATTTAAAACTCAGAAAAACTGTTTACCAGAAAAAATCAGATAGAAAATGTATGTCCAAACGGACATAAAAAAATAAAATCGTTGCAGCTACTATACATATTGGGCGATGATAGCAGAATTGATAGATGAAGATGAATAAAGGCTAGTGCCGATAACAAAGAAGAAAATACTGCAAGATAGTTATTATAGAAGTTTATTCATCATATTAATATTTGAGTAATTTTAGTCGCCATGTACCTATCATACTCGGCAGGGAGAGAGGTTATAGCTTTTGGGACGTAATATTTATGGTGGTCCGAGAAAATTATAGCTAAAATTTCGCTCAAGTTAAAATAATATTTTCAGGTGGCTACGTTTACAACATTGACCTGACGCAATTTTGGATTTTTAACATGTCAACAAAAATTATCTGAAAAATTATAAAAAAATTTTCGACCGTGACAGGACTCGAACCTGCAATCTTCGGATCCGAAGTCCGACGCCTTATCCATTAGGCCACACGGTCGACGTATATATTTGTTTTACGACACTAATAACAACCTCACCAAAGATCTTTTAATATCACAATAATTACTGTGTATATTTTTAGTAACAATTTGCAATATCTTATAATAAGCAAATTATTATAACTAATTATTGCTACTTGTTTCTTCCATATTACGATAATTAATTTTTATAGGAATGCTATGTGAAATAATATTGGGCATTGGGTAATATTATTGTTAGTTTGTTTTTTTTTTGTTATGGGCATAGCCTGGTTTAGGCAGTTATCTTCCTCTTGTTCGCTTGATGCTTTTTACATACCCAAATTGTCAAAAGTAAGGGGGTGATCCAAGGACTGCAAAGTAAATTACCTGACCTAATCTTAAATCCAACAACCTGGACGAAAAAGTTAATGTAATAACCTGAAAACATAACCGTATTCCCAACCCCTATATATGTTTTTTTATTGGGTTCAATCAAGTCATACAGGAACTACTACGATAAAATGAAAAATCGTGACATTGTTACTTGCATCTGGTAACAAATTAATGTCATCAATGACCCTCCGATTTACTATATAGGGTGGATATTCTTTTGCAATGTAAGACTAATGTATGCCCTCTAAGTGTGACACATGTTTAGCAACTCCGTACAATTTTCTTCTTCTTCTTTAAATGGACATGCCCTGTTATTTCTGTTGCCTCTGCTTATTCTGGCGTCCAGCTTTCGATACATCTTAGGAAATCGTTCTAAGTGTCGCCTACTGTCTCAGATTTTAAGATTCTGTCTTGGTCCAATCTCTGTACGTGGTCTTTTCATTCTTGTCGTCCTGATTTTACCTATACTAGCTGTCGCCCTGTGGTCGAAATTCGACCAATTGTGTCAATATCTCTGGCAGGTGAAGTACCCTGAGAATTTTATAGTGACATTCTATCCTAGGACTTAAGGGAGAACAGCAATTGCACGGAACGGATCCAGATTCGGAACCGCTGTGTAATAGTTTCCTCGAAAATCCTAGATGTCGGTCTTACATCCTGCTTCTACAAATCAGTAACGAAATTCATGTTCTTTTTCAGATATATTTAATAGGACTTTATTTGTTCAAATTCGTGATTTAATATGACAACAATTCAACCGCTAATGGGCTACCCTACATAATTATTTTTTCTAACCACCCTGTATAACTATAATTGCACTCAATTCTCTAACATTTATATATAATTTATATATAAATACTCATTATAATAATTCCATCTCATTATATATTTCCACCACCCTGTATATGCAACTGCTCATGGACCACACATAATATTTTTTAACATTTTTGAACCACCCGGTAAACCATTCTGTATATGCGACTGCCTATAAGCCACCGTATTTACTCTTTTTGTTTATGAAAACTATCTTCTGTAACTATAATTCTACTCCGATCTATATTTCAATCATCATATATATGGAACTCATCGTGGGCTACTCTATAAATCATTTCCTTTTCTAACATTTTTTCTCATCATCCTGTATATCTATAATTCCTATATTTCATCTACCCTATACTACTGCTTATGGTTTACGAAATGTTGCATTTCCATTTCCGCCATCCTGTATATACATCTCTGTATAATATTTTTTGCATCACCCTGTATAACTGTAATTCTATTGCGCCCTCTATTCCAATAACCCTGTAAATTCAACCGCTAATGGACTTCCCTATATAATTATTTTATTAGTTATAATTGCACTCTACTCTATATTTTAAACACCCTGTATATGCAACTGCTTGTGTGCCACCCACGAAAAAAATGATTTCTAACATATCTGGAATCGCCCTGTGTAATTATAATATACAACGCCTTATATCTCAGTCAATTTAGAACATGAGAACAAATAACTTTTTACCCATCGAAAAATCGCCTAAGCAGCAATTTTTACTTTAAAATAATTAAATAGCGATAAAATTCTTATAAGATTCTACACATCAATTTGTATTGGAAATTTTTTTCAAGAGCAGTTTCAACCTCAAGTTCATCCTGTATTGAAACTCTTGTAATTTCAAAACTCAGCTGTCATAATTATTGTCACAATTTCGTTCTTTCTCGGTAATACGATTTTTCCCGAGCAATCGATTTGTATACGCCAAAACCCCGAAATGAAATTTTGACAGTCATAGTGCAGTTTGCGAGAATTACATACAATAAGATATATGTAAATAAACAAAACATTATATATATTATATTGTTAGATAAATAAGTAAAAATATATTTGCAGCATATCACATCTCGTTAAAAGAATATTTAACCATTTTTGACTGACTGCCAATATTTTAGACGACATGTTATAATTAATTTAAAGGATTACCTTATATCGAATAAAACAGCAATATATTACTAATACTTATTCAATTTTCATTTGCTCATGGCATTAAATAAAAAAACATATTCAACTTGAGTGGATCTGATATCAATAGTAAGTTTACTTACGTAAAAGTTTTCATCGGGGGATTATATCAAAACATTTAAGAAATACAATGCACCACTTGTTAATTTATCTTAAATAATACCTATACTTGTTGACAAGTTTTGTAAGTTCATTGAAATTGAAACTTTGAAAATTATACATTGATAATTTTTTGATTGCATTAAGAAGGTAACATAGCGTTTTACATTGTTAAGAAATGTCAAATTGAAATTCATTCTGCAACATTGTGGTTGGCCGTGAACTGGTCAAGAAATTAGAACCATTGCCATGATGTCAGATCTAACTATTTATCTTCAAT